>JAMJFZ010000239.1:3657500-5119166 GCA_026225945.1 Cricetomys ansorgei | reverse complement strand
TGCTAGTCATCGCCTTTTGTGAGATGTTTGCTGTCGTCTACGTGTATGGAGTGGACAGGTAGGAGGGGTAGCTCTGTGGCAACAGGCCATCTTTAGCAGAAAAGCTGGAGTCGCAGAGTCCCTGCTGAGCCAGCCGAGTAGGGGTAAGGGAGATAGGCATGCCATGGCACAAAGCCTTCACTATTGCGCACGTGACTGTAGATGCCCTTCATAGGAGTGGACTGGCATTGCCTTAGTCCTGGCACTTGGTCCAACAGTGCCAATGGAGAGAGGCCCGAGAATGATGGTTAGCCTTTCTGACATGGCACCTCTTTCTTATCAGAAGTGACCTAAACAGTGCCTCTAATTCCCAAGAGCCCTTGCTACCTATCCAAGGACAGGAATTTGCCAGTGTACTAGAAACTGACATGTAGTAACTTTGGGTGCCAGAGAAAGAAAATACAAATGAAAATTCAGACACATCTGACTATACAACTTAAATACATGCAGTCAAACATGACCCTCCGTCTGGGGCTCCAAAAGCAGTACTGGGGCTAGAGCAAAGATAGGGCGAAGGTGGGAAGCGAGAAAGCGGGCAGGAGGCACACAAAGCAGCAGGACCCAGGCTCTGTAGGTCATGGGCCTCACCTGTCCTCAGGCAAGATGGAGCTCAGCGCTCCTCATACATTTGGGGTCTACATCAGGGGTACTTCTGGAACTGGGCAGAGGCCCTTCTAGAGGTAAGAAGGACTCGGCAGCTATCTAGAACTCAGGCACCAAAAGGCAGGGAGGGCCACTTCCAACTGTCTGCTTGACCCAACGTCTAAGGGCCTCATCGCCATTGCTGGTCAGGGATCCAGGAAGCATCTTCAAGAGAAGCCAAATTACTCCAGAATAATCTGTCAGTATGTATTAAAATTAAGTAGTGTAAGCCCTTTGCTGTTCTAGAAACCCCACTTTAAGTCACTGAAAAATGAAAGTCCATAAGGAACATGGACAAGGTTACATCCCCATGGGTGGGGACCAGACGCTAATAGCCTGAGGCAGCAGTGTGGAGGCTGAGGAGCACAGGACCAGCCATGGGACTTTGTGATGTGAAGAGGCATCAACAAGGAATATAGCAACTAAAAGGTGAAATAGCTGCAGCCAGCACACGCACAGTGGTCTGAATTCCACACCACCGTGAATAGCATGGGGAAAGGATTGCCCAAGGTTGTGAAGAAAGACAGTCATCAGACTAGTGATGGGCTCTGAGCCTGCACCTAAGTCCAGGTGTCTGCTGGGGCCCTGGATGAGTTGCCAGCTTGTTCTGTATGTCTCATTCTGATCACAACATATCCCTATAGCTGAAGGGAGTTCTGCCACAGGGTGGGCTTTGAGCAGGTCAGGAAATGGAGGGTATCACCTAACTTCAGGGTGCTAAAGCTCACACAAGAGCTGCCGAGTCTTGTGCTCATTGGAAAGAGGAAAGTCTGATGGCACTGCCCTCGTTGTCACATGACAGGAAGTAGGTGAAGATGTGAGACTGTGATGATGAACTCATAACACAGTACTGTGGGATTCCAAGAAGCTTGGGTGGCAGCTGCTGACAGTGACAACCTGGGGCCCCTCTGAGTGCAGGCACATCTTTACCTGCAAAGTTAGAGGACATTGCTAAGGGAAGGCCAAGGTACAGGATCCAAGATGACAACCACTGTCCACATATGGGAAACTGGTCAGTGATCAGCCTTCATGAGCCACCAGTGACACAGCCCTCTGCCTCTGCTGCAGGTTCAACAAGGACATCCAGTTCATGATTGGCCACAAGCCCAATATCTTCTGGCAAGTCACGTGGAGAGTGGTCAGCCCGCTGATCATGCTGGTCATCGTCATCTTCTTTTTAGTGACTGAAGTCAACAACAGGCTCATGTACAGCATCTGGGACCCTGACTATGTGAGTGCCTGGCAGTGGCTGGGTCGAGAAGGAGGAGACCTGAGGGGAGAGGAGGCAGACAGTGGAGCATGAATGAGATATAAGGGATCCACTCCAAGAAACAGGAGGTGAGATCATGGGGTTTGCAGGCCTTTCCCTCATGTGTTATCTGTGGCTCTCTCCCCAGGAGGAGTTCCCCATAAAACCGAAGATCCTATACCCTGACTGGGTGTATGCAGTGGTGGTCATCGTGGCTGGGGTGCCCTGTCTCATCATCCCCTGTTTTGCCATCTACAAGCTCATCAGAAACTATTGCCAGAAGTCTGGGGACCACCGTGGGCTGGTCAGTACGGTGTCCACAGCCTCCGTGAATGGGGACCTGAAGTACTGAATGGGCCTAGGCGGCATAAGGCAGGAGACGGTATGTGGAGGAGAGCAAGAGGCGGGATTCTTGGGGAAAGCGGGCTGTAATGGGTATGGATGTGTGACTATATATATGTATATTCATATGTCACAGAGATGGGTACACAAGTGTTACACAAAGGAAGAGCACATAAGCATGTTTATGTGTATATACCAGTTGTACACGTGTGTATATAGATGCGTATGTACATATTTGGTACATGTGTACCTAAATGTGAGTATACGGGTAATTGCGAGTTTGTGTGTGCATGTATGTATATGCATGGCCTATGTGCATATATACAGGGGAGCTGCTTATATATTTTTGTACACATGTGTATATACACATATATGTTATCTGGATATATATATATTTGTGTTCATGTATTAACAAATATGTGGGTACACACATGTGTATCTACAGATGTGTTCATATGAATGTTTGAACATGCACTCATAAACCTATATACATATATTTGTGCATGTATCTTGACATGTGAATTTAGTGTTTTGTATGTGTTCATGCATGCGCATGTGCACTTATGTTTGTACATTGCATACAAGTATGTGCACATACTTATGGTATATTTGTACACATGGCACACATGTGAAAGTATTTCTACATGCTTATGATAGAAGTGCCTCCCACTCTGGCCTACCTGCCCTCCACTTGCCCTCACTGTAGGGCATGGACTACGGCCTGTGAACGGACATGGCTCAGGACCCACCTTGTACTATACATTTCTCACAGAGAGACAAAAGTGAAGATGTGGAGGCCCCAGGCTGGTCGCCTTCTCTTTGAGTGGAAGGCAGAAGGTGAGGCTATGCTGCCGGCCTGGCTCCTGGGAATACTGGCCACTTCCAGCTGATCCCCTACCTTTGCTGTGAGTGCTGGACTGAGACCCCTGAGTTTCAAGTCTGGGCCCTTCTTCTTCTCCTTAAGGAAAAGCCCAGGAAGCTGGTGGACTGGCAAGGCTGAGAAGACTTGCCTTAGTCAGACCTGGCACCCCCTTGCTCCCTGCATTCCTGCCTAACCATTGGTCGCTGATCAGGCTGCTGAGCAGAAAGCTGATTTTCTTTTCTGTGCAGAAGCAGGAGCCACTCTGTGCACTTCAGAAGAGAGCATGAGCCCGTAAATCTTTAGCCAAAAGTTGAAAAAGGAGGGTTACAGGGTAACTCAGCTGTGGCCACTGCTGCTGAGGGCGCTCCAGGAGTCCTGGGCACCCCAGTGACTGTGAAGCCCAGAAGTCCCAGTCCTGCCGCAGCCTGTGAAACCAGGGAGGGCTATATCTTCCCATCCCCAAACAGGCTAGTTGTTCTGGGTTCTCATCCACTCTCAGTTCCCAGGTACCTGAAGCTTGGGGTGTTTGTTACAACATACTACTGCCCTCTTCATTCCATGGAAAAGCCTAAATTCAAGTCGAACTGGACTTTCTGAGAATTCTCACAAACAAGGGTGATAAACTCTGGTGGGCCCTGATGCCTTGTTCTTCCCACTTGGTGACACCAGCCACATTTTACCCACCGGAAGTTGCAGCTCCCGGTGTGGGACATGGAGCCCTCTTACAAGGCACCTTCTATGCACACTGATCACCTGGATGACATGACCTGAAGAACCATACAGAGGCAGAGAAGGGTGATTGGGCCCAGGAAAACATGAAGGGTTTCTCAATAGTAGTTTCCGTGGATCCCACCTCTGAAGCCTCGGCTAGGAAAATACTGATTGGTGCCTATCAACACATGCCTGTGGTGTGCATACTAGGGATTCCTTTGTGGCCCTATGTGGCCTGCCTGGTAGCCAACCAAATTCTTTGCTGTCTCTGGTCCATGCCTTTTGTTTAGTTCTTGTGTCTCTTTTAAGTGTGTTAGAAATTCAGGTTGGTTAATGGGTCTAAAATACATCTTTGTCAATAAAGCACTCCTATTTAATGTGCTTGGTTTAAGAGTCATTGCTTAGCATAAAAGACGAACAGGGCCCCACCAAGAACTTGAGGGGGTGATGTGGTCAGCAAGGTTAGCCCTGCCTCTCAGTAGGCTCTGGATTGGGGGATTTCTCTGAGGAGGTTCCTACAGTCCGGAGGGGTAGACCACACTGTGGCGGTGCAGTCTTACACACTCTGCTGCCTACTGGTGGGTGACCAGTGGGTCTTTGGACTTGGGACCTGGGATCTGCATGGGAATGAGGTCAGCTGGAGACAGAAATGGCAAGATAGGGGAAGTAGGAGGAGAGGGAAACACAGGAACATGCTCAGCGTATGGATGACATCAAGGAGGTGACTTCCCTACACAGACCCCCCGCCTCTGTACCTTCCGTTTCTCGTCTCTTCTCAACCCCTTACTCACTTTACCCTCGGGTTCAAAATAGAATCTCCTAAAAATGCATCTCCTAGAGCCTGGGCTTCTGCAACTTACGTATTGGAATTGTGGCTGCATAGTTAACAGAGCAGTGTCCAGGAGGATTAGAACTGTAGGTCCCGAGGGCTTAAGATGCCCTTAGCCTATCCCCAGGGGAAAAACATTATGAGGGAGAAGTCTCAGAGCCTGGGGAACATCACAAACATGTATAATAACATTGCTCCACCCTGCCCAGCGACCCCAGACAAAACTGTGCTCCTAGTGCAGAGGATGGATGTGGAAAGAAGCCCCTCAAACCCCAGCACACGAGGGAGAAACTCCCCGTGCCCACCTCTCCAAACTCTTGTCCTAAGAGGGCTGTGGGTTATGCTCAGCTATGGTCTTTGTGCTGTGTTAAGGGTCTGGAGCAGGCATAGCTTCAGGGTACAGGTGGGGTTTTTCTTGACAAGTTTGAAACAGGAGATTTAGAACTAGCCACACAATCCACAGACAGATACCTGAAAATTAAGGGCAGCTTGGAGACTAAGCATGTGGCAGGCCCCTTGTGGCTTCATGTCCCAGGGAAATAAAGACCATGTCCAACATCCACACGAGGCCAAGGACAGCTCCTCATAGCAGCCACACCCGTGACAGCCCATGTGCAGTGGATGTGTGGTTTGGATAGTGGTGGGCACTCTGGGTAGCACACACTGCTCAGTAAGAGAACCCAACAAACTCCAGGCTGTAGTGGGAAAAGGCAAAGGTTGTGTCCTCCAAGACCACTCACAGGAGAGAAGACTGCAGGCAGCTTACACTGCTGGAACTTTTGCAGCGAGCAACATAGACAGAGCAACAGGAGGCCTCCTGGCACAGTGTTTTGGTCCTTAACACCCCTGTCCACAAACTGCCACGAGCCTCAAGGTGCCACTCTGGAGGAAGAGGAGAACAGTTTGGAGTTTGCTCTGCTGTCTCTTATGGAAAATGAGCTTGTAGTACTTACATCACAGGCTTAGTTACAGAATAAATAGGTTTTAATGGTCAACAACTTGCCATTCTGGGAGTCCTGCAGGTCCCATGGAGCATCTGGCCTATATTGAGTATGTTTCTGACAGGCTCTGCTACTCACGGGTCACATAGTACAGAAAACCTCAGGTAGGTTGGTAGATGCGGGTGTTGAAGATGGACTCTGCAGTAGGCAGGAATTTGATGCCAGTTATCAATTAACTGGGCTCCTTTAAATAAATGGAGAATTGCCCTGAGGAGGGGCTGACTGCTCCAGCATTCGCAGAGATTCCAGAGGGCATACTGCACGGGTGTGCCGCAAGGTGCCCACTCTCCGCTCACACCTCCCGGCTATACCCGGGGTGACCTCTCGGCATGGCGCAGGCCTCGGGATGGACCCACTTATGGACATCGATGATGAGAGGCCCAAGTGGGACAACAAACTCCAGTATCTCCTGAGCTGCCTTGGCTTTGCTGTGGGTCTGGGTAACATATGGAGGTTCCCCTACCTGTGCCAGACCTACGGGGGAGGTAAGCTGCCCGCTTCACATCATGCCCTGCCTCCGGCTTTTCCTGCCCTTGAGAGGCAACTGTCCCTTCTCGGGAGTTATAATTTGCCATTTGTTCAAAGAATAACCTGGTGTTTTGGAGTCCATCCTGGTATCCAGCTTTTTGGGATCTTGAGTAAGGGTAGAACGTGACACCATTGATGCCCAGCACATCATGCCTTTGTCCCAGTTGCAAGCAATAGCTTCTGGGTGTCTTGTCACCACCTCGGGGTCCATCTGGACTCAGGGTTGATTTCTTCCTGGCTCTTTGCATGTTATATAGCAAGCTGTTTGACTTCATTAACGATGTGCCCAGAGGCACAGCAGCTGTCCCTAAACGCCCAGAGGTTCTGCAGGAGACCTAGGACTATGAACACTGTTTTATTGATCATTAAACTGTCTACCTATGACAGCCTATTAGTAAAAGAGCCAAGTACCCCTCCCCCACATACACAGAGCCTCCCTCCCTCCTTCAGGCACCTGTTTCCCTTCACATATCTCCACTCTAGGGGTGCATGGGGAGGCAGATAGGCTGTGCTATCTTGAGAGCTAACACCAACGACTCCCAGCCTCGTCTCTAGGTGTGCTAAGACAGCTGTGACTTCGTGGGACTAGGCTGGGACACCAGACTGACTAGCTCCCCTTCTTCTCACCTTCTATAAGTTCTGGGGGCCCCAGGCCTCACAGGACTCCATTGTGTCTCTGCTTTGGTGACAACAACTTGGAGAGCATCATCTGAGGGACTACGGCTCTGACCTCTGCCTGGAAGCAGACAGGGGTGTGAGTTTGCAGATCTGGCTTCTCTGGCTGAGGACCAAGACAGGAAGTGCTTGTAGAAGAATGTGTGGGAGCATGCGCAGATCACACACCTACCCCCCCCCACCCCCCCCACCCCCCGCCTCTGCCCTGGGTCAGGGCAGATAGAGGAGCAGACACAGCGGTCCCATCTGATAAACAACCACTTCCTTAAGGGTTTGTTTTCTTTTTTTAAGATTCATGATGTGCTGATCCTTTTGAAATTCAGACAAGCAGAAGCAAGGAGAGGACTGTGGGACTTCTGTCAATTCACAGGGGTTTCTATCAGGCTGGGGTCCGGCAAGGCACCTTGGCCTTGAATCTGCTCCCTATAAAACAGGCCTCTGAGGGAATTTCAGTAAAGTCACTTGGGAAGGTGAGACAGGACACTGAGAATTTCGGGGACAGCCTGGGATATGTAGACCATGTTAGGTGTGTGTGTGTCTGCACGCATGCGTGCTTGTGTGTGCATGTGTCTGCATGCACGCGTGCTTGTGTGTGTGTGTCTGCACGCATGTGTGCTTGTGTGGGGGCCGGAGGACAACCTCAACTGCTGTTTCTATTTTTTGATACACGAGTTTTCACTGAACCTGCATTAACCAAGCAGGCTTTGGCTGGCTGGTCAGGAAGCTACAGAGATCTGCCTATCTCTCTCTCCCCAGAGCTGAGATTACAAGTGTGCGTAACCATGCCAACTTTTTTACGTGCATTCTGGGAATTGAACTCAGATCCTCATTTTTGCAAGACAGACACTATAACAACTGGACTACATCCTCAGCCTACAAGATGCTACTTTTTAAAAAAGGCCACAAAGGTCCTTCAGTCTGAATGGGGTCCCCATGTCAGTCCCGAGGCCTTTGCCACCCCTCTCTCTGGAGTTATTTCCCAAATATATGCCGGGAACAGACACTGCACTTAAACTGTTGTGACCACTCCCAAAATGTGTCATCATGTCATTAACCACACTGGTCCACTGGTCTGCTCACCTTGTGTCCTCGCAGGGGCCTTCCTTATCCCCTATTTCATCGCCCTGGTCTTTGAGGGGATCCCACTTTTCTACATCGAGCTAGCCATCGGCCAGCGCCTACGGAGGGGCAGCATTGGGGTGTGGAGGACCATCTCCCCCTACCTCGGAGGAGTAGGTATGCCTTCCTCCCAGACCATGCCGCCTGCTCAGGCCCCTTGGGGACCTCTTAGTTGAGGGATGGGGCACACCTATGATGAGAGACATGGCAGGCACAGGGAAACGGGCAAAGGTTGTTGGAAAGACAGAAGCTGCTGTGGCAGGCCATGTGTAAGGGGAGGGTTCCACTTTGTTCTCTACCTGGCCCTGGATGCACTGCCTTGTCTGCAGGCATGGGCTGCTTCTCAGTGTCCTTCCTGGTCAGCCTGTACTACAACACCGTTCTCCTGTGGGTCCTGTGGTTCTTCCTCAACTCCTTCCAATACCCGCTGCCCTGGAGCACATGTCCATTGGATCTCAACAGAACAGGTGAGAACCCACCAGGAGCTTGGAGGTTCCATGTGTGGCACTGGGACAGATGTTCTTAGAGCTACAGAGGACATACCTCCGGTCTCTCTCCTGAAGGGCATGCTTGAAATCTAGTCCTTCACCTCTGCTCTTGGCCTCTGACTACCTGCTGAGCCCAGAGCCATCTAGACAGATTTGTTTGCAGACAGGCACCTAGCCTCTTGTAGAGTTCTTCATCTTAGCCTTGAGCCCAAAGAGAAGCAAGAAAGGGCTGCTGGAGACTGAGGAGATAAATCAGTTGGTAAAATGCTTGCCTTACAAGAATGAGGATCTGAGTTTGATCCCCAGACTCATAATGAATGTGGTAGTACATGCTTACGATCCAGATGCTGGGGCGGTAGAGAGAGAAAGATCCCTGGGGCTCACTGGCCAGCCAGCCTAGCCTAATTGGCGGATGTCAGACCAATGAAATCCCTGTCTCAAAGAAGATAGATGGCATTTCTACGGATGATACCCAAAGTTATTCTTTGCCTTCCATGTACACACACACACACACACACACACACACACGCACACGCACACGCACACGCACACGCAGTCACACAATGGGCTCCTGGGCCAGAAAGGTAGGCAATAGAAACAGCCCTAGAAGCCCTTTCAAAGGCATCTCGAGTGATAGATTAGCTACGAAGGGCCTGCCATGCCGGCACCTGTAGTTCTTGGGCAATGCTTGGGGCATGATATGGACTGTCCCCAAGCCCTGTGGCTAGCCAGTAACAGTGCTCTTGGCTCCAGGATTTGTGCAGGAGTGCCAGAGCAGTGGCTCTGTGAGCTACTTCTGGTACCGGCAGACTCTGAACATCACAAGTGACATCAGCAACACAGGCACTATCCAGTGGAAGCTGTTCCTCTGCCTGGTGGCTTGCTGGGCAACTGTGTATCTATGTGTCATCAGAGGCATTGAGAGCACTGGGAAGGTGAGCCATACTGCCTGCATACTGTGTGAGCAGCCTGTGTGCAAGAGATGTTCTCCAGAATGGACCCCTTTGTGGCTACTCAGTGCTTCCTTTGCCTGGTCCTGCCTGCCCTGGAGCTGACCTATATCCGATGGGGACTGACTTTCTTTTGTGTGTCACACAGCATGTCCACCCTCCCATGTGTGCATATGTTGAATATGTGCTCTTGTTGACAGCATCCTATTGGGTCTTTTTCATCCCGCTCTGACCACTTTTGCCTTACTGGGGTATTTACACCCCTCACAGCTAATGTACCTGACTGGGGTTAACTCTTGTCTTCTGTGGGTCCTGACAAACCTCTGCTCCTGTTGCTTTTTCTCTGGGAAGTTGCCTGTGTGTTGCTACAGAGCTGCCAAGAGCAGCTCTGCTCAGCTCTACTGCAGTCCTGTCCTGCCCCCACTCATCGCTAGCTGACCCCATATATCCTGTGCCTTTAAGGACCTCCCCCCATTTCTTTCCTGTCTCCCTCCCTGGCTTGGCACTGCTTTTGCATCTTAAGTGTTAATTGTCCTGCTCTGCTATAAACAGGTCTTCCGGGGGACAGGGAACAGTGGTTACTGGGGGCTTTGGAAGCCCCCCTGCCCCGCCCCATGTTGTCATGTACAGGTTCTGTTCAGGTAGCTATTTGGACCCTCACACCTTGGCTCTGCCTTTGCCTGCTGGCTGCAGAACTTCTGCACAGAACCCATGCAGCCTATCATGTTCTCAGCAAGCTCTTGAAAATATGCCTGCAGGCTCTGTGGTCTCTCTCATGGGGATTAGGCACACATAGAGATAATCGTCCCTTGCAGATCCTTTTCACATGAACACTTAGTGAGAAGAAGCCTGAAATACCAGCTGAGGACCAACGCTGGCCCAGTGTGGGCAGGTGCAGACAGGGCCTAGCCCTGTGGCCAGCTGGACTACCAGGGGAAAGAGGGTGGGCTAGAGAGGATACTGGCCACATTGGAATTGCCCAATGAGCCTAAAGTAGGACTGGAAGGAGTTTGAAGAAAGTCTCAGAAGGATAAATGGTCAGAAACAAGACTGCCCAAGAAAGATCTAGTAGAACCCATAGCTATGCCAGAGGGAGGCATAAAGGAGAGGGGGAGGCTGGAGAGGAAACTGCAGAGTGGGAGGCTGTGGCCGTGGACTGGGAAGGGAAGAATTGAAGAGGAAGTCTGGAATATGAGAAGGAGGAGGCTGGGGAATGGGAACGAAGGTTGGGAACGGGGGAGGAGAGACTGGAGGATCAAGAGAGGGGCTGAGAGGTAGGAAGGGAGACTGGAACAGAGGCTAGGAGGAGAAAGGATAAGGAGGCTCCCCTCTTTAAGGAGACTTAAAGAGGACTGGAGGGAGTTTGATAGAGGCTCAGAAGGATACAAGGTCAGAAAGAAGCAAGCCTGCCCAAGAGAGCCTGAGTAGAGCCCATAGCCATTCCAGAAGGGAGGGATAAAGGAGGCGGCTGGAGAGGGTGCTGTTCTTGATCTTCAGGGAGATCAATGTCCACATCAGCTGACTGCACAGGCACAAATGTGAAAATGGAGGTCACGAGCCTGGCCTTGCCCTCACCCCACAGCCCCTGGTACTCACTGCTGGCCCTGTCTCAGAAGAGTATTGGGACATGGGCCCTGGCTGTCCACTTAGCTGCTCCTGTAGGCTTTCTCGTGACACATGCCAGTCCACATTTTATACTTTCTCCTCAGGCGATCTACTTTACAGCCCTGTTCCCTTACCTGGTGCTAACCATCTTCCTCATCAGAGGTTTGACCCTACCTGGAGCAACAGAGGGCTTGACCTATCTGTTCACTCCCAATGTAAGTACACCTTATACCTCTAGGGTTCATGATTGGGCATGTTGTAGGTAAGGCTTGCCAAGGCAATGCAGAGTGAGAGCGCCCATAGGAATCAGCAGGAGCGTCATGGTTAAATGCAGCATGCAAGACTTTGATCTGGGGCAGGTAGATAACTGAGTGGGGAGACACATGAAGTGTGTCCCCACTGAAGTTGGGGAACAATTGAGTGCAGTGCAGGGAGAGGCTGACTGGGGACCAGGTGTCCCACACCTGGAGCAGATACTGACCCCTGTCCTGTTCCCCATACAGGGAGCTACAAGACTCAGGAGGCCTGTACCCAGAGTCTGTGACCCTTTAGACAACCCCAAGATCCTTGAAATTTTTTAGCACACTCCTCCAGTGTAAGGGTAGCGTAGGCACAGGGAGGCTTCTTGGGGATTGAGGGGAAGCCAGCAGAGGTGTGTGAGTTAGTCCAAGATCCTCAACATCAGAGAAAGAGTATATGTAAATAGTTCCTGCTCACAGAGCACTTCAAAGCACCCAATGCCAGGCTTATGATGGTAAAGACTCAAAGCCCTGGGTCTGCAAGTTCTTGAGCCAGGGGCTTGCCAGAGTCATCTAAGAACTGGGTCTGGTGCTTCCCCCAGGCCTGCTCACTTCTGAGATTTGGAATAAGCCACACCCTCCTGCTGGAATAGTCAGATGCACCAGCTGGTATGGTCTGCCCACCGCATAATGAAGCCACCCCTGTTTATTGCAGATGAAGATTCTCCAGAATCCAAGGGTGTGGCTGGATGCAGCTACCCAGATTTTCTTCTCTCTGTCACTGGCCTTTGGAGGACATATTGCTTTTGCAAGCTACAATCCACCCAGGTATGCAGCCCCTCTGGGACGTGGATGCCTTTACAGGCCCAGTGTTGAGCCAGCAAATCTGAGACAAACAGCAAACTGAAACCACACTCGTGGATCAAGGGAATCTCCTGTGACTTCCAAGTGGGAGTTTCATTCTGAATAGGGGCTTCTTAAGACTTCCTGAGGTGTTACTTAAGACAGTGCAGGTTACCCTCTAAAGCAGTGGTTCTCCACCTTCCTAATGCTGTGACCCTTTAATACAGTTCTTCATGTTGTGGTGACCCTCAACCATAACATTATTTTCATTGCTACTTCATAACTGTAATTTTGCTACTGCTGTGAATTGCAATGCAAATATCTGATATGCAGATGGTCTTAGGCGACCCTTGTGAAAGGGTTGCTTGACCCCCAAAGGGGTTGTGACCCACAAGTTGAGAACCGCTGCTCTAAAGGTTGCCAGGTTGGGCTTGGTGGCAGGGTCTGGAATCTTCCAGAGTACTCAGCACACCCAAGGCTGAGCAGGGTTGTAAGTGGTATACTGCAAAAGCAACTGAAGATGCTTCAAGAACCTTGGCATCTATTTGGAAATGGCGGAGCACTGCAATGGGAAGGTATGTGCCATGTGTCACCATAGATCATGGTCAAATCCGAAAGAATATGAGGATTTCACAAGCTGTCTCGGCACAGTGGCCAATAAACAGTCTAAGCTGATCGGCAGGATTAGCAGCTGTCCTTGCAGAAGTATTCTTTGGTGGCTTTTGTGTATGGTTGTGATCCAGAAGAGTCTCTATAAGTGACTATTTGGCTATTGTACGTGAGCTCCTCTCTATCATCTCTGGTTTTGCTTTTCGTTATGGTTGACACAGGCAACTCTACTTTAAAAAGTTTTTTAATGACTTATTTAAAGCTATTTTTATTAACTTATTTTTTATGTGTTTGGGTGCTTCGCCTACTGTGCACACATGTATACCCGGTGCCCGAGGAGGCCGGGAGTGTGTCAGATCTCCTAGAAATAGAGTTACAGATGTTTGTGGGTGCTGAGAACTGAGCTTGGGCTCTCTGCCAGAGCAGAAAGTACTTGTTATCACCAAGCTATCTTCAGCCTCACCAACTTCATTTTTGATGGCAGCATCCTCATGTCTTTCACACTAGGCAGTGTGATTTGATGCTGACCAAAATGTGCATGACACGATGGACCATAAAGGCATACATGTCACGGTAACCTTGCTGGTCTCCTGAAACAGCCCTGATGCTGACACAGAGATGCCGCTGCTGGATACCCAGTCTGTGCACAGCACCCAGGGTGCTATGACAGATTGACGGATTAACAAACCGACTTTGTGTGGTCATCCACCTTTCTGTGGGACACAGGAGTCCTCTGAGGGCCTCTTCCTTCTACCCGTCTTTAGGGAAGGATATGTAATATGGGACCAAAGGAAGCTCTGGGTGTTTGTGATAACTTACTGGCCCAAATTCAAACTGCATGTACATGCATTCTTTGGAAAATAGTCCCCAAACACCTGCATTCATGCCCACCACCTCATGGATTCCCAGACCCCGAGCTGGGTTGTCGTGGAGGACTGTGAGGAGCATGAGATCACCCCCCTCTATCCTGTCAGCTCAGAGTGAACACACCTCAGGCTGTAGAGATGCTAAGGAGGGGCTCGTTCCCATTTCCTCCCATAGGAAGCCTGGTTCTGACTCAGAAAGTCCCATGATGGCCATGTGCTTGTGTCCAGGAACAATTGTGAGAAGGATGCCGTGACCATCGCCCTGGTCAACAGCATGACCTCCTTGTATGCCTCCATCACCATTTTCTCCATCATGGGGTTTAAGGCGACCAATGACTACTGGAGGTGCCTGGACAGGTGAGTGCAGGTGCCGTGCTGGGCAAGGTCATCAGAGAGCCGCCCGCACTGGAACCCACAGATACACAGAATGCACGGGCAGGTCCTATTGTCACAGGGGGAGGAGATGAATAGTGTCCTTTAAAGGTTTCTGTCCCCTGGCAACCTCAGAATATGGCCTGTTTAGAAAAGGGTCTTTTTTTTCTAAGACACGGTTTCTCTGTTTTAATTCTGGCTGTCCTGGAACTCACTCTGTAGACTAGATTGGCCTCAAACTCACAGAGGTCCACCTGCCTCCGCCTCCCAAGTGCTAGGATTAAAGGCGTGCGCCCATCAGAAAAGAGCCTTTTTGTTGGAACTAAGATAGGAATTGAGATGAGGCAATCCTGAAGTAACACGGTCCTAAGGTGATGATCTACGTCTTTATGATGGGACAGAAATGGACACAGATGAGGCAGCTGTGAAGGAGGGCAGAGGCTGCATTGCAACTGAGCAATGCCTGTGGCCACTGGGCTCTAGGGGCATGCATTGGTTACTTTTCTCATCGCTGTGATAAAAACACCTGACAGAAATAACCTACAGGAAGGATTTATTTTGCTCATGATTTTAGAAAGTTCGGTCCATGCTTGCTTGGTCTCATATGCTTGCATTGAAAGAACATCAGGACAGCAGGAATGTGTGTGGAGACCCCTCAATTCATTGTGAGCAGGGATCAGAGAAACAGGAAAGGATACAGAGATAAGATCTCCCAAGGATACACCTCCAGTGACCTACTTCCTCCTTAAGTTTCTGGAACCTTCAACACAGCACTAACAGCTGTGGGCCTAAGCTTTCTCACATGGCCCTATGCGGGACGTTTTCTACCACGACATTACATGACATTACACAGTGCCTCCAAAGACACACGACTATCACCCAACGGAAAGTGCACCCATTCTATCTCCAACCATCCTTACAGTCTCAACAGTCTCCTGCAAGACTAACGCAAACTCCTAGCTATAAGCAACTGTAACATCAAAAAGAAAGGTATGTCCAAGATACCATGGCGCAGGAAACGCTCTCATTCTAAAAGGGAGGGCCAGGAGAATAGCAAAGAAGGGCCAAACCAAAGCAAGACCAAGAACTAGAAAGAACAAATGTGCAATCCCGCATCCCTGAGGGAGGTACCCAGGACACACGGTGGTGGTGTGAGCTCCAGGAGACTTTGGCAGTCCCGCTTTCGTGGCCTTGTTAGCTGTAGCTCGTGTGGCCATTCTCTTGTACTGCTTCTATTTGACGCCTGCAGTTTTCCTTAGCAGAAATCCCCCATTCTTGGTATCTCCAGCATCTTGAGGTGTCCACAGCCACTTGGGCTTCACCTCCCCAGCCTCCCACACTGCCTTCCCAGCAGCTTCCTTCAGGATCTTTGACCTCATTTCATCATCTGGCTTCCTACACTTTCCGTAGAAATCTAGATAGAAGTCTTAACAGCCCTATGACTCCTATATTTCCATGCCTGTAAAAGCGGCATCAAATGGATGGTGCCACGGTCTGCTACCCGCCTTACTGCCAGATCCCTTGTTGATGAGGTGGGTTCTGCCTCCTCCTCATTCATGCCCACAGAGAAAATGCCCCTATTCTTGGCCCACAGGTGGAAACAGCCTCCCCTTTCCAGTGCTGGCCATACCCAGGTATCCATGGAACACCAAAGGGTCCAGGAAGGATAGAGTTCTCATCTGGGTGCTGCTATTTACTCCAGAGCTTCTCTGGAATATTGGAACATTTGATGACCACTGTAGAACATCCAGTCCCATTCTCATCAGCCTCTTTCTGCTCCTGCAGGAACATCTTGAGCCTCATCAATGAGTTCGACTTTCCAGAGCTTAGCATCTCCAGGGACCAGTACCCAGCTGTCCTCATGTACCTGAATGCCACCCAGGCTGAGAGGGTAGCCCGACTCCCCTTGAAGACCTGCCATCTGGAAGACTTTCTGGATAAGGTACCCACAGGGACAGGACAGAGGGCTGTCCTTAGGAAACCAGGGCCACATAGGGAGAATGCTGAGCTACAAAAGGCTGGGGTCGTATCTCACAGGGAACCACAGAAAAGTACCTCAGTCCATCTGCATCTGGAGATAGATGACTTTAGGATGACAACACTGCTAGTACATAGAACTCAGAAGGAAATTACCAGAGTCTGGTAATGGAGGCCAGTGGATGCTGGGGACCCACAGGAATCAGGCTAAGGATGGCCACTTAGGGGGAAGAGTCCCAGAGCAGTAGCTCCTGGCCCCTGACCCCAAGGCCATAGATCCCCTGCTCAGCTGCTCAATATTCTTTATTCAAGGAAAAATGTGTCCTTCCCTCAGAGGTGTGCCTGTGGTCTGTCTTCCCAGAAGCGTGAGGTGGCACTTCTGACACCCAGAAGTTGTGTGTGTGTGTGTGTGTGTGTGTGTGTGTGTGTCATGATGTAGAGTATCAGTGTGGGACACACGCTATGGTGGATGTATGGGTGCAGAAATGTGATTTAATGGGGCATGCATGTGTCACAGGGCAGGGTATGCATATGTTATAATGTGAGGCATGAATGTGTCACAGTGTAGAGTACACACACGCCATTGTGCGGGTACATACATGTCACAGTGCACGTCTGCCACAGTGAGGGTGTGTATGTGTTACAGTGTGGAGCACAGATATATGCTGGTATAGGTGCACATGTGTCATGGTATAGATGTGTACATGTTACGGTGCTATACACACGTCAGTGTGTGTGTGTGCACATATTACTGAGTGAGGTGTGTACCTGTTACAGTGGAACACACACAGGTAATGGCATGGATGCACATGTATCATTATGTAGGTGTGTCCGTGTTATGATGCGAAGCATCTGATATGTACATGACCAGCCTCATGTACAACACACAGCCTCTGTGTTGCAGAGCGCCTCAGGCCCAGGATTGGCCTTCATCGTTTTCACGGAAGCGGTCCTGCACATGCCAGGTGCTTCTGTGTGGTCCGTGCTCTTCTTTGGAATGCTGTTCACCTTGGGATTGTCCTCCATGTTTGGGAACATGGAGGGTGTCATCACACCGCTGTTTGACATGGGGATCTTACCCAGAGATACGCCTAAAGAGGTCATGACTGGTGAGTAGACAGCTGGAGGCCGTTCCTCACGGCCCACCCTGGCCTGTTGTCCATCCTATTTGCTGTTCAACAACCCGTCTGGAAGCGGAGATCCAGGGCCTTGCCCCTGGGTAAGGCTGGGCTAGGTTGACTTCTAGAGGCTGGGAATCCCCAGTGGCCCCTGGTTGAGGGAATAGTGAGAAGGAAGTGATAAGGGGAAGGAAGATAGGAATGGGGAGAAGGGAGGAGGAAGAGTTGGACCCCCCCATTTCTATGCAAGCTGAGCCCCCACTCTAGTAGGTCCTCCTGCTGCCTGGCGCAGCACTGGGGGAACCGAGGGATGGAGGTAGGGGAACCTGGAAAGACTCCTGATGCGCAGGTCCTCCCTACTCTTCACCTTAGTGTCTCTAACCCTGCTTACTTCTGCCCCCAGGGATGGCCTGCCTTCTCTGTTTTCTCTCAGCCATCTGCTTCACACTGCAGTCTGGGAGCTACTGGCTGGAAATCTTTGACAGTTTTGCAGCTTCTCTGAATTTGATCATCTTTGCCTTCATGGAGGTGGTTGGAGTCATTTATGTGTATGGGATGAAACGGTGAGCTGCCCCAGAACCCCACCTCAGGGCAGGGCAGGGAATAGAGTTGGTGGTGCAGCTGTGGATGGTCCCCTGAGATCCAGGCCCACTGCTCCTGACTTTAAAGGATGGCGTGTCCAATGAGGTCACACGAGAGAGCCTGACCCAGCGTCGTCTGCAGGTTCTGCGATGACATTGAGTGGATGACGGGGCGGCGGCCTAACCTCTACTGGCAGGTCACGTGGAGAGTGCTGAGCCCTATGATGCTGTTCAGTATCTTCCTGTCCTACGTCATCCTTCTGGCCCAGCAACCGCCCAGTTACAAGGCCTGGAACCCCCAATACGTACGTCCTTCCTGTGGGGCTGTGGGGATCCCTCAGGCTTGACCTAGCACTCATGGTGCCACCCACAGCTTACGTGATCTACACGTGCGGCTGTAGTCCGACTTTTAGTAACTGGGAAACTAGGGATGTAGACAGGTGGTTGGCTGTGAGGCCCAAGGCTGCTGGCATTCCGAGGCAAGGGCTTTGGTAAATGGAGTGTGTTCCCAGTGGTGTCTGTATGCTAGGGGCATCGTAGGTCTCGCTAGCCTCCTTTTTAGGGACATGGCCTCATTTCACTCTCTCTGTGTGCTTGGGGAAACTGCTCATTTGCTAATTTTGATAAGATAAATGATGATCAGGGGGTGTCTTGTGGCTATCAATATGGCCTCAAGCTTTTCACAGTCTCCTAAGGTGGGCTCCTTCCAGCCAAAACTCCAGCCTTTAGCCAACTGCCTGATTATCAAAGGCACATGTGCACAGTTCAGAACTTCACCTGCACCCAGGCCTCCCCTTATCATGAGAGCAGTCCTTTCCAATTTCATCCTAAAGAGAGACCTCAGCAGAGCAGCAGGAACAAGCAAAGGAAGTTGTACACTTGGGAAGCTGTCATGAGAATTATCCCATTAGATGTACCTTCTATTTGCCCGCACAAACACACAAGAAGCATCTGAAGTTTTGTGAGTGGTGTTGCCATGTCACAGAGGAGAAAGCTGGGGACACAGAGTGACTGGGGTAGAGAAAATCCCGGCCAAACTTCTTTCATTTTCCCAAGAATCTGTGTGCTTACTGCTTTTTTCAGGAAGTATGTATTGTGTGTGGGGGGGAGGGGGAGTGAAGTTGCTACTTTACAAGTTGGTGGTGGCCAAGGATCAGCCTGGCTCCACTTGGAGATTGGGTAGTGTGGTCCCTTCCAGGACACGTATCTGAGCATTCCCTTCTGTCCCCACAGGAACACTTCCCCTCAAGAGAGGAGAAGCTCTACCCGGGATGGGTGCAGGTCATCTGCGTGCTTCTGTCCTTCTTGCCCTCACTGTGGGTCCCAGCAGTTGCTCTGGCTCAGCTACTGTTCCAGCAGAGACGGAGGTGGAAGGATGCACATCTGGAAAGTGGCGTGAAGCCACAGGAGAACAGAGGCTGCTGAGGGGCAGAGCCGGGGTAGACCAGGGTGGGGAGGCAAACCTTTGCCACTAAGACCCAGCCTCATTACAGTCTCTGTCCACTACTGAGACCACGTGATTATTGCTTTCTCAGCTTTCTGTATGGTGGGAGACTCCTAGGTTCGGGGCAGCCTGTCCCTGGGCATCTGTGTGATGCCATTTTTCCAAAGCCGTACCCACACAGGGTACGGTCTGTGTGGATAAAGCTTCCCCCCGAAACCCATGCTGAGTGGCGCAGTCCTGAGTTTACTTGGTTGGCATAGCGGCAGGACTGTGGAACCCCTTTTCTGTGAATGGCTTCCATGGTACGAATTCCAGAAATCCAGCCCTAATGCTGGTCTTCAACGGAGAGCTGAGCCCACGGGGAGGAACCGGACAGGCAGGAAACCTCTCCCTCCTCTCATACCAGCCTGGAGTAACCACATCTATGAAGAGACCCACAGGTGCAGACACCAGAACCCAGGATCCCCTGCCACCATCAGTGCCGCAGGGCGGGGTGATCGCAACTGATCGCTGACTCACCATGCACATTATCATTTTTATTTTTCAAGCATCTGTTTTTGTTTGTCAGGAAGGTGCCAAAGGCCACTGGTCCGTTTCTATTCTCACGACAGCGATGATCACTTATTCACTCACATCGGTTCACCCACTGGGACCCCTCACTGCCCAGTCTTCTGCAGGCTTCAGGCGCAACCATGACTCCAGGATCGCAGACGGGCTCTTTTTCTCAGCTCCTCAGTGATCAGACAGCTCCTCCCCACTCCCGTTTCCCTCCCCTCCTCTCCCCCCCCCCCCCCCCCCCCCCGTTCTCCTGTTTTCTGCCCCTTCATCAGCACTGTGAAATCAAAAGTCAGGTCTAAAGCCTGGGGCCCTGGACAAGGAAGGATGTGCACTTCCGGCTAGTCCCCATAGAGCTACCTACACCAACTAGTGGCTTCATGATGTCAGTAACCGTCCAGGCACAAGGGACCCTGACGTCCTGAAGGAGCGCTTCACCGTGTGGTGCTATCCGTGGTGCTGACATTTTAAGCAAGACAGGTTTACCGTGTGCAAAGGTGGCTTCTATTGGAAGCCATCCTTGCCATGGCCAGCACAGGATCCAAAATAAACACGGAGGATTCTGGGGCTGTCCACCTGAAGATCTGCTGAGCACTACATATGGAATGAACCCCAGAGTTCCTAACCCAAAGTGCTCAAGCCCACCACGGGTTAAATCCTGCCCTTGGTCCAGCATTCTGGATTGGGACAAGTGTCCATGTCCACCCATTCTGCCATTACTGAATGCTCTTGATAATCAGGGGCTTAAGAGGGACCTATCTTTATACAGTGTGTATTTTATGTCCATATCACATTAAAAGAGATACATGGGGTCCTATAGGGCCTATTGTCAGGGGGGAAACTTCAGGTGTAGGACCTCATAGAAGCAGTATGGGCTCTTTAAGCACCTTGGAAGGCTATGCCTTCTGCCAGGAGCTGAAATGGAAGCATGTGTGCCCTGGACCCTGGAGCCCAGAACATGGACTCCTGCTTAGCCACAGAGAGCAAGGGCTTGGGTGCTCACCTCTTCAGACCAGTTCATCGTGCACACATTCTCCATGCAGCTATGCAAATACCTGTGTCGATGGGACGACGAACAAGAAGGATGTCCAGTAGATAGATGGCTGACAGGGGGACATACAGATGGACAGTCCAAAATAGCCGAGGCCCACAACCTCTGTCAAGCAGATTGATTGGCGCCTCTAGTGAGGACCCTGGAAATTGGCATGGCTGCCAAAGCACTGTCTAGGAGATGAACAAGGCCCAGACTCCAGAGCAAAGCTGAGTGGGCCGGGCCTACATGACCATACCTACATGCAACATACCCTCGGGTTGACCCTGCCCTTGAAAACAACATGGGCTAGGCCTGTCCAGAGAAGGCTGGACCACAGGACCTGCAACCAGTAGGAACACACTACTTCTCAACTTGGAAATGGAGCTGCTATGAGTGGCCTGTTGACTCTGAGATGGACATAGTGTCCGTGTCTTCCTCATTCACACAAACCCTTTCTTCTTCTCCCAGGATTTTTCTTCAGCCTCGCTCTATCCTACAACTAAGGTTAGTGTCACACTTGCAGAGGTGCTCCTCTACACTCTGGGGTGAAAGGTGATTCTGTGGGTGATTCCCAGAGAATTCCCAGGTGATCCTGAGAACGCATGCTCACACAAGCCAGTTTGCTGTATGGGAAGCAGTCCCCTCTTACAAAAGGTGGAACTGGACCTCTCTGTGAGTGACATCACCATTGTGGCGGGGGAGTCAGTCCGTGGAGGGGACAACCTGGAGCAGACGCAATCTTGTCTTATCACCGAGAACAAAGTTCCACTTGGGTCCTTTCCTTCATGCTGTGAGGGGCAAGTGCCTGCCCCTACTGCATTTCAACTGCAGGAGAGCAGACCACGGAAGTCACCTTCCTCATGGCATCATGGAAGTGCTGTCGCTCCGGCCATGCAGGGGTGTGTAACATAGACCCTACCAACCCTGGATGTGCCTCCATTTTCCTGCAGCCTCGGTAAACTGAGTCTAGCCTGAAGAGATACATCCCACCTCTCGGTGTAAGGCCCTCACACAGAAGCCTTGGTCACCTGGGAGCTTGTATCAGCATATGCATCCTGCTAAGGCTAGGGAGGTTGGTGTTCAGGCGGTGTAAGAGGACCTGCCCAAGTTTGTGGGCACCAGCTCTGGCTGGGCTATAGGACTGGCTCTGTTGTCAGGAAAAGTGGGGTTCCTTTTGGGGATCCTTGGTCTCATGAATAAAATAATTCAAATGGACTCAGAAGGTAGCTTGAGGATAATTTTATTAAAGTTTGAGAGAATAAAGAATAAAAGCAAGAAGGAAATCTCAGCCACTGCCAGAGGAGGAGAGAGAGAGAGAGAAAGTTATGCCTTTTAAGCTAGGCATGGATGTAGAGAAAGAGAAAAAGCCCAGGATGTCAGGGAAAGCAGGTTTAGGAGTATTCGGAGAGCATTTGATTCTAAGACTGCTCTAGGGACACACGGCTAAAGACAGAAACAGAGGCGTCTTGTTAAGAAAGGGAAAGCACTCCCGAGAATGAAACCATGCTAATGAGCTGGGAAAGAGCCAAAAGAACACTGGAGCAAGTGGGCTGCAACCTTTTATTTGACATTCGTGTGACACCCAGCTCTTCTAACTGTGTGCATCTCGCTCATGTCTGGTACATGATCCATTCCTTAGAAAAAGTCCAGGTGAAGAAAGACTCCAGTAGTCCTGTCCAAAATGACTTCTTGCCCTCGTTAATCTTGATGTTTCAGTCCAGTCTCTCTCCCTGCCACAGGTCCCCACACTGGTGCCCCCGTCCTGAGATTGTCTCCCTACTTTTTGCTATAACAAATTCCTGAAAACCAGAAGCTATTCCCAAACATATCTGTACTCTTAGTGCCCTGGAGGTCCAGAGTGTGAATCAGGTCTCGGTGGGCCGGGATTGAGGCATGCTGGGCAGTGCCTGTCCTTTGCTTGTCTGGTTGGTAGTCTTTTATTCCTGGGCTTGGCCCTTTCCTCTGATTCAAAGACAGCAGTGACTGGTTTAGTCTTTCTACAACACAACTCTATTTAGCCTTCCCTCTTGCGAAGCCTGTGATGATCTCAGACCCACCCAGGTAAACAGGATGATACATATCTACAGGTCAACAGGCCAGCAACCTTCACTCCTTCTGTAGCCGTAGCCACAGTTCATGATCAGGTAGCACAGGCAGTTTCTGGGAACCAGCGCAGCTTTGTTGTCACTGTTCTGCTCACCATAAGTGTGCTGGAGAGTCAACTTGACACAAGCTGAAGACATCTAAGAGAAGGGAACCTCAGTTAAGAAAATTCCTCCATATGCCAGGCAGTGGTGGTGCATGCCTTTAATTCCAGCACTCAGGAAGCAGAGAGGCAGGTGGATCTCTATGAGTTCAAGGCCAGCCTGGTCTACAGAGTGAGTTCCAGGACAGCCAGGGTTACAACAGAGAAACCCTGCCTCAAAAAACAAAACAAAACAAAACAAAAACCCTCCATAATACTGGGTTGTAGGCAAGCCTATAGGGCATTTTCTAAATTAGTAATTGGTATGGAAGGGCCCCAGCCCCTGGGTTGGTGGTCTTGGTTCTATAAGAAAGTAGACTGAGCAAGATATGGAAAGCAAGCCAGTAAACAGCACTCCTCAGGGCGTTTGCGTCAGCTCCAGATGCCAGGTTCCTGCCCTGCTTGAGTTCCTGTCCTGACTTTCTTCAGTGATGAACAGAGATGAAAGTTGCTTTGGTCATTGTGTTTCATCACACCAGTAGTAACCCTCACCAGGACAATAAGCTCTTGGGGGGGCTCTGAAAAGTCCATCAAATTTTGGGAACTCCTTTTAGTTCTACAGTATCCTTCCCAGGTGAACATCTAGGTGCCAAGTACTGAGCTCAGTGTGTGGGTGTCCAAAGAAGGGCAGGAAGGAACTCCTAGCACGCAGGGAACTCATGACTGGCTCCATTGATACTGCCTTTCCATGCTCAAATTCTTTTCGTTCCAGTTCTTCTTTGATTCTGTGTGTAAGTTTGTAGAGGTCAGACAACAACAACTCTGAGTGTCCTTCTCAGGAGCCACCCACATTTAAAGAATTATTTTAATTTGATTTTTGGCAGGGTCTCTCTCGGAAACTCATAAGCAGGCGAGGCATCCAGGGAGGCTCAGGGATCCATTGTTCCATCTAGACAGTTCTGGGATTGCAAGCATGCACCACTACACCTGGCTTCATTGCTTGCAGGGAGAAAACACACACACACACACACACACACACACACACACACACACACACACTTATCTCAGATCTAGAAGAACCCCCAAACAAGATTCCCCTTTGCCTTTTCAACTTTGCCATTTCTGTTTCATCCTGGGCAGATCTGGTAGTGTCCACAGTAGCTGAAGAAAGAACTCAGTAACTTCATGGGTTGGGCCCAATCAGGATATTAGCCTTTAGTGAGAGACATGAATGGTCTTAAGGAGAGCTGGAACAAGATGAATATGACCAGATATAAGATGCTGGCCCCCATGGACTAACTGATGACATGATGTTACTGGTGTACCAGAGAGGCTTGGGTATGTCTAGCCCAGGTGGAAGATTTGCAGTCTCGTGCTGAACTGTGAACTTGGCTCCTGAGATTCCCCAACCCTAGTTTGATCCTGCTGAGTGTCCTCTGCCCTGGGTTGGGTTGGCTCCAGCAGGCTGGCTGCGAAGAGCCCCAAACACACATCCTCCATATGGAAGTTCCAGAAACCTGGGTGCATTAATGGCCCACTCCCTGGACTTGGCTCTGCTGTAAATGCCTTGTGCTTAGTCACTTGGATGCACTAAAAGGCAGGAGATGAACAAGGCAATATCGTAAAGCCTGCTGAGGGTCAATTAGGCTGCATCAGCTGAGTCCTGTCCAAGGTACAGTTTCCATGGCCCCACCAGTGACATCCCAGAAGCTTCCAGAATTGCTCAAAGCCAATTGGTTGTGACTGAGACATCAGTGACTCCAGCTCAGTCAGTCCCATTGGAAGTGGAAGAACTGTTCCTTTACATCCCGATGCCCTTTATGCTGGTCTTCCTGCTTCCTCCGTGATCCTCAGGCTGTCTGTTGAATGGGATTTGTCTAGCTCTACTGAATGATGCCTTCTCTCCAGGGAGCAGATGTGCTGGTCTGCAGAGACAGAGGGGCCCTGGCTGACAGGTCTGACAAATATCCCCTGGTGGGCATGGTTGCAGGAATGCTGACAAACTCATCCTAGGTGTTCCTACAAACCCTTTACTGTAAGGGGCCCATGGCACAAAAACAGGGGTGAGGCCCAGATGGCCAGATTCACCAGGGCTCCCAGAGATTGCTACCCTTCAGCATGTCCCACGGCTTTGCTCATACCGTGGGTGGGTTATGCTCCCATTAGTCCTTCTGCATTTTCCCACCCACCTGCACATTCCAACTTGACTCTGAACAGAGCCAGTGGCTGTCTGCATCGCCCTGGGCAGAGCAAGGAAGAGACATGTATATTGGTGTTTTGTTCAGGTCTTGTTTAGGCAGCCATATTGTTTAGGTGTCATAGGTGTACCTTCCCTGCCATTTCTAGGAGACAAGGAAATCTCAGTTTTCCTAGTCCTCTGGCTCTTACAGTCTTCCTGACCTCTCGTCCATTACGTTACCTGAGTGTTAGGTTCAGGATTGTGTTGCAGAAGAATCCACTGGGGCTGGGTACTCCATGATCACTCTCTGCATTTCAAACAGTTGTGGTTTTCTGTAATGGTCCCTGTATGTTTCAAGAAGTTTCTTTGATGAGGGGTGAAGACTATACTTATCTATGGACATAACGACACATATTTAGCATGCTGGTTTAGTAAAGTGGCCATATTAGGCTCTTCTTAGAGGACCCATGAGGTCACTAATCCTGGGATTTCACTAGATTTCAGTTACCAGGCATGATTTTCCTCCTGTTGAGTGGGCCTTAAGTCAAATTAGACAGCGGTTGGTTACTGCCAAGGTGTGAATGCCACTGTTACACCTCTGTAGAGTCCCATGTGTTTCACAGCTGGGTGCTATTGTTTGCTTTCCTCCCTTGACAACTTGTTTAGCATCTTCTGGTACTATGTAAGCTGGTCCTCAGGGAAGAGGCTTTCAGATCGGATCCAACTCAAATTCTCCAAGTCTTTTGTCCAAAGTGCACAGTGTCTTCAGAAGTAGGAACAAGTTTTCACCTTCTTGGAGAAAACCAAGGACAACAACAATAACCTAGGGGGTCTCTTGGCCTCTTGACTAACTCAAAAGGGGTTTCTCAATGTCTGGTACTAGGGTTGTTCTTAGTCTATGGCTCTTGGAAGGAGCACTGCTATCTATCTATCTATCTATCTATCTATCTATCTATCTATCTATCTATCTATCTATCTATCATCTCTATATATATAAGTTTATTAGGTAAGGCAGGTAGGGTTTTCTAGTCCAGTAGGAGGTCTACCAACACAACTTAGAGTATGGATAACTCATAGGTCTAGTAGTTCTCCAGTCAAAATACCTCACTCAGCTCCTTCAGTTACCCAGCTGTTTCCTGCTATTGTACTATATAGCTCTACAATGTATCTTGAGATCTAGAATTGCACTGTTTTTTGCTCAGGACTGCTTTGGCTATCTGGGGTCTTTTGTGGTTCCCTGTGAACTTTAGGGTTGTTTTTTGTTTTCTATTTCTCTGAAGAATGTTGTGGGGATTTTTATTGAGATTGTACTGCATCGGTAAATTGTCTTTGGTAGGATGGTTACATTTTCACAATACGAATTTTACCAATCTGTTAACATGGGAGGCTTGTCTGTTTTCTAGTGTTGTCGTCAGTCTCTTTAAGGTTTCCATTGTTAAGGAGCTTTCATCTCCTTTGCTAGGTTGTCGTGGTTTGCATGAGAATAGCCCTATGGGTTCACATATTTGAATGTTGGGTCCCCAGTTAGTGGACCTGCTTGGGAAGGGTTAAGAAATATGGCTTTGCTTGAGGTCTGTCACTGGGGGGTGGGCTTTAAGGTTTTGAAAGCTCACAACAGGCCTAGTCTCTCTCTCTGTTATCTCTCTGATAGGTACTTTTGGATCAGATGCAAGCTCTCAGCTACTGCTCCAGTGCAACGCCTTCCTGCAATTATGCTCCCTGCCATGATGTTCATGGCAAAAAAATTATTAGTTTATGCAAAGAATATAGACAGGCGGTTTGAATGGGGCTTTGTGATGAAGGTACAGAATGTAGTTAAACAAGGTGGGGAATAGTGGTGCACGCCTTTAAATCCCACATTAGGGAGGCAGATGCGGGAGGATCTAGGTGAGTTCGAGGCCAGCCTGGTTTACCACAGTGAGATCCAGGACCTTGGAATATACATAGTGAGACCTTGTATTGAAAAAACAAACAAACAAAAATAAATAAAATAAATACCAGGAAACTTATAAATACAAGTCTTTCTGAGTGGTTTAATATGATGACAAACAACAATAACTCTATGATTTACTCTTCATTTATGTGTGACTCCTGTCTGTCTCAGCACGAATACACTTCACCCTATTTTATCGTAACAGTGATCTCAGTAGGTAACCGCCATGATTATTGTCGATTACTGCCAAGGAACTTTAGCTTTAGAGAGGTTACGGAATGCCCCCAGTGTGATCCCGACTGTGACCTGTCTCATTTCAACCTTTACCACT
This sequence comes from Cricetomys ansorgei, assembly GCA_026225945.1. NCBI lineage: Eukaryota > Metazoa > Chordata > Mammalia > Rodentia > Nesomyidae > Cricetomys > Cricetomys ansorgei. Next base: position 5,091,861 of record JAMJFZ010000239.1, on the reverse strand, counting down.
TTCTTAAGTGTTTGTCAGACTAACACTGGAAATGAAAGTGGATTCTGAGAACACTGTACAAATAAAGACTCCCACCATTTCCCAGTTAGCTCTCTCTGTGCATCGAGATGCAGACTCTCAGTTACCGCTCCAGTAAACAACAGAAGAACCTGCTTCTGTATGCTTCCTGGGCCACGGTGCTTCATCAGAACATTAGGAAAGTAACCAAGACACGGAGTCGCCCAGATTCGGAATATATTTAGGCTGTAATTTAGGTTACTGTCTCAAAGTCCTGCCTTCGTCTCTGAGACGCTCTGACTCACTGGGAAAGGCTCTGTGGTTAGGTGTGAAGACACCAGAGCCCAGGCATCCACATCTGTCCACATGGTCACAGTCCCTCTTCTTGGTGTTGATGACTAGTGGATCCCTGCCACTGAAAGGGGTAGGGTCTGCTTCCCTGAGGGCATCGGGAGGGAAATCCAGCCCGCCACAAGAACAAGGCGCTGGGACAAGCTCCCACACGACCACCCATGACATAAGTTTGGAGGACAGCCTAGCTCACAACAGGCCGGTCCCTCTTGTGACATGCGTCCAGGAGTGGTGGTGCAGAGCCCAAGGTCATCCACCTGAAGAGGGCAGGGTTAGTCCAAAATATTCTGGAAGTCTGTGCTCAGGGCTGGGTCAGCTGCAGCCTCAAGGATGGCCATTGTTGCCTCTGGGAGCTTCCGGCGCAGCTGCTTTTGGGCTGCAACAGAGGGTGTACTCAATTTCATTCCAAAGAGGTGAGGTAGTCCCTTAGCCTGCCTGGGCCAAGCCCTGGCCGTGTGTTGGCCAGGTGTGAGCAGGAGCCCACCCATGAACACACCACCACCTTCACAGAGCACAAGGACCCCAAGAGTGACAATATGGAAATAGGAGCAACACAGGGACCAGAAGGTTCCTGAGAGTGAAAAGTGCCACCCCGTGGACCTCTCCTGAGATACGAGGCAGAGTCAGAACAGAGGGAGCGGGAAAGCAAAAGTAGGAAGCTGTGGTCTACAAGCCTAGCCCCACCCACCCGGGGCTGCCTGAGTGGGCACCTCCCCAGGCAAACCGAGATTAGCTTGGCATCTACAGTCTGCCTTTGGGTTCACTTAGGCACACAGTTCAAGGGTAGACTTCAGGGCTATTCGAAGGGAGGTCACTTACCTGTCTTGAGAGGTCCCAGGAGACACTTGTAGATGACAGAATGACCAGCCAGTTTGAGCAGGAAGGCTTGGTAGCAGAGCCAACGTGCAGCTTCAGAAGGAAATGGGCTAGAAGAATCCTTGGCCCTAAATACAATTCCTGGGGGAACAGATGGAGGCTGGCAAACTCAGTTGGCCACAGGCCCTTGAACCCTCCAAGGAGCTCTCAACAACCTCCTGATCTGCTAGGGCCTAGGCCCAGGAGTGACGGCTGGCTACACTAGTTCCTGAGTGAGTGCAGAATGTCCACCCCCTCCACAAGAAGGCTGGCCAAAGTCCATCCACAAACCTGGATTCTTGACCTTCAGGATGGAGTAGCAGCATGATGCTGTGTTAGAGATGATGCCCAGAAAGAACGCAGGGTTCTTTCTAACATGCTGGTCAAAGGGAAGCTGAAGCACGCATGCATGGAACCTGGGCAGGAGCCACAGCACAGGGTAAGTATGCACATGCATGCAGACATGCATACATGTGAATTATACAGTTATGCATATCACGTGCACTGAATCATATATTGCATATACAAATGAACTTACAACCACATGGGAACACACGAGCACGTGTGTGTGCAAATGTCTTCGCACATACTTACTGCCACGTAACTAGTCCCTTCCCGGGTGCCTCATGAACTCACCTCACCTCACTTCACATCAAGGGTAGATTGCCTGACACTGAAATTGTGTCCAGTCTTCCATAGCACAGGCTCTTCCCCACACTCAGCCACAGGCTCTGGTAAGCACATAAGGCCAAATGTGCTCCGGGCACAGGAGACCGGAAGAGGTTCTTGCCTGACAAATACCAGCGGCGTGCGGAGACTCAACTGAATGCTGCTTTTCCCTGACTCCACTTCAGCATGTCTCCCAATTAGGGGGAGCAACTAGCCAGCTCCACCTTGAGATGAAAGTCCCAGCAGACAACATGGCTGGCAGCTCTGACCTGTGCCTCCTTCTAGTGGTGGCAGAGCCCACGACTCACCTGTAGGCCTGAAGCAGAAAGATCTTGTACATGTTGATGCAGACTGTGTGGAGGCTGTTCACCTGGAGTCCCAACAGAAAGAGAACCATCAGCAATGTCCCTGGGATCACAGACAAACACTTTCTGTGCTGTTGTCAAATGGGATAAGAAAGCTACTTGTGTGGGAAACCCAGGGAGTCCAGTCAGGCCCCCGTGAGCTATCGAGAGGGCAAGAAGCAGGAGGGAGCAGAGGCAAAGCCCACCACAGTGGCCCCCTCCTGGATAGAGACCTCAGCAGCCATGGCCCAGAGCAGGATCTGGGGACCCCTCTCTCTGTGGGGACAGATGACAGTATGAGAAAGTGACGGGGATGAGCAGTGAATGCTCAGGGGTCCTCAGCACACAGTCACATGTTGAGATGCTTCTCACGCGCTTCTCACCTGTACACACAGATGCATACCCATGCACATGTCTCTACACACAGAACGGGACCTAGCCACGAAGGTCCAACAGATGAGGTGGCTACCCATCTGCTTACCTGGAGATCTAGAAACAGACTGTGACACTTCAACCGCAAAAGTGCTAAGAGCTTCTGTCGCATGCTCCTCCCAGCCTTGAAGACGCGCTGGAAGGTGAGGCTGGCCTTAATTGAGGTCCGGGCGTAACTGCAGCACAAAGGAATCCTACCTGTGTAATCCCTGCACTGTCCCTCCACCTCCTGTCCCTCTCTGCCACGAACTGGGGGCTTGGATGGGGCTGGACCTTCACACACGGAGTACATTCCAGTACGTGCTCACTGTACCGCCTGAGGCCCTGGACAACCAAACCCAACTGGACAGAGCAAACAACGATTTTATCCAGGCGTGGGGTCACCAGACAGATTGTATCCAGGCTTGGGGTCACCAGACATTGCTGCTCATTGGTGGCCAAGAAGAGCTGTGAAAATTCACAGTTCGGAAGGAAGCATGAACCACAGGAAATCCCAAAGCCGTAAGTGGCCACAGTCTGACAGAGCACACCCCAGCACAGGGCTGGGGATGGAGAGGAGGTGGCCTCTAGCCAGGTCTTGATGGCATCGAGCAGAAAGGGGATGCCCACACTGGGGTCACACTGCCTGCAGATGGCAGGATGGCTCTCGGTCATCTTGGGAAGATAAAATCACAAGATGGGACCTGTGCAGGTCAGAAGGGGTGACGCCCTGTCACCCAGTCACCCAGTGACCCTGTGACATCCTGGAAGGTGAATGCACGTGACAGGCACCGTCATTCTGCTAAGTTTCTTTAGACATTTTTATCTTTACGAATGTGGGAGTGCATGCCCGTGCATGTGGGTGGAGGCCAGAGGAAGGGAAGCCCTGCTCTGTCACGCTCCTTGTTACTCCCTGGAGACAAGGAACTATGCTGGCAACTAGCACGCCCCTGTGACCATCTTTCTCCATCTCTACCTACAGTGTTGGGATGTAAGTGCTCTTTGTGTGGGTTATGGGGTTTTGAACTCAGATCCTCATTCTTGCATAGCAAGGACTTTTAACCTGTCATCCGTCCAGTCCCAGTCATACCTCCCACATATGCTTCTAAACACTCTGATGTTGCAACAGGGTTTCTGTCATCAAATACCGTAAAAACGTGTTGTCTATGGCAGAATAAGCCTGCTTCTTGTGGACTTCTATGCTTTGCCATTTCTAAATGCTCAAGAAAGCCTTTGGTAGTCTTTTATTTTTTCCAGGATAGATAGGAAGATGTGGAATTACTAAAAAAGATGAATGGTGTTCTAAGGAAAGTCGCTTTCTGGAGAAGCTGCCCTAGCCTGACCGACTGGAGCGTGTGAGGACACGTGCAGTCTAAGCACACACGAAGCCACTTCACAAGGGCTTGAGCAGTGTGGACAGCTATGCATGGGGTCCTGGCTCCAGTTCCCCATAGCTCCTGAAGACCCGCTGCACGGTCCTGGGAGACACGGCTATCGACACTGTGGTGCTCCGTTAACTCTCTTCAGACTTTGCATGTGAGCCACGGCTTAAGGAGAAGCAGTTCCTACACTAGGGTGCTGGGATGCTGCTAGTCACCCTGACTGACCTCCAGACACAACGCCTGTGGCTCAGAGAGAAGGATCCTCAGCTCAGTTAAGTGCACCCACACTGCAACCTCAGCTGCTGAGCTCACAGCTGCTCTGCGCATGGACTTGGGAAGCAGGGACCTCCTGGTCTGTGTCAGAGTAGTCTCTAAGGCCCCTGTCCAGGGCCGACCTGGCTTCCCATAAGGAAACCACAACTCAGTGACATGGAGGAGAGCCAAGGGCTAGAGCTAGGGCCCTCGTGGGGATGGAATAGGAAAGTTGACAGTTCAGGACCAACTAGTGTGCTTAGCACTGAGGTGCGGGATGGGGTGGCAAAGGTGGGTCTAGGAGGGAGAGGGTGAAGCCAAGAAATCTGAGCTGAATCTCAAGGACTGGCCCAACTCACCATATAAAGTCAGGGAGGCTAAGGAGCCTAGGTGAGCTGAAAGAAATGGCGGCAGATAGGGGCACCTGCACAGTGTACCCAACTCTTCCCTTATCATGTGAACTTCAAAAGAGCACCACGGAGACAGGAGAGTTAGGATCTGAGCTCAACGTAACAGCTGTCAACATGATGACAGGTTCGTCAACCTCCTACACAACACTGGAATTTTCATACTTTTTATTCATAAAAGAAACTATCCAGACCTTTTCACCTGTGACTATGCCAAATTTGTCATACCTACACTGAGCCTCGAGCTGGGCTGTGAGCCCCCGGTATGTGGAGACCAACTTGCATCCCTTCCCAGTCCCTACATCTCGTACAGAGGGGGGCCCTGACTCCATGGTTTCCAGGAGACTGGGGACAAGGCAGGTGTTCTCATACTGCTCATATGTCCATCTCCAAGTGGAAAGGGAACGCCTTGAGGCCTCTATCACTTCAGGCCTCATGGTTACTTGTGTCTAGAAGCAGGAAACAGAATGGAGAACGCTACAGTACCCACGAGTTCATGGCTCCTCAACTTGGACAGGTGTGCTTACCTAGAGTAGTCGCAGAACACCTCCAAAGTCTGAGTGTCCAGCAGTAAGCCGCACCAGGGAAACATGCAGTGAGCAGGCAGCTGATGAGGAGCTGCACCACCCAGGGCATCAGTCTCCACGGGGAAGTTCACCATTGTCTTCTGCAAGTTGATCATGCAGCCGTACTCAGGAATGCCATGGACCAGGGCCCTGAGTAAGGAACACTGGTCATGGGACCCTGATGGATGTCAGGTACAGTCTTGTTCTGGACTATAGCCTGGCTCCTGCCTTCTGTGTGAGCAATGGGGAAATAGGGCCAGCTCATAACAAGATGGCCAAGCCTCAGACAAGTCAGACAATATGACCCTCTGACGGCAATATCTTAGCATCCATGTAGCAAGGCATCTGCTCCCCATTAGCCAAAAAGCCCATCATCTTAGAGCTATTTAGAGATGCTTGTAGATGTGGATCGCTTCCCCTACAACAAATGCTAAATAGAAAGACTGCTTGCCTGTGGGACAGACCTCCCAGTGAATTAAAAGCAGACTTGCACCCTCCCTCAGGTTTAACTCACAATGGCAGCCTGGCAGTAGCCTGGCTCCAATACCTGTACCATGGGTGTGGTCACTTCACGCCATCTACCTGCCTAAGTAGCCTAGACCCCTGTGACTGGCCGGTCCCTGTAGCTGCCCTGGCCAGCTCCTGGCAGTAAATCTTTTCTACAGGCATCCATGGACAATCCGTCCTAGTAGTCCTGTCCTCTGGAGACCTGACATTCAACCAGAGCCACTTCCCTGACAAGACCTTAGGAGCAGAACTGACTTCTGGAACTTTCCTCAACAGCAGCAGTGTGCTTGTCCCCCAGAGCCACCGCCTGTGGGCCACGTGACTCCTGGGTGCTACGGTTGTGGCAGGGCTACTACTGAGACTGCTCTCACCTGACTCTACTGGTCTTGACATGCATTGCCTACTGGGCTCGAGGACACCGTGTGAGAAAGCGCAGGCAGTCTTCACAGAGCCCTGGTGGGCAGATTTGGAACTGGAGGGCATTTAGTGTTTCCACCAGACAGGCCAACAGACACTGGAAACACCAATACCTCAGTGGTGATAACTTCTGAGGGCTCAGTTTAATTAATCACTTTTAGGTTTCTCCTGTCTTGCCAATTATGCTAAAAAGCCTACAAACTTCACAGTGCCAGAGGGGACCTCCTCTGCAATACCTGATCTGAGGGAGCCTTCAAACTCTGCAGTGTCTGAGGAACCTCAATCTATGGTCCCTGCTCTGAAACAGGGCTGCAGTGCCCGATTCTAGCTTAAGCCACAAAAATTAACTCTAGAACCAGATATGCCAATAACCCTGACCTAACCTTAAATGCTATGAACACCGCCTAGAAAACACACTATAACCCACTAGGATAAATATTATGTAAGAAAAAGACCACTTCTGATGCAACAGCCATGCCTCAAAACACCAATGTTCAGTAAGTCCAAATTCTCTAGTCTCTTCCTAACAATCCCACAAAACGGTACCTCCTAGAGCCACGGACCTGTTTACCCAGTGCCTGTCCTTCATGGTGTGATGTGACGTCTCAGGAATGGTTGTGCTTAGGGACACGGTCCATTTCCCAGAGGACTCGGCGCCTCAACCTTCTGCAAATAGCCCTTCTGTGGGCTCAGCTGGGAGGCACGGGAGCTACTGGCCATTGTTCCGTCTGGAGACTTTTCAATACTGGCTCTGACCTGGTATCTTACCACACTGCATCCTTAGAGAGACCAAGCTGGACCAGCTTCTTTGGTGCTGCACCTGGCTGCACAGGTGAGGTGCCCCTGATACTTTGTAGAGGTGCCAACATGAGCTCCAGGCACACAAAAATTACTGACCAATTAAACATGCTGCCTCAGCCACACATACAGAACGACCATACAGCAGAAACCCATGCATGATGGTCCTTACCTGAGGAAGGCTTTTGCCTGGACCAGGTGAGGTGTCACTAACAGAAAGTCATCAACAAAACGTAAAAGCAGCCTAAAATGAGACACATTGACAGGTTTCACATAGAATATACCTGTGAGGGTGTACTGAAATTTAAACACATTTAATATTGGAATGCACATAGGCAAAACAAAATATTTCAAACGAAGATGTCTTCCTAATAGACTTTAATAGGCTCTGGGAAGATTCAGAGCTTTTCATGTTGTGAAGGCAACTGCCGTCACATCTTGGAGATAAAGCAACTGTGAAACCCACCCAGTGAGCCAGAAATGAAGTATATTACATCCCCCGAACAGCAAAAGGAAGTATTTACCCATCCTGCTGCACCTCGGCAAACAGCTTGTTCTCCATGTCTCCAAAACACAGGCTGCAGAGCAGGGTGGACAGGCTGGAGCCCTGAGGGATGCCCTGGCACTGGACATAGCACCTGCGGGTTGTAGTCAGAAGCAGGGTCAGAAGCTACAGCCATGGTGGGCTTCACACTTGCATTTAATGTTCCCCCCATCAGTACATAGACACCATTCTGTGAGCATGTTCACACCCCACATATGCAGCGGTATCTGCCACTGTCTATTGCCAACACCAAACTGAATACCAACCACTCTTGTCTCTCCCATTCCCTACTCTGACTACAACCTGAGGTGGTGGGGACTACGTCCTAGTTCACTGACTCCATGGCTTTTTTTAATTTAAAAAACTTAAAGCAATCAGGCCCTTGAACTGGGTATTCATCTGGGACTCATTTCATTTATCCGGGACAGTTAATAACTGATTATCAGTGAAGACATATTCCAGGTAATAGTCATGTGAAAATGTTAGTGCCTTCTCCTCAGAGAGCATATCGGCACCCTTGAATCAAACACACACATAGGTGCTGGCAGGGTGGGTGTCTTCAGATGATCAGGCCATGAAACTCACACAGGGAACCCATATGTGAGAAAGAGTGGATGTGAGCTGACCCCTCGCCGTCCCTTGCACCGACTCAGATTCTCTGTGTTAGAGTCACTGTGAGGATGTTCTCTAGGTACCGTGCACAGATCTGACTTTCAGTGTAACAAGCTGACTCACACAAGGACCAAGTTCCCCCACATGGACGCAGACTCAGGAATCTGCCCAGTACTATCAGGACTCAGGAGCTCCCTTTGCAGTGTTTGTGAGCATACACTCCACTGTGTACTTGGAGCTTGTGGTCTTCTAGCATGCACATCTTACATTTCCAATCACACTGTGACTATTGATGATCAGATATTTCTTGTTCTGCCTGATTTCATCTCTAATAACCCTGGCTGTGCACTTGAACTTCTGTTCTATATTGGCACTTACCATGGACGCCTACCAGCCCAGCGCCTAATACCCAGTGTTCCATTCTCCAGGTAGAGGACTTTAGATGCAGAAGGTCCCACTAAATACTCAAACACTCAACCTCACATCTGATCTAGACACACAAAACATGTCTTTGCAGGCTGGTGGGCTGTTAGGCAACTCCGGCACAGAGCCAGCCTGGGCTCCCTTCACCACAGCAGTGCTTTCAAAGGGTTCTGGTCTGCCTTGTAACTCATGAGAGCCAGAGGGGCACCTAGCCATGGGCTCTGCACTCTCTTCATTTGTTCACGCTTCCCGTGTCCCGTGCCTGGCCGCACAGGTGAGGTGCCCATTCCCCCTTGTCACAATGACAACATGATCTCCAGGCACACAAAATTATTAACTTCAATGGGGCCGCACTTAGCTAAAAGTTCCCAGAGCCTCAGGCGTAGGCAGCACTGTGGCAAAGCCAGCAGAAGGGCAAGAAGAGTCTAAAAAGGGGAGTGGGGAGGAAGGGATGAGGGGGAGGCAGTAAGTCAGAGAGTTCTAAGTGCTGTAGCCAGGTAGTGGACACCATGCTCAACAGCCAGGATGGCCTCTACTTACCTGGACCTGTCCTGCCCTCTGCCCACCCTCTGCCCACCTGCCCTGTGACTGTGCCCACCTGCCACCAATCTTCACGACACTGTTACGCACAAAGCGCAGGAAGAAGTCAAACAGGCTGCTGCCGACTTCCTTCAGAGAGAAGCTCTAGAAAAGCAGACACACGGACAGACGAGTGTGAGGGTGCAGAGTGTTGCAGCAGGTTGCCACCGGATGTCCTCTTAAGGCCAAATGCTCACGGTAAAGTCGAGGTGGGGCCAGAGTCCAGTGTCCCTGCACGGCCAGGCTGAATTTGACTCAGGGTGACAGGCTATTTAACTTATAAAGCAGTGACATGATCTCTTCTGCTCCACAAGGTCTGGAACCTTGAAGACCATCAGGATCCTGATGCGCCAAATAAAACCATCCAAAGGGCTCAGTGGACATGGCTGCCCCAAAGGTAGAATATGTAACAAAGAAGGCCCTGTAGACCCACTGAGTTGTGGGAGAGCTCCTGTGCGTTAGGAGAAATACTTAGGGAAATACTTTTTCTGACATAATGGGCCAAGGTGGGGACCACGGATCAAGTCCAACTTGCCAACCAAAAGAGGGTGAACCGTCTCAAGGTCAAACAGAAGGGGAAGACATTTCTACCAGTTCACCAAGGAAGCAGGTGGAGTGTGGGAGACAGACAAGGGGCAGAAAGGGCACTTCGAAGCCAGAGTCTTAGCATGTGCACCTGAGTGCACTGGGGGCCTTGATCATGTCATGGGCACTGCTACCAGGATAGTGGCCCTGGTCATGGGAACCTCTACCAAGGAGCATGGTGGTCACATTTGCCTCCTGTACTGAGGCAAATGGCCAAGCGGAGGTGCAGGGCTCCCGCCAGGTATGGCCCATGGATGGGAAGCCTGAGGACCTGCTCAATGACAACGGAGTTCCTCAGCGCCCTGGCATCTGAATTCTGCAGTTCCTTCACGAACTGGTTCATGAACGGCTCAAGATCAGAGAGGGTGGAGACCTGCAGCAAAGAAGAGGTAAGTACTTGAGGGACCAGAGGGATGCATGTCTTCTGGCCAGGACAGCTGCAACACAGCCTGACAACAGAACAGTGTAGAACCAGTTCACCACAGAGTCTTGAACAGGAAAGAGAGGATCCAGCATCCCAGCAGGAAGAGCCACAGAAACAGCAGGCTTCACCACAGTCAAGGTTTCCTGAGGCCAGGCACCCCCATGACTGTAGTTACCAGAAATCGCAACATAAGCAGCACCCTCACGTCTCCACAAAGACAAAGTGCGGACAGGAGGAAGAGCTGACAGAAGTAGGGAGGGCATGGAGCCTGCAACAGACTGTTAGCAAAGCAGCCACCAAGACCCATGTCTCCAAGACCCATGTCACCAGAAGGAATACAGTGACATCTACTGGCAGCACAGAGCAACTCCAAGCATGCCAGGTCTGAGGCATGTGAACACTGGCGTCTCTAGGCAGCACAGTGGTTTCTGAACTTTAAATTTTCCTATGTTAGGCTGCAAGTGTGAGTGAGATCAAAATGCATTGTACACGAGTACAAAGATGTCATAATGAAACCTGTTATGTACAGCTAGCATACGACAGCACAAGTCAACAAAAATCCCATGTGCCGAGTGGTCTGGTGCAGAGCCAGGAGTAAGGTCACTCCGAGTAGCTAAAGTACAAGAACCAACCCAGAAAAGACCAGCAAGATATATAGAAAATGCCTGCATTTTCAAAATATTTTTCTAAGTAATATACTTTCAAATGATCAAGAGGTTGTCAAAATTGCAATTATCAAAATTGCAATACATAAATAAAGAAGATTTCGAACTGGCAACATAGCAGAATGTGTAAGGCACTACTGAGCACTCTTAGAGGTTTCTTTGGGAGTGCTTACTCTGGCTGGGGCAGGGAAGGCATCTTCCAGGTATGATGACTGTGGCTATACCCTTGGTGCAGAAGCCACATGGCCACTCTGCTTATTCACACGTGTATGGTTAAGGTTTGCCTGCGAGCCTGTCTGTCCTACTTCAGGGAGAAAGCAAAGGAAGTCACCTTGTGCCTCTCCCAAGCCTAAGGTCTGTGCGAACACCTCCATTTTTAAACCTGTAGACCCCATCTGCTTACTGACGAGGACAATGGATACACAAATCACCAAGCTGTCCCAGAGCATGGGAGAATGGCTGCAGGCATCTCTTGGAAGATAAAGCTCCACTGGGAGAGTCTAGGGGTCAGGCAGATGATCACTGGCGCCATGGACACCCTGCCGCAGACACACCTCCTGTGGCATCCCAGAAATGCCGGCCTCTCACAGTCACACTAGTGACACTGACAGATCCCAGATATCCATGACAGGAGCAGGTCTGTGTGTGACATGCTCATAGCACAGATAGGAGTCCACTATGGCCTTACCTGTGTCCTGAAGGACTTGTAGATTTGGCCTTGGCTATCTCTCTGGACCACTGCATACTGGCGGATAGAGTATGTGTTCTTAGGTTGTCCGATTATACTGGCAACAACCTGCACAAGCTTGTCCTGGGGGATGGCATCATATGCTCCAGTCACATCTGCCTGTGGAACACATGCAAACACTACTAAGCATGGTTGGGTCCAGGGTCATGGGGTCCTGCTGGTTCTGTCATTGGTGCCTAGGTTCTAACCTGCCTTTAGCAAACCTGCAGGAAATTAGAGAGATGCAGGAGAAAGAGATTCTCCCGCACCACCCTAGCCACATGTGCCTACATGAGACAAAGGCCCACCTTCCTCTCTCTAACCCATTATCCCACTTGAGCAACCAAGGACAAGGAAAGCCTACATTTTCCCTGAAGAGCCCGGGGCTAGGGACCCTGGCTAACCCAAATACTAAAGTATCCAGGCTCTGGTGGTAGAGCCAGGCTTGGTTTCTCTGAATGGAACCCAACAGCTGATGGGATTCTTCCGCAGGTGGAGCTCACAGGAGCTGAGATGCAGTGCTCAGGGAACCCATAGAGAGTTCAAGGCTGTCCTGGGAGCTGGTTATCCCCAGAAGAATGGGGTTCCCCCTGCTCCGGAGGCCATGGTATCTTTGACCTACATATGATAGCAGGCCAACATTCTCAATCACTAGCTTGAGCCTATAATAGCGTCATCCAAGGAGGTTCCAAGAGCCCAGACCATGAAAGCAAATGTGATAGACAGGAGCCCAAATGATGGATCACCTTAACAAAGTACATCCTGGGTGCCGGGTCCAGAGCGCGCACACGCAGCACGAAGGCCCGCCAGGCCCTGTAGATGTCATTCAAGCCCAGTACAGAAGCCCCCAGAAGGTTAGGGTGTTTTGTCTGTTCATAGTTGAGCACACTGAACAGAGTCTTGAGATGTTGAGTGAAATGCCACATCTAAGTCACAGAAGACACATTAGATGGGGACCTGGCCGGTTGCCCCCCCCACCCAGACTTCTCAGAATAGACGCTTGTGGCCTACCCAGAGCCAGAGTCGTAGAGGACCATCTCACTTAGCCATTTGACTGTATTTGGGACGCTCGCCTGACCTGCCCCACCCTGTTCTCACCCAACCAGAGGAAACTACCTTCTGGAGACATGCCCACTGGGCTTGGGTCAGGTTCACGATCACCGTCACTCACCACACTGTCCTCTAGCTGAGTGGATGCACCAGCAGCTTCACTTTGCCCTCTGGGGCATTACTAAGGACAAAGTCACCCCACACCGCACATGGGCTGGGAGAGGCCAGTGCTGTTACTGACACCCAGCTATGGGGATATACCTGCCTCCCGTGAGATCCTAGATCCTTGCATTCTAGTGGTGGCCGAGGCAGCTGCACCCTGATTACGTTGGCCCCTAGCACGGAGGCGATATAGTACCTACCCTACTCGGCAGGATCCCTGAGGGACCTCTAGGGCTTGTGTCCCAAGCACTCTGGCTCTTGAGGCCATCTCCCATCTCCTGGGCACTCCCACACCAGTTCCTTATCCTCCCTCTTCTGTCTACCCAGGCTCAGAACTTTATAAGCTCGACTGGCAGGACAGAAGCCAAATGCAGTCACCTGTGACTTTTTACCAAAGGCTCTGGTGCCCATGTTGTAACTCATGTTCACAATGGGCCGGAGACCGCTGGGCTTGGGGATGAAGCGCAGTGTGCAGATGGGCATGACCGGCCAGGCCTCCTGGCGCTGTCTGACCTCCTCTTGTGACAGCTCCTGCAGACGCACTCTTTCAAAGTGTTGCCTGTTACAGAGAGCATTGTGGAGTCATGACACACGCATGTGGGAAGTTCATGAGATGACACACCCAATAATATACCCATCAGGATGGCTGGGAACATGGGACGCTTGTCACCCAGCCACACTCTAGGGCTACATCTACAACTATAGCAAGCCACACCAACCAGACACCCCACAGAACTGTGCGGGCAGGGCATATGACATGTAGCCTGTGTTGGTACCTGAGACATCTGGCCCAATAGTCTGCCCTTGGTGTTCCCTTTTTGGGGGTCCCATTGGCCAGGATGCTTCTGAAGCAATCTGCTGCACTCTATGGACACCCTGGCTTAGACACAGGTATGAAAGCAAAAGTGTGCCTGCCTGCCCCCAGGCACAAGTGTGCTCAAGTGCTCAGGAAGCCCTGTGTTGGCTGTTAAGGATGCCCAATGCACAATGGATGGTTGTGGGATACATAGCTAGGGCTGGACCTCCAGCCCTAGCTGGTAGTCTGCTCTCTGTAGTCCCTTGCCAGGGCTCTCCTCTGTCCCCTCAGTTTGGCGTGTACCTCCTACTGGGACAGCAAATCCTAGCTCAATCAGCACAGAACCTTAACTACTCAAAGCCCCTGCCAGCTCTCAGGGTAGACCCTAGTGGTTTCCCATTGAGGAGGCTCCTGAAAGGCACTTCCTTCAGGGGTGGACATGAGATGGAACCCATCTGACCCATGTACCAAACGAGCAGTAGCTCTGCTCCTGTTTGGTATGATTCTTCCTACTTTTAGGGCTTCTTTAGATGGTACAGGCCCAACTTATGATTTCACAGGCAAGAAAGCTGGGTCTCCAGTCCATGGCTACATGGAGTCCACGCCCTCAGGATCCATGGACAGGCTAACAGGTGCCACACACTGTTGGAGAAAGTACCTCTGTGTATACAAACACAGAGACGCTGATAACTGAGAGATGCTGTCTGGTACCTGATTCCAATGTGCTGCAGCTTGCTCCACACACTCTTACGGTAGAAGAGGAGCCGGTTCTTCTGGAACGTGGTCTCTGTGATGTAAAAGAATGACCTAAGCAGCTCTACCACGTACGTGTCCATCAGCCAGAACAGGAACATAGCCAGGATCCTCTCCCTCAGACGATGCTCTGCAGCTGGGATACAGTTGTTCCCTGAAAGTAATAGATACTCAATACCCACGACTCACCTCAGACCCATAATGTCTAGCATGGAAGCTATGGGACCCCAAAATGAGCCCAACGGGTGTTGTTCTAGACATGCTGAGCTCTAATAAAACATATCAATAAACTAGTTTAATCTTTCTTTGACTGAAAGGGACATGCTCTTGAGCCATCTTGCATCTCCCAACAGCCATTTCCTACCAACCTCTGAATCTGACCTAGTACCTTTTGGACTGAACTGACTTAGCAAATCCTAGTGTCTACCAGCTAAGAATGTCTTCAGATGAGGGCTAGGGACACGGCTCAGTTGGTAAAGTGCTTGCTGTAGACGCATGAAAACCAAACTCAATCATCAGAGCACACATTTTAAAAGCTAGGTGTGGTGACATGTGCCTGTCATCCCAATGCTAGAGAGGCAAAGACAGATGGAACCCTGGGGTTGCTGGCCAGCTAGCCTCGCTGAATCAGCAAGCTCTGGGTGAATCAAGAAGATATCTGATGTTAGCCTCTGGCCTCCACACACATGCACAGGCAAATCTCAGTGGCTGCTGGTGCAGTACTACTGAGTCACAGACTACATATTCACTGCCACTGAGCAGTGAGGTTCAGAGATGTCTGGGGCCAAGCAGAGAACAGGCTGCTCTTACTGCCACACTGTACATGTGGGTTCTAGACATGCACCACGAGCTATGATGGCTATTCTCCCCCAGAGACTCTGAAGATCATTCTGTGAATCCTGGTATCTCCAGATATCACAAGGGCCTGCTTTATCCAGATTAGGCTGGGTTTACCATAGTGATGAACATGAAGGAAACTTGTGAAATAGAAGGGGAATCCCAGGAGGCACAAGCTAGAAGACAGAATGAACAACAAAAGAAGGAAATGGGCTAGAGAGATGGCTCAGTGGTTAAGGTTAAGCACTGGCTCCTATTGCAGAGGACCTCATTTGTTTCCAGCACTCACACGGTAGCTCACAACCTCCTGTAACTCCAGTTCCAGGGGATCTGACACCCTCATTTGGTCTCCTCTGGCATAGCACGATGCACATAAATACACCCAGGCAAAACACTCATACACATGAAATAATCATTAAAAGAAAATAAACAAATGGAGAAAACAGGGTGGAAGGATAAAACTAAATAAGCAGTGACCTTAAGAAACAAGAATGATGCTTAGCTTGGGAGCAGAGAGCAGGGAGATAGGAAGTTAGTGGAGATGCTGCTCAGAGTTCAGGTGTGTTAAGGCTCAAACGTCAGGTGACTGCTTGCAAAGAAGAGTGCACACACCTTCTTACTACTCAAAGGTGACAAGAGAATGAAAACGGAATGCACTTTACAGTCACTCCGACAGCAAGACACAGGGGTGGGAGGCAGCAAGGATGAAAAGAAATTGGCAGAAGAAATGGCTCAGCTGTTAGGGCACTGGCTGCTTTTTCAGAGGACCTGGGTTTGATTCCCAGCATCCACTTGATTCTTGTTGTCTGTAACTCCAGTTCAAGGGGATCCAATGCTCTCTTCTGGCCTCAGCAGGTACCAGGCATGCAAATGGCACATGGAACATACACATGCAAGCAAAATACCCTTACACATAAAAAAAGAGTTAAACTAAATGAAAGCAAACTGGAAGTAATAGAAGTGGCACATTCAGACATATTTCTTCTTGAAAGAAAAGTAAGCAAGCAAGCAAACTTTCCAGCTAAGTGACAACTGTCAAGCTGGCATGGTAATATGTAAAAAAATGCACCTGCATGCTGTGAAAAAGATACATATAAACTATGGTGTCAAAAGTTTAAAAGCAAAACTTAAAGGAGGAAAAAAAAAAAAGACATGGTGGGGAAACACCAAAAGCAGCCCAGTTCAGCCACCTGCAATCACTGCTTCTCCAGAGCTAAGGCAGGAAGGAGGGTTGCAGTTCCAGGGCAGTCTGAGCAATTTAGCAAGAACCTGTCTCAAACAAACAAACAAACAAAACAAAACCTCTTTTACATTTAAAAGGTTACTAGAGTCGTAAAGTCCAGGTGATCAAAGATTCTCTAATCAGAAAGATAAAAATTCCATCTGGGTGTGGTGGCACACGCCTTTAATCCCAGCATTTGGGAGGCAGGGGCAGGCAGATCTCTGTGAGTTCAAGGTCAGCCTTGTCTACAAACAACTTACAGGCCAGCCAGGACTACATAGTAAGACTATGACTCAAAATAGATAAATAAAAATAAATAAAAATTTATAACTAAAACATACACTTAATAATGTTGCATGTAAACATCACCAGAGCAAGAAGAAATAAGCCTAGTAGTCCAGTGAGAGACCAGGTATCCTTCGTATTTCTAAGACCTGGAAAGACGTGGACATTTCCTGTATATACCAGGCATAGCGAACACAAAAACTGCAGGATTCAGAAATACAGTGAACACTTAGGAAAACTGCACAGATGTGTAAGCACCTTCAAATAACTGGCATTAAACAGACTGCTACACAGAGTTCAAAATCAATTTAAAAGGAAAATTCCAGATATTCTTCCCACTTGGAATAAAAAAAAAAAAACCCTAATTAATCTTCAAAAAAGGAATCATGGAAGGCAGAAAACGCCTCCAAACCACTGATACAGAATTACCACATATGGAAGCACTAGGTGTGGCTAGGGCAGAATCCAGGGGGAAAGTGTAGCCAAAGCCCCAACCTATATTAGAAAAAAATGCCAGAATAAACCTGAAGAGGTAGGAATAATATTCTGAAAAGTCTTAACAGAGAGTACACTTAAGTTTCCACAGAGAAACTTAAGGTCAAAGGGGTTCTTGGAGTAGGAAACAGACATGTTCAGACAAATCTGGAAAAGCAGTCATAAAGCTGGATGTAAACCAAGAGGAGATGGCACAGTCCAACCTAAGCAGGAAGAAGCAGGAAGCAGCAGGAGTCCAGAATAAGGAAAGCTTATCAGCCTTAGAAGACAGGATGTGTGAGGGGCTGCAAGGGATTCTCAGCAACCCTCAATCAGAGATACGGACAGCTGTGGGTAAAGAGCCACTGAGCTGTAAAGGAATGAGATGACAGGATGACTTACAAAGGCCACAGAGGCTTCGTGCTGCAGTCGAAGAGCCAAGTCTATTTTTAAAGTCTTACTTTGGAGCTCCCAAAGATCACCCGTGGTAGGTAAACATGCTCTGCCATCTTCCCCAGAAGTTGTGAATATCCGAGGAGTGTGGAAGAGGGGAGAGCACCATAGGGAGTTTGGTCCCTTGAATACAAGCACAAGTTGAAGACAGGAGGGCTGGCTGAAAGGGAGGGACATCCCCAACACTAAGCCAGAAAGCCAGCCAGGGAGGGCACAGGAGTCCCAGCTCTGCAACCTCCCAAGAAGCAGAAACACTCCCCTTTTACGCAAGAGGCTCCGCTCTCCTTCTCGGGTCCCTTCTCATACCTCAGATGGGACAGGGATCTTCACTGTGGGAGGTAAGTCTTTCCATTTATTCCTCCTCCCTCCATCCTACCCTACATGGACCACGTAGCTGCACCATTATGGCTTAAGCACACTAGGTGACCCAGAAGAACCTTTGAAACTGAAAAGCCTCACTTCCCAGCAGGACAAGTGGGTTCCTGCACTGACCCGCCATTGTGACCAGCGAGGCACTGTCCTTCAAGGGGATTATGAATAACGTGTAGGACTCGGAGCTTCTAGAGTCTTTCTTATCAGGTGTCAGTATTTCTGTCCACTATGCATCCCATCACCACGGTGTCCCCAGCACTGAGAACCTGTCCCAGGACTTGGACAAGAATCTGGGTTTGTGCAAACTGAGCTGGAGGGAGCTTGGAGTCAGATCATCAGATAAAAACTGTCCAACCATTGAGTGTGTAAACCCACTGTGCCACAGAGGACCTGGGCTCCTGCCATCCATTATCTCCCTTTTCTGGGCCCCTATTTCATTCAGAGGGAGACTGGCCCTGCTCACCTGGGCTGCTGCGAAGCCAGGGGCAGTCCTCTACTTTCATCTTCCACATTAGCTCCTGCACCGAGAGCTTGGTATACTTCCCCAAGGAGATGAATAGCTTCACATTCTTAAGGAAGCGGCGTTGGTTGTGCTTGGTACCCCAGAGGGCCGCAGGCACTAGCCTGTGGAGACAGGCCCGCAAAAAACCATATACCTGCCAGGGGCTGCTGTGTAGGCGGAGCAAGTTCACTAGGTGTGGTGGGCTGGTGTTCAGGGTGCCTGCCGCCTGTTGGGTTGCTGTCTGAAGCCTGCAATGTGACTTAAGGAGTCTGACGTATGGGCATCTCGCATGGTTCACAAGCAGCTGCTGGAATAAGGGCCGCATATGCCAGTAGCGCTGTGACAGACGGCGTGTCCTGCAGAACGGCCCTGATGTCCTAGGCTTCACGCCTAGGAAAATGATCTCCACGAGTCTCCTGGCCCCAGTCAAGCTGGGCTGGAGATTGTTAAGTAGAAACGAGGGGTTCAGCCCCTCTCGGCCACCTCCTCTGGAGTATAGAAAGCGTTTGGTCTCAGTGAATTGTCTGAGTTGAAAGGCGTCTTGGCATTGTGGTGACTGTGGGGATGTTGTGCTGGGCTTGTGGTTACAACATACCGACCCAGAGAGACTCAGGCCAGATGCCATTCTTTTGGAAGACAAACTTTCCTTAGTAGCTCTACTAGTAGGCAATGCGGGGGACTTGGCAGGACTTGGCAGCAATGTTTTGCTTGATAGGTCTAGAACCACCGGCCAGTCGGGTCCCTTCTCCAGTCTCAAAGCCAAATCACACCTGGCTTTCTTAGCCGAAGGCACACTTCTGTCGGAGATGCTCAGACGCCGTTTCTCACCTTGAGATGTCGAGGCCAGAGGTTTCCGTTCTTCCTGGCGGCTGCTGTTCCTGATGGAGAGTGTGGATCCAGGGTCGGTGAAATTCTTGCTCACGGGGTGCATGGGCCTGTAGCTGTGGGGCACAGAGGGCAAAGTATCTGTGGTGGCACAGATTTGGTACAATGGTGACCCGCACACCTGGTAGGCACAGCTGGGGGGCACCAGCAGGTAGAGCGCACAGTGTGAAAGCAGGTAGACCAGCAGGTCGTCACCCATTCGGCTCAGCAGTAGGTTCCATGATCTACTGGTGCGTAGATCCTCAGTTACCGTGTTGGGCAAGTAGCTGCACAGGTTGGTTGTAAAGGCCACGGGAGACCCGCCTCGGGCCTCGTTAAGCAACGCGAAGCCAAAAGTCAGCACGTTCTTCTCCCCGCGCTTGCAGAGTCCCTGCAAGACCCTGGCCACCAGCTCCTTCAGGGATGACACCTGGCAAGGGGAAGAGGGTCATGACTCGTGAGCCAGGCGTGCTGCCCACGTCCTCCCAACTCTCCAGCCCCACCCACAGGGATCCCACCGGGAGGCCCACCTGGTGGAAGGACACGTCAGCAGGTGGAGGCCGCAGGCCCCAGGGCACGCACACTAGACACCGGGACACCAACTTTTGGTAGACCTTCGGGTCCCCGGGTTGCACAAGCTGCCTGCTCTCAAGCCCCAGACGCCGCACGAAGGTCGCCAGCGGCCACACCTCGCGGTATTGGCTGCGTAGCAGAGAACGCACCGCCGGGCAACGGGGCACGCGAGGCATTGCGCTCAAGGTCCGACCCGGCCTCCCACGTGCAGGAACCACGATGTAGGTAGGGATACGCTCACAAAAGGGTTGGGATCCTAGCCTTTGAGAGCCTTCCGGGGAAAGAGGCGGGGCCGAGATGAAGGAAGGGGCGGGATCCACGTGGACCAAGCGTTGGAGCGGAAGGGGCGGGGTCGCACCAGAGGCACTTTTCTGCCGCTGGTCCCGCAGTTGGGGCTTAAGGTGTGTCGACCAGGCGTGTTCCCCACGCCAAGCTCAATGGTTGCCTGAAGTATAGGAGTAAAATAGAGAGGTGTGGTCACGTACGGTTGCCCTCCACAGAGTGCTTCTCGGACCCCTTTTCCGCTCCCGTTTTGGGGGCCTCCAGGTGGTCTAGACTGGGGAGGTATAGGAAGCAAAGATGCCAGTCCTTAATTTATTGAAGGTTCCGTAGGCGGAGGGGCCTAAGGTCCAGCCCACTCCTGGGTAAAGTTTGCCCCACACAGTGGCTGGTGGCAGTCGCAGTTCTTCCCAACAGGCTTCATGATTGCAGCCGTACATAATTTTACTGTACAGGTTCTTAAAGCTTTATTGTTCTCCCACCATAAGCTCAGCTCCCATATAGGTTCTGTTAACACCTACCACCGAAGGGAGGGGGCCGGGTGAAGCCCTGCGCCCGTTTTCTCACTGTCCCAGCAGCCTTCACCCCTTCGACCCGTAACTGCTAGTCATCTCCCACTAGCACACGATCGGCAGTACTTGCTGTGGCGGGGGTGGGGGAAGACTGACTGGGGACATGCACCTGGTGTGACTCCCCAGAGCCGTAGCTAGGGCTGAAAGTTTGGTTCGCTGGAAAATAGGGACTCTGCGGTCTCGGCAGTAGCTGAATTTGACAAACACTGAAATGTTAACAAACCTAACCTTTGGTGCCTTCGGCTTGCTGAGGAAATTGCTTCTATCTACTGACCTAGCATTTGAACAGGCTTCGAGCCCTCTCAACAGGCGCTTTTTCGTATTTACTCCCTTGTAGGTCTGCTACCTTGTAAATGCTCCGGATTACAGGTGCTATTTTAGAAGTTCATTTAATGGGTGCCAGCCTTTTTGAGGGGTGTGTTTGAGGTTTGCTTAGTTCTGCTACTTAGGAGATTTGAGACTAAACTGAGAAATTTGTGCCAACAACGAAGTTACTTTTGTTTGGTTCCTCAAGAAACCAGCATAGAAAAGTTTAAAAATTAAGAAGATGGCTGAGCATAGTGGTGCACACTTGTAATCCCAGCTCTTGGGAGGTGGAGGCAGGAGGATGCCGAGGCATTAAAAACCAGGCCAGCTTGGGCCAAATGAGACCCTGCTTCAAAAAACTGTTCTAAGAAACTGAAGCAGAAAGTGTGTAGAAACTGTCCATGAGCTATGATGGGACCAGTGAACAGAGAGCCTTCTTGTAACAGGCCGGACAGAGGCTCTTTGGAGAGGGCTGCACTCCAGGAGCTAGCCCAGAAACAGAGGTGGTAGAGGTCAGAAACTGTGCAGGGAAGGAGGCAGAGGAGAGGACCCCCAAGTGGCCTAACTCATGTAGGAAGCAGTGTCTATGGAGGAAATCCCAGGGGACCAGTCAGGCCCTCGTCTGTCACTCCAACCTGCCAGCAGCAAGTAATTCCCACTGGATTCTCAACTTCTAGAATCTGGGCAAGGATCTGAATGGTGCGGCTGTTCTGTTGTAGCTTGTCATATTCAGAAGAGATCACCTGAATACTGCTTTACTTCTTAGGGGTCAAGATGGGAATATGGGAACAACAGTTTTCATTTACATAGCTTGCTACCAACACAGCAATTTCATACCCTTCATTTCATCAACATTAAACAGCTTAGGAAGTATGTGAATGAATGCCACTGTGCACTTTTATAGGCCCAGAGGCTGGTGACTCCTTGACATCCCACACAGCACCTCAAGAGCATGTGCTGGTTCTGGGCTTAGAAGTCCTGGCACTGACCAACATGGCCTCTTCTTATTTGTCCTGTTTTCTCAGTGCCCCTCCCTCACAACTGCCACCTTAATCCATGCTGATCCACTCCCATCTCTGTTTGCTTCATCTTGCACATTAAGTCACCTAGAAAACCAATAAAAAATACTTAGGGCACAAAAATCTCTTTGAATGTCATTATTTAATCCCCAAGGCTTGGCAAACAGAGCTCAGTTCCTTTTTTACATTTTTGGATTTTTCGAGCCTTTGGAAGTTATTTGATGAAATTTAAGAAAACAGTAAGATAAACTTATCCACTTGGACTTGGAAAGGTTGCATTTGCTTATGGAATTAAGTTTCTTAATTACTCCCTTTGCAAGTTCATGGCTAGAAGCCTGTCAATCTTTCTCAGAGTATGAGGTATCTGTGAAGCCCTTCAGAAGAGGTTTCTTTCAGGCTGGGCAAATCATCAGATCCAGCTGGTTGTAGTCATAAATAGCAAGGGAAGGGGAGAGAGGTTTATGATTAATCCACTGGCTTCTGATTTAAGAAAAGTATTCAGTTTTTCAGCCTTTGAAGGAAGTGCTTAATCTCTTCCTTAAGAAAGCAACTTTGCATAAGAGCAGAGGAAGAGCTGAGAGGTGGTGGTGCACACCTTTAATCCCAGCACTCAGGAGACAAAAGCAGGTGGATCTCTTGAGTTTGAGGCCAGCCTGGTCTACAGAGTGAGTTCCAGGACAGCCAGGGACAGGACAGAAAGAAACCTTGTCTCAAAAAACAAACCAACAAAACAAACATACAAACAACAACAACAAAAAACCAAGCAAACCAGAAGCAGAGGGCCTAGGCCATGAGGAGCTGGCCTGGAGTCCTCCGGCATGCTGCATCTAGCCACTGCCACCTCGCCTTCCAGCGCAGGGTTTTTTTTGTTTTGTTTTTTTTTAACTGCTCTCCTTTGTTCATGTCATTCTTTTAAGAGCATCTGCAAAAATCTTTGAAAGCTATACAGGAGTACTCAGCATCCTGCTTAATATACATACCACAGCCCTCTCATTACCTTTCAGCCTTTCAGTCTGGGCTTCTGATCCTCCCACTATGGCTTCTGCCTCATCACATCACAGTGGTGTGTGTGTGTATAATTCTGGAAGAGTGCTGGTCCCTGTCAAGTCCTCAAGTCCTTCCTGGAGTACAACTACAAACATTTCATGTTTTAGGTCTTAGAATTCATTGAACATAGAAGCAAAAACAAACAAAAAACTCCAAACACACAGAACTCAGGAGGTCCAAACAGGATTGGCATGAGTTTAAAGTCATCTTGAGCTATCAAGTAGTACTATGCAATTAAAAATAAACAAATTTTTAAAAAGCCCAAACAGAAAGAATGAGTGAAAGAAGAAACAAACAAAATGTACCCAAAACCCAACACAGTACTGTTAGATGTAAAAATTTCACAGCTACTGAAATGGATTCATAATGAGTTTATGTTTAGAATGCAAAAGCAGGAAGACAGCATATAACTAAAGAGCACACCAGAAGATTTAGAGAAGTTTCTAGAGATAAAAAGTCAAAGGAATGAAAATGTCAATAAATCAAAGCATCAAGTTAATCTTAAAAGACAACAGGCAATGTGGAAGTAAATGTGAAGATGTTACTCAGCATGGACTGAAAAGGTTATCCAGGAAAGCTCAGATGTGGAAAACTCTACATTTTTTTCCCATTGTTGAAGAAAGAGTTGTATGCATTATTAATGTATTACTTACCAAAAGAATAATTCAGTGAGAAGGGGAAATCCTAAACTCCAGAAGGAAAGACAGACATCTCACCGAGGAAGTCCCCCAAACTTCAGGGACCACCGAAGGAAGATACAGAGGAAAGCCGTGGCCAGCTGGCCACCCTCCTACCTGTGTGCCCAGGAAAGCCAATATTTCAGGAGTGGAGTGAGGGAAGACATTTATTCAGACAAGCCTAGAAGTTAAGCTGTGCTAGATCTCTGACATTGAGGTACTTCTCAAGTCAAAGCCATCTCTGAGCTTTTCTTCCTTGTGAGGTTTTTTATGGCAGATCCAATGTTTTAAAGGGAAAGAGATGGTCAAAGTTACCCGATCGACTCTGAGGTCACAGGATTTGTCTGTTTGGCCTGAACTGTCAGGTAGAGTAGCACAAAGCTACTCACAATACACTACGTTACTTCCAAATGTGTGGAACCTGGTGACCTGGCCTCTGCTTCACCCGCCTGACGTGGTATGGTAGCAGTTCCTTTGGTCTTTATTTAAATTGTCTTACTGCCAGGAGTATGGTCTTTATTGGTAAATGTTCCATGTATTCTTCAAAAACGTATTTTGCTAATGTTGGTGGGGGTCTGTGAATGCTAACTAGGTGATATGGGGAGTGTGTTCTGCATGCCTTCTGTATCCTTACAGACCTTTGCATGGTCATCTTGTCAGTCAGTGCTGTGAGAATGTCATTTGATTGATATAGATTTGACTTTCTTCTTGTAGGTCAATCCCTGCTTAATGTAGTTTGAGGCTGGCCATATAAACATGACTATTATGTCCCTAAGAGGAACTGATACCTTTGTTTTTATGAGAAGACATACTTTACTCCTTGGTAATATTTTCCTAAAAATCTACTTTCCCTGATATTAATAAGGTCAGCCTAGCTTTGTTTTGCTTAGTATTAATATGGTATATTATTTTTCTCTTATTTCTGTCTTTATATTTAAAACAAGTTTCTTAAAAGCAGCATACAATTCAATCTAGCAATTCCTGCCTTTAACTGGAGGTATGCAAACCATTTATATTTAGTGTAACTACTAGAATGCCATGGCTTAAGTTTATTATGCTGCTGTTTTCTACTTGACCCATCTGTTCCTCCTCTTTCACTTTGTATCTTTTGTCTTCTCTCATGTTTTTGTTTATGTCTGTTTGGTTTTTTTTTTTTTTTGAGACAAGGTCTCATGTAGCTCAAGCAGGCCTTGAACTCATATGCAGATAAGGCTAACCTTGAAGTTCTGATCCTCCAGTTTTCCAAGGGCTGGGATTATAGATATTTATGGCTTGGGTTGAGTACTTACATGATTAATTTTATCTCTACAATGGCTTAATGGAGATACTTGCATTTGGTTTGGAAGTTTTAGGGTTAGGGTTTATAGTATCCATCTTTAAACTATCTCAGTGTGCATTTGATTTATACTGTACCACACAGCTTAGTCATGTGACCTGTGTTTCATTTGCAAAATGCCAAAAGATGCTTTGATCATCACTGGACCACATATGTGACAGTAGTCTTATGGGATGACACTGCATAGTGACACTGCTGCCACCTCAGTTTCTATAGCACACTGTTTACACAAGGACACATTTCTACCAATGTGGCTCATGATTCTATGAGATTCTAACAACTGGGATGTCACTGCTGCCTTCCCACCTAGTATACACATATTATGTGTAGAAATAGACATAGTGAATTTCTACACATAAAACTCAAAACATTTTGTTGTTTAGCTTGATGTGGTTGCCAACTAAAATGATTTAAGTAACATGAAAGCATTTATCTTTTAATGTCTCAGTATCCTCTGGGCCAATCTGGATTCCTATTAGCCTCTCCCACTGCTGATTTACATTAATGAACTTTATGAAACCCTTTTAGAATTTGAATTGCATTTACACTGGATAGCAAATTCTAAGTTAGCAGAACTCATTTATATTTTAGTGCCTTAGGTCTTCTTAAATTATTCCCACATCTTCAGCCTCATTTTTTTTTGCTTTTTGTCACACAACTTGCTTTAGGCTAGCTATAAGATTCTGTGACTGAATCTCAGCATCTTGATGGGTACTGTGATGACGTGTAGGTTCTCTGGATCTATACTGTTCTAGTTTTTGTCATGTTTGAAGTTTTTCCAAATATTATTTGTTCAATATTCCCTCTACCTTTTCTTCTCTTCTTCAAAGTCCCATTTAGATCTGTTTTGTTGGGAGTTCTGCTCCACTGACTGGTGCTTTATACTGGGGAGGTCTATGTTTTGTAAGCTGGCCTAGAAACAGCTGGGCTCTAGCAGTCCTCCTGCCTCAACCTCCTGAGTGCTGGGACTATATGTGTGTCATGCCTAACATTAGCAGCACTACAAATATACTTATGGGAAAAACAGGAAAAAAAATCAAGCATCTCAGAAGCTATCCACATTATGGAGGAGGGCACAAAAAGGCACCCACACTGTCATTCACAGGGAAGTCCAAACTAGACCTTAGTTCACCACAGCTCCATTCAATGCAAATGTATAAACATATGTCCTTTTAGAAAACTTGCAAGATTGAGCAGAGCACTCATCTAACAGTCTGCTGCTCCTCAGTCCATATGTGGACACATTTTTTATCTCACCACAGTCTAGGTGGGAAATTCTGAGTCTGTCTTCAAGGGTCAGTTTGGCTTTCCTGTGTCTATGTGGTGGGGCTGAAACAATATCACAAGATTCTTATCAAGGGTTGTGGAAGGGCAAGAGAAAAGGGTAGGGGTAGGCCAGTGGGGCCATGTAGAAAAGTGTCTGTGCCATGACACATGGGAGTTACAGCTTGAGAAATTGAAAAGGTAAGACAGTTCCCCGGAGCTCCCATGCTCAGACTGTGCTTCCTCAGACTTGCCCAATGGAGATCCATCTATACTTGTTCTGAGCCACGGAGCGTATGCTGACTTTACAGCCCAGGACCCTTCCATGGCTGTGTCTCCCAGGAAGTGTCACTGTTGAAGTATCTGCTGGACCAGGGCTCTTCCTTGAGGAAGGTGAATGTTCCAATACTGATGTGTACAAACATCTATTCCCTCAGTGCTCACCGAACTGGAAATGTCATCACAGCTACAGATGCTGGTAGTTGTACCCCTCCATGCCCGGGCTACCCATCCTCACATGGCCTAAGCAAACCCCTCTGCTCTTGACTTGTGCTCTACAACTCAGTTTCAAAACTACTTCCTGCCCTAGGATGCAGATGTAATGAACCTCTGAATGTCATGTGCTCTGAACAGCTGTGTAGGGGGTACCTTTAAAGATCCTTTCGGATCTGCCACCCACTATACACATGAGATTGCATATCTGTATTAGCATTTTAATTGGTAATACTAAAGGTACTCATTGAAGCCAATGGTTGTCTTTTGAACCATTGAATCAGGCTGATACTGGGACTTGGATTTCAGTTTACTACCCCAGAATTTTATCTCTTCCATGAAGGCACAGATAAGGATGAATGTGACCAAGTCTCAGAGAAGAGCCTAGCATCCTGGGAGGAAGAAGAATGATGTACAGGAGCAAAAGAAACCATTTTTCAGCTACCCACAAACCTTCAGGGACAGCCAAGCCCCCACATGTCACCAGAGCACCCTTTACCAACTGTTCCCACCACATTCCACTTGCCTTTGGAAAGACTTCTTTGCAACCTACTTCTCTCCATATCATTTCTCCTAAAAACATGACCAATGTGAACACTGGCAACCGAGACCAGTCACTAAAGGACAACATAAGCTCCTAAGACATTCATGGCTCCATAGCTGGGAGACACCCTGGGCATTTGCTCCTTTCAATGCAGAAACAAATCTATCTTTTGTGTTGCTCCCTGAGAAAGGTTTAACTTACAACATATGCAATACTTTCTATATTATTACAGGTTAAGAAAAATGTCACAACCAAAGAAATTTATTTTAAAATAGAAACATACATACATTAAGCTTTAAACAATCAAATTTTAAACAAAAGGGAAAAAGAGCCATTTGTTCCCAGAGTCTGTACAGAACGACTTTCCATGTGTGTGAGGTCCACATAAGGAGTCCTTGGACAACTGCTGTGGAAATCCATCATCCTCCCTACCTTTGTGTGCTCATGTGTCCACTGGCTGCCATGGGACACTCATGTATCGAAAGCTACCCTTGGGTGACTGTCTGCTGGCACCATCATCAAGACCCAAGTTCATGTGGGGTGTATGGTTCTTTCCAAACATGAGAAGAGAGGGTGCTCAGGGAAACTGAGAAATGCTCAGAGGGATTTGGCAACGCAGAAGATGTGGTGTCTAGAAATTCCCCCAAAGCCCCCAGGAATACTCATGGCCCAACTGTGCTGTGCAGCGCCGCCTGGGGACCTGAGCTGAGATGCTCAGTCTGGGTGGGGCTTCCGCTTGGGCTGCTCCTCATAAGACTCCCCAAATTCATTGACCCTGCTTTTATCCACAGGGTAAAGCCTGCAATGGTAGGGATGGAAGACTATTAGCAAGGCAAGCCCTTACTGTCCTTGAGGACAGTCCTAGAGGAGCATATGGCTCCTCTAAAGACATCCTCTAATAATCTGGGCTCCCTCCATATCAGGGACCTTTGTAGGTCCTGGGGCTACCTCCCATTTCTCATGTGCCACACTCAGCAGGGTTGGGAAATGAGAGCTTGGCTAACCAGAAGAGGAAGACAGTGGCCCTACAGTAGGGTAGGGCCTGGAGAGGCCTCTCTGTGGGGAACTATGAAACATCAACTAGGCAGTTACCAAAACAGTAGTTTCAGATGCGTTCCTGGCTTTAAGCACTTATCCTTAGTGGTTAAGTTCTTCAATCCTAAGACTTCCCGCCCTAGCAACAGAGACCTGCTTTTATGAAGAAGCAGGGAGGGATGTAGTGCCCATTGTTTGGAGTTCTCCTTTGTGCCCCACAAACAAGGAGATAACCAGACCTTAGCTTTAAGCAAGCCCACCTCCCACCAAATGCCCTGGGGCTGGGTCTCTGCATAAAGACTTGGAACCACTTCAAGGGGACCCTGCTGGCTTGAGACAGGGACTTCCATAGAATAGCCCTGCACCAGGTGCCTCAGTAGCTAAGTTCCCCACAAGTTCACTTCTACCTTCAGATGTTGTCAGGGAAACCAATTATGGATGTGAAAAACCTAAGAACCAGACCTCATTCAGCATGTGGGTATGGTACTGCGTTCCTATGATAATAGTATTTCCCAGACATACAAGTATATGGACCAACAATCCTAGCCCAGGAACATCTGCAGGCAGCTGGAGTAGTTTTGGGAATATAGGCTTATACTGTATCAGCCGGCCATAGCTTGGGAAGCTAGAGGAAGGCACTGGGGATTGGGAAGGGGGAGAGACACACCTTTCCCCCTGTGGGGAGGAGGCAGTGGCAGCAATTGGAGAATGAGAGATGAGGTAGCAACACTTCATACAGAAGTCCTTTCCTCAACATGGACTCAGGCTTTGGGATCAGAGATAGGTAGCCTGAGCCTCCACTGGTTTTAAGGCTTGTTCCAGGAAATCCCCACACCTGGCTCTATCCCAGGCACAGCCCACAGGCAAGGGCTGCATATGCACAACAGGAAGGCCAGATGCCAGCCCAGGAGGCAAGGGAGGCTAAGTAAGCATCTGCATTTTAATATATCTCCTAGAGATTTTCCTTGGCTGAGCTGGGAGCTTGGCTGTGTTGTTGTTCTGAGGCTCTGGTGGCTATTAGCTGCTGCTGGTGGCTTTAGTCGAGGCCCAGGTGAGGGAGCCACTGACATCTACCTGCAGGGCATGCAGCCTGAGAGAAGACAAGTCCCCAACCCTCCCCTTCATGCTGGAGATCAGTGCTTGTGGACTATTTGTCAGATACTCAAAACTGCACAGGACAACTGTGAAACAGGGAAGAATCCTGCACTGTGTCAGCACCAGGCACAGCTGGAACTTATTTTGGACAACAGAGAAAAGCCACCACTTGCCAAGTCTGCCTGAAACAACAGATAGGTGCAGGGCCCTACAGCCAAGGTGTTGCATGTACACACTCACCACCGCTGGTAAAGGTAGACCAGGAACACAACGTCATCTCTGAAACAGGCCAGCCGGTGGGATGTGGGCATGGTGATGATGAAGGCAAAGACATCATCAATGAAGGTATTAAAAGCCTGCAAAGCCAGATGGAGCAGTGAAACTATCATAAAACTGGAGTCCTACTTTTATAACCCGAACCACTGAGCTGCCCCTCAGCAGACAGTAGGAACTGTAACTGTGATGTTCACAACAACAGTGAGTGACAGTCTTAGTGTAGAGATACCAGAGCAACAGCAAGACAGTGGATTCCAGGCCCATGTGTATCAGCCCCACTACAAGGACCTGCAGCTTTCTGTGCTGGGAAACAAGAAAACAGTTGGGAAACATGAGCAGTACCAGGGCTGGCTCCTTAGAGAACTAAAACTGCTTCCTATCAGCTGAGCCTACCCTATCCTGTATGGAGGGTTCCAGGTACTGCTGCGAAGACACAGGGATTTGGTCTCAAACACTGAATCAGTGAGTCAAAATATATTTGTGTTTGACAATGTTGCCAAAAAGGAATGTGGCCTTTCGCTCAAAAGTCTCCATTACCATGACCATGAGAAGCTTCACCCTGCATAATTTGTGGTTCTTCAGTGTGAAAAGATGTCTTAGTATTTTCAACAAAGTGGACATGGTAAAAAGTACTCTGTGTCTTCTGTTGTAGGTGAGCTCATATGAGTGTGTCCCATAAGGGGTCTTCCAGCCACTCTTGGCACAGACCTGGTGCTTACCTTGTAGGTAAAGGCCTTCCAGGGAAGGTGTGCCACTGACTTCATCTGAAACAAGGAAGACACCACAGGTCAGCCATAGGCAACTTAGAGAACATAATTATATTGCCTTAGCAGACACCTTGGCCTTACCTTGTAATTGACAAAGAGTTGGGGCAACATGAAGAGGAAGCCAAAGGCATAGACACCTGTGGAAACAGAAAACATCTATGAAAAAGAACCAAACATCCATTCTGCTGAGGCTATGCACATTTAGACATCCAGCTTCCTAAAGACCTCAGCTGGCCTTGTCACCATATAGCTTCCTGGCTAATAAACTCACCAAGAGTCAAGGACAAAGAAACACACATTTTTCTGATTGCTGTTAACTTTTGTCCCCGAGGACCAAGCAAGTGCTAGGCATCAAGATCATCACAGACACATTCATTGGAGAAGGTGCCAGGATTAAGTCTGAGACTCACACCCGACAGTTTGGCCATCCAGAGCTGCCTGATTAGCAGGAGCTGCCTGACCTTACTGCTACTCATTGGTATACCTCAAAGCCTAAGAATCCAACTCCTCGCACTCAGCCATTGGACACACACATTATGCAGAGGCCATGTGTTCTGAACACACACAGGGCATGAGACAACTGACCAACTTCCCAGCATGTCCACAAAAAGTAGCTTGCCATACTCTGGGCTGGTATTCTGGGAGATTCTATGAAATGAAATCTGGTCAGATGGGATCTGAATGCTAGCGTTGCCTGCTTTTAGGGAAGGAAACAGACTATCCAATAGAGGATCCAAGCTTGGAAACAGGCTTGTACTTAGGCATTACAGTGCTGGGCACTGTATGAGCATTAAAGGTAAACTAGCCTTTCATCCTAGAAACCTGTCCCACCAGGTGATGAACAGTGATGGAGAGGGACAGGAAAAAGCAGCACCTACTGTAAGCACTATCACCAAGGAGGAGACAGACTTACCATTCACAAAGCTGTTGATGAGCCAGGAATACCAACTGAAACAGAAGTAAAGCAGTTGTGACCTTCAGAGAGGCCAAGGGCATGTTGCTGAATGTTAAAATGACAAGCACCCTCCTGAAAAAAACATCTTGACACTCAAGCACTCAGGATAGTGGGGATGCCAGGGCAACCTGCAGGTAGCTCTCTATGGAAGTAGGCTCATGTAGGGAGACACCACTCTGAATGGACAGATTTCATTCCCAGGACTTCTGGTGAGATATGAACCCATGTACAGCATCCAATCCTGGGATCCTATCTAGCTAGGGCCATGCTGCCCATCCATCCTAATATCGGCCTGACCCCAGAAACACATTGCCCACATCTGTCCACCTGACCCAGGGTCCTGAGTCTTCTCCTAGCCCTTCTGACTCTTCTTGTCCAACTGAAACCAAAAAACAAAGCAGCAGTATGGTGTTAGCTTTGTCCTCTTTCAAACTCTGTCCAACCACTATTCAAAGTCAGTGGTGGAGCGGGAGAAAGTCTGCATGCCCGTGGCCACTGTGTGGTCCCTGCAGCCTTTATTAGTACCTGAGATGCACAAGGGCATGTCAGTGGGTCCTGTTCTCTTCACAGCCTAGAGGAGATGCAGGCCTAGGACTGACTTTCAGAGCAGCAGAAGCAGACCTGGGCCTGCATCTGAGAAGGGTTCCCAGTGCCTGGCAGACCAAGTGGCAGCCAGCCTATTAGGTGTATGTGCCCTGTGCTCAGAAATGAAGTGAGGTTTTTCAGCTGGGAAGATTTCAGGGTGCGAACTGTGCAGCACCCACCTCTTATACTTGATATTCAGGAGTGAGTAGACAGCGCCTCCAACACAGAGAGGGTAGAGCAGGTAAGACAAGTACTTCATGGCCTGCGAGGGACAGAGGCAGCTTCCAGTTAAATACCCCAACTCCCAACACCTCAGCAGGGGCACCATCTGACTCATAACAAGAGCAAAAAAAGGCAGAACCCCAATAATATTTTAAGTACTAGCATAACTGTGTGTAATGCCATGATAATTCGCCAAGATTCCAAAGTGAGAATCTGCATGCACACCGCTGGAGCAATGACTATGATGCATCACCTTGATTCATCAGACACACTGCCTGCATCAAAGTGGCAATTTTGGCCAGGAGAAACCAAAGAAGCCTTCAGGTCACAGACCCAGGCTGCAACCGCACCATAGGCCCTGTATTTACTTTGGTTTGGGCTTTGTTATCATCTCACAAAAATGTGAAACGCAAGTAAGCTGAGCTTTGAACTAAAACATAACACCATCCTGCACAGAGACATCCTGTTAAACCCAACATGTCCCACTCCCCAGCAGCAATGAGGAGAGTAGGCCTGGATGCCCGAGGGCTTCCTGTGGCCTCTGTATGAATGAAGAGAGAAGCTAGCCGCTTGGTAGAAATGATCTAAGAAGCAGGGACCGTCCAGGTGACAAGCTGGGAACCAGTGACTTAAAAGCTCGTTCCTTCCCCAGGAAGACAGTACACCCACACGTTCACTCTCAGGACTCCTATTCAGGCTGGTTCTATCACATTCCAAGGACAGGGCCCCTCAAATTATAGCAAAGGCTCAATACTCGATGGTATCACAGGCTTCCCCAACTGCTTACCTGGGCATCGTACTTCTCAGTCTTCCTCTCAGATTCACTGTGGGTGCCAAACTGTTGTAAGATTAATATAATGTCAGCTGACTCAGAAAACTATCAGCATGGCAGAGCTGCAAATGGAGCTATAAATGGTGTAGGGCCCACTGTATTTCCATCAGTGCTACCCCTGACGGGCCTATGCAGTGACCACTCCTACCCCTGTTCCACCATCATCAAGGACCAGACCCTTTGCTTCTACTGAGTCAGCCCAGTCTCCTGATGAATCAGGTGAAGAGAGAATTAGCAACTTATTAGAAAGTTGACATGAGCTTTATCACTGGGACCCTACAGCCAAGACTGCAAAGCTAGCTTGTGTGGGGAGCCTCACCATCCTGAGGGGCACTTTTGCATGCATGTGCTTGTGTGCTGAGAAGCTCTGTACCAATCAACAAAAGCGGGTAAAGCTCCTCCAGAAGGTTTAGCACTAGCTCAGAGGCAACTAAGAAATGACAGCCTGCTGCACCTGCTCAGAAAGAGCTGTGTCTGGAGCAGTCATCATAGGTCTCACCTGAAACACAGGTCTCAGGCCTCTCCAAGCCACTGTCATTTTCAATGCCTTCTTCACTTTCCAAAGCTGAAGGGAGAAAAGGAAGTGCACACTTAATTCTGAGATGCTGGATAAGGAACTAGACTGTGAAGGACAAGACCTGGTGCCCGTCACCTCTGGCCCCACTCGTCACTGTTTCTCTTCCCTCGACTTCTCATGGCCGGTGTGGACTGGGAAGGCTCTGCACCACACACTCATGGCTGCCCACTAGGTGGACTGTACACTCACTGGTAAAACAAAGGAAACCAGTACTCACACCTACCCGAAACCAAGCCCAGCCTTCCTCCTCCTGGATTCTAAGCCTCTTCTTACACTCATTAGGGATCCATGACCATCCTCACTGTAACCTCATACCAGCAGTATGTACTAAAGTCAGGTCTAGCACATTGCCTCTGAAATGGTTTTATGCTGTCACTGTGACAGTCACTTTATTGTCTATGGAGTTCCAGTGTTACTGAAGCCCATCTCTCATCAGGCATACACAGTACTGAGGACCAGTATTCAACAGAACCAACTGTGAGAACCAGGCCTCCTGTTCAGTGTCTTCCTTCCAGACTGGGCTCCTAAAGCTCCTTTTCACAAACGCCTAGCACCAGCACTAGGTCACAATGTGTCAAGTGCCATTAACTACTGTCCACATGGCTGTTCCATCCAAAATTCCAAACCAGGAGCCTCTCCAATGTCACATCATCTGTCTGGTTTCACTCATAGCAGCTTATCAAACTTATTAACACAGTGTCTGTCCAACAGGATCTACTGTCCCGAGATGTATATAAAGACCTCTTTATCCAGACTTCCAGGAGCTGCCTCCCTGGACCTGCTTCCAGAAGTATGAAGGGCCTCCTGTTTCAGGACTCAGAGCAATTGAGCAAGTGCTAAAGTTCACAGACCTCACAGAAACCCCAGTCATCCTGACCCAGCATGACACCCAAGACTCACCTCAATGGCAGCCCCAACACCTGCAGGGATCAGCACCAAGAGGCTTGTCTGTTCATCCAGCAGGAAGAGGAAGATAACTACGGTGCTGAAGCAGCGCCAGAGCACTGGGATATAAGCACACAGAGTGGTGAGGGCATTCCTTGCACATGCTTCCACCCGCCTGTGAGCCCATCCCCTTCTCTCCTCCAGCCCTCCTAGCCTGCCACCCCAATTTAAGGAAAGCAGTTGGGCTGGAGGTGGAGCTTAGCAGTAAAGCCTATACTTAAGACTACACAAGACCCTGGTTTCATGTCGAGCACCAGGTGAGACAAAAGGAATAACAGACAATGATGCAATTCCTGGAAGCAGTTTAAACAAACTACCAGAGGCCAGAGCATGGTCTAAGCAGGTACCAGATCTGAGTGACACAGACAGGTAAGTACAGACAGATACCAGTTTGGCTGCCTGGGCAGAGTGCTTACTTATGCCCTTGCTCTACACTCTCCTGTTGTGTACCATTCTGTGGTTTGTTTCTTTTATAAAGCTGTGCTTTTGTTCACAGGCTGGACTTTGAAGACATGGTCTGGTCAGGGTTACAGTTGCTCAACTTAGTAGGAGGTCTCTCCTCCACAGGTGCCTGATAACAGACACTGAGGGACTGCCCTGGCAGTCAAATCCAGCTCTTGCTGAAGCAGCCTCCCACGCTATTCCTTACACCTGCACCTCAAAGGTAGGACAACTCTACCACACCAGCCACTGCCTCCTCTCTTATACAGCCAATCACACTGGATTGTATACAGTGAAACAACTATTCTGCAAAGTGGGATCTCATTGATGAGGACACTTCTCCAAGCTCAGGGGGATTTATTATGAAAACTGTCTTTAAAGCCAGCAGCCAGAGCCCCTGAGGCTATGGACAACACCATTTTTTTTGGGGGGGGGCACCTTTTTTGGAGCCAGGAGGGAGATGGTAGACAGGAGGTCTGGTGGTTATGCCCTTGCTCCACACCTAACAAGAGGCTATATTAGAATCTATGAGGAACCAAGCTGCCTAGCAGGACCATGTACCTTGTGCCTCCACAGGCAGGCCAACTCCACACACCCTCACACAGAAGGCCTGTGCCCTGTGGCCTGCAGCCTCAATGGGTCTCAGAGATGCTCACTGGCTGCTGAGATTACTGAGACAAGGGTTGGGGTTATGCTGCTTGACTTAAGAGGCTTCTCTACAGCCAAACACAGATCCAGGACTGTTGATGAGGAGCAGACAGGAGCTCCAGGCTCCACAGGGAGCCTTTGGGCAGGTGGACTGTTCCTGAGCCCTACCTGCTTTGGTAGACATTCCAATCATGCTCTTCTTTTTCTTCCAGAAACTGATGTCATTTTTAAATGCCAGGAAATCAAAAAGAAGCTGTAAAGAATAGACAGGACAGCAGCTTGCACCCTAACCACTTACATCACTTTCACTGACCAGGCAATCTGGAGATGCACTAGGTTCAAACCTCAGGTTCAGCAAGACATGGTCATTCATCCCTACACATGTTCCACAGGCCACAATTGTGGAACTTGAAGGGAGCCATTAATGAGGCCTCACACATACATCTTTGACTCAGATCCCAGGGGAGTTCCTTGGGGTGTGGCCAACCAGGTACCCCCAAACTAGCCCTATCTCTCAGCCAATTACTTAGAACAGTTTAATCTCTCACTGTGTGACCTCCTATAGTCATTCTTATAGATAGTGGCCTTATAAAGTTACATTTGCTTTGGGGTGATTGGTACCCAGAAGCTCCACTACCTTGCCTCCGTATCTTGCACCCTGATTGCACCTAGCATACTGAGTGCTCTCCAGTACCTCTGTGCTCTGCACATGACACATGATACACACAGATAGGACTGCTCACTTTCCCAGCTGAAGTCTACTAGGAGACAACACAATTCTAGAGATGTTGGCACCTGGACAAAGAATAATAGGGGCTGGATGCTGTGCAGAACCCATAAACTAGGTCAGCTGACCCCAACTGCACACGCTGTGCCTGTGGAGTCACCCAGTGTCTGCCCCTATTCCCTACAACAAGAACCCAGGGGACAGCTCACATGAAACGCTGCAACAAAGAAGGTCAACGCTAAGAGATATAAGTTGGTGTCCACAAAAATTCCCTTCACTTCATCTGCATCTTTTTCTGAAAACCCTGCAAGAAAAACACAATATAATTCAAGAAGAGTCATTTCAGTCTTATCCAACATCATAAATATTCCTCTGAATGTAGAAAACTTACATCTTATCTGGAGCAATAGTTAACAAAAGTTGTAGCATTTAAAGTATTGTGTTTTGAATAAAGCCAATTTTTAGCTAACTCCTAAGGTCATATTCTAAGAGATAAAAGGAGCTGAACCACTGTAAGCCTGATCACAAGGCCCAGAATGACCCCACAAATGGCCCCTCGTAGGAAGTATAGCAGTGTAGGTCTATGTCAGCTATTGGACAAACAGCCACAGTATGACTTGGATTCACCAAACACCCCACCTCACCCCACCCAGGCCCAGGGCCCAGGGCCACCCACCGAACTGCTGTAGGGAATACACCGCATCTTGCATATGGATCCAGAAGCGCAGTCGCCCCAGTGAGATCTTGTCGTAGGACACAGTGAGTGGCAGCTCAGTGGTGGAGCGGTTTATCACCTGCCACCAAGAGATCCATAGGTGAGGGAGGGTCATCAAACATGGCCAGGACTCAATTCAACCTTGGGAATAGCCAGCAGCCATGTATCATATCCAGTAGACCTTGATACCGTGGCAGAACCCTGCACAATCTCTTGCAGCTTTATGCCAACCCCAGTGGGCCATGCAGAGGTCAGGGTCTGACCTAAGGCTCATTCCTTATTCTAGGACCTTTCATACTTAGACTAAGCCTTTTCCACAGGACAGGAGTTCTGTCAGCTATTGTCTCAAATCTGAGCAGGACAGGTGCTCTCTATTGTAACACCCACCAACAGCCCTGAGCACCCAACTTCTTTTCCACCAGCTCGATTCCATGTATTACTTCTAACCATACTTGCTCTGAGCTCATCATTTTAAGTAATATTCCATGTGTGTCCAGCATTTTTCCAAGCTGCACAAGCCCTGACAACTGGAAGATAGGCTCACAATTGGTATTGGGTAGAAACTGGTCAGCTCACTAGCTGAGCCAAGGAACAGGTATGAGGGACAGGATGAGGTGCCATGGCCCTGTCCTAGAAGAGTGGGAGACTGCGAATAGGGAGGGCATGCAGGTTTAAGTGCTCTCAGGTAAACCATGAAGAGACAGCACTTAACTCTAACCCTATAGCAGGTGAAGTGTGGCTGTGACAGTGGTGCAGAACATGTGCACTGTATCACATTTCACGATTTGGAACACACCATCTAGTCTTCCTGCACTGATCTGCCATGAACACTGCCTATGTCAAAGGCTCGATGGACACTACAATGGAGCTGGCAACCTGAAATGTGTCAGGGTTAAGCAGTCACCAGGCCTAGGATTTGGCAGCTAGATGCTGGGGCTCTTCACAGCACAGATGCCTTTCTGCAGGCAGCAGAGGCCTCTGAACACTCCTTAAATGGCCAGACTTGTCCCAGGGATGCTACTGTAAGAACCCATCAGATAGTCTGTTGGCTGAACTATCCTAGCTGGCTAGCCTGTCCCCTAAAGATGATATTCCTCTGAGAAATGGCTCACATAAGACAAAGCA
Source organism: Cricetomys ansorgei (assembly GCA_026225945.1). Classification (NCBI taxonomy): domain Eukaryota; kingdom Metazoa; phylum Chordata; class Mammalia; order Rodentia; family Nesomyidae; genus Cricetomys; species Cricetomys ansorgei. Next base: position 5,053,523 of record JAMJFZ010000239.1, on the reverse strand, counting down.
AAAAGTACACAAATAGATATCATAGTGAGGCTAGTGGCCTACATGCTCACTCCTGTATCTGAAGAGGGCTTGCTGTAAGGTATTGTAGCTTGTAAGGGTTCCAACAAGAAGGACCACTAGAATGCACAATCTGCAGATGCTGGCTTATAGCCCTTTATCTACACAAGCACATGGATACCCAGCCACAAAATATACAGTCACCAGACACAATTTCCCAATTGCTTGAAAGAAAGCAGTATTAGGTCTTACAGTATGTTCATAGACAGCCCCAGGTTTACAAAGTACAGTCTGTACATTTCACAGAATCCAGTGTCCTGAGCTTCAAACAAGGAGAAATCAAGTCAGAGAAGGGGGCCAGGAGTCAGTCAGTTACCTCCTTACTAGTGGGTACCCTGCCCCTAACCCACAGGTCACATAGGTGCAGATGACACCTTAGGAAACTAGAGGACCCTGAATTAGGGACTGTGAGAGCCTGTCATCCTGAGCCACAGCCAGTCTGAGGGTGTCCTGTGGCAGGCTCCCTGCTCTCAAAGTACTTTTTGCCTTTCCTGTCCCAAATTACTTCCCTTGTGAAAGAATATCTCCCTGAAAAAGTGAAAATGAAAGAACATTGTGCTGACAAATCTCCTGGCAGCAACCACTACAATGAACAGGAAATACTTAGTGTGGCACTTGATATGGTGACATTAATATTAACCACTGTTCTTCTCCTTATAATACAAAGCCAAAGATCAGTCACGTTTCTTCTACTCCCAAAACACACTTGTTCTCTGTGGAAAAAGAGCATCTTTATTGCCTATAACAAGGATGCCAGAATGGCCATTTCATCCTCACAGAACCTGGTATTGCCCATGGCTATTCTAAGAGTGGTGGCTTTTTCCCAGGCTAGGTTCACATATGAATCTTTGGTCCCACAGCAGGAGTAGCCCTGAGGACAAGAGGCTGTGCAAGAAACTATGCTGCATCACAGGCCTCACAAACCAGGAGCAGGCATGCAGGCCTTGGTGGAGCGCTGTGAGACTACCACCGTAGAGCCTATGGATGATGTAAGGGTCTGTCACCAGGAAGAGGGTCCTACAAGCAGCCACAAAAGCCAGAGCCCAGCCAGGTACTGAGACCACTATGTAGCCCTAACATGCACTAAGAGGCAATACTCCCCACTCTGAGGGAAAGCTCTGTACTGTGTATGCAGAGCTAGGCAAGAAGAGCATGGCTCACCATCAAGTCTTTCACCCGGTTGCTCAGCTGGTCAATGAACAGGATGGGGAGGTAGTGCACTGTCTTCCCAAGCTGAATCCTGGGGGTTTGAAGCACAACAGCCTAAAGTAAGTGTCAGATTTATCCCCTTGGGGCACTAAGTATGTCCAAAAACTAGGTCACCTGAGAGCACCCCACCCAGCATCACTGTTGGCTGCATCTTGGCCACTGGAATCTCAGAAGATGACCTTTCTAAACAGAAGTAAGAGATGGTAACACCACGTGGTAACAGTTATATCCACCAGCAACTAGCTGATACATGACCCCTGGAAGGAGGCTATCCACACACTGCTGCTGGAAGCCTAAGAGGAAGGCTGGAAACAGAGTCAAAGCTGGCCTGTTCTGTATCAAATGTTTACAATCTGGAGTGTGTACACAAGTCAGATTTTACAAAAAGATTTAGGTTTGGAGATTTAGCTCAGTGGTAGAGTTCTTGCTTAATACATACAATGTCCTGATTTGATTTCCCAGTACCACATACAGAAAAAGATTCAAACCTTACAAAAGAAATTATGAATTTGAAACCTTTGACAATATCAGAGAAACTATCTATTGTGAATAGAAGTGATTCTCTTTCAGAAGCCACTTTCAGAAGCCACATGACTCCATGATGGCACACTGAAGAATCTCAATATTGGGCTTCCTGAACTCTCTCACAGTTACATTTAACTAAGGATGGCAAGAGTCACATCCTAGAGATGAAACCTTAAATTTAAATGAGTTCAGCTACAAAACCCCACATTTTATAGCCTAGGGAGCAAGAGAAAAAGGCAAAGTCATAGGTGCAGAATAGTCACAGGACTAAAGAGCAACATGCACCATCTGGATTTTTACTTTCTTTCCATCCTGTCAGCCACCTTGATCAGCACAACCTCTAAGTGGTAAACAAGGAGCTGGATGGGATCCGTGGCAGGGTCCAAGACTCAGGTATGGCACACTCTATTTGGGCTCACCCACTACTAATGCCCACTCTGCCGTCAGTTCTGGGAGGAGCGTCCCTCCCGGGGTTCCACCTGAGACTCACATCTTCATATACCGATGCACATCTGCGGGCAGGGAGGATCCATCAAAGACAAAGTCATCCACCATCACATTCAAGGTCAACCTGGGTCGCCAGTGAGAAACTGGTTCATCCAGGGCATTCGATGGCTTCTTCTCTGCTTCTATCTGCTGCTATAAAGGATAGAAATGGAGACTGAGCTACATGGGACCAACCTGGGGCACCAGGGTAGTCAGGGCCTCCACCTGAGAACCACTGGATCCCTAGACTGGCAAAGTGGGAAAGGAGGCCTAGTAGAGGAGCTCTAGTGACCTTGGGTTGTCAGTCCCAAATCTCATCCTCCTTCCTCCCAGTTGGTTCTGAGATCTTGAGGAGGCCATTTTAAGGGTTCAGGAACTAGGGAACCAACACAGCAGGCCTGCGTCCCTGTGGGCTGGGGAAAGACTACTAAGAAACAACACTAAACCAGATATCAGTGAACAAGGAGTGGTCTGAAAGGAGATGCACAGGATGGGGCGTTGATTCTACATAAAACTAAAGCCAGGGAGAAAACTGGGCAATCAACTTTATCTCAAACCCGAGTTCAGGAAGCAGCACCCTATTTTATTCTGAACAAAAGCTTTCACACAGCACTTCACACCTCAGGCACCAGCCTACAGTTCATGGTTCCAGAAGCTCCATACCCACCACATACAAGACACCAGCTTGCTCCTCACACCTCCACCACGAAGCCAAGAACACACAGCTGGGGACTATAAAGAGGAGGATGATTTTAAAATCTGCTCCTAACCCTAGACTATGGCTGCTTCCTGCAAAGCTGCCATCATTCTTGTTTTGTAATTTGTCTTACAATGACTATTGTAAGACACTGACAATTTCTTGTTTAATGCCATGGGCCCAAAAATGATTCCCTTGTCCTCAGCAGTCTTAGTCTATAGTCCAGACTGGCCCGAACTGGCAACCCTGCTACCTCAGCCTCAAGTACTAGGATATCAGGAGTGAGCCATCTTGCTTGGTTGGATAATCTCTTTTGTGAATAACTTTTCCTTTATACGCAGTTTTCTACTTTCTATTACAAACATAGAAATGTTCATTCATGTAGTCCTCGTGCGTGTGTGTGTGTATTTGTGTACATGCATGTGTGCGTTTATGTGATGATTCTCAACAGAAAGTACAGGTGAGTTCTGAAGGATAACTGCCCTACCAGAAAGGCACACACACTTACCCAAAGATGCAGCAAGTCTAGAGCCAGAGAGGGTGTCTGCTAGAGTGCTATGAATCACTGCTCAACACTACCCTGATGTAGTTTATCTGCAAATCCATGGGAAATTGTTTGAATGAAAGGTAATCAAGTATGCCAGTGGTATTCAAATTCCTTTACGCTGCCATTGTAAAACATGCACACAAACTCTGAACAAGAGATTCAAGCTTGCTACAGTGACCTGTTAAGACCCTTACCTGTGCAGCAGACTCCCCAGTGAGCAGGTTAATTTCTTCTGGTTTGGGGATCATGTAGGTAGTCAGAGGACTGACCAGGTGTACCTGTTTCCCATCGTGCCAGGGCAGAATCCCAGCATGATGTAGGAAAATGTATGCGTACAGCGTCCCATTGTTTCTTGTTTTCTTTGGTACAGAAACATTAACTGTCCTAAAACAGAACAGTCATTTTAAATATGTACATGTTAAGTTCCATGTTTATTAAGTAGCTCAGAGAGTCCTCGAACTCAAGTTCCTCTTGCTCCAGCTTTCCAAGTAACTGGGATTAAAAGTGTGCACTATCATGCTGGCTTAGATTGTTTATATACGCATCTCTTTAGATTTACATAATCTAATTTTAGCTCAGAACTACTAAAAAGGAAACCCACCTGCTTATGATTTTACTGATCTCAGAACACAACTGTGTCCCAAGCACTATAAAAAGTACAGCACTTCCTGCCTCCATTTCAAGAGCCTCAAAAAGGACTACAACTTGCTTTAAAAGCCATAGTGAAAACTGCTACAAGGAGAAGCACACAAGGCACAGGGCTCCCTTGAAGCAGAGAGGTCTCTACCAGGGAACTGAGAGGAAGGATGAATACACAGGTGCTGACCACACAGTGCTCTGCTGTGGTGTTTCTGGCAGGTGCACAATGACGTGGATCAGGAAGGGCTATTCCAGGAGCACTCATGCTTCTACAACTTCCTCTTGGCTCCAAAATGAAAGTTTCATTATATGCCCTGGATGATGAACAGGAGGCAGTATTTCCCTCTATAAAACTAAACCTAACTGAAAGTGAATATTATCAGCATTTTCCACCTCCATTTCAAGAAGATGGGAGTAGGTGGTCAGTACGTGCCCTACGGTCACAGGCTAACAAGCCTGAACGATCATGTGCTGAGTGGGACTGTTGACTAGTGAGTCTGATGCCTGTTGGGAAGTACAGGACCTTGATTTGATGAGCAAGTCATTTTACAATTTTTATTTGAACTTTTACAAGTCATATGCTAAACCATGTTAATTATTATACACAGTAGAGCACTGACGATCTCCTCTAATGTCAAAGGTCACTTAGTTATGACTTTCTGCACAATGCTTTCCACCATGCCACTCTTCTACCTCACTGTGAACTAGTTCTACTAGGTAGACATCAATGTACCACTACACTGGGCGGCTACGACCCACGTAGTCCCAAGGAGTGGTATCCTGCCATCAGACAACAGTAAGAGCTACTTTCTAAGTGACAAACTCCTCACTTTGACTTTCAGCTTGGATGTTTACGTATTCGCTAGGCAAGAGAGCTTCTGTAGGATGTCCTCCCTCTGTATACAATGTTATCAACGACATCATGGAACCCATTTCTGGCAATCTGTCCCACATCCACACCTTTCAAATTTGGACTCCACATCAAAGTCTTCCACGTTCAAGACCAGATCCACATTGTTTTCTGCACCAAGGCTGGACCGTGTGGTGGTGTAAACACTCAGCTGCAAAGAGTGAGCAAGAATGTAAGGCCAAAAGGTCCCGACAGAAAACATAACACTGTTGGGAGAGGGCAGGCAATCTGAGGGCTACCACTCAGGAGAGCTTGGGCTTGGTCAACCCGGCCTTGTGTGAAACTGCTGTGAAGAAGAACTTAAGTGTGCGGCTGACCTGTCGTGACTCCCCACTAGAACCAGAAGTGACACGGGCGATGAGAGGGCACAGTTAGCAGCCTGATGGCTTCCACGGAGGTCCCATTAGGAAACACGTGTGGGGCAACTCGACCTCAGTTATAAGGGCAGAACAGGGCACCAAAGGGTGACAAGAGGGCAGCGGACAACAGAAAAGTCCCAACTCCAGCTCTCACTGCCACTTCAGCAGAACACTGAAGAGTGACATCAGCGGCAGAGGCCAACGCGTGGAGCCTGCATCCCGTCTGACCCGTGGCAGTGGGGCATGGGGTGGCAGCACCCGGCCGGGAGGCGCCTTCTTGGGATCCCCTGATGCTCACCTGCAGCTTGGGCCGCCGGGCCAGATAGGGCTGGATGCAGTTGGAGTCGCCCGAGCACGGACGGGTGTAGACGATACCGTACATGACCCAGCAGGTGTGCACCACGTACACCACGAACACGCCCACCACCAAGCTGGTGAAGGAGCTGCGGCCGCTCCACATGGCGCCGCCGCCTGCGGGCCAAGTGCCGCCGCCCGTGCCCCGCAGCCCCCCGCCGCTCACGGGAGAGCGGCCGCACGCCGCCGCCGCCGCCGCGGGGAGACCAACGCGCCTCGCGCGGACCGCCGGCCGCCCGGCATGCTCCCGCTGCCCACACCTGGCGCCGCCGGGATTCGCCGGATTTGCCGGCCGCCGCTTCCGGGACCCGAGTCGCCGGCGGAAGTGAGCAGTGCGCGACCCTCTGGGAGCCAAGCGTTCAGACACGCACGCGCGTCCGCACGCCGGGCGCGTCCGTGACGTCAGCCTCACGCGCCGGCCTCCCGGCGTGCTCCGCGGGCCCAGGTGTTGTCCTTACGTGGGACTTCCTCCTCGGAATCTTGTGTTTGTGTACATTGCTCTACTTTTGCCTGGCGCTGTGCGTCCGGACGCCAGGTTGACCGCAGCGCCCCAGGATGATGGCGGGCGGGCGGGCGGGCGAGGTGGGGACCATAAAGCTGAGCTTAGGCATAAACGAAGAGGAGACCCAGGAAACCCAAATACCCGATTTCTCGGTGTGGGTTATCATATTGATAACATACATTTCACGATGGCCAGAACAGGTCAAAAATACTTTTTTACAGGTTAGTAAAAAGGTGAAACTTCACCTTTTGCCAGAAGAAAAATGAGTCCTTTGGGTAATATAAACGTGGGTTCCGCCTAACTTGTGCAGAGGTAGGTTCTGTCTGAAGCAGACCTCTGTTTGCCCGACTTACACATCTATTACACACCCAGATAAACCGTCTGGGCTTCATTTTAATCTCCTTTACTATTTCTTGGTTTACAGTATAAATTCCTAAAGTGAAGTTTCTTGTGCCGTGGCAGAGCCCAGAGGAGTGGCGAGTAGAGATGGAAGAGGAAACAGAACTATTTCTTCTTTTTTGGGAAGCTTGTTGGCAGTTGGTGCTTTAAAGTAGTGAGTGGTTGCTTACTTTGTGGTGGGCTCACAAACCCATTCCTTGAAATTTTGGGGTTCATTGGCCCATAGCCGTGCGCTGCTATGCTATTTTCATGTTTCTTACGCATACAGTCAAAAACATGGTTAGACGTTTTGTAAAAATGGTGCTATTAGATTGATGAAGGTTTCAGAGACGGAGCACGTATTTCAGCAGAAGGGTATCTTAAGTTTGTGACCAAAAGTAACTTGGAGAAAAAGGGTTTGTTTTGCTTACACTACACCACAGTCCATTATTGAAGGAAAAGTCAAAGCAGGAACTGAAGCTGAAGCATGGAGGAATACTGCTTACCAGCTTGCTCCCTATATGGCTTGCTCAGTCTGCTTGCTTAGAGCACCCAGCCGTGCAGGGGTAGCACTGCTCACAGAGAACTGGGCCCTCCCACATCAATCTTCAACCAAAAAAGAAAAAAAAAAATGCACCACAGGCTTGCCCACAGGCCAGTCTGGTGGGGGCGTTTTCTCAGTTGAGTTCCCTCTTCTCAGATGACTCTAACTTGTGTCAGGTTTACATAAAACTAGCCAGCACAACTGATCCCTTGGCAGCCTGATACACAAGCACATCGCTGTTAAACCATAGCCCTTCTTTCTCATCCCCAAGATCTCATATATCACAGAATAAAACAAGTCAATGTTTAAAAGGCCCAGTTTTTACAAATTCACACTTTGAGATTTCAGTGTCTTTAAAACATCCAAAGTCTCTTTAAAATATCCAGACTCTGCTCTAGAATTTCAAAGTCTTTCCAAAAAAATCCCAAGGTCTCTCCAAAATCTCTGCAAAATTTAAAAGTTTCTTAACTACGGGCCCCTATAAAATAAAAGAAAGTTATATACAGTGTTACTCAATGGAGGAAGAACCAGACACAGTCACAATCAGATCAAAGCAAACCCAAAAATCAATGGTGTAAAAAGTTCAGTGCTTGACTTTGGGACTCATGATGAAGGCTTTGCACAGCATGCAAAAAGCATCTCCAAGGCTCAGTCCAGCTCCACTCCATGGGTGCTGCCGTCCTTGGTGGTTGTCCCTTGGAACTTACATCACCAAAATGCTGGGTCTGCATTGCAACTGGGCTGCATTTTCAACAATAACCTCTCCTGGGATGTCTTCAGGGACTCCAGCCCTTCCATATAGTGCCAAGCCTCAGATGCTCTCCATAATCCCTTCATACTTTCAAAGCCAGTCCCATCTTCAAAATCATTAGATATTACCAAGTTTGACTGTCAGCAGGAGGCCTTGGCCAACTCTGAAACAGCTCTTATGTGCTCATTCTGAGGAGGCAGTTCTCAGAAGGTTTTTGCCTTAGTGAAGCTGGTCTTGTCTTAATCACAGCTGATTCTCAGTCCCAGATGACCCACATGGATTATCCCAGCTAACCAAAGGCTTCACATTTAGTGATTCTTAATTCAGAGTATCACGTAATAATGGTAGAGTCTTTGCTTCCCTCCAAAACTTCACGAGCCAGCCTTCCATTGTCTACATTTTTTAAACATTCTTATCTTTCAAGCACACACAGAACTGCCCATTGAGCTTTGAGCATTCGATGTTTTTTCTAGCCCGTAGACCAAATGCTACTGCAATCTCCCAGAAACACATGGTCAGGTCTGTCACAGCAATAACCCACTTGGAGTACCATTCCCCAAATGCCTCATTTTTTTAGTCAAGTTCCAGGCCCATTTTTATAGCTGAAACGGTCTTGGTGGCACTTTGTTCCACCTCTACTGCCATCCGCATTGGCTTGAAGAGTGGGGCATTTGCCATTTAAGATCTCACTAAGAAAGAGTCTGTATAGCTGCACAAATGTCCTGAGATATTTGCTATGATGGATCCTGCTGAATGCATCTGGGGCCTGAATATTGTTTTCACAACTCCCTGCCCTGTTTAGGTCCTGCACAAGGGGGAAGCGGGAATTCCAGCATCAATCCCTTTGGGTGCTGACTGCTAAATCCTGGCTTCTGAGCTAGGTCAGTGTGTGACAGCATTTCAAGTTGGCACCCTTTGGCAACCATGAGTTCCAGCAGAGCTCCATTGAATTTCTGGTTTGCCCCTCAACATTTTTCACAGGATAGACACTTCTTTCTCTATCCCCAGAAACCAGTAACCAACCAGTGACCAGTGATGGGCACTCAGCCCCTCCAGGCTCTAGCTTCCTTGACAGGAGGGTGTAATTAAAAGCTGTAACTGCTCAGACACGAAGGATCACCCCCATTTCCAGTGCTGATTTCGGCCTCATGAACATTGGCCAGCAGCCAACAGAAAGCAGGGATGGTCAAGCATTTGTCACAGTTGTGATCCTGGGAGAACCTTGTATTTGTTCTTGTGAGAAACAATGACTCTAAGTTCATCGTAAGAATACTGGAGAGGCAGGAGATAGCTCAGCAGTTAAAGAGTATGTACTGTTCTTGCATAGGACCTGAGGTAGGTCTCCAGAACCCAAGTCCAGCTACAGGGGGATCTGAAGCCTCTGGCTTCTGGATACCCAAACACATACACACACACACACACACACACACACACACACACACACACACGGGGGTGGGGGGGGGGAAGTGGGAGGAAGAGAGAGAAATTAAAAATATTTTTTTAAAAGAGTACTGGAAACTCAAAGTAGTGAAATTGAGACATTCATTACTCATTTTTGATTCTGCAGAAGCCAGAGGTCAGCCCAGAAAAAAAGCCCAAATGGCTGGCATACCTATTTGAAGCAAAACAGTATTTTTGTATTCCTAATCACATTTCTAGTCTCCTGAATTCCTCATTGTCTTCTTGGAGGTGCAATCACCTGGTGTCTAGGAATTGCACCCTCCCCAAGTTCCTCATTTTGTTGGTTCAGAACACAAAGCCTTTTCTAATGTATTTCCTAGGCCTCAAGATTTCCTCCTTTTCTGATATGTGGGCTCAGTCATGTAATACACTGCTTGAGACTTTTCAACCTAAGGTGAACTGAGAGCACTCAGACAAGCAGATACCAACTGCCAGCTACAGAAGGCATCTAAGGCCTTCTGCTTATTAATGGTTTTCTGATGAACTCGGAGTGTACCTCATACTGAAAATGAATCTCCTGATTTATTTCTTACATTCTCACTGAGAAGAGAAGATGCTATATATCGTGGATATCTAAGAGCATGTGCTGCTCTTGCAGAGGATGTGAAGTAAGTCCCATCAATCAAAACTATCTCTCTCCCTCTCTCTTTCTCTCTCTCTCTCTCTCTCACACACACACACACACACACACACACACACACACACACACTCACACATGTGTATGAGCTATATCCTTGTTAGCAGGTGATATGTTAATTTTTTTTTCGAGACAGCATTACTCTATTGTAACTCTGGCTGTCTTGGAACTCACTCTAGTCCAGGCTGGCCTCAAACTCAGAGATCTGCATGCCTCTGCCTCCTGAGTGTGCCACCACTGCCTGCTGATATATTAACTTTTAGATGTCTTATCAATACTGTTTTTTGAGGTCCTTTAGAACATTCCAGGAAGCAGGTTCAGAAGAAAATCAGAACCTTTCTGTGTTTAATGTGAACTTGACAGTGACACAGGTGGCAATGAAGGATGACTGGGGAAGTGCAGGTCTAAGACTCTATCCTTTGTAGAATCCTGGGGTGTGGTCAGAACCCAAAGGGAGTAGGAATGATCTTCCCATAGTGAGTGTCCCTGCAGACACAAGAGAAGAGGTGATAGGGCAGGATCCAGCCTGCATAGTGCACACAGCCTGTGGCCTGGGACTAAATGTCAGCTATTTGGGTAAGGAAGGCATGAAACCCCTGATTCTTGTTCACCCAGCACTTGCATTCAAGACCAGGCTGGCAGGTGTATTTGGTCATGTTTAATTTGTCTTCTGTTTGGGGCTCAGACCCCTCAGTGCTGTGACTTGCTCTGCGCAGTCCTGGGACTGATCCCAACAGGCTGATCCCCTGTAGGGCAGAAGCTGCTATCCTCTCAACTGGGGTGGGGTGGGGGAGGAGGCTAGAGTCAGAGAGGGAGGGTGAAAGTGGTGGGCAGTGGAGGCAGGCCTCTAAACATGCAGATTTGGACTTCTTGGTTCCACTGATGCAAACTAATGTAGTGTGGACATTGCTAGTCCACTAGGGTCATTACCCTCTTTGATGGTCCAATTCTACTGAAGGAAAATCAATGGGGTTGCCAGTGTCAGCTGTAAAACACAGCCCTGTCATTATCGTACACAGAACCAGGCCAGCCTTCCACGGAGCTGTCAGTGTGATGCAAGGCTGGGGTTTATAGTTACCTCAGGAAATCTGGTTTTGAGCAAATAATATATTATATTCTCTGGAGCTCATGGGGAGCTAAACAGCTTTTTGACAGCCAACAAATTCAATGAAATGGCTCTTTTTTGTGTGGCAGACATGAGGCTGAGTCTGTTGCCTCATCAGGCCATCGAGTTCCAAGCTAATGCCTTTCCTAAGTACCCAATCGTCTTGGGCTGTCTCTATAATTGCCTCCTTGACAACTGCAGTAATGACAGCTCTGGATCGTCTACCTCGAGACAGTGCCAGGGCACACAGCCCTTTCTGAGCAGGAAAAGTTACCACGAGCAGAAGATTATGGGTTCCTTAGACAATAGGTGCAGATGCAGGCACCTAAACTAACTGTTCAGGCACATCAGAGAGACCACCTCATTACAAGGCACACTGGTGGAACCTATCAAGAATCAATGTCAAGTGGGGAAGGAAAGATAACTACATGTGACAGCCTCCTTCTTAAACCAGTTCCCACTGCAGTTCAATCGGTTCATGCAGTGACCTCAGGTTGGGATCAAAAAGTCATACTGTTATAGATGAGGAAACCAAGAAAGGAATATATTTGAAGCATGACTTTAAAGGGGTTATCTTGATAGATTAGTTGATCTAGGAAGATCTACCCTAAAGGACAATGGCCTTGGAGTCTGGACTGTATAAAAAGAAAAAAAGTAAGCTGAGCATGGGCATTCATCTCCCTCTGCTCCTGACTGCTAATGCAACTTGATCAGCTGCCATAAGCTCCTATTACCAGGACTTCTCCACCATGATAGACTGGATCCTTGAACTGTGAGCCAAAGTCAAGCTCTTCTCCTTTAAGTTGCTTTTCTCAGGGTATTTTTTTTTAAAATCACCACAAAAAAAGTAACTAAAACACAGGATCATTGTCTAGCTTCCACTTGGGTGGGTACATAATCATTTAAGTAAAAGCAATAAAACCAATGGAGAAAAACCACAGTCCTATGAATGGATACATGCAGTTGCCCTGGCACTGCAGCCTTGACACCTCTGCAGCTGTGTTCAGGCGTATTCCTTGTGGCGTCCTTATAATAAGCCAGGAAATGCAGGTAAAAGGTCTCCGCTAGTTCTCTGAGCCACCTTAGGAAGCTATTGGACCCAAAGTGGGGGAAGGCAAGTTCTAGCCAAGGTGGGTAAAAATGTGAGAACACTGGAGATTGGACTCTGTTGTGACTTGCATGTGATGCGGGGAGCCTTATGAAGCTGAGCCCTTATCCTGTTCATTCTGCACTGAATCAGGCCATTGATGTCAGAAGTGATTGAAAGGTAAGATACCCAGTTAGTACCCACAGAGCACTGGTGGGGGACTGTTTGGGTGAGAAACACACTTACATTTCAAGTGAGATGTATTGTGCAGGTTGTCCTATTTACAAAAGAAAAATCAGTTTCCATTCTTGATTCCCTGGTGAATCACCTCAGTTTTCTTGTCCATCCCTGTTCTCGTTGTCATGGTAAGATGCTGACATGACAGGAGACATCCCACCCCCTTGACTTTTGCAGTTGCAAAAGCCCACATTTGTTTTGCAAGGTAGGCTGCCATGAACAGTGGCTGATCTAGCTCTCCACAATGGAAAGAAAATCAATACTAGTTCAGACACAAGACATGTGTACCCATAAGCTTCTTCAGTCTCAGGTGGAGGCAGCTGTGTGTTGTCAAGACTGCCTGTTGATGAAGACAGCTGACATATTGCTCCACCCAAGGCCAGGCCCCACTGAAGGACTGCTGAGGGAACTGGGACTCTTGAGGGCTTTCAGAGGTTGTCTGATGAGTAGGTTGGCCACCTAAAAGATTCATGTAGGATTGGACTCACACTGCCTTCCCAAGATCTTTCCAGGAATGAAGAAGCCTGAGCTGGGTCCTAAACCACAGAGACACATTTCTAATGATTCCACTACAGTCTGAATTCTCCAAGGATTTATCACAAATAACCTACACTGAGGGCAGCTCAGGTTTGTTCAGAATGACCCAGTATTTGATTATTGTTCCTTGTGCTCACTTGTGGGTCATCTGTATTAGCCATGGCCTCACAGCTTGTGTTCCAAGAGGGCTAGTGGTTCTCTGTGTGATGTCAGAACAAAGGTGCCCGAGCCAGCATCCCCAGCAGAATCACCCATGTACAGATTACCCTGATGGTGTGCAATAATTTGATGTATGGTGAAGATGGGGAAAGACAAAGTTTTGGATAGTGATTTTCTTGGGGAAATTGTATAGGCACTTAGAAAAGATACAACTGAGTCATAACTTCCTGCTCAATCACAGAAAGACTCCAAAGGGCCAAGGATCTAAGTGTGAAAAAGAAAATATGGGCTCTGCCTAAGAATCAGAATGCAGGACTCCCTTGTAGGAAGGGAGCCTTACAAGCAGAATGAGAAAACACTGAGACATTCCACCATTTTAGAATCCATACACTCAAACAACTCTGAGCAAGGCCATCCACAGACTGACTCTAAAGCTGTGTGTCAAAAAAGACCCAGAACAGCCAGCACATAGCTAAAGTAGAACAAGATAGGAGGGCTGGTATGGCTGCTTTTGATACTGCATAAGAATATCTTAAAAGGAGGAATTGTTTATTTTGTACAATCATGGTGGGGGGGGGAGCAGTTTTACATCTTGATAGGAAGCAGAGAAAGGGAATAGAAGGAACCATGGTAAGAGATAGGACCCACTGAGGATACACTCCCAGTGATCTGCTTCGTCCATGTAGGCCCTACCCACCTTTCACTACCACCCATCAGTACCATCATATTGTCAACCCACTGAAGGGTTAGTCTCTGATCAGGTCAGATCAGTTCGGGTCTAATTTTTGTGTCTATAATTGTGCCTCCCCCCAGACAACCCAGCTGTGTGTCAATAATGTCCTAAGTGCTTCTCAATTAGGTTGACACGATGAACCATCACTGTGACCTGTTACACAGCTGCAGTAAGCAAGAAGCTTTGGCACCAGTGAAGGAGAAGGCAGATGGGTCAGTGGAGCAGAGAGGGAGTTCAAAACTTGACCCGTGTGAATGTAGTCAACTTGCCTTTCACTTGGGAGAAAGACAGGTCACTGGAAGAAAGATGGGCCTCTCAATAAAGGGTAGGGAGCAACAGATAGCTGCGTATAAAACCACAAATTAACTCAAGTGAATAAGACCCAAAGCTAAAATGAAGAATGATAAGATTCCTGGAAAATATTATGAAGGAAAACCAAAACCCCCCAAGGTTCACAGATGTGCTTTTCTATACAACATGAAAGGTACAGTTTGGGAAACATCAATAATCTGGACAGATGTGCAACTGTGTGGAGCAGTTATGGAAAAGGCTTGGGCTGTAGGGGGAGAGAAGAATGTGGGAAATCTTTGCCTTTTGCTGCTTTTCTATGAACTCAAACTTGCCCCAAAATATGTTTATTTTTAAGTAATGTTAGAATGTGCATGAACTAAGTCACCATGAGCAATTCAAAAGCAGACAACTCCAGCAGAGACATGGGACAAGGGCTGACCCAGTGAGAGAATGAAGTTCAGAAGGAATGCAGACAGTAGCCTCCTGACTTTCTGTGGCATAGCTGGTGGGCATGAGGACACAGCCCGGGCATTCTGCAGGACTTGAATCCTGCTTTGTCGTTCTCACAGTGTCGAGCACGTGTGGCTCCATCAGAAGCAGCAGAGAATAATTGCAAGAGTGGAGGGCAAGGTAAACCCCATTGGAGACCCACACAGATGACAATAGAAGGCAACTGCATGGCTCAAAGAAACAAAAATGAGGCTTTTCCGCTTTGGAAGCTGCATACCCAAGATCATAGTGTCTCCAGCTCCCACTTCTCTGAGAATGGACTCTTCCCCACCTTTCTGTGGCGTCTTCGACTGCTGGAAAGAGGTGGCATTCCTTGGCTCATTGGCACATCACTCAATACCTGCTGCATTCCACACGATTTCTTGAGATCTCTTCTTATGAGGTCGCATCAGTTTTTAGATTTAGGTTCCACCTCAGTCTGGCATATCTCAACTAGCAAACCTGAAAAGACCTCATTTCTAAGCCATGTGTCCTTCTAAGGTCTTAGGGGGACTTGAATTTGCAAGACACCATTTTATTCCACTCTGTTGACTATTCAATGGTCATGATATAAAATCACACCATGGGAAGAAATACGGAATGATGTTGGAACTCTTACACTGGGTGTTTTGGCCAGATTTGCTCTGAGGAAAATGGAATCTTCTCTTTTCATTCTTTTACTTTTTAACTAGTCATTTTTAATGGTTTACCAAAGTTTTCAATAAAATACAGAGAACTCCAGCATATTCAATATCACTTCCCCAAAAGCCAACATCTTACGTAACCATAGTGCAAGGTTCATAGTTATCCAGGATGCTAATACCAGTATGGTACTGTCAACTGTGAAGGCCTCATGTACACGTGTTGGCCCAATGTCCAATCCAGAACTTCAACATCTCCTCCCTTCAGTGACCTCGTCAGGGGACAGTGCCTCCTCCCGCACATGCTCCAGGATTGGTGGTTGTCATTGAGCTCCCAGAGGCTGTGCTGACATCTTGTCTATCATCTGTTGTTGAGCTGGAATTTGTGAAGTGGTGTCCAGGCCTCACCACGGCGCAGTCACCACTTGCTCTTTTTTTCCCCCCCTTGGGACGACTTGGTGACTAAGCAACAGCTCACTGCTTATTTCTGACCACTAATCTTAATGTTCTTTGATGACTCTGGTCCAAACATTATAGTGCGGTTTGCTGAATGATCACTCCTGGTTCCCATCTCTCTTGGATCTGGACTTTCATGATTTCAGGCTGCTCTGTCCTTTTGCATACCTCTTTGGAGCCCTGCTTTACTTGTGGGTAACAGGTGCTCTAGGGTCACCCCAATGCCCCTGTCTGGAAAAAGGAGTCAGAAAGTGAGGCTTGGGCTACGGGATACTGGGTATCCCTATGTCAGTTTTTTTAGGAGGTAGAATGAGAAAAATGCTGTGGTGCCAACATCTATGCTGTGTTCCATCCCCACATGCCAGCTGGCTGTGTCTGTGTGCCATTTATGTGCAACTCCACTGCTCAGCCTGCTGCCTTCTTTCCATCCTGATCATGTTTCCCAGTCACAGCTGGTCTTCTCAGGGCAATACTTGCTGTCCACATGACAGATTCTGGCTACATCAGACCTTAGCACAGACAAGAGGATGTGTTTAATGCTGTGGTCTGGTCCTGACATCGTGTGTTTGTGTGTGTGTGTGTGTGTGTGTGTGTGTGTGTGTGCACTGTATCCAGGATCCTGCATGTGCTAGGCAAACACTCTACCCCTGAGTTACATCTACAGCCCCTGGTTGTTTTGAGTCAGGTCTAACTACGTTGCCCTGAATGACTTCTCTGAAGTAATAGGGTTTGACCTTCCCCAGCTCTAGAGCTCTTGATGTGTTCTGGGCAAGAACCCTGAATGCACCCCACAAATTATGTCACTTGCTCTGATTACCCATAATATGTTTGTTTACTTCTCAGTTCTGGAACACACACAGTGATTTCAGAACTGCTACATCTCATCTCTGTGCAGACCAGCTTCACAAATGAGAGCCGTGCACAGCTCCTCCTGCCTTCCATCGACTGACAGAACTCTACCTCCACCAGTGCACGCAGAGAAGTTTACTGACTCCTCATACCCACTCTGGGGAAATGCCTGGTTAATATTAACCATTTTCATTTGAGGATCTGCTGCAGCTATGTGTTCCTCTAGAAGGAACACCAAGTCCCTTGCAGCAACCAGCACCTCCTCCTCCTCCAGGCAGGAAGATCCCTGTTTTGTTCCCTCCCCTGACCTCACTCTTGCAAGGGGTGGACATGCACTTGGAAGGAGGAAAAAGGTGGCAGGGCTGCAGAGGGGTGAGGGTTCCTGTAGGTCCTGGTACAGGGTGCCCCGTGGGTGGCCATGCACAGGCAAGGTAAGTGTTCTCTGGGCAGTGATGTGGAGGACAGCCCAGGCATGAGTGCCCAGGTGAGGCAAAGAGGGGTTCTCAGGTAGGCAGAGAGTCCAGGGACTCATGAGGATACCAAACTCTATCTGTGCCTGGAAAGGAAGATATGCAGATGGTGACATATACTTTAAATCTCACAGACAGAGGTTCAGGTGAGTTCTGAGGAGACCTGGGTGGAGGAAGACAGGATCAAGCACCAGTTGAAGGGCCACCCTTTCCCCATCAGCACCAATGAACACCGAAGCCTCTGGAAAGGTGGGCTGAGATCAAGGTGTAAGCGCTAGTCCTCCAGAGAGGGCCAGTGCAGAGTTGTCTTCCCTACTTTGCCTGACACACCTGGACCCCTGGCCAGGAAATGCCACCTCTTAATTAGCAGAATCCACAAATAACCATTGTCTCTAGATCAGTTGACTCACCCTTTACACACTGTGTTCCAGGGTGGTGGATTCATGGTGACAGACACACGCACGCGCACACACACACACACACACACACACACACACACACGTGTTTGTGTGTGTGTGTGTGTGTGTGTGTGATACTAAGAGAGCAGCAAACATGATTGTGCACACACATATCCCAGATACATCGGAAGCTGAAGCAGAAGGATTACTTCAAGTTGGAGACCAGCCTGGGCAATAGAACAAGATATTGTCCCAATAAGGAGAGCTGTGGGTGCAGCTCAATGGTAGAACCCTTGTTTAGCACATGTGAGGCCCTTTCAACATTACAGAGAATGAAAAATAAGGAGCTGTGGGGTCCTTGATGGATGAACAAGGAGGCAGTTTGGTGTCCTCCAACCCCCGCCTCCCCTCACACATATCGAGTCTGGAAGCGCCTGGATTTTTGATGAGCAGTGAACCCCTGCTTAGGTCACCACCCTCAGGAGTCTCCATCCTGCTCCTTATGGGGACAAAACTCGGGTTCCAGGAATTCATGGGGAGGATGGGGGGATATCCTTTTGCTTCTGTGAGCCCAGAGCTGCCTCTAAGTGGCCGACTTCAGGAACATAGAAACCTTGGCTTTCCAGCTTGGGCTCCTGAGTGTCTCCGCAAGGCTGATCCTCAGCTGGCCGCAGGCCCTGATCTTGTGTGGAAGCCTGGGCAGCTCTGGAGTCCTTCAGGGGCCTGTTCTGTTGTGCCTCAACCACAACTACTTCTGTCTATTCTGTGGACCTTTCCCCTTACTGTTAAGCTCTCTGGCTGAGTATACAAAGAGACCCTACCTACAGATCCTGCTCTTTAGACTTCAAAAGAAAGGCAGTGTGCTTTCTTTGCACGTTCTCTCCCCAGCCGATTTGTGCTCTTCACCCACGTGTAGGGGACAGAAAGAGGACACAGGTGAGTGCTCCAGACTCCTGTCAGTACTTTACCAGAGCACACTCATGCTCAGACGTGCACACACATGGATTCACCCACACACGCCCTCCTGTCTGTAAGCACACACAGATTCACTTCACACTCCCGCACATATACGCACTCACAGACACAAATGACTGAAGTACTCCCTGGATGGTACAGCAGTGCTGCTGATGCTGGGGATGGATAGCCCTCTGCTCTGCACTGTAGGGTGCTGTGCAGTTGGCCTCCCCACCCCACTGAATGAGAGTCTGTTATCTCAGCTGAGCTTACCTTGTGTGTGGGTGATGAAGGTTCTAATGAGGGCATTTTAAAGACATATGAGCTTGGGGTAGGAGTGTCTGGCAACTTTACCCGCACCTAGGAGGTCCCGATTGTGACAGCAGGTGCCACAGGTGTACTGGTTTACTTTCTCATTGCTACGCCCAAATACCTGACGAGAAACAACTTGGGAAGGAAGGATTAATTTTGGCTCATGGTTTTGAGGGTACCCATAGTGCTGGAGAAAACATGGAGGTTGAAATGGCTCGTGGCTATAGCCAGAGCATGAGGTTGATTCCTTATCTCGGGAGACCAAGAAACAGATAGAGACTAGAGCCAGAACCACAATAAGACCTGCCCTCCAGTGACCCACTTTCTCCAGCTAGGCCTCTACCTCCTAAAGGTTCCACAACCTATCCAAACAGTACTATCATCTGGAGACTAATTCTTCCTTTATATAAGCCTGCTGTGGACATTTTACATTCAAAGCATAACAACAGGGGTCTGACTCCACTCAGTCATAGAACCCAGGTGTTCCTGAGCCTTCTGGTAGCCAATCTGAAAGGGGCTGACTAAGAACTCACGTACAAGCACACAGTATGATCAGTTTTATGAGTGTCCTCTTCACAGAGAGGCTAGGCAGATATGCCCTCCCAAGCCTGCTGCTGCATCTGGTCTGCTCCAGGGACTTGTCTCTGAATCCATAGGTGGCAAATGGCCCACGTCAACTTCTCTAGTGTGTTAACTTCTGCTGATTCTCCTGGGTCATGCTGATCTTCCCAATCTTTTGAGAGCACAGACAGCTGAAAAAGTGGCTCCTGGGCGCCTGGAATGTCTGGGCAGAGCCAGTTGGAAGGAAAGTTGTATTACTGAACCTTTGCTCCCCAGCCTGCATGGGCATTTGTACGCAAATATGTGTCCCAGTTGCCCCTATCACCAGTGCTGCATCGGAAGCCAAGACAGTCTTAGCCTCTCGTCAGACTCTGACATATCTGCAGGGTCACTAGCCTGTGTGTGAGAACTGATGAACCAGCAGCAATCTAGGGATTGTACTGATTCAGAGCACTGAAACTCCAGGTTCCTTTCTAATTATATGCATTGTTTAATGCCTCCAGTCCTTCAACAACCAACTGAGCTGGATCCCAGGTCCTCATGAACAGAGGAATAAAGTAAGGCTCAGCATCTGGGAACCTTGTTTAGGAAGGAAGGAGAATCTGTTTAACTTGGGCTGCATGGTCCCAAGGCCTGCCTGCTTCCTTCCTGCACACCCCAAGTAGAACAACCATGCAGGGGGACTGAGAACTGGGAGTGGGTCTACAGCAAGGTGCTGTTTGCTGCCTTTTTCATGGATCACAGGTGGTTGGTTTCCCCCTCTCTTCCTAAGCCTTTCAAATGAGTACTTTTGGAGTGATAGAACTTTGTAAGAGTTTAGATCTCATCTCTCAGTGTTCACAAAGCTTCCAGGTTATCTGCATACCCAGGGACTGATGACCACAGTCCAAATGTCAACCTCAAGCTCAGAGCCAGACATGGGCTTAGCCGCGGACCTGCAGGTCTTGGCTGCTGCAGTGTGCAGCTGACGGGCCCGTTGAGGCTAAAAGCATGACTTTAAAAGGGCATTTCTGCCTCACTGATACTGTGTAAATATGCACACCATCCAAATGTAATCAAATAAAATATTCTGTCTGATGGAAGCCTTCGTCTATATGGCAAATAACTCCAAGGAAAAAGGAGCTTAGCCTCTGGAATAAGTAAAATTATTTAAATTTTAGATAAACACACTTGGCATCTGATACGTTCAACATTGGTTCTGTGTATAGAGTTAAATTATGAGTGGAATCTTCTGCATGCACTCAGGAGAACAGCATTTTTAAGCAAATGCAGTTTGGGGATTTTTCTTGCATACCATATGCCTGCTGGCGTCTGACCCCTGTTTTGGAAACCTCCTGGGCTAGCACCTCTAAGGGTTGGCCTCTCCAGGACATGCTGTGCTCACTCAGGGGCTTGGGATGGACTTTCCCACAAGCATGATGATTTATCTTCTATTAATTTAGCCCATTTGAGGCCAAACTGGAAAGAGCAGAAACATGCTTGCTGCTTCAGGGGCATGGGAGTGGGTGTGTTTGACCTGAACTCGCTACTTGGTATAAGAGCCTGTGTGATAAATTTTTTCCTTCCTCCCTTCCTTCCTTCCTTCCTTCCTTCCTTCCTTCCTTCCTTCCTTCCTTCCTTCCTTCCTATTTATTAATTCTTTGAGAATTACATACAATGTGTTTTGATCATATTCATTCCTTACCCAACTCTTCCCATCAACCCATATTCGTGACATTTTTTAAAACAACCATCAAGGCCAACTTACACTTTCCAAATATTCTTGGATATGCAGCCTTCTACTAAAGTGTGTTCAACTACAAGGGGTAGAAAACCATCTCTCCCTATCTCAGCAACTCACAATTGCCAATACCCCGGGGTGTTACATGCACACCAGGGACCTCCTAAGCTAGTGCCTCAGAAAGATGGTATGCCCAACTCCCCTCTCAATACTGGGATTTGTTCTGGCTTGGGCTGCTCAGGTTTTGTATATGACGTCACAACCACTGTGAGTTCGTAGGCGCAGGTTCTTGCTGTGTCTAGAAGACACTGCTTCCTTGTAGTCATTCCCTGTCTCTGGCTCTTACATTCTCTCTGTCCCCTTTTCTGCAATGACCCTGAGCCTTGGAAAGAGGGGGTTCAGTATATATGTATTCTATTTAGGGCCGAACATTTTCCAGTTTCTTATTTTCTATATCTTGACCAGGAATAGTCTGCATTAATCATTATATACTAAATAAAAGCTTCTCTGAAAATATGAGCACTCCGCAGATTTGCGTGTCATCCTTGTGCAAGGACCATGCTAACTTTCTCTGTATTACACTTTTAGTATATGTATTGCTAAGGGCCACACTGGCTTGTGTCTTTCTACAGCTTCTTAGATCTCAGAGTCAAGCTTGAGTGGCCAGCCGTCCTGTCTATACAGAAGGCCTTTGCCAAGTGAAGACCCGAGGAAGTGATGCAGGATAGATAGCCCAGCTCCCAACTTTGTCACAAACCGTGCTTCATGAACATTATTCCTCAGAAGGTGGTTTGGGGCACCCGAGCCAAGGGCAGCAGGCCCTCTGGAACAGCACTGCACTTGGCTTACAGCCCAGAGCTTACCCTGTGGTGTATGTGGCCTGGATGAGATGTTGTACTGATAGCATCTGTCTTCCTTCAGGGATGGCTGGAGGTAGCCCCATCACCAGTGGCCTTGGTCCTACTGCACTGCCATGTGACTGAAGCTCCAGCTCCAGCTCTCTGGTCCCTCAGCTGTATGGAGGATGCTGGAATGCAAAGCTGTTGGCCCAGGTCAGCTCCCATTCACTCCCCTGCTGGTCTCTGTGTTGCTGTGGCTGTCCTTATTTTAGTCATGAAGAGTTGGTATCTGCTGGTGCTCCCAATAATTCTGGTTAATACAGCTGCTGTTGCTGGATGTTTGGTTAGTTTAACCAAGCAGGAGTCTACATTTCTGGCTCAGGTTTCTTTGAGGTTTATTTGTTCTAGAAGTAAACAGTACTTGCTCTGGGTTGTTAACCCCAGAACATGCCTCTGTAGGTCTCCAGTTCTGTTCTGTGGTCACACCCGGCCTGCCTATGCAGGTTTCCTGTTGTTCTGCCTTGATTCCAGTTGAAGAGCTGCTATGAGCATTAGGACATAAAGGTGTTTGTTGAATTTTGAGACACAGTCTCTGTAGCCCAGGCTGGCCCTGAATTCAGTATTCTGCTAGTACTGATCTTGACTTTTTTTCTTTTCTGTGTCTTCTTTGCTTCTATCTCCAAAGTGCTAGAATTACAGGTCTGCACCACCAGACCTGGTACATAAAGGTGTAAGGCACCCACCCAGTATGGAAATGGGGGTGACTGAGCATGCTCTTTTAACAACATTTCCTCTTCTCAGTTGTGGTGCAAATCACAACTCTCACCTCTGAGGGTATAAGAGATGGTTCACTCTAAAGCCAAATATGAGTGACCATGGTCAGGGAACACAGACTTATGTCAGCCTGATTTCCATGTTTAAACGTGGTAACAGTTTGATGATGCTTTTATAGTAACGGAACAAAGGTAGTCATAAATTAAGGCATATTTTCAAATACATTGGTAGAAACATTAAGTAAGTAGGTTGAGCCAAAGCAGGGAAAGCTCTGCTCTTGGCGTTAGATGCTATATGATGAATGATGAATCTTAGCATTTTAGCTGGTGTAAACTGGGGCTCTGGTAATATATTCCAGAAGGTTTCGTATGTTAGTCACAGGATATTTAGGTCAGACATAGAGATGGGCCAGAAATGGCTTGCGGGAGAACAGCTAAAGATAATCTAAGACAAATTGCAATTAGGCTCTGGACCTGCAACATCCCAACCTCTCCTCATTTAAGTACTAATTGGTTAATGAGCCTGGAAGAAGGTTTGGTGGAAGGTACAGCTTCTGACACGTTTTGTTCACATTTTGCTTACTGAATGCTGTGGCCTTCAGCAGCTAGGATACCCAGGAGATGCACAGCCTAACTCTGCCACCTTCTGCACGTGAGACCCTATGGCTTTTACGAAGATTTCCCTGCTGTGAGACTTCACCCCTTCTGAACTCAGGGCAGAGAAGGCTGGAGTGCTAAGAATGAAACTGGCTCCTGAAGTCCTGGGAAGACTGGGAAGCTGGTTATCCCAACTGAGCGAGGGCATCCAAGCTTTGGCCCTGGCCTAGTCTCACTTTTGGCACTGTGAATTTCTTAGTCCGTCTCTGTCTTCATCACCTGTCACCTACATGGGCTCACAGCAGGACCCGCTCACTAGCAGCACAGGCTGACACTTGCTTCTTAAGTAATGACCTTAGAGCTGTTGCTGAATGACTTGGAGAAGGTCACATCAGGAAGTTACAGGTTGGCCCTAGCCCTACCTAACGCTGGCCAGTAAGAAATAGGCTACGGAAGGTAGGGTCTCCATTTTACATTTGTTTTACTGGCTCCCTGGGTTAGACCCCAGCACTGGCAATTTGGAGGGTCTGCTGGCAGAGCATGAGGGTTTTAAACCTCCAACACTGAGAATCAACGGGGTATCATAGCTGCGGTGTCAGGCTGGCTGTGCTTGTGATCTGGTACCCTGAGAAGAGGGAAGTGGACCAACTGAAGTCAGGTGTGCCATGTTCTCTACAGGGACCAGGAATACAAGCTTGCCAATTACCCATTTTTTCAAAGATGGGACATTTTTTTCCCCTGAAGTCAGTAATCAGAAAGCAGGTAGATGCTGTGACCTTTGGGTAGGGCCAGTCAGACAAATCTACAGAGACTGAAAGAGGATTGCAGGGAAAAAAGCCAAATAGGAATCTGTTTACCCTTTAAGCCAGGTATTTTACTGTTGCAGAGCCTTTATTAAAATGCTTCTCTCAGAGGAATCACGTGGCTTATCTGGGCTTGAATAACTCAGACTTTGTGTCTAAAGGTCACTCAGCAAAGAGCTCAAATCCAATGGTAAAGAGCAGAGGGCCTACTGAGCAGAAAAAAGCAATACACTGGCCCTCCCCTCTGAGAGCTCAGCTTCATCGCCCAGTTAGTGTAAGAAGAGAATTCTACTTCATATGTTCATTAACATAAGAGTTCAGCCTCTCTTTGGAGAACAAATGCCAAATATAGCATCTACATGTCCAGTCCTAGAGAAGAAATGAATTGGATCAGACTTGTAGATGCAATACCAGACCACCTATCCACCCACCCTTCCATCCACACGCTGGTCTATCCACATACCCATCCAGCTACCCACCCACCCACCCATATCCGCTAACCTATCAACCCAACCTGTCTACCCATCATCCCTCCACTCAACAATATACCTTCTCATCCACTTAGCTACTCCCCCACCTATATATTCATCTATTCTTCTATCTATGTACTCATCAGTCCACCACATCCACCCATCCATTCACCTACCCGCCCACACATTCCTCCTTCTACCTAGTCACTCACACATCAACCCACCCACCACTCATTCATCCCTCCTATGCATATATAAACATATTTAGTGTCATTATCTACTATGTGACAGGTCTGTTCAAGACATCATTGAAAATGAATGAAAACAGGTCAGCATCTGCTCCCAATCAAACTTGAAAGAAAAAGGAAGAGCAAACCTTAGGCAAAATGGCACCTGATGGAAAGCCCGAGTAGAATAGCGGGTTCAAGGAGAATGGACCAAGGACCAGAACCTAGAAGCTTGGGTCAGTCTGACTTCTAGGAGTGATATACAATTGGGCCGAGGTGGAATCTGGAGATTGGTGAGTACAGTTGGAAAGAAAATTTTTCCAAATGGAGGGAACAAATGGGTAGTACAAGACCAGGGCAGTGTGAAGCCTGGATAAGCACCATGGGGTTTGTAGTCTCAGGCCCCAGATTCTCACTCTGGTGACTTGGTTTCTTCAGCACCCAAAAGCCCACATCCTGGGGCTTCTTGGGGCTTCTGTGCTGGTTCTCCAACCATACAGGTCTTTTTAACAAGATCTTCAGAGACCTTGAAGACTTGAACAATTTGGAAAAACTCTCAGAATAATTACATAGGCTAGAAATAGTAACAAAATTAAGAAGTAGCCAAACTATATTACAAGTACATTAACTGGATGCAAAATGACTTAGAATCAGAAGATATGTACAGTGATAGGCTGTTAGTAAAAGCCTGGTGCCAGATATGGGATTCCTCCCATCAGCTTGTTGGTCAGGAGTGTTCTAGAGACTCCCCAAAATAATATAGGCTATTGCCATTGCTCTTGTCTTCCCATAATAACTGGTAAGACATTACTGTGGAGGATGCAATACATACTGGTCCTTGGCTATGGAGAAATCAAGTTGATACTGACCAGGAAACTTCTGTTCTGCTGGTTAACTCTCAAGTGTTGGAAGGTACTGTGAGGGCTGCTGGGAGAGAAAAGTCATCAGTGTCTTACACAGCTGTATACCTTGTGAGCCACAATGAGCAGACTGACAAGAGAGGCCCATGAATGCAACAGTGGCACAGTATTATGGCGGTAACCAATCACTTTCTGACTGAATTTAGGGTTCACTCCACAGGATGAAGTGCATACCTGATACTTTAAATTTGGCCAAGAACCCATGTTTGGTTCCAGGGGTATATCTACTATTATTTTTCTAAATGGATACACTATCAAATTTCCTTCTAAATTCCTATTCCTATACCCATGGATCAGGGTAGCCCTTAGAAATTTTTTTGTTTGTTTCTTGTAATTTTTTTTGTTAATGTTTTAGTTGAAATAGAATTACCTCACTTCCCCTCTCCCTTTATGCCTTTTAGTCCCTCCCATTTACCCTCCCTTGAATCTCTCCCATGACCTGCACTATGAAGTTGATATTCTCTTTTTCATTGGTCATATTTGTTTTACACACACATACAAACACACACACACACACACACACACACACACACCCCTTAAAGGAAGTTAAAAGCCACTTAGGCTGATAATGCTCCCCACAGGAATCATAGACTAACAAAAACTCCAGTAGCAGGAATAAGAAACATCCTTTTGAAGTGCTGGTTAGGATAATCCGAGTAACTCCCAAACAACAAGAGTATAGATGTAGTCCTTGGTTGTCTCTTAGGGGTTGAAGGTAGGCTCTTATTGCTGAAGACCTGACTCAAAAGACTCAAGCTGGATTTGACTTGAAAATTCTTTCCTGCTGTTTATCTTTCATCGACCCAGAAAACAGTATGCAAGCTGCCAAGGGAGGGAAGCAATTAAACAGCCCTACCCACCTGTAACACATATGAACCCACATGGCAAGATACGCATAAAGGTGCAAGAAGTGTCACTCGAGAGCAAGGAGGAGTGTACAGGAAGATCTGAAGGTATGTGTGTGGGAAATAATATCAAGAACTAAATGAAAGAATTACAAAAAAGAGGTGGCACCCACGTGTTGGTGGCAGCCAACAGCTGTCTAATTGGACTTAAGGTCCATTCAGCAGGAAGAAAATCATGTCTGATACTAGAAACCTAGCTAGCTTCCGTGGGATAGTGAGGTCATGGGCTTTAGAAAAGCATCTCCTTGGGGGCTGGAGAGACGGCTCAGTGGTTAAGAGTACTGGCTGCTCTTCTAGAGGTCCCGAGTCCAAATACCGGCACTCACATGGAGACTCAGAATCATCTATAACTGCAGTCCTATGAGATCCAGTGTCCTCTTCTGGTGTGCAATATACACAAAGATAAAACACCCATATACGAAGAATAAATGCTTCCTTAAAAATATTTTTGAAAGGAATCTACCACTACTGCTACTTTGCTGGATCAGTAGAATTCCTCACTACATTCTAAATTTTATCCTTATACACACAGATAAGTGTAGCTACCACCCGTCATCAAAGAAGCTTATCTTTACAGCAAATAGAGAGCATCACAGAAAACCACAACTGTACACAATGCAGAGATCAACAGATTGTGGGGAGCCCCAATAGGTACATCTACATAACAGTTGGCTCAGGGAACATCACATAAGATGGGGCAGAAAGACTCTAAGAGCCAGAATATCAGGAAACAATCTCTCCTAGAAATGGCTACATGAACAAAACTGGAACAACAGCATTGTCAATGGACAAGTAACATGGAAGGGAGAGAGTTTTGTGGTGTCTCATGTCTAGACAAATAACTATAGTTTTTAAACCTTGGAAAAATTTCTTTGTGCAGTGGATTGTTGTTACTATAGAAACTCACAGCTGGTCAAAGTCCAGAGAATAAGTGTCCACAGTGTTCAGCCACAAATGTGACATCTGTGCTATGTCCCTTCCCTAAGGCTCAGGGGCCATCATGGGAGTGGGGCCAGGAAAATCGTGAAACCCGAGTTTTGGAAGTACGCGAGGAAAACAGTGTATTCCCTGAGCCCCTACTCCTAGCTGAGTGGCTACTGACAGCTGATATCTTTTAAGGGAGGAAGAGTCAGTTTTCTTCAAGGGTGTGGTCCCTGGAGGTCCACCATATTTCCAGTGGATGGTCCCACACAGGTGAGTACATGGGCAGCACAAGCTGAATTAGTAGGTTATAAAAAAAAAATTAAAAAGAGAACGAGGAAGTTGGGATGGGTTGGATGGGTGGGGTTTGGTCTGAGAGGAGTGTGTATGTTCCAAATACATTGTACGCATAAATGAGTCTCTCAAAGGATGAACAAAAATGTCATGTTTTTGGGCTAGAGAGACGGCTCAGTGGTTAAGAGCACTGGCTGCTCTTCTAGAGGACCTGGTTCAATTCCCAGAACCTACATAGCAGCTCGCAACTGTCTGTTACTCCAGTTCTTGGGGCTCCTACATTCTCACACAGACATATGCAGGCAAAACACCAATGTACATAAAAATAAAAACAAAACATTTAAGAAACATCATGTTTAAAATTATGGAACATTAAAAAAGTTAAAACATAATGAAAAGTTAGAATTTACCGAAGCTTGCAGACACAGCCCTTACATGGTGCCATTTGGAGCCTAGTCAGATGTGACGATGCAGAATTAACCACACAAGTACAAAATGACCCCGCGTGCAGAGTCAGCTCCTCTGAGGCTTTGGGAGAAAATCTGCCCCACGTGGTTGCCAGTCTCCAGTGGGCGTGGCAATCGTGGTGTGCCCCGGTTTGCAGTCTCCTTGCTCCAGCTCTGCCTCCATGGTCCCACGGTCCCATGGCATCTTTTCTCGTGTGTTCCTATCATGGAGTCTTTCTCCTTCGTCCTAAGGACTCTAGTCGCGTTGAATTTAGGGTTATCCGTAATAACTCCTCGGGTGACTCCGTTTCTGCTTTGGGGGCAGCAAGAGGGCTCATCAGGTGGAGGCATAAAACCTGATGGTCTGAGTTCGATCCTTGGAATTCTTACGGTAGAAGGAGAGAATCAGCTCTTTCAAATTCTTCTCTGACCTCACATGCATGCTATGGATGTGGTATGTGGTATATGGTTTGTGGTATGTGGTATGTGGTATGTGGATGCTATGGTATATTTATGATAATGAATGTTCACGTACACAATAAATATAATAAAATATATTTAATGTCATTTCCATTGGTACTATGGGATAGGACTTCTTCAGGTATGTGAGAGCCATTCAATAGTTCAACCGATAGCCCTACCCTGTAGGTCAGTGTCATTACATGTATCCATGTAAGATCATGTGTCCATCCTGAGCACATCAGCGATGTACCAGTGTCCACACTGACACACACACACACACACACACACACTAGTGTTCATAAAAGCCCAAACTGGGCAGAGCTGATGTTAAAGTAAACACTTTCTGTGCTTGGTGAGCACACTGAGGTAGATTGCAGGCCTTTGGTGGACACATATCTGAGGTTGGAGCTGCTGAGAATTCCTGAGCAGGATTCTTGTGCCCTTACTCCATGGTGGAGCTCTTGTGAGGAAATTAGAAGGAGTTAAGCAAACAGGATAAGAAAGGGAAGGGGCTAGGGGCCCACTTCAGTGGGAGCCCAAATCATCCTGGTCCCAAAGGGATGTCAGGTCAGGCTGGCTTGGTGATAGGCTAGGCCTGGGGCAGGACCTGGGGACAGGTCACGGTGTAGACTAGTGGAGCATCACCACAGTGGATGGGGTACCACTGCTGATAGATGAAGAAAATTCCACACATGGGGAGAGGTTCCAAAAGTACCTACAACTAGAAAGACAATATTCCCGGATGATACCACACCCTCCCCAAGCAACCACAATGATGCATGCTTCTACCCAGAATGCACCACTGTTCTTGTTCGATATCCCCACCTACACACAATGTCAGAATCTTTAGGGTTCATCTGTTTCAGAACTGAGGTTTCGTTGTGGTTCTTCGATAATGAATGAGGCTGAGCCCCTTCCCCCACATGCTGACCACTTAGCCACCCTTCTTTGGAGTGAATTTGCTACAGGTCAGATCTGGAATGTGCACAAATGTGCCTCTGTGCTAAAGGCTTGGTCTCTAGTTTGTCACTGTTAGGAGGTGGGTGATCCCTGAAGAAGCAGAGCCTAATGGAGGGGTGGGTCAGGGGGAATGCCCTCGAAGGAAATCTTGGTACTCTATTATATCTTTCTGTTCTTCCTTCCTTTCATGTCTCATCCCATGATGCATCTATTTTGCTGCTCATTGCTGTCATGATGGTTGCACTGTTACTGCCACGAGCCAATAGGGCCAACCAGTCATGTACTGGAATCTCCAAAGCTGTGAGTGAAAACACCACTTTTCTCTTTATAAGCTGGTTCTATCAGGTGTTTGTTATAGTAATAAAAGATGAATAACTTGATATGCACTCAGGATTTTTGTCTGTTTCCTCAAAGAACCATCATTTTATTGGTTTGTAAGAGCTCTTTACATGTTCAGGACATACACTCCACACTCCCTTGCCCCCCTAGGACATTTTCTGAATCATCTATTGTAGGGAGCACTAGGCATGTCTCCAGACACTGATGTTCTGCACGGCTCCTCCTAGGTTTGGATGGCTGTAAAGCTTGGGAGAGCAGTTTAATGGTTTCAGGGATGTGGTGTGGTGGCTTCCTCAGTCCTGGGATGTCATCTATATGGGGTTCCCTGTGTTTTCTTAAGGTGCTTGTCATAGCACTCACCTCTGAGAGCTTTGGCTCCCAGTCAGCACCCAGGCTTTATATTCTCGTCCTGTGCTGTGTAGGGTGGAGTGTGAACAGTCAAAAGCTGGAGGCTGGGAAGAGGGGATGACAAGTAGCCCAGCCCTTTGTATGTCTTGAGCCACAAGTGTGAGCCAAGCTATATGGATAGCTGCAGAGTGGCTTGCACTACAGACAGTGGCCACAATCAACCAGGAAGCTGATCTACTACCCTGAAGCTGTAATGGCCAGCATTCTGGAGCTCACAGGCAGTGGACCCCACTGGAGAGGCTTCTGTTCACCATATGGATCTGTGGTCAAGGTGGATTCTCCACCTTTCAGAGGGCCAAAACCTGAAGGAAGTGAGGTTTTTTGGGGGTATCTGGCAGTGGTCATCACATGGATGGAAGTGCCTGTTCTATCACAGGTTATAGGGAGATTGTTGTATTGTCATTGTGTTGATGACTACGTGACTTGTTACAAGCCACACTAAGGATACTGCACTAAACCAAGCATAAGGAGACCCATGGAGGTCTCTTTTGGTATGTCTGTGTCTTCCAATGTTCAAGGAGTCCTACCAGTCATAGAGTAGAACAGAGAACGTAGGGGCCCACTCAGAAGATCTTGGGGTGTGTCTCTGTAGGGGGATCTCAGCCAGCTGTGGTGGTGGTTGGACCAGGGGCCTGAGTCTGGGTGTGGAGGAATCTGACAGGGTGCTGGTGGGAAGAGAACGGCTGGAGGAGGGTGAGCAGGTGGGCAATGGGCCTGCTGAAATGAGCAGGTGCAGTATAAAGTGAGCACCATACACATCACAGGAGTATGGACCTGGAGCACGGTCAGCACTGCACCTAGCACATTTGTGAGGGAGTACCACAGATTAACTTGCTTCAGCTCGGGAGACGCAGACCTGGAGGTGCATGGACGATGTAGAGCAGAGTAGGGGACAGGGTGCTGGGATGAAAGAAAGAGTTCTCTCGGGGAGCTGGACCCATGCTCTTCTTCCCCATGTATAAACAAATGAGCTGGATGCTGTACATGATAACAGAGCCAAGAAACACATGGCAGCAGGGATGAGCTTGTTTCCAACATATATTTCTTTTATTGTTCGTAAGGGACCACACAAGGTGCTGACTATGGGGACAAACACAGATGCTTACAACACTGGATTTCTACACAGAGCCACTCCTCAGAGAGAAGATAGTGAACCCGCTCCTCAGTCACACTGCAGTCTCAAGGCCAATAGGCCTGCATTTCCACCTGGTAGCGATCCCAGTCCCTCAAGCCAATGTCTATGTGCAGAGGATGCCCAAGCTTGGCTCCCAGACAGACATGCGGAACCGTTTCTGTGGAACACAGAACAGGCCAAAATTCACAGGAAAATCATGACATCCACTTCCCAGTCCAGGGGCTAAAGCCAATATTCTGCGGGAAGGTGGTTCTTGGCCTACCTTATTCCTATGGTATTGCTAATTACTCTTGTAAACAAACGAACAAACAAAAAACAGGGACATCAGCAAGTGGATTTGAACAGTAACTTTTCATTTTGAGAATAATTTTGATTCACACATAAATATGATTTTAAAAAGCCATTTATAATATGGATAATGACCATTGATACGACGGAGGCCTGTGGGTAATCGAACCTTAGAGCGGATGTCTTTCCCCGGAAGATCAGGGTCTAGGCTAAGAATACGGTCTGGTTGCCTTGGGGCCCTGTGCAGACAGGTGTCAAGGCAGCGGGGGCATACTGACTATGAGGTACACACTTTCTCTACGGCCTGGAAGTCCACACTGAAGTGACCAAAAGTTGACCATGCCTCCCAGGGGCCAGGAGTAGGGGTGGCCTGCCATCCTTATTTCATGGATTCTATTTGCCTCGGCTACAAGTGGGAAAACACACAGTCTCTGGTCATTTGCACCGAGTACCTTGTCCTCTGTGGCTCGGAACAGATCCTGCATGCGGAATGTGCGAACAGGATGCTAACGTCATGACATCTGCTCAGAGCCAAGCACCAGGAAAGGACTTGGCGCGTATTAACTGTCTTCCCTACCTTCGCCACAACAGACAAAACAAGATGCTTGACATTGTAAAATTGAGCAAAAGAAACGATCTAGACCACTACTGTGAGCGCAAGGATTCCGGCACAGAATATATACAGGGACCAAGGTGCCTCCCCTAGCGTGCAGGGAACAGTAAGACCTGTTCTCCCAGGGTGACCTCAGATGGGGGACAGGATACCGGCCCAGTGTTTTCCACCCAGTAGGGACAGGGACGTAGTTGACCTCACTGTGTAGAGAGGTGTGTTTTCACAGCCACACACAGAGGCCGCCTTGTGGCACGGCGTGGGTGCGCACAGTCAAAGACTGAAGCCCACGCTTTGATTCTTTTCCACAGGGCAAAGGGGAAGGGCGGAAGCAGCTTTCCTTTCTTGACGCTTGGGTTTCCTTTGGTGAGCTTCCTGCCCCTGATGTTGTGAGATAGCCCACCTGGCTGACGTCTCCTTCCGCTTCACACCAACAGCCAGTGGCGCAGCTGGAGAGGAAACATTTATTTAGAAATGAGGCACAGACCTTAGAATTGTGGTTTATGGATCAGTAACCTATGCTGAAATCAGGACTGAGTCAACAAGTGGCATAATTCACCCATTGGGGAGCTTAACATCGATGGGTGCCCCTCTTGAGGGGCACCAAGGACCAATGATCTGGTGTAACCTTTTTTTTTTTTTTTTTTTTTTTTTTTTTTTTTTGAGACAGGGTTTCTCTGTTGTAACTCTGGCTGTCCTGGAACTCACTCTGTAGACCAGGCTGGCCCAAACTCACAGAGATCTGCCTCTCAAGTGCTGGGATTAAAGGCATGCACCACCACCACCACTTCCTGGCTGGTGTAAACTTTTAAGTTCTGAATGACTTGATGAAGAAGAAACCTGGAAACTAGGTGCAGTGGCTAATGTCTGTAATCACAGCACTTAGGAGGCTGAAGCGGGAGGATTGCTATGAGTTTGAAGCCATCTTTGGGCCACAGTAAGATTCCGTCAAGGAAGGAAGGAAGGAAAGAGAGGAGGGTGGGAGAGATTGAGGGGAGGAGGGAGGAAGGGGAAAGGAAGGAGGGAAGAAAGAGAGCAGAATAAAGCAAAGCAAAACAAACCAGAACCAACATAACAACAAACCGCGTCTCGTGGTGCTCCGTTGCTTAGAAGGCCAGAGTGCTGGCTGGCATATTTGTGAACAGCAGCTGAGGTGAGATATGCAGGCCATCTTGTCCCCCTACTGATTTGTGAACTACCCAGCAGCGTCCTTCTCCCCTGTATACTGAAACTCTCTTGGGTTTATCCCAGGAAGTGCTGCACTCTGTTTTGCTGGGTATGACCCGGGTCCAAGTGGGGTGGGGGGCAGCAGCACACGGATGGCTCAGGGACTGAGACTAGCAGCCTGCTATGCTGCTGCATGCTCAACCTGTTTCTGATCGTGAGCCTGACTGGACAGGTCTGTGCTGCTCAATGTTTTCAAAACAAGGCTCGTAAGATTATTGTCTGACACACTGAACCAGAGACAGGAGAGAGGCCGTGGCTATTGCTGCCACATGAGAATCTCTTTCGTTTCCCCCCAAGTAGCTCTTTAGGGTTTCTTTGGTCCTGGTCAGGACATGCCACGGGATGGGCCTGGGGTGGACATGGCCTAAGGCAGTCTGCAGGTTAGGCCAGCCCAGGCACTGGCCAAGTGCAGCATGAGGCCCAGGGAAGAAGCAGAATTCTGGTTGAAGGTACCCAGAGGAGGGTCAGAACCCAGGATGGTGCCCAACTGCGGCAGCTGTGGGGACAGCCCCACCCCTCTGTCCTTGTCACCAATAGAAGCAGGTTTTTCTCATTTCTCATTTCTCTCAAGAGAAATGAGGCTTCAGGGTGACTTATATTTTCAAAAACTGGGAACCCAGAGCTCTGAGCAAGGATCATCAAGAGCTGGAACCCAGAACCCAGAGCCTAGAACTCAGAGTCCAGGACCAGACATGTTGCAGCTGGCACAGTATAACACAAATGTATGCTTGATGCTAGAAAAAGTGACATGTGTGAGTCCAGAGATGTGTGGTACTGGACCAAAGGAGGCTCAAAATGCAGCTACTGGAGGATGGATGTAACTAGGGAGACAGGCTGTTGATACAATAGAATATCACTGAGCAGCCATGATGTATGAACCCAGATTTCTGATCAAAGGGGAATAACAAGGCTGAATTTGCTCTACCCTCTGAAACAGCTCCAAATTGAACACTCCATGTGCCCATGGGATTTTCAAGACACTGGACACCATACGACCATAGTTAAGTGATACCCCAGGAAGAATGAATGAGACAGCCACCCAGCCTGCTGTCTTGAGGCTTCTGGATTTCAGAGCTAGGTGAGAGCCTACAGAACCCCCTAATAGTGGAGGAACCATGTGGCTGAAGCTTGCAGGACAGAGCTGCATGGAGCACCTGCAGAGCTGGGCAGTGAGCAGCATATGTGACACCCAGGGAGCCTTGTGACAGGGTGTGAGAACTGGCCCCACGGGACCCATGGGGCTGGAAGAGTTTCTGCCCCTGAAGATGGGTTGGAAACCTTCTATACTCAAGTCTGTGCTGCACCAGAGAGACACCTTGGGAGCCACATCTTGGGAGCCACCCAACAGATCTTAGAAAGCAAGCCTCCAAAGATCCAAGGAGCTCCAAGAATATTTAAAAGTATTGAGAAATATCCAGCTGGAATTATTGACATTCCTTTAATACAACCACTCAGAGAGCTGAAGCAGGTGTGTCTCTGTGAGTTGGAGGCCAGCTGGTTTGCACAGCAAATTCCGGACCAGCCAGAGTTATATAGAGAAACCCTGCCTAAAACAAAAATAAAACAAAATATCTGATATATAGGGGGCTGGGAGAGAGCTCAGGTGGTAAAATGTTTGCTTTGGTAACATAAGGACCTGACTCCAACCCCAGAAATCTGTAGAAATGTCAGACATGGTGGCTTGTGCTTATAATGTTAGTGTTGGGGAGGGAGAGCCAGGCGGATCCCTGGGGTTTGTGTTAGCAAGCCTAGCCTAATTGGTGAGCTTCAGGTTTATGAGAGATCCTGTCTCAAATGAAGTATGGTATTCTGAGGACGACACTCAGAATACCCTAGGATTTTCTCCAGCCTCCACAGGCATGCACATACACATGCTGTCCCCCATCCAACAAGCACACACAGAGAAAACATCCAGGATGCAATAAGGAAAAGCCACATGCCTTGGCTATGTTTAAACTTTACCAGACACAAAAAGCAAAATAAAAAAGCCCTAATGAGCAAAGTCAGTCACTTGACATTGACCTCTGCTGACAGAAAGGTTCAAATCTTAGATTATCTTAATGTATTTGTTCAAAAAGTTAAGAGGAGACACAGAAGATACAAAATGAACTTCTTCAAAAGAAGAAACTGACAGGAAAGAGAGCAAATAATCTGTACAGGCTCATAGAAGATCACACACCCCAGAAAAACACTGGTTAATTTAAAAATGAATGTATGGATACATAATGGATGGATAAATAAAATAAATAAAGGCAAAGGAAGTTTCCACTGATTCAGTAAGCACAGAAGCATGGGCAGGGAGCTGCATCAGAAAGCATCCAAAGGATAGAGAGGAAAATGGAGGGAGTGAGCAGATAACGTATGCACCAGTGACCAGAGCCACTGGGCAACTGTGCCTCTAAAGCCCAAATTTAGAAACATCCACATGCAGATATGTGTTGTGGAAGTTTATACGTTTTTGTGCACTGTTGGACAAAAGGATGCATAGGCCTTGGCTTTTGTACTGTCTGCAGGGGATGGATTTCCGTGGGGGATGTTTTATTGCTTATGATCCACACCTGAGGAGTTCTGAGTGAGTGAAAACACCTGAGCTCAGATGCTCTTGTGTTCACTGTCCATTCTGGTGCTGGCCATGATGGTGGTTCCCTCTGCTGAGGTCTGGCAGGGCTTGCACCTAACCTTATGCCTCCTTGTTGTCCTTGCTGAGCCATCACAGCAGCTAACTAATACAGATATGAGTTCCAGGGACCCAGGTATATGCTCTAGAGCCAAGAGGCAAAACAGGAGAGCAAAGGAAGATTTTAAAGTGTGGCTGTGAAGGACCCTTAGGGCTGGGATCTATGGGCTTTCAGGGACACAGGCAACACGAAAGGATTACAGACTCATAAATGTGGGAGTTTATTGTGAGAGTTCATTAAGGAGACATCTCAAGGAGTTGTTTTTGAGAGCCCAGGAAATGATCCTAGAATGAAAAATGCATACCGAAGACATGGTGAAGTCATGAACAGCAAGTACACATGAACCCCAGGGCATGGTTCCCACAAAGCAGTTATGCAGGTGACCCATAGTGTCAGTGTCTAACTAGTGGATTAAAGGGATGGGCATGGAACGAAGGCAACAACTCCATAAGCAGTAGCAGGCTTTAGGTCAGTATAATTAATATTCACAAGGTGAGTTGAGATAGTAACTTTGGACTTTCAGGGAAATGTGTGTCACCCTCAAAAATAACTATTAACAGAACTAAAGTGTGCAGGTTCCCGGCAAGTGAAAACAGATGAGTGCAATATGAAAAAGCATAAGGATCACCCAAAAAAAGAGCAACAAGGAAGACAACGCAAAACAGAGAGTTAAAGGTAAGATGGTGAAACTCCCCTATGTGTGAGTGGCTCAGCCTACCTGGCCGGGTCCTCAGGGTGAAACTTGAGGCTCATGTTTTGTTCTGTTTTTTTGAGACAGGGTTTCTCTGTTGTAACTCGCTGTCCTGGAACTCACTCTGTAGTCTAGGCTGGCCTTGAACTCACAGAGATCCTCCTGCCTCTGCCTCCTGTGTGCTGGGATTAAAGGAGTGCGCCACCACCGGCTGACTTGAGGCTCATGTTAGTATTGCAAAAGATACCTAAGTCTTAGGGTCACTCCAAAGGCAGGGAGGAATGGGGCGGGGGAGAAGAGTTACACAAGCCAAAGATTCCAGCTACGGCTACATTCACCGCCAGGCAAAGGCGTTCTTTAGAGAGTGTTGTTACTGGAAGGAGTAGCCTCTCAACATGCATGCTCACAGCACATGTCACCTGCCTGTGTGACACAGAACTCAATGGCTCTCAAAGCGACCAGAGGCCTAAGGGACCCTACTGTTTCACTGGAGCCTCCCCGGCCTGCCTGCTTTCTCCGTGGACATCTGACCAGGTGCCACTCCACTCTCACTCGGTTTGGCCTTCCTGCCCTCGGGTACCCTGATGGCCGTCTGACCAATCCCAAGCTTTCATGAGCCTTTCCCCTATGAACCCCAGCCCACCTGGCTCTGCTTCCTAAGGTGCTTCTGGCCCTCTGTATCTCATGATACATCTGTCATCTCTCCAAGAATGGAGGGCGTAGCTCCTAGGGACTCTCACATTTGTCCTCACAGGGCTCCTCTCCTCATGCGGGCATCCCCGCCAGTGTCACTCCGGCTGCTCATTTCCATGGACCTCTTCTACTTGCTGGCTGCCCTGCCCACAACCTAGAGCTTCTGGGTGATCTTGGCCAGCATCAAAGATCTGTTAGTGTGGCAAATGATTTTCTGTATACAGCTTCCTGGTCTTCTGGGGCTATTAGAGCAGTATCTCTGAATCCCCTCCCTGAGGGTTGACCAGGGTGTCAGACTCACCGTGAATTGGCGCACCTCCCCTCTGTCCACTAGCTGGCGGTCTTTCTCAGGTGTGATGGCATAGGCCAGTTTCTAAGAGAGAATGGAGTTGTCGGTATGGCACAGAGCCTGCGTTGGTACAGACCACCCAGCACCCACTCTGACGATGAGGACTCCTTCAAAGGGAGTCAGGCCCGGGAATCACAGCCTCCGTCCTTAACTCTGAGTGAGAGCAAACCAACCATGCTCTGATGTGTAGTGGTGCAGTGCTGAGGTGTAGCAAAGGTCTCTGTCCCTCGCTGGATGCATGCAGATCCCCCAGGGCCTGTTGGCTTGCCCTTGTAGAAAGTATTGCTTCCTTCTACTAATATGTCCTTGGAGTGCAGATGTCACCTGGGTCCCCGGAATAGACTTCAGGTCCCAGGATTGCCTCTGATTCTCAGTTGGACTCTGGCAGCCCCATTCCTTCTAAGAGTTTGGTAGCAGAGGGGCTGTGTCCTGGTCACACACTCTACTGTCTGTTCTAGACCAAGTGTGGCCTGACTGACATGGGGACCTCTGAGTGGCAACCTATAAGATGAGGGACCTGCTGCAGCATCCAACACCAAGGGACACTGTGGTTCCAAGGCAGAGACCTTAGACTCCACAGCTACAGTGGGCTTTGCTGTTCAATCCAAGGACACTGCTTTGAGGATGCCCTGAAACTCAAGTGTATAATGGCCTCTGGGAACTACCAGCCTGCTCACAACTCTGTTCCTAGAAGTTCTTATCGCTTCCAGGAACAGTAGCCCAGGGGAGTCAAACAGGACATGTGGGCATAGACTGGCATCACACAGACACATGGATGCACAGAGGCAGATCATACAGATACACTGGCACACATGTACTCACACAGACAAATGGGCGTGCATAATCACAGATACAATGTGCACGCACGCACACACAGCCACGCGTGTGGACACACCAGCACACACAAACACAAATATAGCATACACATACATGAATACATACATGCCCCTCATTTATGTTGCACCAGCCCATTACCCCATCATGGTCCCACCTTCAGCCTCCTGCTGGCTGAGATGGTCCATGGATGGCAACACCACCTGAACTGTTAGGATGAGGAGTTCCTTGAAAACACCCACCTCTCGGAAGGACCCTGGCAAGCTGCAGAACTTATACGTGGCATAAATGGGCACCATGGCCATGGAGGACGTGGCGATGATCCAGCCCAGTGCATTGGCCCAGTCTGGGAAGATGTAGGCTCCGTAGTGTGGCGGTCTGAAAGTCACAATGCTGACCACAACCACATACTGAAATAAATGGGCACAGAGGTCAGGTAGCTTTTGCTGGTAGGTGCAAAGATAGAGCAGAAGATAAGCATGCATTCTACAGAAGGTCTCTTAGCCACACAGGCCACAGATGCCAACCCTAGCCAGGCTACCTAGGCCTGACCCAAGCAATACAACATATTCTTGAGGCATCGATGTCATACCTACACAGGTACTGCAAAACTACACATGTACTTCATATCTACACTTAAGAGTGCGTATATATGTGCCTACCAGACTGCTCTGTGCCTATATTGCACACGAATACATGCACTGTTTATACTCTGCTAACTTTTGCATGGAGCCAGGCAAGCTCTTTGACATCCTTTTCCATGATCTAAGGCATTAGGGTGGATTCAAGGGCAGGGGCAAGAAGTATCAGGGACATGGTCCTTACCAGGAGGAAGCAGGGGCTAACCAGCTTCCAGCATAGCCGCCAGTACAGGTTGGGTCTCTGCCCTGTCATCTGCTTGATGTCATCACTGAATTGCTGGACGCCTAAGGGGAGAGAGGTGGCCATGGGAATGGTCATCCTGAGGTCTGCTGGGTAAGCTGAGGGCTCAGAATACTCCTTCCCTACCCTGCTTCAGCTCCTTCTCCAGGTTCCACGGCCTCCCTACCTCTTTCTGCAGGCAGTAATTTCCCACTGTCAAACACTGTGGCAAAACACATCTAACACAAAACTTACTATTTCGAGGGTCAGCTCAGTGGCTGTGTCACCACCTTCTATCTTCAGAGTTTTCTCATCTTCCCCAACTGAGACTCTGTCCATTCAACTCCACCTCCCGCCCAAGCACTTAGTATTTTACTCTCTGTTTCTAAAGACTTGGTCCCTTAGATAGAAGACATCACAGTATATTCTTTTGGGGACTTGGCTTGCTTCAGCTGGCGTATGTGTCCCTGATGTTCATCCATTCTGACACACTGAAGCACGTGTAGGCTCATGGCATTTCAGTGGGATGCCCAGGTCTGCAGACCTCATGGTCTCATCAGAAAGGGTCTCTGACTAGGTCAGGGACTTCTGCTGAGAGCGCCCTTCATGTTCCAGGTCACCACTAGAACCCCATTGTGGCAAGATGACTGGGGATGTGTGGGAAAGAGTGGATCTCAGCCAAGTCCATGAGGCCCTCAGGATCCTGCTGCTCAGCTTCCACCTCCATCCAGCTCCTAGGAGGCCTAGGCCAGCTCCAGATCCCAGGTACACTTAGCACACAAATGGCTGATGGGCTATTCTTACAGAAGGACCTATGGTTCTAACTTAAGCACAAGCAACTTGGCTAGTCCGGGGTCCTTCCAGAAGGTACACATGAGATGCACCCATGGGAAGTGGCCATGGTTAGACATTCCTCTCACAGACCAACTGAATTATCTTACTGAGGTCCCTACAATGACAGGCAGGCCAGCCTCTGCCCAGATGGAGCTGAAACTACTCTCTGCTTGTTAGGTTCCTGCTTAGCTGGATGGGACATTTACCTTCTATAAGTTGTGATAAAGGGTTCAGAACCCCAATAATCCTTACTTTCCCACACAACACAGCCTCTCTGAACATCTCTGACTACAACATGGCTTTCCAGGCAGCCATTTGACTGTCCTTCTTGATCCACTAGATAGGCCCTGGCCACAAACTCTGTGATGCCATGAGAGCTATGACGTAAGCTTCTAAAGTCCAAATGCCTCCTTTTGAAGTGGTTTTGCCAGAAAGCAAGCCAGAAGACCCTGGCCCAGCTGATGCACTGATGCCACAGTGTTGGTCTGACCACGGAGACTTACCATAGAACCAGGCCACCCCGATGGCTTCAATGAGCACACCAAAGAGGATGGATGTGCCAGCTGCAAAGTGGTCCAGCAGTGTGAAGACATAGATGCCACCCTGGAAGAGAAGGAGCTCCTGATGAACTTGGGCAGAGCTGCAGCAACTCTACCATGAAAATATTTCCCTAAAAGGTAACCCATCCTGTGGAGTCACTGTTTACCCCTGTAGAGTTTGATTTCAGTCATGGATTCATACACAGCTTCATAGGGACACACGCATTACAATAAAAATAGAAGCCATTCTCCCTTGCTCTCCTTTCCCAGGTTCTGGATAATAAGGGACAGAAACACTTAATGCCAATGTTGGCAGTGTCTCCTGTGCACAAGTGGCCAAGACCCCGCAGACAGGCCTCTGCCACTTTCCACCCCCGACCCAGGCAACTTCAGCTGAGGGTGAATCATGGATGCCGTCCAAGATCTGAATTCTCTCGGGGACCAGGTTCCAGA
This sequence comes from Cricetomys ansorgei, assembly GCA_026225945.1. Classification (NCBI taxonomy): domain Eukaryota; kingdom Metazoa; phylum Chordata; class Mammalia; order Rodentia; family Nesomyidae; genus Cricetomys; species Cricetomys ansorgei. Next base: position 5,011,912 of record JAMJFZ010000239.1, on the reverse strand, counting down.
CTGGTGGCTCCCTGCCTGACTACATAGAGCCAACTAGGTTTGCTTGAGGGAGAGGATAAAGCTTCTTAGAAATGTTGCAGTGTGTCTGTTCCCATGGCACCAGCTGCGCTGCCAGGTACCCAGGGCTGACATGGCAGGAACAGGCAACTACATACGTTGGTGACACAGAAGAGAGACAGAAGGAAGGTGGCCAGGACAATGCCGAGAGTGAAGAGCTCTCGATGCCGATGCAGCAGCTGGAACTCATCAACAAGCCCCGTGATGACAGACTCCATGCCCCCCATCTGTAGGACACAGAGAAGGAAGGCTGACACACCCTTCCCAGGGCCTGACTTCTCGTTTGGTGAGTGTACACTCAGGGTGGGTGTGAAAACGGGAATGCACAGCAGACCTGGGGTAAAATGAGGAAGAAGCCTCTGCTGTGGTTTCCCTTGTGACACAGGTCTCGGAAAGAGTCCAGAGACGGCAGCCACAGTCACCTCGTAGTCACTGGGCTGGAAGTTATGTATGCCTTATGAGAGCGATCAAAGCAAAATGTCCCTCCCTCAAACAGAGCCCCAGAATGCAACAGGCTGGGCACTGGGTATGTCCTCAAGTTGCACCACAATGGGTCTATTCAGGTGGGGCCTGTGGTCTGAAATCAATGCTCATGAGATGTGCCCTCCTGCATACCAGACAAGAAACTTATGGGCTACCATCTGGGTGGAAGACAAAGGTGGGGGCTCTGGTATGAGATCGTGTTCCTGGGAAGGATTCTTGGTTCAGGCTTTCCACGGAGCCTGCAATTGCTGAGCTCTGTCAGGGTGGATAAATGGCACAGGATAGCCAGAAGTTGTCACCGCCCAATTCTGATATTAAGACTCAGTAAATGGTCTTGAGCAGTTGTTGGAGCTGAAGGAGCCTGAGAAAGCTCATTGGCTCCAGCCCCTTTGAGGTTGGACACCAGGGGGCTCCATACCAAATGGGCTGCATAGCTCACTCTTGGCTATAGCCAGCTTCCATCTATCACAAGGGAAGCCCTTACTGTGCACCCCTGTGGCAAATCACTCTGTCACTCTGAGTGAAGTCTTTGGCTCTTCTTTGTGTATGTTCACACCCTGATACTGGAGTAGGGAGGAAAAGGGTAAGTTACAGTCCAATCGTTACCACTCGGGTTCCGAGAGGGTGTTCGGTGATCATGGGTGTGTTTGAGCCTGATGTGCAGGCTCTGTGCTAAGCACATGAGGTTCGAGGGACTGTTTAGGGGTCATGCCTAGCCTCAAAGGACAGTGTCCCCCAGGAACAAGCCAACGATGAGGCCCAGCTGTGGAGCCGTGGGGTCTGCGTTACTCACAGCACTGTCGATACCCAGAGTGAGCAGCATGAGGAAGAAGACAGCAGCCCAGGCAGAGGACAGCGGGAGTGTGGCAATCGCCTCAGGGTAGATGATGAAGATCAACCCAGGACCTACAGGCAGAAACCCTCATCACCGACACATGCTTGCCTCCTGATTCCTTCCTTGTCACAGTTTACCTTCTGCTGTCCCTTGTAAGGCCACCCAGCCGAGCCAGTGCCAGCAGTGCCCCAATCATTTGGAATGCTCCCCCACTGCATCCCTCCAGTTTCTCCTCAAGGGTCCTCCTTCCTGTGGCTGAGGTGCCACAGGAGCACTTGGTAGATGGTCACCTGAGAGAACTCCAGCTCAGCCTGCTTGTAAACCTAGTTCCCCAACTCACTTACATCCATGGGGATGGGAAGAGTAAAATCAAAACACGGACTAGAGAAAGGGATCAGCAGGTCTTCTGCCTCAGACACTCCCAGATGTCTTTCCAGATAGTTTTCCCGCACAGATCATGCCTGTCCCCCAGAACACACACACACACAATTCAGCAACATGGCATATGTATATAGTCATACCCACATACACAGACATAGCACACACAAGCAAGAAGACACAGCAAGGGCTCATATGTATACAAAACACACTTGTTTACACTATTTAGAAGCTGATTTGTTTTTTACACGAAGCACTGCATATAGGGTGTGCTCCTGACATCTCCCCTTCTAGCATATGAGAAAACAAGATTCCTCCTTCTCCTCCGCTTGCTAGCCAGCGGCTGCTTTGACTATGCAATGCAACATGCAATGTCACCTTCAAGTGAATCTTTCCTAGATAAGCAGGGCTAATGTCAGCCACTGACCCTGAAGAGGGAAGCCTGGATACTTAGATGAGTATTCATCCACTCAGGCCCTGAGGGATTCAGAAGCATAGCACATGTCATAAGTCCCCAGAGGGCTTGCGGAAAGAAAGCAAGAAATGGCTGCAGCCATAAGCCAACAAGACACTAGCCACTGGAGCACAATCCACAGTCCTGTCTGACACAGGGAGTAAGGCTGGAGGGTCCCCAACATGAAACTGTTACCTTGTTACTTAGCAAAAACAAGGGTACATCAGGCCAAGGTGGCACTTTCATGGCTAAAGAGGGGTCTACCCCATGGCTTGCTGGGGACACTCCATCCTCTCTGCCAGCAGTGATAACACCAACGTGGGCAGCAGCAGGTTCACAACAGGCACCACACCAACATACAATGCAATCAATCTCAGATGATCCCTAAGCAAAGAGACAGGGCCCCTGCTCACTAGCTAGACCCTGCATTTCTACAGACAGACTTGGAACTGATTGTTCCTGGTCCCTTCTCTCTCTCCTCAGCAGGGGACTCGCTGCTTCACTACATGGGACCTAACACTTAACAGTCTTCAGGGTCAAAGAGCAGAGCCAGGTCTACTTCGTGGAACTCTTCCGGACATACTTGAGCTGAGTTATCAAGGTAGCCAAGGGGACAGGGCACAGTTTCAACATGGGTCAGAACTCAAGTGTAAATGCTACAAGCCCTAAACCTGGGAAATGATACCCCAGTTCTGTCATCAAACCCGTTCTCTATCTTGTTCTTTCACTGGCGGCCTGAGAAGTAGTTGTAAATGACATTTGCTTTGCTTGTCAGGAAAGGCACCGATGCTGTCAACTTTGCTTTCAGGGCTCAGGTTTTACCAGCTAGAGCTGCTTGTCAAGATAAATTGGAGGGAGGATTCTGAGTGTGACAGTGAGCAAACTCTTGGCTGTGTTTACCTGCACTGTCTTTCCTTTCCCATCTCGATTGTGCTTTCCCGGAGGAAAGAGCATGGGTGAAGAAAGCTTGGGCACCTTGCTATCTTCTTCTAGGTCCAGAACCTCCATTTTGGCTCCAACCTGTTTCCCGCTGGTGATCAGGGCCCTGATATGCTGTTTTCCAAGACCCAAGGGAATGAGCAAAGTAGACCTTGGCTTGGTGCTCAGGGCACAGGTGTATGGCCTCTCCATCTCTACATTCCTCTCCTTGTTCCTGACACTCGGAAGTGATCAGTGAGTGGTGATGTCAGCCAGGGCAAGGCATCTCTGCTTCTCAGGGCAGCAGCTCCTGCTCCCAATCGCAGCCCAGGAGGAGAGAGCTACAGAGGTGTCAGATAGGGACAGGATAGGCAACCGAGTAGGTCAGCCTCTCGAGAGAAATTGTGGATAAACCTGAAGGCAGGGGTGAGGTCTCAGCTGAAAGACCCCAAATCACCTTTGGAGAACTGAGGTTCTGAGCTGACCCAACTTAGGGGCTATAGAGTTTCTTCTATAGCCAGATGGAGTATACAACGCTCAGAAGCCATTTCCACCTGCCCCTCACTTGTATGGCCTCTTGGTCTCCTATCTGCATATCACACTGAGGGGTGACTTCCTGCCTATGTTGGAGTTCATGTATGTGTATGTGAGTGTACGTGCACATTCCACCTTGCCTGTGAGGCAGGGTTTCTCATTGGCCCAGAAGTCATCAATTAGTCTAGGCTGTCTGGCCAGTGATCCCCAGGGATCTTCCAGTCTCTGCTTTCTCAGCTCTGGGACTACAGACATATGCCAGTGAACCCCGCCTTTTAATGAGGGTTCTGGAGACTGAACTCAGGTCCCCATGCTTACATGGCAAGCACTTTATCAACTGAGCCATCTTCCCAGTTTCCCATGTTGAAATTTAATTGAAGATGGATTGATAGTGAGGTGCCATGGCCTTCAAGAGGTATTGGGATTTGGGGACATCACCCTCATGAAGAGACTGTTTACCTACAGAGATTGAGTTAGGTCTCTTGGGACTGGATTGGTATTACATTTTGGATGTAGAACTTTTCCCTGACTCATGTGTTGAAGATCTAGTCCACAGCTGGAAGTGTGCGGAGAGGTGGCTGGATCTTGAGGAAACCAACATTATTGGTGGAATTAATATTAATTAATAATAATAAAATATTAATTAACTAATTAATTAATTAATATTGAATGGGCTCTTAGGATGGGGGACCTGGCTGGGGGAAGTAGGCCATGTAGAGTATTCCCAAACCCTCTCCCCTTGGCTTCTTAGACACCAGGAGCTCAGCAGCCTGTCCTACCATGCTGATCTCATCATGATGCTCTGACTTGCCACATGCCCAAAGTGACCAAGGGATCCTGGGGTCAGATCTCTAAAACCGATCCCAAACAAGCCTTTTCTTTTCAAAATGGATTTTCTTGTGTGTTTTATCCCAGTGACCAGAGGGTGACTAGTATAATTAATCACAAAGAGCGTGGGCATTTACAAAGCAATACCCTATGTGCTTAGTGCATCTGCACTGGACTGCTTCCTTTCTCCCTTGTCCACCTAGAGGTCCTCACCAAAGATACACCATGGTTGCAACACATTCTTAGACTTCTGTGAACTAAAAAACCTCTCTCTGTAAAGTCATCCAGCTTCAGTCATTTTGTTGTATCAACAGAAATGAACTAATACACCAACCACATCGTCTAGCCACACCGAGCCCTCCCCTCCACCTTTCCCACTCTTAGTCACAACTTCCGGGTGCGGAGAGATACTTGGTGTCCTAAACAGTGTCTAAGAGTCAGCCAAATGAGAAGGGAAGATCATATGCCCCAAACTCAAGAACTTGTCTGATTAGACCCGAATCTCATCCAAGACTGCCATGGTCTTTGAACGCTTATAGGACGTTGATAGCTATTGTCAGAAACAACCAGCTTCATTTTGGCAAGCCACGGTGAAGTCTAGTACTTTCCTGTCCTGACACTATGTGACTGGAACAGCTCAGTCTTCCCCTCTCCAGAGCTTTACATACTCCACAATGGCATGAACTCCCAGGGGTGGCAATGTCTGTCAATGTTCACCCAGACCTCCACACAGACCTCTACATGGACTGAGGTGCTGGCTGAACCACTTGGTTTCATGTGAGCCCAGCATAGAAAGTATGGACGAAGCAGGGCAGGAAGAGCCTGGGGGTTAGGCTGGGACTGGTAAGCCACAGGAACATAGACTGGGGATGGTTGTCTTCATTTACGTCAGCAACTCTTATACCCAACATCCTTTGGACCTTGTCCATGTCCCTCCGGCCTTGCTCCAGAGAGGGCTGAGTGGGAGGTGGTGGGGCGGGGGCTCACCATCTGTGGCCACATCCCTGATGGGCACGTTGTGCTTCTGTGCCATGTACCCCAGGAAGGAGAAGACGACGAAGCCAGAGGAAAAGCTTGTCAGGGAGTTAATGGAGGTGGTGATGATCGCATCTCTGTAGGAACAAGACAGACTGTCCTGACACCAGTTAAGCTGTGGCCCTGGGGATGCCAGCTGTTATTACCCATTTTCAGCATCTGCGGAAGGGGGTGGGCAGGCTTGGAGGGACGCTTCTAGGAGGAGCGCCAACAAAGCATCCACAGTACCTGCCTGGTACTCCTGGGTTCTGTCAGGGCTCAGGGTGATGGAAAAGATGACCACCCTGTGTCCCATTGGGCCACCATGGCACTGGGCCGCCTTACATGTGGCCCATGCGCATGTGCATGCACGTGTGGCATGTGCAGGCTTGGAGGCTGGTGGAACAAAGTTTTCATGTACACGTGTGTGTGGGGGGCTAGAGTGGCCAGTCTGGCAATCTACTCTAGTCAGGGAAGGCAAGCCTGGAGACCACTTGGAAGGTCATGCTCCCTCACTGTGGGCAGTCTATAATGGAGGACCCAACACTTGACTGTGGAGTGCCTACCCAGATACACACATGGGCTCCAGGTAGGTCTTGCCTCAGGGCTGCGATCCATACCCCTTTCACTTTATTTCCCTCCATGCAACCCCCCTCAGTGCCTTGGAACCATTTTTCTGTGTTTATTCTCTATTTTCAGTGTTTTTGTAATTAGGATGAGAAAGCATATTTAAGTCCACTAAGCTCAAAGAGGCTATGTCTCAGCATCAACTGCTTCTGTTTTCAGGAGGATTGGGGTCCCAGGATGTAGTTGTAGGTGACTCTGGCCAACTTTCTCAGGACCAGGGACATTCTCCCAGGCCTGGGATCTCTTAGCTTATGTTATAGTCAAGTGCCCTGGGTGAAGGTCTTAGGTAAAATTGGACCCAGAGCAAAGGAGAAGAAATCCACTGGGGCTGGCTGGGGGAGAGAGGAGGAGAAGGCCAAGAAGGGATTAAGGAGAGACACGGTGATCTGCAGAGGAAGGGCTGGCCTGTTACCCTGTCCTGGGGGTCTGGCTCTTCCCGGAAAGTAGCACACATCACCACATATCTCAATGTCTTCTTTAGAGTAGAAGCAAGATTTTATGGGAAGCTGCTCTGTGGACCCAAGCATAGCGATTCACAACTGTAATCTTAGTATTTGCAAGGCTAATGCAGGAGGAAGAGCCATAATTCAAGACCAGCCTGGGCTACATAGTGAATTTCAGGACAACTTAGGCTATAACGAAAGGCCCTGTCTGAAAAACATACAAACAAAACCAAGAAAAGGAAATCCGTGTAGCTCAGGTTTTGTGATCTTCCTCCAGGAATGCTTCATTTCCAAGTGGCAGACCCCAGGATCAGAGACACTGAATAGGTTTCAGACCATCTCCCAGCATCGGGAGTTTGGGGCTTACCTGTAGCAGTTGTTGGTGAACTTATTGTAGCTGGAGAAGGCAATCAGCACCCCAAAACCAACACCGAGGGAGAAGCACACCTGGGTAGCAGCATCAATCCACACCTGTCACAGTCAGGGACGGGGCGCGAGACAGAGGATTAGAGATAATTGTGGGGAGAGTGTGAGCTGTCAGCAGGCAATCTTCCAGTGGCAGGACAGGCTTCCCATCTGCACTCCGTGCTCACCTCCAGCTGGAGGAGACAAGATCTCAGCACATGTGATGTACTTACTTGGGAGAGGCAGGTACCTGCTGCCTCAGGAATCAAGCCCTTCTGCATCCCTAGCCTGAGAAGGCATGGCAAGAGGGAGGCTGTGTTTTTGTATATCAACTTGTGGTTTCTGGGGACACATGGACAGAGCCCCAGGCCGCTCAAGGCCGGACATAGTTGCATCAAAATGATAAGTCAGGTATAACCTGCTTGGGTTAGGGACATGCTAAGACAACCTTGGGAGCCAGGCCTGATCTGCTCCCATGTAGCCTTGATGAGAAGGCTAAGGAAGAGCTGCTGACATCCTCTACCAGGAATAGAGGCCAGGCTTGCCACCTGAAGCATTTGGGGGCTGTACAGTACCCAGAGTTGTTTCTGAGTGTCCATGTAGCCCAGGGTAGCCCAGGGGCCTAGACACCAAGGCAAGAATATCAGAAGCTGTCACTGGAATATCTGAAGTGTCTGTCTTGGGCTCACGGAACAAAGGAGCTGGTGCCGCTGAGGATATTGGAGCCCTGGATTTTGGGAGTACAGACACAAGGGGGCTGGCATCTCTATCCTTTGGGTAGCAAGTCCAGAGCTTAGAGGCTACCCCAATGTAGGGGACTGTGTGTTTGAGGACAGCTGGCCAGTCAGAAGGTCAAGGTTGTAGAGATGACTAGGGCTTCAACAGCATGGCAGAGAAGCCACGTCCAGTGTGGCCTAGTGGGTGGGCAATCTGTAGAGGGTCCTGTCCTGCTGTTCTGTGTGCCCCTATGTCAGAGTTAGCTCAGCCACTGGAGTAGTTAAAGCAAGAACAGTACAACCACAGACCTTTTGTTCCCCACTTAGTCCCAGTGTTCACCCACTTCATTTCCACCCTAGAGTGTCGCATGTGCCACTCACCAGCCTCTTAGTGTGCACTTTGCTTGGGCCACTGTCACATGCCACTCAATGCCTCCCTGGTCCTGCTCAGAAGCCTGGCTTACTTCGTGCACTTTCCCTCATGGTACTGGGAAGTTTCCTTTTTTCTTTCTTTCTCAGTTGGTTTTCCCTGTTTATATATTTGATTATCTAGGTACCCATTTGTATCACAAATCACTCAATCATCTATTACCAATCAAATCTATTAATACCTAGCACTATCGAGCATCTATCTTCTTATTGTCTATTTATTATCCATCCATCCATCTATCCATCCATCATCCATCCATCCATCCATCATCCATCCATCCATCCATCATCCATCCATCATCCGTCCATCCATCATCCATCCATCATCCATCCATCCATCATCCATCCATCCATCCATCCATCATCCATCCATCCGTCTATCCATCATCCATCATCCATCCATCATCCATCCATCCATCATCCATACATCCATCCATCCATCCATCATCCATCCATCCATCCATCCATCATCCATCCATCCGTCTATCCATCATCCATCCATCATCCGTCCATCCATCCGTCCATCCATCCATCCATCCATCATCCATCCATCATCCGTCCATCCATCCATCCATCATCCATCCATCCGTCTATCCATCATCCATCCATCATCCGTCCATCCATCCGTCCATCCATCCATCCATCCATCATCCATCCATCATCCGTCCATCCATCCATCCATCCAGTCTTACTGTCATCTTAATTTCTCACAACCTTGCATGTCTGTGACTTGGTTTTTTTCCCACTTAGCACCTTCTCACATTCAGCATGTCTCTGATTTCTTTCACAGGCTGCATGCCTGCTAGCTGAGACTCTAATGACCTTCACTTTTTTTTCCGCTTGAATTCTCGAGCATGTCTTCTCCACCCTGGATTCTCCGGGTTCCCACATGGACAATGTCCACGGGCCTCCTGGCTCTGGTGCCACATCACAGGTCTCTTTTACTTTCCCTTACCTCTTCCTTCACTCCGGGGGACATGTGTGCCTGCTCTGGCCTTGCTTCCACCTCCACGAGGCTTTGCTGACACTGTCACCTCCCACTGAGCTGTCCTCACCCTGAGCATCTCAGACCATTCTTTCCTGTTTCTGTCTCAGGATTTGATCAGGCAGCAAACATCCAGAGAACCTCTTGACTCAGTCTCAGTATAGATCTGCAGCCCTCCTGCCCTCCTGCCTTACTCTGTCAGAGACCCATAAACCCCCTGCCCTGAGAGCCCCAGCCTCAGTGGGACCCACACACCTCCTGCCCTGAGAGCCCCAGTGGGACCCACACACCTCCTGCCCTGAGAGCCCCAGTGGGACCCACACACCTCCTGCCCTGAGAGCCCCAGCCTCAGTGGGACCCACACACCTCCTGCCCTGAGAGCCCCAGCCTCAGTGGGACCCACACACCTCCTGCCCTGAGAGCCCCAGCCTCAGTGGGACCCACACACCTCCTGCCCTGAGAGCCTCAGTGGGACCCACACACCTCCTGCCCTGAGAGCCTCAGTGGGACCCACACACCTCCTGCCCTGAGAGCCCCAGCCTCAGTGGGACCCACACACCTCCTGCCCTGAGAGCCTCAGTCTCAGTGGGACCCACACACCTTCTGCCCTGAGAGCCTCAGTCTCAGTGGGACCCACACACCTCCTGCCCTGAGAGCCCCAGCCCCAGTGGGACCCACACACCTCCTGCCCTGAGAGCCCCAGCAGAAACATGCACCCCTCCAGCAGGACTACTGCCGTGTCTGGCTTCCCTGTGTTGCTGTTGGGTTCTATCACCTGCTCCAACCCAGCCCACATAACTTTCAACAACTCCTCATGGAATTCTGTCACAGCTGTCTCTCAAAAACGTCTACTTCTATTGCTTTCCAAAGATGCTGCTGCCCGTTTCTTCTCCCAGGAACTTCTGCATAATCTGCAAGAGGCCATCTCTTCTCCAAATCTTCTAACCTAGAATAACTCCTTCCTTTACTTAAGAAACCTTCAGTCAATAAGAAATTCAGTCTCCCAAAGATGGGCCGGGGTTCATGGGTCCCTGAGCTGCCTCGGGGCCCCATGAACACAGGGCCACAGATCTGGCTTTTGGTGCCAACTTAGACAGATACAACTTCTGGACCCAGTAGTATCACAGGTGATGAAGGTGAAGGATGTTCAGGGTGCTCTGACTGGCACAGCCTTCCATCCCTGTGAAGACTCAGAGATAGCCATTCCCCTCTCTCCTTTATCCTTCATCCTCTCAGCTCCCTGAAGTGTCCGTGACCCCTCCTCCACTAACCCTGTCTATGAAGCGGACAGGTATACAGATGAACAGGCCATCCTGTATCTGCTGACCTCACAGGATAGGAAGGGATAGCTACTGAGCCATAGACTGAGCCTCTAAATCATGTGCAGGAGCACCATCACACAGCCCCACCGGCCCAAAGGACTGCCAACCATGAAGGGGTCTATACTCACAGATGCTTCACAGAGACGGTAGAAGTCCACACTGAGATACGCTCTGATGCCATCCATGGCTCCGGGGAGAGTGACTCCACGCAGGAGCAGGGCGGTGAGGACCACGTAGGGCATGGTAGCCGTGATCCACACCACCTGGAAGAGAAGACAGTGTCTCTAAAGGGCATGCGTCACCTGCAGTGGGGCCTTGGCAGGAGTTTACGTTGATGTTAACCTGAGGAAGTGTATGGAAAGGAGCGACTTGAGACATGGGGGCAGGGAAGAAGATGAATGCTATTGCTGGAGGGTTCCATGTGTTGGCACATGCATTCTCACAGATGGCATGGTCATTTCAGTCTAAATTGCCACAGGTATCCAAACCCACATACCCCCAAGTATTTTTTTCATCAGTAAGAAATGAAATAATTTAAGTTCATGATGGACACACCATTTTGAACAATGTTCTTCTCAATGCTGTATCCCAAACAAAATGTCTGTCCTCATCCATCATGATCAAGCATCCTCTGCCCCCGCCAAATCATGGTCACATGTCCACTCTCATCCAACCAGGGCCATGCATCCCCTCCTTACTTAGACACAGCCATGTGTACATGGCCAAACCAACCACGGCTACCTGTCTACTCTAAACTCAGTCATGACCACCTATCTATTCCCCATTCGACCATACCCACGTTCTCATCCATCAAGCATGACCTCATGTCTACCTACCCAACCATGACCACATATCTGTATACCCAGCCAAGACCACATACCAACTCACTCAACCACAGTCTCACAACCATCCACACAATAATGGCCACATATCATGCCCTGACCACGGCCACATATTTACCCATCCACCCATGGCTACATGTACATTCACCAACCACAGTCATACGCTACCCATCAACCATGGTCACATATTCACCCACTCAGCATGGCCGTATGGCCACTTACCAACCTTGACTATGTATCCAATCACCCAACCACGGTCATATGTACACTCATGCAACCATAGCCACATGCTACTCTCCCCAACTATGGTCATGTAGCTACCCACCAGATGACCACATATCAGCTCACAAACCATGGCCACATGTTTACCTATCCACCCACCCACAGCCATGTGTTCTCAGGTCCTGTTGGCTAGCAACTCACCTTCCCTGAGGTCTTTACTCCCTTCCATAGGCTGAAGTAGAGCAGGACAATGACCAGCACCAAGCAGGCTGTGAGCTGCCACCTCGGAGGGCCCAGGTCATCAATGCCACGGCTCTGGTGGAGGTGCAGCACACCACGCCTGGAGAAGAGGCAGCAGATGATTCTGGAGCAGTTTCTCCAAGGGTTGGAATGGGATAGCTGAGCTAGCTCAGAGCCCCCTCTTCCTCATCTTGGTCATATGGAAAATATCTAGTATGATCTGACTAGAAATATCCCTTTCTGCTGTAAAAGACCCAAGGCTGTCCTCCAGTCACAGAACTGCCTTAGATGGACAGAGAAGCTGGATGTCTTGCCAGAAAACTAGCAGGTGGTCAGAAAACTGGCAAGAGGTCAACAGAAAATCTGCTCCACCAACAGATCTGATTTTTTTGAGTGCGGAGGGAATGGGCAGCTTGGATTTACAGAGAAATGGAGGCCACAGAAGCCAGAAGAAGGCACCAAGTGAAGCCACCGTGTGCTGCTGCCTTGCAACAGTCCCAGGATCCTTTGCAGGGGCGAAACCAGGAGAGCTCTGATCAGTAAAGCTGCCTATGCAGGTTCCTGTGCATTCTGTATTGACTTCTCTTGTCCTTGTTCATGTAGTTTCTGACACTCTAAGGAGACTTCCCGAGGAATGATCCGATTGGGAGCCATGGGTGGTAGCACCCATCTTTGAAGAAGCCATCCTGAAGAGAAAGTGTGGAAGGTACACTTGCTTCCAATGAACTGGGCAGTGTGGAGGAGGCTGCAACACCTTCCCAGACGGGCTTTGAGCCCCAGCCTATTCTAATGGTGTTTCACAACAGCCTAGATTGATTGTGGGTCAGGTGAGGTGTCCCAGGAGATGAGGTTTCCCAGGAAGTTAATGACCAGCCTCATAAAGGAACACAACCAATCCCAACTCACGGAGATTTTCATCAGAAATAGGCATCATGGCACCATGCTGGAGAACTTTGATTCTCACAGTCTAGAAACATCTGGGGTGCAAGCTGTTGCCCGGAGGGACGCTGCAGCACTGAAAATTCAGCTTAACCTTCCATCATACTCCAGCGATAGTTAGGGCCAGGGTCTACAGACAGGGGTTCCAGTCTGATCAGGGTGGGGAGGACAGACAGTTGTACCATGAGACTCTCACTCTCACTGTCTTTTCACAGAGTATAAGTTGCTTGCTTAGCATGCTGCCTACCATGGGAACTATGCAAGTTCTAAGCACATGGTTATGCAACATGAATCACCTGAGCTAAAGGAGACAGTCTAGTGCATCTCCTGGTTAGCATTATTGGCCCTATCTGAGCACTGGGGATTCTCAAGGGTCCTGCCTTTGCCTGTGCTGCTTTCCAGTGCTCCTTGTTTTGCTGTTCCAGTGGAGCCTCATTTCTTAGAGTTTCTCGCCAATTAGAGAAAAATTTCAGGATAACACCATTGAGGCTCAGACCCATACAGTATGTCGTGTCCCTCTCCATGCCCCAACTGCACCCCAGAGCCTCGTGCTTCACAGACACAGATCTTTGCACCTTAGGGAGGTGAACATTTACTCTCTTGCCTGGAGGGTGGTATATAAAGAGCCAGGAGCAAGGGATTGGGAGGTGATGGTAGGCATACAACTCTACATGCCACAACTGTGCAGCTCCTCCCAAGGGAAGAAGGTGGCATCCAGAAAGATTGTGGCCATATAAGGTCTGGTTCCTGGAGCTACTGCCCTGTGTGGCTTTACCAATACCAAGTTACTATTGATATGAATTGGACTGCACTGCTGTGGTTTCATTCTGTAATAAAAAGCCTTGATGCTTTGGAATATTTGAGAACCCATGGCGTGGAAGCTGGAGAGAGGGTCACTAGGTAACGGACCTACCACAGAAGCGTTAGGAACTGAGTTTGAATCCCCAGCACCTGCATTAAAAGGTGGGTTTGCTGGTGCATATCTACAACCCCAGTGCTGGTGTAGGATGCAGGGCAGGAGGATCTCTGGAGCACACTGGCCAGCTAGCTTAGTCAAACTGATGAGCTGCAGGCTCAGTGAGAGACCCTGTCTCAGAAATGATAAGGCAAAGAACGATTGGGGAAGATCCCTGCTGTCAGTCTCTGAACTCCACGCATGCATGCACACACACATAGGTGCATGCGCCCGCATGAATACGTGCATACGACAAACACATAGGCACATCTAATAAGGTGAAAAGTGATGCACAAAGGCAACCAGAGTTGGACCTCTGTCAACATAGACATGCCCGTACATAAGTATTGCATGTATGCACATCTACACGAGCATATGTTCATACCCACATAAGCACATGCCATGCATAGGCAACTACATGTACAGGTATACACACCCACACAAACATGCACGTACACTACACACACACACAAGTACATGGTACACGCATGTATGCATGCATAATCTCATGGACCGTTTAGAGGAGAGTCCAGCCATCCCCATACTAGCAATCTCTTAGCCAGTCATGAGAACCAGACCCACCAAGAGCCACAGAAAGCCCCACATTGCATGTCATGAACAATGTTCCTGAGAGTAGAGGCCTGTCAACAAGTAAAGTGGTTTGGGGCTGATGTCTAGGAATTTCTGAAGCTTATGTGGTGTGAAGGGCCAGACAGGGTTAGTCTGACATACTCACCCCTGAGCTTCACAGTACCAGTTCTGTTGTGTTCTCTTTGAACCTGAGCTCTGAGCTCTGAGTCTTTTCCCTTGACAGGAGTCTGTACTGAGGGCATCACAGACACACAGGGGATCCCTGCCCCTTCTCCCCATTTTACAGATAAAGGGACCAAGGCATATAGAAGATAAGCCCTCAAAACTCTGCCAACAAGCAGCATAGCTGAGACCTGGGCCCAAATTTCTAGTTCCAGCCCTTAGTTCTGCTAACAGGAGCATGCTACAGCGGACAGATAAAGCGAGACTGCAGCCTTGCCCACAGGAGTGTTACACTGAGAAGCGAGGCCTTGTGGATAGTCTGAACTCTAACCCTTCTGGAAGGAGCACCAGACCCAGGACTGATATTTTGGGGAAGGGCACATGGGAGTGAATCCAGCCAGTGCCCACTTCCACATGCAGGAGCCCTCACCTCTGGCAGGGTAGGGCAGGGCTCTGAGATCCATTCTGGGTCTCACTGAGTACAGAGAATAGACTGGAGCTCAGAGAGGCCATGAAACTGCACACTGCAGGGCAGAGTCTTGGAAAGAAGGGCCCTTCAAAGAAGGATCTCCACCAATCTGCCTGCAAGTACAGGGAGTCTCACTGAACACTAGGGTGCAGTCTACAGGAAACTGAGACCAGGAAGCACATCCACTACGGCTGGGGCTGACATTATCATAGCTCATTCATGGCTAAGGGTTCTTCACCAGGTCATACAAAGCCAATGAAGCACAGAGAATAAACTATCCTTTAAGGGAAACTCCCAGAGCCACAAGGACAAAGCTTAAAGCTGCAGGGAGATCACACTGAACCCACCCACCTGACCTTCCAGAACAGACCTCGTGTTCCTAAAGGAAGATAGATGCTAAGTACTATCATAGCATAAAACTCACCAAGTCTACCATCTAATAATGACCAGGCACCACACTGTTTGATAGCACCTGCTAAACCCTGTACTCCCAGTACTTGGGGAGCTGTAGCAGGAGGATCGCAAGTTTGAGGCCAACCTAGGCTTCATGGCAAGAAATTGTCATGAACCAAAAAGACAGAATTGTTTGTTCAAGTCTTTCCAAGAGTAGTGTAAAGCCAACTGTTACAGAAAAATGGTTCTTAAGCACAGCAGCCTAACACCAACTCAGTGTGCTCTGACCTTGGTTCTTCGTTTATATTTGTCTCACAAAGACATATTCTATTGTATATGGAAATATTAAGACAGAAAGTAAGACTATGTAGCTGGTCTGGCAGGGATGAAATTCTAAAGAGACACTTGTGTCCCTCACTTTTGGCTGTTAGACTATTGAAACAATGGACCCCAGGAAAATAGAGTGCCACCAGACAGATCATGCTGGCAGAAGAGAAAGTCTAGAGTCTTGGCCAGTCAGAGGGCAAACTTCTGTGAAGAGATATTTACAACTCGTTAGACCACCTTACAGAAGAGACACCCATGGGTCGGTGGTGGTAGGGCCACCCCGTGACTGACTGCCTAGCTTGTGCATCAGCCTGGCTCCTATTTAAACCTTAACCTTATGTTGGGATCTCCAAAGATGGACCTGGATGTGTGTATATGTGGCTAAAATGTTTTGTCCCTCTCCCAATGTGGCCACATTGAATACGTCTCCTCCTTCTGTTTTTCATTATTGATCTGGCTCTTTTAATTGGCTTATGAAGGAGAAAAAAAAACATGAGAAAAGCCAGCCAATAACTTCACACCATGTTAAAAAATTAGCTCAGAATGAATAAAAGAGCTACAGTCAAAACTGAAACTCAGGGAAGAAAACCTGGGAGTAAATCAGTGGATGATTTGATATGACATTAGGAGAAAAATAGACAAATTTGACATTATCATGTTTTAAAACTTCCATGCATCAAAGAAGATGGGATAAGGTAACAGAGGGGTAAATATTATCATCATAGGTGATGATAGAACATCATAGGTGTGTGTGCAAATGCTTTAATGAAACCCACCACTTTGGACAACTAATACTAATAAGAAGGAACAAAAACTTGGAAAAATCAGAAAGGGACATGGACTAATGTGTTTATAAAAGAGAGTGTGGGCCACCCGTGTGTGCATCATCAGAATAACAGAGGAGCAGACTGTGGCTTCCTTCACAAGAGAGTAGAATTCTGGCTGTGGACATGTGCTAAGTAAACTAAACTAGATTTGCAGGAAAAAATACTGTATTCCACACTCAGTAGAAGTCCCTAGAGGGGTCAGATTTAGGGATACAGGAAGCAGAAAGGTAGGTGCTGGGCTGGAGGGAGGCTGGAGTTTAGCTGGGACAGGGTTCTAGTTGGACAAGATGGTAGATGTTTGTGATGGCTGCACAATAGTGTGAAGGTGCTTTTTGCTATAGAAATGAATGTTAAAAATGGTTAGTCATATCTAGTTTACTATAATAGCTTTACCCACAAATACAGAAAAATCCAGGAATGGGAGAATGCATTGCCAGAAAGAGACAGATTAGGGGATACTCTGAGCTAGAATTAGAACATCAAACAGTGAGGTGCAGCTACAGCAGTTCATTAGAGGCATATGTATAGCTTCGAATCTCTAACTTTCTAAGAATCTTTATTAGAACGTAGGTGGAAGTGGCAGTGAGCGTTTATGGAAGTCAGGAATTCTTAAGTGGCTAGAGTTATGTGGGTTTGTTGGGAGGTTCTACAGATCCTATGCATTTTCCTGGCTTAGGCTTCATATATATCGAGTATATTGATAATTTCTTATCATTGACAGTACTCAACTTGCAGTTCCTGCTCTGAGCCTGTAGTAGCTTTTTATGCATGACTATTAAGAACAGAAATTGGAGAGATGTCAAAAGGACAGAAGAAGTAAGGGAACAGGCATGAGAGAAATGAATGGCTTATAAGGTTTATAGAAAGGGCTCAAGTCTGTAATCTCAGCACTGGGAGGTGGGGGCAGAAGGATCTGACAGTATGAGCTACATAGGAAGAGCCTGACTTAAAAAAAAAAAGGACTGAAGGGTGTGGCTGGGAACGTGCCTTAGTTAGGGTTCTATTGCTGTGATGGAGCACCATGAAAAAGGGAGGAAAGGGTTTATTTATCTTACTCTTCCATATCATTGCTCATCATTGAAGGAAGTCAGGACAGGAACTCAAACAGGGCAGGAAGCTGGAGGCAGGAGCTGATGCAGAAGCCATGGAGGGGTGCTGCTTACTGGCTAGCTTCTCAGGCCCCACTCAGCCTGCTCTCTTACAGAACTCAGGACCACCAGCCCAGGGATGGAATCATCGACAAGGGGCTGCCACCCAGCCACCATTGATCACTAATTAATAAAATGCCCTACAGGTTTGTGTTCGGTCCCTTCTTACGGAAGCATTTTCTTAATTGAGGTTCCCTCGTCTCAGATGACTTTAGCTTGTGTCAAGTTGACATAAAACTGTCCGGCACAGGATGTAACATTGTGGTAGATTCCTTGTCTACCGTGTGTGAGGACTCGGTTTCAAGACCCAGGACTTTAAAAAGCAAAGAGACAAATGGGTTTAAGAGCCACTGAAAAGAAAGTACTTTGTGAGTTAGTCACCTGACACTCTATACCCTCCACATTCCCATAGCGAACACTTCCTTCCATCTTCCTTCAGAAGTAGTTCCTATTACTTTTGTCTAGTGGCCACTGCCCAGGAGGGAAGCTGCTGGAATAGATGACCGACTGGGACATGGGGCCTGCTGTGGTCAGTCTCCATATCAACCCTTTTGTTGTTGGTGCTGGTGGACATGGGCTGACTAAGCTGGCTGCAGGCACAGGAACCAGTGCTGCATATAGGACTGGCCATGTTTGGGAGCGTGCTTC
Organism: Cricetomys ansorgei; assembly: GCA_026225945.1. Lineage (NCBI taxonomy): Eukaryota > Metazoa > Chordata > Mammalia > Rodentia > Nesomyidae > Cricetomys > Cricetomys ansorgei. The sequence continues at coordinate 4,993,721 of JAMJFZ010000239.1, read as the reverse complement.
ATCCTGGAGAGCCAGGCTGTCCCTGTGGAGTGAGAGGCTGGGGGTGATGTGACCAGTGTTTGGTCCTACCAATACCTGGCTGCTGTTCTCCAAGGGTACAGCAGACACGCTTGGTGCTACCCTTTCACACCTGTGCCTGCAAATGCCTTAGTGTCAAATCTGTGACGTGGCATCACACATATCCAGGAAGGGTAGGACTGGTACCCACTGATGCCTGTGTTGCAAGACACAGCTTTCCTGCCGACCACTAGCTTGGTCTTTATACACTTTGTAAGGCAGTGTGCACTGTCTTCTTGTCCCCCCCTCCTCTGTCCTAGTTGCCTTTAGTTGGCGCTGGCTCAGTGTCCAGCCAGGACTAAAGGCCTTCACAGAGACCAGGTTTAGATGCCTCTGCCCTCAGCCTTCTTTTCCAGACTTCCACAGCCTGATTTTTAAAAGATAACATTCTTTCCTCCATCATTCCATGTCATAAATCCCTAGACTAATTACATTTGCCCTCTGATTTTCTTATCTGAAAATCACACAGGAATCAATGCTCCCCATACCTTCCAAGGAGAAACCAGGCAGTTCCCTAGGTTTCTCACCCACCCAGACATCTCTGCTCTTTCCAAGTGTTCTGAACCACATTTCAATCCATCTGGCAGCTGTGAAAGACACATAAGCTCACAAACCTAGTAACCCTTTTCTCAGTAACAATCTAACCCTGACTAAAGCTTGAGCTTGGTGCTTAGCTTCTCTTTTAGTGCAACCAATGGAGCCCCCAAACTAAGTCTGCAGCTGGTGTCCTTGGGCACTGGTTCTCAGCCCTCACACCCTTCCTGTAGTTCAGGCTGGTCTTGAACTTGCAATCCTCCTGCCTCAGCCTGTTGAGTGCCAGGATCACAGCACAGGCCCAGCTACAGCTTCTTCTGCTAAGAGGTAAGTGAACTCTCGTACATTTAAACATGAGTAGTAAGACATATTCAAATAGGCCAGTGGGAGATCAGTCCTACAAAGAACATCAGCATCCATGGGAAAATCCTGACCTCGACAGAGATTTCTTTGAACGGCCTTTGCTCATGTCTGTTGTGGAAGCCACACTTCAGCAGACTCTGCCTCAGTCAGTGTGGGCCAGCAGCATCATCCGTGCCCCAAAAGAGGCAGGGCAGCTCCAGAGCCCCATGGAGGAGCCAGAATCCACGGCACATCTATAAATTTACATCTCCATAGCTATCATCTTGAAAATCATACAGGGGAATACATCGCCTATAACAACGTGGTTCTTTATGGTAAGCATTCACATTCGTACACAGACACATGTGTGTGTGCATATATACACCTAAGCACATGCTCACAGATGTGCATACACATATGAGTGAACATACACAACCACACATGCCTAGAAAGGTCAATAATGGGCCTATGGGTTGGGGGTCATCGCCTTCCAAGCTAGGTCACCTAGTGATAAAGAAGAGTATAGAAGAACTGATGGGAGACAGAAGGACTGAGGACAACAAATTCCAGAAGGGGTACCAGCCTACTGGTGGACTGTAGAAGGCCAGGCCTAGTGAGGACATGGCCTGGAAAGGAGACAAAAATCAAAAGGCTGGATGGAAATGAGAATGTACTAGGACTGGGGAGGGAAGGCATGTATCCGGCATGGAAAAGGGATACAGCAAAGTAAATAAAGAAACGCGTATAAAAGAGAAAACGTTCTCACAAGGGGACAGCCCTTGCATCCCGCCAGCAGTCTCCCTATGAAGCTGAGGCACCCAGGCAGCAATGTGTAGAGAGGTCTCATTCTGGAGCTGACAGAGAACTTGCTTGTTCTGTACGCTGTGCCCAGGGAGCTTGAAGCCAGAGCTCCCCTTCCTTCTAAGCAGTGCTTCAGTGTCTTGGGAAAATTCCTCCCACCCCACTACAGAGGCAGGATGGAACAGGTGGGCAATAGGCCACGGTCCATCCCTCCCGAGGCTCCCTATCATTTGAGTTTGGCTAAGGATGTATGACACCAACCCCGTGTGATTCCGAAATGTGTTTCGTAAGGAACAGGACTCCGCAGCTCTGGGCAAGGGCAGGGCAGACTGGTTCAGCACAGCTTTGAGAACAAGGTAGGGTAGTGTCCTCTGTGATGCCCATGAGTTCCTTGACCTGCTGACTCCCCCCACCCCATTCTCCAGGCTGACAGGAAGAACCGACCACTCACTTACTCAAAATACTCAGCAGCAGGCGTGGTCCCGAAAGTGTCATTGAGGCCCAGGCCATCACTAGAGTTGCTGGCATGGGCATCAGAGCAGTTAGGGCTGTTCCAGGTATTGTTGCAGTGGATCCATGGGAGGTCCATGGTGAAGGAGGAGAAGAAGTAGTGCAGTGCCCATGCGATGATGACGTTGTAGAAGAAGCCCACGTAGAAAGAGATGAGGATGACAGTGAATCCCACACCTGGTGATGACAGTAGAACCACCATCAATGGGATGCCCCTCCTACTGCAGAGTCACCATGAGCTGGTGCACTGACATCCCTTGCATTCCACAACACCTTGAAGGATGGGTACCAGACCTTATTCTGTGATTACAGAGAAGAGGTTGCAACTTTGAAAAATCATCTATATCTACCAGAAGCATCAATATCTCTCAGAGAGACACTGAGAGTCAGAGGTGTCATCCAAGACTATAAAAGGGTATCTGAGACCACTCCTGAATATTCAGAGGCTCCCTAGAGTCATCCATGGATATACCAGACCACCCAGGGTCACCCACAGTCATACAGAATGAGCAAAACCACCCATTTCCACCAGTCACTCAAGAAGCAGTCAGGGATGTTCAGGCTCATCGAGGGTCATTCGTGACTACCCCAGGTCATTCAGAGCAGTCAAGCCTACTTATCTATGCCTACTTGACCCACACCAAACCTTTAGAATCATCCATAGCCATCAGGACCATCAGGAACACCCATGCTAACAGAGGCATCAAAGGCTACCTAGAGTCACCCAGAATGCCCAATGCTATCCATGAACAATTAAGAGACTCCTGGAACCCTTTATGGCCATCCATAGGAACCCAGGTTCATTCAAAAACATCCAAGGGCAAACAAGACTGCCCATGAGTACCAAGGGAAGTCCAGGGCCACCCAGAATCATATAGGCTATCCACAGACATCTGTATCCATTCGTGCCTGTCTGGCCACCCAGCATCTCTCAAGACACAGCCATTGATAACTACTCATGTCCCTCTTCCAAGACCATCCAGGACAAACAGTCACCTAGTTTGTTGATAGTCATTTAGAACTTCCCAAACCACGCATGACCAAATAATGTTTCCCAGGCCATGCATGGTTACCCTGGGATTTCAAGGATCAAACAAGACCATTTAGGGATGTAAGACCACCCAGAACTTCCTAAGACCACCCGTGCTTACACTTAGCCACTCAGGGCACCCTAGTCTTGATAGAGTTAAAACTTTTCAGAATCACAAAACCTGGGATTCGGAATCAGCCATTTAGTGGGTGCTCCTGTAAATTGGAGTAGAACACAGAGGTAAGCAGTCCCCTGAGAACAGCCATCTGAGCAGTGGGCAAATGGTCAGGCAGTTAAAAGGCTCTTCACATTGGTCAGGGGACTCCTCCTTGTACCATGCTAAGTAAGTACAGTCACTTTCCTGCTACTGTGGCTCATTTGACTGAAATCAATGCAGAATTCTTCTCTTAAATGTTTAAATAAACATCCCTTTTCATCTTTGCAGATATGTTAGTTTTGATCTATGACTTCAGTTGACTTTATTAAAACCTGGTTAGGCTGTGTGCCTTTTCTAGTCCACTTGAGGCTGGGAGAAGAGTGTGACCTCAATGTGATTTTGCAAGTTGTGGCTTGGTTACTTTAGATGGTCTTAACCCTTTGGAGAAGGTGTTTTCATCTCAAGGCATCATTAAGTTATTTTCCTCCCAAGAAGGCAAGGAGAAGAAGCTAGAATATATCCGTGCTAAACCCAGCAGAGTAAGTGTTCCTCCTTGAATGTCCTCAAAAGTGCAAACAGCAAAATCCGAACTGTTTCCTTTGGAAAGCTTTCTCTTTGATAGATTTAATCAAGATCAAATAACTCCACATTGCAATTCCATTTACCTGCTCCTTAGGAGAAAGGTTTTGATTCCCAATGAACTCATTTAGGAAGCCGTTTGGGATGCAATGTTATTTGGCAGCTATGTTGCCAGGAAGCCACATTGTCAGAATCCACATTTTTCCAAATTGCGCACCTGAAAGTTTTCCCTGCAAGTGATGGTGGGTACTTCTGAAACATTTTAAGGTTAAAACTTTGTACCTAAAGTCCTCAGCTTGAAACTTTAGGAACTCAAAGGAGCCTTGGATCATGTACTGGGGTGGAATATAAGTGCAGTGTCTGAAGAAAGAGCTGACTGTGCCCTTCGTCCTTTGGGGGCCGCTGCTGTGCCTGGCAGGAGCGCTCATGTGGGCTTTACAAGAGTGACAAGACCACCTCCCTTCACAATGGAGCAAAGTCTGCCACCAGATGATGTGGTTCCCAGGGCAAATGAGCTTGCAAAAGAGTACCGCTCTCCTATGTGTGTGTCTTTTCAGCTGCCCCAAGGGAAATGCCTCCTTATGAAGGAAGGTACAAGAGTTGGCTATTCAGTTGGCCACCCTGAACTCTGCTCTTCAAGAAGGCAAAGCCCCAGGAAGCCACCAGTTTCAGCTGCCAAAGTGTAGCCCATCACACTTCACATTTCACTAAGGTAGCACAGTTCACTGGGCTCTGCCCACTGCCCACCTAGTCACGCAGCCAATCTTGGTTTTCTTTACAGAGCTATCAGTAGCAATGCCTGCTCAATTCCACTGCTCCAAGCCACGTTGTTAGTGTTGCACATACCTTGGAATGTCTCAAAATGGTTTTCTGATGTTTTACAAACAACAAAATTTAAAAAAATGCTTTAGTGGTTTTGCTGAAGAGCTATTTTCAGACAGCCTTTTGTGCCGCCCAGGTTTTCCTAGAACTTGCAATCCTTCTGCCTTAGATTCCTTAGTACTGGGATAGTTGGAGCATGCCATTACTATCACCCCACTGCTGATGGAGAGCTTTGGTGCTGTGTGTGGGGGTCCATGTGTGAGTGAACTAGCTTTCTTCTGCTGGCCACAGCCCTGAGGGCTGAATCTGCACCTCTTTCCTGGTTTCCTGTTGGCCTTTCAGTTCTCGTGACTCCCAGTGAGGACTGAGGCACAGGGCTGGTTGTATCTTGTGGTTGCATAGTTGCAGTCTGCCATGGCCATATAAGACCACCAACCCTGGGTATGTCCTCTATACAAGGTTAGGCAAACTGGGTCTCCAATTCAGTTCTCAACTACTATCTGAATGCCAGATTTGGTTGAAGCTCATCCTGGCTACTCCAAAGCCTCCAGGGATGGTGTCTATTCTATGGGTCACATTAATGCTGCTAGATAGATCTAGGAGGATACGACATGTCATTCATTTTCATCTAGAGCTCTTAGATTGAGTCCACTGACATTGACCCAAAAAAATTTGTATAGCAAGTAGACAATGAAACTCCACTTCAACACAAGAATTATCTCCTGGAGTCACAAGGTTCCAGGTGTCACAGGAATCCTCCATTCAGAACCAATGATGGTGCCAGACAGTCTCATACAGTTCTTCTAAGTGCAGACTCATACATTTTGAACACAATGGGGAACATCCAGTGCCAGGATGTGTCCCCAGAGGGTCCATCTGGTTCTGAAGTTGTGCATGGAGGTAGGTTTTGGTGAGGTTCCTCTTTACACAGTTTCGTTTCAGTGTGAATCATTTTAGGAGAATCATTTTGGCCCAGGAAAAACTGCTACCATCTTAATGATTACCAGATGTGAATCCAACATCCAGTAGCCTACTATCTGTGCCTCTTTATTCCGCATTTCCATAGCAGCGTGTCCATGAGGAGCATGCCGTAAGCAGCCGTGAGAAGCCCTTTATTGCTTCTATTCAGAGCAGCAGTTGCTGGTGTCAACCACTGACCCACAGACGCTGCATTGGGGAACTGGGGCTCTGCTTTCTTCCATGTAGCTACTGCTCAAGTAACTCTGAGAAAACCCAAATATTAGTCTCTCAAGAGTTGTTCTCTCAGCAAGTGTCAACTATTGGAGGGGAACCTCACCAGGTCTCTTCCAAGAAGATTTCTGAAGTCTTCTGGAGCTCCATCTCCTTGGGATGGGACTGGGTAAGGACAAGAATGATCCAAAGCTGGCTGGTGCTAAACAGGGCTAGGGTGAGACCAGCGTTTGCTTTTAACACAAGGAGAAGTCCTTGGTCTTCTTTTCAGTGTCAGTATCTCACATGGAGAAGCCACAGCGTTCCCTACCTGGGATTTCCTGGAGACAAGGGAGGTGACATCCGGGAAGTGTCAACTACTGGGCAGGCTGCCTAGGCTCGGTATGAGGTACATCTGCCTCCTAGGGCCTAGTATAAGCATTATCAGGGATCACTGAACTGGAAAGATGATTGATAGACACATGATTGATAAGTGCATTGATGGTTGCACAAATAGATGATCGATAGATGACTAGACAGCCAGATAATAGATTATAGATAAAAAGATGCTTTTTGGATGGACCATAGATAGGTAAGTAGATGACTGATGGACAGGCAAGTAGGTTTTTTTTCTTCATCTTACCATTTTAACACCCTGACAAAAATATTATTACTTAGCTGCAGGGAAGCCTGGCTTGGGAGCAATGGAATGCTCTAGAAGATTCCTGGTCAATGCAGTCTTTAAAAGTAGGATCCACATAGAAGAGCATGCACACATGTCCACACAGTTTAGGGAAGCAGGACCTGCCACCATCTTGCTCTGAAGCCCCAGAGACATGGCCATGCCCCATGGCAGGGCATGTTCTGCACATTACCTTTCAGGACAGGGCAGATCTTCCAGACGCCAGCAGCTCCTTCTCTGTTGAACTGTCCGAGAGCCAGCTCCATGTAGAAGAGTGGCATCCCAGCAATAACCATGAAGAGCAGGTAGGGCACCAGGAAGGCACCTGTGCACAGGACAGCAGCTTCAGCTTGGGGGCCACAGAAGGGGGTTGCTCTCATTATGTGCACGTGGGCCTTGATGCTGCACCCTCAAGTATGGATGACCTTGTCAACCAGCTTCCTGTCTAGAGTGGGAGGCTCCCTGCCTAGCTATCACCTAAGGGGATATCCTGGATGGGTGGTGAACCTCACCTCCTTGCCTGTTCCAGCTGCTATCGCTGCTGGAGAAGTTCTCTTCAATGCCTCTGGTTGTCCCCTGACCCCGTGCCATGAGCTAGGTCAGAAATAAGGCACCCAAGACCCTGAGCCACTTCTCAGCCTTATTCCTAGCACTGTCTCTCCTCCTTCACACCCAACCCCACTTTGCCTTGATCCTATTTGCCTCTCGAGAATTGTGTTCCTGAGGTCTGTGACCCAATCCTGGCATTTAGAGCCTTCCTCTCTGGGAACCAGAACTGAGTTTCTGCTGCCATGTGTTTCCTGGAGCCAGAGTGCAGGGCCTGGTCTACTTACACGGCACACTCTACCCACAAAGGCCATCCCCCACCTGAGTCCTCTTGCTCCCCTCTTGCTGACCTGGAGTAAGGCAGAGCACGGCTACAGCTTGCTCCTGAGGTTTGGATGAGAAAGATGGGAGTCCCCTCACCTTGGATCTCTTACTGGAGCTGCTGAGACCTTGGGGCACTCTCCTTCAAGAGCATGTAAAGAGGCCACTGTGCTCATGGGTTTGCTTGAGCCGTTCCTTCCCAAAGTAATTCTTCACAACCCACAGCCAGTCGGGGAGACCGGGCCATGGAAACAGGCTTTCTGGACTCAACTTGACTTTCTCCAGTAACCCTGCTCTTTTCCCTCTTTCTTTAGCTCCACTGCACAGCTATGGCTCTATAGCTGAGATAAGAAAGCCGGGGAGCCAGGCCTGGTGGCACAGATAATAATCCCAGCTACTCCAGAGGTTAAAGGCTGGAAGATCATATGTTCAAGGCCCTCCTGATCTACAGAGTGAGTTCAAGAACCGTCTAGGAAACAGTGAAATCCTGACTCAATCTAAAAAAGTTAAGAGGGCTACAGGTGCAACTCAGTGGTAGCGAGCTTGCCAGCATGCAAGAGGCTCTGGGTTCAATTCCCATAACTGTATTTAAAGAAAGGAAGGGAAGAAAGAGGGAGGGAGAGAAAAGGCAGCAGAGATGGATACATTTCAGTTCAGGGGCATCTTCTGCCCTCCTGAGTTCAACTTAAATTTTTACTAAGTTCAACAACTCTGAATTTGACTGAAAGTTGACTGAAATCGTGCTCTTCGGGCCTTTGAGAGTTTTCGTTCCAAAGTGAAAAAACTGGCAGAAATAGAAGTCAGGGCCTGACGCTTCCACCTGCTCCCTACTCCTGTCTGCTCTCTGGGTTCCACATTCCTGGCTGTAAGATTTTATCTGAGCTCCCAGCTCGAAAAGCCTGAAAAGCACCTGCTGCTGGTGAAGTGGTCTCACCATCTGGCAGGACAGGACCATCTCGCTGAGAGCATTTCCTGTGGTGTGCATGTTCCCGTGCATGCAGGAGCATGTGTGTACATACCTGTAAGGCCAGGCGTCATCCTTGGGTCTTTCCTCAGGAGCTGCCCACCTTGATTTTTGAGACCAATGTCTGCCATTGGACTGGGGCTCCCTGGATAGGCTAGACTGAGACTCGTTGGCTATCAATCCCCAGGGTCTTGTGTCTGTCTCCCTAGAGCTATATAACTATATAACTAGTGTGCACCACCATGTCCTGCTTTTTCATGTGTGTTCTGGGGATCAAACTCGTGTCTTCACACTTGCATAGAAAGCAGTTTACTGTGAGCACTTCTTGAGAATGCAACCCCCACTCTACCATGGATGCTACGGCCGCCACTGTGCCCTGCATCCCCTGCCATGCCCCCACCCTCAGAAGGCACAGAAGACCAGGCAATGCTCACCTCCACCATTTTTGTAGCACAGGTAGGGAAACCGCCAGACATTGGCCAGGTCCACGGCAAAGCCAATGACTGAGAGCAGGAAATCGATTTTCTTGCTCCAGGTCTCCCGCTCTTGAACCTCCACTGGCGTCTGTGGCGGGTTGATGAGGGTGGAGTTGGTCAGCTGCACTCCATTCTGCTCCTTGACCAGGATGAGTTCCACTTCTCTGGGGCCCATGGCATTGGGCTCTTTAGCCGGGGCCACCACAGACGACATTGGTCCTACAGAGCATTTGCTCTTACTCATGAGTAGACTGGAGCCCAAAGAACTCTGCTTCTTCCTTCTTGGCCTTCAGCTAGCATAAAACAAAACAACAACAAAAACAAAAACACAGCAACGCGCAGATTCAGTAGTCATGTCTATGGGGTCCCGGGCTCGAGCACAGGGACCTGGGGTAGTTCAAGTACAGGAGTGGCCATGGCCAGGTGAAGGATAGCTGGGGGATGCTGGGAGAGGCTCACAAAGATGGGAGAGACTGGCTATGGAAACCAGAAACAGGCATCCTTACATGCTCCTGCAGTTCCTTCCCCCCCCCCCCCACCAAAGCCCTCATTCCCATTAACGCAGGCTTGTGTGGTTTCTAATTTGCTTTCTAATAACAATCCCAGGTATTATCTGGATTGCTTAACCACATTCCCAGGGGGCAATCTTTACACCTTGCCAACAGCATCCCATTCACTTTGGTCTTTCTAAGGGGCGTGTAGCTTTCTTTATGCTTACTAATACAACAAAGAACAAAATGAATATAACAAAATATCAGCCACAGTAGCTGAAAGTTTAAACAAACGGTCATCAGTTTCTCCAAGGAGAGTGTGTACAAACAACCCTGCCCAAGACCATGGCTTTACCTGCTTTTGAGCTGACAAAGAGTTACTAGAGTGTCACCAGGGGAGGGGTCAATCCACCACCACACTAAGCAGCACTCCCAGAGAAAGCCTCTCCTATGCTTCTGCGGAATCCAGGCCAGGGGCAGGAGGCAGGCAGCAGCACCCACATGCCCTCAATGACAGCCTGTTTCCACTGCACTCAGACAAGCACACTGATGGAAGCCCAGCGTCTGGGTGGCTGCTCTAATGGGGTGACTTTCCTCTGCATCCCTAAACAAAAACTCCTGACAGAAGTTATTTTATGCACCACTTCTCTGTGGCCTCTTTACCCTGGTGACAAACCCAAATGCAAATTCCTCGCATATGTCAAAAATGGGCTAAAGGGTTTGCAGCTGCCGGGGAGCAGGTGTGACTGCCAGAGTAGGTGGGTTGCGAGAAGGCAAGGAGCAGAGCACAGGACCCAGCCCCAGGCTCTGCTGCCTGCTCTCTTACAGACACACAGGTACAGAAGCTCCTGCCTGCCCCACCCTACTCCTCAACTCTTGCTAAGAGGTGAGGTTTGGGCACAGATAGCAAAATGGCCCCTGGGAAAACATCTTTCTTCACCAGCTGGATCAGGAAACCTTGTAAGCCAAGGTTCCTTGTCTTTCCCCACAGCCAGAGTTCAGCCCAGACTTACAGAAAAGACAACAAAACAAAACAAACAAACAAAAAACGGAGAAAGGAGATGGGGCTTTGGCATGTTGTGAAAATAAGCCCAAAGGGTGTGCTTTTTCCAGATTCAGGCCACTCAAGTGGCGTTAGTCCATCACTGAGGGTCCACGATGCCCAGCCACAGCCACAGACAGCCATGCCCCCTGGGAAGCAACAGCAGCCTCCAACGAACAAGGTCTTGAGCCTGGGATCCGAGGAACCCTACGCTCCAAGGACAGGCACTGAGCACACACCCCTCAGTTCTGTATGGAAAGAGATGCGCTCCAAAGCCCTGGTTGTTGGCGATTTGGACCCAGAACTCGGATGCCTCTGTTCCCTGCCCCTTGCTCCCGCTCCGTAGCACGACCGTCCAGGGTCAGAGTAGAATTCTTGTCTGTCGCTCTGTAGCCTAGCCATCGAGGGTCAGAGTGGGGCAGGGGTAGTGGAGATGCCACCGCAGAGGATGCGCAAGGAGAGACCCTGGTCCTTACCTGCCTCCTGCGCTGGGCTTCAGCTCTGAGGTCCTAGAAGTCTCCTGTCCCGCTTCACGGCTTTGGTGGGTCTCAGCCTCAAGCTCTTATCTTGTCGCGGGATCAGTATGCCTAGCCCCGCCCGCCGTCGGGGGCGCCCGCTGGCACTGACTCCGCCTCCGTCCCGCCCCGGGTGGGAGGAGGACAGGCTGGGCAGCGCCCCTGCATCTCTTGGGGACTGGGATGACTGCCGGAGCCAGAGGCCGCCTGAGCCTGGGCAGTCTAGGACCTTGGCGGTGTCTTGTGCGTCCAGAGAGCCTCGGCCACGTGGGAGCAGGGTACCTCTAGGTTGGACGCGTTGTGGAGCAAACGGACAGTTGGTTTCCAGGAGGAAGCAGTCCATGTCGCCCTGTCACTGCTCTCTGCGCTCCTTGAGGTTGTCCGGACAGAGTCTGCTAGGGACTCCCAGACAACTGGTTCCAGCAAGGTTGCGAAGAACAGGACCCCTGAGAAGAGTGCGAAGTGGTGAGCGTGGGGACTTGTACGGAGCTCCCTAGGCACACTCTGGTCTCTCCACTTTTCCCTTCGATGCTATATGACTCCCCCATCCTGCTTCTGTGATGCTGAGCAACCTGCGGACAAGATTCTCCAACTCAAGCTCCACCAGAGCAAAGCAAGCAGGACGCACATCACAGTGCTGTGGTGGCCCACCCTTGTGCCTTAGCCGGTTTGCTCAGGGACTTCTCACTTCGTGAGCTCTAGCCTTAGGGCCCCAAATACCAATACACTTCTGATCTGTCCCAGTGCTCCTCTGCCACCTTTCTCTGGTCCCACGGTCACAAGTACATGTTTGTAGTGTGCGCCTGTTCACAGCCCCACCTCAGCTCTCTAGCTTGCCTCTCAGAGTCCTGCCTGAGCATATTTTACAGAGATCCAGGACATCTGATTCAAACCAGGAGGCTCTGCTTCAGCAAACAAGTTCTCTGGAGGGGCCTATAAAGCCTGTGTAGTCTAAATCCTGCTCCGGGGCCAAAGGACCAGGAACTGGAGTTCTCCTGCCCTGATGTGTGTGAATTGTGGGCACCTAGGAATGTCCAGGACACCCAGATGTGAGCAGGTCCTAGGTAAGCAGCATCCCTGAGCTCTCTCAGAGTTTCCTCTCTGCACCCCTCCCTTCCCTGCACTTACCTTCCATACCCTTCTCTCCCCGAACTTTTCTCTCCTTCCCCCCTTCTTTCCCATTTCTGCTCCCCCACTCCCAGAGTAGTCGAGAGATTTGCCCAGAGCACATGGTCTCTGGAGGGGGTGTCTCACCTGCAAGCTCTACTGAATCAAGTTCCTAGCAGTGTTTCTTTTCACTTGGGACCCCAGAAATGGCTTGGATCCTCACCTACCTGTTTGCTCTTCTGTGCCCATGTCCTGTGGTCTCACTGATTCCCTTCAGCACCCCCCTCCAAAAAAAAAAAAAAAACAAAACAAAACCCCATGGGGCTGGTGCTAGGCAGGAAGCTCCCAGAGAAGCTCTTCCATGTGGAATGGGAGGAGACAGAATGCTATGGCTGTCGTGGTCAACTAAAGCACTGTGAAAAACCAGCCCAGCCTTGGATTCATTCAGTACACATTTATTCCTGTAAAGGCTTGGGAGTCTCAGATCCCAGGGCCACGGATGGCAAATGGGAAGTTCTCTAGGGTCTCTCCAGGGTAGAAAGCTCCCCAGGGCCATTTTAAAGACACAAACCTAACATGTAAGTGGAGCCTTTGAATCCTGATCATCTCCCAAGACCTGACTCTGGGTACCAGCTGACAAGAGAGGGCATGAGTTCCACATGTAGAGGGCCTGGGGGAGACTGATTTCAGTCCTTGAGACTCCAGCTGGTAACAGGGACTTCAGGAGATGATAGCACCACCTCAGATCTTTAACCACAAGGGCTATCTCCTTGCCTGTGTGTAGCTATACAATCTTATGCAGATATCTCTTACATTCAAAGAAACTGGCTTTTTCTGATCCTCACAGCCAAGTTAATAATATGCTTTGAGATCACCGAAGACATAATCTGCTATCCTACTGTGTAATCAGCCTGTTGAAGTTTAATTTGCCTTGAAGAGAACAATGTAACAACTAACCTTCCTTGCCTCAGTTTCCCATGTAGTGTGCTTCCACAACCTATGCTAACACATAACTTTGATCTTAAGTTATGTAGTCTCCCATGACCCTGATCCAGAATAATGCATGCGTGTATGCATGTGTGTTGCAGTGATCATTTGCTGTAAGTAGCCAACAGCCTAGAAGCAGCTTTACACAACCTCCACGACCATTGGAAGCAACCTATGAATCCAGCTTAATAAAGTATGTTTGTAGTATGGAGTATTTCAAAGTCAATTAGAACCAGTAACTTAATACCTTGTAAAAACTCTGTTAAAGACTTGTGTAAAGGATCTCCAATTCCCCATGCCATGCTTTCTGTTTTGTTCAGTAAGTACACAGCAAAGCCCCTCGTTAGGGACAGACAGAAGTCACAGGGAGAGATGAAAACCAGCAAAAAAGACATTCCAAACCCCAGGAATACAAAAGAATGGCCTGTATTCCTCAGGGTGTCGGGACAGAATACCATGGGGCATGAGGCCCTCTAGATTACCCATGGGACAAGGAAGAAAATAACCATAGGGTAAGGTGGCTTGTGGACAAAACACACCAGTTCAGTGATATGGAGTGATCACATGTCACCAGCACTGGGTTAATGTCCCATTTCCCGGAGCCCTCTATGCCTGCCACACCTGTCTCCTAATCATGTAGCTAGAACAATGGGACTTTGTATGCTTTCAGAGAAAAAGACTAAAGGGGCTGGGCATGCAGTCTCACCACAAGTGGTAGAGAGCTAAGAGTTTAAGCATCTCCACCTCACTTTCTGGGTGTGTGTACAGGTAGATGCCGTGTGTTTGGCACTGAGTTAGTCAAACTGGATTGAATGGCCTATTTTGAATGCTGGAACTTTGGCTAAATGCAGAGCTCGGTTCCTTATAGTTGTTGCTGAGGCCGTTGGCTCAGCGCATTGGTTGAAAAGAAGTGGTGCTATATATATGCTCATAGATTTGAATGCTTAGTCATCCGGGAGTGACACTATTTGGGAAGGATTAGAGCTATTAGAAGGTGTGGCCCTGTTGGAATAGGTGCTGGAGGAAGTGTGTCACTGGGGGGTGGGTAGGCTTTGGGGTTTCAAAAGGCAATGCCAGGTCCCCCTTATTTCTCATTCTCTCCCTCTCTCTGCCCTTGGATCAGGATATAGCTCTCAGTGACTGTTCCAGCACTGTGAGTCTGACATGCTCCCACCGTCATCCTCACCATGGTTATATACTCTCACCATGGGCTCGACCTCTGAAAGTGTAAACAAGCCCCCTACTAAATATTTTCCTTTATGAGTTCCTTGGTCATGGCGTCTCTTCACAGCAATAGAACAGTGACTAAGACAGTAATGGATTCCCAGCTTGAGTGGATTGAGCTGTGCCTAGGAGATCAGTGAGATGTACCTTTGGGTGTGTCTGTGAGGACTTTACTAAGAGGGGGAAAGCTGCCTCAGATGTTCATGGCAGCTTCCTACAGGATAGGATGAGGAGGAGACACAGAGCACCCCGCCCCCGTGCACCCAGTGGAGGCATTCTCCCTGTTTCCTGGCTGCAGGAGGTAAGTGGCTTTCTTTTGCCACACCTGTCTGTCAGGATGCATTGGAGTTGTATGACTTCGCAGGGAGCTGAAAGCAAACACTTGCCCACCCCATAGGGCACTGACAACCGATCAAAGAAACGATTCCGCCCAAGTCCAGCTTGCTGAACCAATGAGTATATTGGGCTTACTTACAGAGGCATGGGTGAGGGATTAAAATGTGCCCCAATAGCTGCATTCTCAGAGAACCCCACTCTAGCTTGGGTGATAGCCTCCTGAGAGCTGCATAAATGGAGTTCTCTCTATGTGTTCTATACAACTGGGGTGGGCGGGCACAGGAAGGAGTGTCTGGAATCTCAGGTGAGGGTTTAATGATCTTCTCCTCACCATCCTTTTCTGGTAGGTCATCAACAAACCCAATCTTGTCGAGGGTCCCCTGTGGGTAATCACAGCTGTTCTGATTAACACAGTAATGACTATGCTGAACCTAGTTCCACAACATCTGGTAAGACACAGAAGGTTGGAAAGAAAGACAAGACCAGCAACTTTTGCCCTTGGTGAAGTTTGTGTGTGCTGGTGGGTCTGGGATTGGTTAAGACATTCATTAAAAAGGCACCACTCTGTACCAGGTGGGCCTCTAGTTCAGAAAGCAGGTGTCTGGATGTTTTTAAACAACATGGAACACAAATGGAAATACCTGCCACCCATTTACCATGACTTTTACTGACGGTTCAATTTTGAACAGACCAGAGCAAGATAGATCCTGGAAGTGCAAGCTAAGAGGTTATATGACCTAAGGAGGCTTTCAGACTTACAGAATATGGGGTTTTCACAAGAAACACAGGTAGTCAGGCTTCAGCTTTGAGATGCATACTTAGCAGGTGCACAGTATTGTCCTGCTGTGAAATGCACTCACCTAGCATAACCAGTGGCGCTTGGGAGATTGCCTCAGATGCTGACACAGTGCACACGCTTAGAGTTTGGGGTAGTAAGTAAATATTCTTCTGGACACCCTTTCCTCCTGAGTAAGTGTGTTGCTGAGGTATAATTGAAGCCCAAGGAATTCCAAGTCACATTGTCACCCAAGCAGCCTGCAATCCCATAAGTCTGGCAAAAAGGTTCCTTGTCATTACCAGGGAGAATATGTGACACTGCCATCACCAGGTGGGGTATATGACATTGGCATCACCAGGTGGGGCATGTGACATTGGCATCACCAGGTGGGGCATGTGACATTGGCATCACCAGGTGGGGCATGTGACATTGGCATCACCAGGTGGGGCATGTGACATTGGCATCACCAAGTGGGGCATGTGACATTAGCATCACCAGGTGGGGTATATGACATTGGCATCACCAAGTGGGGCATGTGACATTAGCATCACCAGGTGGGGTATATGACATTGGCATCACCAAGTGGGGCATGTGACATTGGCATCACCAGGTGGGGTATATGACATTGGCATCACCAGGGAGAGTATACGAAACTGTGTTTGAGAAGGCTCTAAAGATACAGGAAGCATCAGGCCTCTTCATATTCAGACCATTCCTTTGGCTTTATAGGAGACCATTGTGTGTGTGTGTGAAAGAAAACAGCTTACATTTGATATTTGCACACACTAGAAAGACGTTCTTAGAGATAAGCAGGCTCCACCAGCGTGCAGGATTGTGACTGCAGGACACCCAAGAGTCTGGAATTGTGCTGTATAACATGCCACTGAGGGGAGAAGATCAGGTTATTGGTCTGAGTGACCCTTGGGCATTGACTATTGGATGGCTCCACATGCAGAGAACACAAAGAGAATTGAGAAGCAGGTACAAAGCTCTTTCTGAGAAGGTTTTGTGTGTTTGAATGAGAATATGCCCACAGGCCCGTGTATTTAAACACTGATCCTCAGGCACTGTTTGAGGAGGCTGGGAGGAAGGGCATTGTTGGAGGAAGTATGTAACCGGAGGCAGGCTTTCAGAGCTTAAAGACTGCCTTTTCCAGTTCCTTCTCTCTCTGCTTTGCCTCCAGTCCAGGATGTGAACTACCTCAATCCTGCCCCAGCTGCCACGCCTTCTGCCGCCGCCACCCTGCCATTGTAAACTCTAACCCTCTAGAAACATAAGCCCAAATAAACTCTTTTGTCTACAAGCTCTCCTGCTCATGGCGTCTGACACAGCAACAGCAAGTAACTAATACATGATGTAGAAAACCCTGGGAAATCTACAAAATAACGACCCAAAATAATAAGGGAATTCACTGGTAGCTTAAGGCCAACACTGCAAAATGTGGGCTCTCCTTCAACTGATCTATAGGTAAACTCAATCCAATCGGAATTCTAATGTGCTTTTTGGAAGCAATTGACAAAGTTGGTTATAAAATGTATCTGGAATACAAGGATCCTAAAATAATCTAAAACAAACTTCAAAAAAAGAATAGCCTTATAGAAACCCACTACGTTGTGAACTAACTAAAAGACATAATTTTTAAAGAGTCCGTCTACTCTGCTTGTGTAAACAATGCTTCCTCCCCAAGACATGTTCTTAAATGGAAATCTCAGTGCCAGGTATGGGATACCTGTCTATGAGTTATTGGTCAGAGAAACTCCCGGAGCCCCGAAACAACACCCGCTATTGTAATTTCTCTTGGTTGCTCACCATAGCTAGATGGTAAGACCCTATTGTGAAGACACAAGACTTTGATTGCAGGACATGAGAGTCAAGCTAGAATGCTCCTCGATCCCTTCCTGTTCTCACTACCCTGCCATATACCCAGACAGCCACTGGTTCATCCGCCGTGGCCACGGTTCAACTTTTCTCAGATTTTTATAAAGCCATTCTGTAACAAATACTGTTTCATGTCTGTTCTCTCACTAAGCGTATTTAAGGTGAATCCTAGCTATTGCCTGGCTCTGTGGGTAGCTTTTCTTTGCTAGAGGGTATTCCACTGTATGGGCACAGTGAACTTTCTCATAGCTACAGACAAACAGCTGTCCATTATGACAGAGCCCACAGGTCTTTGTGAGGATGTGGTCTGCCACTTCTCCTGGGTGAGCTCTCATGGAATGGCTGGCCATATGGTGGGCATGTGAGTCTTAAAAAAATAAAAACAGTTAACTGTTGCAGAAATCATATCTTGGAGAAACCAAACAGCGCTCATTGTTGGAAAACTCATCTTTGATTATTCTGACAGGCTCGACCAAGCTTATGCTTGGAGGAACAGGGCCCCAATCCACAGTTTATTGCATGTATGTGCTGTATAGCATCGTCTTTGTCTTACTGTTATTGGTGGGGTTAGCCTTTATGACTAGGGACTATTGAAGAAAGGGTCTGAATCTTAGCCTAGGTCGCTGAGGTCCGTAAGCAAGCAGAGACAAGGAGGTTAGGCCAGTTGTTTAATATCTGTCTGTTTCTAATCAGGGGGAGGGATTGCTGATGCAGTAAGCAAACAAGATTACAGAAACAAAACAGCATGTATTATTCAGAGCTACAAGTGCAGTAAGAAATTTAAACTCACTTAAATCCTCCTTATTAGTTATGTCATGGGCATTTCTACAGCGTTGGGGAACGCCCCTTACCTGCATTCTTAGCACACTCTGTACCAGTCTTTGTAAGACCAGATGTTTTGATACATCTGTAGCTATTTCTCATTTTGGTTTGAATTTGCATTTCTCTAATGACCAAAATGATTTGGCACTTCTTCGTGTGTTGGTCACAGTGTAACTTCTTGTCAGGGATTTGTTCAAACCTTTTTCACATTTGAGTTTTTACACTGGAATGGAATTTGAACAGTCCTCTCCATCCTTTGGAGACATGTCTGCTTATTTGTTTATTTGTGGGTGCTGGGCACGAAGCTCACCACTGAGCTCAGGCCCAGACCAGGTTACAGGCTGTTTAACAGAACAGTGCTTTGCAACTATTTACACCAATTTTGGATTGCTTTCCTTATTCTCGTAGGGTCGTTCAAAGAGCAGAAGTTATTTGATGAAGTTCAATTTATCATTTTTTTGAAAGCTGCTTTTAGTGTTAAGACATTTTTACCAATCCCAAGATCACAAAGGCTTCCCCGTAAGTTTTTCTCAGAAATCTTGTATATTATAGACTGTACATTTGTGTACATAATCCATTTTAAGCCAATGTAGCATAAAGCATGTGAATCTCTTACTGGCCCAGGACCATGGGGCCCAGCACCACGGGACCCAACACCATAGAAATGTGATCCTCCTTCTACCTGATCATCTCTGCAGTTTCCCCGAGGTCAGCTCAACACATAGCTGCTTGTTTATTTCTGGATTCTGCTCACTTTCTATGATGCAAACTTGGCAGTGGCCTGTAATTCACAGACTGAAGCCCTGACCTTCCAACATGACTGTGCTGAGCTGGGCCAGCACATCCTTCCCTGTCTGTTCCCTTCTACCTTGTGTCTTCATATATGAGGTGTGCTTCTTGTGAGTACGATGCCTTGGGTCTTGCCTTGGTATCCAATTTGACAGTTTCTGCTTTTTAGTTGGGGTATTCGTACCACGCACAATTAACGTGAGGACTCGTTGGGCTGGACTTATGTCTACCAGCTTGTTATTGGTTTTCTATTTTTTTCAGATTGAGTGCTTTTGTTTCATTCTGCCTCTCCTCTGCTGTGTTTCCTTGCTGTGTTCTGTGTGCTGCCTCACTGCCTGCAGTATGCACCATCTCACTGTATCTGCTTTCAGAGACATCATGCTTTAGCTCAGCGTGTAGCAGGGACACCTGACCAGAGTGCTGCCAGCACCAAATATTTCACTGTGCCCATTATGAACCGCAGAGTGCATTGCCAACTTGCCAATAGACGGCCCATCCTTTAAAACAGATCTAGATAGTGAAGAAAGGTTTTTCTGTCATCTTCATAACTACTCTTCCTATTTCCTTTGTATGGAGCCAGATTTACAAATGCTCTCACTTATCTTGTGCTTGAAGAACTTGCTTCCACGTTGAGGGGCTGTTGGAGTTGAGTTGTTCTCTTAGCTTCCTGTGCCTGGAAGTCCTGTTTCTCTGAGTTGTAAGCTAAACAGCTGGGCAGAGCCCGACTGGTCAGCAGTTTCTTACAAGTCCAGGCTCCACAGGCGGTCACGTGTTCTTTAGCTCTCGTCTGCACCTCGGAAGGGTGTCTTCCTCTGGCTGAACTTTCTGTGCTGTCCTTGGTGTTGATTTGGAGCACTGCTGTGGCCTGGGAGGAGCCCCCCTCATGGTCTCCGTTTCTTTTCATATGGCAGTTTAGAGTTTGCATCACATCAGGAAGACATTTTTTTTTCTCTTTTTTTTCCTTTTTTTCTTTTTGCTTCCCTTTTCTCTGGGAACCTGCTGGCACATAAATTCAGTAGCTTGAATCTCACAGATAGGATAACCCAGTTTCGGTTCTTTTCCCCCCCTTCATTTCGTTTCTACTTGCCTCTTCTTTGGAGATACTGATCTGCTCTCAATCCGGAGCAGCGTATTTTGAATCCTAGGATTTAGATCTGTGTCTTTTTACATCTTCTATGCATCTCCTAAGCAAACTCAGTCTTCTTCCAGCTTGCTCCCTGTACGACTGAAGGCAGTTGTGATGACTCAAGGAATCTGCTGCTTCTATCACCAGAGCAATTTCTGGGCCTGCTTCTATTGGTTACAGGTTACAGTTTCCTGCTTGTTTGTAGCCTGATTTGGGATTTGACATCAGACATTGTACTAGAGTTTGTCCTTGGCTTCTAGGATATATATATATATATATATATATATATATATATATATATATATATATATATATATGTATATATATGTATAAAATCTTTTTTTCCAAGACAGGGTTTCTGTGCTGTAATTCTGACTGTCCTGGAACTCACTTTGTAGATCAGGCTAGCCTTGAATTCCCAGAGATCCACCTGCCTTTGCTTCCCGAGTGCTGGGATTAAAGGCATTCGCCACAACTGCCCAGCCAGGTCGTATTTTTTAAGGGTTGTTTGATAGTTCCCAAATAGTACTTACACCAGGGCTAACATTTCCTCCTCACTGGGGAGAGAAAACTACTTGAGCTCCCCTGAGATCTTTATGGCCTTGGCTTTCTTCTGGACAGGCAGTTTCAGCCCCTGTTCCTTCTGACCTGAAGCAACTTTTTGTTAGGCTTAGGAATGAGCCGGCACTCAGCTGGCTCTCACAAAACTGGACAAGTAGGCACTGCTCACCATTCTGAGGCTTTTATCATCATTTCTTAGCATACAGCTTGCATCCTTACTGCTGAGTGGCTTGCACAGCTCAGTCCTGTCTGTGGGAAGCTTCGTGTAGAGGAGAGAGATAGTTCTGTGTCTTGACCCAATTACTTTGGACTCTAGAACTAATTCTAGAATTGACTCTAGAACCAAGCATATGGTCCGTGCAGCTTTACTAGTTTGATAGAGAAGGTGATTTGTCTTCCCAAGATGGGATCAATTCCTGACGAATTTACTCAAATATATTCACTAGTTTATTGCCTTTGGATCTCTTGATGCTGCTTAACCGACTCTTGAGTTATGTGTGTTCCCAAGGACTTCTATATCTGTGGAAGGAACCTTCCTTTTCACAAAATGCCTTCCTTTGGCCTGAGAGCTCCTTATCTCAAAGTCCACCGGCACAACGAAACCTCGTAGGCTGCCCCCTCTTGGTCACGTTAGCCTGCGGAACTACATTTCCTATTCTTCTACTTTGAACCTTCGCTTACACTGCATATACTTAGCCATTTTATTTTTCATTCAGCCTACCAACTGCTGTTGAGAGTTTTAGTCTGAGCTTAATGGAAATACTGACACAATGAAGTGTGTTTAACTTAGAACATGGCTATTTTGTTTTGTCTTCCTTTGTACTCCTCCTAATCTTACCTAGTTTGGATAAAACTCATGTTTACAGTAACTATGATGTTTTGGTCTTACTTCCTTTGGAGAACTTGTAATATACATCTTCCTTCCTTCTTTCCTTCCTTCCTTCTCTTTTTTTTCTTTTTTCTTCAAACAGGATTTCTCTATGTAGCCGACTGTCCTGGAACTCGCTCTGTAGACCGGGTTGGCCTTAAATTCAAAGATCTGCCTGTCTCTGCCACGGCTCCTAGCTGTGATATGCATTTCAACAGTGTATCTTTACACACTACCTAGCCTTCGTGCTTCCCTTCCTGTATTTCTGGGATTACTGTACTCACCGTTGGCGATGATGAACTGGTTCAGCTTTTGATAACTAAAAAATGTCTTTATTTTTGCTTGGCTTTAGAAAGGTATTTTTAAGCACAGAATTTCAGGTTGGAATTTTCTGTCTTTGATCTTGAGGACGTCACCAGCCTTCTAGCGAGCACAGTCAGAAGTCACTGAGCCGTTGGTGGCCATCAAGGAGTTGACAGCAGTCAGTCACTTCACCAAGAAGTCAGCAGTTGCTAAGAACCTGGAGACTACTGAGGAGCTGGCAGTTACTATGAACGCTCTGGTCATTGAGAAATTGGCCACCATTGAGACGTCATCTGACGGTCACTCAAAACTTGGCCGGAGCCACTGAGAAATCATCTATTAGGCACTGAGAATTTGGTTCTTGTTGACACACGGGAGACCACGAGAAGTCAGTAGTCATTCATCGAGGAGTTAGCTGATATCGGGAATTCAGCTGCCAGTCACTAACCAGTGGGCGCGGCGCAGTCCCCTGGACAGGCTGCGTTCCTCGCAAGCACACATGTTTCCTCTGGCTGCCTTTGCGTTTTTCTTTTAAAGTTTTTTATCACATTATTTGTGTGTGCACATGTGCGCGTGCCAGGCACACAAATGGGATCAGAGGACAACCTTGGAAGTCGTTCTCTCCTCCCACTATGTGACTCCTGGGGGGTCAAGCTTGGGTCATCAGGCTTGGTGGCCAGCACCTTTTCCTGGGCCTAGCTTGCTTGGTATTTGTTTGATTCGGTGCTCATTGGACTGCTTCTTTTATGTCTGCATTTATAGATTTGGGGAAATTATGGCTATTATCTTGTCAGATATTTTTTTTTTTCCTGTCCCTGAAAGGCTATCTGACCATGTTTCTTGGGCTACTCATACCCTTTCTCTGAATTTCCTGCCCATGCAGTCCCATGCTGGGACTTGTACATTGCTAACCAGGTTCCTGCTTCCTCCCTCAGTGCATCGCCAGGAGCTTCTCAGGAATAACGTGGTATAGTGTGAATTGTCTCTTCTCACCAGCCCAGTGCTCACCTCATGGACTCTTTCCCAAGTGTCTGGAAAGGAGGGTGTATCAGCAGCAGAGCTAGTCAGCAACTACCTAGCCTGGTTGAAGCTCTCTCTAATTCACAGACCTGAGCTGGCACCACGCTTGGGAAGGACCTGGCAGCTCCCTGAGGCAAGCCAATTGCTCTGGACCTCTCCATCATGACCGGAAAAGCTTCCTGATTGATAACACACCCCAGATACAGATTCAGCTTCTGGGTTTTCCTGCCAACACCTCCCGCAGTATGGTGAGAAGCCTATTCACGACTGCCCACCTTCCACCTATGGCTACAGAATCCACTACACAGCCAAATCAGGCTGGAAGGGCAAAGGCTGGGCTCTGACATTGGAAGTGTACCTGCAATACTGTGCTGCTTTCCCACCACAGAATGGTGCTTTAACTGAAGACTAGTGCACATTGCTAACAGTGGCCAGGAAAGCATCTGTAACTGAGGAATTAGCAGTGGTTCAGTGTATCTGATGACACCCTGGTGGCTGAGTTAGTTCTAAATGCTCCCTTCACCTTCTTAAGGTCCTTCTCCACTAGACTTTACTCCTGCCTATAGTCTTGGGTATGGCCAGGTGGCCATTCTGCCCAGTGAGGCAGGAAGGTGAATGACAAATACCAATACAACGGTGCAGACTTTTCTCCTCCCTGACATTTGACAGTCTCTGGAGGGTACGCTGACAGTAACAGTTTATAGAAGGATTTTGAGGGAAGAAAGGAAAGAAGAGAAGAAACACTGTAATTAAATTGCAATTCCCCAAACAAACAAAATAATGGGCAGAGCTGTGGCCACTGTCCCCTCCTGGGCGAGACACAGATCTACTTGCTGACCTTGACTCTCTGGTGCACATCTGTTACTGTGTAACTTTGCCTGGGCAGAGCCATAGGCCCTTCCAGAGATTCTGCTTCTCCATTCATAATGGAATACTTTGCTTTTAAGAGCCTCTGTCCCAAGACCCAAAGTTTCTACGTGGGACCAAGGTCTCTACCTGGGACCACAAGACATATACCACACCAAGTTAAGCAGCTGTCAGGTCTGGGGCACCGCTTTCCTGAGTCAAGGAACAAGAGAAACGTGACTGTATTAGATAGGACAGCTGGTTCTAAAGATGGGTGGCAAAGGACCACTGTCATGAGACTGGACAGTATGGACAGTGGCTTTCCATGTGCTTTTTGGCATTGTCATGACTAGCACTGGAACTAGGCTGCTGCCGTATCTGGGGTGCGGGAAGCATTAGTAGGTACTGAAGAATCTGTAAGCATGTATTGCCATCAGATGGTGACACAGAAAAGAGGACAGAGCAGCTATGGGATTGTGCACTTGCTTGACTGGGCATGTACATACTTGTGTGCATGCAGGCTTGTGTGCATGCTTGTGTGTTAACTTGCACATCAGCTGGTTAACTGGTTACTCATTCTTCCCATTTCTCGGGAACCCCTATCATTTTATCGAGAGAACATCAGGAGTGGTGAGCAGTGAACTCTGAAACTCAAGTTTTTCCACAAGAAAATGTTTAGATGGGCTTTTAACCAAACTCGGCTTATCCTGAGGTAGAGACAAGGCCGGTGGGATCCATCTTTCTGGGAAAAGGTTATGAGTTTGTATTCATAGGTAAGACTTCCAGCACCATGCAGAAGGACACACAAGGAATGTAACCCACACTCTGTAAAGCTAGGGGTGGGTATGGGTGGGCTCCAAGGGATGGGTGCTGGCTCTCCCTACCCTGGTTTTATATGGAATCTCTAGGGCAGGCAGCTCTTTTAAAGATCTCTGGAGTGGCTTCGTTTCTTGTGTGCTGCTTGCTGCAGGCTGGTTTCAGCCCCAGTGTGGAAGAACTGGGTGATCAGAGCAGCACAGACATATCTATCTGAGGACAAGCATAGGGCTCCAACATTTGAACATGTTGCTTGTCTGGTTGTTGTGCTGCATGTGTGTTTCCAGTTTGCGCTTGGAACTGCAGTATCTCCTGTCATCTTGAACCAACCAGATTACAGGTAACAACTTTGCAGGCCAGCTCTACAAAGACATGAAGCTCATGCGTTGGTTTAAACTTTTAAAAGTTGTAAACAAGCCAGGCATGGTGGTGCACACCTTTAATCCCAGAACTTAGGAAGCAGACACAGTTGGGTCTCTGAGTTTAAGGGAGTTCTAGACCAGTTAGAGAGGGTGAGACCCTGTTGCAAAAAAACAAAACAAACAAACAAAAAGTGAAAAAAAAAACCCCAACAAAAACTTAAACTTATTTAGCCTCAAAGTTGATGGTCATTTAAAAAAGGACAGGTTCATCAAAAAATACAAAGAAGAGTGATCAAGAGATGGTTCAGCAGTAAAGAACACTGGCTGTTCTAGAAGACCTAAGTTTATTCCCAGCATCCACATGGGCAGCTCACCTTAGGAGTATATGACACCTCTGATTCTGTCCTGCAAGGACACCTGTACACACACAGTTAAAACCAATAAAAATAAATCTTCAAACAGAAGGGTATAAATAAAACTTGCTGACACAGCATCATGTTAAGACCGCATTTTCTATGTGGGGACCAACCACACAGACTGGTGCCCAGCTGCTCTGATGAACATCAGTGTCATTTATCCCTTGAAGTTAATTGATACGCTGTCTTTGTTTTCATGTGTGTGTGTGAGTGCTGCCCGTTCACGTGTGTGCATCTGTGACTACCTCAGTTCTTGTTCCTCAGGCACCATCTAGTCTGTTTTCTGAGATAGTCTCTCACTGGCCAAGAACCCGCCAACTGGGCTAGGCTGGGTGGCCAGTGAGCCCCAGAGACCTGCTTGTTACCTCTCCAGCACAGGGAGAAGCACACTTTACCATACCCGGCTTTTTGTTGTTCTGGGGACTGACTCAGGTCTCCTCAATCCTCACCACACCCTTTCGAGGATTTAATTCTTCAGCTGTTGCTTTACTTCTACGACTCCATCTTTTATACCAGTTTCACAGGATGGGTCTGATGACTAGTGTGCTTAGAATTACAGACACCACACGGAGAAACTACAGAATTGCCGGCCAGATGCAAAGAGGTCTATGTGTGTCATGTGGGTGATATCGAAGCTCCAGGCTCCAAAACTGCCAAGAGGGCTTCCCTCACAGTTCTGCTGAGCTTTCCCAGCCTAAAAGATGAGCTCGTCCCCATGGACTTTCCTATCAGGCTAAGAAACATCTGTTGTCTTTCTCCTAGATGAGGCGTTTAACAAAACACACTCAAGCCTGTAAAATTTTACATTGTGTTGTGTTTATTCCACTGAAAACCTGAAGACCGAACCCCAAAGGGGCCTGCAGGCAGGGCGGGCACTGCCCCTGCCCCTGCCCCTGCCTGCTATGTACATTCACAGCTCTGATGCATGGACTGAGGTTACTAGCAAGAGGAATCAGGAGAATGAACATCCGTCCCAGGTCTGCTCAGGATTTCCTTAACATGCCCGGAGGCATTCCATAGGAATCCTTCACTTGCAGAGGGCGGGGCAGAGCCCCAGCCTCGGGACATCTTGGTTCATTAGCCTCCTTCATTGGCCTTTTGGTGGCTTTTCCCTTCTGAAAATTTGTACTCTACAGTTATAAAAACCAACCCGTTGGCTACGAAAACTGTGTTCACATTTCATTGCATACCTAATCAGCTAAGAGCCCAGCAATCTGCTGCTGCCCACTCTCCCTGCCCACCCTGTGGCAGTGCGGTGCTGTGTGACTGAGGTTGAGAGGTTTTGCACACTAACACTCTCTCTGAGAAAGCTAGTAAACATCTGTTCCTGTACTTACTGGACTGGTGGTCATTTTCTACAACAATGCCCCGAATGTAAAATCTAATTTAGGAGTAAAAAACAAACTTCCAAAGCAACCACTGCCTAGGAAATACACTAAACCTACGGTCACTGTTGTGCTTTAAGGATGTGTTTGTCATTTAAAAAAAAAAAAAAAAAAAAAAAAAGACGAAACCAGGTAATGTCAAAGCCGACAGCCTGTACCCTGTTCCTTCCTGACTTCTTGAGGGGCCAAATACAGCTAACTGTGTGGTCTGCACCCTGAAGCTGTCACCCCTACAGAAGGCCACCTGTGCTCAGAGGGTGCCTGCCTTTCCTAAGTCACCATGGTAACCAGTACACAGGAGCTGGTGGGCTTTGGTCAGGACCTCCTGGCCATCTTAGTATGTCTGCTCAGAGAGCTAGAATATCAGCACAAAGTCAAGGGGACGCTTTCCAGTTCTTTCCTTCAATGTTTCCTGCCACAGCCAACGTTTTCACCAGTTACATGAAGTAGATTTTGTTACATAGAAACTGAAATACCAAACTGGCAATGTTTATAAAAAAGATGGGGATTCAGGAAGGCTTAAGGAAAGCAGAAAAGGATCCTGGGGCCAGTCTGTGTGGCTAAACATCCCATGGACCCAAATGGGGAAGAGGGCAGAGAGGCCCTTTAACTGTGGCCATCTGAGACAGTCCCAGGGTCTATCAAAAACAAGCCTGTAAATAAATATCCTTATGTTAACACGAAAAATGAAGTAGAAAACCAATTTTCTTTTTTCTTTTTTTAAAAAAACGTTGAATGTTTTCCAAAGTACCTAAGAGGTTTATAAAATAGTCATGAGCTCCTGCACAAATAGAGAAACACGTAAAACTGGATGATGCCCCACCACATTGTGAGCCAGTGATGGAAGAGAGGCACTGAGTCAGGACGCGCTGACTGTTCCGGGGAAGGTGTGTGCAGCGTGTGTGCAGAGGCCCGCACGCAGGGGAAGACCCACACAGACTCAAGACCAGCGCATGCTAGGTGAGCACACAGCAGCCTGTGCCCACTTGGCCTGCGGAGCCCTGCCCCACAGGGAGGCCCGAGCACCCACCTGCCTGCCTTCCGGCCATGGGTAGATGGGGTACGCACACAGCCCTGCAAATGCCCAGCTGGGCCCCGAGACAGACTTTACAGAAAACAAATGCATCTCAAGTCTTTTGGATCTCAGGTCTGCAGACATACAGTGACGGCGTGAGAAGACAGGAAGATGCAGATGGTGCGACACACGGACAGACTCCAGGCCGCTGGAGGCAGGCGGTGACGTGGGAGGAGCCTCGCCCCTTCGGAATCTCCCATTCTAGTCCACTTTCTTACAAACATTCTTTCTCCCAAAGTCTGAGTTTTCAGGGCTGAAGTCAGTGCAGAAGCCATTAGGAGTTGGTGCTGGGGGTGTCTGGGCACAGCTGTCAAAATGTGTCTGATCAGGGTACAAATAGTCCTCCGCGAAGTCAGGGTACATTTCTGCAAACCCACAGAAGTCGTCTGCAAAGACAAGGACACTGGTTAATGTTTACTAGTCACTGGTCAGAGACCCGCAGCAAGGCAAATTTTGGGGTGCAATGACCTGACATTCTCCAGGCCAGAGCAGAGTAGGACACAGCCCCATGGCAGAGGGGCTGGAGGTGATGGTGTCAAAGCTGAAGTGCTCCAGGGGAGCACTTACAAAGACCAGCTGGCCAGTAGGGCTGAGGCGGGTGTCCTTCCCACAGGGCACCCAGGTCAGAAGCCCCTGAAGCTTCTCCTGGTATGGGATATAAGCTTTAAGCTTGCTTCTCAATCACAGGAAGACACTGGACCCCCGATCACTCTATCTTGCTGGTTTCGAAGAACCCTCTTCACGGGATCCAGTATTACGTAGAGGGAGGCAACTTGGTGTCTGGAGATGGGGCAGGGCCTCCACTCATGTCCCCGGGTCTTCTGAGGCTATGCTTCCTTGCATTCTGGTCTGGACTGCCCATTACATCATACCCCTGGTTGGGGGCGACACTACCCTGCTCCACTTACCAAACGTGATCCTTCCCTTCTCCTCTTGGTCGATAGCCTGGAACAGGTCAGTCACTGTTAATTCTGATACACCCAGTGTAGTCTTGAGGATACAGGACAGGCTGGCCTCGTCTATGCTGCCATCCTCAGGTGATCCATACATCTGCACGAGACAGCAAAGAGTTACCCTGGGCCTGTCGTTCTGGTGTTGGCTAGGCCGGGTACATTCTCCCCAGTGGTCCTAATCCCACCTTGTCGAAACAGCTGGCACCTTTGAGTGGGTGGGGCCTACAAGTAGATGCTAAGGTCCTGGGCAGAGTTGTACTCTCTATCGGTTTCTGCAGGGTCCCTCACAAACCTTGCACAAACATGTCTTGGTTGAGACCTGGATGCTGTGATAACTGTGGGAGCAAAGCAACAGCTAGAGAGAGATGGAGCAGAGACTGGCTCCAGCAGGGAGTAGCAGAAGCTGGGGCTGCAGGGCCCTTGCCTGAACCAGGCAAGCAGAACAACGTGCCTCCCATGCCACCTTGTGGTCAGAGGGTGAACTGCAGCATCCTTTGGTGATCACACAGGTTGTGAGGCTGTGATTTTGAAGAAGGCAAGGACTTAAAGATGATCTACATTTCTTTTAAAAAAAATTCTTTTTATTGCATTTATTTATATATTTGTGTATGGGAGCTGGTGGACATGGAGGTCTGGGGACAGCCTACAGAAGTCAGTTCTCACTTTCCACCCACTGAGCCACCTCGCCAGCCCAAGGTCTGCATTTCTAATCAGAGAACTACGCTGTACGAGAAAATGAAAAATAGGGGTTACAGAAGACATACATACTGGCCTCTGAGTTTTCCTTCCCATTTTCCTGTGCTGCTAGGTGCCCCTCAAACTCCTGTGTGAAAGTTTTCTACAGGAGCAACTAACATGGAAAACAAGAAGGGACCCCAAAGGGGCAGGGACATGTAGATGACCTCGGAGTATACACGTCTCTTGAGTCCTACCCACTGTCACAAAGCTGTCTTACACCTGACATGTGGCCCTAACAGGCATGAGGAAGGCACCCACACCCTCGTACCGCAGCACCCCAGAGTGCGTCTGTGTGGCCCCGTAAGCCTAATAAACTCATTTACTTTGTCAAGCTGGACTTGCTGGAATCCTTCATTGCTCTGCCTATGCTCTTAGAATGGGTAATAGATATTTGCATCTTCCCAGAAAGCCACAGGACATCCAGCCTTGTTACAGAAACACTCTGCAAATGCCCGTCACTGTTACTCTTGTCTAATGTTCCCAGGGCCATTATGTCTTGGGACAGCAGACAAGGACGGAGCCTTCCTGTTGTCAGGAAAGAGAGACCCAGGAAAGGTGACGGCTGTAGGTGGGGCACTGGAGGAGTCTGCGGTACCAGCTGGCCCAAGGAGTGAGGTGCAATGGGACACAGCCATCCGCAGGAACAGTGAGCAGGTGGCTGCTATCCTCTTACAGAGGGGTGTGGTCCCAACACGACTGCCAGGCAGTTATCTGCCAAGGCAGCTGTGAGAGGCTTGGGTTCCATGTTCTGCTGCTGGCAAGGCACCCGAGTGCTGCTTGTCACCACTTCCTACTACAGATTCTACTTGGTGACTTTAGAGAGCAGGTCGGGCAGGGCCTTCAGAACAGAACACAGTGCAGACTCGGGAGGGTCAGACCTTCCCCAGCAGCCAGCAAGTGTTGACACCATACAGTTAACTCTCCCAGAGTGACCCGCGTAAGCTACCTTGGTAAGCGGGGACGCTTTCCAGCCCTGCTGTGGAGCAGTACACCAGGTAAGAAGCAGGGAAAGGAGCTTTTGGAGGCCGTGGGAGACAAAGGTTCCTGATAACCCCGAGTCTATCCGTAAGGGTGTCCTCAGAGAATCTTGACTTAAGAAGAAACCCACTCTGAATGTGGTGGACCAGCCCATGGGCTGTGTGGTCTCAGAGTAAGAGGAAGGAGAGAGTCGTGAGCGGAGCGCCAGCTTCCTCCAACTGTGCTTGCAATGCAGCCAGCTGCCGCCCACTCCCGCTGCCGGGCCGGACAGGAGTCCCCCAAACTACAGAACAAGCCCTTCCTCCCTCAAGTGGCTTAGGATTTATTTATTTGTGTGTATGGGCGTGTGCCTTAATGTAAGTATGTGCACCGCGAATATGCACGTACTCAGAGGCCAGAAGGCATCCTGGTGTGTTTGTGAGCCATCTGACGTGGGTGCTGAGAACTGAGCGCAGGTCCTGTCAAAGAGCAGCAAGTGCTCCTAACTGCCCGAGCCATCACTCCAGTCCCTCAAGCGGCCTTCTTGTTAGGTGCTTGGTTACAGTAATGAAAAACGTAAGGAATATAGAAAATTGTTAACGGGAGTTCTTAGGCCTTTGGAACATTTAGGGAGAGATTTTGAAGTTTGGAGATGCAGGCTAGGAGATGCCCACACTTCTGGGCGTACCCGTAAGGGTGTTCAGAAGGCTTAACTGAGGAGAGCGATACACCGCGAGTGTATGCTGTCATCCAATAGGCTGGGGTCCCAGACTGAAGAAAAGGGGAAACAGCAAGAAGCCAGCTGAGCATCAGCACCCACCTCCACATTCTAACTCCAAATGCACACGCGGCCACTTCACCGCTACGACCGCACCTCCTCTAACTATGACCCCGAATAAACCTTTCCTGCCTAAGACGCTTCTCCACAAGGGTCTGGTCACAGTAGTAAGAGTAACTAACACATGCACAATCCCACTCAAAGAATCCGCTTGCCTTGAATGCCAGTTGGATGGTGGCCAGGGTCTGGGATGGCCTGCACACCACGGACAAGGCGACCACATATTCTCGAAGGTCTATTTCGCCGCCACCATTCTGCAAAAGAGACGTGTGTTCTGGTGATGACTTGGCTGCCCGTGTGTCACAAAGGGCTTTCTGCTAATGGGCTCGTCTCAGACTGACTCGGTAATGTCGACACAAGTGGAAACCGTGCTATGGAAGATGACTCCCAGGCACGCTTGCTAGAAGCCCATCAGTTCTCAAACGTGAAGCTTTGCCAGAGAGCAAACCGAGGCCTGCACTGAGAGAACGGGCTGGCCAGCACCTTTGTGGGATCCGCTCCTCTAGAACCACTTGTACGCTGGGAAGTCAGAGCTTTCACCCCAAGTTCCCCAGTGGACGCACCTCGTCAAACAGTGAGAACATGTCCTCCAGCGCATCCGAGACAGGAACTTCCAAGTAGGCTGCAAACTCTGGAAGCCTGATCTTCTCTCCTCTCTTCATCCTTGCACTCTCTGAATATTTGTCTAGATCTTTCTCAAGATTTTCTGGTTTCAGTCTAAACAAAAAATGGGGGAAAGATTTATTGATAAAAGTCATAGCACAGAAACTAAGACAGGAGGTTTGGAGACTCATCAAAACACTTCAAAAAATTTCTTAACAAGCAGCAAGTTAGCTCTGAGTTTGGCGCATCCTCAGAGTTTACAAGACGCCAGGGTTTTGTCTCTGCGTCTGTCTGTCCCTTGGGCGTGTTCCCAGGAGGTTGCACAGGGGCAGCACCCATGTACTCAGCTGGTGTCCAGCAATTACGGTCCTTCTGTGTGTACTGCTGATGACACTGAAACCCAACATCAGCGGAGAAAGAATTTCCTTAGAGGGCCCCTGCAACCTCGGCGGCACTCGGTTCTAATGAACGCTTGAGTGCCACACGAAACTCACCCGAGGCCCCTCACGAGCTTGGCAAACTCTAGCAAGCAGGTGTCAGCAGGCAAGCGGAGCTGTCCTTCTGCCAGAGCCAGCTGGCAGTCCTCAAATGTGTAGTCGGTTACTGAGACACCCAGGGCCCTGCAAGAGAGGGATCCTCTCACCAACTCTGCCATGTCACTGGTGCTCACTCAGCAGTAACAGTAACCACAACAGCTGCAAGGGAATGAGTGTCAGAAGGCAACCAGGGTGGACAGTTCCTGCAGGGTGGCCTGCAGGGGGTACACTCACTTAACAGACCAACCCATGCCCAGAGGGAAGCCCAGAGGTCACCAGAGGCATTGAAAGTTACAGGGCACCCACTTCACAGGGACCAGGTCTACACGGGCCTCCTCTCAGGGGAAGCTGCCGGGCATCATTACAACTGTGATCAGGATGGGTATATCCTCCCTTCTGGAACCTAGACAGGAGCTGGTTTACTTGTGTGTAGACCAAGCCTTCGCTGAGGTCTCTGCACTAATATTTTAGCCACATAAAACATTATTTTACGTTACATTCTAAGAAAATAAATTCCTATGAACACAGACAGAAGCTAAAATAAGAGCGACTGTCACTTCCCAAGAACACGCTCTGCCTGGGGCATCTGAGAACAAGGAGTTCTACTGTGTCACACATACAGTAACTGGCTGGCAATGCTCAGACGACCAAAGGGATGCCTTCGAAAGCACTGCTGGAGTGTACACACACTAAGTACTCAAGTTAGCAGGAAAACCCTCTCAACTCTGGTCCTCAGGTTCATCACGTGCTGTGAGCCCATCAGACCCCTCTCTGGGTGCACACTGGAGGTGAAGTCTGGCATCTAGAAAAAGGTCAGGGCTGTGGTAAAATGGCAATGTTTTCCCATGGGGTCTCAGGGAACCTGGGGGAAGCTGGAAGAGAAGAGTTTTCCCAGGATAGTGCCTGGATCCAGGTTTACTTCTCTGGGCCTAAGAGTGTGAGCAGCTTTGCCACTATGCTATTGAGCTGGACAGAGACAAGCAGGAAAGGCCACTATTCTCTCCAGGAAGCTGGTCCCTCCCATGGTCTGTCAATGGAAACTTATGGGCAAAGGAACCACAGGAAAGCCCCAAACAGGAACTGACACCCCTGTAGTGGAATGTTTGCCAGAGTCAGCCAGGATTAGACTTGTATATGAGTCTTGGAAAAAGAGGAAATAAGTTCGTGGCTAGCAAAATCCTTGACTAAAGCCCTGGGTGGTAGCACTGAATCCCTAAGGGAAGCAGTGCTGAAGTGCTGAGTCCCAGGGGGCTGTGCAGAATCAGTCCCAGAGGAACCCTACAGTTACAATCCACAATTTGCACTGAACATGTATGAACACGGCTATTTCCAACTTTCTCGACACACAGGCTGCCCAGACCTGCAGCTGCTTGTTCCTGCTACCCAACGCACTAATGCCACACACGCTTGTGGTCTGTACAACTGTAATGTGGGCATGCCCTGCATGTGATAGTATAGTACAGGCCCTCAGGCCTAACGGGTTTGGAGGAGCTATACAGGATGATACAAAATCATCCCATAGCGCCTCTGCAAGAGGCCAAGGTCCTGTCCTAAGAATCTCATGAAAAAATATCTCCCCCTCCTCCTGTATTAAACACATTTATGGAGGAAAACTGGCATAATGGAGGAAAACTCATTCAAACTCTCCTGGGAGTCTCCTTAAGAAAATGGGCTTTTTGTTCTTTTGAGTTATTGGCCAGGGTTGTCCAAGAGACTCCTAAAACATTATAGGCTATTCTTATTGTCCTTGGTTGTCCCCTAGAGGTGAAGACTAAGTCCCTATTGCTGAAGACACCAGAGGCTTTGGACACAGGGCCCAGTGGCCCCAGAGCTGGATCTGACCTTAAAGCTTCCTTCCTGAGATACCTTCATGGTACCAGAAGGCATCTTCCAAGCTCCTAAAGGAGAGGAGTAACCCCCAGTTTTACTCAGCTATGAGGCCTATGAACCACAACACTGACTGGCTTGGTATCGTAATCCCAAGGGTGCAGTAGTGGCACACATACCTCGGCAGTACCCAAAAGCTCTCTAATTGGACTGAAGACATGTCAACAAGGGAAACGACGCGCAGTACTGGAAACCTAGCCAATCACCAAGGGCTACTGAAGTCATGGATCTTGGAGAACTTATAATTGCTGTTTTACTAAATCAGCATACTGCCTAACTCGTACTCTAAATATCTGTCCTTACAGTCACAGGTAAGTAACTGCAGTCCTCACTCCTCATCAAAGAAATTTCTCTTTGCAACAGAGACTATTACAGAAAGACACAACCAATCAAAATGCAGAGTGTGGAGTCTAGTTCCAGCTGATACGTCCACAACACAATTCCCGCACCTACGGCTCAAGAGTCATCGTGGAAGAAGGGGCAGAAAGAGTGTAAAGGTCAGAGGAGCAGGGAGTTTGCTGTAAGAATGTGTCTCCTAGAAATGTCAGAGAAGCTACACCATGACATCTCACTAACACGGCTGCCTACACATGACCTAAAGAAGGATGACACCAATAGGTATGTTAACACAGATGGGGGAAGCTCAGCCAGTCTCGACTCCTGGGGACTAAAGAATGCTGAGAGTGGGAGAAACAGTCTTCCAGGGAAGGGTGTACCGATTTGTTATCCAACACCAAGCGGTCAGCCCTGAAAACATACGTACAAGTAAAAGTATAAAGACGAGGCAGGTTGTATTTATGTATTAGGCATCGTGCGCACATGCACACACACATACCAATTCAAAAAGAGGTCGTGTGTTTGAAAGAGTAGGTGGGAGGTACATGGGAGGGTTTAGAGGGAGAAAAGGGTCAATGATTTAAGTATACTATAATCTCAAGAAATTATTTATTGGACAATTTTTTCCTACAATATATTTTGATGTTTTTCCCTTCCCTTGCTCCATCTAGATCCTCCCCACCCAACTTTATGTTCTTTCTCTCTTTCTTTCAAAAAAAGAAAAAAAAAAGAAAAAAAAGAAGGAAGAAAAGGAAAAAACAAAAACAGAAAACTGGCTTCTGATGGTGAAGGTGTGGTGCTGCCCTGTGATGCTGTGTAAGCAGCAACCAGTAAGCACATGATCCCTGGGGTCAGGAGTGCAGGCTGCGGACCGTGCCACAGAGGAGGCTGCAGCAGGGGCCGGGGGTGGACACGTGACAGGACACTCAAGTTCCAGGTAACAGAGTATTGTGTTCTCTGCTCTAACTCCTTAAATCCTCTTAAATCTCACTCCACGGCATTACGATCTGGCAATAAAGTGTGCTGGTAATCACTTGCTGAAAGCAGATCAAATTACACTGGAAGACTGGAATGCTGGAACCCTGGCTTGAGCGTGCCCTCAGCATATGCTCAGAGCTGTCTGTGGAAGAGGTTGAACGGAACTGAGGTGTGGGGACTACAGCAACCCAGCTCTGCCCTGGGCACGTGCCCTTCATGAGCTGGGGCCTTTTTAGAGAAGCTCCCAGAACATCCTCTCCAAGATTGTGTCAGGAACTGGGGGTGGGTCTGTACCCCACTCAAAAGTCTCTGCAGCTGCCATTGGCAGAGGCTAGAGATTAGCTCCACTTACACAACCACTTCAAGGGAAACAACAAGGCTGGCTCCCTGGGGCTGCAGTGGGGCTAAATCACTGCTTGGTAGTATGTAGGAGGAATACTAGGTCTTGTTTTAAGTATATGTGTGGGAGATGGGCTCAGAAGGTGAAAGTAAGCCAGAGAGGGAGGGCCCTTGGGTATTGTGATTGCTGTCCACACTAGCAGGGACCAGAGAGTGAAAACAGCGCTATGTTCTCAACTGTGCACAAGACTCTGGAGGCTGCACAGGTCACCTAGGAGATTAAACACACAGACACTGTGATACCTCCAGCAGGGGGAATTAGAGTGTCGGCCAACAGTCAGGCTGAGGCTGTGAGCTGGGGCTGACATCTGCCCAGGCCAGTGCATGCCTCAGAAAGCCCACCAGGGCCACTGATTATTACGGCAGGCTTGAAACTTGCAAAACGAAGCAAAGATTAACCATCTCTAAACGTTGAACAAGTTAAAACATCATCAGATAAAAGTGGTAGACACAAACCCAAGGCTAAGTACACTACCGCCAGCGGATGCGGAACTTGCTTGTTCACGCGTGTGCAAACCCATTTCCTCAGCATCCCTGGCAGCTGCTCACTCACTTGGCCATGACGCTCCGCACATTGCTGGCATACAGGGCAGGATTCCTCTTTTCCTCCTCAGAAGGGCAATACACAGGCAGGAACTGAGGTTAGAAAAACTGTGTTATCTCTGTCAGTACAAGGCAGTGATCCCACCAGAGCCACCATAAATGGTAACTGTGTCATAAGACTGGAGAAGCCCTTCCTCTGGCATAGTCCACCAATGCCTGTACATGCCCCCCCCCACCGTTCATAGTGTAATACACATATCTAGACCCACGTGCACATACACCCATGTGAACACACAAACATCTGCAAACTTTATAGCCCAGCACTGCTAACTAGGAGTAACCACAGTCCCAGGCCACAGCTCCTAAGCACATGCATATCTCCATCCCTCAAGGACAGCTTTGTGTTGGGGATTACATAGACCCATACTTCTGTAGTTTCTACCTCTGAAACCCTCCTGACATCTGACATTTACTATATCTCTGTAATAAGTCATTCGAAAACCACAGCATTTTAAATGACTTAATGGCTTATGCAGGTGCCACCCCTGCCCTGTAAGAAAGGGCAAAAGGACACTCTCGATCCTTGTTCTTAAATAAAGGTATTAGGAATACAGGAGCATCCTGAAAGCCTATCAGTTCCCACTATGTGCATGTAAGCTTTCACAGTTATACTTCAGAAGTTCCTAAAATTACAATGGTCTCTCACATAAACACTGGTAACATATACCAATAATGTTAAGAAGGACACAAAAAAGCATATTGCATTGTCATTCTCAGTCTCTCTTATCTTAAAATGAGATACCGGATGTGAAACAGACCTGCTCAAAACCACAGAGGTGCCAGCCAGGACAAGCCCATGTTCCTTCTCAGGCCTGGTCCTGCTCTCTCCTGGCAGCTGACAGAATAGCCATGGAAACATCCAGAGCAGCAGGAGCAACACTCTGGGCTGAGCTCTTTGTAGAAGTTGCAGTAGCTCACCTGACCATTTGGCACGGCTCAGCAGTACTTATGGGAAGTGAGCAGACTGTTTCACTGAGCATAAAAAGGTGCATATGACTCATCTCTTATTTCAATGCAGTCCCATCAGAATTCTCTTTTTAAGAAAAACAAAACAAAACGAAAACCAAAAAACATCACTCCAATCCTCTCAGAAAGTTCTACAGGCTACAATTCTATATGACTGTGTTGAATTTAGCCAACAGGGTGGGTTCAGGACTTAGGAACTTGCCAGGAGTTGAAAGCTGGAAGGCAGGTCATACGCCATGACCAGTGCTAAACAGGATGACGACAGAATGACTTTAGCTATTCAAATCTAGCTGCATTAGTATTAGGTATTAATGAGGGCAATAAGAGAATGCCCTCTCTCCCCGCTCCTCCAGGCGTAGTACTGGCTGTCCTAGAACTGACTCTGTAGACCAGGCTGGCCTCGAACTCAGAGATCTGCCTGACTCTGCCTCCTAAGTACTGAGATTCAAGCTGTGCACCACTACTGCCTGGCTGGCAAAAATAAAATGTGTTTGTGTCAATTTTATATACAGATAACATTCACCTAAATAAAAATGATAGACTTAGCTTCTTTGTTAATTTTTAAAAATCCTGTCCAAGGACTAAAGAGATGGCTCAGCAGTTAAGAGCACCTGTTGCTCGTCGGGAGGACCTGGGGTTCAGTTCACAGCACCCATGCGGCAGCTAACAACCATTTGTAACTCCAGTCCTCCATAGGAAATACATACATAGGCTGCACAGACAGACAGACATACAGGCAAAACACCCATACACACAAAGTAAAAATGAACAAATCTTAAAAAAAAAAAAAACTATCCAAATGCATTTAAACCACACAAAGGACACAAAGCCACTGAGGAAAGTGACTAGAAAGTTCCTTTAGGACCCAGACAAATTAAAAGATACTCAAGGACAGATATGCAACATTATCTGTACAGGTTAGACACTGTATAACTGTCTACACAGATCGTGGTTTAACAATGTACCAAGCTGACTCCAGGGTAACATTGTATGACACTATGTCAACAAGGGACCCATGTGACACTGTATACACACAGCTCCAGTTAACATTGTTGTGAGACTACATCTATTCCTGCAGACCCTAGTGTAATACTGTGTGACACTGTATCCACACAACTGGGGTTAACAGGGTTGTAACACTGTATCTCTACAGACCCCAGTACAGCACATCGTATTCCCACAGACCCCAATGCAACATTGTGATAGTGTATCCACACAGTCCCAAGTCTAATACTGTTCAAATATTGCACCATTTTAGACCTCAATGGAACTCTATATCCCACAAACCACAACAGAACCGGTCCCCGGCCAAACACCACCACCCACCACCCATCCACCGCCCGTACTGTATGTTCACACACCTCGATTTCCACTTGGTTTTGAAACTGGCACAGAGTGAGCCACAGGATTTTCAACCTTAAAAACAGCATTGAAAAATTTTACAATATAGTTCAAAGGTAAGGCTCCTATTTCTTGTAGCTGAATTACATTTTTAACTAGGGCCTCTAGGAGGTGCTGCTGGGCAGTGAATCTGGTAGGATGGGGAGCCTTCCAAAGTTGAAAGGGCAAAAAGGACAGTGTGAGTAAAAATGTTTTTATTAACTAGAGATCTTCACTTTTCTGGCTACATATTCGCTGTGGTCTTTGTTACTCTAGAGAACCTTCTTGCTTTGACAGCCTTGTTCCCAGGATGCCCAGCTCCCTGTCTAGGAAGGGCAGACTACTTGCTCCTGTGGGGTCCCATCCTTGAGGCCACATTCTCTTCTCTCACAGGCAGTCAGTCACCCCCTAATTCTGAGCCAATCCTTTTCTGCCCCAACATGCCAGCCTGAGCCGCGGACAAGACACTGGAGTCACGTTCCAAATACTCCTCGTCCACCTGCCTGACTTAGAAGTGCTGGTGTGACATCACTGCCTTGGCTCCTCCCCAGTACCGTGCTCCAAATACCCTCGAAGGCCTGGGAGCTATCTGGTGCACTTCCTCCTGGAAGTCCCTGAGGCTGGCTGGCTCCTGGCTGGCCCTTCCTCCCCACATACAAAGGGCAGTTCCAGTATTGTATAGATACCTTTGACAGCCTAGTGCCCAAAATTTGGCTGTGGTAGTTTTTGTTTCTCTTATTCCATGGGATAATCACAGCACAACTGTTTCCCAGTGTCTGTCTCAGGAGGACAGGGACACCAACCCTAGAGGGGCTCCCACTGCCTGCACAAAAGCTCCCATCCCCAAACATCAGGTGCTGCGGGGTGGGCAGTGGTAATCACTGAGCTTGTACCAGGTAGGTGAGAGAAGGGCTCAGTTACTTCCCATGAGTGCTGGCGCCGAGGAACTTACGTCCCCAGAATCCAGGAGTGTTACATAGCCACATGGGAACACTTAGCTTTTTCACAACGGGCCGACCCTAACTGCTGTCAAGAGTAGTTTTCACATTTGCAAAAGTAACAAGGGCACAGACAGTCACCAGCGACCTGTGCATCCACAGAATGAGAGGACAGACAGGATGACACGGTGTCCAACTTACGCTCCGGGTCCTTGCCATGTCCATGTGATGGTGTCCTGAGAGTGAGAAAGCAGATGGATCAACAGTAGAGCCAGACATGGGAGGGCCACCCTCATCCAACCCAGAGATGTAGAGATATTTTCTTCCCACATCAATACAGGCAGAGTAGGGGAAGTTTGTGCCCTAGGTCCTAGGGCCTTCAATAACCCAACCTCTCAAATGGCCTTTTTTTTTTTTTCACTGCACTTCTGAGACTGTCAATTCTAACACTGGTCTGAGTAGGGTTGGTACCCATTACTCCGCTCTCCCAAGGTGTTCCAGTGACCACCATCTGCAATTCGCAACCCTTCTGTGTCATCTGCCTCCTCTAAGATGGTCCCATGGGCACCTTGGACAGTCTGCCTGACGTGATCTCATTGCAGCCTCATTCCAAGGCTGTATCCAACCATGTCCAACCATGATTACCTCAGGCATGCTCCTCCCGGGTCAACCATGAGCTTCAAAGGGGACCCCTGCCACCTTGGGGACTTGGCTTCCTCACCCTATCTGTGCCCAGAAAGATTTCAGAAACCAACCTTAGTAGTTGAGCCAACCACCTTCACAGGCGCTAGGCTCGAGTGGCTTCTTTCCTTTGCCATCCTCAACCTACTCTTCCTGCCCTGGCTTGGCTCTCTAGGCAGGGTCTGTGCTCAGACCCGACAATGGGGTGCATCTTGCAGCTAAACGGCTGAGGAAGCTCACACAAACCTTAGAAACAATAGCATAGGCAAACGTCTTGCTTCTCTGATAACCAAGCTACCAAAGTTCTAGTGGGCCAGTGAAGACTATGGCCTCACCATGCTGACAAATCTACTAAGAATGGAAACTTCACTCCCACACATAGGCTGGCAGGCTGCTCTATTCCTGGGTGTGCTGACTCTCAGCAGAGGGCAGGGC
The DNA here is from genome assembly GCA_026225945.1 of Cricetomys ansorgei. Lineage (NCBI taxonomy): Eukaryota > Metazoa > Chordata > Mammalia > Rodentia > Nesomyidae > Cricetomys > Cricetomys ansorgei. The sequence goes on along the minus strand of JAMJFZ010000239.1, from coordinate 4,952,755 downwards.
CTTCCTTAGGAAACTGACAGGAACTGGACTCTTCTGTGGTTCGAAATGCACAGGAGGGTCATCTAGTCTGTCAGTGCTAATAACTGACGGTCCAGACGGCCTCAGATGACGCCTGCTCAGGCAGGCAGGACTCTGTGTCCATGAGCAGCCCACAGTGCTGCCACTGTAGTCGGTTGTGAGCTGAGAGGGTTCCTTCCATAACTGTCCTCTGCTGTCATGGTGACTGCTGCAGACTGGGAAAGCTTACTGTGGCAAGCACCTCCACCTTATTATTTCCACCAGAAGCTTACTCTGCCAAGAAATGCCCTATGTACCAATCCAGCACCAACTGAGGACCCTGGGGCTTACGTTCATAGACTGGCCATTTCTAACTGCCAAAGCCATCAAGGCACAAGAACATCTGCTCCAAGAGTCACAGCAAGGAGGTTGCAGCTGGCATCTGTGAAATGGGCTGGACCTGACACTTCCCCCCAGGGGCTGGGAGGAGCATTATGGACATCTGGGAGAAAGGCCTAGTGGCAAAACCCAGCAGAACCTGCTCTGAGGCCTCCCTCATCTGGACTCCTACCTCCTCTGAGTTGGGGTCTTTTCAGGTCACCCAGGAGCTCTGGACCCAACTGTCTTGTCTTATTTTGTTCCTTTAAAACAAGTCAATGAGCCTTTCAGTTGGAGCAGAGGAAGCACGACAAGGCACATGGCCTCTACAGCCATCTGATTCCTCACCTGCTGCTCAGTCTTCTAGAACGCAAGCAGCCCTGGATTTTAAAACTGCCCAGAGTGTGAACCAGGCTTTGGGAGCTTCTGAGGGATGTCTGTGGGGGGTCTTACCAAATGCTGGGATGGGTCATGGAGAGGGGCATTGCTTCAGGGTCTGTGAATGGTGGAACTCTGCGAGCCAAATGCTGGAACTATTCTAAAACTGTGATAAACACACCTCGGAGCTATCTTACATTTTGGACTCCAGCTGTGGAGCCTGCCCCTCCCTCTCTGACCTGAGGCTGTGCAAAGGTACCAACTGCACTACTGTGCATGGACAAAGGGCATAGAGACAAGCCAATCCAGGTACGACCAACACACCTGCCCAGCTCTCACGCCTCCTGAACCCATCCCCCAACACATGTCCCAGAAGAACATGACTTACTAATTTGTTTGGATAGCGTAGCACCACGGGCTGGACAGGAACTCCAGGAATGAATGCACCTGCCAAGGAAAGTGCAGGGTCTCACTGCTGGCAACAGGAAGCATGGGAAGGTAGGACCCAGTTGTGGCACTCTTTCTGGCCTTAGTAAACTGAGCTTTTCTGTGCCAGCCTTCCGGGTCAGTGAAGACATTCTTTGGCTTCCTGGATTATCTCCTGTTACCCTGCACTGTCCGTGAAGAGAGAAGTTGCTGGTGTCTCAGCACCAACATGAACACAGACACAGACGGGAAGAGAGGGTCTCCAGTGTGTCTATATTTTGGGGCTCCAGAACCGCCAGGCTCTCTCTCCATAGGTCTGCTCTATTAACATTACCTTCTTCTCACTGCCCATGACCTGGATCTGGGGGGGTCACCATGGAAGGTGAGGCACATCTGGTCTCACCTGAGAGGCCTCAGGACTGCCCCGCCAGTCTCCTCTACTAGCTATATACTGACTTATATGTCATTCCCTGATGAGTTGACAAGGCTGGTCTATGAACTTCTATTCTATTTAAATAAGGCTGTTTGAATGTCCACACCTCTGAAAACCAAGGGGTCAGGAGCACCCAGACACTGAGGGATGGACATCTGAGGAGGCCATCATTGTTGGCCAAGGGGCCCTGTGTTCTGGGCAACTGCAGTCTCATGGACATCAATGTCCATCCGTGGTCTGTGTGCATTCTAGCAGGGGAAGGTCCTAGAGGGACCAAAGTCTCTGGTTGTTTCAGATACCCCGGTATTCTTCAGTTCAGAGCCTTGGTGATGGTCCTGGGTCAGGATTTCTAAACATCTCTTGTAAAATCTGCATATGGAGTTTCTGTCTCTATGTGTATCTCTCCTTCCAGTGGTCTGAGCTATAGACCAGTGCCAGAACATGTCAGAGCTGATGACCCAAGCTGCTCAGATTCTGCCTCAGGCACAAGATTCATCTGCACCCCCATGTCTGACCTTCACTCCCATCCCTGGACCTGGAAGGCTGGGATCATAGCTGGACCAGCATTTCTATGTGCATGGACACAGGCAGAGTCAGCACAGACCTAGGTTCATATCCCATCACAAATCCCTGGCTATGGAGCTGCAGCATCTTCAGACATGCATGCTGGTGAGGAGGGCCCTCACCCCACGGGACTAAGCATGGACCACAAATGCCACCATGACCTGCTGATGTGACTGCAGTGCTCACTGCCACTTTCATCCTGATGTGTCATGGTGGCATTGCTAAAAGTGAGTGATAATTTCTTTAAAAGCCACTATTGCAAACTTCCTATGTCCAAACTTGGAACTTGGGTGAAGGAGTGCATCTGAATATGCATGCCCATGAAGCCAAGTACAGTGTGGGAGAAACAGATGCTGGGCTGGCATCAGGGCTACCCACGGAAGGTAACAGCTTTTCCCAGACCCCAGAACACAGGAGTTCAGACCATGCAGAGGCACTATGTGTGTCATGGAGTACGGTAGGTGGCTGGATGCTGGTCCAGTGCTGAATCAACATTGGGCACCACAGTTAGTCCTGGTGGGTAGCTGTGGCATACAACTTCCCCCTCATCCAGGATGTGTGCTGCGCTCCGGAGGCTCCTCACAAGGCCTCTTTGTGTCTACATTCCTTTAGCTTCACACAGGAAGGCCAGGTGCCTCTGTGGAGTGACGCTGGCAGCCAGTCCTCAGGTGCTCTTTTCAAGGAAGGGTAATCCAGGACACATTGGAGAAAGAATAGGAGTTCTCTTTCTTACACTATACCTCTGCTCATGAAAGTTGTCAAGAGAGGAGGGCTCAGCCATGTGCACATGAGCAGAAAGAAAGGGTGGCCCAGGGAACTGGGAGACTCTGAATTTGTCATCTAGCACTAAAGAAAATGGAAAGAGCATGGAGCTGGAAAACCCCAAAGACAGGGCAATCTGATGCAACCCAGACCAGAATACTGGCTGCTGTATCCAGTCTATAGGTACTGGGGTGCATACTCCCTGTAAACGGAGTTTATGAGTCCCACCCATCTCTTAATAGCACTGAGAGCCATGGCAGGATCAAGAGTAAACCTGTTACACCTCTCAGGGTACACAAAGCTTTACTCTAACGAGGCAGAGTCACCTAGTTGTGCACCCATTGCCATAATACTGCTGCTAAAGCCAGGGGCTCAGTCCCAATCTGGGCTTGGGGAGTACCCTGAGTGGGGATCCAATCTGATAGGTCCCTGCTCATGCCCATGAAGAAAGAGTGCTGTTCTCCTGTGGCTCCGAAACCAGCCTTCAAGGCTTTGCACCAGAGAAGCCAGCTACAGGCTGGAAGACCTCTACAGCCAGCGGAAGCTGCCAGGGCCCAGGGTTCCTTGTTTCACAGAGGGCAAGATCTCAGCACATGAGGGCTCTACTGGTCAGGGTTTCAGAGCTCAGTTAGCCGTTAATGATAATGGCTAACTAATGACAGCCATTGGCTAACAATCTTCCCATCCTGGAGCAAGCACTCTAGTTCTCCACTCAAACACTGACTTCCCTGGGACTTCTAGAAATGCTTCCAAGAACTTGTCGTACAAGACCACAGAGATTTCCATCATCAGCAGATGATATTACTTTAAGGCATAATTCGTTTCCTCTTTTTGAGGACGATAATAAAACAAACAAACAAAAAACTACATACCGGGTTTGAAGGTAATGAGACAGGTCCTATTTGTACACGTTCCTTCTGGAAAAATCATGATCTTAAAAATGGAAAAAGATAGCATTACACCATTGTATTTAAACACAGAGTACACAGGAGCCCACCTACCAGGGTGTCTTTTCTACTACTGACATAATTTTATTTTATTTATATGATTTTGTTTTTATAAATTTATTTACATTTTTATTGTTTTATTTTATTTTCTATTACTGACATATTTTAGACTATGGCTCCTGGAGGATCTTTGTGAAGCCCCGCCAAGAGTCAGGGGCAGTGGGAGTGAAAGGAAATGTTCTGCCAGCACAAAGTAAGCAGCAGTGAAGAACACCTCAGTTCTCAGTCACACATACATCACAGGGCAGAATGGAGGCCAAGAGCGGATGTACTGATGAGGAGCTACACCGTGAGGAATGGGGATGCTGGGAGCAGTCAGGCGACTGTGCAACCACTGGAACAGCAGGGAGTGAAGAAACGCCTGTCCTCAAGGACACAGCAATGGCTGACTCACTGGCCAAGGGAGCACAGAACAAACTCTGCACAGTCAAAAAGCACAGCTCACATGGCTTCAAATCTGAGCCCTGAGGGGAAGGTTATCCACTGAGGAGGCTGGGTGGCTCAGTGGGCATGCCTGAAGAGCACAGGTGAGCTCTTTGGAGAAGAGGAGCAACTTTCGTGTGTGTGTGTGTGTGTGTGTGTGTACGTGTACACTCGCGTGCTCACAAAGCGGTGGTGGGGGGCATCTGCCACACCTTAGAAGCCTCCACAGACTCTGCCTATGGGCACAGGTACCTAAGCACCAGATCTGCGGTTTTTTGGGCAACCACAGACAGGGCACCCTACAAAACCTCCATCCTTGGCTCAAGTGGAAAGAATTAAAAAACAGAACAAAACAACAACAAAACTGAACACAACTGACACCAAGGCATTAGGCTTACAGGGGCCATAGGCAAAGGCAGGCCTTATGGATGCGGCTATAGGAGCCAGCCAATAGAACAAGAGGCTCAGTCCAGGATCTGGAAGCGTTGAATTCCTCAGGTGACAGTTAACTCAAGAAGCAAACCATCCCCAGAGCAATCAGCAAGGCACTATCTCATACAACGATGCAAGAAGAAGTGAACACTTGAGATAATCTATTTTCATTTTAAATTCAGACACCGAAACCCAAAGCGCCCAACACCAAGCATAACGCTTCGAACACACATACTCCCCAAAGGCAAACCAAACAATGTGAACTCCAGCACCAGAGATGGACAGAAATTTGTGGTTTCCCTTCTCTCTCATTCTCAAAATGCTCATCTTTTGAAAAAGCCCATCAAAGCAAGCAGGATGGTTCTACCTGAGGCCACTTTCCATTCGACTGTGCCCGTCGCTTGATCTCCTCCACTGTCTTCCTCCGAGAGTCCTGGTCAGACCTGGACACGAACACAGGCCGGATGTACCTTATCAGGGCTGTAAGAATGGAGAGAGACTATCAACATCCATAGCTTCCAAACGCAGGGTCACATAGTGAGCTTCATATCCCAAAGACACCAACCTGCCTGGGCCACGCTGATGCCCAGACGGTACGGATCCTTCAGTCCAGGGGACTCATAACCTGTGTGCTCCAGAGGAGCAAATGAGTCCGTAGGACCATTAGCCAGGACACAGAGCACATAGTGGAAATCTAACACCACCAAAACACAGATGATCTGCTGTCACTCAAGTACTCCTGAACCCCACTGTGGGTTGAATTTACATCCTTGAAAGTTAGGGATGAAGCCCTAACTCCCGGCACCAAGGAATGTGATCCCAACTGGAGATGTTTGCAGATAACCAGGTTTAGATGATATTAGCCTAATGAGGGCGGTCCTAATCCATGACTGACATCCTTGTAAGAGAACAGAGGCGGGGGAGAGAAGGTGGCACGAAGAGGGAGGATGTGATGTGTTTACAAGCCACCGAGTACCAAGCACTGCCAGCCGCCATCATGAGCTTGGGGGCTAATGCCTCCTCTTTGACTGTTAGCTTCCAGGGTGGGGAGAACAAACCCCTGCTGCTTCTTTGCTGAAAGAACCACAGACCAGCCCTAGAGTAATCGCTACACTACAGGGTCTCTCCATTTGGTCTAGGTTCGAGGCACGCATTCTGCCATGAATGATGGGGCCCGATTGACCAAACCGTTGGGGAACCACCAGCGTAAGAACATGTAAAAATATGCCAATGCTCCAAACACTCTAGTGGTTTTAATATGAACTGCCCTCAGGTAAGTCCATGTTCTGAGAAAAAAAAGAGTGGGGCCCAGGGAGCCTGCAACCCCTGGCCACTGCCTGCAGCTCGTCTCCCAGGACCATTTTTGCTAGAGGTTCTTTTCAGAGGTCATCACGAGACTTGAAAAGAATACTTGGTGATTCTTTCTAAGAGGTTTTCCAAAAAGCACAGACATAAATTTTTAAAAAAAAGGAAAGAAGGAAGGAAGGAAGGAAGGAAGGAAGGAAGGAAGGAAGGAAGGAAGGAAGGTCCTTTTGATTTTGTAGTAACCCACTGGGTCTTCATAACTTTTCTGCAGAGCCACACGCAGAGGGGACAGTGATCATGTCTTTCCAGTTCTCGAATCACCTTGCTGGTTTGTCACCGTAGCGATTGTTTCAGCCTTCTCTGTTAACCCCCAGATACTGCTAAAATGACTAGCGAGTAAAAGGGATGAGGGATGACAGAACCCGTCCAGGATGCTGTGAGGGCAACACCACAATCCCGCCACTGGTTCCCCACAGGGGCTGAGGTCTACCTGGCCTTGCTGTCTAGTGGGCTTCATGGGGTCGATCACAGAAGCTTTCCGTGTCTACGACCACAAGGGTAAGAAAACTGACTTGGATAATGGAAGATGCCTTCCAGGCCTTTAGCAAATCCGAGGATGGACACAGGGAGGCCTGGAGCGCTCTAAGGATAGGACAGGGCAACAGTGATCATCGGGGCACCCAGGATGGCATCCTCGAGGGTTCTTGGGTAAACCTTCTTCTATCAGACGAGGGACTCTGAACTCTGATGGACAAGTTGGCCCTAAAGGCAGGAAGGGAAAGATCACATCTCTCTGCCAGCGAGCCACGCTCTGTGAATTGTCAACTCAATCCTGCCCAAAGCTCCAACAGGCCTGTGATGACGCTCTCATCCCTTAGCATTTTACCTCCAAACATCACGTGACCAGTTTGTTGAAAGAATGGGTACTGGGCTGACTGGCTTTTGTCAACAAACCTAGAAAAGGGAATCTTTTTCTTTTTTTTTGTTTTTTTTAAGACAGGGTTTCTCTGTATAGCCCTGGCTTGTCCTGGAACTTGCTCTGTAGACCAGGCTAGCCTCAAACTCACAGAGATCCACCTGTCTCTGCCTCCTGAGCACTGGGATTAAAGGCATGAGCCACTACTACTACTCGGCTGGAAAAGGGAATTTTAATTGAGGAAATGATTCCATAAGATTGTCCTGTAGGGAAGTCTGTGGGGGCATTTTCTTGATTAGTGATTGATTAAGCAGCACTTCTCCATGGCTTCTGCCCCCAGATTCATGCCCTGCTTGAACTCCTACACTGATTTCCACCAGTGGTGAACTGTTACCTGCAAGCTGAAATAAAGCCTTTCCTTTCCAAGTTGATTTTGGTCATGGAGTTTTATCACAGCAAGAGAAACCCTAACTAAGATGGACATATACTCAAGCTGACTCACAGAAGTCTGATAATGTAGAGACAGGAAAAGGTTGGTCGCACTCCTGGCACTGACAGACCTGAAGTTGAAAACACCAGGTATTTTCAATATTCATTTCTTCAACAGAGTTAGGAGCTGTTTGTCACAGGGTTCAAACAAGGGCTGGAAGTTGAGACAAGACTCTGTGAGTCCGCTCTAAGATAGGAACCAGAACATGTCCTGCGTTCTCCAGGGGTGAAGAGGGCCCTGAGCATGTACATTAGGTACATGCCCAGGACAGTACCTAATATGGCACATTGCCTGCAAAAGCAGCTGGGTAAAGAACCAACTGGGATGAGCTACATTTGGAATCTAATCAATATTCCTCTCCCTATAGAGATAGGGTATTGATGCCCTAGCTAGGGCTCAAGTCATCCTCCTGTCTCAGCTTCCTGGCTGCTAGGACTACAGGCAAATATCACTGTACCTGGATAATGACCATTTCTGATGAACTTGCCACCGCCCTTCACTCTCGGGTCTGTGGACTATTAAATGACCAGGAAATGCACTGGCTACAGGAAGGACAGCTGTGCACAGTGATAACACTTCTGTAAAACCCAACAGCCTCCCGGTGTCTTGCCAGGGGCCACACGAAGTGATGTTTAGGGCTTGTGACACCTTTAGGGTTGGTTACCAAGGTGGACTGCACATCTGCCATTTAACTCACCTAGCTTCTAGAAAATTCTTGGAATTATACCCGGCCTCCCAGGTGTGTGCAGTATCATCCTTTAATTGATGATCAGACTGGTAAATCACAACCTATGACCCAGATGGCTTAGTTTCACTTCAGAGTCTCGTCAAGAAGGGGAGTGACCCCTGCTTGCTCGAGGAGCTGTTTTATGACCAACATCCTTGCACTGACCAGCTCCTTATGCGTATAGGATCTGCCGCATTACTCGTGGGTGCAAAGCTACACACAGTCCCGCCTTCTGCCTCCCTGTGGCCTCTCTGTAAGGTCTTAGCTATCGGGGGACCGGGACAATGTGCGACAGAGATGAGACACTCCCATCTAGTGGTCTGGAAACAGCGAACCACCAGCCAAGCCCCAACCTCGTCTCCTCACCTCCACACGAGCCAACTCTGTACCAGCACCCTGTGGTTGGAGGAAATCCACCCAGGGTTCATGACCTGGGAGCCTTTGCTCAGGATACCGAGCAGTGTTGCCTGAACCCATGGGGAGGACTCACATTACTCACGGGAGGGCATAGCTACAGGCAGAAAGCACATGGAATATGAAGGCCATGTGTGCAGTGGACTTAGCCAGCCAGTACCTCTAAAAAGTCACAGGTGTGTGTTGGGTGAAGGGGTTCTGTGTTGGTCTGGACTGGGGACCCTGCTGCCGTCTGCTTCTGCATGGCCATGAGCCAGTCACTTGTTTCCATATGCAGTGGGGAGAGTGCCTGCTCAGCAAAAAGGGAGGAGACAGATGAGGACAGAAGGCCCTTGCTGCAGACACGCCCTTGCTGCCCTTAGGGGGCTATGACAAACATTTCCTCATAATCTGGCCAAGTGTCAGCAGGCTTTTTCTGTAGTTTAGCCTAAGAGGCAGGTGGGCCAGGGCTAGATCAGAAGGGTCAATGCAGAACAGTCCAGAGCGGTGGCCAAGTTCATTCTTTTGCCCATCTTCCAAAGATACCTCAATATTTCAGAAGTAGCTCTGAGTTCCTCAGAAAGCTCAGGATACCAAGTATACTGGCTTGTTTTATGACAACCTGACACAAGCTCAAATCATTTGGGAAGAGGAAACCTCAACTGAGAAAATGCTCTACCAGACTATCCTCTGGGTAAGCCTACGGTGTTTAAATTAGTGATTGACGTGGGCAGGCCCAACCCATTTTGAATGGTGCCACCCCTTGGGCAGGTGGTCCTGGGGTAGATAAAGCAGGCTAAGCAAGGCTAAGCTAGCCCGTAAGCAGCACTCCTTCACGGTCTCTGCTTCAGTTCTCTGCTTTGCTTGTGTTCCTGCCCTGACTTCCTTTAACACAGACTGATGATTAATCGTAAGCTGAAATAAACCCTTTCCTCCCCAACCTTCTTTTGGTCATGGTGTTTCATCACAGTAATGGCAACCTTAACTAAGACACCAGGAGGTAACTCTGTTTTCAGACGACACTGCCAGGGCCCACGCAGTCTAGAAGATACAAAACTATGCTCTGCCGTGCATATGACAGCACTGAAGGACACATAGGTGCTGATAAATAAAACCTACAAGAGCTCATGCTACAGGAAAACCACAAAGACAAAAAAAGCATGCCAGAACCTGATGTGCGAAGGCATAGAGCCTGCAGGGGCCTGTCAGCTGGGAGGTGTTACCCACTCCTAGGGTCTCACTTGCTCCTTGGGGGTGTGTGTCTTTACCTATTCTTAGGGGCTTACCAGAGAACTCACCCTCTCCTGCAGTCTCACCTGTTCCCAGGGGTTCACCCCCTCCTGCAGTCTCACCCGTTCCCGGGGGTTCACCTTCTCCTGCAGTCCCACCCGTTCCCGGGGGTTCACCCCTCCTGCAGTCTCACCCGTTCCCGGGGGTTCACCCTCTCCTGCAGTCTCACCCGTTCCCGGGGGTTCGCCCCCTCCTGCAGTCTCACCCGAACCAGGGGTTCGCCCACCCTCTGGTGTTCACTCACTTCCCCAGATTGGGATGTCTCTGCTCTCCGCCTTCATCACAATGGAGGACATGGTCATGGTGACAGGAATGGCATCGAAGTAGGAGGAATGTGGTGCCAGTGTGAGGATCGCAGCCTCGGCAGGCAGGGCCTGCCGCCCCTTCACAGCCACACGATGGAAGCCGCCAGCAAACCACATGGTGCGCATGATGGCCTTGAGCAGGAAGTCCACAACCCTGTAAGAGATATGCAACACTGGGTTCCTGCAGTACACAGGCACGGAGTGGGAAAGTGATGCTGGGTCTTGGCAGGGAGTTGAATGCTACCATTGCAGCTGCCCCAGGGGAGAAGTGATGCGCCTGATTCTGGGGCACCCAGAGCTAATGCCTCCCATCTCAGCTGACAGACAATCGAAGGGCTTTGTCTACCACACAACAGTTTCTCGGCAGCAAGCTACACACCAAGGTCAAAGACATCCACACTTTAGAAATCAGTAGTTCGAGTTAGCACTCAGCCATGCATGAGCAGACAAACCACCAGAGCATGTGGAACACACATTAGAAGCTGCATACTTATCAGTTGAGAGCAAGGGCAGTGCCCTGGTGAGCCTTCCAGACTTTCTTCCCATGGGTCACCCTGCCTTGGAGGCGGACCACATGAATCACACATTCAGCTTTCGGAAGGACCTAGCTGGATGTGAATGTAGAGAGAAATTGGCCTGGATCGTCCACCTCGGTTTCCTGTGTCCTTTTTAGTGCATGAGAACTTCGGCGTCTGACCCCGAGTACCTCCCTTTCTACTCACTCCCAACAAGCTGCAGCCCAGTCCCCACTCAGAAACCTCTCAGGGTTCTCCTGCAGTGACACGGGGTATGAGCAGTCCGGGGTAGAACTTGGCTCCCAGAGGAGGCTTGCTGCAGAATGAGATCTCACTGGCTGTGGGCTAACCAAAAAACACGGGGGAAAAAAAAATAGCCCAAAGCCCTGTTCTTTGATTTTTCCCAAAGCGCTAACTACCCTGGAGGTTCTGTGAGAGGAGTCCCAGTAGAACTAAACACTGGCCAATCACTGTTGGACACAGAGCCCCTTGAGGAATCACCTTGGAAAGACCTTTCCTGACTTGGAGTTACGCAGCTGCTGTAGTTACAGTGAGACATTGGGGAGCAGCTTCAAGGCTCTGTTTCTAGGGATGGTGTGACACATGGACATGCACTTCTCAACGTCGGCTGGACACTTGTGGAGGGACTCACAATAACAATGCATAAAAATGAAATGTACAGCAACTACAGGGAGGAGGAAGAGGCTGCAGAGAATGGGGAAGTAAGGCCACGGGAAGGCTGCACTGGAACAGGAGCCAGGCGTGGGATCGCAAGAGGAAAGGGGGAACTGGGAAGTAAGCACCACCAGCCCCTGGTCTTGCTGGCAGCAATCCCCTTCTGCCCTCATAGGGAAAGGTGAGACAGCGTGGGAGGGAAGAGTCTGTGGAGGGGCCGGGAAAAGAGCTGAGCTGAATGGATGGCTCTTCCCTAAAGGCCTACCCACAGGGCTGGGTGTCCAGGCTAATGGTGTGGATGAAGACAGACCCCATGGGCTCAGTGAAGCTGAAGACCCTTCATCCTGCTGGGACAGTCACAGGGGCAAGGACGGCAGTGAGCTCTGGGCAAGGTGGGAGGTCAAGTCTTTAGAAAGGCCAGGAAAGACAGCTCTAGGAACACAAGAGAAGGGGGATGGAATGCACACTAAACAGCTGCTTGATGCCGCAGAAGACCAGAGCTGTGGCCACAGGGTGAAGAGAAGATTCTGAGGAGAAGCAGTTTGTCCCCATACACAGGTACATGAGTCCCAGGACAGTAACCTGCACCTTCCAGGTGAAGGACATGAATGCTGCACGTGGGCCAACCAGAAAGCCAGGCAGGGGAGGGCAAGCTGGTTGTCAGTGGTTAATTGAGTCTGAGTTCCTCTTGCAGATTCTTGTTCCAGGAAGAGAACCCGACAATCCAGAACTTCTTCAACAAAAAACACAAAGGCCTCAAATGGAGAAAAAAAGACCAGGCCTCAAAGAGGTGTGACAAGTATTTCAGACAGTGGATGAGCTGGATACCCCAGGAAGCAAGCACTACCCCACAGTGTGGCTTGGAGAACTGAGGCTGAATTGCAGATTTTGACACTCTTTCGACCACAAGCAAGAGATATTGAAACTGCAAGAGGGAAAAAACAAAACAAAACCCAAGGCTACAGTCCAAATGCAAAACAAAGAATGTGTGTAATTTAAAAACTTTTAATCATAGGATATAGTTGTTCTGCTGCTACAGAGGAAGACACATTTATACCCAGGATGTGGGGACTGAGGGTAGGGGGTGGAACACCAGTCCTTCAGTCTCACAGTTGGGGAATACAGCACCCTATTAACTCAGAACTGAGTCCTGAGGAGCTCTCAGGAACAAGCCCTTCTCAAGTTGTCCATCGGCCAAAGACCAGCAGCTGGAGGCCCTTGACTGCTCCCTGCCTGGCCTGCCTCTGGACTTGCTCTGGTAGGTAGAGTCAATCTGGGGACCAGGACTACCAAAAAGGCAGTAGTATTATTTTTATGACACTATATTTTGAAAGTAACTTAAAATAAGCATCTTTTGTAAAACTGTGTCATTCATGGAAAGCCCGAGATTTTTAAGACCGTCTGAACACTTTAACATCAATCTGTTCACAACAGCTCTGCTGTGCAAACGTAATGTGGTCTGAGTCTGAATGAATCTGCTGCCGTAACTCCGTAGAACTCTGATTACTCTGTAGCCAGTTATTTAAAACCCTGCTTTCTCCTAAACCACGCTAACTAAGGCTCCTTATTTCTACGTGTCCTTTCAGGAGTCAGAAGCATCCAGAGAGCCCAGGGCCACAAATCCACTGAGTTCCCATAGATCCTGAATGAAGGTGTCTAGGGCTGCGTGTGGCACAGCACAGTACATGCAGTGTGCACTGTACACCTGACACTCTCAGTGTATGTACACACACTCATCTATATGTACTCCAACCAGTACATACACCATATTCTCATCCACATACACACACATGTGCACATGCAATTCCTACACTTACACGTATGCACATGCATACGCATGCAAACATCTGCACTCTCTATATACGAACATCTCAACATGTGCACACACACATGCTCCATATCCACAAACACACATGTATAGTGTAGCAAGTACATTCATACATGTTCACATCTAACACTCCTATCTATGCACAGTCATAAGCATATACTCCAACACCTACATGCATGCTATCATCTTCACACATACACATGTACTCCAACAGGTGCACACACACACACACTTTCACCTATGTACCCTCATACATGTACATACACCAACATATACACCAAACACATACTCCAACACCCACACATATATCCATACTCTCATCTAAATGCACACCCCAACAGGCACATATACATACATATTCTCATTTGTGACCATTCACGTATGTACATGCTTTACATATACAGGATCATCTACATACATGCACACCCTTCTACACACGTGCACCTAGGCATACGCACACTCTTCTCTCTCACACAGAATGACACGTACCCTAAGCTGACAAGGACATACAAGGCCAGAGGGAAACTGTGGCCCTAAGAAACCTCAGTCTCTCACTCACTGCACATTAAACAGAACTCGCATCACATGTGTGCAGTGAGGCTGTTGTGACAGACTGAGTGACTTGGACAAACAGAAACAGAGCTGTCGGAAATAGTTTGCTGTGGCACTTTGTAGCTTGCCGAAGCCCAATGAGTGTGCACGCAGGAAGCCCCAGAGAACAGGGGCCAGGAGCACAGCCTGAGTCACCCACTCAGAAGATGGTCCTGCTGCTCAGGACTCTGAGTTGGGAAGCAGAAGGGTGATCAGGTCCTTGTGGTGTCAGGCAGGCAGCCTGTAGAGCAATGGCAAAGTGACCTCGGCCCCTGGTCACTGAGGGCTGACACCTGTTATCCAAGGACCTTTAGATCCACCCAAATCTGTTTCCCAGAAGAATTTCAGCCCTCAGCAAGCTTAAAGATTTGATGTGCTTGGTTATATATCATGCCAGATTCATATTTTACAATGTTTTACCTTTTTAAAGGATGTCACAATAAAGCTTGCTATTCAGAGAACATTGGGAAAGTCTGACAAAGAACCGAAAACAATCAACAAGCTCACAGATGACCAGCCTCACTCAATACCCACATTGTGTGCTACGGCTCTTCAGGCCCGACGGTGCTCTGACACCTAGAGAGCTGGAGTTTTGGAGATGAGGTCCCTCTTGCCTCTCTCCTCAACAAACATCCTGTGCATCAGGCCCTCACAAGAAAGGAGAGGCTGGGAGGGTTGGATGAATGCTCGCTTGCAGAGCACCGGGTGGTGATGTTTTAGGCTTTAGGGCCACAGAACCCCCCACACTCACACAACTCAGCTCCCTGGGGAAGTAGCCCTGGGGTTGGCTGTGTTCCAGAAAAAGGTTATTTGCACAGCAGCCAAATCTGGCCTGTAGGCCTTCTGTCAGCACCTCCAGCAAGGATCTATTTGTCTTTCTGAGCTGGTGAAGGAACCTCTAGAGACAGCAGCAGAGCTTCTTAGAGCTCAGGCTAAGACACCTGTGACAGATGGAAAGACACAAGAAACACCTGAAGTGCCTTGACGTCAGTGTGGCTGTGTTCCCAACATATCCGCTTTCAGACAGCTGAGCTTCATTCATATCTCATACTGATAGGCAAGGGCCAGTTTGGGTCTAAGAGACTCAGCCTGCAGTGACAATGTCCAACACTCAGGAGGTTCAAGGTCCCGACTAGGGCAGGACTGTCTGGCTCCAGCCTATAGCTAGCCAAGCTTTTGCTTTGTCAAGTCCAGTCAGAAAGTGGGATTAAGTATCAAATCACTGGACTTAAAAAAAGAGTGCAGACTTGTCTACTTTCAGTGACCCCAGGTAGGCAGGGTATGTCAACTGTGATCTGCCACTCAGAAGGTGTTTCCCTTAAACTGCTTTAAATATACCCGGAAGATGCTCTCCCTCCCCAGCCCACAGCACCCACACTGTGGGGGGTGAGGCAGGGACTTATGTCATTGTGCTGGGCCAACTCAGCCCAAGAGCTGTCCACGCAGGGCCCAAGCAGAATATGTTTCCCATCTCCCACCAGCAAATTCAGAGCTGGGTGAGGGTGGCCTGGGAGCTCTGGTTTTAGTTTTTAGGCCATCATGAGACAGAACAGGTTCTGGAACACAGGAGCCATGGTGGTGAGGGATCTCTGTGCTGTGGGACATAGGTGTAGCAGCCATATGACCCATAGAGCCCTGAAGATGAAGCCTAAAACCCAAAGCAAGAGAGAGGCAGCAAGAAGACAGCACTGGTCCCTGGTGAATGGGTCACGCAGTACAGCAGGCTTAAGAAATGGAGAGACAACAAAAATCAAGTGTGCGCACACGTACACACACACACACACACACACACACACAGACTGCAGACCAAGAGAGCTACTTACTTTCTCCACAAGGCCGGGGGTTGCTCTGGCTCCTTATCAGGAGGTCCCAGGGAAGCCACGAGTGCAAAGGGCCAGGCCAGCAGCATCATGAAAGCAGCGAACAGGAGCCGGATGGGGAACAGCGTCAGTGTCATGAAGGCCACCTGGTAAGATAGGTGTTATACTTTAAGCACGCCTATTTGAGAACATGTTGGAACTGCCTACACCCTGAAGTCCTGAAGAGTCAGGTCCCAGCTAGCCAAAGCACCGTGGCCCGCATCCTCCCACTCCAGGTAAAGATACCCAGGGAACATCCGGGGAACACACAGCAGAGCTGGATTGGCACACCCAGCCCTGCGCTAACTCTGATAGCAAATCCAGCAGAGGGCCTGGTACCCAAAGCTGGAGCCAGGCTCCCATGCTTTGCTCAACACATCATCATACCCTCCTACATCTCCCTAAAACTCTTAAGGTGGGGAGGGAGAGGGCTGTAAAGTGCCTTCTGTAAAGAGCTGAGGAGTCAAGTCCAACTCCAGAACACAAGTAAAAAAGTTAGGTGTGGCAGCACAATTTTGTGATTCCCTAGCACTAGGGATTACTGGGACCCTGGGCTTACTGGCCAGCCAGCCAAGCCTATTTGTTGAGTAGGTGAGTTCCAGACCAGTAAGTGCAGGGTGGATAATGCCTAGGGAACCACATCTGAAGTTGATCTCTGGCTCCGACATAAATATGTGCACATATACAAATTGCTGATGTGAACAGAGATAGTATATGCAGCTCCAAATATTGGCAAAGCAGTGAAGGAGCGGAGCGAAGTTGCGAGTCTAACCTTGGACCAGAAAACAGAGGAGTCAGGGCAGCTCCCCAGCCAAAGTTAGGTTGGGAGGAAGGCCAGAGCCCAAAGGAGTCACTAACCAGTGCTCTGCTCAGGGCAGCAGGAGGCTACAGGACCAGGTGGTTGTCTGTGGCTCTTGGAAGACATGTGGTTCAGCTTTGTAGTGCAGGGCCAAATGATGCATTAATGGAAGACATTTTTCACAGCCTTAGAAATGAGTGTCCCTGAGGACAGGGCAGATCCAGGTACCAATATCTACTCTAACACATAGTTCATTCGCTGGGTAATGATTACATGTGTGATCCTGTAGCTGGTGATGACCTCCCCTGTCCCATAGAAGCCTGCAGTGGGCTGTCAGCAAATGTCTTTGGAGGTAAGATCCTCAAACAACCCCCCTGCCTCTATTGGGACATAATGCTATACTTGTGCAACATGCTAAAGTGCTGTGGCCAGGCTTCCGCTAATGTTAGATTCTTGCTTGCAATGTTAGGAAGTAACCTGCTGGGGCTTGTGTTAGGGGTGCTGGGCTTGCTGGTAACTGAATCTGGATCACTCATTTCCAGGAGAGACACCTGTAATTCATCACTGACCCTGAACTGTTTAACGGTGTAGTGGAACACTTGAACTTGAATTCTCAGATATTGTAAAGCGACATATACTATCTGTGCAGTTAAATATACATGAAAACATTTGCTGTGAGCTGCTGGATGAAAGGTCACCTTGGAAATGGCTTTCTGAGTGTGGAATGTAGAAAGAATGCTAGTTTGAGGAACCAGTAATTGTTTAAGCAATTGATACTTAAATTATCTTGCTCTCTGTTTGTATTATTACCAATGAAAAGGATTCCTGCGGTTCCTCCCCAGCGACCAACAAGGAGATATGGAACACCTATGTCTTTTGGTTTTGACCTTTGCCTACTGGCAGCAAGGTCAACTGGCTGGGCTTGGGGGAAGTGGTTATAGGATTCTGTTCATTAATGCAAAATGGCCTTTGTGTCAGTAGGTGGTTTCTTTTCTCGATAAAATAACATGGAGACTATTTGCTCAGGGTTCAGTCCAAGTGGCTTAGGCCATGAGAGGCTGGACCCTCTGCCTGGGGGTCTCAGGTCTGATCTCAGAAACTGTCTTCTTGTTCATTATTTGAACCTGCACAGGATTAATATTTGTATCTACATAATGGCCACTTCCCACTGACACATCTCTGCCAGCTGGCTGCAGCTTCCAAGTCTCTAGGATCCCAGCTTTGCAGACTGTATATTTTCCCTGGATCAATCTTGTTTATTCTCCATGAGGAGTTTTCCTAGAAGCAGGCTTCTTGACAATGCCAAACTTGAGAGTTGAGGAAGGAGCCTCTGCAGCACCATGTGGGGCGGGTGTGAGCTAGGGAGGAAGTCCTTGGCATCGGTGTGCTGCCTAGGGGAGCGGAGCAGACAGCTCTTTGCAGCACTGTGGTGTGTGTGTGTGGGGGGGGGGTTCGTGGAGTCAGGAGGCAGCTTGCTGCAGTGTTGTGCAGCATGTTGGGAAGGGTCGAGAGGCGTCAGGTGTCAGGACCATCTATAGATGCTTCCTCTGTACTCTTGTCTCCACCTTTACCCAGTGCTGGCCTTCTAGCTTTTGTTTGTACTCCAGGGAGCAGGGAACCCTCCCCCAGGTAAGCAAAGCAGGACTGAAGGGGCCTGCCACAGTTCTTCTAGAACCTTCTAAGGGCCTCCTACTGTACTACCTTCTGCTCACATCTCCTGACATTCACAGGGTATCATCTTCATGCAGACTCAGCATAATCACTGGTTTCTACTTCATCAGTGCCCACAGATTAGGGAACCACAGGCTACAGGAGAGACCAATGTGTCTAAACCACTACAAAGGGAAACCACTAGCCAGGGGGCTATAACTCCAGAGTAGCTGAAATTTGTGGTGGTTGTGTGGGGTGTGGGGAGGAGAAGCAAAGCTCTAGGCAGCCGCAAAGTCACTCATTGAAAATCGGTCCAGACTGAAGAGCAGCAGAGCATCTGACAACTTCCTAGACACCCTGCCTTCCAGGTGTGGGTGGCCACCGCCAGGCAGGGCCTGACTATCAAAGCCTGCAAGGCACCTTTTGTTGCTGTTGCTTATGGAATCAAGAACTCTGTTCACATCAGGAACAAAGAGTGCCAGAGGAAAGCCGTGAGACAGGAGTCCACTCTCCACACCCGTAAGGCCTGGTGCATGCTGGATGTCAACTTGTGGCATGTGTATGGGAAGGTCTCCAGGGCCCAGTTACCAAAACTACCCACAGTCTGGCTGTCCACCAGAGGAAGTGAGGTAGCCCTATACAGGAACTGGCCAGGAAAAAGCTGACCAAGAGTGTGAATGAGGGGGCAGCATGGTACAGGCTACAGGTCAGATGAAAGAGCTATGTTCCCAGGTGACAACAGGGTTAAACTCACAGTTACGACTCCATGGAAATTTCATGGACAGAGAAGGTGCAGGGCCACCGATGCTGGAACCCACAGTCCAGCCTTCCTAAGACCAGCTGTGGACAGTGGAAACCCTACTCCACTATAAGGAGCCACATCACTCTCAAAGGTGCCAGGCCAAGCAAATCACGTGATCATCTTGCCTGTGAGTTAGAAGTGAATAATTATACCACAATTCAGTAAGGGATTACACTCGCCTGAAGCTGTGCTAACTTAAATTGCCCTCTGAAGGTTGATTATAACAAACCAACCCATTAAGAGAGATACAGTCTAGATGAATAGGCACTGGTATACACACAGTTTTCACAGCACCAGCGGAGACAGTCTGAATTAGATTTTTGAGGGCCCCTTGGGAGGGAGGCCATGGCCTGCTCCCACAAAAGGGTTTCATCCAACAGCAGCCAATCCACACCAGTTCCATCAAACCTGGGCTCCGTGTGAGGCTGGGTCTCGATCAGGGACAGAAAGTATGGACCCAGACCCAGTATCTAGTGTAGCAAAACATGGAAAGGTGGCCAGAACTCAGGGCCCACAGGCCAGGACAGAGCTTCTAAGCAACAGTGAAGACAAGGAACACAAAGGCGGGGTCAGGATATATTCAAAGACATGCGTGCATACGCACTCAAACACACAATACTCACAGTGACACACACAAATGGATACACATTCACACACGCATAGGCAGAGAGTGATCCCCACATGCACACGCACCCCAGAATATATATGGACACATTGACATACATACTGAACAACACAATCATATAGATACACATGCACAAACATAGACCAATACACACAATGTGGACACATCATACATACATTGAACACATATATACAGACACATGCGTATACATATACACACAATGAACACATATACATACACACAGATATATATGTACACAATAATATACATATATACCAATACATACAATGTGGACAAACTTTCAAACACTGAACACATACTGATAGTACACATGCACGCCCCAATATACACAATGTGGACATAGTCAAATACACACTAAACACACACATTCACACATCACTGACACATGGACATAAATTCACATGCACTGACCACACACACTCACACATTCACACAAACTGAACATACACTCGCGCATGGTTACACGTGTACACACTGAAATACATATACACCAATACATATAACATGGGTACACTTTCTCACACACACTGACACACACACACACGGTTACCTGATACACACATATAACACTACACATAACATGGACATACATTCCCACATATACTGAACACTCGGATGCACAGATATACTTCACTCTCACCACTGGCCCTGGTAGATACCTCTAAGCCAGTTGTTACACATGAAGCTAATTACAATTGGAGACCCTGAGACCTAGGGCATTAATTCCTCCTACGAGAACTTTTCTCCAGGCAGTCTCCTAAGACACAGGCCTAGACCAAAGGAAGATAAGCAGGCTTGGGGGCCCAAGTAGGAGCGAGTGTGACCACCCAGAGACTTGCTTTGGGATTGGTGCCCTAATAAGACAGATAGATGCTAGAGAGTCCCCTCCCTAGGAGCAAGGACGCTGTGGGGGAAGATGTGCTCTGTAAGCCTGTGGGGGCTCTTGGGGTGGAGATGGGGTGCCCCTGCCCCTGGTCACTGGAACTGCTCTCTGTGTTTGAGTCACCCAGTCTGTGGCCATCCTACAGCTGCTGACAAGATGGAGGAATGGACCAAAGGGAATCCCAAATGCCACACTCCTTCCCACGAGGAGCCAGCCCTGCAACACCAGAGTATGAGGCAGCCCCAGGCTGGTCATGGTGCGTCGTCTGGTGGCCAGGGTTGCTAGCATACACATTCAGGATTCTTACTGTGTATGTGAGTGGGGCTGTCCTATAACACTGAGTAAGAGTATCTGCCAAGAGTGAAGTGCTACAGCATGAAGTATCATCACGACAAGCAGCCAGTCGGGCAGGGACGGCTGCCACAAACAACATGTGTTCACTGTAGGGAAAAATAAGCATGATTCCCAAGGACACCTGCAAACACACAAAATCCTCAACACTGATAAACATGGCATCAGACACCTCGCACACATCCTAAGCTGCCATCTCTTCTCAAAGGGTATTAATAGTGATCGAAGAGAAGCAGAAGGCTTCCTGGAGGTGTACAGTGCAACCCCCGTTAATCCATCTGCACGGGGCACCAAGAATGACACTCAGCAATGTAAGTGTAGGATGCTGGGATTTGTCAGGTCTGAGCTGGTGTGTGGTGACTAGGTTGCTGGACCTCCTACCTCCACAGGCTGCCAGAGGTTCTGGAAGTGATACAGATCAGGGCACCATGAATCCAAATGGAAAGGATGGAGTGAAGAGGCCAAGCAGTGATTGCACACAGAAAGTACCCTGTCTGGTCCACGGAATCAGGTACCCAACACGTTCCAGTTACAATCCATAGCCACTGGGTGGCTCTCACCTGGCTACCTGCTTAGTCAGGACCTTTGGAGCCCTGACTTCCTCCACATGTTCTACAAAGCTGAGTCCCAAATTGCCTGCAAACTGGCTGGCTCTGGATGTGGCTTAGGCTCACCAGACAGGGATAGTTGGTTACCTATTTTAGACCCCAAGGGACATCTAGTCTCACTTATGGTCAGTCCCCACCCAAAAGCTGGGGCAGATGAACTCAGATGTGTTCAAGACTGGTGACACTTTATATCTGAAGGCTCATTCTCCCCACATCTTTCCCAACTGAGCAAACTGAGCCCTGTCAAATGTAAGAAGAGAGAATCCTGGGGCAACACACTGGGCAATGTGGGTGCTTGGAGTGACGTGTAGGGGGGGTTAGCAAGGCTGAGACTGGAGAATGACAGATAGAGTTAGACTAGGCTCCAAAGAGGACGCTGGGCAGAGTGAGACCAGGAGGATCAGGTCCTGAGGACCAGCAGGGCAAAGACCAGTAGTGGCCAGATAACCTTTAAAAGTCTGGTCTCAGCCAACAGGATGGCTCAGTGGGTAAAGATGTCCAAGCTTAACAACCTGTGTTTGATCCCTAGGGCTTACATTGTGAAAGGAGAAAAGTGACTCCTTCAAGTTGTCCTTGGACCTACACACACATGCTATGTAGCACACATAGAACACACACACACACACACACACACACACACACACATACACACACACACAGAGTAATACTAAAAATACTAGCCCTCATTCTTGCTTCTTAGAAAATCAACCAAGGTTCACAGCCAGACACTCCCAAGAGCAGTCCTTCCCAGTGGGCTGCTAGAAGACTCCCAGCTTTGTCTAGGGTTCAGGTGTAGGCCAACCCAGGTTGATGGCTAAGGTCCCATTCTGTCCCTAGGCTGATACCACAATGACCCAGAGCCACTGGCCGAGGGAGTCCTTGCACTCTGGCGGTGGTCATTCTTTCTGCCTCACTATCCAGACTTTGGGCTAAGCTTTTCCCACACATTCAGTCTCCACAGTCCTACAGCCTTGGCATCCCGCAGACTCGAGAGTCTCTCTCTGCCTACTAGGGATGTACTAAGTCTAGTAAGGGGCCACCATTTTGTCTCCCCGACAGGGCTACTTCCAGGATTCCTGAAGAAGAGCCTGGAAGGTTCCAGGATGAGTGAGCACAGTACTTTATGCTACATGGTTCCATGCAGAAGATGATGTAGGCTTGTATGCTCAGTGGGAATGTGGATAAGCACTGTACCCTAGGGAGCTGCTCTCCTCCATGGATCATGGAGACAGTCTGAGGTTGCCAACTTTAATGTTGCTGGTGCCAGCAGAGCTAGATATCATCCCAGGGGCACCGCTAGGGGATAGGTGAGTCTGGGTTCTCTGTGGGACAGCTGAGGGTGGAGCTTCAAGATACACAAGGCACCAAGGACCGATCTGAGGTGGCAAGCAGAGGGACGGTGAAACAAACAGAGATGGATGCTCTGGGTCATTGTGGTACCAACCTAGGGACAGAATGGGACTTTGGCCATCGACCTGGATTGGTACACTTGAACCCTAGACAAAGCTGGGAGTCTTTTAGCAGCCTACCGGGAAACAATCAGCTGCTTAGATGACTTCAACATTTGGGGCGAACACAGCTCAAGGGTTATAGGGATGGCCAACAACCTGTCAGGAGTCCCCTGACAGGTGCAGCAGTCTGGAGGACACAGCAACTGAATGGGGTGCTACAACACAGCCAGCGATTTAGCTGGGACCACAGCAGGGAGTCAACATCTCTGTAGCCCAAGTCAGGACATGCGGGACAGTAAACCAACTGGCAGGGGTCTAACTTCCACACTCAGAGCAGCCACCAGAGCACACAGATGCCAGAGACCTGTAAGCAGCCTGAGGGGATGGACCAGAAGCCAGAGGGCCACATGTCACTTTCTTACCCAGCAATTCTGGGTAGGAGCTAGGAGATTGCTCAGGGGTTGGATGGAATAGGGTGGTACAAAAACGGAAGTGCTGCTGGAGCCACAAGGAGCTGTCTTAGCACAATACACAAAGAACTGCCCTAAACCCGCACCCACCCTGCTGGGAATGAGAAGCTCAGGTGGGCCTCTGAGTGGGAAACAGAGATGGGGAGGTTGACTGTGCCATAGAGCCAGCCTGCCTGCTCACAAAGGACAAAGAAGATCTTACCAGGGAGGCTGTGTTATACTCCAAACTAGAGGGGGAAAATGAGGGGGAACTGGCCAGAGAGTGGAACAAGGAAGCAGCTGATCAGAGCCCAAGGCCAGAGTTCCAGGAGCAACAGGAGAAGCCAGTCAGGACACAGCGGGTATCAGGGCAGGAACCTCCTCCCTTGTCAGGATGCGCATATCTCCGACACATGCTGGCTCTAACACAAGGACAGCCTACCACAATGACATCAACTTGGATCTCCTGACACCTGTGGTCAGCAGGGGACCTAACACTGGCCAGCACGGTGTCTGCATCTGCGCTCCTCCCAGCTTCCCTTTCTAGGGTACAGCTGTCCTGTCGCACAGGTCCTATCCTGATGGACAAACATCCACAGTTGTCTTTCTTTCTCACCAGCTCCTTTGGCTTCTACAGAACAAATTCAGAATGAAGCCCGAGATGGGCCTCTGGCTCTTGAGTTTGGACTGCTATGGTGGCCAACGAGGGTGGAAAGATGGCTGCACATGTCAAATGTTCCTGGCATGTATGACCCTGGCACAAGAAGTAATGGTGAAACATTCAATACCAAATAACAGGAGCCAGACATGGGAGTCTAGGCCAGAGAAGCTTGTTGGAAGCAAGGCTGCCCTGAAAGAAATTGCTCGGGTCTGGAAGGGAAGGCAGATCTGCTTTCTATGTGTTCCAAAAAGCTATCCTGGTAGGCTGGTGGGTAATCTGCACATTTCGGGGCTCTGAAGACATGGCAATGGGCTTCCTAAATGGGTTAGAGATGAGAGGTAAAAATTACAGGGATGTCTCCAGGACATTGAGACACCAGGGAAAATTAGCCCTCAGTCAACTGTGGGCCAACACCCCGAATCGGGAACTAAAGACCAATGTCTTTATATATGAAAATAAAGCTCATCTATAAAGAACTACTGCCCCAAACCAGACAGGAAAGATATAACTTATTTCACTCTTTCCTTTTAAAGTACATGGAAGCTTTTAAAAGTACTATAAATCTCACTCACATTCCTCAGCTGGAACCCCACAGACAGTGCTTAATACCCCACAGCCACCCAGAGCCCAGGGTGATTTCAACTAGATCCAGACCATTCAGAAGCAAGAAACCAGACCAGCCAACAGGAAGCCCCTGTCAAAAGTAGTCCCAACACTTTAATTAGGTCCAGAGTGACTCTGTTCCTGCTGAACATGGCTCTGAGCAGGAAGCTTTCAGCAGTCTCATTCAGGACCAAAGCTCATTGCCACACAGGAAGCAGAAGAGGAAGCTGCCGCAGGTAGTTTTATCTTTTCACAAACAGCTCTATCAAACAGGCTCATCTGACCCTAGCTGCTTTGTGAGAACAATCCCATAGCAGCTGCCCGTTGCTAGCACCCTATACACCCCCGAGGCCCACGATGAGGCTTGATACACAGGGCAGAGGGACATCCTAAGAACAGCTTCAACAGTGTGTTAGGTTGTCTGTTGGGTGTTTGTGCTTCTCCGGTGACTGGTCTATATATACATTGGGTTCATTTGTCTGTTTCTCATTAACATGCTGATGTCCCTGTATTGATGGCCTTAGACCCCAACTCTGTAGTAGGCTGGAGTCTTTAGACACTCGTGCACAGCTAGGAGCGTCCACATCGCCACCAGAACTTTCCTCAGAGGCTGTGCTGATGGCTATTTATAAGTACTTCTTAGTTCTCCCACTCAAATCTAAAATTAAATATAGCTTTTCTAAGATAGAGCTATTTTTTTTTTCTTCCAAACCCTCAGTCCCAACTCCTCAGGTCCATGTCAGGTCCACTCAAGGGCTGTCGATGAAGTCTCAGCCTGTCACGCAATCCAGAGCATTCTCCACACAGGCTGATCTGAACCTGTCTTTAAGGGAACCCTCAAAACTCACAGAATCACGCTAAGAACCACATGGGCAATTAGAGGGGTGATTTTTCCCGAGAGCTGCCCCTGCTACACACTAAGCTATACAGTCCTCACAGCCACTCTGGTCTTAGAGAACCATAAATCTCAGCACACCACAAACCATGGAACTGAGGCACGCTTACTAACCCTAGGCAGATGGCTTTCATCAACCTTTGTGGGACTGGTGAGAAGATTCCAGAAACTGTCTAGTCAGCTGGGTCCTCCCAGTTCAGGGCTCACACAGTAAGTATCTCACTGCTGGGGCACAGACAGCACTTTTGAGGAGAGCATCCTTGGGGTGGTACCAGAATACCCTGGGGACACTGGTGTGTGACCATGGAAGGCTGTGGGCTACATAAGACCATAGAAGGGTTGCAACCGTACATGTGGTTGCAAGAGGGTGTTCTCTCTTGTCTTAGGTACAACCATGCTTCCCTGTGGCTAACCACACATGGTTAACCTCTTTGTAAACTACAACACAGGTTGGGAATATATCTCTTGGAGACAGTGAGCATCAAGCATGCAAGAAAACCTCACGTCCCAGAGATGGTTCTGGAACCCTATACCTTAACAAACAGGACCCGGGAAGTCACACTGGTTACCTGTGTGGTCTCCATATGCCATTCCGTGCTATAGCATCACCACCTGGCTATTCCATGCTCACAGCTGTGCTCTTATGGGCAGGTGCTGGGACTTGGTGCCCACTGAGCAAGTGTTCATCCATCTAGTTCAGCAGGTCTCACACCACAGGTACTGACACCATGTGGCTATGTCCGTAGGTAGCGTGTTAACCTTCACCCTGTGCAAGCCCCAGATAGCAGGGTAGGCTGTGTAGCTGCCTATCTCAGCACAGCCCATGCACAGCAGGGAGTGCCCATGCCTGGCCTCAACATCTGTGCAGTTAAGAGGCAAAGCTACATAAGCACAGTGCAGCCTTTGGCAGGAAAGAAGCAAAGCATCAGACACATGGGCAGTAACTGCAGGCCTGGGAGCCTTTGAAAGCATGCTCCATCAAGAGACGCAGTGGTGTCAGAGAATACATGAGTTTCAGATAAACTCAGAAGTAACACCCAGGCTGTGGCCATCTCACTTTAAGATTCAGAGGCCACCACACTGGAAGCAGGTCCTTTCCTTATGGCAGGGCGTTAGGGGAGGACTCCTCTGAGAGAAGAGGGTAAAATGGACTAGATACCAAGAAAGGGTTCCTTAGCTAGACAAGACCTTTCTAACTCTACTCTTTAGCCTCATTATGGATGTCTCTGGTTTTTGAAAGCTCTATAGCCTCATGCTCAAGGTCAAGAACTTTCCCAGCCTTTAGAAAGGTGGAGCTTCCATCAGCCCTGTGGCTTGTAGATATAGACCTCTAGGCACCCCTCCCTCTTTCCAGACTGGACTGTCTTCTCCCAGCTGGGAGCCTGTGGACTGGGCACTTAACCAGCCTCTCATCTACATGTTATCTGGTTAGTAGGCTTTCTAAAACACCAACACAGAACCCCACTGCTGGCAGACCCCTGTACTAATAATACATGGGTGATGTGACTGAATGGAGAGGCAAATGATGGAAGATGGACTTGTTTTTCAGCAGACACATCTTAACAACTGCGATCCCGAAGTCTATTTGATGTGGCCAAGAATGGCACACATCAAGATCCTGCATTGATTGGGGGGGGGCGGAGGGTTACAAGGCTAAGGGTGTGTGGGGAGCATATGCTCTGAAAGGCCTCTGCAGTGACTGGGGGACTCCAGAAGGGCTGAAGGAAATGGGCAGAAGGCAGTCTCCCACACCAGGGGAAGTAAATGCAAAGTAGGTGGGAGGGCCCAGGCTGGGCAGCATACATGGATACCCAGGCAATGCTTCGGTCTCTGATTAAAGAACATCCTGGCAAGTGTACATGGGAACCTCTCATCTGGCCTGGTTTCAGGGGTCTCTCAGGTTTGCTTTCCTTACTCTTTCTCCTACACGTGCAATTGGCAACACAAGTCATCTCCCCTACCCCCTGTCCCTGTGTGTATGTGTGTGTGTGTATGTATGTGTGTGGTCCCAATAGTTCTGACAGCCTTGTAGCCTAAGAGGTGAAACACTGTACACTGCAACAGAACAAACTATAGCTGGGGTCCTGCCAGAAGGGCTCTACCTAAGTAGAAAGCCCTGAAAACATACATCTGGGGGCTGTATGCACTCCCTTACAAGAATGAGACAAAAACAGAAACAGGCCCCGAATCCCTCTCCAGAGCCACAAGGACTCAGAGGCAATTGACCTACTTTAGGGAGCACTGGGTGTAGGACTCCCCATAATTACAGTGCTCCAAAAGGGAGCTTTCCAGGCAGCCGCTCAGCTCAGCACTATGTGTAGAAACAGCCCAAGGCTACCAGGAACAGGTGGAGCTGAGATGGGAGCCCTGCCAAAAGCTTCCCAGGGCCTGGGACTCTGCAGGAGGCCTCAGCTTCCTCTGTGTGAACAGTCCAGTCTACCAGAGAGAAACCTGGGTTAAAGGGCCCGCGTCTGCCGGCTCCCACAGATCTGAACCGTGCCCCTGCTCAATGAAGACAGTGGCCCCAGGAAGAAAAGGTATTTCAAGTATCAGCTGGCAGAGCAGTGCCTGCTTATTAACATGCTGTTCCTTCGTCGGGTCATTCCTGACAGTGTCCACACATGGACACTGTCCACACACACTGCCTAGGGATACCAGTCAGATAGAGCTCGGGATGAATCATGTTCTCCCCGGGACAAGCAGAGTTTTCACATTCTAACGCTGAGATGCAGGGGAACTCAGCAGCACTGTGTTCTCGGGTCATGGGGGGAGGAGAGCCCTTGGAAATCTGCAACAGTAGAGGTCCACCATGCAGCAGAACAGACGGGTCTAAGAGCCGTGTAGGGATTCACTCTGGTCCCATCTTCCTTGGGGAGCCAGGACTCAGCCGAGGCCAGGAGACAGACCTACCCCAGTCTGTGGCTATCTCCAAGACTCACTGCCTGGGCTGAGCAAAGGAATCACAAGATTCAAGCCCTAGATCATTCTACCTGCTTTCACTGTTCGGCAGGCAGTAATCCAGAAGGAGGGAGGCTTACACGCTATGCTGCTGGTAAGAGGGCAGCTTATACAACCTGTGTGGGTGGGGACCATCAGGGAGCGCAGAGCATGCTAGGCACAGGGTCCCCACCCACACAGGTTGTATAAGCTGCCCTCTCACCAACAGTATTGCACCACTCACCCCATACCATCCGCAGACACAGAGGGCTCCCCTAGCACATTTCGCTTGTTTTAGTTGGTCAGAGAAGGAGGTGTATGGGGACTGTGTCTCATGCTTTGAAGAGCTGACTTGATCTCATGCCTCTGGGGAGAAGGCTTGGCCTCACTCACCACAGGAGCTACCCACTCTCAGGGTGCTGGCCAGAATTTAGAGGCTCCTGAGGAGTTGGGGAGGATGAAGCCAGTTTGGAAGGCACTGAGGTTTGGGGAATGCTTGAGGCCTTATAAGAAAGAAAAAAACAATTGGCAGGACAGACTACAAAGTAACCAAGGGCTTCTTCCTGTAAGGAGAGATTTCCTGTTGGACAGGTAGACCTGGTCATCTGGGCTGGTCGCACTTTTTCCTCAGGTACAGCCAATGAAACTAGATGATCGAAGGGGCCCCTGTTCATGTAAGTCCTCCTGGATCCCTGGGTCAGGCATGAGACTCTGAGAGACAGGATTTGATGAATCCTTGAGTGTCCTTGCTTGTACACTCAAGCCTCAAAGGCATGGGAAAGGAAGATCAGGGACCCTCCGCAGACACGTAAGGGAGTGGATAACTGGACTTGTGAGCACTGTGCTATTCGGGGGAATGGAGGCATAGGGCACAAGTACCTGACAAGGATGGCAGGTGGGCCCCAAGCCTGGGGTCTGCAGCTGGGTCCAGGCTAGCCACTGTTTTAGGCACAAAGCCCCCCATCTTTAAAAATGAACCGCTGACTAGGGGATGGCTTAGTGATTAAGTACCTGCCACTCAGTTTAGGAATAGAGTTTGGGATCCCCTGAATCCACAAATATCCCCAGTAAGTGTAGCTGCTCACCTGTGACTCTAGCCTCCTAAGGCAGAGATGGAATCCCCAGAGCAAGCGGACTAGTCAGACTGACCATATGGCTGAGCTCTGGGTGTGATGAAGAGACTCTGCCTCATTGAATGAAGTGGAGAGCTATTGAAAATAATTCCCAACATCAATCTTGGGCCTCCATACACATGTGAACCCACATGCTTACACCGGCACAAGTGGGGGCACATGCCCACATACACACAATACACACATGAAAAACGACAAAAAGAAAAAACGAGAAACAGACAAGTCAATTGCATAAAAGTATAGTGCATCAGTGTTGGCAATGAAGACTGAGGTTGCCATAGGGAGATATGTACAGGAGAGCTGGATCTAGAAACAGCCTGCAAACAGCCTCAGGCTGCAAGTTTCAGGCTGCCATGCACACCAGCCCATGAAGTCCCTAATGATGCCTGCTTGCCCAGAGGGTTGCTAACTGACCTTAAGCTGCATACTCTTAAGCCCATTTCACAGGTAAGGTTTATATGAACAGTGATGACCAAGGGTCAGTTAGCTGACTGAATGGCCACTTGTAGACAGAAAGGGTTATGTTCAGTTCAAACCAAAAGGCTTACGTAGGAAAGGGCTGGAATTACAGCTGAAAAAGAACACACTGTAAGACACCAGCCAGAGGTGCACTGGCACATTAGCACCCAACCATTGCTGAGGCAACGGGGACACCAGCTGCATCCAGCAGGGAACCAGGCCTTGGACACTGTGCAGAGAGGGTGGGTCTTCACATCACAGTAATCTTGAGGCCAGAATCGTATTTATACTTGCAAAGGTGTGTGCTCTGCTGAGAGGAGGCTCTCCAGTGTCAGCTCCCATCTGTGCTGTGAAAGGAGCCACTCTACCTAGGCCTCGTGTGGAGACCAGGTTGTGTGCACAGAAAAGCGCAGAGCACACGAAGGACGCTGCCACTGCTAACACCAAGGGCTGCAGAAGTAAAGCCCAGGGAATTAAAAAGTGACACAGAAATCAGAGCTGGGTTCGGGTGGACGGCCCAGCCGTTAAGATACTTGCTGTACAAGCATGAGGACCTTAGTTCAGTCCCAGAGCCCGCGTAAGGCTAGTGGTAGCAGCGTGTGCTTGTAATCCCTGTGCTGGGGAGGCAGAGACAATCTGTGGGCTTCCTAGCCAGTTAGTTTAGTGGTAAGTACCAACTGCAGTAAGAAACCATGTCTCAAAATGCAAGGTGAGGACTGAGAAAAACACTCAGATGTCAACCTCTGGCCTCATGCACATGTGCACAGCACACAGCACACAGACACACAGACACACACACCAGCACCAGATCAGTAAGGACAAGAACAAAGTCATCTGCTGTCCGTTATAATCTGACATTAGCACAAGGACGTTCAAATGAGTTCTTCTAATAATGCTGGGTTAATACAGGCTCTGTGCCTTAACTACTTCACAGACCCGTGCTTTTTAGTCAGCTCATAAACAAAACTGTAGATTTACTGCTGGGAGCAATGTAGGGGAACAGCAGATGTCTAAAGTGTATACATACAAACAAACACTCACTACAAGTCCAAATCTAAGAAGGTTATAAAAGTGAAAGTTAGGTCTTTCCCCGGACTATCCCTTCGCACTGTTCAGTTACCACCTTGTAGAACATTAGGAAGACTGCACACTGCCTACAGATGAGGGCTCCTGTAAAGGCAGACAGACATCTACACTAAGGTACAACACACTGCTTCGAGACAAGAGACACTGGAGAACCTGGACCTACATACCCTCGTCTGTGACACACGAACTCAGCTGGCCTTCCACTTGCCTCTAAGGGGATAGCTAACAGTGACCAAAGATTAGACACAGAGAAACAACCGTGGGTCTCCTTGAGACACAAAGGCAACAAAAGAGGTGGACCATCAGATGCCATGTTGCTTACAGAAAGTGTACACCCCAAGCCTGACATCTGCTCTGGGCATTCCTGGAAGGGTAGGCACAGTGCAGCCCAAGTCAGCTACTCCAGCGTCTCTCTTCCCTTCCTGTAAGTCTTCCCTGTCCAGTGCTCTGCCACGGTCTGTTGTTCAAAAGCTGTAGAACACCTGCACCTCCATGCAGCATGGTGGGGTACAACAGGAGCGTTTAAATACAGAGGGCCCCTCATTAAGTCTCTTGCAGTGTCCAGGTGTCCAGTGGGCAGCAAGGGTCAGCAGGACATTGCTGTCCCTGTGCCCATATGCCTGTGGCCTGGAGACTAGTCACAGAGCACCAGCCATCTATGGAGCAGCAGGACATGTGCTGCTAGGACTCGGCTCTGCCATCACCATTCCTATTGGAGTGATGCCAGAGCGACAGCCTCGCTGTGCTTTGCTGTAACTCAGACACCAGAAGAAAAGCCTGCTGGAGGAGACTTTCAGTGTTTCGGCAGACTCCACTCAGGGCTCTGAAGCTAGGGCAGAACTTATCAGCCATCAGACCTCACCATCACCTTCTCTGGGATGAGCCTAGGTAGTGGGGTTGCAGCCTCCTCCGAACCTGCCACCCAACCAGGACTGGCTCCAGCAGAAAGTGGCTACTGTCCAGGAAGTAAACTCAGATCTAGTTAAATTTCAAAATCAAGAAAACCCATCAGAGCTGGGACGGGAAATGCTTGCACCACAGAATCCATGGGGAGTATCCCCAAAATTCCATGTCAGAAACCACTCTATGACTTCAAAAATAACAAACTGAAGAACTTTAGCTGACAGTCCAAGACCTTTTGAGGCCCCGGCCTTTATCTGTATCCCACTGTACCAGGAAGCAGTGTGCTTCAGACCCCAGAGTATAGATCTTAGCCTGCTATTTTCTGCCCACTAAATGCTTAAGCTACTTGCTAAATCTGTAGTTAAGTGACAGATGGGCTGCTAAGGGCCAAGGTGGCCTGTGTGTCCTTAATCCAGAGCTGCACAGCAACCCCTCCCAGGGCAGTTTAGAGCCACTTGGAGTTGGTAGTGTCTGAGCTTCAGCCTTAAGGGACCTCCTCCTTAAGTGGAAGCAGAGTTCTTCTGCTTGAAGGACGTGCCATCCATCTGCACTCTAGAAACTTTTCAATAAAGCTTCCATAAAGGCAAAGGCTCTGAGGAGCACAGTTTGGGGAATGTATAGCAGAGAATTCTGAGGGCATTTATAAACATGTTCTTTAGCCACAGGCTGTAGATACCCAAGCAGTTACACACACCAAGGTTCTGAGCCGGATCTTGTGGGCACATACTTTTGGGCAATGAAGACCTGGCCTTAGAATCAGACTAAGCAGGTTAAGATTGTGGCAAGGATGGATGTATTAAGATTGTGGCAAGGATGGATGTATTAAGATTGTGGCAAGGATGGAGGCATAAGAAGTTGGGGACTAGCTTTCTGGGAGAAAGATGCTTCATCTACACTGAGTAGAGGCTGTACATCCAGAGAAAGGAGGGGCAGAAACATAAAGTATGGGTGCAGGCAACAAGACAGAGTGAGGTGGACCAGGGGATTAGAGTGAGGGTGGGACCCTACCAAGATGGGGTAGAGGCAGGCTAACACAGTTAATATTGTAAAGAACAAGGGTGGGGCAGCAGCAAGATGGCCAGGCTGGGATGGGGTAGGGTGAACAAGGGTGGACTGGGCTTGGGAGGAGCCCCCACGTCCACAAGAAGGGGTCAGGGCTCCCTTGGAGGAACATCTCAGGAGGAAGGAAGACCCACTGGTTCCACAAGTGGACTAGGAGAACGTTGCAGGGAAGGAGGCTGTGGGATGAAACAGAGGAACAAGCAGGTTCAGAGATGACTGCACCCTAGGCCCTCCTGCTGGGCAGTGCCAGGCAGTGGGGACCAACCGACAGCAGCAAAGGCTGCAGGCCGAGTCCCACAGGCAGCTGCCTCATTTCATATCAGTCAGGCTCCAGATACAGGCTCCAGATAGAGGATAAGCCCTGGGGGCTCGATATGAGGCAACCTTGTCTTCTGTGTTCAACTCTGACACCATCATGTTCCTATGGATGATAAGCAACTCCATTAGAGGCTTTGAGAAGCCGGTGCTTGGAAAAATGACTTCAACGGACTTGACAAACTTCACCTCTATATTATGCCTGATAAGTTACACATTTAAAAACACTGTATTCTCCCAGAGGGGCTTCCTCACAGTTGGAAATACTACTCTGCCCACAGACCACAGGACCACAGAGGTCTGAAACTGTGAACCCTACTCAATACTCAAAGAAAGGCTCCTGGAGCGAACACAGCATCACAGAGCTGGCTCCAGAGTAGGAGAGGTTCCACGTGCCAGGGCTCACGGTGAGAGCCATAACAGATGGCAACCGTGCCTGGATCCAGGTCCCCACTTACTACTGCCCAACCGCAGCACACCGGTTCCGTCTCACGTGGGAACTAGGTTGTATAAAGTTCATTCCGGGTACAGCTACCCCAAGGGAACATCACTAACAGCCGAAACAGTGTACTCAACACAGGAAACAATCTGCAAACACAGATGTGGTAATCCTCCCGCCGGGGTATCCCAGGGGCACCGCACGTCCCCTGCTCCAGACGACTGACCATCCAGGTTCGAGTACTAAGCTACAGAGACACACAGTCGGCCTCCGCTCAAGAGGCGCTAGAAAGGGGCTGCCTGATGAGAGGACATCCCCCATCCCCGCCCACCACCAGGCCTTCTGCTGGCGGGAACCCGCGCCAGGCCCGGGATGAGGGTGCCGGGCCCAAAGGATGGAGTGCAGGGTCCGGTGCAAGTCAGCACGCGAGCAGGCAGCGGGAAGTGGGACCCTGGGGCGGTTTCGAAGGGTGCTGCAGGGGAGGGGCGCGGCTCTCCGAGGGCCGGGCCCGGCCCCTCCCCACCGCATCCTGGACGGAGCACGGCAGCGCTGCGGAGAACCTACCTGGGCCTTCTGCAGGGCGTTCAGCCGCAGCTCGTGCACGAAGGGGTTCCGCCCCGGGGGCGCTAGCCGCCGCGCGTCGCCCGCCCCTGAGCTGGAGGAGGGGTCGGCCCGAGGCCCGTGACTCCGCAGCCTCATGGCGGCCCGCGCCTGAGCACCGAGCGGAGCAGATGGAGCACAGCCGACGGAGCTCACTGGAGCGGAGCGGAGCGCAGACGAGCAGAAGGCAGCAGCGAGCGCGGGAGAGGGCCAAGGATGCGCGGCCGCCCGGAGGCGCAGGCGCGGGAGGGGCGGTGTGACGTGGGTGGGACCAATAGGATGCCCCGCCCCAGACCGCTCTAGGCCATGATTGCGCCTGCGTGTCTCGAGGCTCATGGACTTGCGTAGAACCTGGGGGCAACCTGCGGTTTCTCGTGAATGGGGAGACCTTGAGATTTGGGCCGCAGGAACAGGGCTTGTGGGCGCAGCGGCCGCGGAGGACCCCACTGATCCAGCGGAGCCGGCCTGCGCCCACGTCTATGACCCGGGAAGGAGCTTCTTGACACGACCCCGATCTGTGCCAGGCCCGCTTCCTCCGAGCCGCTCTGTCCTCGCAGGCAACTTCCTTCCCCTAACCATTATAATCCATCAGTCGCCATCGTGGGTCAAACGCACACGTTAGAGAACGCTAATTTGTGTCATGCAATTAGCTAGAGCTCAAAATAGCCTTCCTGTTAAAATGTATACATTTGAGAAACTCACTGAATGCCTTTTGTAAGTTTGTATCTTTTTTTTTAAAACTAGGACACAAAGTAATACAAATGTACATATGTCAGAATATTCATATTTGAAAACTCATGAAATATCATTTGTAGCACCAGGTGCATTTATTTGTGTATCTCATAGGACCCTCAACAAGCAGGTGTTGGGGGACAAAGGGTCCAGCCTCAGACAGGAGGAAGGAGCCAAGTTCTGAATTCCAGACCTCCTTGGCTTCCTGTCTCACCTCCCCCAAAGTCCTATGTTCCTGTGGATACCAGAGCTCGGGGAGACCGGCCACATCCTTTCATAAAAGCGTGCTTACAGGGGGACCAGAGCCTCTGACAACTGCTGACGGAAGTGTGACGATGTTAAACCCTATTCTGTGTTTTGAGAAGTTGGCTAGGGGAAAAATGCACTTGCAGCTCCTATCACTTCAAAGCTTCCTCTTTATTCAACATCTGACATCACCTTGAGACCCTTCTCCTCCCCTCTGGAAAAATGAGCCTTGCAGCAGCAGCGATACACACAGCCTTTCCTCTGAGCTAAAAAGGAGGCTCTTAAGGATCGTGAGCAGCCTTATTGCTGTGTTGTGGTGCCCTGTGGACTAGCCATGAACATTCCACTGATCTTAGCTTTTAATTCCCATTTACTCTAATCTCAGACACAAGAATGTACCACCCAAGGATCTGCATCTTCCTGTCAAGAAAACCCCAGGGCACAAAGGCCTGTCAGCCCTATATACAGACCCCTACCCTAGGGGAGACAGGCTGTCCAGGTGCCACCTGAAGCCTACAGGCAAAGAGGCCTGAGAGTGTACTGGGCAGGACTTCTGTAGCCTCAAAGCTGGGTCTCAGAGAGTTGTGAACATCTTGTGTAGGTGAGTTAGCCCAGATCCTCCAGGATGGAGTTACATATACTTGATATAAACCTGGCGTGCTGGTACATCATTGTAATTGCACATTGTAATTGTAATTGAGGAGGTTGAGGCAAGAGGATCTCAAATTCCAGGACAGCCTGGATTAGATAAGGAGACCTATCACAAAAGAAACACACACACACACACACACACACACACACACACACACACACGCGCACACATACACACACACACATACACACACACACACACACACACTGTATTTGTGCCTGGCAGTGTGAAAGAAAGAAATGTAAAAGAAACACACACACACACACACACACACACACACACTGTATTTGTGCCTGGCAGTGTGAAAGAAAGAAATGTCTACTGAGATGGCAGAAGCCTAATTAAAGCTCTTGGCTTGGAGACGGTTAGAGTGTGTTGTAGACTGAGTTGTGTTCCCCTAATAGACATTGAAGTCCTAATATGCAGTATCTGTGGAGGTGACCTTATATAGAGAAAATCTTCTGAAGATGATCAAGGTGAATCTGGTGGGTTGGGAGGAATCACCCAGTATCGCTGATGACCTTATAAATGGGAGGTTTGAGCAAGGAGACAAGTGCAAGGGGAGATGTCATGTAAGACCAGAGTTTTGCTGATATAGGCAAATCAGCCACCCGAAGCTGGAGAGATCTGGGAGGGTCCTCCCTTAGAGACATCAGGGGGAGCTGCCTCTACCTTGATCTTGGACTTCTGTCATTCTGAGCTATGAGAGGATGCAGCTGTTTATTTTTTCATCCAGGTTTATAGTCAACTGTTAAGAGTCCCAGGAGGTTCATAGTACAGTATGAGTCTCTGAAAGGATGGGGGAGGGGCACCCTGCCATAGCACTGCAGCCTAAGCAGGGTGAATAGACCAGGCAGGGCCAGTGTCCAAGTCCCAGAAGAGGACTTGCCTTAGTCCTTGTGGGAAATGTAGCCTGGTAGAAACCCACAGTGGATCCTTGGGTCAATAAGACACGTTTGGAGGAGGCTGGGGAAGGAAACGATTTGTTTAGATCAGGTTTTGATGAGACACAAAGGCAAGAAAGTGACTGTCAAAAAGAAGACAGTCCTGCTCACAGAACAGCATACAGCAGAGGGCCAGGCGGGAAGTCCCCTGTCTTAGTTTCTTTGTACTGTTGTAACAAAACACCCAGGAGTAGCTGGTTTATAAGGCACATAAAATTATTCTCCTGTACTTCCAGAGCCTGGGAAGTCCACGATAGGAGCCTTCAGGCTTGAAGTCTGATGAGGAACCAGTCTCTGCTTCCAGCATGTCACAGGAGCTTGGTACCCCCAGAGGAGTCTTCCAAGTCCTCATGTAGTAGGAGAGTGGCAGACTGGAAACTGCAAGCTTTTTTAGAGTCATAGCAGCAGAAAGTATCTCCTCTACTCTCATTCATGTTTAGTTTACTATTCTTTCACCACCGTTATAAGGTGGGAGTGCAGATTGCTAGCTGCAGATCTTTTTTTTTTTTTTTTTTTAAACATTTTCTTACAAGCACTGCTTTGTCTGCATCCCACAAATGCTGGCCTGCTGGTTTCCCACTTTCCTTTGGTTTTTAATTTACTTTCCCTTGTCCCTGGTGGTCTCTTTGACCCATGTGTTGTTTAGTTAGCTGCATAGTAATGTCCAAATATTTGGGAAGGTGCCAGATACATTTCTTTCTTTAATTTTAATAACTCCTTTGTGGTCACACACATAGGCTCTGTGAGTTCACTGTATTTATGGGATGTAATTATGCATTTTGACGTGGAGGGTTCTGTGAATGCTGGTGGGTTACATCTGCGCATAGTTGTGTGCAGATTCCACGTCTTCCTATGCTTGCATTACTTATTCTTTTAATTACTGAGGTCAACCTTATTTGGGCACTTTTCTATTTTACTTTTCAATGCTTTTAGCACTTGTCTTTTGCAGTCTGCAGCTATGTCATTAGGCACATCCATACTCACGGGGATCGTTCCTCCACAGATCAGCCTCTGAAGTATGATGGCGTCTCTGACCCATCCGTATTGTTGTCCACTGTTTGTTGGCACGTATCCCCATCTTGTTATGCATCTTGCTTTTTAACCAACCTCAAAATCTAGTCCTTTTTACAGCAGTTTTTAGACAACTGGGCTTGGTGATTCATCCAGTAATTCTAGCCCTTGGGAAGCTGAGACTGAAGGATGTCTGTGAGTTGAAAGCCAGTCTTTCATGGCAAGACGCTTGTTTCAAAACCAAAACCAAAAACACACAAACAAAACTCAAACAGCAGTGGTTAGGTCCCCTGTATCTGAGGTGCCAACAGACTTGGGTTGAGATATTCAAGCCTGCTGTTTGCTTTCTGATTGTCTTCTCTGGACTTGCTTTGTGCTTTTCTGTTTTTGGACCAATTCAGCGGGTTTTCCACCTTATCTTTACCATTGGCTCATGAGTTGTACCTCTTTATTTTAACATTTTAGTATCTGTTTTAGCACTTAATATGTATTCTCAGATGGCATTTCAAATAGTACGATGCCACTTTACATGTGAGATGACTTCACAATATCCATCTTCATTTCCTTCCCGCCCTGCCCGCCATTGCTCTTGTATATTTTAATTTTATATACACTAAACTTCCACAGTACACTATTATTATTTTTGGTTTGAACGATCACTTATTTTTTCCCAAGAGATTATAAAGAGACTTTTGTATTTGTGCCAATGGTTGCCTTTTAACCTCATTCATTGCCCTGCAGAGATGTGCATTTTCTTCCTGTGTTATTTTCCTTCTTCCCAAGGAAATTCTACGAAATATTTTGAAGTGTGGAGCTGTTTGCTCATAATTTTCTACATCGTGGTTGTTTTAGTTTGCCTTTGTTTCCATGGGTTTTCCTCTGGTGACTGTAAAATTCTGCTGCAACTAGTCTTTATTTTATGCTTCTGTTTACTTCTATGTCCTTGCCAATGCTTCTTACCCTAGACATCCCAGCATTCACTCTGTGGTCCCTGACTGACAGGATTTGCTGCGGGAGAGGATCTTTACATGTGCTTATTTATCATATAACTCATCTTCAGTGAGCTATCAGCCTGGATATTTTCCTCATTACATTTTTTTGTAGTGATCTGTTGAGACTGTTTGTTTTTGAGACAGAGTCTGGCTGTCTAGCTCAGGGTGGCCTGAACCCAATAATCCTTCAACTTTAGCTTACTGAGTGCTAGGGTTACAGGCAGGCACCCGTGAGGCTCTATGCGTTCTGAATCTGTTTTCTTATGGCTTACATGACTTGAAAATACATTCTAGCATCCTCTACCTGTCTTCTCACTCTTTGAACAGGGCTTTTTTTTTTTTTTTTTTTAAAAAAAAAAACAACATCAGAATCTCACTATATTGCCCAAGCTGACCCCAAATTTGCAGGGTCAAGTGATCCTTCAGCCTCAGCCTCCAGAATAACTGGCATTGTGGGCCTGAGCCACCACACCTAGCTCTCATGTGGGAATCTTGAAAGAAATAAGCTCTTACCAGTACTGGGACTTTGATCCATTTAACCAGTGTACAAAACAAAATTTGTGTAGTTTTAATAATTTCACTCAATAATGTTTTGTGGCTTGCCGTGCTTAAGTCGTTCACTTCTGCCACGTGCGGTTGCCTTGGACGATCGCACATGATTTTCTTTTCTGACTGTTTAATTTCGGCATACAGAAATACACTTGTTTCGCATCTTGACTCCATGTCTTTGATTCTTATCAGAGTTTCTTGTGAGTTCTGGTAGCTTTTTCACTGGTTCTGGATTCCCTGGGTACAGATCACGTTTTCTGCCACTAAAGGCAATCTTGCTCCTTCCTTTCTCATCTTGCTTTCTTTTCCTTGCTGGGTTTTACTGACTAGAGGACCTGGTCAACCTGATTGACACGAGGAGTACTCGCCCTTGCTGTTCCCTCCAATGTGGTCTGGAAACAATCTCAAGGATATTTGTACCTGTGCTCATGGAGACTGCCCGCAGAGGCTTTTCTCACATTGTCTATGCCCTGTTTCGTTATCAGAACAATGTCGGCCTCGTGGACAAGTTGATGGCTGTTCTGTCCCCTCTGAATTTCTTGAAGAGCTTGTGTAGAAGTGTGGAATGTTATTGTTTCTTCCCAGTGAGGTTATCTTTGACCTAAGATTCAAATGACTCCATAGAAATAGTGTTGTTCTGCCTTTTCCCAAGTCAGCTTAGGTGTGTGCATCCTACGAGGAATCTGCCTATCTCATCTGAGTTGAGAGTTGCGCTGTCATACTGACGTAGTCTTACCATGGCCACTGCTGAAGACTATCTGTAGAACACAATGGATGGCACTGTGTTCATTCCTGCCTGTAGTTTCCATGTTCTCTCATCGTGTTCACCCTTACTGGTGGCTCCTGTGTCTTTACAGTGCTCACTTTTGATGGTCCCCATGTACTTTCTCCATGGTTAGTGACTCCCAGTAGTTTCTGTGTTCTTTGGTCTCTGATTGGTCAGGTCAGATGTTCCCCTACTTTGTGGATCTTCATGAAGTCTCTGGTTTCTCTGAGATCCTGTGGATTTCCTATTATGTGTATGTCCATGTAGGGGTGCACATGTGTGGAGGTGCCTGTACATGTGTGTATATGCATGTATAGGGGTCTGAGGTGACCTGGGACATCAGGCCTCAGGAACTGTCTACCTTGTTTTTGTTGTTGTTTGATTTTGGTGTGTGTGTGAGTATGTGTGAGAGTGTGAGTATGTGTGTGTGTGTGAGTGTGTGTGTGTATGGTGTGTGTGTGTGTGTATGGTGTGTGTGTGTGTGTGTGTGAGTGTGTGTGCATGTGTGTGTGTGAGTGTGTATGGTGTGTGTGTATGGTGTGTGTGTGTGTGAGAGTGTGTGTGTGTGTATGGTGTGTGTGTGTGTATGGTGTGTGTGTGAGTGTGTATGTGAGTGTGTGTGTGTGTGTGTGTGTGTGTGTATGGTGTGTGTGTGTGTGTGTGTGTGTGTGTTTGCAGGTGCACATAGAAGTACGAGATTGGTCAAGATGTCTTTTTTGTTTGCTCTCCAGTTTATATATTGAAGCAGAATCTGCCACTTGAACCAGAGCCTGCAGATTCAGCTAGTCTAGCTAGCCATCTTGCTCCTGGGCTCTCCTATCTGGTTCCCAAGTGCTGAGACTACACACAGGCTTCTGTTCTCACCTGCCATTTACATGGGTGCTGGGCATCCAAGCTCCAGTCTTCACACTTGCATAGCGAGCACTTTACCCAAACAGCCATCATCCCACCTTCTTGCCTGTTTTGAGGGAATGTCTCTCACTGGAACCTGTTGCTTACCAACTAGGCTGGGCAGGCTGGTCAGCAGTTTCCAGGGTTCTGTCTTTGCCTTCCCAGTGCTGGGATTACAAATGCACATCACTATGCCCAGGTTTTGATGTGGGTGTTGGGATCTAACTCAGGCCCCCATGCTTTCAAGGTAAGCACTTTACCAACTGACTGAGCCATCTTCCTCCGACTTACTTTTCAACATCCTTTCATCTGGGCTCTGGACATTTTCCTCTTCCGAACACTTGTCTTAAATCTGTTCTTCTTCCTCCTCTCGTTTCTTAAAATGAGAGCCGAGGTATTTATTTGATATTCCCCTTTATTTTGTGATACGAATCTGGAACAATGTAAACATTCTCATGGGAATTGATTTAGGTGAAGCCCAAGCAGTGAAGTGTTACATGCTGTGTCATTGTCTTATTTAGTTTAATATACTTTCTAGTTTCTGCTTTGGCATATTGTTTGGCTCATAGATTGTTTAGAAGACTGGATTTGGGGACTGGGGAGATGATTTAGTTGGTTCGGTGCTTGCTTTGTAAGAATGAGGATCTGTGTTTCAGGTCTCATGGCCATGGTAGTGTACATCTGGAACCTTACTGCTGGGGAGTGGAGACAGGGCTCACTGGCAGCCAGCATAGCCTAAAGGAAAGAACCAAGTAACTGAGAGACCTTGCCTCAAAAGTTAAGATGTAGAGTAATTGAGGAAGACACTCAACATTGACCTCTGGCCTCTACAGGCACATGCATGGGCAAGTGTAGCCACACTGACATGTGCACAGATGCTAATATAAAATTTCCCAAACACACAATGTAAGGATGGGTTTTGATTTCTAAACATTCTAAACATTTGGAATAGTCCAGATCTCTTACTGACTGCTAACTTAATTCTATAGTAGTAACAGAACATATTTAGTGTGACCTAAATCTTCAAATGTATGTACATTTGTATTAATTACTCTTCTGATTGTGACAAAATAATTAACAGAAACAAATTAAGGAAAGCAGGGTTTGTTTTGGCTGATGGCTTGAGGAACATCAGTTCATGTTGTCAGGATATGATGTGGCTGGTCACAGAGAGAGATAAGATGAATTGGTCCCTTTTATTCAGTCCAGGATCACAGCTCATGGGACGAAGATAGCCACATTCAGGATGGTCTTTCTTCCTCGGTTAAATCTCTCTCCATACATCTCACAGACATGCCCGGATGTGTATGTGTCTGCTAGCTGATGCTAAATCCGGTCAAGTTGACAATGAGGTGAACCAGCACATGCTCTGTGTTGGAGAACATCCTTCCAGAAGCCAAACAAGATGTGAGCTCTGCCCTTATGTGTGGGAGTTCTAGATATCAAGTGGCTAATACTCCAGAGGTTCCAACTGAGTCTCCAAGAAAGTCTGTCTAGGCTGGGTGCCTGCCTCTGTCTATCATGCTCCTCAGCTTGCAGATGCATCATGCCAGCCTCTGCCTCCCTGCCCTGTGGCCTTCTTTTCTGAGTCTGTGCTTCCCCATCACACTTCCTTTCTCCCAGAAGGCATCAGGCACCATATGCGAGGGCAGTGTAAACCCAGCATGGTCTCACCCTGAGATCCTTCCTTCATACAGCTGTAAAGATCCTTTCTCAATGGCCTCATTCAGAGTCCTGGTTTGGACATCTTTGGAGGAGTATGTTCCAAATCAAGGTAGGCACCTAATCCAGGACAAATCTCAAGCCATGGACAGATCCCAAGGGTAAAGTGTAGATCTTGTTCTCCATGTGGCCTTTTGCACGCTGAGGTTGGGGCCTGGGGAGCCCTCCAGCAGTACAAGACCTCAAGATAAGACCATGCTGGGTTTATAACAGTCTTAAATCTAGTGATGCTGTCCCCACAGGAGAAATGGCGTGTGGTTCTTCTGATGAGGCTGCGTCACATGCCGCACTGAGCAAGCAGTTTGGCTGACCTCTAGCTCCATGGCTGATGGCTTGGAGAATAGCTGCATTCCCATGTGACCTCCAACACAGCACCTTCCCCTCAAAGCAGCCTATTCATGTGAACCCTCTATTGTCCTTGCCACAAGTGCTTTAAAACCCCATGAAGATACTCAGTCTAAATATGGCTTTTCAGTGCCCAAAGACCTCAGCTTGCCGTGGGGTCTCTGGGTTCCTGTCTCTGTTCTGCACTGAGGCTCAGGGGATGTTGAGGTGATGATTCCCAGGGCTTGCTGCTGCCCCTTCCTATATTCAGCCATTAACACTACAGTTGCAGAGCCCTGAGAAACAGATTTGGGGCATAGGGGTAAGTGGGGTCCTCAAACACTTCATGCAGGGGAGGTTCGAGCCGTGAGGACCTGGACCACTCTTCCTGATCCATTGCTGCAAGGTGAGTGAGAACATGGCACTTCTGAGGGAAAAGCAGCACAGCAGTGTGCAGCACACTACATTCTGTGTTCTCTTCCGCTTGAGACCTATGCCCAGACTGGGCGTAAAAGCTCTCCGTGGGCACGGTGACTCACACCTGTAATCCTACAGTTGGAAGGCTGAGTCTGGACGATTGCTCTGAGTTCTAAGACAGACTGGTCTACACTGTGAATTCAAAGCCAATCTGTGTTGCACAGTTAAGTTCACAGCCATCACGGGGCTACAGGTGTGGAATCTCAGAGAAAAATAAGAAAATCACAAACCCTGAAAGGACTTCAACCTGTCAGAGCTTGAGGGCCATAAGCCTTGTCCTGGTGAAAGTTATGATGCGCAAAGATGCAATTCAGCAGCTTTTCACTAGTGCAATCCAGCCACTCCCGTCTACTCCCCTTAGTTTTAAGGTGCATAATCAAATAGAGAAATCCAAAGAAAACACAATTCCTTAAAGTAAATGTGGTCTAACGTCTCAGTGCTTCCTCACTGCCCCGGACCGAGCTCACATTTCCCTTTCTCTTGAGTGTGTCAGTGCATGTAAGCAGTCTATGCCAGATATTTTTGTTTTTGGTTTGAGGGGCTGATGTTCCTTTGATACCACAGAGCTGGTTCATGGAGCTTACAGTTCTGCAGAGGGAAGAATATTGAGGCTAGCGTGTCTTGGCTGCAGGTATCCGCTTGGTCGCACGCTTGTCTGTTGGTCCAGCTTATGTCCACACAGCAGGTGGTAAAGACAGTAGGAGGAGCTGGTGGGGTGAGAGCCAGGCAGTAGTCCCATGTTTGTGCCAGTCTGGAAACTATAGGTGGATGCCCTCCCTTCTGTCCCCCAGCAACTGGCTCTAATCCCCTCAGCCACTGCTGGGCCCCAGACCCTTGCCTCCCATTTTCTGGATCTCATAGGATCTCACAGCTGGCTGTCCTGAAAGTCTGCCTCTCTCTGTGTTCCTCTTGCCTCATCTTGGGAACCTAGTATTCTTGGGGCACCCTCTGACCCCCACCCCCACCC
This sequence comes from Cricetomys ansorgei, assembly GCA_026225945.1. Lineage (NCBI taxonomy): Eukaryota > Metazoa > Chordata > Mammalia > Rodentia > Nesomyidae > Cricetomys > Cricetomys ansorgei. The sequence goes on along the minus strand of JAMJFZ010000239.1, from coordinate 4,908,056 downwards.
CTACACTCTTCTGCCCCGCTGTTCTGGCTAGACTTGAGTCCCACATACGGCTTTCTCATCAGTGATGACTGTCCAGTGTGTGACCTCTTTCTAGAGCCAAGATCAGAACCACATCTCACATACTGGCACGTGGTCTGTGTTAGTCACAGACCGCCACAGATTGTGCAGCTTAAAGCCCAGGCATTTGCTTCTCACTTCCTGGAAGTTAAGGTAAGGTGACAACGGATTATGGTGTCTGGTGAAAGCCTGGTTTCTGGTTTAGAGGTGACGCCTCCTCCAGCTCCTTTCTAATGTGGTAGAAGGGGTGAGGCAGCTCTCTGGATCCCTGTCTTTAGGATCTATCCTCTGGGTACCTCCCTCATTCCTAGCTCCTCAGTCTGTTCTTGTTCTCTAGGGGTACAGTTTTAGCCCATGCATTTGGGGGAACAGCTCTGTCTGCAGCAAGGCTCAACAGGCATTTTATGTCTACCACATTCCCTTATGAATTCCTGAGTCCTCTTTTAACCCATCACCAGTGCACGGGCCCATATCAGGGCAGGCACAGTCCACACTGGTTTACACAGGCCAAGATCCCAGGCTTCCTCTCCTCTCAAAAGCGTTCACACCTCTTTGGTGGTTGATTTGCTTCAGAGGTGGGGTTGCTGTGACTGTTAAGGTTTCTGGAAGAGGCAGCCTGGAAATTCTTGCTCCTCCAAGTTGCTAGGATGTGGGGAAAGTGTGGCTCACAGAAGAAGCACCAGGTGAGCCAGGAACAGAGGAAATTGGGGACAGTGGGCAGAGCCTCCACTCTGGGTTTCTCGAGAGGAGGCTAGACTGGTAGTGACCCAGTAAGTTTTATCAGGGTTGATTACAGAAGCTTGAGTGAGGGGTTGTTTTCAGGAGCATGGGTACCTCACTAGTGGCTATACTGGTAAGAAAATTGTTCCTCCTTTTCCTAGCAATCAATAACTACTTCCACTTCCTCTGGGAGGGATGGAGTCTCGTGAGTATTTACTAAAAACCAAACCTGATTACTCAGAGAACCGCTCTCCTCGTCACCTGTTAAGAGATGCAATATGAAGAATATTTCACGAAGTCTTGGAGGTTTTCTTATTGGGAGAAGGTTCCTGAAAAGGGTGTTTCACGAAGAGGGCTACAGGTCAAGCTGTGCAGAGCCTACTGGCATCTGCCAGCCTTAGTGTTTCCTGGCCATGGTGTCTCCTAGCCATCCTCTCCTTTCTGGTAACTCAGCTTGCACATTTCAGAAGGAACGTTGATAACCGGGTCTTAGGGTTCCTATTGCTATGATGAAACACCATGACCAGAGCAACTTGGGAAGGAAAGGATTTGTTTGGCTTGCGTTTCCACATCATTGTTCATCATCGAAGGAAGTCAGGACAGGAACTCAAGCAGGGGAGAAACCTGGAGGCAGGGGCCATGGAGGAGTGCTGCTTACTGGCATGCTCCCTGTGGCTTGCTCAGCCTCCTTTCTTATAGAACCCAGGACTACCAGCTCAAGGGTGGAACCACCCATGATGTGTTAGGTCCTTCCCCATTAATCACTAATTAAGAAAATGCCCTACATGCCTGCCTACATCTCTATCTTATGGAGCCATTTCCTTAATTGAGGTTCCCTCCTCTCAGATGGCTTAAATTTGTGTCAAGTTGACGTAGAACTGTCTAGAACACCCAAGGTAAACATTTCTTAGACTACCTGCCTTGATGGTGTGGTCATGTGACTAGGTTCTGGTAGCAAATGGGACATGAACCCAAGAGTCATTTAAAGGCATGCCTTTAAAAGGAGACTATCTTCCTTCAGGCCAGAGCTACAGCATTTGTGCTGGGCTATGAATCAATCATGGGAATGACAACCTGTGAGAAACACTGATCCTCACTTCATAATAAGGATACTGAAAGCTCAGAGTAGCAAAAGCTAAGCAGTTTATTCTTCAGTCTTGTAATGTCAGGTGTCAGCTTGAGGCAGGCAAGAAGGACTGGCACACCAATTTGGCACAAAACAATGACTTTTATATTCCTAATTGCATTTCCCTGCTCCTGAATTCCTCATTGATGGAAGTCTTCAAGGAGGTACAAACTTACAGCTCATCTAGCATGGTTCCACCCCAAATTCGTCATCTTTCTGGAGCTCAAGATTCCCCCCCTTTTCTGATATGTGCATTTAATCACATATCAGACTGTGATTTTTTTAAAACTGTAGGATAAAAAAATGTTCAGTCAAGCAGACACCAGCCACTGACTAGGGAAGACCGGGGCCTAGTGCTTCCTGCTTACCTGTGACTCATTGATGGCTCTGAACGCACCTCATACTGAAAACGGACCACAACGATTTACTTAGACAAGCTCTCTTTGCCAGCAGAGCAACAACAGGGAAAGGGTTGGGCCTGAGGGAGCCTGCCAACCTTAGATTGGGCACCTCTGACCTTTATAAATGTAAGGGAGAGATAAAGATTTAACCAGGGTTGTTATTGCTTTAATTTTTCTGCCACTGCTGATGAGCCTTGAGGTCAATGAAGATGCTGGGGGCACGAAAGCAGAGCCCACAGCCGTGTGGAACTTGTCTTTACAGGCCAAATCGCTTTAGAAAATCCCTTCAGCTCCTCTGGAAACTCCGATTCGCAGTTCCTCCCAGCCCAGCTGCCTTTGCCTATCCCTTTTCTGTCTGGCTCCCTGGTGCCTTTCCACGTTCTGCCTCCACTCACAGGGATTCTTGGGGATTCTGATGATGCAGTCTCCCAGGCCTGACCCCTGTAGGTCTGTCCCTTTTGTGTTTTCCCTGTGCCCTGCCTTTTCTGACCCCTAGAGTTGCTGTATGACTCAGCCCTCCCATCTCTCCTTCAGGCAGCCCCTGTCTCCTTGGTGGTCTACCTCCACGGAAACCCCATCTTCTCAGCTGTCCATAATCTAAAGCGCTTGGGGCAAAGCGAGTTAACAGGGAGTGCAACCTTTTATCACTTGCCATGTGAAATGGTTACCCACAGAGCTCACTCTCAAGAGCCACCGTATCAGGTTACAACAAATTACAAAATTAATCTCATAATGTTTTAAGTGATTTTTCAATTTTGTAAACTTTTGGCGACATTCCTAGCCGTGTCTAGTCATACACAACCTATAAGGCACAGGTTAGACTTGCCTGAAATGCTGTAGGGATTAGCAGATTTGAAAGGATGTGGCTTTTGGCTCTAAACCACCAAGACATTTAGGTCATGGAGGTCATTTCATTGTCTGAGAAAAACAAGGTTTGGAGAAGAAAAACTTGAGGATTTACCTACACATGCCTTCATTTTTGTCAATATTTAATTAACTGTTTTTGCATCTGAAGCTCTGGTTGTAGCAGGGTCTTGAGACATAGAATGGCCCCCACTGCAACCGACTGCCCCATTACCCACATAAGCCCACAGCCTTGGGGACAGAGAAGGAACTACCCCTGGCAGTCAGGGAAGGTCCCCACAGAGGGCCCAGGGGGCCTCAGGGTGACGGGTCATCAAAGGTGGAGCTGCTGGCCCTGTGACATTCCAAAGCAGGCCTTCCAGGTCTGTACCATACTGTCACATCACAAGGAAGAGGGTGGAACGCGGCGGGGGGCACACTCCCCCTTCCTCCTCCGCCCTCCTGCTGTCCAGAGAAGGACTTGGCAGTGTACCATCGTATGGGTGTGTGTGTCACAGCTCCCTGTGACCCCTGGGCACCACTCGAGGATGAGGCTGTAATCACTCCCAAGTCAGATAGGCACACCTGCCTCTGCTCACACTGGTGGCCCACAGGTTTGTTTGTACCACATGCTTGTGCTTTAGCAAACAGAGGGCCTGAGCAGATGCATGTGGTCTGATAACAGACACTGAGGAGTGCCTGTCTGGCTCTTCACGGTGGTGGTGTTTTTCTAAATAGAGCCCTTGTACATAGTTTCAGCATGAGTGGACCAGGCAGAGAGTCTCTGAAGAACGCAGGCTTCTCAAGCCACTTGGCTTTAAAGAGGTGGTGTAGAGGCATGGCCATCGGATATAGAACAAGGCATCTGGGTGTTTGGGGAAGGATGCTTGAACCCAGTTCTCACACGGAATGTGCCTTGTCTCCCGGAACTCTTTCACAGTCAGAGCTGAAGGGTAAATGTTTCATTTCATTGGTGAATTTTTTGAACGGTTCCTGTTAAAAATGCACTGATGTCCCAGAATCAATGTGTGCCTTGGCAGGTGCTTTCCCAGTTGAAATGAGTGTTTGCTTGCACATTCTGAGCTGTGCCAAACGTCTTTAAGCACACGATAGTGCTCCGTTATGCTTTAGACAAACATTCCCCCAGGAAACATGTTCAGGTCACTTCCCTTTGCTGTGTTCAGAGCGGATAGATCGGCTCAGACACCCATTGGGAACCCACTGTTGTTTCCAAAGCTGGGGTGCTGGGCACAATCACAGCTCACCTTATCACCCAAGTGCCACTGTATCCTACGGTCAGGCCACAGGGCAGCCATTGCCTCTGTCCCTGGATCTTTCAGTGGCCATTCTTCTCCGTCACCCACCCTTCTTGGTTACAGGGCAGGTGGAACTTCCCCAAGAGCTTTCATGATGTGAGAGTTAGTGCCAGCGTCTGGAACAGAGCCAGCCCTCATACCCTGTGCTTCCTGTCTTCCAGAGTCAATAGTCTTCTCAAGAACAAGAGGGGCGTTAAGAGGTGGCGAGGGCAAACACTGAGTTCTTCATGAGTGGGACTTGTGTGCTACTGGGCCAGCTCGGGTGGAGGATTCTCTTACGAGGCTACGGAGCCGTGGGAGAAGCTGGGCCTCACCAGCTGTTACCTAAGTTCACCCTGAGAAGCAAGCACTGTACATTTGGCATGCCTTTGACTTTTTCAAATGTAACTCTGCCTTAATTGCATGTGGCCTAGGCGGGGCCAGACTGGGCGAGGGGGCTTTGTCTATTCAGTTAACAGGGAAGCCCTCATCCTTGAGGGTAAAGGCTTTTCAGATGTGTTCTGTTGAGGGAGGAGCACCCACCCCCATATAAGTAACGCCTCACCTCTGCTCTGTAAGGAAGATAAACTCATTGGTTCCCTAGAATGAACTTTGGCAGAATTATGCTTTGGCCTGTCATTAGGACCTAAGGAGAAAGGGCGGACGTTGCTTTCACCTCCCCTAGGAAAGAATTTTAGCGACAAACATATATGAGGCTGACTCAGGTAACTGGGTGAGGGCTCAGGCTCAGGGCAGAGGCCACAGAGTGAGGAGAGGGCTTCTCGGCTGAGTGGATCGTGTGTTCTTGAAACCAGGAGCATTATCACCTGTTGGAGTGAGGTCTCAGCCCTGGTCTAAATAGCCTCCAAGGGTCCTGGAGGCAGGGCTGTGGGGGGCAGCAGACTCTTTAAGGCTCACTGGGGAGATTCTAAGTGGTTGGGATGTCCCCTTGGGAGAACAACAGGGCCTCAGCTGCTTCCTCTTCTTCTGTTTTGTTTCCTGATCGCAACGTGAATGATTCTTATGGTGAGTGCATTATTTCCAGAAATGAGACTAACATGTCTGTGGCTTGTTGCCATGCCAGAATTGAGTGAATAACAACAAATTTACAAGGTGCAGCAGTTTTACAAGGGCAGCAATTTCCCAGATAATCCCACCTACCATGATAATCATGAGAGGGCAAGAGTAGCTTCTTCTTCTTCTCCTTCTTCTCCTCCTCCTCCTTCTCCTCCTTCTCCTCCTCCTCCTCCTCCTCCTTCTCCTTTTCCTTCTCCTCCTCCTTTTCCTTCTCCTTCTCCTCCTTCTCCTTCTCCTTCTCCTCCTCCCCTTCTTCCTCTTCTTCTTCTCTTTTTGTGACAGGGTCTTACTTTATAGCCTTGGCTACCTGCCTGGCCTGGAACTTAGCGTGTAGACAAGGTTGGTCTCAAACTCAGAGAGATCCACCTACCTCTTCTTCTGTGTGCTGGGATTAAAGGTGTGAACAACTATGCCCCTCAGATTAATTCATTTATATCTTAATGACTGATATTAAAAAGCAAGAGGTTTCAGAAGTGGGCTGAGAGAAACACAAGTAGAGTCTATTGCTAAGATAAGGAACCCAAAAGCAGCCACATAGAAGAAGCTGTTGGGATAGTGAGGGTTGAGATCAGCTGTAGAGATGAGAGGGCAGAAGCAGGTTGGAATATGGAATTGTGGGTTCAGGTCCAAGTGGGCAAGAAGAGCAGGTGGATAGACCACAAACTGAAGAAGAACCAGATAGCAAAATAGAGTCTCAAGCAGACAGAGACCGGAGTAGCCTGGGGTCAGAGGTAACCAGAACCAGCACCAGGAATGAGGTCACAGAAGCCAATTTTCCTGAACTATTTATGCCATGAGAATTCTACAAACTGTAGTCAAAAGTATTTCTTGAGACTCCAGTGATTATTCTGCCTCTGGCACCTAACTTTAGGGTTAGCTGGGAGGGGGTGGGTCTGCCCTTCCTCTCGCTGAGGTCTCTCAAGAGGTCCTTCTTGTTGAAGGAGAGATTTGATGTGCTCTTGGCCTTTATTACAATCTGCAATCAGGAAAGAGGTGCTCACTTCACCTTCCAGAGAGAGTTTAATCATTGATTTGACTTATTAAGGGCTCTGGAATGGCCTTCCTGTCTGGAACAGATTCTATTCATTGTGCCTGCAAAGTGTGGTGCCGAAGAATGCTTCTCACCCAAGACTCCAGGAGTCTCCTGAAGCTTGTGACTTTCATAAAGCAGGCTTCCCTTCCCTAAATCTTTTGGTACCTTTCCCAGAACATAGGAGGCCTGATACTGCTCCAGCCTGCTGGTGACCTTCTCCCCTTCAAGTACAGGGGCTGAAGCAGGGTACACAGAGATCATGTCAGGTGGCAACACACCTCCCAAGACAATGTGTGTACAGTGTTGCTTCAGACACTTCCCTAAGTCATCAACCCCAACAAACCCTCATTGTGTGAGCCTGTGGTGACAGGCTATATCCTGGACCTTTTCCATCCCAGGTATGGGGACTGCAGAGGTCAGCTCAGATGGGAACTCTGATGCTATCCAATGTAGTCCTCCTGAGGTCAGAGCAGCAGCATGTTGTTGGTGTTGTTGTTGGTGGTGGTGGTATTTTTGCCTCATGAGACTGGCTGTTTCCTCATTCTGAATAATTACTCAGTCCATACCCGAGCTGCAGTCAGAACCACATGCTCTTCCAATCTCCCCCATCCCCCCTAGTCCCATTCTGTGTTTCCCCTCTTTCTCCCTCCTCTTCTCTGCCATATCCTGCTTTTCCCTTTCCCCTTTCCAGATAGGTCTTGGGCTGGTTCTTATTGGTGGGCCTGGGGTCTGGATTAGGGTATGTGGCAGCTATGAGATGCTAAATTTTTTTTACAAGTATTTAAGAGCTTGAATACTCAGTGGTAGAGCATCAGACTTTTACCCTGAGGACCCAGGGTTCATGTGACTGTTTGCTTACTTGTTAGAGAGGGATGGATGGATATGAGATATCTATGCTTATGAATAAAATCCTCAAAAATATAAGGGAATGATTTACAAGTATTTAATGAAGCAATACTTTCATATTTTAATATCAACTTTTCAACTCTGTTTTATACTTGGCTGTCAAGCTTCTCTCCTAACTAGACCCTCTAGGGCAACAGTATTCTCTCATTCTGTTGGGACTACAGCTCATAGCCAAGCTTTCTCCTTTCAGAGTAAAGCTGGTGGGATTTGGCATCTCCATGTAGCCTGAGTGTCTGGGGGTGTCAGCACCTTCATGACAGGCAGATTTTTGTGGTGCTGATAATGTCAGCAAAGGCTTATTTCTGACTCAGGCTTGGCAGAGTCTCTTAGCTAAAGGCTTTATTTGAAGAGTGGTATTTTATCTTAATTACTCCATTCAGCTGTACGGGGGGTGCAGGACGGGGAGGGAGAGGGAGGGAAGGGGACAAGCTTAAGTTCTCGTATTTTCATTTATAATCTGAATATAATTTATGGGCAGGCAGCCTCAGTCGGCACAGCCTAATATCAGAGGTATTCTGAAAAATCCGACTTCATTCAACAAGTCAGAGCTTCATGAACAGCTGCCCTCCTTTCCCACCACGGCTGGGCAGTAATGCTGCCCCAACAGCACACACAGATCCTTCTATCCCCAGCTGGGCACTGGCCAAACCTCTCGCCTATGGAGCAAAATCACTCAGAGCCAGAGCCAGCTCAGGGCTGGAAGTCTCAACAAAACAAAAGCCCTCTGTCCCTGGCCTGACCGGCTTCGGACAGGGAGATTCCTGTCCTCCTCCATGGCCTGTGGATGACAGACTCACAGATGGGTGCCGGGGCCGGGGGGGGGGGTGGTGCCTTAATTAGGTCAGTCTGCTGGGCAGTATGCACCCTACTTTTAGCTCAGCAGGTTAAGAGGACACCCTGAATCTGGGATTTCCTGGGCCCTAGCAAGCCTTTCTGGCTCTTCAGGACACCCCTTTCCTTTATCCCCTGAAGTATGTTTGCCCAGTTGGTTCTCTTTATCAAGCAAATATTGTCTCAAATAATACCCCCCTGCCAGTGAGGCTATAGGGGGATCCCCAACACTCCCAAGTCTGGCATGAATGCTCTGTCTGTGGAGATGTCCTTTGCAGGTCCAGACCATGTTTTATTTGGCTATGAACCTCAGCTGTTTGGACAGTTCCCTGGCAGGAAAACCAGTGAGAACTGCAATGAAATTCCCTGAAGCCCACAGCAGTGGAGAGGGGGAGGGGTCCAGCAAGGCTCTGGCAGACCTGATGGTTGGGTCTATTGGACCCAATAGGCTGTTGGTTTTCTGTCATTTTACCTCACTGTTGCTCATATAGTACAAGCCAAGTGTGCCCAGTGTGGTGTAGATGAGAGACAGAGGCACCTGAGGTGGATTAGAGTATTCTCTATGCAGGGCCACAAGATCTGCCCTTGGAGTAGAGAAAGACTGGAGGCTTCAGATACCTAGAGTTGGTGAGCCTTGGACTCCTGATAGGCTTGTTTAGATAATTCTGTAAGCTTGTCTGTATTTGGAGCCCGGGTAGAGACATCTGCTGGCCCACTGATAGGGCAACATAGGGTAGGACTCTTCGTGGGGACTGTGACTGATATAGAATAGGCAGCTCCTGGTCAGGAGGGAGCCAAATCTCCTGGCTAGCTGTGGGTGGTGAGCAGGAGTCCTCACCATCTGGGGAGGCCCAGTAATCCTATACACTTAGACTGGCCTTCTGGGCTGGAATGACCTTCCTTGTGTAACCTGTTGTTGGATTGCTGCACTTGAGCATACTTAGGGTGATGCTGAGTCTTTATGTCAGCCTGCCAGGTTTCACCCAGCTTCCTCTTTGAAAATCAGTTATGGGAAAGGAAGTGGAGGGAGGTCGTGTCCCTCACTTCTTTCTGGGACATAATCACCAAGTGATCTTGGCTCAGGTCACAGAATAGAGACTAGGCTGGTGGCAAAGCTGGCAGGTCATTTGGGGACCTCTTCAGCTTGTTGGCCTCTAGCCTTTATTTCAAATCACAGCTTTGAGGAGAGTTCAGATTTTCAGCCCTGTGGTCTGCAATGAGCATCATGGTGGACTGTAGTGTCTGACCCAGGTGACAAAACGTACAGTGTGGTGGCCCAGGCCCTTCACATCTTTTCACATATTGACCCCAGCTTTCGTCTCTGTGTCAAGGATGATTCTTTTCCTAGATGAGAAAGGACACAAGGCCAGGACCAGTGTGGATGATCTGGTGATGGACTGGTCTTGAAGAGAGGTGACGGTACAGTCTGGTCCTGGTGAAAGACAACCCTGGGGCCTAGGGGGATTGCAGGACATGTGTGCGTATTCAAGGTCATATGCTTGGTGCAGTAGAATCCCCTACGGTTTCAGACGTCTTATGGGTAGAAAGACTTGTGAGTATGGTATGTGTGTGCTGGTATGTGTTGATGTGTGTACACAGGTGTGTGCGTTGACCTTTGGCATCTTCATTAGTTGCTTATATTTTGAAACCTAGTCTTTCACTGAACCTGGGGCTCACTGGTTAATCTCGACTGGCTGGCCAGCAAGCCTGGGGTGGGCCCGCCTGCACACCTTACACCCCTATCTGGGGTCATCACACTCTGAGTTTATTTGGGTGCTGGGGATCCAAGCTCAGGCTCTCATGATTACACAACAGGCACTCTAATGACAGCCATTTCTCCAGCCATTATGGATGGATTTAAATAGGTATCGGTAGTCTGCAGGGCATGTCTGAGTAAGTAGGATGGGGTGCGTCTGAATCAAGTCAACAGCACAAGGTACACATGCCAAGTAGAAGTCCTCCAGGGCCCACTATGCATGCTGCGGACACAGGTGCACGGGGCCAGGGAAACTCTTTGGTCTAGGTCACTACGTCAGGTTCCTTGGTAAACGTCTCAGCATCTCAGCTACTTCTCTGTACTTGGAGTGATTTGGTCTCCTGACCCAGTGTGGCTAAATTTCACCCACTGTTCATAAGTCAGAGGCCAGAGACATGGCCAGAGGGCTGTGAGAATGGAAAGAGGAGGAATTGGGAAGTTGGTGTCTGCCAGCTCCCTCCCCTCCACCTCCTCTCCGAGTAGTGGTCCTGAGGTGTCTTTGTTTCTAAAATGCTCCTATATATAAAGATACCCACGTAGAATACAATATGAAAATGGACTTTTCTATTGAGATGAGGATTGTTCACTCCCACACTGATAACGCCTTAATTATTAAGTTCTGCTGTTTTTCTTTCTTGTTTTGGGAGCTGAGATGAACCCAGGACCTCAGGCACACCAGATTGGTGCTCCACTCCTGTGCTACAACCCGGGCACTTTTTTCTTTCAGCTGCATGCACCCTTAGGAATTGAATCCTGCTAGGTACAGATGCCTTCCCTGATGTGTTTGGGGAGGCTTGAAGTCTGCTTTCTGTACTTTCTTTGATGAAGGGGGAATGTTCTAGGCTCTCCACAACAGAGGACAGTACCATGTTCAGTACTTCATGGATGGCTGAAGAGAGGCTCTGAGCTGCCCAGCGGATGGTCAGGCCTGTCTCCAGAGGGTATGGAGTTGGTGTTGTTCTGGGAGCTGGGCAGACTATGTCTGTAGGGGATGGTTGCCTAGGAACTGCATTTGATTTGGTGTTTGTCCAGGACACCACATCTCATAGAGCATCTGTCTATACTGGGTGCCCAAGGACTGTTTGCTAGCCTGAGATCTGTGAAGTCATTGAGATTCATATTTCTTCTGGAAACCTCTCAAGTGCTGTGGACAAAAGGTGACCCTTTCCTCTTTGTCCTTTGTAAACACCAGACACACTTGGTGGCTTTCCTAAGATCTTACCAAGCTAAGTACGCTTCTTCCGTTCTTGTACATTTCCTCACGGTTTCCCAGCTCTGGAGTTGCTTGTCCAAAACGGCTGTCCAAAGCTTGCCACAGGGCAGAACCTGCAGTGTCTGCTCCTCAGGCAAGTAATCATGGTTGATAAGCAAGCCAGCAGCCACTTTACCTGCCTTTATGATTTTTTTTTTTTTTTGGAATGTAGTAAAATAGAAGCCCATCTCCTAGCTGACAGGCCTGACTGGGTTGGGTGAGTTAGGGCATCCTTTCTCCAGGAGCCTCCACACCATCCTCTCTCTTTTATAGAGGAGAGGCTCCAGGAGGAAGAAACTGCACTGTCCCAGGGGACAGTGGCCGGAAGTTGACAAAAAGCCCTGAACTCTATTGCCCCTCCTTGCCCCAGCCTCAACTTCCTGCCCTTACCAGGTCTTGGATTCACGCACTTCCAGGACAAGCTTTGGGAAGAGAACAGCATTCCTGGCAAAAATCCACAGCAGGATGTCTCCACTTGCTGCCATAACCGGCTTCCACGGGAGGGACAAGGCTGAGTCTGAGGCACACAGGAGCATTTGTCCTCTGCTATTGTCTACATTGACTCTGAGCATCTAAGAACACGCCTGTCACAGCCTCTCAATACACCCCACACCTGAGAAGTCAGACAATCTCCATCCATGGACACCTGTGGCTAGGAAATGCTGGATGGGGTTCCTGTCTGTACTGAGGGCTTCTAGAGGAAGTTGATGACACCAGGCCCAGACCCATCCTAAGAGATCCCTGTGGGCAGAGTGGGAGTCCCAACCCCCAAGCCAAGAATTGCTTGCTGTTGCCGGGTAGACCGGCTGGCTACAGCTGGTGCAGTTCACACTCCAGCACCGTTCCCACCGCCCTCCTCCCCAGCAGTAGCCTGGATGAGGCTTTGTTCCTTCCCTTGTTCTCATCCCTTGAGTTTCTCCAGAATTCTCTTTTCGAGCAGCTACTTGGGCTCTAGTCCTTTTCATGGAGGCTAGATAGCCTGGTGCTGAGGCAGGAGGATAGCAAGAGCTCAACAGAGACAGTAATGGGGAAGACTGAGCAGCGAAGCCCTACACTGCATTTGAACAAGGTGCAGTGTGATGTAGACGTTGTTAAATGTGTGCTTCTGTAGAACTTTTGTGACAGACAATTCTTCAGCAAATACTGTTTGGAACTAGCGAGAGAAATTATTCGGCCTCAACCCTGATTATGTAGGAGAGGAAAGCAGGAGTGCTGGTGTCCTTGCGTTTCTCCTCCTCCAATCTGCTATAGTTAGTGTGCGCTAAAGAAGCTAAAAGAGCTCCTCTTTGTTGAAAACCTGGTTCAACTCTAAATCATGGCATTCCAGATGCCTGCTTGGCTCTGGGCTCTCTAATGTTTCTGGAAAGCTTGTCCCTGGGCAGCACTAACCCAGAACTTGCCAGCCCTAGAGACACTTGGATCCTCCGAACGGTTGTGAGACCACTATACATTTCTGAACTGGCACTTCCGCGTTGGGTGGATGGCTGGTGTTCCCAAGATGCAGTCGACCTTCTTTGTGGGTGCGGGCCTGTGGATCGACGTCAGCACTCAGTGGTCTAACCTGGGTTGACCCAATTCAGTGTGTACATCTGGCCCCTGTACCTGGCTTTCATTGTTGGGACCTACAGGCTGAGTGAACAGAGGTCCATGAAGCACAGGGCTAGGGTGAGCTGTAGGATCAGTCGTAACCCTCACTGTTCTGTGGCTTCAGGCAGTGCTAAAGTTCAGCTTCATGCCACTGAAGCCATGGTTGGTTTGGAAAATCTTTTGACTCATGCACAGTCACATGTACACTAACTCACAGAAACTAAAAAACATTCACACACACACACACATACATACCTCTATAAACCAAGAATGCACACACATTCCTGGGACCCTAGTAGGTAAGAAGTTTTTCCTGTGGCAGCACTGAGAGGGTCTAAACAGCGTCTTAAGAAAGTCAGCCAAGACCTTAGTCAGTGAGGCTAAAAACGCACCTCCTTATCTTGTTTTCCATCTCAGATTAGCTGTGTTTGGAGTCCTGCAATGACATTGACCAACAAGGAGAAATGTATGCACTTGACATCAGGCTGTAACTCAGTAGTAGAGTGCTTCCCTAGAACTGAAAATAAAACACAATAAAAATAATAAATAGACATACTCACCATGTAAAAATGCATTCAGGACTAATACACTCCTCTTCATAAAGGTCGAGTTACCAGGAAGAAACATAGTTCAGGGAATCAATCCCTTCAACGTACATTGTTCAAGAAATGAACCTGCAAAATAAAATTAAACAAAATTCCCACTCACTGATGTAAGTTTAAAGCCAGAGTTCTCGGGCTAAATTGATCTCTTGTGTCTTCATTCAATGCAGATGTCTCTTGGATCAGACTGGGCCTGGGATGTCTTGTCTGTGCAGAGGTGGACTTGTTTAAGGGCGTCTACCAGGCTGCTCCCCACGCAGTCCACAGAGTTCCTCCTGACCTCACATGCTGTCAGCCAGAGTCAGTCTCTAAAGAGACCAACTGGAAAGATCCAAGACTTAGAGTACTCATGGCTTCATGAGAAGTGGCCTCCTCAGCTGGGCCCTGGTCACCATCCTAATAGTACTGTGCCTCTGTGGCCCAGGACTGTAGCAGGATTCGTGGGTGGGGGTTGTTGTGGACATGCCCAGGCTGAGGATTGCTCAGGGTTATCAGCCCAATAGGCTGTGCATCGAGGTACAGAAGCTTGGGCCTCATTGGTCCTGTACTGTACCTTCCTTCCTACCCTCACGAGTGTCTTAGGACCACAGCAGCCATGACCCACAAACAAGGTGATTAAAACACCAGCAGTGCCTGGTGTCTCTGTGTCAAAGCCTGGGACCTCTAAGGCTTGGGCAGAGTCAGTCCCTGGCCCTGTCCCAGACCCTGGCAGTCGTGACAGTCCTCAGTGTTCTGTGGATACATCCTGATCTCAGCCTCCAACTTCATGTGCTCTCTCTCTCCCCCTCCCTCCCTTTCTTCCTCTTTCCTCACCTCCCACCCTGTGGGATGACCCAGCTCCCATCCAGTGGTCTCAGGACACATCACTAACCCTAACTTGTCCACCATGTGCTTTAATCTGCAGAGTCCTACCTCCCACACCTTCACACATGCTTTTGTGCTTCCTGCCTTGGAATACCTTCTCTTTCTTCCTGGAAACTATCATTCTTCAGAAGCCTATATAAGGCTCCCTTTCCGACCATCCTCTTGACCTTCGCACCCACCCTGACTCTCACTGTCATAGGCATGCCTGTGATAATCAGTTCAGGATTTTTTCTGTACTATATTTGACATTTCAGCAGAGAAAGGAAATGACCAACATTTGTCTGCTATGTGCAGAGGGCACATTCCAGGGGCTGGTGCGATAGCTCAGTAGGTAAAATACTTGTCTCACGGGCACAAGGACTTGAGTTTGATCCCCAGAGTCCATAAAAAGATGGCCGGATGTGGTAGCACACTCTTGTAATCCCAGTGCTGAGGACATGAGACAGGAGGACCCCTTGGGCTTGCTGACCAGACTGCCTTACCAATCAGAGACGCTGTCTCAAGAGAACAAGGGGGCTGGCTTCTGAGAATGACACCTAAGGTTGACCTCTGGCCTTCACATGTGTGTGTGTGTGTGTGTGTGTGTGTGTGAGAGAGAGGGGGAGAGAGAGAGAGAGAGAGAGAGAGAGAGAGAGAGAGAGAGAGAGAGAGAGAGATATCTCTATTTCTCCTGGAAGAAGTGTGCGTTGAAGGGAAAAGCTCCCGAAGCCCAGGATGGGTGTGGGATGGGAGCTGTGAGGGGAGGCACCGCATGTGCACCTGTTGGGAGAGGATGTCTTGCTCAGTCTTGGGAACTCAAAGCCATGGCCTCTACTTGTCCACCATGTCATTAGCCTATGGCTACCTACAGGGGGATACAGAGGAGACCATGGCAACCTCGAGAAGGAGCCCCTCATCTCTACAGCAGGCCCTTCTCCTGAAGAAGAATTTGCTTTTGTTCTTCGGACCCTGAGAACTCACTGGTTACCGCGGAAGCAGCTTCCCAGACAGCAGGAGGCGTGTCGCTGGGCCAGGTGCCAGCTGCAGACACAGACTCCTATTTTCTCTAATGCTAATTGGGGGGCACTGCACATCCCTTGGGCATGCAGGGTCCTGTGAGTAGGCCAGGGAGACACACAGAAGTACAGTAGCTGCTGTAAAGTGGCTGTACTTCCTGAGGTCCCTACAGGTGGGAAAGCCCTCACCCCAGGGACACCAGGCTGGAGGTTCTGTTCCTGGGAACCTGATAGGGAGTGAGAGAGGGCAGCAGGTCCAGGACACCACTTCAGGGATGGACTGGGGAATGCCTTCCCTGAAGCTTTGCAGAAAGAGGCAACACTGGGGCAATGGGCCCCTCTCTGGGCCTTGCTTAGTGTTTCAGGAATTGGCCATCCCTGAGCCCTCCTCAGACATCAGATGCTCCTGGAGAGGACACGGAGCATGCCTCCTCCTCCTCCTTATGTCAGTGTGAGGAAGAGGATGCTACTGTGGGCCCTCAAAGGTCACCTGAGACAGGAGGAGCCATATAGATGGGCACCATAGTGTTTGGTGTTCTGGTCAAACCTCCAGGAATCAGACCTTAATATGTAGCTCCTTTCCCATCAATCCTGGGCTCAGTCAGATGTATTTTTTGACTCTTTGCTCCCTTGGACAGTTTCTGCTTTGAGTCCATAGCGGATGTCACCTGACCGATCAGAGTTATCTTTTTAGGTTTGTGATGAAACCAGGGCCTACATGTGATGAAGGGTATTAAGTTTCTCAGTTGACCTGTTTGTTGAAGGGTCCCTGAGCTATAGTTGGGGCCCCTCTGGGTAAAGCTGTATGACCTATTCTGGCAAAGGATAGGAAAGGGAAGATCTTTCCAGATCTTCCTGTGAAGATAGTGGAGGTCTGGCAGGAAATTTTTGCCCCTCTATTCCATGCCTAGAACTTCTGTAGCAGAGACACCCATGTACATGGTTAGAGAGTATCCTCAAACAGGTCATTTTGCTCTTTGGGTGCATTGTTCCCAGAGCATTCTGCTTGGTCTCTTTATCTGTTCTGAATCACCTTATAGGCAGAACCAACTTCCATGTTTCTTCATGTCTCAGGTGATATTACAGTCCCTGGCCTCAGTAGAGCATGTCCCCTCACTAGGACACCACGGTGGCTCGCAGATCACTCCATATCCTCTCTGACACACAGGCCTTGTGAAATCCTGGCAGAGAACACGCACAGGTCTTAGAGTCAACCTCTGAGTTCCCCGTGTACAACCTCAGATGCCTTCAAGGAAGACACGCCCTTTATCTGCTGGAAAGCAGGTCCTTCCCTGGGAGCCCTGAAGGAAAGGGAAGCCTGGATCCTAGCCTGCTCCTATAATCATGGTTCCTCCTTGCTGCGGGCTTTCCATCCACTGGCTGCCTGGCTTTGCTCCTCCTCTTATGAAGAAGAGGTTTGCATCTACAGACATGTCATGGAAACATGTCAACACATGTTGGTTCCTTCTGGGCCTTCTCTTTACCTTCTGGTTCCTACCTGCTCACTCAGAGTGGCTTTTTCATTTCCTCTGTTCCTGAGGGCTTGTATTAGGATTCACTCTCTACGTACCACATTTCAGACAAAACCTTGCCCCAGCGATAGTGGCCACTGATCCCTCAGGGACTGGGCCTGGCCTGGGTTCTGAGCCCTACAGTGTAGGCAAGTGAGGACTTGTTCCTCAAGTAGATGAGCCCCGCTCACAGAGACTCACAGGTCATCAGAGCAGAAGCCTTGGGGCAGTCTGAAGCGGTCTTACCATTGTGCTGCACTTAAGCGACTCTGGTGCTGTCTGCTCTATCTGAGTACTTATTTTTCCAGTTCTCCCCACAAGGGCAGTTACAAAACCCGAACACTACCATATATCTGAGCAATGAAATTGCCTTGGCTCTCACCGTGTGAGGAGTTCAGGGAGATGACAAAGCCACCAGAAATTTGGCTGTCCTGCATCCAGAGGGCACATAGAATGTTATGTCCTTCAGGGTCACATGGCAGGATGGACACTAAGAAGCCTGTCAATGATACATGTCTTCATCAAACGGAAAATAGAAGGGCAGGATCCCTTTTTGTTCCAGGAAGAGGCCACCCATGGCCCCGTCGCTGACCCTGGTCGTTACAGTCACAAGTGAGGGACCAGAATTCACCAGAGTGCTCCACTCACCAGGGACTGCTGACCTCCACCTTGGTTAGCACTGGGAGTTCAGGACCTCACCTGTGGCCATTGACCTGCCTGGGCAGAGCAACCAGGGCCTGGGCCCAGCTCAAGGGGCCTGTGGGAAACACCAATCAGGCCCCCACACAGTATTTAGATGCCAGAGAAGGGTAGGGCCCTGCCTGCTCCAACACATAATTTTGTGAGTTCCTGATCAAGAGATCCTGCCCCAGCTCATATCAGCTGTGTTTCACGCTGGTCTCCCAGTCTGCAGCCAGAACTTACCTGTACTGATTTTCTCAGTGCACTCAGAAGCACTTTCACACAGAACGGAGAGAAGACAACTTTGGACCTGTGGATTGTAGCCACTGTAGCAGTTCACACATTAGGTGGATGAGAAGCTGGATGTGGCAGCTAACCAAGCACTGCTTTGGCCAGCAGCACAGGTAGTGTGGCAGCAAGAAGCCAGACAACAACCTCAGTGACATCTGGTCACCCACACTGGTACATGCCAAGCATCCTACCCAGAAGGCACTGCCCATTGAGAGGCCAAAAGCTCCTTTATTTTTTCAGTGACAGTGACAGTTGACTCTGAATGTGGACTCCAGGGATATTTCCCCCTGCACACACGGTCCTGGACGAGGCAGCACATGTGTGCTGTCCTGGTGGGTCTGCAGCTGACCCTCTAGCTGGGTCAAATGCAGCCACTGTTCTGTGATGTTAGGTCATCCTGACTGCCCTCCCCGCTCACTTCCTCATGTCTCTGTAGCTCCTGCACACATGTGCTCATTTGGCTTGCCCTGATTACACTGCTCCCTTGCTCACTACCTTTTCGTGGGGATGCTGACCATTCGCTGGTGTAGCAAGTGGCTCTAGATGGAGTCAGGGCACCCTCTGGACAAGCAGAGATAAGGATGGAGGCGGATCACCCACTCCTGTGAGGTAACCTTAGGTCACTCTGAAATTTCTTCTTGAACGATTTCTGGGAACTATCAAAGAGTCTGGGTTGGAGATTCCCTCTGAAGAAACAAATGTCAGTTTTATTAAAATAAAGGGCAGATGGTGATCAAGAGATTCTGGGAAGTCCCAGGTTCTCCAGAAAGATGTTGATCGATTGTCTCAAAGTCTCATGTCTCTTCCATAAAACCTGAATCTTTCCATTTTTCTAAAAATAATACTTTTATTAATAATTTGAGTTTCATACAATGTATCTTGATAACACCCTCTTCCCATTCCTCCCTGTTCCTCATGTTCCTCATTCCTGCCCCCACGTCCTCAAAAAATAAAAATAAATTAAGTTCAGCTACTGTGGCAGGAACATAGATCAAGGGCATCACCACAGATCTGGAGGCAGCAGGTTGCTCTGATAGATATTCACCAGGCCCATACCAGCCCAAGACCAAGCACAATGAAGTTTGACCTGAAGTTGGGCCCCACTGCCCAAACCTCCAGGCACCCAGACATTGCCCAGGCACCCTGGTATTCTTCAAGTACTAGGGCATTCCATAGGTTCTCAGACATCCCACAGGCACCCAGACATCTCACAGGCATCAGAGTCTCTCACAAGTGCCAGGATCTCCTGTGGGCATCAGGACACTCCTTGGGTATTGAGTCTTCTTTCAGGCACCAGTACTTCTCACAGGCACAAGGGCCTCCCACAGGGCCCTAGATATCCCCTAGGTACCCAGATATCCCTCAGGCACCAGGACCTTCCACAGGCACCAGGGCATCCCAAAGGTGCTAGGACTTCTCACAGGAGCCAGTGTCTCCCACAGGCACCTAGATATCTCACAGGTATCTGAACATTTTGCAGGCACTAGTACTTCCTGCAGGTACCAGAGCATTCCCCAGATAAACTATTTTATTAAAACACAATAATGTTTTAAAATCAGGTCCACCTAAACCCAGTTATGACAGTTAAATAAGCCTTTTAAAATCAACTAATATTTTTTAAAGATTTATTTTTTTTTATTTTACATGCATAGGTGTCTCATGAGAGTGTCAGATCCTCTGAAACTGGAATTATAGACAATTGTGAGCTGCCATGTGGGTGCTAGGAATTGAACTTGGGTCCTTTGGAAGAGCAGCCAGTGTTATTAACCACTGAGCCATCTCTCCAACCCCCAGCCAATATTTTTAGATTTCTGTGCTTTGAAGACTCCTCAATGATTGCAAGGCTTGTAGATGGCATATTCGGTAGAATCTGAACCATGCTTTGCCTTTGATTGGAGGAGCTTCTTGTGCGTCCAAGGAAGGCTAATGAGAATGTGTCAGACACAGGCTGCTATACACTGTCACATGTACACGGGTAGATGGTGTAGATGGTGGGCGTGTTCCTCACAGGTATCTTCCCTGCAGCAGACAGCAGGTTATCATGCTGTCCACGGCAACATTTGTGGAGTTTGTTTTTTTTTTTTTTCAATTTCACTTTCATTTTATACAGAACACAAAGCCCTTAGAGTTCCTCAAAGAGAAAAACCCCGTGGTCAAAGCACTTTTCCTCTCCTTCCCCCACCGGATGTGCTGTGCAGCCTCAGCTGTGAGGTGGATTGCAGTTGGCAGGCAGTTTGGGGTTGTAGCCCTGGGTTACTGTGGCCCTGAGCAGAACTGCGTGGCTGCTGGGAAGAACACCCAGCAGTTTTGTGTGGCTGACACAGGCAGAACACACAGTGTTTCTGGAAGGGTGGAAAGGACTGGGAGTGTCCTGGCTAATTAGAGATTTGGTCTCCAAGGCCTTTCATTTGTGAAACCACAGGCTTGATGACCTTGCTTTGGGTAAGTACATAACCCTGTACTGCTTAAAGATTCTTGAGCCCAAGGAGTAGACGAACCACACTTGGGATGGTTCTTACTTTGTGGGGATCAGCTACAGAGGTGAGAAATGTGAAGCTGGCTTGAGAGTTCATCAGCAGGATTATGGTCCCTGAACAGGCAACATTGCCTGAACCTGCCCAGGAAGCTGACACAGGAACTGAACTGACTTATTGTGATGGAAAGATGCTCTGTAGAATCCAGGATGAGGATGCACTAATGAATGCAGGCTGGTCAGCAGTGGGCAGTACAAACACGCACTGTTTACAGGGAGCCTGCTGTAGGAAAACTCTGGAGAGGGGTTCCTGCAGAATCCTCTGCTATCTGCCATTTGGAGCACACAAGCCTGGGATTCTGCTCTGCTCCTTTATAACCTTATGTCATACGTGATGATGGGAACTGGAACACAGGGATTGTTTGGAATGTCATGTGTTGCAACAAAGACAGTATCCAGTGTCTTCAATGTTGGAAGTCTACGCCTCCCAGGAGACCACACTGGTATTGCTAGAACACAGGGCCAGCTGAAAAGGTATAAAACCCACTGGGTGTATGTCAAGTCCGTCAGTGCCTTGTGTTTGGGCACAAGTGTGCTTTTTCACACAGCCATGGTTCACAGGGCTCTATAGCTCAGACTTTCTGTTTTGTTTTGTTTGTTTGTTTATGTTTGTGGAGGCTTGTAGAGAAAATGGTCAGGGCCCCGTGTCTCCTTCATCCATATTGAATGGATAAGGTGATCTTATAGAGATAAGATCTCACAAAAAATCGCCTGCTGGAACCTTAGGATGCAATCAGAAAGCTCAAGACAAGCATCACCTTGTACTGAGGAGTCCAGTCATTCTTACTTTGACCTTGCTGGTTGCAAGCAGTGTGAACAATCATGACAGGGAACAGGGAAGAACTGCTGGGAGAAGACTGTGGGTTTCCAGTGAGCAGACTTGATCCTTCCCAGGGAGTGAGAATGTGTTGTGATCCTGACCTGTATCCAGCATGAACATTGGAAAGGCTGCCCACTTATAGACCTCATGCCATGTTTCTCAGATCCCAGGACTGCAGACCTGAGCTCTGGAAGTTGTTCTCAGCAGCTGTCTGTGCCTAGGGATATGATGCCCAACCAGCCCCAGGTGGGCCCAGCTCCAGGCCTTCCTTGCATTGGCAGATGTGGGAGCAGCTGGGATGGGGTCCTACCTGGAAACAATGATTTGAAGAGGTGCTGAGTGGTCCGATGAGTCTAGCAACTTGGCTTCCTGGTTCCTATAGGATGTTCCCTCTGCAGCTATGCTGAGGACTCCTCCCCAGTGCTCCATAAAGACACAATGTGATTCGTGACTCGTTATAGTGTACAAC
Organism: Cricetomys ansorgei; assembly: GCA_026225945.1. Taxonomy (NCBI): domain Eukaryota; kingdom Metazoa; phylum Chordata; class Mammalia; order Rodentia; family Nesomyidae; genus Cricetomys; species Cricetomys ansorgei. The sequence goes on along the minus strand of JAMJFZ010000239.1, from coordinate 4,886,406 downwards.
AATGTAGGGTCTCTGGAGTTGCCCGCCTGGTGAGAGAAGTCAAGGAAGAAAGGAAGGAGGATGGAGAGAAAGGCTTTTACTATTCAGGAAAAAGCTGAAGGGATTTCTGGGTGACCTAGGGCATGTTCAGACTCTGGTTATGTCATATGGAGGCATACCTGAGCACAGCAGGCTTCATGGCTTTCCATGGTCCATGTGAACATTTGCATGGCTGCCATAGATTTGCTGTCCTGTAAACTGGATGCAGTAGTACACACCTGTAATCCCTGTACTCAAGAGGAGGATATAGGAGTATCAGGTTTCAAGGCCGTCCTTGGCTACATAGCCAGTTTGATGCCAGCTTGGGTTAGGAATCCTGTCTATTAAAAAAACAAAAACAAAAACAAACCCCAAAAACAAACAAACAAACAAACAAAAAATCCAGCATATCTATAAAGCTCAGTGCTTGTTCCTATGTTTACCCTTTCTTTGGGAAGCCAGTGGAGCAGGGGAATCACACAGGAAAGATTCTACCATTTGGCTTTCTTGCATTAGATCCTGTTCTGGAGTGGAACTTGGCTCTGCTCCAGGGTTCCCTGGTATGTGGCCACCAGTACCAGCTACCATCCAGATATTCTGGGGGCCTAGGTGGGTCTGTCCTTGAACTCACCATGCACTTCTACCCCATGCAGAAGTGACAGCCCTAATTCCCACAAAGAGTGAGTCAGTCACTAGGGGAAGGACTCAGAGCAGGGAGTCAGAGAGGTCTTCCAAGGCTCTCAGCAGCCGCCTGATCCTGTGCTTGTCCTGAAACGTAGTCTGGGTCCGACTGGACATATTCTGAAGATTCTGTGTGGACAGCCCCTCCTGTGGTGGCCCTAGGGTCTGTCTAGGCTCTACCATGCAAGCCTCTTTGGCCACCTGGGGCCTCTTGTGAGGCTCTTCTGCACAGTCTGAGCTTCCTTTGGATAAAGGCTCCTGCAGACGCCACAGACACCAGAAATCAGGTATTGAACATGATTCATTCTAGAGACAGTGGCCAGGTCATGGGGCTTCTAGGACTGAGACTGTGGCTGCTCCTCAGTTTGCCTGTCTTGCCTCCCTGCCACCTGTTCTCCTGCTTCCCTGGAAACCCTGACATGGCCCCATGTTCTCCTACTAGCTCAGTACCACGCAGGCTGGACAGAATGATTCTTGCTCACAGTCAGGCACAGCCACACATCCTCACGTGCCAAAATGGGCTGGTGGCAGCTGTTAATGAGATGTCCTGATCCTGGAATCTGTGAATGTGACCTCTGTCCAAATAAGAGGAAGTGTTCTCTCGCTCCCTCCCTCTCTCTCTCTCTCTCCTCCCCCCTCTCTTTCTATCCCCTCCCCCGCCTCGTTAGATTGGAGAACCAGAGACAAGATTATGCTAGACTAACTGCGGTCTCTAAGTGTTTCACAGCGGCCCCATGAGGCCAGAGATTAGACAATACAGAAGGACAGCCTCCAGGATCCCGAGTTAATGATGGAGTGATGTTGTGGAAGGAACACTGGGAACAAAAAGCCAAGGAACATCTTTCCTGGGGCTCAGAGCCAGGGTTACTCTGCCAGCATCTTGACTTGAGACTTTAGCCTTCAGGGCTTCCAAAGACTAAATGACTGTTATCCTGACTTCCTAGCCTGCGGGGACTTATTGCAGCAGCTGGGACCCTTAGGAGCCTGCCCAACACTAAGCAAGGTGACTCTTGGAGCCCCAGCTGTCCCTCTCAGCAAGCCAAGACCCTGATTCTGCTTGTCAGCCTGCAGAGAGATGCTACTGGTGGACCCTTTGGCTTATATCATATGAAACATAGTGTATGTATAGGAAGCTTAACCCCATTGCTCCCCACCACCAGGCCAGCAGATGCTCAGGCTTCTTCTGGACTCTGCTTGGGTGAAGGGCTTCCTGGATCAGATGCCTTCTCGCTAGAGGTGGGTGGAGGAGACATGAAAGTAGGTAGCAAGAACACAGGCTGTGGTGTACCTGGGCCTTGCATACTACCTGATCCCTGTTCAGGACAGGAAGCTGGGATGCTTTGCCACACAATGATTTGGGGGCACACACAGGTAATGTTGCCAATGAAACCCTCTGCTGCTGTGGGGAGTGTACTCAGGAGCTGTGCTTTCTTTGCACCTGCAGACCTCCTGCTCCTCAGGACAAGGCAGTTCTCTCTGAGATTCAAATCTTACAACCCATTTCCAGCCAGACACAAAAATGGTTTCTTCAAACTGTAAGCGTTTACAGAGGCTGTGACTACTGTGCTTATCCAGGCACAGATCAGTCAGGATTATTTTCCTTATGACAGAAAACACAACAGATATGCTTGGATTCCAGACTGTGGCCAGTGAGCCAAGGGGCTAGATAGGGCATGTGAGGTAGAAGGACAAAGGACAAAGAAGGTAAGAAGGAGTGTTAGTTTTATGATAGCCCTTTTATGGATTGTCTCCCACTGGGTGGCTTTTAGCAACCAGTGTTTCTCACACATGCCTCTGTAATCCAAAGTCCCAAGTGTCCATATCAGAGTCTCAGATGTTGTGGTCAGATGTTGGTCAGCCCAGAACGATGGGGGAACAGAACATACAGTGCTCAGGGTTGCCAGTATCAGTGAGGGGTGTCCCTGAATAACACACGCTTTGAAAGTCTTTGGAATGCCTCACTACCTGGTATCCTGTCTCTGCCCAGGTGGGACAAAGCTTTTCACCAAATGAATACCAGCCTGGGTACCCATTCTGCAGGCCACTCCCTCAGCACCCTTGGGATGATCACCATATGCTGTGGAGTGTCACTTCCTTGGCCCAGCACGCCCTTTGCCATCTTAATCACAGCAGCTATGATTATTGGAACAGATGAGATAGAGTCTTTTGAGGATCCTTATAGGATGGTGAGGGAGGGATCATGAGGCTCCCACCTGATGTTCTAGGCATTCTCCTCCTGAGCCTCCCTCCCAGAAGTATGTAATCTTGCCCAGATGCACATAGTCTTGGAAAATGACACAGACTATATAAGCGAGGGAGGGACTTTAACTACACAGTTTTGGGGAGATTGTCACCTACGGTAGCATAGGACTTTTCGGCGATGCATCTTCTTGGGGGTAACCAAGAAGCTTATAAGTGAGCCTCACCAAGCTTGACTTGGGTGGAATCATGTCTTTCATCTGTCATTGGTCCCTCCCCTGGAGTGAGCACACATTTGTTCATGTCACTCCAGGGAAACTCACACAGCACCATGACACCTGCCACACTATGTTTGAATTGAGGGCGAACTAACATTGAGACAGCAAAACACACCTATCCTGTGATGACTGGAGTTTGACTGTTGCAGGTGCACCCACACCTTTTTTACTGCCAACCCATCTAAGAAGCCTCTGTCCAGCCCCAGGTGGCTAAGTACATACTTCCTGGTCCAGGTTCCACCCTCTAGATCCTAGAGTCTAGGATGACCACTGTCATAAACCCTTCCTGAGAACTGGTGCTGGCTGCATAGAATGAATCATTACATATATCTCCGGCGGTCCCATGGACCATGCTGACCCTGTTACCCCCATAGATATTAATTCCTCAAAGGGATGTGGCTTTCTTCTTGCTCTTCAGTGAGTCACCATGAGTTACTGCCACTATCCTGGAAATGATCTAGCAGCCCTGAGGACAGGGCTCACAAAGAGGAACCAAGACTTCCTGCATGGGGATAGCCACTCTAGGGTAATTTTCAACCTCCATCAGACCTCCAGGTGGCCACGTTCCCCTCCCCCATAAAAACCCATTTGCAACTTCCTGAGCACAACAGAATAGAACCCACCCATTAAGCCTATCCCAAATTCCCTGAACACAGATGCTGGGCAGGTGACAGGTATGTGCTATTAAGTCAAAGCCTTGGGGCAATTGGCTGTGTAACAATGAAATCTCCTGAGACCTGTTTGGGAGTGTCGGCAGCTCCACTCCGGAATTACTGTGGACCTTGGTAGTTTACGCACATGCCTCTAGTGGACAATTGGGTCACTTCCAGCTTTGAGTGTCATGGTGTGGTTAACATTGCTCTCCAAGTCTATGCAAGACCCTGTTTTTCTTCCTCTTGGGAAAATACCTGTGAGTAGATGTGCTGAGTCACAGACAATAAATGTAGTTCTACTAGAAGCTCCCAGATTTTTTTCCCAAAGTGGATGCTGCCAGAAGCTTCTAGAGACCTACCTATAGAGAGTGTTCCGTGGACTCTTCCCAGCGCACAGGACCTTGTGAGAATAGTGCAGGCAGAGTCGGGGCATCTTGTCTCTACCTCCCACTGGGGGCTGGGCGGTCCACGGAGGTCCTTCTAACAAGGATACGGAAGCATGGCTCTGTGTACTCTTCTGCATGGCTTTCTAGTGTTGTTCCCTTCAGTTGCTCCCTCTGCAGGGCAGGTGTGTGAGGGCAGGGCTGCCCTGAGGAGGCTGGAGGCTGCTGAGGCTGTTGGGTATTGTCCCTGTGGTTAGAGATGCTCACATAAGGGGTCTTGTTCTACCCGAGCCTGAAAGTGATTCTGTGTGCTTCCAGATGGGTGTTGCCAGGGTTAGGGTTGTAAGGACAATGGAATGTTGGGTTGAGGAACTGCTAGAATTATAAAGACTGAAGTAAATCCGGGAACTTTATGCATGAAGGCCGTAGGACAGTGGTTCTCAAACTCCTAATACTGCCACCCTTTAATACCGTTCCTCATGCTGTGGTGACCCGCAACCATATAATTATTTTCATTGCTACTTCATAACTGTATTTTTGCTACTATTATGAATCATAATGTAAAAATCTGATATGCAGAGGGTCTTAGATGACCATTGTGAAAGAGTCATTCGATCTCCAAAGGGGTCACAACCCACAGGTTGAGAGCCACTGTCCTAGGACATCCAGGCCAAGCATACTATAGGGACATAGAGGTGACACAGAGTTCACCGGTGGCCTTGGAGCCTCTTCAAGTGCTGAACAAAGCTAGGTATGGGTGTGATGGGATTTGGTTTCCAGGATGTCCTGTAGTGGGGAGTGATAAGTGGCTCTGATGATCCCAGCCCTCTTCTCATGACTTGGGAAGGCCAAGGCAGCAAAGACAGCATACTGTGACCTCGTTGAGAACAAGAGACTCAGAGCTGAACTACCCTTGTTTCCTGAAGTGGGATGGGCCTGTTTCAGAAGGGAGGAAGCCTGGCTGGTGACGGTCAATGCGACAGCGAAGAAGGTTCTAACGTGCTGGCTGTTTCAATTACGTGTACTCTTTAGTCGTGACCAACTGCGCAAAACAAAGGAAGGTCTTCATAAATCGTTTATGGTGCTTTTAAGAGGCCTATGACGTTTCATAAGCACTAGCATGTGTGCGTCTGACTGCGGGGCTGCAGGTGGTATTTGCGTGTTCACTGTGATAGTGAGTTAGTTTCGCCGTGTGAATCACTGAGGCATTTCGGATTATTTCCTAAGATGAACCTGAAGAAAAATGATGAATCAGGGGGCACACATTTAGGGACTCTGGGAGCAGTTCTTACGAATTATGTCTGTATTGAATAAGGGAGGCTCCTGTATCCTGGAACACTTTGCACAGCGAGCTCTCCTCTGAAGTCTTTTGTGTTTCTCAGCAGAGCTGTGCATTCTCAGTTTTGGTCCAGGGTACCTATGAAAGCCCGGGTGCTTGTGAGGGCTCATGGGTGCTAGCTTGGGACATTGTTTAGCAGAGTGAGTAGAGAGCAGGCTGGAGCTTCCGGAGTCTGGTCTCTTTGGAACGCATCGTGGAGTGTCTCCTCGGGATGAAGGAACCAGGGAAAATAGGTTGTCTGCAGCTGAGGAGTCTATTTCCACCCCTTCCCTATTGTTTGAGGTCCATAGGTGGCCTTTCAACACAGACATGGCTACAGCACTGTCTTCTGAGGCCAGCTGAGCATTGTGACAGCAATGGCTGTGCTGTGGAAGGGCTGGGTCAGTAAGGAACACACGTCTTCTCCTGCCCTGGACTTTACAGCTACTGACACATCCTGTCTGGAAGAGTGTGACATCACTATGACCTTAGATTTTTTTTTTCTTCAAAAATATTGCAAATGGAATGTGGGTCATAAGGTAGAGAAATGGTTCGGTTAGTGAAGCACGCGTTACGCAAGACCAAGGACCTGAGCTTGGACTTCCAGACCCATGAACAAAGCTGGGTGTGAGCCAGGCGGCTGTGGCACACGCCTTTAATCCCAGCACTTGGGAAACAAAGGCAGGTGGTTTTCTGTGAGTTCAAGGCCAGCCTGGTCTACAGACCGAGTTCCAGGACAGCCAGTTACAACAGAGAAACCCTGTCTTGAAATGCAAAGCAGAACAAAACAAAACACACACACACAAACACACACACACACACACACACACACACACACACACACACACACACAGGAGAGGGGGTGAGGGAATAATGGACAACAGCAAGGCTCCATGGAGAGAAAGCACATGAATACAATGGCAGGGATAACAGAGAATGAAACACCTGTGCGAAGACTCCAACTGCCAGTTCAGCGAGACTCCAGACAACCCGTGACGTCGCTCCGAGAGGAAAAGAAAGACAAGGGCTTCTGCAGGAAACCAAAAGTTCGATCAAAGGCAATCTTTGAAAGTATTCGCCTCGTCTTTCTTTAGGCATTGGCTCTTCTCCCGGAGTATCCATGGCTCAGACGCTGCCATCTTCTCGTGTGCCCGTGTCTCTGCAGACGCAGCGCGGAGATCGTCCTGGTTAAAAAACTTAATAAGCAAACACGTGAAACTCAGCACGTGGATTTAACAGTAGTTTAGATGTGACTGGAAACAGAATTAGTAACCAGAAGAGAAGTCACAAGGAAATGTCCAAGACCAAGGTGCTAGCAAAACTGACGTCTCATGATGTGGGAGAGGAGAAGGGAAGTCTGCGGGGTGACTGAGGAGCTGACATGAATGCCATGTGCAGAGCCTTGTGACTCTTCTCCCAGGGCACGCAGAGCCGCATGGTCAGTGATTTAGTTGGGTGATGGGGAAACCCGATTCCTCTAAGGCCCCAGTGGAGGTCCTGTGGCTTCCTCAGCGTTTCCATCCTGGCACACCTCATCATGGGTGCTGTCTGCTGTGATGAGTTGTGTGCCCAAGAGTGAGGTGTATACCTTGCCTAGCATAGCCATGGTGTGTTTTGGAGCTGTCAGTCCTACCTCTCCATCTGACCGCAGTGTGGTCCTGGGCTTTTCCTTGTGGTTAATAAGCGTTGTTATTAGTCACTCGCATCTCGGTTCCTTGAATAATTTACTCTCATGCTGTCTCAGGTTTTCATGTTTTATGAATTTGTGTGAGATTTAAAAATAGACAGCGCCAACACCATCCCTTCCATTGCATCATAAGCACCATTTCCCAGCTTTTACCTGTCTTTAATTTTGTTTTTTATTGCCTTTTGTCATGCTGTTTTACAATTATTCACATAGTCAGATTTATTTTTCTTTTTAATTTTCTAAGACCCATTATACCCCTCTCTCAAAAACGTTCTTCGTCCTGCCTGGGGAGATTCTCAACCTTAAAAGAGTCATCTGGGAAATCCAAAAGGAGAAGAGGAGATGTCGACCAGGAGGCTCCTCCAAGGGCCAGTGCTACCTCCACACAGGTTGTTGTGAAGTCAGATAGATCCTTGCTGATCCTGAGACAAACAGGGCTTCTTATGTCTCTCCCTTCCCTTTTCTGTGTCACTTTTCCACCTCCCTCTTAGACATAAACCTCCTTGAGTCTCCTCTGTCTGGCACTTGCTGCAAACCGCATGACAGAGGTGTGTGTGCCTCTGGTTAGCCTTCTGTGCTGAGACCAGCTGGGCTGGTGTTCACAGGCTGGGTGGCCTCAAAGCTGCGGTACTTCCCTCCCATGGGTTAAGGGGAAGAAGCATTGCGGGGAGAGCTTCCAGGCCCATGGGTACCCTTTATGAGGTGGTGGCTAGCTCTGCTTCGCAGCACCTTGGATTCTTCATTCAACCTGGGGAGTTCCCTAGGCCCTGTTTCTGCTGCTTACCCCTTAGGCAGTGCAGGCAGTGAAGGTCAGTGAGAGTCTAAGGTAAACCCATGACTTTAGGCTGCACCCATAGTCCTGGGATGCAGTCAGTGTGGGCTCCAGGGTCAGTTCTTGATAGACCAAGAGTGTCTGGTGACTCACACAGTATCCACACTATGTGCTGCCAGAGAGAGCCTGCGAACAGCCCCGTATAGAGATGAAAATTACTGAGAAATTGGCTGGTAAGCCTGGGAAAGACTGCCTTTGTAAGTGCTGGTTGATCCCCGAGCACCGGACAGTTGTGCAGGTATGTGTTCTCTTAACTGAGCAGAGAGCTCACCTCCAGATCCAGAAATGAGCATTCTATTTTTGTAATTATTATGTGTATTTTATATGTATGAGTGTTTTGCTTGTATGTATGTGTTTGTATATATATATATATATGTATGTATGTGTGTATATATATATATACATGTGCATGCCTGGTGCCCATGGAGTACAGAAGAGGAAGAGAAGAGGAAGTCAGATTCCCTGGAACCGGAGTTACAAATGCTTGTGAACCTCCATGTGGGTCCTCTGCAAAAGCAGTAGTGCTCTCAACCACTGAGCCGTCTCTCCAGCCCCATGTCACACCCTATTGGTGTGTTCTACTGCTGGTGATGACTTCCCGCCAGCAGCCTATACGATACTTCCTATCTATTATGAAGGCAAGCCTGCAGGTAGAGAACTGCCAGCTCAGGCCTAGACTGATTTCAACATGTCCTTCACCCAAAGCTTATCGTGTTTTCGGCAATGAAGATTTACAGCCTGGTTCTGGCATGCAGCCAACAGCAGTGACAATAACGTTATGGTTTGTGGAGCCTGGAGGGTCTCCCTGGCCAACAACGCTTCTGAAGATAGCCTACCGCAGGCACGGGAATTTTTATCTGATTTTTTTCTGGTTCTAGTGAATGTCCATTCCATTCACACAGCATGTTTTAGTTTAAACACAGTAACTTCTGTAGTTACTATTCTTCTAGGTGCTTTTTATAAATTTTAAGACTCTCAGAGGGATTATATAAATAAATCATTTTATCGGATGAGCAGCAGGTATCAGTTGGTCTTTCATAGCTAAGATGGCACGCATCTTCTACCCCTAACGGTCCCTCTGGAGTCAACTTCCATTGTTCTGCCAATTCAGGCCAAAGGAGGAGCAGAGCTGTGCTCCTGCCTGCTGTGCCTGCAGCTGGATTCAGCTGTCTGATTCTGAAAGGCTCTTGCCCAATACTGTAGCTCTTGCCTACACTTGGCTGCAAAATAGATATACAGCAGTTGTATTTGAGCTCAGAACTAAAACATGAATTCTATCACACAAACTCTGACTTGGGGTCTGTAGGGAATGGGTTGGGCCTTGGGCTTGGTCAGTTAAGGTTTAACCAGTCAGCAGGACTGTGGGTAATCATAATAAAATTTTGTTCAGATGTCCTATTGTACCATACTCAGTAGAAGAGTAGGTTAAACTGGTTTCCTGGGTCCTCAAACTTGGCAACAGACACAACAGGACTCCACTTTCTCTAGAACTCTACTGGAATCTGAGGTCAGGATGGATGTTACTCCTTTTGAGGATGAAGGAGGGTCTTCCTGGCCTGGGATGATGACTCAATGTGCCTGCCTAGTGTTTACCCTCTTTTCCTTCCTTCTGTATGTCTTCCACCAAATCTCTCCTTGTTAAAAGGACAGTCACACTGGGTCAGAGTTGCTAATCTAAATAGTTAGATTGAACTTAAAATCAGCTTCATTTTAAATAGTCACTTTTCTAAGACTCTGACACTAAATAAGTTCACCCTCTCAGGCATTTGAGGTGAGGATTCTGGAGGCTGTCACTCACCCATAACCCAGGTCGTGATGAAACAGAGACTCTAGATAATCATGAAGATCTCTGTGCTGGCTGGAGGCCTCAGCTGACCTTGGGAATCCACACTTCCAGGGAGGTGGAGTTCCATATAGTGTTTTCCTGAGATCAGGACTGTTCCCAACGTTGAGATTGCTGCCCCAGATCCTAGAGGACATTGTCCTCTGATGCTCAAGAAAGTCTTCTCCAACTCCTAGGAACTGCTTTCATTGTCCTTCACATAGGCCTGGCTCCCATGCCTTCCAAAGACAGACCCACCATGCTTAGAGGTACAACCCAGCAGGCCAAGTTTTCCTCAGTGGCCTGCAAGGCCAGGGACCTAACAGGATCTTTGGAGAAACAGGTAGAGCTATCTAGTAGAAAGGTCAGGTGGTCATGAATAGATTTTTCTCTGTGACAAAAGTAGGTGATTGACAGCTCTTTCTGATGTTGAAGGTGACAGGAAGGGGGTGAGGTCCTTTTCAGCAGACCCTGTAGGCAAGATAGCACTATCTGCAGCTCATGGTGAAGGAAGGTATCCCTTGGACACCCCAGCCCAGAGGTGCTTCCTTCTCAGACTCCATGTGGCTCTGAGTCAACAGCAGGCTTAAATTAGAACTGGGGTGGGGATTCTGACTCAGTAGGTGCAGTGGGCCTGCTGGGAAAGCCTGCTTGCTCCAAGTTCAAGAACAAAGAAATACTCCTCAGGGACAAGGCAGGAGGTTATCTGGCTATCCCAGGCAGAGGATCCAGAATAGTGGTAAAATACTCAGCTTTCTTTAAAGTCCCTAATGAGAGCCTCTGGGGAGGTTCTACCTCCCCACCTGCTCCTACCTAGGATTTTTTGAATGCTAATGAGGTAGGAGCAACAGCTGTTGAGAGATGCTGGACTGTAGAAAAAAATTGCTGAATTAAATCAGACTGTATACTATAAGGATGTGTTAACATCAGAATGGAAGTCAGGGAGCATGTCATGCTGGGGAAGAGGTTTTGCCTTTATTTCCACAGAAGATGAAAAGCTATGGGTACCATCAAAATTGATAAAGATTCGATCTAGGTAAGAAGCCTCCTAGATACCAACTGCTGACATGAAAGGCATGGCTCAAGGAAGGAAGGGATGCAGAAGGACAGCTCAACAACCTGGCTGAAGGAGAGAAAACAGTTCGTCAGACTAGAAAAACTTGATGCTGAAACTGACATTTTCTGAAGGAATATTGAAGAGAATTTGACAGATGATCAGACTGATGGTTGCTGCAGTTATGGAAGATCATCACATGGAAGGCTGAAGTGGATCTTCAAAAGAACATTCAGACTGTTACATTTATGAGATTGACAATCTTCCTATTGTAATAGTGAAACTGTGTTAGAGCTATTTCCACAGCACAATTTATATCTTAAACAGAAAGAAGACATTTGTAGAGGAGTAGGCCTGTGTGAAAGCTAGGGATGGTTTATATTCCAGGGATCTATATGAAGGAATCACATTCAGAGGCTTGTGTGGTCCAGGTAGAATGTAGAAAAAATGTTAAGAATGTTGGTACACACCTTTAATCCCAGGATTCAGAAAGCACTGGTAGCAAATACCTTTAATACCAGTATTCAGAAGGCAGTGGTGGTCCATGCCTTTAATTCCTAAGAAAGAAACAGAGTATGGAAGTAGACACAGGAGGCAGAGCTCAGAGGGAGTCAGTGTCAGATTGGAAGTGATGTCTGAGATAAGTCAGAGTGAAGGACAGACAAAATGACTGATCAGAGGAAGGGTTAGCAGAGTGAGTCAGAGTGAGGTCTGAGTGCCCAGCTCTCACAACATATGTAAGATGGGTTCGCGGCTCAGCAGCAGTCAGTTATAGAGTCAGTTATATCAGGCAGTATGAGGCTAGCAGTCTTAAGCAGTGAGTTACAGAAGCAGGCAGGCTGGAAGGAGAGGTAAAGACACAGAGGCAGCTTGGCAGAAGTCAGTATCAGAGGGGAAAAGTGAGTCTAGTTTGAAGTCGAGCAGAGCAGTTCCATCTGAGGCAGTCACAGAATCTGCCAGAGTCAGAAGAGCTTGGTCAGAAACAGCCAGCTCAGTATATCAGTTTGAACCAGTTAGCTTGGAGAAATGTTTGAGTCAGAATAGTGAGTGAGTTGAACCAGAAGAGACTTAATTCAGAAAGAGTTAGTCAGAGTGACTCAGTCAGTCGTAAGTATTAAGTCAATAGTAAGGTTTATTAGATTGTATGGAGGTTTAAACATTCTACGTTGTATGGAGGCTTAAGCCTTCCAGTTCTAGGATTAAGACTAGATTCTAAAAGGGCTCCAAATGCTCTAAGGTCCCAGGCCAGAATCAGTGGTTTAATTAGTAAAAGATAAACGGCATTTTGCCCCAACCAACAGCTACACCTCTTTGCCAAAGATCAGTTTCCATTTGGAGTCTTACTCGCCCCTTTGATGGTCGGTGGATATTGGTTTTGTTAAAATTTATATATGTGTGTGTGTGTGTGTGTGTATGTGTGATATTATTTATATATATATTTATACATATATATTATATATAATGTATACATTATATACATTATATATTTATATATTATATACACATGCATATATTATATATACATGTATATAATATACATATTATAGTGTATATATAATATATAATATATATTATATAACATATATGCATACATATATGCACACACATATATATGTATGTTATATATAACATATATACATATATGTATGTATATATGTATGTATATATGCACATATACGTATGTGTGTATATGTATGTATATATGTGTGTATGTGTGTGTGTGTGTATATATATATACAAAATGTTTATATATATATATATACATATATATATATAAAAATGTTTGTGTTTCCTGGCGATCTTGCTGTTAGGTAGTTTTCTGTTATGCCCCTACTGAGGTATCACGGTGCCTTTCTGTGCTGCTCCACATGCACACGAGACGCCATTTCCCTGTGTTTATGTGGTGTTAGGAATGAAGCTTGGGATTTAAGCAGGTCGTTTACTGACTCTCACTCTCTTTTCTATTTCTTCTTTGTTGGGTTTAGTGTGTGCTAACTGACTGCAGCTTGAAATCTCTGGGGGACAAATAAAGCTCATGAATTAACTTTCATGCAACATCAGAAAAGCCCTGCTTACAGTGCCACCGTGTGGCCATGAGGTCAAGATGGAAAGGAAGCAGGAGCTCCTCTCGCTGCCAGAAGGAATAGCCTTGTAGTAAGCTCATCACCTGAGCCAGGTCCTTTCCTAACCCGAGCTCACCCCCTCCCTGAGGTCCTGAGAGTGTGGCTGTCGGAGACTGTTTTTCATGCTTAGTTGCAGAGATCTTGGTTCTCACATATAAGCTTTAGCAATCTGTCCTCTGGCCTGTAATCATCCTGGAAAGGATGGGTTGGTGTCTTCTGATAATTATGCTACACAAGACCTTCAGCTATGGTAGCTAGCATGTGTGAGATGGAAGGAGTCCTGACGTGTGTGAAAAACCCTTGAAATCTAAAGAACTCATAAGAAACAGCCTGCAAGAAGAACTCAACCACAAGCTAGCAAGCAGTCTTGGACAAACTCAACCATAATGGAAGAAGATTGGCTCAAATGAGATAGGAAATGCACCAGGCAATAAAGCCATGGGTCCATGGTCATGGGTACACTTGGGTTTATTTCACGGTGTCCTAGTCTCATCTGAGTGAAGGTAGATTTCACCAGGATTCATATTAAGAATCAGATGTGGATTGGTTTTATTTCCTAGCACCTGTTTGTGGTGGCCTGAGTGGCTCAAGGGGGTCCAAACCCTTCTCTGCCGGTCCTGTGAGCTCCACTCCTCAATACTCAAGCTTCAGCTCCAGATGCCATCTTCAGCCATTTCAAGGCCTCTAGGCCTGGGGCAATTAGAAATGGGTATTGTTCAGACACATCCAACCATCCTTGGAAGCCCCACTGTGTGAAACAACTGCCAGTCTGGCAAGCTAGAACCAGCATCCACAGTGCAGCAGGCGGACCTCCCCGGGGTTGCCTTTACATGGATCCTGTGCATTGCAGAGCCGGAAGAGTGTCTGCTGCCCTTGCAGCTCAACAGCAGCTCGGGCTCTCCAGCCACATGCCTGAACCCTACCCTGTGGGACGAAACTGGGGGTTCTGAGGAGGCATGGCCGACACCCTGCTTGAAGCAAAATAAAGATGGAACAAGAATAAAGAGCTGAGGTCTGATTACAAAGACAAAACTGTTAATCCATCAAAGGACACTACAGCTCCTGCTGTGGCGTCCACTGACGAAGACAGAGGGGCAGGTCTCCCAGGTCTATGGAGACAGGTGGCACAAGCCGGACTTAGCTCATTTAAAAATAGTCATTAATGCTAGCAAATATTTACAAACATTATTCCAGACGCTGCTAGGGACAGTCAGATCGATAGAATATTTTCTGTAGAGACACTTACCCGTGTGTACTAGTCTTAGTTTGCTTTCTACTGTTGTGATAAAGCACCATGATAAAAAAAAAAAGTAACAGTCCAGTACTGTTCAACACAGGTTCCCTCTGCCCAGACGACCCTACTTGTGTCAAGTTGCCAAACTGCTACCACCACCGCTACCACCACCACCACCACCACCAACATCATCCCCAAGACAGGATGATGGAACTCAAGCCTCTGGCCTAGTGCAGCTCAAAAGAGTAAACATTTAAATATGTTATTTTTAAATGTGTGGACATGTGTGTGTGGGTGACTGCAGGGGCCAGAAGAGGCTGTCGGATTCCCTGCAGCTGGTGCAGCAGGAGGTTGAGCTATCCCGTGTAGGATACTGAATCTGGGTACTCTGGAAGAGAGAAATGTTCTTAGCCACCGAGTCACTTTTCTAGCCCCAGTGGTTGAACTTTCTAAAGTTCCAGAAACTATAAAAGAAGAAGAGTGTGTGGCCGCAAAAACTGAGGGCTCTGTCGGGCTCTCTGTAGGGAGCCCACACACGGACAGCCTACGGGAGGAACAAGTCTGACAGCATCTCAGTGTCCCCCGACAGTCTCTTGGCAGCACCTTACATCAGTCAAAATAAAAGCCAGGATAACTACCTGGTTTTTGGCATTGGGTAGTTTAGCAGAATGGCAAATCCAAGCCCTGTCACAGCTGATGGCATCAGAATACAGTATTTCAGGGGAACTTAGAGAAGGTCCCTATTGCCAAGTAAGAAAATCAGCCTGCGTACAGCTTTATTCTAATTTTATTTAGAGATTAGAAAAACATTTTAAGGTTTGAATTATGTGGTGTTTCCCACAGCACCTGCAGGAACCTCTATCTGGCCTCTGAGGTTGTAGTGAACTCTGCCACCACACGAGGAGTGCTGGGAAAATTCTGCTGTGAAGGAAGAAGGTAGTTCTAAGGGGCTTTAGCTTAGTGAAGAGCGGAAGGGTACCATGGGCTAAGGAGGATGGGCAAGGCTAGTCCTGGTAGACTTCAGAGGCTTAGGTGGTCCTGGGTCTGGCAGGGGGCCCACACCAGGACATAGGAGCAGGTTGGTAGAGATCCTGAATGTACAGGACTGCTCTGAAGGGAATGAAGAGCCCAGCCTTGACCGGGGGCTGCTGCTCAGAGCCTGTTCTCACTTTGGTCCTTGAGACCCCCCCCCAAAGGCTCCAGACTCTGTCTGTCCCAGGGCTATCTCTTGGGGGCCAGATGACTTTCTTTTAAGACCTTGAAATTAAATTATGCTACTTCATTTTCCAGTCCTAGCTATAAAATTAATAAATGAACTCTGTGGGAGTCTATGGATGCTGTAAAAGTGGACAGAAGAAAATAAAAATCCTACCACCAGTAAATACTGGTAGGCAGGTCACAGTGGGACTAGAACACACCCACGGACACACACACATACACATACACGCACATACACACAAAGACACACACATGAACACACACATACACATACACACACACAAAGACACACACACACAAAGACACACACACATACACACAGACAGATACATACACACGCACACAAAGACACACACACACATACACACAGACAGATACATACACACGCACACAAAGACACACACATGAACACACACATACACATACACACACATGCACACAAAGACACACACATGCACTCACACAGATACACACATGCACACAAAGACACACACACATACACACAGACAGATACACACACACGCACACAAAGACACACACATGCACTCACACAGACAGATACACACACATGTACACAAAGATGCAGACACACACACACACACACACACACACACACACACTGAGTATTGCTGTTTCTTTTTCCAAATTAACTTATAAAAAAACTCTTATCAATCAAACATTTGCTTGTGTTTACTTCCCTTAAGAGGATTTGGGATTTGGAGCAGGGTAGTAGAGAACATTAGGCAAAGGCACAATGTCTCACTGGTTCTCTTTCAGGTACAGGTATAATTTGGGGCATCAAGTCTTAGAAAGTACCTGGTATCAAGTGAGATATTTATTTGAACATGACCCTGGATCAATGTGAATATGAATCTGAATATTGATCTAATAAAACTTAACGAACTTATCGAAGATCAAATTCAGACACATGTTTAAAGAATTTCACTCAATTAGTTATGCCAGGCTGCAGCAGAGCCTGTTGGCCAACTTAGACCCTGCTCAACTCCCCCAAACCCTCCACCCACCTTGCCTCTGGCTTCTGAGCTAGCCTCTCTTCTTTCTGCCTTTGACACATCCCCTGTGGCATGAGCAAGAAGAGAAACCAGATG
Organism: Cricetomys ansorgei; assembly: GCA_026225945.1. Lineage (NCBI taxonomy): Eukaryota > Metazoa > Chordata > Mammalia > Rodentia > Nesomyidae > Cricetomys > Cricetomys ansorgei. The sequence goes on along the minus strand of JAMJFZ010000239.1, from coordinate 4,869,797 downwards.
TGAGAATGTTACTCCATATGGGTACTTCAGAAAAGATCTGAAGACATAGGTTGCTGATGTCTGTGGGTCGTTCACCTGGGCACCACGTGTGCATGTTGCATATGGGTCTTGGAGAGAGATGTATGGCGTGCAATTCCTATACTTCCTTGTGCAGTTCTCTATTTTGTCCACTTTCCAGGGTGACCTGCCCTTTTTCTACTGGCCTTCTGTGGACAGGACTCTGGAAGGATAGTATAGGGTAGGATGTCCTCAGATTTGGATCAAGGTGAGTGGAAACTGGACTCTGTCTTTAGCTGAGCCTCACACAGGAACAGGCCAGCTCAAGTTTGGAATGCAGGTAGGCATGGTGCTGGTGACCAGCTGGCCCAGCATGTCCTCAGTCTGCCTGGGCAGCAGGGACAACCTCACCCTGGAATTCTAGCTGCTCAGCCACTTCCTCGGGAGCTTCAGCCAAGCTGTGTTGTCACTGCTGACAGGTCTCCTGGTGCCTGTCTCTTCTTGTGGAGGCTTAGAGTCAGCCCCAGGGAAGGCAGAGGAGGGCAGGGACTGTGTCACACTGAGCTTACACCTGACAGAAAGCACCTGAGTGATTATTCCACATATCAGTGGATAACCAGTAGATGAATTTTTAGCAGAGAAATTCCTTTGTGGCCTAAAGGCATTCAGGGACATCATGGGAGGGTCTGGAGTCTGTTCCTGGACCATCCAGTGCCAGTGAGCTGAAGGCTGAGGTAGGCTTCCTCTCTGACCATAAAGCTATTAGTTATGCTGAATCATAACTTCAGTGATTGGTAATCCTGCTCAGTTCAGGGGTCACAGGCTGTGGTTACCACAGCTTTTTCCTGTCTCCTAAGCTTTTAGAGGTTGCAAGAAACAACTCAGGATGGAGCCTGACCTCTGGGGTTCCTTGAGGTCCCCATCCTGGGACAGAAGCTAGTGTGGAGTACCACTACCCAGCACAAGATTGTCACCAACATGCATCTCAACATGGAGGGTAGAACACAGGAGAGATAAGGAGGTGGGGGGAGAAGGAGCAGTATAGAGTCCAATCTTATTTCTCTACTGGATACCTATGCTCAGCCCCAAACACAACAGGGCATCTATGTAAAACTCATCTGGAAGGTGCACTGGGCCCAGCTTCTGGACCTTGTGCCCCCAGAAGATGCCATTCATTGGTCCAGGAGGCTCCTGAGTGATCTGCATCCATTCAGGGGAAATTGCAGCAGGACATCAGTGATATGCCCAAAGTCCCTATAAATAATTGAAGAGGTGTCCTTCATCCACAGGGTTAGCACGGAGCCACGTTCTCCTGCAATTTCCCCAGAGTCTCTATAAATATCCAGTTAGGCCCCTTTTGTCGATAGGGTCAATAACGAACCATGATCCCTACCTGGGAAACACACGCCAAGGGCCACCTGATCCTGGGTCTATTTGGCTGTGTAGAGCTGGGGACTAGAGTCAAGGTAGGGGAGAAGTTACCTGACAGCACTTGGGTGACCTTCGTCTTGGTCATCAGGGTATGATGTCTCTAGATAAGATTCTCTGGTGTGGACTGGGATAAAAACTGCTGCACACTTGCTGGTTGGATTATATATATATATGGTTGGATACATATATAAACACAGGTGTACGTCAAGTCTCCCAGGGCAGTGCAGGGCCTTCCTCCGAGGTGTAGGCGAGAGGGTGGAAGCCATTCCCCAGGTGACAGGAGCACACACGGCCCTTTGTTTATGCTCCCCCATCCCCCATCCCCAGGTGTGGTGCTGTTGGCCTGTGTGGTTTGATGTCGCTGATAGCATCTCCTGAGGCATCCTCCTGTCTCTGCTCCTTCTTATGGCTGCCCTTCTGCTCCCCTGTGCTGCCACAATCTCACTTTTTATTTCTTTATTTTAATTTTCTTAGTTTTTTTTTTTTTAACATTAGCCTATGAAGTAATGGGTTTCTTTGTGACATTTTCCCCGTCTCTTATACCATCTTCCCCTTGCACGTCTGTCTGTCTGTTTCTTCTCATCAGGCATCGACCGAAGTCATCTCCTATAACAAAGCACCATTTGCCACTTCTCCAGGGTCAGCAGGAATTTACCTCCTGGGATCCCTGGAAGCTGTAGTCTGAGCTCACGGTTGGACGGCTGCACATGCTCTCCGTAGGGATCCTCCTGTTTCCCCAGGCTTCTGGTGTCCAGTTGAGTTCCTGGGTCAGCTCCACTGTCCAGGATGACCTCCCCATGACTCAACCATACCTTCAAACACCATTTCAAGCACAGGCACAGTCTGAAGCTCTGGGTGGATACAGACTTGGGGGCACCCTGTACCCCAGGGCCGCCGCTCACCATGGTTGTCATGATTGTTTCCCCAGCACAGCCCGTGTCAGTGACCGTGTCCAGGGTGCTTTCTCTGTGCCACACGGAGGCCTGGACCTTGTTGCCCGCTCTGCTTGCCTCACTGTGGCTGGGCCTCTGTCCACCACTATCCCTTACTTCAGCAGAGCCTTCCCCACCACAAGTGAATCAGAATCCCCTGACGAGGGCTGCAGAACTAGCTTGTCCACAGTGGCAGTGTGTCCTCTATGCAACGTCCCTACACTGAGATTCACCTCTTCTGCTCCATAATTACCATCCTGTGGACTCTGTTGTCTCACATGATGTTTGCATAGTGAACATGTCCGTTAATGCCCATGTACTTATGTACATGTACGAAGGCTTAAATGGTTAAACATCTAAAGCAAATATACTCTGAGAATGAAAATCAGACCTTATTTTCTTTTAATTTCAGAGTTGTCTGTGGCAAGCTGACTTGAAAGATGTTGAAATTGGATAGGTAATTAATTCACACAAGCCTACAAGAGAGGGAGAAGAATGGGCAAATTATTTGTAACATTTTGTAAGCACTGAAATTAATGTAGTGTGAATTTGTCATTTCTACCCCACGTTACAGATTTTCTATATTATAATTTAATCTTTTTAATGTAAAAAGAATAGGAATTTTGCCCTTTCTGGCCTCTTGGGAAGCAAGAACTAGTGTATCTAATTATCAGAACACATAAGAACATAAAGGAATAGCAAGTAGTGAAATTATAAATGGGCCAGAACAGGACCATGTTTTCTGATTAAAGCCTTTTTCTGGGCCCTTAGCAATCCTGTTGCCCCGATGTCCATAGTAATTGCATGTGTCAAAGCTGAGGCTTTGTGTAACTGGGACTGGGAGACTTACAATTTTAATTTAGACGGAGATAACTGTGTGGTGCTTGCAGCCGGCCGGACCGGCAGGTGGGGAGGCAAGCGGGCGCGGAAGACTCAGGCCCCAGGGCGGCAGGTTAATGGCAAGCCCCATCTAATCAGGGCACATCACAACAGTGGAATTTTTTAAGAAGAGAAATGCAATTTACCAACACAAAGCCAGCCACCTGCTCTCTTCCCTCCGTTGTCCATGTAAAGGAGGCGTCTAATTTTCTCCATCGCTCAAGGGCAGTGCATTTTAACAATGGATCTGTGGTGATCATCACAAGGGCAACACACTCAGAATGAAATCTCTCCGACATACTGGAGTCTTAGAAACAAAGAGAATTATCCGTAACTCTTGAAATTCTCAGGAAAGCAGGAACTATGTTTTCTCCTCAGGATTCTCAGCTTCCTGTTTTGTTCAGAATTGCAGGTGACTTTTGTCTTTGAAGTTTGTTTTCATTGAAAGATATGTTTGTTTCCAGGCAGGAAGTACTATCCAGCCACAGAAGGTTCAGAGCTGCTGAAGGTCACAGACAACCATACAGCACTGAGGTCTGTGAGAGGGGCACAGTGGAACGACAGCCAGCACCAGAGCTCCTCTGGGCCCTGGACAGGGCCTTCTTGTGTGACTACAGAACACTCCCTGTGGCTTTCCACCCATGTCTTCCCCAGTTCTGCTCTCCCAGTTTCTACTTTGGGGCCCATAGAGAGCCTGGGCTCCTGCTCAAACAGGTGAGACAGAACATGGTGTCCTCTGGGAGATTGTCTCAGACCGGCCCTGCCATGGTCAGGTCCTCATTTGCAGATGCTTCTTTCTCCCTGTGTCTGTAGCGGGGAGAGGCAGGAGGAAAGGGTCCCACCCTCATGACTCGAGTTAGCATGGGTACCTCCTAAGGCCCATCCCACTAGGGTCTCCGCATAGGACACTTTTAAGGAGATATTGTTTCAGCCCAGAGCAGTTTCCACTCACTTCAGTGTGGGTAGCCAGCATATTCTTTGCCTCTAGGAAGCCTGGGCTACAGGGCTTCCCAGTAACAACAGGCGTACTTCAGCTTGGGACCAGCACCTTACAGAGTAAGACCTTTGCATTACCGTGTAGCACTTACTACCTGCAAGTCACTGTCCCTACCTTATAGAGAATGAGGTAGACCTGAGTGAGATCAAGGTAACTCTTGCTATAGCTGTCCCCATGTTGGCAAATAAGCTTTGGAAGGACAGAGGCTGCCCACCAGCCTGAGAGGGGGGACTTGGCAGTGATGTCCCTGGTGTGGTACGGCAGGTGCTGTTTAGACTGCCTAGCACTGGAAATATTCATTATACCCAGAGATCTGTTCATAGTGGCCCTCTCTCTGCTATGGCAGAGCTGGGTCTGAGAACACTGGGCTACTGGGCACTCCCTTCCTGGATCTACCCTCCAGAAGGGGCTGATAAAGCAGGCTGGCTTTGGCTGTTCTGTTCCTTTGGCATTAAGGGTGGTGCCCTGAAGATAAGGCAGGCATGTGACAGCAGCAAAGGCGTAGGCCCTTTCTGGGCTCCATGGTAACTGCATTTTCAGACCTCACTCCTCTGAGTTCCTTGCTTCCAAGGTGCCTACCCACGATGCAAACTGCGGGTAGGGTGAGACTTTTCCTTAGGCTTCCAGTGTAGTTCTTAAAGCTCTTATACCTAGGCTCTTCTCTGGAGTAAATTCTTGCTTCTGCAATGCAGCCTCATGGTGGGGCTCTCCTCGGTGATGCACAGAAAAGTGGCGGAATGAGATGTGCAGTCGTAGCTCAGTGTTCTCAGACTCACCCCTGCCACAGCAGTGACCACCTTACCTGCCCTTAGCCAGGGACTCTGGGAAGCCCAGGGCAGCAGCCCCTGCATGGAAAGTTCCAGGGAGGCTGTCAGAAGTGGGACTTGTATTTGGATCATTCCTGGGTCAACAGTGAACAACAAAACCCCAAACAGCAGGCATCCATCTCTCTTCCCTGTGGTTCTGTTTTCCGAGGCTCAATTCTGCTTTTCAAGGACAGTTAAAAACATACTTTTAATATGGAACTAATATCACTGCTTTGAAAAAGAACCAGCCAATCAAGAGGTATGGAGGACTGATAACATGCCCTCTGCCTGGCTGGGCACCTCCCTGCCATCCTAAGATGTCAACCCAGCTCCATGTCCCCTGTGCAGGACTCTCAGCCCAAATGCGCACTTGCTCACAGCTGAAATGATGAAACAGTGTGAGAAAGAAGCGGATGAAAGCCTATGGGATATGTCGTGTGTTTTATAGAAGTTGACTTACAAAACACTGCCATGTTTTAATGTGTCTACTCACAGGTGATTGCTAAATTTACAGGAGGTAAATTCATGTCAAGGGAATGCTATGGGCTCAGGAGTCAGTAGGAGTGTTCTAGATCCTTCAACACCTGGACCATCGGGATGCGTGTGAGTGACAGGGGTGCTGTCCATGTCTCATGGACACAGCCACGTTCTCCTCAGACTTCAGTGGATTCTAATGTTCTGTTCATCTGGCTCTGAACTCTGCTCCCATTTAGTTTGTTCAGATTCCGGATCTTCTGGGTCTGGGCTATGCATCGTGTGCACGGATGGGAAAGAAACTCCCTTCCCTGACTTTCCATAACCGTGACGAGCCCCTGAGAGAAATAGGTTAAAAAAGGAAGGATTTACTTTTGGCTCAGCATTCCAGAAAGCAGAATGCATGGCCGTTCGACTCCTCTGCTGTGAGGCTATGGTAAGGCAGAGCATCATGGGAGGAGGGCTTGTGAAGCAGAGCTGCTTGGTTCATGGTGGTCAGGATGCAGAGGTGATCAGGATGCAGAAGGGAGTAATGGGAAGGGCATATACCCTCTAAATGTGTGCTCTCGGTGACCTGCTTCCTCCTACCAGGCTTCAGCTCCCGAGGTCCTTGCCTGTGTTCATATCTTGAACTGTTTACTTGTATTTCCCTGTAGTTTCAGTTGAGTGCATTGCATAAAGTTCCTCAGTCCTGTTATAATTGGTTTATGTGCTGGGCGAGAGCTAGGTTGTTCCTTTTATTCTTCTACTCATGAACATCCTATTTTCCTGGCACCATTAATTGAGGAGACTGTGCTTTCTCTCTGGGGTGTTTTTGGCACCGCTGTAAAAAGTCAGGCGGCCTTCGCTGTGTGGGTTGACTTCTGGGTCCTCTGTTCCGTCACATTGGCTCACACATTGGCTCACACATCGGGCTCTGTGCCGAGAGCACGCAGCTTTTGTCACTTGGACTGTAGTGTAATCTGAGATCAAGTATCTCAAAACCTCCAGCAGTGCTCCCGCCTTGGATTTTTGGGGTATTTTGTGCTTCAATATGATTTTTAGAGGTCACCTCTATCTCTGTGAATGATGTAACTGGTACTTTGATGTAGATTTCCCCAAATTAGTAACCGTCTTTTAGCAACACAGCCATTGAGTTAGTCACTTTCCTCACTGTGATGAAGTGCTTGACTGTATCAGTTTTGCTGACCCATTGGAACTGAGCTCTTTCCACCATCTCGAGCCTCGTTCACTTCTTCAGTGTTTTCAAGTTTTTATTGTAAAGATTGATCAGCTCCACTGTTAGAGTTATTCCTAGGTATGTCTTTTCTTCCTTCCTTCCTCTCTCCCTCCCTCCCTCTCTACCTTCCTTCCTCCCTCCCTCCTTCCCTTCCTTCCTTTCTTTTTTGGAGGAATCTTTGTGAATGAGGTCTTTCCCCTGATTTCTTTCCCAGAATGCTTGTTATTGGCATGCAGTCTTCTGCATGTTGACTTTTGATTCTCCTACTTTACTGAACTTGCTTATCATATCTACAATTTTTTGATGGAATCTTTTAGAGTCTTTTAAGTACAGGAGGGCCATGTTATATATAAAGAGGGCTACTTTGACTTCTTTTTCCCCTTGGATTATTTTTTGTCTAAACGATTTATCTATTGATGAGAGTGGGATATTGGTGTCATCCGCCGTTACTGTGCCTGGACCTCCCTGTACTATGCCCAATAGTGTTAGTGTCATGAAACCAGGTGCCCTAAAGTCTGGGCATATATAGTTAGAATCACCATATCTTCTTGATTGATTGCCCCCTTTGTTAATTTTAGAGACTTTCTTTATCTCTTCTAATTAGTTTGGTTTGATATCTATTTTATAAAATGTAAGCACAGATGCTTCTGTCTGTTTTCTGCTTCTACTTGACTGGTATATTAACTTTCAATCTCTGTGTGTTTTTGCAAATGAGGTGTGTTTCTTGTAGGCAATGAATGGTTAGCTCTCGCTTTTAATCCAAACAACTCTTCTGTACTCATGTTATCTATTATTTATTTATTTATTTTTATATTTACTTTATTTTCACGAATGTGTACTTGTGTGCATCTAACCACACGTGTGCACAAGAGCAGAGAACAGCAGATCCCCTGGAGCCAGAGTTACACACAGCCATACGCTTCTTGATGTAAATGCTGGGGGCTGGACTCCAGTCCTCAGAAAGAGCAGGGACCCTCTTCATCTGCTGAGCTGCCTCTCCTGCCCTTCCGTTTTGTAAATCGCGGGGTTAAGACTATTTGTCATACATTCAGTGTTATTGTTGAGAGCGGCCTGCTGGCTCCTGTAGTTTTATTGCTTCTTCCTCCAATATTCGCACTAAGCATTTTCTGGTTTACCGAGTTAGACATGACTTGTTCTTTCCTAGGTCTCTTCGTCTGTTTATGCATCTCACGAGATTCATTCTTTCCTGTGCTGTCATGATTGGACTTTCTTTTCTCTGTGTAGGGCTCTTGTACGTCACGGATTGCTTTCGTCTTAATTTTATCTTGATATGTCTTCGTCAGTGTAAGAAGATAACATTGTGGGATGTAATAATTTTAGAGGGCAGTTATTTACCTTCGGATCTTCAAATATATCTCACAGTTCTTGGCTTTTAGGCTTTATAATTAGAGGTCAGATGATACTGTGGTGAATATACTTTATGAGTGAACTTGTATTTTTTCCTTGCAGTTTTTAATATTATTTCTTTGTTTCAGAGTTTTGTCATTTTGACTACACTGTGTGGAGGAGAGATTCTCCTCTGGCTTGCTTATTTAGACAATTTACCTGTCACCTGATTGTACTTTTTCTGATCACTTGTGTCCAGTGTAAAGAGCGGGAAAACTAGTCAAGGGAATGGAAATCATCTGCAACTTGCTCTGTGTTGCTTCCATATATCTTTCCCTGTCCCTTTCTCTGCGTCTGTCTGTATCCTCTCTGTTCTTCTCTCTCTGTATCTGTCTCTTCTCTCTTTCTGTCTGCACACCACATTCATACACATTGCTATTGACATGATGACCTTGTGGGAATATCAGAAACTGTCAGTTCTCAAAACTCCACACTACATCCTTCGATTTTATTTCACTTTATTTAATTATTTTAATTACTCCAATGTGGTGGCCACAGAACTTTTAGATTTGCAAGTGTTGAGTGACTGGCTGCATTAAGAATATTCCTCATCTCCATGACAAAACACTTGCCCTGCTGCTTAGGGAGAGAATTTCTGCAGTAGTACGCTGCTGTGGCAGCTCACCAAAGATGACAAGGAGACATTCTCCTAGGTGGAAACCCTTCCGACCTCAGCAGAGGGAACCACCATCATGGCAAGCACCATTCTGGACAGTGGAACCCTGAGAGTCTGAGCTCAGGTGTTTTATTGTTTCAGAACTCCTCAGGTGCTCTACTGATAGCACATGCAAATGATCACCAATCACACATCCCCCACAGAAATCCAACACCTGCAGACAATACAAAACCGTAAGACCTAGGCACTCCCTCACCCAATAGTGCACAAAACAATTATTTTAAACACAACTAAAAATAAACTTCTACGACAAAGTTCTCCATGGCTTCTATGCCTGGAAGGAGCCCCTGGTTCCTCCCCACCCCTCACTGTTGTCTGGCACAAAGGACAGTCAGTCTCTGTTGATTGTAGCTGGCATCTTGGGCAGGCCTGTCATTTGACTGGTCTCTCCCCTGTCATCAGACATCATCAAAATGTCCAGCAGGGAAGAAATTTGTCTTACATTGGAAGGATATCATCATAGTAGAGCTGAAACTGCAGGGTGGGGTTTCATGGGGTTCTTTGCTCTCTTTGAATGCTCCCCGCCAGTCCCCCATACCCAGCTCACCAGCTTGGAATTCTCGACATTCCTAGGGTTCAGGCAGAAGGGACAGAAGCAAGTAGGGACTGACATTTGTTCACCCTAGTGTCTGGTAATCCAGAATGATTGCTACAGACCTGTGCTTAAGAGGGCTCCAAGCCCACGAGGCCCAGTCTTAACTCTGTGCTGAACCCATTGCTCCTACAGTCCTTACATGGCTGCGACTCTTTCTGACTCCCTTCTAACAGACCTTTGATGGCTCTTTTGTAAAAGGCCCCCAGACCCTCCTCTACATCCCACATGCACACTTCACAGTGCTGACCCCACCTCTCCCTTGTGGCAGCTCCCACCTTAGTGACCCACATACACTCCTGTCCAGTGTAGCCTGGACATAGAGCCTTTGAACACTGGTCCCCTCAGCCCTTAGTCCTTTACTCGGCGTGAGGCTCTCTGCACTGCTTCCTTCAGCTGCTCTTGAATGACTGTAGATTGACTTTCTGGGAAACACCCCTCTCTCCTGGCGTTTCCAGCCAAAGCCTGACCTAAGGCAGTGCAGTGGGGCTTGGGTTTGTCCAGACATCCCAGAGGTTCCTATGATCCCATAATCATTGCCCACTTCTTTTCTTAAGGTTTTTGGACAAATTGAAGGCACAAAACAATACAAACAAAACACTTACGATGTAACAAGTCATCCAAATGACTGGAAGGATACGCCCATAGTTTTTGAGGCCAAGAGTTCACAGTGAGTGTTCCTGGCCCAGGAGGGGAGTATGCGTCCTGTGATTGCCAAGTGCTCACACTCTATCCATGCTGATAAAGTAAGAGCATGTCTCAGGCTCTGTTGGAGACAAGTATTCCCCTAAAGGAGGAAGATATGGCTCTGCCTCTGTAATGCCCTGACCCCTGGCCCCCTCCATGGGGCATGGGAAGACATAATAGACAGGTTGAGGGAAAGAGGAATTCTACCCCGGATCAAGCTTGCTGGCCTGTCTTCACCCAGCCTAAACCTATATTCTACATACTCACAGACAGGTCCCCTCAGTCTATTATCAGTACCTAGCAGTTCTCAGGACTTCCAGGAAGCATAAATAGCTACCCCCACTCAAAGAAATTGTTTTGGTGCTCAGTACAGCCTAAACTATAGCTCGATGTCACTGGACTCTACGGGAAAATGCTGAGGTATTCCTGGCTAGACTGAGGCACAATACAGCACACTTTGACAGAAGCCAGGTACAGGAGTCCTGTTTCCTTCAGGTGTAGGGACAGAGTGTATCGATGGAAGATCGTGCTTGGCACGCCAGCACCCTGTGCAGTAGGGTGCCAGCATGCTGATCCTGGGCCGGTGCTCTGGCCAGGAGGTCAGTCCCTCCATCGCATGAGACAGCAGTCACACAGCATGGCATCTGAGGACACAGGTGCGCTGTGACACACTGTGGTGTCTTTGCGCTCCTACTATTGTGTGCTATGGGTTATGTGACGTTCTTTCATTTGACATCGCATTTTGTCTCCTGTTACGTCACCTTGCTCTGCCGATAGTCTGGGATACAAGGTTATATTGAGACAGCCTCCAAGATTCCAAGACTTGAAAAATTATGAGCTTTCATGACTGACCTTGAAACATCACTTCACAATGACTTGCAGGGCTATGCTCTTATTTCTGCAGGGAAAGCAGACATTAACTACCAACAGAGACCTCGACTCTGACAATAGGCTCTCACTGACTCCCAGGAGATTTGGGGTCATTTCCTCTCCCACAGACCCCGCCCCCCAAACCTCCTCCTACCTGTGGACCCCAGGTCTACACTAACATCTCACTATGAGAACTATAGAGGGCGGGTCCAGTGTGGCCATGAGCCCCTCTTCTCCACAGAGGTGTTCAAAGGACATGGTCACCGTTGACAGAGTCTCGCGCTGAGAGACAAATACATCTTCTAGAAGACATTTTTCAAGATAGAGGCATGCTATAGAGAAGCGTTGTCTTTCACAGTCCTTAGTAGAGATGTATTTTCTGATCTTCCCACTCAGTGAGTAAGCGGTGAGGTCACCCCCACCCAAGACAGACAGAAGCTGAACAGCCTGCCTCAGTTGGCCTTGATTAGATCATGATGACAAAAGGGGTCTCTCCAATCAGGCTGGACACAGAGAATGGCCCCAGGGCCACCCCACCATGCTGCCTTATCACAGGTCCATGATCGTAGTTACCATAAAAGTCCCTTTTAAGATTAAAAAGTCCCAAAGCCAAGGGCCTCTTTTTCCTGGCTTACTAGTGTGTTGCCTATAGAGATTTGTCTAATCAACATGGGGTGTGTGTGTGTGTGCTGAAACAGTGACATTGAGTGACATGGTTAGCTTTGCATGTCTCCTCAGAAGCAAACGGCACTAGCGTTTTGTCTTCCCAAGCTTTGGCTAGGGTGAGCCCTGCAGTCTGAGGGAGAAAGGAGAGGCCTCTAGTGTGGGGAGCCAGAGAGGGGAAGTGGGTCAATGACTGATGCAGGATCTGCTGCTTTACCGTCAGACATCCTCTGCTTATGTCAATTCCATGTCGATGGAATTGACAGTTTGAGAATGTGTATAGCCTGGGCTGTCCTGGAATTCTCAATAATCCTGCGTTAGCCTCTTGAATACTGGGCTTACAGATGCCATGATGCATGGTAGATTTTTTTTGGATGTGCACAGACCAGTGTTTTCTGAGGTGGAGGACCATTTGTGGGTGTTTATGTTCACTCACTGGCCTAACCCAGTTAGCTCTGCAGCTGTGGGGAGCCCTTGTTGTCTGCAGGACTGCAGGGCCAGGGCGAAGTCCAGTGGGCACCTATAGTGACCAGAACAATGTCTTTCCTGAGGTGCTTCTGCCTTGTTGGAAAGGCAAGGAGCTTGGTATGGAGTCAAGTGCGCATCTCCAGAGAGTCTGGTTTAGCATTCAGGTTAGGCCTGGGAGGAAAGCAACTTCTACAGACAGTTGGCAAATTACTGCCTCTTCGGAGTCACAAGAGGGAGAAAAGCAGGTGGCAATGTTGATTCCAGGCATCCGAGAGAGCAGGGGAGCCCCAGGATGCCCAGATAGAGAGAGGCGTAAGGGCAGTGGGCCACAACAGCTGGGTCCTTAGAGCCTGTGAAAATTGACAAGAGTCCAGAGCAGGAGCAGTCACAGGATGCCGACCACAGGGACTACAGGCCAGATCCTGTAGGCTGGAACCCAGGCAGCTGGAGTGGAGAACCAGGAGGCATGAAGGGTGGAGCAGCAGAAGCCCTGGGAGACTCATTGACTCCCTGAAATCCGGGTGGGGCTGTCCTTCTGCTCAATAGTCTTTCAACAGCCCAGATAGGAGACTGAGGGACCATGTCCTCCTGAGCAATGTCCTCTGGCTATAGAGTCAGGGATCTGAAGTTGGCCGAGACCTCGCCGTGCTCCATCCAGATCCTGAAACTGCTGGCTCGCATCCTGCTCACAGTGGTCCTCTCTTTCAGACAGTGGCAGGCGGGCTCCCTGGTCTCCAGCGTTAGGGTAAGAGTATTGGGTTGCGATTTCGTCCACTCCCCTCTACAAGGGGATTCTGGGAGACATCCTCCGTTTTCCATTGTCCCCCTCACCCCATTTAGTCCCCTCAAGCATCCCCTCCATCCGCCTGCGGGCTGCTCTCCCCTCGCCCGCCCAGTGGTGGCGCAGTTGCGCTGGGAACGCGGAACCCTGTGGCTCTGGCAGCCGAGTCTGGCTCCAGTCTTGGAACTGTCCCTAGGATGTTAGGCTGCAGGAGCCTGGAGGTCTGTGGCTGAGGATCTAGGGAGTCCCATGACAGTTTTTCAGTGGTGTGTAGAGCCGCTTCTTTGAAGCTGGTCAGGGTACCTGTCATAGAGAACCTGGACACTTCCCAGAGGGAATTTTGCTCATTCCCTCCATTTCTCAGCCTCCTGGTTGAAGATCACCTGGTAATGGGTAAAACAGATTCCCACCCACATCCCAGGACAGCTTCTTACTGGAGTGTGCACATAACTGGCAGCTTCCAGGAGACAGACTGTCATGACAGTGTCTCCTCCACTCCCACCCCATTTGGACCTACAGACTTTGTGGTTAAGGTGTCCAGGCTCTTACCTGGGCCCAAGATTCCCACCTGATTTGCATTTTTTTTCCTTTAGTGCATACTAGGGTCCCCATACTGGAGGCAAGACCCTCCCACTCAGCAGTATAGTTGAAGCCCTGGTCACACTAGGCTCACTGGGACCCTGCCACTGAGGACTGGTGAGCTTGCAGAGGTGGCTTTAGTTAACAGCTTGGTTGTCCCCTGGTCCTGGACTCCTTCTGCTTTGGGTGCTGGGGTCTCACAGGTGGAGTGGCCTGAAGCTCTGGTTATTAAGAACTAAAGTTAAGGATGAGTCCTACAAGGCCTGTCCATTAACCCAGCTGGAGAAAAGTGCAGATGGACTTAGCCTTCACTTACCCTAAGCCCCAAGTGTCCCTCTTGACCTGATCATCGAAGCTGGCACTGGTATAGGACTGTCCCTCTGCCGTTTGACGCTGTATGCCCTGGGACAGAGCCTGGGGAACCTGTGGTTAATCGGGTCAGTAGACCACCGCCCTGCACAGGAGACTGGAGGAATCTTCAGCTGGTTTCTAGTCATTGAAAATAAGGGTGGCCTTTCCCTTTGGACTAGAGTCTTGTGGAAAATGCAGATGCAAAGGACAGCTGTGTGCAGTGGTATGTACCTACAACTCACCTCTCAAGAGGGAGAGGCAGGAAGATGACTGCAGGTTCAAGGACAGCCTGGTCTACATAGCAAGTTGCAGGCTATCCAGGATTACACAGTGTGACGTCGTCTCAAAAGGCACAAACAAGAGTCAGAAAAGCAAAGGGCGGAGGCGCCTGCTTGGGAATTCTATTATCACAGCCCTGTCTCAACAGAGACAAGAGAGCTTGCAGTAGGGCCCAAACACAAGAGAAAGGGAGGCAGGAGTGGCTGAGGCAGTCGTGCTTAGCTGCTAAACTGAACAAGAATGCGGATGGCAACCGGAGCTAAGTGAGGGTAGTGTTGAAGTGCATGGTGCGCACTCCCCGCCTGCCAGGTGTACGTTCACAGTCCAGGCTCTGACGGAGCTCCGTTTGTCGGAGCAACAGGCTCTGGTGATGACAGATCCTCGTAGAGCCGATGCGGCTCACACGGTTCGGAGGTTGAAACATCCACGGCATTCATCTCTGTGTTTCCATGTCCGTCGTTGCCAATCGCACAATTAACGGGCGGTGGTTAACGGAGGGAGGAACAGCTTTGCCTGCTGTGTTTAGAAAAGGCAGCAGCATCCTGGAGACGATTCTGGAGTATCTGTAGAGGGCTGTTTTCCAGATGCTGGTGGACAAGATCTGGAAAGAGAACCCGGCTCTACCCTACCTGAGTGTGTCCCGTGTGCCTTTGTGGTGACGGTATTGTCTAGGTCAGTAGACAGTTCCCAAGAGGTGGAGGGAACTGGGAAAGTGACTAATTAGCTTTGGCTCACACCCCAGCTTGCAATGAGTCAACACAGTTCTGGCTTTGGTGTGATGGGCCAAGTGGCTTTTATTGCATTGCCCAGAGTTTCTCAGGAGCATGTTTGGGAGATAAGCAGCTTCCTTCTCAGTTTCCTTCCCATGCTGATTGTGAGCACCCAACATCTTCCTTAGTTCATGTCTGAGGGAGCAGGTCCTACCTCCTTCTCAGGGCCCAGATCCTCTCCATCGTAGGTCCTGTCACAGGGATTTCCAGGGTTTGAGTATCAGCACAGAAGTCAGAGAGTGGCTGGTGAATCAGCTGAGACTACCTCAGCGATAGCTCAACAGAAGGCTGTCTCCTGGATGTTGGGAACTGAGATCTTCCAGGAGCTGAAAGGGCTAACTGCCCAGTGTCTCGAGGGACTTGGGGTTTTTATTGCTGTAATAAAACATCGTGCCCAAAAGCAGCTTGGGGAGGAAAAGGGTTTATTTCAATTTGTTGTTCAACACCACAGTCCATCACTGAGGGAAGTCAGGGCAGGAACTCAGAGCACAGAATCTGGAGTCAGGAGCTGATGCAGAGGCCACTGAAGGCTGGTGCTTCCTGGATTGCTGTTCCCCATGTCTTGCTCAACCTGTTTCCTTATGGCACCCAGGACCCCTTGCCTAGGGATAACACTGCCCACAGTGGGCTGGGTCCGCCCACATCATCATCAATCTGGAAAACGTATCATAACCTTGATCATAGGCCAATTCCTAGGGGCATTTTCTCAGTTGAGGTTCCCTCTTTCAAATGAATCTAGCTACTGCCAAGTGGACAGAAAACCAGCAGCACCGGTGCCCCCAATTACAGTGCCCCCTTCAAGCCTTAAACTATGATTTAGGAAGGAAAGCACGTGATTGTTGCTCCTCGTTGCAAGTAGCTTTTGTTTTATAGTAATTTTAGTTTTACTCTTTCATTTGTCAGCCCTTGTCAAACATCAAGGTCACCTGTGCTTTTGTTTGTTTGTCTTCCTCAGTTCACCGTCACATTCTGCGGAGAGCACCCTGGTGGATAAAACTTACTGTTGTTTATGATGTAAACACCCCCTCCATGACCGGTTTTAACTAACTTGATGTACAGAGCCAAGGGCCCTAAAACCTCAACTCTGTCACATACGGGCTCCCTTAGCGCCACACAGGAGTCGGCTGATGCACCTTTCTGTCTGTAGCTGTGGGCTTAAGAGATGGTGCTTTTTCCTTCCTTCATGGTCTCTGAGTGACTCCATTTTCCCTAAACATCTGAGAAACTGTGTCTAGAATGGCACCAGGAATACTTCTGGGGTGGAGGGAGACAAACTTAGATGCTTTTCTGTGGTGAGTGGGGAGCCACTGTGGCCCTGTGCTACCCAGTGCCAAATTCACCCTCAGCTCATTTGCCACCACCGAAAGCCACTGACAGCAAACACTAGGAAGAGCAAGCCTTGCTGGCTGCCTCTCTTACCCGCCTTTCAGCAATGCTTCTAAGCATCACACAATACAAAGTTGGAGGGAAAGCTTCTGTGGATGTCCTTGCTTCCCGTCAAAAGAGTTTAGCAGTGTGGCCCAAGGTTCACATCTCTTACCTCGCTGTATAGATTTGAAACTTTCACACAAATATTAATTACTATTTTGATTTTAAAATCATTTTTATTAGTTCTTTGAGAAATTCGTACAATGCGTTTTGATCATATTATTCCTCTTCTCCTCCAAGATCCAACCCCTTCCCCACCCTCCAAACTTTGTGTTTCTATCTATCTATTTATTTACTTACCCATAAAGTACAGTTGGTCCTGCCCATGTAGTCTTGGTTGTGTGGCTTCACTGAAGCATGGTCAGCCTGCCAGGGAAATCACCAAAGCTGCCGAAAGGAGAAATAGAACTCCAAGCACACATATGGCTTTAAAGAAGAATAAAAAGAAGAACTGGAGTGTAGCTCAGAGGTAGAGCACTGGTTCACTGTGTGTGAGGCCTCAGGTTTCATTCCTAGCACTAAAGAGTGAAAACGAAACATAGGATTTTTATTTCCCTCCTTCATCTCACTGCAGGTTGCATCCTCATGTGACCTTTCTGTTTAAAATCAGATGCAAACCGTCTCCTGTCAGACGGTCCCATCTGTCTGGATCTTGAGTTATACTTAAGTTCCCTTTGTTTGATCCATATTGTCCTCCGTGAAAGTCACTTGAACCTACCTGATGAAGACTTTCCCACTTTTTCCCTTTTAAAAAAAAATGCTTCCTGTCTTCCAAGTTCCCAATATCAGACATTTCAAAAGTTAACTTTAAACAATGTCAGGGTAAGCCATACATAGCCAGTGTACATTCCTAACAGCCAGACTCCTGAAGGTTTTTGAGCAGACAGCACAGGGCTAGGTGGAACACCTAGGAAGATGAGGGGAGCCCTGTTCTCCTGGTGATTCATCTGTCATAGTTTCTTACAGCTTGAAAGACAAAGGGGGGGGAGGAGGAGTTAGAGGCAAGAGTGATGAGTGACACCCCCTCTCCCCCCGCTGAGAACATTAAAAGCAGAGGATAAAGTTCTTTGCAGGTAAGGAGCCAGGTCTGAGGAAGCCCAGGTGCAAATGCTATAAAGCTTTCCCAGTGCCCCAGCAGAGAACTTCCCTCAAATCAGTTCCACATGCTGCAGGTGAGTGCCTGGGGACAGGCCCCTCTGGCCTCAGGTTTTACTTTACACTTCCTTCCTTTCTTCTTTTTTATTACTTGCAAAGGTGTTTTCTCTTGATTTTGTTAGCACTGAGAGGGGTAGCCCTTGTGCAGAAGCCCGCTTGGGGACAGTGTGTTCTCATAGCACCCTCTTAGGGGACACCCGAGCCCATCCACAGGAAGGCAAAACTGTCAGCATTAATTAGCTTTGCCTCTCTCAAACTTGAATGCACCCAGGGCCTCTCCTGACAAGCTTTGCTGGAGCCAGCTCCATGCTGCAACCTTTCATGTCCAAAAATTCCACTTTCTTGAAGTTCTGAACAAAAGCGACTAAGGAAATTTTCAACAGGAAAGAGATGAGCTGCAGTTCATAGAATGTTATTGTAGGACATACTCATCCCTCACAATCTCAGAGTATCTATGTGAACCATCGTGTGTGTGTGTGTGTGTGTGTGTGTGTGTGTGTGCATGCCTATGGGTGTGGTATACAGATATGTCTAAGTTTCAGTGCACAACTAAAAATAAGCATTTTAAGTAAGTTTTCTCCATTAGAAATATATGACATCAGCAGGAGGCTTCTGGAAGGTCACAGTTGTCAGGCTGAGTCCCCCTACCATCACGCAGACCAGATTCTAGTCTGGTTGAACTTTGAAGTATGCTTTGTGGGAAGGCATATGAATCCACAAGCTGTCAGCTTTTATAATACCCTGAATCTTGCCCAGTTTAGTAGGCAACCTCTAAGTGGCCTGAGACATGAACAACTGGCTAAGCCCTCCTGCTGGCTCATACTCTGAGGCTCAGACAAACAATGGCTATACCCTGAGAATGAAGCTCACTGACCAGCAGATACCTGGGTCTTTCCCCAGCTCTGCTGAGGGACACTTGGATAGCAGGGGCAGATATAAGCATCCAGGCCCTAGGAAAGCCCCCAGAGGCTGTGACCACCATTTTTTTTTTAAGCTGTCAGATGACAGGTAAGACTCAGCAAGAACCATGTGGAAATCCTGGGCTGGTGAGGGCTTTGGAGTATGGCCACTCTGATGGAGGGTGTGAGAGGAAGCAGTTGATATTCCTGCAGAGAAGCTGCCCCAGAACAAGGACTGTGAGTCCCACATCATGTGCAAGGATGTTCCCGCTGGGAGGGGAGTCTCAGAGCTGCTTCGCTTGGCTAAGGTGGGGTGCCACAGGGCTGGTGGCTCTGGTTTGAGTTAAAGTGGGCCAAGGTGAGGTTCAGCTGATTGTACTGTCCTGGCCAAGGTGGAGTGAGCCTACACTCTGCCAACCTCTGTGCTCTACTTCCAGGGTAGAACCCAGCCACTCTCTTCTCCCCTGGCCCCAGAGCACTCTAACTGGTCAATACACCGGGAGGGCATTTTCCATGTCTGAGAGCCGTGCAGCAGCTGTGGGATGCCACAGTGAAGTGAACATCTCCAGGCTGCACTGACCTCGGGGGACCCCTCCACTGAAGATGGCATTCTCCTACCAGTCTGACATAAAGCGGCATCTTATAAATAATCCACAGCCATCTCTTCTGCTTCAGCAACCCAGTCCAGCTGGGCAAGGGAAACAGGCAGCACTGACACTTCGAAGGTAGCAGGAAGATTTCCTGGTCCAGGCTCCGGTCACCAACGCTGGACAACCTGGGACCCACACCCCCTCAGGGTCTCCAGGTGATACTGTGGCACTGTGAACCCACTCCTTACTCTCTTCAGAAGGACATGGCAGCTCCAGGAAAGGCCCTCACCTCCTAGAACATACCTCATTGCTTCTACGCAGTTTTCTTAAAGGGGGCTTTGAGGGTTTTATATTTATTTATTTATTTGTTTATTTATTTATTTATTTATATATTTGCTAGTAAGAAAAAGCAAGGTGGAACTCTGGCCAGGTTTGGGATCCCAAGTGCCAGATTATTAGGAGCTGTGATGCTTGCTTGTTTAGGTGACAACAGGGCCCATGATCACTAAACCCACGGCCACTGCAGTCTATGCTTTCTCTGTTTGGGCAAACCAAGTAAGGCAATCAGACACACCTCATCACCAGGAATCATCTCTCTTGGTGCTAATCCCATGATGAATTAGTCGCCATGGAGTCATACTGAGCCTCCCAACCATGCAGTTTAAACACCCCAGCATTTGGACTGTTGTGGAGTTCCAGGTGCGCTGCTTTGCCATCTAGATTACAGAGCCAGAATGCCAGTCTCTGCAAAGTGATTGAAATGTCATTAAATCCATAGAGAAATTTAGAGGAAAATCAACGTCTTAAGTTCTTCGCCATTTCCAATCCGTAAACGTGTTACGCAGGCCTCGTCCGATAGGTCTTTAATATCCCTCAGCGGTGCTTGTTATTTTAAATGTGTGGACTTTGCACAAGTGCCATATGTCTTGATGTTATTGGTATTGTTCTAATTTCACTTTCCAATTATTTCATTGCTTGCAAGGAGAAATATCAATTTAACAAAATACACTGGCTTTGTAAGTTTGCTAATTTAAAAAATTTAAAGACTGTTTTAGACTTTCTGTTAATAAATTACACAAAATAATGGCAGTTTTGCTTACTTCCCGACTTCACATTATTTACATATAGATTTATTTAAATTTGTTTCTTTTTTGTCCTGGGCAGGCCCTATAGAATAAGTTTTAATGAAAGTGGAGGGAGCAAACTGCTCTATCGTGCTCCGACCTGGGGAAAGTTCAGCATTTCCCCATTAGTTCTGATTCTAGCTGCTCTTCTGTCTGTTCCTAGTTTTCTGACATTTCAAGAACAAGCTGTTATTTGGATTTTACCTCTGTTTATCTGTCGAGATGACGGTAGTTTTCCCAGAATTCCATAGTGAAAAATACTCAAGCCCAGAAAAAAGGAAGGCACTGTACAGTGAACAGTCAAGGTTATTGTTTAGTACCCAATCTGTCCTGTGCTCCTCCAGCCCTCATTCATAGCGGGCTGACATCAGCTCACCTGATCTTTAGTCACTGAAATGTATGTATCACCTGCAAGTTGAGAGCCGATGTGCATCTGCTTTACTTTAAATAAAATGCATAACTCTTGTTTCTGTGTGTAGTTGCACATGTGTGTGTAGGTGCACATGAGTGTGTAGGAGCACACGTGTGTGTAGGTGCCACATGTGTGCACAGGTGAGTATGCGTATGTGTGGAGACCAGAGGACAACCTTTGGATGTTGTTCCTCGGGCACAATCCACCCGTTTTCTGAGACAGGAACTCTTACTGGCCTGGAGCTCACCAACTGGGCTAGGATGGCTGGCCAGCAAGCCCCAGGAATCCTCCTATGTCTGTCTCACCGGGGCTGAGAACCTGTAGCTCTATGCCTGGATTTTTAACGTGGATTCTGGGGATTGAACTCAGGTCCTTGTGCTTGTGAAATAACCACTTTACCAACTGAGCTATTCCTAGGACTTAAATGTGCAAATCTTAAGTGCACCATTTGCAACAAGTTGGCAAACATTTATATATATATATATATATGGGGAGAGAGAGAGAGAGAGGAGATCAAGAGTTGGGGGATCACTGCCATCATGTGATGTTTCAGTTCCAGGTAACAAACGCCCTGCCTGCTTCCTCCACAGATAGGCATAGCTTTCCCTAACCCTCAGCTAAGTGGCATTGTAACACCTCACAGCCTCCTCTGTGTGGCTGCACGCACTCCGTGGAGTGGTTTTGAGGGCTCTGCGCCATCATTCGTGAACACAGATTTCTGTGAGTATTCACTGCCTTTGCTCAGTGACTGGGGAGCTGGGAATTCCTAGGTTAAGGGGGGTTGTGTGCTCATTTCTGTAAGGTAAATGCAAGAATTCTGACATGACATCTAACCCACCCATTTTCAGTATTGTTCTTTATCAGGAACAGCCTGTGCTGACAGCTGTGGTAACAGTGTAATTCCAGTTTAAATTTCTGTGGACAATAACAGAGAAGGGTTTCATATGCTTAGCACCACTGCCACATTCTTTACTGCAACACACAGTCGATTGTTTGCTACTTTTTCTTGAGACCTTCCTTTTTTTCCGTAATAAGAATCAAATTCAATGTCTTGTACGAATGAGCAGGCACTCTGCTCCTTCGCCACACTCCCGCCCATTTTGAGATCTTTGCTTTGCTATTATTGAGTTATGGACGTTTGCTTTTTATATGTTTTGAATATTAATTCTTAGCTAAGTAACTTTTGAAAAGTGATTTTCCTCCCAACATGGTTTGAACATTCAGTTAGAAGCTTTGCATTTGGTGTTTGCGTCGCAGCGGCACCTTCCTGCTGTCCGCTGAGCTGGGTCCTACCGGTCCCAGCCTCCCCAGCGCCCCCAGCCCATGGAAGCTGACTGTCCCGACTCAGTGCTGACTTTCAGCCGTGTTCTTCATTTCCAGAATGGCTTCGGATGATTCAACCCTTTGCCTTCTAAGCATAAACTATTATTTTTCACATCAGAAACCCAGAGGACTTTAGAGAGGTGCCAGCAATACAGACACACTTAGGGAGGACTGACATCTTACCTTGGATTTTCTAATACAGAGTGGTTTGTGTCCTTCCTATTTATTTAAACTCTTAACTATCTGAGCTACATAGTAAGATCTTGTCTCGAAGCAAAGCAGGAAATAAAACAAAAAAATCAAGTGATTTAAACAATATAACTATGCATCCTACAATTTTAATGAGTTCACTCTTAATTCCTAGTGGTTGTCCTAAACACACATGTTATGTGGCGTTCTTGATGTATGTATGTGGGACTGTCATAGAGCTAAGAGTGGATTGGAGCTGGCTTGGAACCCAGAGCCATCCCAGGAGATGAGAACGGAAGGCGTTTGGCTGCTCCCCACTTTAGCCCTGGCCAGAACCCAGCTAAGTATTAAATATTGCCTGCCTCACAGAAGCAAAGTAATGCTGCTTGGTGCTTACCTGCATTGTAGCTGGAAGCCTAGGGATGGGTCCATTTACTGATAAGGTGCCTTCTTCTTTTTCCCTGTGGGACCACACCTTATGCAGAAGATGCCCTTGCAGGATATTGAGCTTAGATGAGCTCCACTTGTCTTAACCAATGGATCCCAATTCTGGGTACCAAAGACCCTCCCCGGCCTGTACCCTATAAATGTGACCACCCTCGCTTTAATAAATGAGAGATATGCTTCTCTGAGAGCCTCTCCTGAGAGTCTGATCCACTCTTGTTGACTCTTAGTCCTCCGATCTGGGCATTGACCCACACCCTGAGCTTTCCTTTCCCGGGGCTGAGCTGGCGGCCAATAGCTCAGCCGTGTTCCGGGGAGGGAAGAGAGTGAAAGAGAAAACAACACAAGTAGATTCTGGCAGCCGCACCATTTTCTTTGTGCTTCTCCTCGTGTATCCCTTCCTCACATCCACTGTTCTGCCTGGGACCAGAGTGGAGGCCGTGTGTGACTGTGCTGCCTTGTTCCTGACCTTAGTGGAGGGTGTCCAGTTTTTCACTTTTAGCTTAACATCAGTATGCATCTTGGTAGGTGTCCTTCATCAGATCAGCAGGGATCCTGTCTTAGACAGTGTTTTACCGCTGTGAAAAGACACCATGACCACAGCAGCTCTTACAAAAGAAAGCATTTATTCTGGGCTTGGTTACAGGTTCAGAGGTTCAGTTCATTTTCATTAGGGCAGGAGGCCTGGCGGCATGCAGGCAGACATACTGCTGGAGAAGCTCAGAGTTCTACATCTGATCCGCAGGCAGCAGGAAGAGAAAAGAGCCACTGGGCTAGGCTTGGGCTTCTGAAACCTCAGAGCCACCGGCAGTGGCACACGTCTCCCAACAAGGCCACCCTTCCTAAGTGTTACTTCTAAGTAGTGCCACTCCCTGAGGCTAAGCATGGAAGTATATGAGTCTGTAGGGGTCGTTCTTATTCGAACCACCACAGATCCCATTTGTATTCCCCACCTCATCCTTCCCTCCCTCCCTCACTTCCTCCTTCCCTCCCTCCCCATTTCTCCCAAATAAAATGTCCCAGATTTTGAGGGATTATGCCAGGGTTTTGTAACTAAAAATAGCAAAGATGGTGGTTTATCCCTTTTCTGAAGGTGAAAGCCATTGCCTGTGTGTTGTAGAAGTTTATTTGTAGTTGTGTTTAAAATAATTGTTTTTGCATTGATGGGTGAGGAGCTCCCCTAGGTCTTGACATTCGGTATTGTCTGCAGGTGCTGGATTTCTGTGGGGGATGTTTGAGCTAATGATCTGCACCTGAGGAGTTCTGACTCAATAAAAACACTTGAGCTCAGATGCTCAGGGTTCCACTTTCGGCATTGGCTATGGCGGTGGTTCCCTCTGGTGAAGTCTGGCAGAATTTGTACCTAAGATTATGCTTCCTTGTCATCCTTGCTGAATGCCACAGCAGCATACTACTACAAATGGTGCCTGCAACTTGGGGTCTGAAGTCACACTCATCCAATGGAGACAAGGAAGAACAAGAAAGAAACTCACAGAGTCCAGTGAAGTACACTCAGGGAGGCTACCAGAGGATAGAGATTAAGGTATTAATTAAAGCCTGAAGGAAGAGGAGAGAAAGGAAAGAAGCCTCTATGAAGAGAAAAGGCTGTGAAATTAATAAGTAAATGAGGAAAAACGTCTCCGAGATGAGAGCCACAGTGGAGGCCCTTAGAGATAAAGAGTTCAGCTAGGAGCCAGAAAAAGCAAGGTTCTAACTGCTTTTCCTGATCGTGGGGCCAATGCTCCCTCCCACAGCTGGTGGTAGTTTACTGTTTTGAAAACTGAGTTTTCTGATAGCTGTGTTGTATGTGTGTGAAGCTCAAGATCTTGTGTTTGAGGCCTATCTTTCCCCATAGCAGTGGTGAGAAAAACTGCCAAACCGCCAGAATGTTTCAACCTGAGATTCTTCCTCTGGCCCAGGACCCCCTGCTGTTGTGGAAGCTCCAGCTTGGAGCCAAAAAGCTTAATTAAACTGACCTGTTCACCCCCCCTCCCTGCCCCCACAACCTGACTACAAGCAGTCCAGGCACTAGTGATGATGATGAGAATTCCACCGGTGAGAGGAGCCTTACTGCAGACAAATGACCAGTTAATTTTCCAGCAAACCAGACTCTATCTTAAAACCTGGAAAGTGTTTCCTCAGGGTCCGTACACAGAAACTGTCTTCCACAACTGGCTGAGATTGTATCTCCTGCTGGCAGCCAAACTTGGTACTACTGTTAAGAGTCACCAAGGTGGTGCTTGTTTTGAAGGCATGAAAGGGTCTTTGGAGAGCACTGAGGCTTGGCTTTGTGAGAGGCCAGGAGAGGCCATTGGTGAAGGTGCAGCTTTGGTAGTAGTTAAAGGCCCAGATGAAGGGGTCATGTAAAGAAGTTGAGGCTTGGCATCATGAAGAAAGTACAGGAGAGGCTATTGGTGAAAATGCAGCCGAGTTGCATCAAGGGACCCCAGCATTCTGAAGATGCCAGTACCGTGGGACGGCCACCAAGAACAGCAGCAGCATTGGAGTGGAGCCAGCCAGAGCCTGGAGGACAAGCTGTGTGTGCTGCAAAGGGCAGAGCCAGAGAAGTGATCCAAGCCTTTTGGAGGATTCCAGAAGATTGTGAGTGAATTCCAAATAATTGGACATTGATAATATTTTTTTTCTGCTGTTCAAAACCATTGTGAAAACTTTGATAGATGTTTGGTTTCATTTGGTCCTGTGCATTAGCAACACTCGTGATTATTCCTCTTGTAAATGGTTTGGCTAGTGTTAAATTGTGTTGTAGAGATAAAGCAAAATTTTTGATTGGCTTATACAGAAAAGGGGAAATGCTGTGGAAGTTATGTATAAAGTGTTTTATGCACTGTTGCATGAGGGGCTAGTCTAGGTTTCGCATTTTGTATTGTCTGCAGGTGCTGGATTTCTGTGGGGAAAGTTTGATTGCTTATGATTTGCACCTGAGGAGTTCTGAATGAATAAAAACACCTGAGCTCAGATGCTCAGGGTTCTACTGGCACTATGACACTGGCCATAATGGTGGTTCCCTCTGCTGAGGTCTGGCAGGGTATGCACCAATGCGAATGCTTCCTTGTCATCCTTGGTGAGACACCATAGTAGCTTATAATTACAAATGGCACACCAACGTAGGGTACTGGCATCACACAAGCTGCATCAACGTGGAGACAAAGATGAAGAGAAAGAAACTCCAGACCTCATAGAGTCTGGTAAAGAACACTCAGGGTAGCTCCTAGAGGACAGAGATTATATATAATGAATAGAAGTCTCCTGAAGGAAGAGGAGAGAGGGAAAGGAAATAAACCTCTATGAAAGTCTGTGAAATTAATAAATAAATGAGGAAAAAGGCTTTGAGGTGAGAGCCACAGAATGGAGCGCCTTAGAGATAAAGAGTTCAGCTGGGAGCAGGGAAAAGCAAGGTTCTTACTGCTTTTCCTGATCACGGAGTTGACACATCCTCCCACTGCTAGTGGTAGTGTACTGTTTCACGAACTGAATTTTCTGGTAGCTTTTTTGTGTGTACGTGAAGCTCAAGATCTTGTGTTTGAGGTCTATGAAGAAGGGTGTATATTTCCCTATAGCACTAGTGAAAAACAATGCCAAACTACCAGAATGTTTCAGCCAGAGATTCTTCCCACTGATCCAGGACCCCCTGTTGTTGTGAAAGCCATGACTTAGAGCCAAAAAGCTTAAACTGGAAGCCAAAAGTTAAACTGAACAGTTTTTTTTTTCCAAAAGTTTAAACTGAACAGATCTTTTTCTTTTTCTTCTGCAAACCTGACTAAGACAAAGACAAATGGATTGGTGAAGGTACCCCAGCAGTTTTGAGATGCCAGGACCATGGGATGACCACCAAGAACAGCAGCAGCAGTGGAGTGAAGCCAACTGAAGCCTGGGGGACAAGCTGTGTGTGCTGCAGAGGGCAGAGCCAGAGGAGTGACCTCAGCCTTTGGAGGAGCTCAGAAGATCATGAGTGAATTCCAGATAATTGGACATTGATAATGTTTTTCTGCTGTCCAAAGACATTGTAAAAAGTTTGATAGATGTTTGGTTTCATTTGATCCTGTGCATTAGAATCCTCATAATTGTTCCTCTTGTAAATGGTTTTTCTGGTGTAGTGTTAAATTGTGTTGTAGAGATAAAGCATTTTTTTTGTCTTATGCAGAAAATGGGCATTGTTGTAGAATTTTGTTTTTAGTTGTGTTTGAAATAATTGTATTTTGCATTGTTGGGTGAGGGACTACCCTATGTCTTGGTGTTCAGTATTGTCTGCAAGTGTTGGGTTTCTGTGGGGATGTTTGATCACTAATGATCTGCATGTGCTATCAGTAGAATATGCCTGGGGAGTTCTGAAAGAATAAAAACATCTGAGGTCAGACACTCAGGGTTCCACTGTTGAGTACAGTGCTGGCCATGACAGTGGTTCCCTCTGCTGAGGTCTGGAAGGGTTTGTACCAATGAATATGACTCTGTGTCTCCCTTAGTGAGCTGCCACGGTAAGTGTACAACTACACCTGTGTTTGCAGCTAAGTTAAGCTACATTAAGCCCCAAGTGTTCATCAGTGATGGGAATACACTAATCAAACAGTTTCAGCTCCATTGCTCCTGTGTGGTCCTTGTTCCCAGATGGGCCAGGCAGAGGTTGAGTGCCCACGAAGAGCCTGGGCAGCATCCTCTATGCAACTCTCTTCTTCAGGTCCTGTCCAGTCACACTCCACCTACTGTACGACTGTGGTCCCTGTCCTCTGATCCTCCACACTGTAGGATTATCATCCCTAAAAGTCTTACCTGTACAAAGAAGCTTACTCTGGCCTGTCCTCAGCAAAGATGGAAGTGTCTCCAAGCCACCATTTCCCACAGACCCCCTCGGTACCTCCCTAATCTTTGCTGTTGTTACACAGCAACTTCAGTGGTTCTTTTTTATGATTTTTTGGAGGGTTGGAGTATAGACATGGTCATCCTGTCTTCAGGAAGAGCCAGGAATGGAAGCCTTTTAGTTGATGATCTGAGAGAATTTGTATGTTAGGGTTGTTACTTCTTTTTTAAATGTTTGCAAGATTTACTGTGACATTATCTGGAGTAACTTTATAACAAAGGGCTCATTATGAAATATCTTTAGCAGATTTGAGGATCTTCATAGTCTCTGTTTATCTGTCTGGGTCTTTATCCATTCCATCTGAGTTGCACTGAGTGACACAAACTTGCTCATAAGGTCCTCTCTCTGATGCTTCCTCTTAGGGTCTGGTTATTTCTTCAGACTTTTCACTTGGTAATTGCTTTCTTCTCGTTCATTCTTGGCAAGTTCTACCAATTTCTCAGATCTTCTTATGGGACTCATTTTTGTCTTTTCTTGGTAGTTTTCCTATTATATATAAGTTTCTACAGCATATATTTTTAGGATTAACTTATTTCTTTTCTTCTTTCTTGGAATTTTGTTGGCAGCTGGTTTTGCACCTGCTCTTTGAGGTAGAAGCTGAAATGGCTGATGCTCATGTTCTAGCATCCACACGTGGAGCTATAAATCTGAACTTTATGTGAACAAGCAGGAAGCAGAGAGAGTTAACAGGACCTGGGGTGAGGCTGCAAACTCTCAAAGCCCTCTCCGGGTGACCCCAGGAAGCCTATACCACCTAACGTTTTCATAACTTCCTCTATCAGTGCCACCAACTGGGAACCAAGTGTTCAAATAGCTGAATTTATGGAGACATTTCTCATTCAAAGCATCACAGCATTTCAGACTGTGTATGAGTGTGTGTATGACTGCGTGTGCACGTGGAGGCAGGAGGATAACCCCAAGTGTGGTTCCTCAGGTACCACCCACCTTGTTTTTTAATCCAGGGTCTCTCACTCACCAAGAATGTCAAGCAGGCTAGCCTGGCAGGATGGTAGGCTAGCCCAGCTTTTTAGATATTATATCTTTGTTTTCTCTATAGTATAGAACGGGCAACTCAATTATAGAGTGTGGACCTTAAGTTAGTACTTTTCCCACTCCTGGAGTGATTGAAAATTCCTTCAGGAGGTTTTGCCCCCTTTTGCTTTTTAATGCCATGTTGATGTTTTCCTTCTATCACTGTAGAAATACCTCAAAATCATTCTAAGCAACCAATATCTCAAACCTGCCCTGGAGGTCCTCTTTCCCACAGATCCCCATCTGCCTGCATAGCTTCCTCCCCCCCACTAGCTTTCTGTGGCTGACTGCTCACCACGATGCCTTCACATCGTGAAAATGAATTTTCTCAACTCTTTGTTTTTTTCCATGATGGCTCTATGAAGTAAAGAAAACCACAACAATCTTGTCAGCTATTGGGTACAAGGCTAGTGGCTTTCCTCTTTTCCTTCCTCATTTAAGAACAGCATTCTGTTGTCCTATGGCTCCAGTAGTTTCCCTTGAAAGTCATTTATCTGTCTTTGTCCTTGTCTGTCTCCTTTGAAGGCCACCTGTGATTTCCCTCCGGCTAATATCAAGATTCTCTTTGTCTTGTCCTACTTGTGTTTATTGATTTTTCCTTCCTTCCTCCCTTCCTCCCTCCCTTCCTTTTCCTTCCTTTCCCTTCCTCCCTTCCTCCCTTCCTCCCTTCCTCCCTTCCTTCCTTCCTTCCTTCCTTCCTTCCTTCCTTCCTTCCTTCCTTCCTCCTTCTTTCTTTTCATTTTTGTGAGGTAGGGTTTTTCTACATACCCCTGGATGACCTAGAACTCACTAAATAAATCAGCCTGGCTCTGAACTCCCAAAGCCCTACCTGCCTCTGCCTCCTCCAGTGCTGGGATTAAATGTGTGTGCCACCATGCCCTGTTTATTGATTTTGTTGAATCTGTGTGTTGTTATCATGAAGGTCTTGGGGAAAATGAAAAAAACAAAAAAACTCCAGCCATTCTTTCCCCCCAAACAGCTCTGTTCTGTCCCTGTCTCCCATGGATGGGTGTGCTGCTCAGGACTTGGCCTTTTTGCGTATTCTCCCTCCCTCTATCTGACTTTCTTCATTTCTGCTTCCTCTGAGACCCAGTTAGGGTACTTTTATTGACCTTTCAGTTAATCTCATTTTTACATATCTTCACTTCATTGCTGAGCTCACTCAACATATTATTAAATTCAAGCAGATTCTTATTTGTAGAGCGTCTCCTGGGATCTTTCCTATAGATCTCCATTCTTTATTGAAATTATCTTTATTATAGATTTTTTGTTAATTTCTTGATTATATTTAAGGGGATTATTTTAAGGTTTATATTTAATCCATATGACCTGTGGATCTGTTTCCATTTTATTTCTGTTATCTAATTTTATTGATAACTTTTTATCTTTCGTTACAATTCTTGCAAAATGATCGCATGTGCTGGCTGTGTGGCAGGACCCCCAAGTCTGACAATGCCATCAGCATACCCTTGTTTCCTGCCAGGTGGATGGACCACACCATACCGGCTGGAACTCAGTAGGCTTGGGTAGGGTTGCTGTTAGAGCCAGACTCAGCAGGCTTTTGAGCCAGCACTGTTGTTTGGACATTAGCCCCCTGGGATTTTAATGAGAACCATCTATGCAGTTTTAGGACCTGGAATCAGTTTTAGTAAGCAGGAGTGCTGCAGGCCACTCTTGTTACCCAGCTGCTGCACATGGCTTGCTGCATGGGCTTTCCCCGTAGGTACCATGTCACTACAAGATTGCTTTATATTTATTTGTTTGTTTGTTTACTTACTATTCTTTTTTGACTCTACCCTGGTGCTTTTAGCTCATCTTGTTTGTGTTGCTTTTACTGCTCTCCAAAATCTTTGAAAGCATGATTATTGTCATTTATTATACTGTTTTCCAAGATTTTACAGTGATGTATTCTCTGCTAATATCCATGACATCTTACTTAGAAAAAAAAAAGTCCCACTGATTTTTAAGACTGAACCTTTAAGTGAGAGATGTCCCTTGAATAGAGTTAGTTCAATAATTTAGTGAGTAAGGCCCTCGAGTTCACAGAAGGCACTGGATTCTAACGGGGATCACTCAGCAAAGACACGACGTAAGAGGGAAGCAGTACAGGGGGCCTACCTATCTGTATAATGGAAAACTTTAGAAATGGACTCTGAAATTGTAGGCCTCTCCACATCACCCCATCTGCCCCATCCTGGGACATTTCCCGGTTCTATTTGAACACCTTCAGTCATGAGTGCAGGCTGCCTCTGAGTGTCAGACAGACGCTCTAAGCTCTGTCATTGGTTGGGAAATGGGAGATTATGAAGGCCTCTGGTACATTCTACTGGCTCCTTGACTCAGAATTAATTTCCAAAGAGAACCAGTGTGGGCTCTCAGCCTCCTCTTCTGCTCCCATCCTTACAGCTGCAACATGCAGGGTGGCACTAGCTATGCTGTTCTTAAGCTGAATCCCTGCTGTTTGCCTCCTGAGCTTGGGGTATGGCCCACACACCACACTAGAGATGCGGCAGGAAATGAGAAGATGGATGCTGATGCTGTGGTCCCCAGCTGGGCTGGTGTGGAGTGCCAGGTCTGCTCCAGGCACTGGTACCCCAGTGGCACCTGGGAAAGACAAAGGGAGATGCTCCCAGGGAGGCATTGGTTTGCCTGTGAGCCTGACAGCAATGCAGAAGGGGCATTTCCTTGTTATCATCTGCCCAGGAAGAGCCATCAATCTCCCTGGGCATGCAGCATCTCTGTTTAATAGCTGATAGAGCGTCTCCAAAAGGCTGGTTTTGCTCATTGTTTATAATGACATATAATGGGCTTGGAGTTATCAGTGTCTCTAAATGCATTTTCTGTGCTCTGTCCCCACTGGGAGGGGGCAGATTTCGTCAATTTTAATGTATATGTGCAGGATTGACTTTGAACTTGGTATAATTTAATCCATCAATTTAACATGCAATGAATATGTAAAGGAAGCCACTCTGTGGATGAAAAGCAGAAGGGACATTCTTATTAATTTGAAATGGGCTTGAGGAACGGCTTCTGCCAGGGGCTGTGCTGGCTATCCAGGAAGCTGCCGAGTCCTGAAGCAGCTGAAAGCAGTCTGGAGCCATCCCAGAGTCCTGCAGTTGAAGCTCCAGCTGTGTGAGAGTGGCAGAAGGTGGTTGGATGTCTGGTTCACTGCGGTGGATGGATGGCTGATCCACTTCGGTGGATGGATGGCTGGTCCACTGTGGAGCCTGGGGATATTCTGGCCAGTCAGAACACCCTAGTCAGAAGGCCTAGTCAGTTGGCACCCTGGTCAGAAGGCCAAGTCTTATGGAGAATCCTGGATAAAAGATGCCAGCATCACTCCTGAAGTGACAGTGCATACCTGGGCTGGATGGCAAACCCTGACTCCATACTTCTTTGTCTGTACCTTTGGAGAGAGGTCTATATAAAGAAGATGTGGGGAGACAGAGAGCTGAGTGAAGTCTAGTAGAAACTGGGAACATGTGGGGAATCCTTCCTTTTCCACACAGGCATCCTGGACATCAAGGGGAGTCAGAAAGAGCACGAGGCCCGGTTTGCCGGAGGAGGCTCAGTTTGCAGTGTGGCTGGAAGTGTAGCTCAGGCGCAGGGCTCCGCAGGTTGGTTTTCCTCACCTGAGGGTTGCCCCATTCCAGACTTGCCTCGCTTTCTGTTTTCCCAGTTTGCATTTCACATCCGATCCCTTTATTGCTTGTCGGCCTCTTGGTGCTGTGTGTGGGCCCAGGCGCTTTTGCTCTTTGGGAAACGGGAAATGTTTCTGACCCAAGTGGACCGTGACTCAGGCCTCGTTATCTCTCTTACATGAGACTCAAAGAGTCTTTAATTTTGAGGTGACTTAAGAATACGATGTAGACACTCAGCTTGCTCTAGGATCCTAAGATGCAGTGCCAGGCATTGGTGGATACGTGCAGTGACACTCAAGATGCAATGGATAGGCTTTGTGGTGGTCTGAATGAAAATGGCCCTCATAGGCTTAGCAGGAGAGGCGCTATTAGGAGGTGTGGCCTTGTTGGAGGAAGGGTGACATTGGGGGTGGGCTTTGGGGTTTCCAATGCTCAAACCAGGCCCAGTGTCTCTCTCTTTCTGTTGTCTGCCAATCCAGATGTAGAATTCTCGGTTTCGTCTCCACACCTTGCCTGTCTGTGTGCCGCATGCTTCCCGCTAGGATGACCATGGACTAAATCTCTGAACATGAAAGCCAGCCCCAGTAAACCTTTATAAGAGTGGCGTGGTCCTGGTGTCCCTTCTTAGCAATAGAAAGCCTGACTAAGACAGGCTTCAAGGAAAAGTCAGCTTTCCATGCTGAACATGGAAGGGATGCCTTTGATGTAAGCCAGTGGCTGGATCAGTAGGTGCATTTCTGGCTTCGTGTAGTTTGATCAGTCACAGACCCCGTACGCAATAGTGACTGCAGTGACACCCTTGAATCGTTTTGCAGTTATTACTAACCCTTGGCATTTGCTCTGCTGTTTTTAGAGTAAGCCAACTCCCTGTCTTTTCTATCCCAATTTTGACACGCATCGACACTATTACCTTTGACAAAGGGATGTGGGGCAAGGTTAGTGCAGACTGGACAGGAAGCTCCATGACCTCACTTCTCAGCCACAAAAACTACAGCAAGAAGAATCCCATTAAACACACCACTCTGGTTCTGCAGAGGTAACAAGAAGAAACAAGATCAAAAGGCTCTTTATTGTCTCATGCTGGTCTGGAATTCATGATGCTCCTGCCTCAGCCACCTGACTACTTTGATGGCAGGTGTAAACTATATCCGAACTTTAAAACTGCCATATCAAAAGTAAAAATAAAATGAGAAAATGTCTTCAATGTTCTGATTAAAATTCTATACCTAGCCAAACTATCATGCAGATATAAGGAAAGAATGAAGACATTTCCATGAAGTGTGCTTCAAAATCTCACTATCAGCAGCTACTTCAGGGTAAGCACCAAGGAAGAGAGAAGGTATGGACTCGGTAAACAGGAGATCCAACTAGGAGATGGGAAGGTCCTGGTTTGGAGGAGGTGAGGACTTCTCCCGACATAAATATGTTCAGTGCAGATGGTAAAAAAAAAAACAATGGCTCAGGGGAGAGACACTGAGAACCTCAGTGCTACTGACACTTCCTAACCTGAGGACAGCAGGCCCAGCAGAGACAGCATTCACGCTGTGAAGCCATTCTTGAGGGTCCCTGAATGTGTTGGGGATGTTCTTGTTACTCTCTGAAGAGCTGGAGAGAGACACACAGGAGCCCTAAGGAATCACTGGTTCTCAGTGTCCTAGCTTATGTGGCAGGCCCACAGATGTTTAACTTATAAATTCCATACAAGTTGTTTTAAAGCCATCTTCTCATTGGGAAACCCTAAGCTTCACTCCCCTAGATCTGCAGAGAAGTGAATAGGAGCCTCTTACTTGCTGATGGGAATCCAAGGGCAGTTACCAGGTGAGTGAGGCCAGTCTTCAGATTTCACCCACATGTGCCCAGATCCTTCCTCCTGAGCCTCTGCTCAGTCAAGAAAGGCCCCTTGCTCCTCCCTTGCATCATGGATATGAGGTACAAACAGGAAAGATTTCATCAGTCTTCGTTCTCTCTCTCTCTCTCTCTCTGAGTTGCTCCTACAGCCCCCTTGCAGTGTGTTGCAGAGCTAGCTGTGCTTTCAACCTTACCGCATAAGAGCAGCTGTTAGTTACCTAAGGACAAGTTAATACTGTTTGATTCTCATCAGTAAAGCCTCCTTCCTAAGAGTGGGACCAAGAAATAGGTTTGCTGAGGCTGACTCTGCAGTTTGCATCCTCTTCCAGGAATGAGCAGTTTATAGATACCACTTAGCTTCTTACCTGAAGGCATGTGTCTGAAAAATCAAATGTCACTTGGCCAGCTAGGGCACGTAATAGAAGACTGCCGGGAAACGCGTCAGGAATTACACCTTGCAGGTGTCGGGGACACTTGTTTAACAGAAGCACTTGAAATACAAGAGCTATAGGGAACTGATGGATGTGTGCGTGATTGTGTGTGGGCCCTGTTGCCAGCTGAGGTAGCGCATGTTGGCAGTGTTATCACAGTGTTCCAGAGGGAAGCCACGGGGAGACATCTCCTGCAGACGGATTCCTTAGGGTCCTAAGACCTGAGACAGAACTTCTTCACTTCTGGTGTTGCAGGTGCCGGTCATCCAGGGACTCATGTCATCCGGCCAACCACAGGAGCTCGTGTGGCCCACCTAAAGTGCCACTGTTTTACAGGTGTGTCAGCCTAAGGCCTTAAGTCACTTACAAACCTCCCCAATAGGGTTGTGCCAAGTGGCTCTTTCTCATTTTCACCCAGATGTAGCACATAAAACAAAGCCCAGCACCCTGCTTGAGTCTCTATCATCCTGGCCCCCTGGGTGACTTGCAGAGTTGCAGGGAGACCAGCCTCTTCTAAGCTTGGTGCCTTACCATCCCAGGCCCAAGTAATGGATCTGAATCACCAAAATCACACTGGCAGAGAGTTCATAAAAACACTGTCTGGAAACATGGACAGACATTGATAGGCAGCTCTGGAGAGAACCGCTAACCCCATGGAGCATGCTGCATTCCCGGAGACTGTGTCAACTGAGTCTACAGGCACAGGAAGCCAGTGTATAGGAGCTAGCACTCAGCCTCTGCCCTCTGGGGTAGTCCCTTTACTTCCCCACACTCCTCTCTCCTTGGGGAGCAGGCCAGATAAAGCAAAATGTAGTGGGGAATGTTATCCTCTCCCTTTAGTGGGAAAAAAATCCCCAGCACCGCATGGAGAGACAGTGGAGCATAACTTTGGAAAATAAATTTATTCAAGGACTAATGCTCGCAGCCAAGGATTCCAGGTGCCCAGTTCATTCATATATATATATATATATATATATATATATATATATATATATATATATGCTTTTTTAAACCACCACTTGGTGTGTGTGGCTGCACATGTCTTGTATTCCTGGTGTGAATGTGTGTGCATCAGATGTGCTATGTGTGTGTGAGGTGCCCACGTGGGGCGTATGCTATATATATGTGGCATGCCAGTGTGTTACATATCTCTGTGTGCATGTGTGTAACTAGTCACTGTTGTGTATGCTGTGCATGCTACACATGTTGCGTTTGTATGTGTGATGTTGGGAGGGGATAAGAGTCAATGAAATCTCCACACTCAATCACAAGTGACAACTACACTTTGCAGTCCCCAGAGAAGATAGATTTGTCCATGCCTGACTAGGTTCCTGTCCAGGTCCTCACCACCTGGATAGCTGAAGTACAGTAGTATGATTGATAACAAGGGATGAACAGAGTTTTGTTGAGTACCTCAGGCATGAAATTCAAACTCGGAAGAAAACTCACCCCTATTCCCAGCTCTCCTTCTGCTGTTCTAATCAGTTGCTAATCATGTTCTCCTCAGGAGATCCAAGATCAAGCTAATGGTCTGATCAGTCTGGATTCCATCAGGAGGAAATGAGCAGCCCTGCAGGACCGCTGTCATTCAGCCGGAGGTTGGATTCAGCCCTGCCCAGAGCCCCGTCCTAAGCAGGGCATCTGGGGTCTCTAACAGCCAGTGATGCAGCCCTGCATCTCCCACACTCCTTGTCTTGGTACCTACAGGGAAGGTGAGAAGGGACTTTCTCCCCTGTATACCGAACTCTCAGGAGAGCCCAGGCCAGGGCACTTCTACTTCTAGAAAATTCTCTTGAAGATTCCTTTACCCTCTGCAGGTGCTTAACTGCCACAGATTTGTTGGCAGACACCACATTGCCTTCCTCTGAGATTCCCATGTATGGATTCCACACAGAGTGGCCACGAGAACCTGCTGATCCTCAGTGTGTGGTTTGGCTGTGGATAGACCCCTGGGACAAACACTGAAAGTAGGTTCTCAACAACATTCACCGAGAATTTTACTCACCTCGGTAGCTCCACACCACACCTGCCATGAGTATATCATTTCCTGCTAAGCTGTGGCCACACTGCCTTGTTACTGAATGGCAGGTGATCTGGAGTCCTAAACATAACTGGTGATAGAGCTCATCTCAGAGTAGACCTAACTCAGCCCTCGATGATGTGCCTCCAGCCACATAAATGGCCACTGTGCCACAGTGGCACAGCCAATAGCTACTGTGTAGTTCAGCAAGAAAGGCAAGCAGACAGTTTTCATATACAAACCTGTCAGCCCTTCGCAGAGGGAAGTGTTTGGCATGGCAAGCACCATCCTTCACAGCAGAACCCTCGTCATCTGATCTTGAGTATTTTTATTGACACAGAAGCTCCTTAGGTGTTGTATTGATACAAAAACTCTATCCCCTCATCCAAAGGCCTATTTGCATAATGAAGGAAACTTGTAGCTTAGTCTCATCCCACAACCCTTTAGCAGCTGAACTATATCACGTTTACAGTGGGGGAGTTCAAGGCACAAGAGAATCCCACATCGCTGAGCTATGATGTCTCCTTTATGGTGGGAGAGCTCAAAGACTAAGGGAAGTGTTCCCTCCTTGCCTGAGGCTGTGGGAGGGGGACTACTAGAATTCCTCTAAAGAAGCTTTGCCCTTCACTACAACAGCTCTGCCAGAGAGCCGTGAGCAGGTGCAGGTCATGAGGAAGCAAATATCTGAATCCAGATTTACATAAAGCCCAAAGCCTGCCGATAATACAAACTGCCAAGGCAGTCAACAATGTATAAAACAATTATTTTAAAGTCACATAAACATAATTAGAAATAAACTTCCCCAACATAGTAATATACCTGATAAAAGCCAAGGGTCAAGCTGATCATGCATAAATAGAGATCAGGAGATGTGTTGACCTCTGATGTCAAGGACAGCTTGCCTCTGATGTCTTTGGATTGATTTACCTAGTAGAGATTTTCTTTAAGCAGTGTTGGCGATGCGTTAACATTTGACCCTATTAATTTCAACCAACTAATTCATAAACAACCATCCCACTGAGCTGCTGAGAAGGTGAGGAAATGGCTATGAAGGCAATCTAGGCTGAATAAGCCTCCTTGAGAGGTGAACTAGTTTGCTTAGCATCTGCTAGAGGCATCATGTGACTGTTGATCATGAATTCCGTGTCAGTATCTCTCTAAGGTCAACGAGCCGATGAGTACAGCCCTCAGTAGACCCACGGCACGACTGACAGACACCTCCTGCTTGAATTCTGAAACACGGAAGAGTTACATGCCAGAAAGAGGGAAAGCTCTTCTGACAGAGCTGCTGCACAGGCGACTGGATCGATGTGACTTCGATCTTAGAACTCGGACAGTCTTGCAAATTCAAAACCACAGGCTTCTGTTCATGTCTGTGTTCTAAGTGTTGCAAACTGGAAACTCTAAACGGTCTCAGTTTGTTCATGATAGAAACAAAGAGGTAGCTTCATCAGAGAAAACATCTGTACTAAGTAAGACCTGTACTTAGGTCTCATAGAAGTTTCTCAAGAAGATCTGTCCATCATTAGATGACCGTAGGTAGCCAAGAAATACACAAGGACTTAAGAAAACAGCACAATGAGATGAGCAAGGGAGCCCAGACCCTGAAACCATCAGACAGCTGAGTAAGGCTAGTGTGCAAAGGGCATGCAAGAGGACCTACCCGGGTTAAAGGCAGAAAACAATCTTGAAAATGATGTTTTGAATCAGCAGATAGCTGATATCAACACTGGCATAAAAAGATCTAGGCTCAGCGGATCACTGACTGTTCTTCCAAAGGTCCTGAGTTCAATTCCCAGCAACCATATGGTGGCTCGAGACCATCTGTAATGGGATCAGATGCGCTTTTCTGGCATGCATTTGCACATGCAGATAGAGCACTCATAAATAAAATAAATTAATCTTAGAAAAGGTTTAGATTCATTTTTACCTGAAACAATCAGCTGCTTTTCCAGGGCACCCAGGTTTGATTCCCAGCATCCATATAATGGCTCACAACCAGCTAGAACTCCAATACCCAGGGGTTCTATGCCGTCTCCTGATTTCTGTGGGTACTTCATGTAAGCGGTACAGACCTACATGTAGGCAAAACTCCAAAACACAAACAAACAATACAAAAGAGTAATTAGAGTCAGGATGCAGGGGGAGCAAGAGCGTGCAGCTGGCTTGCAGCATCAGGAGCTGGGCTAAGGGTCTGTGCAGTTGAAAGCTACTAAACCCTCAGGGTGGTGCACCAGAGAGAGGAACATGTGGTGCCAAGACATCCGAGACCTGTGAGTGTCCGCTGAGCACTGACAGGCGTGCCTGGGGGAAGTGTGAGCTCAGGTGGTGTGGGCCTCCAGAGAGGCTGCAGCCAAAACTATACGATGCTTTATCAGAGCTTGGGATATTGCTTGCTCTCCGAGGCGGAGCTGGGCACCCCAAGATTTACGGAGAAGTATGGAGAGCACAGCGCAGACCATGCCTAATACATCTCTTTGAATCACTATGTTAAAACATTTCAATAATTTCACAATGTATATATTGTGTTTGGATCATATTCATCCTCCAGTATCATCTTGTATCGCCTTCCCTTTCCCATGGACCCCTTTTCACCCCAACAAATCCCCTTCTATTTTAATAACTCACTGAATTTAATTAGTGTTTCTTGCATGAGCATGGGTGTGAAGTTATTTAAGAGAAGATAGGCTATTTCCCACTGGCTGCGGCACTGAAGAAAAATGGCTTCCCCTCCCCCAGCAGTCATCAACTGAAACAGCTCCTCTGCCAGGGGTGGGATGTTTCCCATCCACGATAGAAGGTTGATTGGCCCTATCTTTTTATGCAGGTTTTATGCAGGGAACCATAGGTGCTATAGGCTCCTGGGTGTATCAGCCACATCATGTTCAGAAGCAAGCATTTCACAGCACTCTTCCCCACCCTTAGTTCTTACATTCTTTCTGTTACCTCTCCCGTAATGCTCCCTGAGCCTTTGAAGGACAAGGAAGTCCTAAAAATAGCTCACTAGGGATGAGCATTCAACAGTTGCTGATTCTCGGCGCTTTGTCCAACTGTGAGCCTCTGCATTAATTGCTGCCCTCTGCAAAAATAAACTTATTTAACACTGAAAGCAACCCTAGTCTATGGATATAAACATACATACATAGAAGGTAGCATAACAACATTACCATGAAGCAAATAAACAATGGTAGGATCCTCTGTAGGGCCTGTGTCCTCCTAGTGGGCCTCTGACCAGGTTTATAGTAATGAATTTCTTTCTATGGAGCAAGTCTCAAACTCAATCAGAATGCAGTCGGCTATCCCATAATAGTCGTGCCACTATCCGGGTAAGACTGTTGTTGACTCTCCACACCCACTCACAGCAGACTGCACAGCACCTCGCGGCACTACTGAAGCTAGCAAGCAGGGAAGAAGCTTACAGATCAGTTCTTACCTGAATTCTCCACGTCCTAGAACATGCCTAATACATATTTTAAAAAAAGGTTCCAAAGAACCAATTCTAACTCAGGGAAATATAGTTTTGCTCTTGAATAAAGCTCAAAATATGTATAGAAATACAAAGTATTTCTAAAGTAATACAAAAATACTGGCTAGTTTTGTGTTAACTTGACTCAAGGTAGTGTCATTTAGGAAGAGTTACCTCAACTGAGAACATGCCCCTTGCCAGATTGACCTGTGCGCAAACTTGTGATGCATTTTCTTAATGGGTGATTGATATGGTCCAACTCACATGGGTGATGTCATCCTGGCTGATGGTCCTGGTTGCTATAAGAAGGCAAGCTGAGCAAGCCTTGAGGAGCAAGCCAATAAGCAGCACTCCTCCATAGCTTCTGCTTCAGTTTCTGCATCCAGGTTCCTGCCATTGAGGTCCTGCCCTGACTTCCCTGGATGACAAACTACAAGCTATAAGATGAAATAAATCCTTTTCTTTCCAAGTTGCTTTTGGCTATGGTGTTTTATCACAGCTGCAGAAACCATAACTAAAACACTGAATAAGCAAACCTCTCAATACCCGGCTTCATGTTATTGATAAGTGAAAATAGGGCCACCAAAACTTGCATGCAGAAGTTGTGTGCTTTGTTCTCTTCGAATTACATTACTGGATTTTTAATGTTGAACTAACTTATCTACAAGAACGTAAGCTTAGTCATAACATGCTACCCTTTCTCTGCACAGTTGGATTTGATGTGCTAAATTGTTTTTGAAATTTTTATCCAGGTTTGTAACAAGAATTGTTCCTGTATTTTTCTTTTCCTAGAAGACATTATATAGTTGTCATTATCAGAGTGATTCTAACTTTATAAAATGAGTTGGACCAAAGTTTCTCTGTTATTCAGTTTTAGGTATGAGTCTTTAGAAACAGTCTAACTTCCTCTTTGAAGATTGGGTAGAATACACAAGTGAAGCTACACTGGAAACATTATGTCATTTTATTAAAGAGTTCAGCAGACACTGTATGTAACCCAAACATTCCACTCCTGGAAAAACAAAAAGACATGGGACCACACAAAAATTGTATTTAATGTCCATAGTAACTTTACTTGAGAGCCTCTAAATAGACCAAACCAAGGACCAACAATGCATAACTGTGAATTTTTTCCCAGCATCAAAGAAAGTAACTAATACAGAAACCTAGTACCAGAAGTGGGGTTGTTCCTGTGATAAGTATGTTACATCTTAGTTATGGTCATGGTTTCACGGGTGCACATATTTATCAAAACATGTCATTCTGTTGGACAAAATATTTGCCATGTCTTATATGCCAACTATGCCTCAGGAAAGATGTTACAAAATAAAATGCTGTAGCAAATGTTAGTTTTAAAAGACAAAACTGAAAGCAACAGGTATTAATTACTTTTGTCTTTGATATTACAAAACCCTTGACGAACACAACTCAAGAAAGGAAGAATTAATTTTCTCACAGTCTGAGGATCCAGCCCTTCATGGTGGAGAAGGTGTGGCAGCAGGAGAAGGCAGCTGGCCACATTGCATCTTCAGTCAGGAAGCAGAGGAGGGTGAGTGCTGATACTGAGCTCACTTCCTCCTTTTTATTCAGTCCAGGATCCCAGCCCATAGATTTGTGCCACCCATGTTTGGGGAGAGGTCTTTCTGGCTTAGTTAAACCTTTCTGTAAACACTGTTATAGACGTGCTCAGAGGTGATTCCAAATCCAATCAACTTGGCAATGAAGATGAACCATCACACACCCACATATGGAAAACAAATGAAAAACATGTATTTCCATAACAATAGGAATTGAACCCTGTTAGATAATTTCAACACAGAGGATGACACAGGTAAAGAGAGAATAAACAGAGTGGAAGATCAGTGTAGAAAATTACCCAGAACACAATACAGAGCCAAAGAAGTAGAGACACGGAGGCATTTAAAGACACTACAGATTGAGTAGGAAGGCCTAGGGAAAGTTCTGACTGGATCTCACAAAGAAGATAATTGACAGGAGACTTATAGCTGAGAATTATCTGGATTTAAGACAATGACAAATCCTTAAATTCAGAAGCAGGAATCCAAACAAGATATATAATGAGAATTTAGCATCTAAATTGAATCCAGTGGAATCGAGAGATAAATGGGAACGTGTTTAGAGAAAAGCGATTGTATAGTTGCTCCCAGAGTGATAACAGATTAAAGTTATTTGATCAAAAATCCAAGAACTACAGTGAGGCAGACAGTTCACTTCCCATGGTGAACACAGAGGCCAGAAGTCAGCATCGGCACCAGTCGAGCTCTCAGACCAGACCACTGCCCTCTTCTGGAGTCTGAAAATTATCTTTCAGGAGCTCCAAGTTTCATCTTTAAGGAGAAAAACAAATGTCAATAATGAGACAAATTTTCAGGTCCCTCCTTTGCAGTGGTGTCTCCCAGCATCCTGAAGCACCTTTATGCTCTTTAATAAGCTTTTCTTCCCTAACAGTGCAGCTCAGGATCCTCATTTTCAGATCAGAGACGTACCTGTGCTCATGACTTGACAGTAAAGTCATTTTTTGAGGGTTCTTTCTGGCTCTTCTACTGAGGTTCCTCCATGTTGAGATCACAGAGACTGCCACCAAACCCAGGACAGTTATAAAAAAGCAGTTAGGCTTCTATTGCTGCAATGACTAGAATCAACATGAGGAGGAAGGGGTTTATTTCATCCCATGGCTTGGAGTTAACATCAGGAAACCCAGATCAGGAACTGCATACTAGCTTGCTCCTCATGGCTTCCTCAGCTTCTCTCTTCTAATCCAGGACCACCAGTCCAGAGGAGGCACTGCCCTCAATGTCCACATCAATCATTAATCAATAAAATGTCTTCACAGACATGCTTAAAGGCCAGTCTGATGGAGGCATTTTCTCAGTTCAGATTTCTTCTTCCTAAATGACCAAAGCTTGTGTCAAGTTGACATAAACACTAGCCAGCACAACAGTCCAACACAAAGACATAAACTTATTTTAAATATTATGAGATTTGTGTGTTTGTGTGTATATGTGTGCATGCACATGTGTGCAGATGCACATGCATGTGTCTATATATAGAAGCTGGAGGTCAATATCAGCTGTTTATTTCCTAAATCACACTACGCCTTGTTTTTTGTGTGGCAGGGGTCTCTTTTCAAACCTGGAACTCACAGATTTAGCTCCACAGTCTGGCCAAAGAGCCCTGGACATCCTTCTGTCTCTGCTGGGAATAAAGGTACATTTTGCCATGTGCAGCTGTCTATGTGAGTGCTGGGGACCCAGACTTAAGCTCTCACGCTCTCCTGACGAGCATTTTACCAACAGAGCCATCTCCACAGTCCCACTGTGAGATTTTTTTTTTGGCGGGAGCGGGGGGGACTTGTCTACAGAGCTCTTGAGTGTGGACAGGTGTGCTGCAATGTCAAAGGGGGATGCTGGGACTTTGGCTTTGTTTTCTGTCCGTTCTTTCCTATCTTCCAGGCTGGCCTGTGGGAAGACCTCTGAAAGCCTCACTTCTGTGGCTCTGATTTCTTGCTTTCCTCAGTGTGTAGCTCTCACCCATCCCTCTGTGAGTGGACTTACCCCTGCTGCTGTCTTTGGGGTGGGGCTCACATCTGGGGGACCTTTTCCCCGTTTGGACTTCGGGGTGCTCTCCTGTCTGGGATGGGTTTCCATCACAGCAGGAATGCTCTCAACGTTACCTTACGTGTCACTCACATGGCTGTCGTCCTCATCCAGCCAGGGCTTCCTGGTGACGTCTGGCACTGACTTACTGTAGATGGCAGTTTGGGGATGGTAGAACTAGAAGGTGTTTCCCACTATTACATCCAAGGTGTTTTTTTGTTTTTGTTTTTTGGCTGACACATGATGAAGCTGCCAGACTGTGTGACTGGATATGAAGGGAACAGGAGACTATCTGGGGAATAAGGGTTCCAGGCTGTGTGGGCTACAGAAGGCTTGGAGCCTAAGCCATTCAGTGGGCTATTCTGTGGTAGGTTCAGGTTAGAAATCCTGCCCAGAGCCATTGGTAGTG
This sequence comes from Cricetomys ansorgei, assembly GCA_026225945.1. Classification (NCBI taxonomy): domain Eukaryota; kingdom Metazoa; phylum Chordata; class Mammalia; order Rodentia; family Nesomyidae; genus Cricetomys; species Cricetomys ansorgei. The sequence goes on along the minus strand of JAMJFZ010000239.1, from coordinate 4,826,038 downwards.
ACTGCAAGTCCGTATCTCTGCAGCTCCTTGTTAATGGTCTTCCCAAGCACACTGATGTCACTTCACTCCAGGTCTCCAGGCTCCATGAGGAGCAGTGCCTTCCACATCAGGCACCATGTTCACAGCACTTCCATTAGGCCACCCTGACTCTGTCTCTCAGGTCCACGTGCCTCTGCCCCTCAGATATGCCTAGGCTGCTTCCAGCCTTCACATACTCTTTCTTGGAGGTCACCAGGTAAGTTCCAAGTTGGGAGGTCCAAACTGAGCATGTGACTTCCAGGCTGGCCATGTATGTACTCAGAATGACACGTTCATCCCTGGAAGTGCTCAGGTAAAGAACAGGTAACCAGCGTCCACTCATTCTGGAGATAAGGGTGTTGCCTCCCTCTCATAGACGCCTCCTCCCACCCTGATGCTTAATTCTGTTTGATTTTGGCAGCCTGCTCACACTTAGCTTAACCAAGCACAATAAACGAACTAGTAAGCGGTTCTTCTCAAATGTCCTTGCCTCGTCTCTGTTCAGATTGCATTCTGTCTGCATGCTCACTATTATCACGTCTCCACCGTCTGTCTAGGAAGAGCCTGGCCCCTCACCTGGTTGAAGGCGCCCACAGTGGAGCCTCCCAGCAGATGCTTGAGACATATGGGAGGGGCTAGAGGGAGTGAGGGAGGGGAGGCAAAGGGCATGGACTAACAGCAGTCCCTGCAGTGGCCAGGAGAAGCTGCTGTTCCCAAGTCCTTTGCCACCCCTTCTTGGAGGGCAGGTGTTTGGGGGCAATGATATGAAACCTGGCTTCCTTCTCCATTACTTTCCTGCCATTCCTAATAAGCTGTATTTTAATTTAAAACAGCAATTTGCAGTGCAATTCATTTACAGCAACACAATCCATCGTGATCACAGGCCCATAAATTTGTGTTTTAAGTAATTTTTAATGCTTGTAACGGTCGGGTCTCTGAAGTGTGGAAATGGCTAACATTTTTCACCTTGTGCAGTCAAGGAAGAAAAAAAAAATCTCTACTCTTTAATTACATAACCACCAAAGACAGCATGCGCTGAGCAGGGCAGTTATAACTGCACAGTAAGAAATGATTTGCTTAAGAATACTGCAAAGCCTTAAATGTAAACACGGAAACGCCAGCGTCTCAAAGGCGAGGCTTGGAGCAGAAATGCTCAGATTGCAAAGTCAAGTCAAATTGATTCAAAAGGACTTAGGAAGGCGGGCTTTTAGAAGGAATGGCACTTTTTCCTTCTAACCCCAAAAAGGTACATTCAAAGGGAGAAAGGAGGGAAGGCTTGTTTCTGTCAGCCTGGAAAGTGCTCCTGTGCTCTGAGTCCAGCCTAGCTCAAGTCTGGCTGCAGCACCGAGCGCTCCAATGTCCTCCGCTGTTTCCTTTCACGCGGGGTCCTTTCTTCCCTGACTAAAGAGCTAAGGCAGCTGTTCTCAACCCCTTTGGGGGTTGAACGACCCTTTCACAAGGATCACCGAGATCATCTTCATATAAGATATTTACATTTTGATTCGTAGCAGTATGAAGTTATGAAGGAGCAGCGGAAATAACTTTCTGGTTGAAGGATCACCACAACGCGAGGAACTGCATTAAAGCCTGGCAGCCTTAGGAGGGTTGAGAACCACTGACCTGAGGGGTTAGGCCGGCTGTGCCCTGGTAGCTGACACCTCTCATCATGTGGCAGAATGGCTTGTGTAAGAATTCCTGGTACCCTCAGCCAGGAGAGAGCGGGGGTGGGAGCATAGCTTCTTAAACTGGGCTCCCTAAAGCTGGAAAGTGCAAGATTGTTTCTGAATTCAGAGCCTAAATTTAAATCAATACCAACTGCACAATGAATCTGATGTGTTTTTTGGCAAGACTCATCTGTCCTCGAAGGGAGATAAATGCTGAGAACACCTGGCCTTCCTACCAGGCTTATGGCAGAGGAGCTGGTGTGCTCTGGACATTAGGAAGTGATGAATAGAAGGTGAGAGGCCTTGGCTTCATGTGTAGGGCCTGAAGAGCCTCCATTTTAGGTGAGTCTAGCCCCCTCAAGTCTGAGGGAGATGCAGAGAGACACTCTGACTAGATCGACAGGACACTAAAGGGTGGCTCAGGCACAGGCTGGTTCTGTTGTGAAGAGGCCTGGGTAAGACCTTAGGGCCTGTCCTGAATCTCAGAGACTCAGTGGTACCTTCACGTCAGGGGCTGGCTGTGCAGTGTTGGGAAACAGTGTCAGAAAGTAGTCTGGGCTTTTGTGCAGCAAAAACCTACCAAGGCGAACTAAGAAAGAGGAGAAAAACCACCCAGAAATGCAGTATATGCTCCGGGACCTGCATGGGACTTAACACTTTGGTCCTGGGTTGTTGGCTTGGGTGATTTACAACCAGGCAACATCTGTCGATGGAGGTGCTGATGTTGATCCTGAGGCCCCAGCTTACCCAGAGCCAGAATCTGAAGCATGGCCACCAGGCTTAGAGACAAACATAGGAGTGCCCCATCTCTGGTCCCCTCCAGGGCCCTGAATCCCATGGCTCTGCTGTGAGAAAAGGATGGCCTTGCCTTGGACCTCCAGATCTCCCTGTGCCATGGCAGGTGGCCTCTGAGGCCAACCTGCAGCCACTTCTCCCTAGCACATTCAAGCTATGACATTCTTTCTTGTATTGTGGTCTCAGCACAGTGCCAAGGCTGTATCAGGAAAAGAATGTGCCTCTGCCTCCATGGTTTGAACAAGACCCTCCTGCATCTCACAAATCTCTAGCCGGGTGAGCAGCTACTGTCTCCTGGACCCTGGCTTCACGCAGCAGTTTCAACACTTCTGTGAGCATGGGGACCTGAAATAAGCAAATCCTCTTCAGGACACTGGCATTCTCCAGTGTCCTTGGGATGGGAGTCTGATGTCTTTGCTGTCTCTTTCACCCTCATCTGATTCCCAAGCTTCTGAGTGCACAGCCTGGTTGGCATGGTGCAGAGCAAGCAGGGAGAGTGCTTCCCAAATATTCTCAGTAGAAGCTATTAAAACAACAACTGTCAGGGACAGCAGCAGAGGCTTCTGTATTTTCTAGCCAATGCTTGGTCTGTGGAAGACCCACTGGAAATAGATATTCTAGAAAGAGTACCTGCCACAGGAACCTACCATTTGAATAGAATGATGACAGGCTGGCTTGTCTTGAAGGACTCAGTGGAGCAACCATCGCTCTATTGGAAAGGGGGTGGTAGGTGATTCTTAGAGTACCTTTTGTTTAATGAAAGAATCCTAGCTGACTGATGCATCTTGGGAAGGCTGGGGTTGCTTCATGCTACTACTGGCCACTCCATCCTTCCATTTGTCATTGATCTATGTAGTATGAAAATAAAGAACACATAGAAAACATAAAAGATGAGGAAATGTGTGTCGGGGAGAAGCAGCCTGTGCAGGATGCCCCCTTATCTGCATGTGCAGGTCGGCCAGATCCATCAATGCGGGCTCAGCCCAAGTCCAGGCTGCATGCTGCTGGAGGCTGCGGGAGAGGCGAGCGGGTGGAGGACACCACAGATTTTGTAGCAAAGTGCAGCCACATTCTGTTAGAAATTTCCATAAGGGGCAGGGGCAAAGGCTCTGTAATAATTTTAAGGACATTTCCCAAATGTTTATTTAGATAAAAGATGGATAACGGTTAAGTCTCCAGAACCCATGGCCCGATAACTAGGTTTTATTAATGACCTGCCATATGCCAGGGCTGGATAATTAAAGTTTCCCCCCAAAAGGAAGAGAGTGGACAAATTTATTTGATGCTTTGATAACCAGAGACACTGGTTGAAAACTATTGATATAATCGGAGCTCATTCGATTTGCTCAGGACAGCCGTTCCTATCAGCTAATTTCACCTGTGAATAGTTAATTGTCCTCCGGATGCATATGGGTGAGCCATTAATAAAATTTGACTATGTCATAGTTTCTTTGTCACACACATGTGCCTTTTATCTTCTGGATCTCTTTCTTAGTCTTTCTTCCTTTAAAAAATGCATCCCTTCCCATTCTTTCTTAAAAAAAAATGACTGTAGAGAAGATAGATGTGGGCTGTGGGATTCTGCAGCAGCTCTACCGTGCCTGCGCCTAGGTACAGCATAAGTCCAGAGTGAACCCAGGACTGATAGGGATGCCAAGGCATCCCTGTCCAGCCTTAAAGAGGATGCTGCCTTCTAACCTGTGCCTGTGAGCATGTGGTCACGTGAGTGTCAGAGAGGGCCAGCACCTGCAGCTGAGGACTTGGGTGCTGAAGCAGCTCAAGGTGTGTGTGAGGGTGTTGGTGTCCATGAACACACCCCGACAGAACTGGGCCTATGTCTGTTCTCATGGAGTTCCTGACCACAAGCAAGGCAATGATTCCTGATTTGTATTTTCTTAGGCGTAAAATGGTGTTGACATCTACTCTAGTGAAGGCGTAAGCATTAAATGCAATGGCTGTAGATGGCTTTCAGGAGACCTCCCAAGATAGGAAGGTACCCCAAACTGTGGAAGGTGTCCTGCTTGTTCCCCAGACCACCTGATGATGGTGTGTCTACACTAAATGCTTCACCTGTTCCCCTTGGTTTCACAGAATGGAAACATATTTAGCACCACCCTCAGTTTAGATTTAGGGGGCTGTGTGTCTTCTGGGGTCATGGCTATCTTGGACTCTGGACATACAGAACCTCCTTTCAGTGCCAGATATGTGGGCAGGCTTGAAGGACTGGGCGGGCACAGCCAGAAGGGGAGGATGATTGCTCAAAAGCGATGAAGGTTGAGGTCACATGCAGGGCACACTGTTCCCTGGAATGTGCAGACACTGAGCCAAGGTGGGCTGTGTCGTCTGGTGGGCTTCACAGAGGCTGTGCTTCCCCAGGGGTACTGAAATGTAAGTACTCCTTTCTTCCAAGGAAAGACCAGATTACAGAGTGAAATCCTGAACAGTTGCTCTAGCCCATAAGGTTGCCAGGCCTCATGAAACCTGACTGCTCGCCTGTTTTCTTCTCTCTGTGCTCTGTCTATAGTCTTTGTGGGCACCTGAGGGCTTTTTCTTGGGCGCAACCTGGCATGCCCACCCTGCCCAGATGTGTGGACAGACCTTTGTGACAGCTGTCCCTGGGGGCTCTCCGTGTGGACCCTATGTCCTGCATCAGCCCTTGGCTACTCTTTATCACATTTCTGACTTTTCCCCATAGGCGCCTCATGTAGGACCCTTCAGAGTCCTCAGAGAGGGGTGCTTGATAGGCACCTACTAAGGGGGGGTGGTGGTGCTTTGGTTGAGACCAGAGATATGAAGTGCAGTACACTGCCTAAGTCTAAGTGAAGCCGTGCTAGAGTCCTGAGCTCACCTGCCCTGTCACCCACCTATCCTCCTTTCTCCCTGGGCTATGACTGGGAACCTCACACATGGCCTTGAATGTGGCTTCCTGAGGATCTGGAGGTTTCCACAGAGGACACTAGATATGCAATGCCCAGGCTGTGCTTCATCCCTCGTTGGGGTTCATCTCAGGGACTGGAAGTCTCCTGGGAATGACCTTCTTGGAAGGCAATGTCAGGAAGCTTGAGTCTCAGAGGTCCTACTACAAGCTATACCTTGGCCATTGGATAGGTGGGGTCCCTAGAGCTTCGGTGGATCTGAGGACTGTGTGGATGAGCCCAGACAATGTGAACTGGGGGCGGAGGCAAGGTATGGGGTGGGGTCTGGGGCAATTTCAGGGGAGGAAGCTGGCTGCAGAGCATGACTGACTGAGCCTTGTGTGGCTCGAGAGTCAAGATGGAGCCTGTCCTCAGTTACTAGTCCCTCTGGCAGAGGTGGGGACAGGGGCTTGAGTCTTTGGAAAGTAATTTTCTTCATAATCACTAGATATCAGGATACTTCTTTTGGTGGAAGGTTATATGGACCTTGGTGGTGAACCAAGACTTGCTCCGTCCTTACCCTGAAAGACTGTAGTCCATTTTAGCCCTTGGTATAGGAACCAAGAACCAGGGATGCAGTGGGGTCTTGAGACTTGGGGGTAAGCTGTGTGTGGGCTGGGCATGCTCCCAGAGTTCCCTACATGTTTGTCTGGCATACCTGGGCTCCCTGGTTTGGGGACGGTGCTGAGGGAGGGCAGAACCTGATGCCGCAGCATGCCCTCAGTGGGGCGGGGATCAGCAAGCTTCACTGTTCACAGTGTGTTATAGGTCCAGACCCACTGCCTGAATTCCAGGAGACAGACCAGGAGAAGTGCTAGCACTCCCAGAGAAGAGCTGGCAGAGAGACGAGGCGAGAAGCCCTTTCTGTGTTACATATGGAGTGGTTTTCACTGCCCATCTTTACTTGTTGCCATGTGCGTGGATGTCAAATTCATCCCAAAGCCTGAGGCCATGCCCTGTGTGGGTGTGGGTGTAGGAATGAATCTGCATTTATGACCAGCTGTGCACATGTGTGGTGGGGGAAGTGTGGATGTGGGTAACCCCCATATGAGACAGCAACTGTGTGTCCAGGTGCCAGGATTCGGAGATAAGGGAGATGGGGAAGATCTGACTGCTTGTCCCATGGCAATCCATCACTGGTGCTGAGGACAAATGCTCCCAAACAAGTGCCCAGAGCTCCCGGCGTTTATCCCCATCATAAGGCTGTGACCTAGACTGACCTGGTCTTGCTGAGCTTTCTGTGGGTCTGGAACTTCTGGCCTTGGTCTTCAGGTCCATCTGAGCCCCAGGCAGTGGGTCTCTGTGACTCTCAGGTCTCAAGGTCCAGGCCTGGCACTGACACAAAATATTTTCTAGCAAGTCTGTACCTCCCTGCAGGCCATGGCTATCCTGAGTGGAAGCTGCTGAAAGCCGTGGGAAGCAGGGCCCACAGATGCTAGTGCCTAAGTGGCACCTTCTGCACTATGCTGGGGGAGACTGCAAGTCAGTGGGGGAAGGAAGGGGACTTACCTGTGCAGGGTCCCTGCTGGCACTGTTGTGAGGATGGGTGAACGTAAGCCCCCAAGACATAGAGGTCTGTGAACACATCTCCACAAGAGGTGTCTTAGTGGGCTGACCCCAAGCCCCAGAGACCCTTCATTCCCTCTACATATTTTTGGCTCCTTGTGTTGAATATGAGACGAACCTGGTCACCCACTTCCAGAGCAAAGCAGGCGTCAGTGGGCGTGTCTTCCACGTATCAATATGGGCTGACATGACTGGAAGTTGAAATTCAGTGACTAGCATGCTGTGTAGGGAAGGTGATACTTTTCAGAGTGGATTTCCTGGTGGGCTTTACATTTTGTTTCATTTGTTTTCCTTTTTCTTCATGTTTTTTCTTGGCTTTAACATTTTGAGGCACAATTTGTTTTCTTTTCAAATACTAAAATTTATTTGGCAAATTCATCAAGTGAAACCATCTATGCCTGGTGCATTCTATTCGGAAACTTATTGACTATTGATTCAGTTTTCTTAATATATTTAAACCTGCTCAGATCATCTGTTAACTGTGTGGCTTTTGGATTATCGTGTCTTTCAAACAATTATCCAAATCCAACTAGATTATCAAATATTATAGATACGCAGTTATTCAAAAGGTTTCTTTATTATCCCATTGTGTCCACAGAGTCTGTAGCGATGTCTCTTGTTCTGGTATTCTCTCTAGCCAAGAGAAAAGAAAGAGAGAATACCAGAACAAAAGAGACATCGCTACAGACTCCACAGACATCATCAATTTATTAAAATTCTCATGTAACTAACTCTCTACTCTGTTAATTTTCTCTTTTCAGTCTTATCGATTTTGCTTTAATTTTTATTATTTGTTTCAGTTATTTTAGATTTGGTATTCTTTTGAAAATTTCTCAAGGTTCGTGTCTATTATTGAGTTTGGATCGCTATTTTATAAGATATACACTCACTACTGTAATTTCCCTTAAATACTGCTTTTGCTCATTCCATACACTTTGACAATTGCATTTGCATTTTTATTATGGTTAAAATCATTTATTAACGTTTTTTTAAAAATATGCCTTCATTGATTAGCATGCTACTTATAAGTGTGCTGTATAGTTTCTAAGTGTTTGGGAGATTTTTCAACTAGCTCTCTGTTTTTATTTCTAGTTAAAGTTCGTTGTAATCTGGAAGCAGATACTGAAGTATTTCTATTAAAAAAAAAACAGTTGTGGATGAGTTTTATGTGCCAGAATGTGGTCTACCTTGTGGAATGTTCTATGTGAGTTGGAAGTGATGGTGTATTCTGCTGTTTGGGAAATGGTGTCAGAAGCCATGCAGGTGGTTTTCTGAATTCCCCTGTAGGTTTAGTGACGGCATTTGAGGTGTGTACTTTAAACACCATCAAGGACTGACATTAGCATTAACCCGGTGTCCCTCTGATGACTCTCCTTGCTCTAAAGTCTGATCACTCTGAAGTTCATATGGTGACTTCTAACCTCTTCTTCTTATTGTTTCTGTGGTATATTTTCCCATCCTTTAGTTTGTATGATTTTTATGTAAAGTGGTTCATTGAAATGATACATAATTGAGTCTCATTTTTTATTCACGTTCAGATCTCTCGTGTTTGAGGTCCTTACTGACATGTTTGGCTCAGTATCTACTCTATTTGCTGTCTTCTTATTTTTGTTCACACTTTGTCTTTCACAAGTTTCCTGCTTTTACAGTTTCATTTGAATGTTCTGTATCCTCTAGTCTTTCCTTACCATATCAATTGTACATTTTTTTACTGTTTTCGTGGCTTTTCCAGAGTTAAAAATACACACGTACAACATTATTTTAAATTGAAGTCCATTTCCAATAACACTGTTCTGCCTCACAGGCAATGCAAGTATCCCATAATAGAAAATAGCCCTGTTATTTCTTCCCCATCTTTGCTGCCACAAATTTTTGATAATACACACCCATAACTACATTTCAGCAAACAAACCTGGATACATGGCCATCATTAATTTTAACAAACATTTTCTTAGGGCAGATCTATAAGTAACATGTTGCAGTTAGCTGCTGTGGTGGCTCACTAAGGATGACATGGAGACATATTGATACGTGCAGGCCTGCCAAACCTCAGCAGAGGGAACCACCATCCCGCCAGGCACCATACTGGACAGTGGAATCCTGATCATCTGAGCTCAGGAGTTTTTATTGATCCAGAACTCCTCAGGTGTTCTATTGATAGAACGTGCAGATCAGGAGCAATCAAACATCTCCCACAGAAATCCAACACCTGCAGACAATACAAATGTCACAGCCTAGGAAGCCCTTTTCTCAACAATGCACAAAACAATTATTTTATACATAACTAAAAATAAACTTCCACAACAGTAGCAGATTTCCTCTGTTTGCATTTCTCCTTTATTTTTGAGGAAACATTAACAAGACACAGTTTTACGTTAGTGATTCCACATACACTTTAAATATTTCACCCTTTTATTTTGCTTGCATGGTTTCTGAGAAGTCAGCTTTAATTCTTATTTAGATAATAAATCAGTAAGGATTTTTTTTCCAGTCTGGCTTCTATCAAGGTTTTTCCTTTATCTTTCGGTTTTGGAAGTTTTACTGACATGCCCAAGTGTCTACCACGACCTGCACTGTGCAGTGTTCTATGATGTAGGTAGGTCTGTGGTTGCTGTATACCGTTCATCAGCAAGATAATTCTTTGTCATTGTTGCTTCATATCTTGCTTCTGCTTAGCTGTCCTTTCTTCTCCTGGCGTTTCCAGCAGGGATATATAATACCTTTGTGGCCTGTGGGCTATTACATCTTTCCTGAACTTTACCTTTCAGTGTCTATTGCTATGTTCCCGATCTCAGAGAGTCTATCTTCCATGGTGACCAGTCCACCAATGAGCCCATCTGGGACTCTCTGCATTCCTGTTTGAATGTTCTTACACTATCATTTAAAAAAATTCATTTTTAAATATTTCTTTCAACATCACTTTTTTTCTTGTATTTTATCAGCTTTTTATATGAAAGCTGATGGTCTATTGATGATTTCTATCTGACAGGTTCTGGTACTGGTGCAGTTGCTTCTCACTGTGTACATTTATTTAGTCTTTTTCTGTGTCCTGTGATTCTCTTCTGAGAGGTGTATGTGATAGAAGGGCGGGGGGCTTCTTGTTTAGATCCACATCTCTGCTTACCAAAAACAGTTTGGGAAGCTGAGAGCTGGCATTGCTTACAGCATCTGGCATGGGTCTCAGCGCCTCCCCTTGAAAGGTACCTTTATCTGGAGACAGTATCACTGCAGATATAATCAGCTCAGACGAGAAATTCTGGTGTGAGTCTCAGTCTAGTGTGATACAACTGTTCTTATAAGAAAGGGCGGGGGTTGACACATAAGGAGAACACTGAGTGACAATGGGCACCTCGACTGGAGTGTTGCCATCAGCAAGGAGCCTCAGAGATGGCTAGGCACCACTGGAGGTAGTGGGAGGGGAAGATTCTCCTGGTGGCCTGGAAAGGAACCAGCCTATAGCTTGTTGCCAGACTCTAGCCTCTGGACCTAAGGCAAGGATACCCAGGCTGTGGGCTTTGTTACACAAGCTCCAGGACATCAGTCGTTAGTCTTCAAAATAAAGCCCACACTAGTTATGAAGGTCTCCTACCATCAACCAACAGCATCATACTTGAAGTTGGAACCTCATAGTGAGGTGTTTTCCCCCCCCATTCATTTGGAAATAGCTAACAGTGGAGGTGGGGGATCTATAACCCCAGAGTGTAGGGTATGTGGCTCTGAGTCCACACTTGGCTTCCACTTGGAAACTGTCCTGTGGCGTGGTTCCTACGCCTTCCTGCATGACCCCAGGAATGCAGTAGCTAGGAAACATACTCATTCCAATTAGCAGTGTGAGGGTGAGGATGAGATTGCTCACACCTGTTGCCCACTGGCTTTGCTACCCATCCATATCCTTAAGTGCTAGAGGGGGAAGGGAGTGCCCTCAAGAGCCAATACGGAGCACGTTCTCTGTGACTGTGACTTTTTATAAATGTCACCTAAAGAACAGTGTGGGGTCAATGGGGTCCCACATTGACCTTTGGATCATGGCTTTCAGGACCTCCCATATGTTAGAGGAAATGGTGGATATCTTCCCTGCCTTCCTGTTCCCACCGCCTCAAGGTGCAGGGAGGACTAGCCATAAAAAGAACCCCGAAGTTCTCCCTTTACCTTAAGGAGCCCAGTGCTAGCCCAATGGGGAGCATTGTGAACCAGTTAGCTGTCAAGCTACTAGCAGTACTCTGCTAGCTTTGAACCCCTACACTCATGGTTATCAAGCCCCTGGCCTTTCATCAATGTCCAGCCCCCAGTAGCTTCACTGGGCACAGGGGTTTGCAGCTCGACTGTTCTGGGGCAAGGGGTGGGGGGTGTGGGGGTGTGGGGGATGTGTGTGAGAAGACAGAGTGAGTGAGCGAGTGGCTCAGATTAGAATCTCCGCTCCACCACAAGATGCATGGGCATCTAGTGGCTCCTGCATCGCTCCCATTCTTCTTCTGCCCATTAGTGGGGAATCCATCACACACCATATCTCCCTTGCAGGCGGGAGCATCCATCCTGGCCCATAGCACTTGCGTTTCCATGTAGCGTGATCCATCCCACAGGGCTTCTACCGACAGCGGGTTAGGTCGCTGGGCGCTCGACTATGTATCGCTGTGGATAAGCAGTTATCGCTCCATCGACACTGCTCTGTATCCCCTGGGCCCTGACCCCTACACCCAGGCCCATTCTGTGATCATGGACAAGGCCTGGCCAATTCCAGGGGCCAAGGGGCGTGTCTCCCTGTTGCCACACTTGGAAGAACGGAATAACAGAGGTCTGGGGACTGCAAAGCTAGATCACTTGGAGCAAGAGAGTTGTTGAATGTGGACTTTTCAGCCCCATGGCAGACTCCATCGGAAGGAGGTCACTGTAATCGCACACTGGACTTTGGGGGCTATGGAAAGCTGTATTTTCTCCTCACAAACAGCATCTGGGTGCTAGAGCTAAGTTTCCACAATCATTTGATAGGTCATTAGTCTGTAAGATGAGATACAGTCTAAAGGCCTCACTGATCTTCGTGGCAGCAGTGACAAGTGGCTGTAGACTGGGTGCTCAGACGGAAGGAGCATCATCACCGTTCTGGGTCTGGATGCCTGAGATCAAGTGTCAGCAGAGCTGTCACTCCAGATTCTGAAGCAGAATCTGCCTAGACATCTCCAGGCTTTACGACAGCTTGCTGTGCACGGTGTCCCTCTGCATGAAGGCTCATCAGCCTGGCCCCACCCTTGCCCCCATCATCACACAATCCCCTCTGAGCCTGAGTCTGTTTCTGTCTCTTACAGGTCAAATACTGGCTTTGCTTTTTAGTACAATTTCTCTACTCTCTCTTGTTTTTAAGGTTCAGCTCTGCTCTGAAACAGGGTCAGTGCAGAGCCAGTGGTCAGTGAAAAGCCAGCAATCGGTACAGAGCCAGTAATAAATGCAGAGGCCATGTGGTCAGTGCAGAGATAGTGATCAGTGCAGGACCAGCAGTCAGTGCAGAGCCAGTGGTCAGTGCAGAGCCAATGGTCAGTGAAAAGCCAGCAGTCAGTACAGAGCCAGTAATAAAAGCAGGGGCCACATGGTCAGTGCAGAGCTAGTGGTTAGTGCAGGGCCAGCAGTCAGTGCAGAGCCAGTGGTCAACGCAGAGTCAGCAGTTGGTGCAGAGCCAGCAGTCAGTACAGAGTCAGCAGAGTCCACAGTCATTTCAGGACCTGCTCCTTTGCTGTGGTTCCACTTGCTGACCTCCTCATCTTCCTCACCTACCTGCTTAGATCACTGTTTCCCCCCTGTTCTTTCCCCATCATCTCTTGCCCCATAGTCTCTGCTCTAGACTTCAGGCTTTCTATTGTGGAGATTCTCAGGCCATAGGCATCTCTCCATTTCTCCACATAGGTCTCAGGTCGTGTCCAGCCAGTGCCCCACCACAACATGGATGCTTTGGCCCTGACATTCTAGTCCTGGTATCCCACATAGGCTTTTGACTTTCTGATATTTGTCCTCTTGCTAGCTGCCCTCTTGGTAACATCATCATCTTCCCTGGTGTGCTAGCTAGTTTTATGTCAACTTGACACAAACTAGAGTCATCTGAGTGGAGGGTACCTCATTTGATCAAATACCTCCATAAGATCTGGTTGTAGGGCATTCTCTTAATTGGTGATTAACGCAGAAAGGCCCATCCCATTGTGGGTAATGCCATCCCTGGGCTTGTAGTCCTGGGTTCTATAAGACAGTAGGCTGAGCAAGCCGTAGGAAGCAAGCCAGTAAGCTGCATCCTTCTGTGACCTCTACATTAGCTCCTGCCTTTAGGTTTCTGCCCTGATTGAGTTCCTGTCCTGACTTCCTTTAATGATGAACAGCAATATGGAAGCATAAGCCAAATAAACTCTTTCCTTCTCAACTTGCCTTTTGATCATGTTGTTTCGTTGCAGCAATAGAAACCCTAAGACAGTGGCCTTCAAAATTTCTGAGTCCATAGGGTGCTCCTTGGGTGGTTCCCCGTCCCAAGTTGATCTGGACATAATGATGTCTTCCTGAAGGCTAGCACCTGATGGAAAGGAACACTCCTCAGAGGCCAGTTGTGGAAGAACATTGTCAGGGATTACTGCCTCTCCCTTCTATATCTGTCCTTTTGGGATGAACGTGGTTAGCCCTAACATGTGGCTTCTCTGTCTCACATGTAATATGCCTGACAGCCTCTCCCAAATCTGTGCTTCTTGTGCCAGGAATCCCCAAACGCATTCACTCTCTCCCCTGAATCCATCAGACCATCGCCTGTTCTCTAAGTGTCTCAGTTGTCCCTCCCCTTCTTGCCCTCCCACTCCTGCTCATCTCTGGTGCTCATCATTCCAGACCCTTCCCTCTCCATTTGTAGTCAAAGATGCTCTACAAGCGGTTCCCTAACAGCCTCTGGGTACTGCAGCCTTCCTTCCCCAGGCTCTAGGACTGGGAATATGTGCTGAAATTCTGTTGTCCCTGGTTTGCCCTGGGGGCTTTGGGCATTGGGGTAGCTGGGAAACACAACTATGGATAGGTCTAAAGAGGATGCAGCAAGCTGTTCAGGGTCAGCCACAAGAACAGGGCCCCAGCACACTGTCAGATGGACAAAGTCTCTAGAGGAAGATGCACACCATTGTCAGCAGTCTCAGCCACAGCCTGGTTCCAGACACAGAGTTGGAAGGACTTTCCTGGTAATTTGACCCTTGTTCTTCTTCATCTAGTGCAACACAAGCTGACACAGAAGGGCTGGTAGCTGCAGGCCTCAATGGCAGAGGATGGCAAAACACCAGAGCCTGGGATGGGAGTCACCTCAGCCCTCTCTACTCTAGGGTCCTGACCACAAAGGGCTCTAAGACTAAGACTGTGGGACATCTTTACCTAGTCTCCATTGGAGCACACACGGCAGGGCACTGGACAGTCCCTTCAAATCGTCTGTGGTTCTCTTCTGAAGCCTCATTTAGCGCGGTTTTGGCCTTTCCTGCCAGCATAGCTCCATGCTCCATTTGGATGGGCAAAGCACATCCTATGTTCCAGAAAAGATAACAGAAGAGATCATTAGAGTAACTGTGTCAGATTAAATGTATTTCCATGTACAAGTCCAAAGCCCCTTCAGGAATGCCTGCAATTTGCTTTGTCTTTCTGAAAACAATATTTTCCCATAAGACTTGAGCACGAAGGCCATTACAAAGTGTAATTCATATTGCATAAGCTCAGAGATGTTCAGCCCAAATGACAAATGGAAGCTTTAGTGCAGTATTTATGCTCTGCGGGGAACACAGCATCCATAAGTCATGGGGTCTCAGGGCACAGCTGCCCATCACTCTCAGAGGGTGTGCTCAGCTCTGCCACTAACCCCGAAGCCAGGCCTCCTTTCCCAGTGAAGGCCCACCATTTCCTAGGAGATGCTCAGGAATGGAGAGACACTGGCTTCACACTGCTTCTTACCCTTGAGTGTCTGGTATGCCTGAGGAGAGAGCACCCCAGGAACAGAGAAGCATTCCTGCTGTAAAGAGTCAATAAAGAATGTCCACTGGGGCCATGGAGTGATAAAGTGATAAAGCCTATTCAGGCATGGGGACCTGAGCTCCATCCCTAAAGCCTATGTTAAAAAAAACAAAAAACAAACAAACAAAAAGAAAAACCAACAACAAAAAAACAAAAAAACAGGTGTCTGGTTGGCAGCTAGGAGTATTTGCAGAAACCATGTTGCTTTCCAACATGGTGGCTCACAATTGCCCCAGTTCTAGGAGATCAAATATCCTGTTTTGAACTTCATAAACATGCATACACAATATTTTCATCATTATAATAAAAAGCCAGGTGTAGCAACACACACACGTATTCTTAGCACTGGACAAACAAAGGCAGGCTGTTGATCCCTGCGTCTCAACGAGCTTCCGGCCTAGCCTAACCAATGATCCCCAGGCCAGTGAGAGACCCTATCTCAAAAAGCAACGTGCTCCTGTTGAATAGCACTAGAGGCTGACCTCTGGATGTCACACACACACACACACACACACACACACACACACACACACACACACACCCCAGATGCACTTTTACTATGCTTCAGTCTGAGAGACAGTCCAAAAAGAAGATGCTCAGCAGGATTGCAGCTTCAGGACAGAAGGTAGTGGGTAGAAAATGCGTACAGGAAGGCACTAGCCACCAGGAAGTCCAGTCGACATCATGGAAAGGACACTGCCCAACTGCACAAATGCTGGTGAGGAAATGACCAGTAAGACACCTCTCACGTTCTGTGGGTAGAACAGCTATCAAGGGTACTGAAAGTCTCCAGAACTCAGCAAGCACAGGCCAGGATCCCACTCACCCCTGAGGAGAGCCACATGCACCCTGGGAAGTGCTCAGAGTCAACGGTGCAACAGCTATTGCCGTTGGGGTCACAGCTGCAGGGCTGTGGCGATGGGGCGCAAAAGAGACACAGCCAAGAAGCAAGCACCCAGGACACCGTTACCTAGAGGCGGCGAGGGACCGGGCTACAGCGGTGCAGGGGGATGTTAAGATGCTGCCGCTGCAGAGGCAGCTTCTTCATAGTCATTTATGCTTTCTGCAAACAAAGACCAAAATTAAAGCCGAGAAAAGAAAATACAATCCTGGAAATTGAAAACAAGCTAAAACAAAAGAACCTAATTATGTATCAGGTTGGTAACAAAACCCAGGAGAGAAGTATTATTTCCAGTGACGTGAGAACACAATGTTCTGATTGCTTACCCTCCTTGGGAAATATTGTCAGAGCAAATGAAAACCTGAGGAAATCTGACATTTCATCCAACGTTCTAAAACAATCTAAATTATAGTCAGCCGTCGGTGTCCCTGGGCTTTGCATCTGCTGGTTCAACCAACCGCAGATTAAAAATACTTGGAGGAAAAAATTGAGTGTGTACTGAGCATGTGCAGGCTATATTTTTTTTTCTTTGTATCAGTTCCAAAACAATACAGCACCACAATTATTTACACAGACCTTACAACGAAGGAGCTATTATGTGTCATTTAAACTAAAGTACACAGGAGAGTGTGCCTAGCTTATATGCAAATGCTGTCTACGCAACTCTATACAGGGACACTTGGTACACAAAGATCCTCGGAGCCAGCTCCCAGGGACAGAGAGAACAACTGCGCGTGGGGAAGGTGTGCACATAGAGTGACAAAAAAAAAATCAGAAGTAAAAGTAAGGAAGCCATGGGCTCTCTGGCCTGCCAGGTGACAGGTGGGTGTGGAGGGATATGGTGGCCTCCAGATGGGCTCCTTGTAATCTTTCTATAAAATTTATTTTATCTTGTGTGTTTATGTGTGAATCTGAGTGTGTCTATGTATGTGCACCACAAACATGGAGTGCCCACAGAGAAGAGAAGAAGGCACTGGGTCCCCTGGAACTATAGTTACAGATGGTTATAAGTTGCCATGTGGGTGCTGGGAAATCACCCAGGTCCTCTGCGAGAGCAGCAGTCACTGCTGATCCAACACTGCAGTCTTAGAGAGATTCCTTGTGTCTGGAGACAGGGCAACCTGCTGCTTTTCATGTGTGTGCGTGAGGGGTGCGCGCAAGCGCGCGCGCACGTGTGTGTGTGTGTGTGTGTGTGTGTGTGTGTGTGTGTGTGTGTGTGTGTGTATGCTGAAATTCACCTTTAATGAGCCTCTATGGTGCTAGTAACAAGTTATATTTGTTAAGAAGCAAAGAAACAACATTAATATGATGCTTGGCAGAAATCCCCGGGAGATGACAGTGCATGCTCTAATTTGTGTTTCAGTATGGCATCACAAGTAAAATGCCCAACAATGCACATTCATATTATATAGCAAATATAGAAAGATATCTTGTTACCTCATTACATTTATAGACTTTATATGACTTAATACTTAAAATGTTTCCTCTAATCATGTCATAAAATTTGGAGCACCTGAAAATGATTTCCCCTTAAATGTTTTGAGTACTGTAAATAACACCCGAGCTTTGTGCATGCTAGGCAAACACTGGGCAGAGCTTACAGCTTTCCCGTTCACTTGATGTGAGGATCAGTTTGAATTTCATGGTCAGGCACTGCTGTTGCATGGAGAACCTCACGAATGGGTCTGACACTGCTACAAGAGGGACACACAGCCACCGTGTGAGGACACAGTGGAAAGGCACCTCTTATCTATGACCCGGGAGGCAGCCCTCTCCAGAACCAGACTGAGCTGCACCAGGACACCTGCCACCTCCTGAGCGGTTATAACGTATGGCTGAGGTGCGGCCTCAGAAGGGGTTGTTGTGGCTTCCATCGGAAGTGTCTCTCCCAAGTTTCGTCCTCAGCTGGGAGATCTGACCATTGAGAGGTGATTGAGTTTTTCAGGCTCTGACCGATCAGATTAATTCACTGGTGGAACTGTAATTGAAGGCATTGGGGGAAGTGGTGGAAGCTGTGCAAGCTGTGGCCTCCCTGTAGGAAGAGGCCCTTAAGATGCGCCTTTAAAGAGTATGTCTTGCTTCACTTCCTGTTGCTGGCTACCTCCTGGCCACCATTACCTTTCATCGTGTGAACATCGTCTTTCTTCATAGTCCGGGTCCCCAGGTCCCATGGCGTTCAGCCCCTGGCCCAGAGAGTACACTGCCCACCCTGGACAGGATCCTTTAATACTTTGTCACAGTGTTGCAAAGTGGCAATGCAGTGTTGCTCTGGGTTGCAGGGAAGGGCCCTCAGAGAGGGACAACTTTGCCCTCCACCCAAAACTGCATTGGCACCGAGCTTCTTCTACTGTTGTGACCCAGCAATTATGAAGCTTTTTTTCACTTCATTTAACTTTGGCATTGTTTTGTTATATTTGATGTTTTAATTACCAAACGCAGTGTAAATTCACTGTAGCAAGGCAGAGAATCTAATGAAAATGTGGGCTGTCTCCCTCCCAACCTTCAAACCCACTTCCGAGGAAGGCTGTGGGAATGTCTGCCATCCCTCCATACACTGAGTGAATTGCAAAGTGGGCTTTTCTTCTGACTTTTTGCTGTTTAGCAACATTGAAAAAAGTCAGCAATTCGAGAACCATGCCACTTTCCTGAGGGATAAGGGCGGAATAGACTGAATAAAAGAACCTTACATATAGATGTGGGGAGACATCGAGGAAAGGCTAGAGCAGGTCAGGGGAAGGTTAGGTACCCAGGAAGAGAGCTACTGAAGCTTGCTCAATTGAGCTGTGAGGGGAGGCTGAGTCCAACAGAAGAGGAGCCCTGCCAAGTGTGCTGTGCAACAGGGAGAAACTTCCCACAGTGGCCTAGGAGCCAAACCAGTTGTCTCAAGACAGAGAGAGGCAGAGGTTCCTAAGCAGTGTAAATAGAATTAGCTGGCATGCGAGCTGGTTCTCCATCAGCCATAAACACAACATGGGGAACTCTGGGCACATGGATAAAACTAGGTCCACAAAAGAGGAGGAAAGGGGCAAACAGGCAGAATGCGTGGTCTGGGAAACAAATATTTCAGGATCTATAAAATTAGTGTGGATATTTTACTTAGTGAAGAGTATCAGAGAACTTAAGGCATACATAAAATAAAACAAGCTCACTTGCCCTCAGTAAGAACAACATGATAAAAACAAAATTTAAAATATGGATTTTTTTTCTAAATAGGAAAAATAAGAATGAGTCAGGGAAGCATTGTGAACAGGCATCAGAATCTCAATAGCGACTTGCCAGTTTCAGCTGAAGAGGCCTCTCAGAAGCAGAGGTCAGAGGTCAGCAGAAAGGCAGTTGTCATTCCTTTCTCATTCATATCTTAGTGAAAGATACTGAGATAAGGAGAGAAAGAGGCAGGCTCGCTCTTTCTGCTGTTCCCAGCACTTCCCTAGGAATCAGGAGAGAGAGAAACACAGACAGGCAATCAGAGAAGGAACAGATGTTCTCAGAGCTGAAGGATGCAAGCCATCAGCCGCCACTCTACAGGGTGAGGATGCTTCCCAGTGCACCTGCCCCTGGGCCATGCTCCGAATCCTCCAGGGGAGGAACAACTTACATGAAAAACAAAAAGTCTGAACAGAGACGTCCATAGTCAGTGACCTTGATACCAAACGAAACAAGAACCCATCCTCAGACGGGTAAAACTGTGAAAACTGAACTGAACCCATCTTTGGACTTAGCAGTTTTATTGATAGGAACTTTCTTGGAAATACACCTGTGCATGACGCAAAGTCACTTTCAGAGACATCGTTAAGGGAGTGAAAAACAAGACCTTTACAAATATTTATGAAAAGGAAGAGTTAACCCAACCCACCTCCTCTGGTGCTGGAGTTTCATGGAGCCATTAAAAACAATAAGGTGTGAACCAGGGAGATGGCACATTTGCTGTGTAAGGATGAGGACGTGAGCTGATCCGCACGGTAACTTAAAAGCAGTGCCTAGTGGCAAGCATCTGTAGTCCCGGTGCTGCGGGGTGGATGGGAGATGGGAGGATCCCGAGAACTCGGTTACCAGCCAGCGCAGCCAAGCAATGACACCAGGTTCAGTGAGAGATCGTGTCTCCAAAAATAAGGTGGAGAGCAACTGAGGAATACACCCAACATCGATACGTGCCCATATGGGTCAGAGTACCACTCATGGGCGTGCAGACACACACACACACACACACACACACACACACACACACACACAGACACAGCATGTTCACACACATAAAAGAATGAATTGTGACTGAATATATCAAGACAGAAGGATTGTCAAGAAAAGAAATAGCCAAGTGCTGAAAAGGAAATATCTCATCAAAACTTGATTTTTCTATACCTACGGGAGCAAACAGAAACTATCCAGGAATCCAGTGCTTTGCTAGAAGTGGAAGACTGGCTCTCACTTTTTATTTGATAGAATTTCACACCATTTCATTTTTGTGCTGCGAACAAAAAATAAAAAAAAAAATAGAACAGACCTCATTTTTAAAAATTTCTAAGGAATTTCCTCTCTGTGTCTGATGAGCTAGTTGGTCATGCTATGAGTCAGCCTGGGGTCTGCAGTGATTGGGAAGTGGTCCTGATGATTGTGTGGCCTGTGATCCTCACCAGCAGGTTAGTTGTGGGAGGCTCTCTTCTGGAATCTTCTCCCAAGGCCCCCTGAAGCCAGGTGCTGCTGACATGATGCTACTCCCCTTAGGACTCTGAGTGCTTCTCTCTTGGCAGAGTGAGTCTGGGTAATCATTCAGTTTCCATGGGTGTTGTTAGTTTTTCTCCTCCTCTGGCTCCCCAGGTACCAGGTGAACCAGCTATGCAAATACTGGTATTGGAGGACACAACCTATGGGATCTCATAGCCCTGTTCTCTTTGGGCCTGGAAGGTCTTTGAAAATCCAGCGGAATGCCAGATTATTCAGAGTGTTAATTACAGGAACGAGGTTACATCTTGCCTGTGATTCAGATGGCTGTGGTTTGGACTGGGTTTACTATTGTAAAGGGTGAGACTGTGACCGTGTGCACACATGTGCATGTGCTCTGGACATGTGTACACACATATGTACACATGCTATGTACATGTGTGTATGTGGGTAAAAGTCTGTGCATATACATGTTTGTATGTATATGTGCATGTTCTGTGCACGGTGTATCTAAGTATATCTGAGCTCATGTTTGTGTAATGTGGTCCTCTTGTCAGCATCTTGACCCTGGTTCTCATTAAGATCTCCCAAGAGGATTTAAAAACCCCACTGGCAAGAATTCTGGTATGTCTGGGGTATCTCCAGAAAATAAGGTTTGATTCTCATAGTCTCCAAAAAGGGACCTGGTCCTGTGACAAAGAGTCTCAAAAGAGGCAGTCCTTCTGCCAAGGGGACTGGTGAATCTCTGCTGCTTTACAAATATCACTGAGGGATGATCCACACATCCATGCCTGTTCTCACTGAACTGTGGCATAGACACAGAGTATGCCCAATCCCAGTGGCCATAGGCTTGCACATAACCCTTGGACAGGTTTGCAGGCCTGGATCAGGCTCCAGTTCTGCTGTGTTCCCCTGACCAGAAGAGAGGGTCCTCCAGCCCAGCCGTGCTGCCCGTGCAGAGGCCTCAGGGAGCTTTCACAAAGGAAGGGTCTTTGATATCCCTTTAAGGAGGAAAGCACAGTGCTTATCAGTTGTTTAGAAAGTGCTGACGTCACATCCGTGTCGCCATCCAATGGCACAGCGGACTGTTCTGATGGTAGTGTTTATTTTGACAGGTGTCACTTTTTGGGAACTATTAAAATTAGTACCAAGTTGAAGTCCAAAAAAGTGATTGTTGCACATGGCCAGTAAAGTCCACAGTATCTGAACTCTGGGGTCTTGTTCTTTTTCCAAATTCACTTTTCTTTCAGAGTGTAAGCACACTGTTAAGTCTTCAGGAAGTATGGGTTTCTCCCTTTAATTGAAGAGCAGTCCCTTCTTGACTCACATTTGGCAGTAGAATGAAATGAACCGCCTCCCGTGTCTCAGTATCCTTTGGCTTGAACGTCACAGAGTTTAAACTAGCTGAAGTGAAATCATTTGGGGAAGGTACAACTTCACTTTGAACAGTGAAGAAATGAACTGAATAAGAAGAGAGGCTAGAGAAATGTGTGCCCTGAAAGATGGACCCTTGTCCGCCACACTTGGGAGAGTGTGGGGGGCCCAGGCCAAGCAGTGTTCATTACAGGTCCTTGCTTGCTCTTGTTCTTTCTGCTGTCTGTCTGCAGGCCAGAGTCAGGACAGACACGCTTCCTAAACACCTGACTCATCTTTGCTCAGGTTGAGGTACCAGGTGCCACTTTGCTGAAAGGGAAGCCTGGCCCCTTCTGTAGGGTCACACAGGCTTCTGCAGCTGCCTGTGGATGAGCCTTGGGCCATGCTTGAGAGTCTGCCTTCAGTAGTGTCTGAGGTTCACCCCACCCCCATCCACCTGAATCCTCAAGGCAGCTTGGCACTTCAGGGTCAGCGTTGACAGGACCCTGTGCCACCTAAAAGGCCTTACTCAGAGAAACTAAAGCCTGGAGTGTCACACACCTCTGAGGGTGAGTGAGCCATGACTGCTCCCTTTGCTGGAGCTCTGTATCATTACCATTAATCTTGAGCTCCATTTGTGCTCTCAAGCTACCTTGGCTCCACCTGCCTACAGGGGCATGGGCATGGGCTGCACAGTCCTTTGAAGGACAAGCCACCCTCTGGATGGTAGTCCCTAAACCACACATGGTTTTTTTTTTTTGACCAGCAAACGGTGGTGTGAGCTCCCAAGCAACAACCTGGCCTGGCAGGGTCAGCTGAGCTTCGATCAGAAAAGCCAGAGCTCTGCAGACCTGATCTGCTGCCTGCTTCTTTTCCTGGATTCCCATGACACCCATACCCAGAAGCATCTGCTGGGCTTGTCAGAGGAGCTGCTCCCTCCCTGGATTCTGAAAGCAGCAGCGTTGCCGGCTTTGGGAATGCTCTAACCATTTCCTGCCTCTGTGTCTAACTTGCAAATGTGTGTGGAGCAACTGTGTTTCATGCCCCTTGATCACCTGAGGCTAAATCTGCCTCTTTCTGCATGTCCACGGTGGACTTCTGAATTGGACACTTTAAGTGGTAGACACTCAGCAGTTCTGATGCTACCTCTTCTGTTTCCCTGCTGTCCAGGTCTCTCTAGGCACAGGGGGCAGTAGCCATCTCTGCCCCTGTGTGTAATGCATGAGTGTGCACACACTCCAAGAAGCTCTTTAACGGTGCCCCAGAGTCCCTTACCGTTGCTCTGTGGAAAGTCTCTGAGTTCTCAGAATGGCCCTCATGTGTGAGTTATGTACACAGCATACCATGGAACCAGGGGCTAAATCTATGACCAACTCTGATGGCCATGGAGAGGAGCCCCTGTCACTTGACAGCTCCTGTGGGGAGTGAGAGTATGAGGCAAACATGGCCCTTCTCAGCAGCACTGGCAGTACAAGAAGAAGCGCTCTTGCCTGTGTGTGCACGTGCAGTCTCCAGGCTGGCTGGAAGGAAGAAGGTGGAAATGGGTCAGCTGGAAATCTGCATGTCCATAGAGGGCAGTCTAGGAACATCGAATGGACACCTGCACTGGTTCCAGTTTGTCCTTACTTGAGAGAAGAATGCATTATACATTTGCCTGTGCAACTAAATTGACATGTCCATTGCTGTTTTCAGAACAAGCATTCCCCCTTTGCTGCAGATGAGCACATGTGGACCGACGTGAAACTGGCTACCTAGGAAGATAGTTGCTCCTGGGTAGATAACCTGGACTGTGCAGGGTCTGAAGAGTTCCAGTGTTTACTGATGGGGAGGGTGGGAGGCATAGAGGGGAGGCCGTTCCCAGGGCCAGTGTTGGATAGTGGAGGCTGCCTGCTCTTTCCCTTCTGATGTCAGCTCACCTGACTCCAGCAGCTTAACAAATATGTCCACAGGCTGTGGAAAGAGCCAGAGATGAGCTTCTGTAGGCTGCTCGAAAACAGGGACTCCTATAAGGCTGGGTGTACTCTGCAGGTTGACTGGGCATTATCATCTAATTAACAATATGACAGCTGACCCTCAAATGCACTTAAGGTGTTAGTGTGGGTTAACAGAGAAAAGGTAAATTCTCATTACTCTCTACCTGCAAGTCTTTCCCTCATTCTTGGCTCTTCCCAGTGGCAAAGTGGCTGCTAGAGCCCCAGATGTGGGTCATATATCTTTTTTGTCAGATGGTAAATTTTATGACACGCTTGGTAAGGCTGAAGAGCCCTGCTGTCGAGTCAAACACCAGCCTGGCTGTTGCTGAGAAGGCATTCTTCCATGGGACTGGTATTGAAACCAGGAGATTCTGAGCAAAGGAGATATTCCTCCCCTGAGAGGGCGGGCCTCACCAGTCGGGCTGAGGGTTTACAGACGTAGCTGACCTGCTCCAGTCTCTGACTTGACTATAGATCTCAGACTCGTGACTGCATCTGCTGCTTCATCTGAACCTCCGGTCTGCTGCTGTCCTTCACATCTTTTTAAAAATAATACTTTGATTAATAATTTGAGTTTTATACAGTATATCTTGTTAATATCCTTTTCCCATTCCTCCCTGTTCAACCATCCCATCACTGTGTGTCCCAAATAAATAAAAGAGAATTAAGTCCAGCTTAGTGTGGCAGAAGTATGGATCACGGGCATCAACCACAGTTCCTGGAGACAGCAGGCTGCTCTGATGACAGGCATTTACCTGGCCCATATTAGCCTAACCTGAATTTGGACCTCATTGCTAAAGCCTGCAGGCACCTGGGCCTCTAGCAGGCACCGGGACATCACTAAGGCACCCAGACACCAAGCAGGCACCCAATATCTTCCAAGCACCAGGGCATCCTGCAGGTCCCCCAGAGATCCCATAGGCACCCAGGTGTTCTGCAGGCACCAGGGCATCCCTTAGACTCCAGGGTATTCCACGGATGCCCAAGCATTATGCAGGCACTGGGCCAACCCACAGACAACTGGACATCACGTAGCACCAGGGCATCACACAGGCACCACTACATCACACATGTACCGGGACATCCCACAGACACCAGGGCCTGCCTTGCACATCTAATGTGGAACAATCACTCTGGGGTACTCCCACCAAACCCCAAATACATTCCTGTTTCCTCCTGTGAGCCAGTGATGCTAGGTAGCCACTCCCTGGCATGGCAGGTGCAGAAATGAGGTGTCTTATTAACATGTCCTACCTCCATCATGGAGGAGAAGAGGAACACTGCCACCGCAAGTCTACATTTCCAGTAATTCATCAAAGAGGATCAGATGTTCATACTGTTTCCAGTCCATGCTGAGTGGCATGTCCAGGTAATAGTCCCATACTGTGGTTATAGACAAGAGTTCTCAGAAATCAGACATGCTGCCACCTCCCGGCTTCTCTGTTGGCCTCATTCATGAAGTGTCTTGACAACCAGATAAAAAAGTGAGGTTTCCCAGCCCCATCAGTACCTAAGATTCAGTGTCTGTCCATGGCCCCAGGGCCTCACATAAATGAGGCCAAGTTGTTCCTGTCCAGTCACCTCTTCCTTCCTTACACAACCACGCTATAAGGAATGACAAAACCATTTTAAAGAAAAAGAGAAAATTCTTGATTGAGCAAGGGACTAATTCTCAATTAAACCTATTATGTTTCTAGCTCCCTAAAGTGATTCACTTGTATATATGAGATAAAATACAAGTCCAACACGCAAGATCAACTCTGAATGGTATTACTTAAAAACAGAAAACACCAGATCCCCAGCAAATAGGTGTTTTTCACAATGGGCTCCATGTTCTGTGTACAGGACTCATTGTGTTAACTGGACGTGTAGGAAATCAGATGATTTTTCCTCTGAGGCAGAAAAGCAAGTACCTAAATTTGGCTAATGTGATACTTGGGTTGAGAGCAAGAAAGAGAAGAAAAATCCCTTCATTAAAAAGTAGCAAAGCTAGTAGAAATGAAATCTTGTAAAATCACCACTCACGGCTCTAACCCAAATTCAGGAGAGGAGCTAGGACATATCAGGGTCCGGGTGGCCTCCTGGGAAGGACCTGTGGCCCTGTGGGCACACCTTCACACTTGGTGCTGTAATGGGGAGTGGGGAAAAGCAGTGTGAACTCCCAGGGCGGCCTGACCTCCTGTAGTGGGGCTGCAATCTCCACCAAGGAGGGTCTGAAGTAGGCTAAGAGGATGCTCAGCTAAGGTGCATCCAAGGACCACAGGGCCATGCTAGCCAGAGATCTCTAAGAGCATGGGAGAGGGGCTGGGCATAGGATACTAGGTTGAGGGTGCTCAACGTTAAGTAGTCCAGAGTGGACTACCAGGCATGACCAACCTCACACACTCAAAAGAACAGGCACCAAGTAGAACTGACCCAGACATGGGGTGAAGGTGACTGTGAGGAGGGTCAAAGGTTAATGAAGAGCACCATGGAGAGCAGCCACTACCTAGGCCTGGTGTGAGGTGTGTGGGGGCGTGGGGGTGGGGTGGTGGTTAACCCTTTGCTGTTGCCCATCCCTCAGAGGCTCTGTCCTGTGAAGACCCAAATTCGTTTAAAAGCAGAAAGCCTAAGCCAAGAGGTTCTGTGATCCTCAAAGGCAACTACCTAGGCGAATGTTTCGCCAAGGTCAGCATACAGTTGCTAATGTCTTGTAATCTAAGATGAGTAGACTTCATCTTGAGCTGCAGCAGGACTTGGCAGCATCACACATGTGCTAGTCCTTTTTAAGAACATTATGATCATTTTATTTTTGAGAATATAGTATAATTACATTTTTTACTCCTTCGCTTTCTTCACTCTAACCTCTCCCGCGTGCCTCCCCTCTTGCTCTTTCATGTTCACGGCCTCTTTTTGTTATATATATCATAAAAACAGCATTACAGAGTCTTAAATGTGTAGATACAACCTATCCAGTCTGTGAATATTGCTTGTATGAATATGTTTTCAGGGCTGACCATTTGGTATTGTATAACCAATTGGTGTGTTCTTCCCCGGGGAAGACCATTTCTCCTGCTTTCAGTATCCCTCCATTTCCTGTAGTTCATTATCTAGGGTTGAGGCCTCTGACTTTTCCCTCATCTTTGTTAGCATGTCTATCAGTGTCACCCTTGTTCATGCCATGCTTTAGCAGCCATGTTGGCAAGATTTCATGGGTGTAGTTCTCCTGACATTCCTAGGAGACATAGTCTTACAGCAAATTTTCTGCTCTGGCTCTCAGTCTTTCTGCCTCCTCTTCCCCAGTGATCCCTTAGTGAGCCTTGGGTACAGGTGCTGCATTGCAGATGTATCAATTGGGACTGGACCCCGCAACTCTGTGGTTTGGTTGTTTCTAGTTTTCTGTAATGTTCTCCATCAGTAGAGAGTCCGGTAGAGTAACTACTGAGGAGGGGTGAGAACTACAGTATCCTTGGGTGCAAGGATAAACACTTAGGATGTAGTTAAGAAATGCGCTGACTTAGTGAAGTGTTTTCTTAGGTTTACTGATGCTGTGATGAAACACCATGACCAATGCGACTTGGGGACAAAAGGTCTTATTTTACTTGCAGTTCCATACAACAGTTCATTATCAAAAGCTGTGAAGGCAAGAACTCAAGCAGGGCAGGAACCTGGACGCAAGTGCTGATGCAGAGGCCATGGAGGGGTGCTGCTCACTGGCTTGCTCACAAGGCTCGCTCAGCCTGCTTTCTTATAGAACCAAGGACCACCATCCCAGGGTGGAACCACCCACAATGGACTGGGCCCTCCCTCATAAATCACTAAGTATGATCTACAGCAGTGGGTCTCAACCTTCCTAATGCTGTGACCCTTTGACACAGTTCCTCATGTGGTGACCCACAACCATAAAATTATTTTTGTTGCTACTTCATGCCTGTAATTTTTCTACTGTTATGAATCATAATGTAAATATCTGATATGAAGATGGTCTTAGGTGATCGCTATGAAAAGGTCATTTGACCCCCAAAGGGGTCACGCCCCATAGGTTGAGAACTGCTGCCCTACAGGCTTGCCTACAGCTGGATCTTATGGAGGCATTTTCTCAGTTAAGGCTCCCTCTTCCAAGATCCATGAATTCAGTAACCCTAGGTAGTTACCTAGTTTTCCTGTACAAGGCATGGTTTCCCTCTGGTTGAATAGGTCTTAAGTCCAATTAGGAAGCTGTTGGTCACTGTCAAGGATGTCTCTACTGCACCCTAGGGTGATTATGCCATCTGGTCATTATTGTGGAACACAGGCGTCATATCTGGGTAGGACTATTGGTTGTTGCTTTCCTTTGAAGCTCGAATGGTGCTTTCTGGTGCCATGGCTTTCATGTTAGCTCCAGCTCAGGTACTCCGAGTCCTGGGTCTAAAGTGCATGGTGTTTTCAGCAATAGGGACTTACTTTCCACCTCTCACCAGACAACCAAGGGAAACAGCAACAGCCTATAATGTTTTAGGAGTCTCCCAGACAACCCTGACCAACAGTTCAAGAGCAGAATTCTTGTGCCTGGCATTGGGATTTTGGTCAGACCGTTTATGGCTCTTGAGGGAAGCATTGCCAGCTTAGAAAATGTCATCCCTCCTCATCGTAGGCACCTGCTGTATTCATACCATGTCTTGCACTGATGATAGCCTACTTAACAGGAAAAGATGAAGCTACGGACTGAATGGTGTCCTCTTAAACTCATTTCAAAGCTGTAGTTCCCATGATACAAGCCATCACATTACATAGTACCCATTTCTCCCAATTTTCTATAACCTAGGCTTTTCCAGTATGCACCCTTGGTTGAATGAAGCCCAGATAGGCCACGGGCTGCCAGTCCTTCTGAGGCAGCCACTTTTCATATGCTGATCCTAATATTTCATTTCAGTCCTTTCTCTCAGGACACAATTCCCCTTTGAGAGCTGTGGCCCAAAAATCTCTTCGGGGAGCAGAAGGGTGACAGTCAATCAATCCTTGTAACTACTTCCATGCTGGTGAGTGGCATTGTCCCTGCCTAAAACCTAAAGATTCTCCTATTGGTTGAGGAGGAGGCATTCAATTTCCAGTAGCAGGGTTTGATTGGAATCCCTATGTAATGGAGTTACATATGCTAGAAGATATAAACTTTACAAGACTAAAATACAAGGTTTAAGTAAGAGCAACAAGATTATGGCCACTGATGATTTCACCATGGCCAGGTCTGTTCTAGGAGATTCCTCTCTAGTGGCTTCCTCTCAGAGGTATGATCCCCAGAATTGTAAAGCAGCAGCAACAAAACCATAGTGATGGGAGAATAGATTAAAAGGAAGATAGTGTAAGATTATAAACACTGAATACCAAAAATGTCAGATGAAAAGTAACGAAGACATTAGGTTTATGTAAAGTTACTGCTACTGATGTAGATAAAGCTACACCAATAGATTTCTATAAATAGAGCCCACCTTGAGGGGTGACTAGAGAGATGGTTCAGAGGACTAGGGCTCAATTTCCAGAACCCACATGGCAGATCATAACCATCTGGGACTCCAATTCCAAGAATGTGAGCCCTATTCTGGCCTCCAGGACATTGCCTTCACGTGGCACACAGCTGTGCATGGAGGCAAAACACCTACACACATAAGATTAAAAGTTGAAGATTAATAAACAGAATCTCTGTTTATATTATAGCTGGAGCGGTTGTGATTGTCCTGCCTAGTACGTCAGTAGCCCATACACATGACTTAATAGGAAGGCCTGTACATAGCCTAAATTATCGTCTTTTTCAAAGTTTAGTTTAGTTTTATGTATTATGTTTACACATTATGTCTATATTATACACAGTATTATGGTTATACTTCACTGCTGGGATTTTAAGACCATGTAGACAACCAAAACGCAATCTTTTTCCTGTTAAGAACAGTTGAGGATGTGACCTCCGAGGCTCACTAGGAATTGGGAGGAGGCATGGCTCCTTCAGTTCTTTCCTCTAGCAGTTGTGCCCTCTGTAGGTAGGAGTCAGGGTCTGGCTAACCATGCTGCTTCTTTAGGAAACGAAGGGAACAAGTCCACCTGTGTTGACTCTCCTCCTTGCAGAATATGCACTGTTCAGAGTCTACTGTCTGGGTCTCCTCGGCTTCTCCGACCAACAGTATGGGTGACTCACACAGAGGTGCAAGACTATTTGAGAGATGCCTGACAGTCTCCTGGAACCTGGTCTACCTTGAAGGGTAAGAGCCTAAACACTGGCCCACCTCCTAGTCCCTCTGTGGATAGTCTTGGGCCCCCAATTACAATTACTGACCACCCAGAAAGACTGTTACACCAGTTACGTTAAAAAACATGGTTAAAGTTTAGCATCACGGAAGCAGGTCAATAAGAGCTTCACATACTTAGTAGGAATCACACACAATTATCCTGATAAAACATACAAGCTTTGTTTTTAAGCATGTGAAGTACTCAAGAAAAGATGAAGGCAGAAGTCCATGCCCTGATTTTAGATGTAGGAACAGCAGATCCCATCTGAGGGCCTCTGCCCGTGAGTGAGGCTCTTACCTCGGAGCAGGTCCTACCAAATCCTGAAGCCAGTTTATTCTTTTTCAAGCAATAGGGATTTTTTTAGAGACCATTTGTAGAATCAGAGCTGAGACAAATGATTAAACAAATAATGACTGAGGCTGCTTATACAACTTTGTATTTCACTGAAGCCTTTAATTAGACACAAACCAACGAGGATTCGGGCTACTTTGGCAGTTGTATCTAATATGACCATTTACGTGGAAGTCAAACTGTCGCCATTTACATACAGAAACACAAGCGTATGGAAACACACTCATACATACAGTCATGTGTAAAAGTAGATTTTGCATCGCTTGTCAGTTTTAAGTTAGATTGCTGCTCAGATGAAATTTTAACAGCATTAGCGATGTTCAATCCAAACAGGAATAGCTAGTAAACGCTGGCAGCTGGGCTTCCATATGACTTGTCCCAGTCTAGGTGGAATTGGACAAGAATCTTGCAAAACTTGAAAGGAGAACACAGTAGACGGACAATATTCTTATGTCTTAACATTACACCTATAAGATTTATCTCAGAAATGTAACAGATTAGCTGCTATTATTATGCCAATACTTAATGACAGTTGCTTTTATGATATAGAGCAAAGCTTATCTGGAATCTGAATGTTACTGCTTGTTGATATTGAATCTCTTGCAATCCTCACTATGAAAAGGAAATCTGACAGAGACATTTGGCAGATGTACAGCATTTCATACACAGCACGGCTTTGGTAAGCACCCTACACTGAACTCTGTGCCTTAGTAATATTTCTGAAAAACTCCATAGCAATTAGTCCAACAAGGACTTAAAATGCACATCACCTGCAGATACCCAACCAATATAAAGCATCTTATGTCCTTCCGATTTTTGTTGTCCATGACTACTAGCCAAATGAAATAAAATTAATAATTTTAAAAAGCGTTTTTGGGAAAAAATCATTATGAAAATGTCTGTATGCAATGTTAAATTTTATAACCTAAGAAAATGTTTATCTTATGACGCCAATGAATGATGTTTTATATAACCATTTTAAGGTTTTATGAATCATTTAATAGAGTCAGAGATCCTGTTTTAATAGGCTTTGAGAAGGTAAATATGGTAAATGATCACCTTGGTTTATAAGCACACATTTATGAGGCCTTTAAATATATACCAAGACTCATTCACACGCATGCACACACACTTTCAAGGTACACAGGTCAAGGCATAAAAACAATAATTTCAGTATACAGAAAAAAATGAATGAAAAATATTTAAGTGGCTGTTGGTTTGTTACTCAGATATTTTGGGTGAGTTATATGGGAAGTCTGAATTATGTTCCAACGCAGAATGCCATACTGTCAGTTACATAGAAACACGTGAACATTTAATACACAATTATGTCAAGAGGTAAAAAGTTCCCATCTCCGTCTTCGGAGGGAATGAGGCAGCTCTAAGGAGGTCTGTAAGGCTACGTTGTGTCTGACCGTGTGCCTTGTACACCTTTAATCCTGTAAGGTGGCCATGCCCGGGGTGAACGCCTGAAGTTTCTGTGCTATTGAAACTTCTTGGGCTAACATAGTTATTGGGTTAGTAGGTTTTAAGAATAGTCTTTAAGAGTAAAAAGAGAATAACCGTCATAGTCTGGCATGAAAAAAAGTCTGTTTTTTTTTTTTCCCATCTGAGAAAACAGCAGGAAGGCAAGAGTTGCTGCAAAGCAAGGAAGAGAACTGGGGTTTCTGGACCCCCCCATGAGACAAGAGAGACTCAAGACAGGAGACAGGTAGGCACGGCCAGTCTACTAGTGTAGTGCTGTTTGGGGGGGCCCCAAAGAAGTGTTCTAGCTTTTTATAGTACAGAAGGTCAGTGACTAAAATGGGGATGTAGACTCTAACTGGTTTTGAGGGTCCAGGCCTTTTCCTTGCAGGAACTGTGTACAGTGCTGTGTATGGATACAGGAAGCTTTGGACTTAGGATCCTTGCCGTTATTTTCTTTGTAGTCACCTAGACCAGGCCATTAGAGCATCACCCTTCCTGCCTTCAGTTTCTACCCCTAAGCATTCTTGGAGAGCCACTGAATACAGCCACAGAAGGATTCGATATACTAGTTTTGTGTTCCAAACGCCCTTGGACTTATTTTTCCCTTCACCAGGGTTTACATAACTGCCACATGCGCCCATCCAACCTGGGATTAAACCTGGAAACACTGTGTACAATCCCCACTAGAAGAATCTCTTAGGTCTTTCTTCCCTTCAGTGGAGTAAGGCCTCTATTGTAAGTTCTTTTATTATTGAGACAGGATCTCATTATGTAGACCTAGCTGGCCTTGAACCCACAAAGGTCTCCTCGCCTCTGTCTCTCGAGCGCTGTGATTAAAGTTGTGAGAAACCATGCCAAGCTATCGTAGATGTTCTAAAAAAAAATAAAATAAAAAGGTAATGACAACAACCAAAATTCAGTCCTTGACTGTGAAGCTATCAGTTTTAGACAAGAGACTACTTACAGACTTGACTTTACCAATTTTTGCTTAAAATGGCCACTCAAGTGGGCGGGTTCTTTTTCCTTTGGATCTAATATTTAAGGAACATACTCTGTGCCCTGGGGAATTGTCTCTGTTCCCGTGGGGACAGGGCTGTCTACAGTAAGCGAACAGCAAGGAATTGAGAACAGCAAGGACAGAACAAAGCAGAAGAAACCAAAACATGAACTTTAATCCATTAGGAGTCCTGAGAAGAGCCAGAACCTGTTGTCTTTAATCTGACTTGGGCTTTTACCTTTCAGGAAGGGGAATTTAGCCTTCATGCAGAGCAGCCAGACAGCATTCTGCATGCTTTCTTAAGACTCTGCTGCTGTAGTGTTTTGCTCTTTGTTCTTTGGGTCCATTGGTGTGGAGCCCCAGACTTCAAACCCTTGTCCCTATTAGGGATTGTCCCAGAAAAGAAAAGAAACATAAGAGGTGCACACTGGAAGGTATCCACATTCAAACCTGTGAGCAGTAACGTCCTGCAGGAAACAAAGTCCACATTCAGATTAATCTTCCCTTTCCCCTACCCTGGGAATCTTCAGGCGGGCACATGTTGATCTCTGGAGAAGTTATCTCAGATGAAGAGAGAATAGGAAAGAGCTGCCACAAAGCCTGTCTGATTTAGATCTCTTGTCTTTATGAACTTGGTAGGCATCTGGAAAGGTTTGAGAAAAAAAGGAAAAAAAAATGAGAGAAAGATTGGGATGAGTAACTTAATGTCACTGGCAAGGAAAATTCTAGAGTGAGGAGATCCCCTGGGGGTCAGATTAAAGACAACAGGTTCTGGCTCTTCTCAGGACTCCTAACGGATTAAAGTTCATGTTTTGTTTTCTTCTGCTTTGTTCTGTCCTTGCTGCTCTCAATTCCTTGCTGTTCGCTTACTGTAGACAGCCCTGTCCCCACGGGAACAGAGACAGCAGCATTGGAGAGCTGAGGGAGTTTGTGTGAGCACTGTCATTTTGGTAACATCACTAATCAAAGTGGTGGCAAAGTCAGCCTGTGGTTAGGGAGGTTCCACCATAACATGGCCCACTGTGAGGGCTTGTAATATGAGCCTCTCATAGACTACATGTACACAGTCACTAGCAGCTGCCTCCCCATTGTTTTGTGTGTGTGTGTATGTGTGTGTATGGTGTGTGTGTGTGTGTGGTGTGGGTGTGATGTGTGTGTATGTGTGTGTGTGTGTGTATGTGTGTGTGTGGTGTGTGTGTGTGTGTGTGTGTGTGTGTGTGTGTGGTGTGTGTGTGTGTGTGTGTGTGTGTGTGTGTGTGTGTGTGTGTGTGTGTGTGTGTGTGTGTGGTGTGTGTGTGGGGGGAGGGTGTTATTCAAGATAGGGTTTCTCTGTTGTAACTTTGGCTGTCCTGAAAATCACTCTGGAGACCAGGCTGGCCCCAAACTCACAGAGATCCTCCTGCCTCTGCCTCCCAAGTCCGAGTGCTTGGATTAAAGGCATGTGCTACCACCACCCTGCTTTGCCTCCCCATCTTAACTGGGATTAGCTGTTGCTACCAATGCATGCATGTCTCAGAGGTTCTAGGTATATTCTTGGGCTCCCAGCTACACGGTGCTGAAAGGGAAAGGAAAGAAAAGAGAGAGAGTTTGAATCTTGTTTCCCTAAACCATGATTAATCTACTGGTGGAAGCGCATCCCCCATTTCCAAGTGCTTGAAGAAGGGGGATAGTAATGGCCTTGTTAAGAGAGAAGAAAGTTCAGAAACATCTCATGCTTATCTTTATTTCCTGGCTTGCTGGGCCATGATGCTGCCATTGGAGTCACAGGTTCTTGTGCCTCTTTGCAATTAATTATACAGGGTTACATGGGTAGTTACAGAATGGGAGATAGCTTATTACAGGGGAGACACAGATGAGCTTGGAGGCGTGTCAGCCTGGCACCACAAGGGAAAATACGAAGGAAGGGGTTCTGTGGACATTTTGGGTTCAATTGGGTAGAATCCAGTTCTTCCCAGTTTCATACAATGTGGACTTTTTTTTCCCAAGCATGTTAACTTGGTTGAGTGAAGCCCAGGTAGGCTAAGGGCTGCCAGTCTCTCTGCAGTCAACTTTCTATGCTAATCCTGATGGTGCATCTCAGTCTGTGTTTCTCTGTCACACTCACAGACTGCACTTGGAGGTAGAGTCCGTAGGGCAGTGTCAAGGCGAAACGAGGTCCTAAGAGTGGATCCCGCTGTAATGGAACTGATATGACAGTGTTTGGGGGCATAGGGAGAACCACCAGAACACACGTACACAGAGGAGTGACCCCACTGAAGCCTCAAGAAAAGCCAGCTCTGCCAACACTTGGGTCCCGGATCTCCAGCCTCCATGGCTGGGGGAAAGTGGATGTTGGCTGCTGAAGCTGCCAGGCTGGAGTGCTCCGTTGGAGCAGGCCTTTCAGAACACATGACAGAGACAGTGACCGTGACAGTGACTCTAGGCGAAGCTGCAGGAGGCTTTTCTGTTAGGCTGGGAATGCCAGGGATCTGGTTCACATCTGGGTGCCCTGTTCATGTCCAAACTGTGGGCAGGGTCTAAATGAGAAAAGTTGGCTTCTTGGATAAAGACTCTCTTCTTGCTCCTCTCCTCACCCAGTGAGGGCAACTATGCACATTGCTGAGCTGGGCACCTGAGGCAATGGTCTTATAGCCAGGAGACCAAGCATCCAGTGTTCCCTGCCTCTTTGGAGACTCTGAAAAACAGTGAGAATGTGGATGGACTGGAAAAAGGACAGAAAAGGCAACTGCCTACTGGAGCACAGGCTAAGTCGCCATATGTCACAAGGCCAGCACTGTGTTACAGACGAGCATCTGTCCACCATGCCTGCCCAAGAAGACCATTTGTCCCCCGAGCGAAGGGCACGTGTGAGCATGTGCACCCCTGTCTGTGTCACATGTGCATATGAGTATTCCCACGAGGAGGGTAACACGTCCCCAGCCTGGTCCTCTGAGCCCTGGGGAAGTTGTTTCCCCAGGAATTAGGTTGGCTCAGTGGGGAATAACCAATTTTCTGTGTTTATTTGTTTCTTGCACAAGAAGGCTTCTGCTTGGTTCTAATGAGTAGCTTTTCCTAAAGAGAAGCAGTAATAGTGGCAGAAACGTAAGTAGATCCTGTAAACTTGTAATCATACGTGTCAAACACACTGTGGTATTTTTCCCCGTAACACAGAAACGGTGAGAAGTCATAGAGTGTGGGTGCGGGAAATCGTGTTTTCCCTGACAGAAGTTAATTCTAAACTAAGTAATCCCCCGCAAGAGAGGCAGGAAAAATTTTTTACATGTCTATCATTTGTCCTTAGAGGACTCAAAACAAATATGTTTCTCAGCACTCGACACCAGCATTATTCCGGTGGCCTCAGGCTATGTGCTATTTTCTAGCTGGTAGAGTTAGAGGATGAGAAAACAGAGCTGCTGTACTGCATCAGGGGGAACATGGCCTGCGGGTTAATCAGAACCAACAGGAGTTAGAACGCTGTCTACTTGTGAAGGGCCTGGGTTCAAAGCCACGCGTGGACAGATGGTTGAGAGGACCAGGGGCAGCCAATTCCACAAAGCCCCAAACAGGAGTGGACTCAGCAAGGTGGGCATGGGGAGTCTCCCTCCATGCTGGGATTCTGGCCAGGGTTATCAAATCTCTCAGTCAGCATGGGTGCAGAGCCCACAGGAAGGTCAGGGCCACAGATTTCTAGAAGACCCCATCAGAGAGCACTGCATGTAGTGCTTTGTCCCTTGGCATAAACAGGCTGCAGAATCTTTTGCAGATGTGAGAATGTGGGAAACATTCTCCTTGATGAGTGAGCCAGAATCGAATGCTGCCTAAAATCAGGGGGTGGGGGGCTGGCTTTGGAGGGCACTTTTTTTTTTTTTTTGGTAGATGGGGTTGCTGGGATGGACCCAGGCTCTCCTGCATAATAGGCCAATACTCTACCACTGAGCTGTATCCCAGTCCCAGGAATGCTCTTCTTTGATGCTGGCACCTTGGTAAAGAGGTGGGAAACTCTGTGCAGGGCTGCCACTTTGACAAGAGGCAGCTTTATTTCAATTCGACCTTCCAGAAGTTCCTCCTATGGTCCCTAGGACCGTGTCTCTCTTCATAGATACTGGAGCTGAACATCAGAATAGCTAAACACAGAGTTGCCCTCACAAAGCTAACCTACATAGCTGCAGACAGAGAATAAACTCTGGGTCAAGAGCTCAAAATACCCTCTTCCAGCTTGGGTCCAACAGGGATCCAGTGCACTACCTGGCATGTGGGCTGGTGCTGGCCAGTTCTCCCTCCTCTATAGCCTCTACAGACTGACCTGGGAGGGGACATGAGGACTTGATCTTTTAGGGTTGGTGCAGGGCTGAGGTGTATGAAGTCCTTCACAGGAACCGTAAGGATCTCCTCTGTGTAGTCTTATATCTCTAAATGGGAACACCAAGCTGAGGGGTGTAGGGCTAGTACTTGCCATTTCTTTCCTCCTGTGGTGAATGTAGGTCCTTTGAAGGTTTTCTAAACTGCCCAGCACCATCCTGGAGGGAGCTGAACCTGTGAATGCCTTCCCACAGGAAACTTCTAGGATTCTGCCTTCTGCCCCTCCCCTCCCTCTTCCTTCCCTCCCTCCCTCCCTTCCTTTTTTACCTTCTCTCCCTCCCTTCCTCCTTCCCTTCTTCCCTCTCTCCCTCCCCTCTTCCCTCTCACTCTCCCTTCCCTCTCCTTCTCCTCTCTCCTCCCTCCCACACACACTGTGTGATCATTTGGTCTAGCCAGGAGCGGTGACTCTGCAGACCTTTACCCCACCCAATCTATGGCCAGTTACCATTGACCTGGGGACAAAAAGAAAGAAATACACCTTCTTTAGCCCCAGGAGAACCTCACAGTCCCAAGCAAACTAAGTGTCCTCTCATTCTCAGAAAACTCCAAGGGGACTCAGATGCCACCCTGAGCCATCTGAAGGTGGCTTTGGGATGACACAGGAGGTCCTGTGTTCACTTTCAGTATCAGACAGGAACGGAGCAGTTCTTGTGTGCCCCAGAATGCAGGCAGCAGGCTTCTGTTCACGAAAAGCTGCCTTCTAGACGGCTCTTTCCACCGGTACCTGGGAAGCCGAGCAGGTGACTGACCATCACATCATCTTCTCGGCTCTCTCCTTTCTCATCAGGAGGGAAAGACACATTTTTAGAAAGTTCCTTCTCATCCCATCTCACACTGGCACAGGTGTTAGGCACCTGGAACGGTGAAGCCCATCAGAGTGGGGGTGAGGGCACGGGAATGAAAATGGCCCCCGTTGGCTCATACGGAGTGGCACTATTAGGAAATGTGGCCTTATTGGAGGGCTTTGAGGTTTCAGATGGCCAACCAGGCCAGGTCTCAGACTCTTTTCTAGCTGCTTGCTGATCCAGATTTAGAATTCTCAGCTACCTCTCCATCACCATTTCTGCCATGATAATGGACTGTAGCTCTGAACTGTAAGCTAGCCCCGATTAAATGCTTTCCTTTATAAGAGTTGTCGTGGTCGTGGTGTCTCATCACAGCAATAGAATCCCAACTAAGACAATGCCTATGTGTGATTGTTAATCTTGATTCGTCAACTTCATAGAATTTAGAATCACCATGGAGACATATCCCTGGGTGTGACTGTGAGGGTGCTTTTAGAAAGACTGAAGTGAAGAGGACAGACCCATTCTGAATGTGGACAGTACTACGCCATGGGGTCCCACACTGAATTAAAAAAGAGAAATTGAGCTGACCACCAGTATTGACCTCTCTCTGCTTCCTAACAGCGGATGAAATAGGACTGGCAGCTTCACACTGCCTCTGCCATGCCTTTGTCATGACGGATTATATCCTTCAAACTGTGAACCCACTCCTTAAGTTGCTTTTGTTGGGCATTTGTTACAACAATGAGAAAAGGAACTAACATGCCATGGTAATGGGATTCAAACATGTGCCACCCTGGCCCTCAAATACCCCTCTGAGAGGTTAGCTTCTCAGACATGCCTTCCTGCAAAATCACAAGGCACATGTGAAGTGGCTGCGAGCAGACACACTCCAGGCCCAGGCAGGGTGGGACTCTGAGCAGTTCTGCTCATTGTTATTTGCTCTGGCCTGAGTCCAGTGTTTCTTAAGAGACCCCAGAGCGCAGGGAGCTTGTGGGTTCCCAGTGAGGCTTGTTCTCCCTGGGGATGAGCTGACCTCCAATTTCCACAGACTCCCCATTAGAGCAAGCCTCTGGAGTCAGATCTGAGGATGTCACTGCATCTGCCCACCTGCTGTGGTACTGAAAGAACTGGCTCATCTCTCCTGACGCTGTGGCTGGATGAGTATGGACTACAGCAACATCTCCACCGAGGCTACGGTAGGAGGACTTCCCACAAAGACAAAGGGACTAAACCAATGTGAAGTCACTGTGCCTTCTCTGTTGAAGAGAAAGTCCTTGTCTGTACCACAGCCAGGGGTGTATGCCAGATCAATACATGCAGGTCTAAGAGCTGACTGGAAACACACGCAGGTTCCAAGGGGGTGCTTTTCACATCCTCAAACTCCTACTCATTGGTCAATTTCCCTGGAGACAAAGCGAAGCAACCTTAGCTTCCCAGGCAAGTGTTTTGAAAGTCCCCTTGCCTGACATGGGTTCCTGCCTCAGAAGATAGGAGACTCTCCTCTGTCCTGAGACTGCTAAGCATATGATCTCATGAGTAACACCTGACCCTAAGGAATGCCTTCCTAAAATGCCTACCTTTCAAAAATAAATTGTCGTCCAGATGTTGATTACTTCCCAAGATCTCTTCTGTGTTCTGGGCTGGGTATCTGCCCATGCACCCGCATGTACACACATACAACACATGTGCACGCTCATGCAAACATACAAACATACAAGTGCTCACCCACCATACATGGGCAAACATACCTTCACAATCTATAGGTGAGCACACGCTGACACTGTACACCCACATTAATGCAAGACACATAAATGTACCATGAATATTTATGTGGACTGTACTGTACAGCCCCCCAAAAGCCCAATGCATGAGCAGACATGTGTGCACGTGTACTCATACATGTACACTGCACAAACACACCAAACATAAACACCTTTTGCTTTTGCAAACATACGGTACCACAGCCACAATGGCCTAAATCACATGTGTGCATATACATACTCCGTGCTTCTAAACAAGACCTGGTAGACTCCCTGCAAACGCTTCCCTTGGCGTTTGAACTCTTTCCCAGGGAAGCCTGAGAAGTCACTGTGTGTCATTGATATGATAGTGGGCTCTGGACTCTGAGGTCCTGAGTGGCCTTTTAAAAGCGCAAAAAAAGCAGTCACCAGTTCTGCCGGTAAGCTCGTGTACTTTACAGTATAGTTTCTGAACAAAGAATTGTCTGTCTCGGCTGCGTCTGCATGACCAGTCGCTCGCTGCCTGTCCCCTGCTGCTAGTGTAAGGGACAGTGAGAATTGGTAAGGCTGAATTCCTTATCAAGAAGTGGATTTGGGGGCCCTTTGAAGTGGCCTTTCTGAGTCCAGAGGCTTGTGTTTGGTGCCTGTTCCATGGCTGACACACTCACCTATAAATAATGGTGGTGACAGGCCCCCTGTCAGCACCAGCTGATGGACGGCTCCTTCTCCTGCCATTACAGCCTTGTGACTGTGGGAAAATTAATTTAAGTGGTAGTTAATTTCTAATGAATTCCATTCAAGCGGCTAATATGGTCCCTCGGTGTTATGGTAACCTTCACGGATCATTGCATTATGTAAATAAATCCTACTTTATGCTGGTTTATTAAAAAAGAGAGTAAAGATTGGGAAGTCTGGGTAAGTCTCACACAGTCACATAAACAACCCACAGTGGCTGGAAACTCTTTACAGGGGAAAATGTAAGCCATTCTGGAGCCTGTCCAAGGAGGGTACAGTCGCAGAATGGTGGCATCGTCTGTTTTAGGGATTTGTCTACACATGTTATCCCCTGCCTGAGTCCATGTAACTTATGTTGTGTTCCAAAGAGAGGGTTTCTCTCTTAAGCCACAGTGAACTGGTCTGGTACCTTACGGAGTCTTGATTTCAACACCTAGGTGAGGCTTGTCCTAGACTTGGGTGGAAGGAGCTTGGCTTCAGGTCACACTTAACAGAGAGTGCCTTTGGGAACCAGGTTTTGGGAACTGTGTGTAATGCATAGTATGTGGTATGTGGTCGCAGTGCGTAGTGTGTTGTGTGGGAAGTATGCCTGAGGCAGACTTGGGAAGAGGAGCAGACCATCTCTCCTTAGGGACTGGCTCACCCACCCTGTAGAGGTAGCCCAGCCCACAAGGGCCTGGTTAGCACAGAGGAGCTTTAAACTCTAGACGCTCTTGAAACCACTCCAAACTGAGTATTCATTCCACCCACATTGAGGCCCTTCCCTGTCTTCCTCTACCCTCCTCTTTAGCCCCTTTCCCATCATTCCCAGAAGCTTCTCAGCTTGGTGGTATGTGTAGAACTAATCACCTCACTCCTGCTACTATTGCCCCATCCTGTTTGGAGTTCTTGGATTCTCCTCACCTGGATATAACAGTTGGTGCTGTTACTTCTTGGGGTCCATGGGCTGGGGTCTTGCAGCCCAGAATTTTCAAGAACATCCATTCTGTTTTCATCTAATACAGCCCTCTGACCATCCAGAGAAGGTCCTTAAAATAGTAGCTGCCATGATGGGTGATGGCTCAACAGCAGTGCTCACTCAGGTTTCCCACAGCCTTATACAGCCTTTGTCCCATCCCTGTCGCTGTATGAAGAGGCTCCTAGGTTCCTGGCCCTCTCTGTCTCAATATGGAGTATACAATCCACAGTTGTGGACTCCAAGAACACACATACATCTGTGTTCTTTACCACTGAGAACGACACACTTAAAACCGAAATTGAGTCACAAAAAAGTTATCTCATAATGTTATAATCAAGTTTACAGTTTTGTATTAGGCCTCTCATAGCTTTCTCAGGCCACATGCGTCCTTCAGGCTGTGAACTCTCAAGGGCACGAGTGTCCTGCTGAGATGTCAGAGAGGCAAATATGCAGAAGGGCTAGCTGGGAGCCATGCTTGTGAAACATCAGATCTGACTGGATCTGCCACACAGGTGGCATCAGCCAGTGAGAACCTGCCTGGCTGAAGGTGCTGAATGGAGGGCTGCCCTGGCCAGTGTCTGGTACCCAGTGTAGGCGGAAGATTGGAGACAGTGTTTTGGTTTGCAGGTTTTCATTTGGCCCTTAGAGCTCACAAGATCTGGTCAGAATCCTGTGAAGATGTTCCAGGGAAAGGAACTAATGCAGCTAATGTTTCTACCACATTTTACCCAAAGAATTAAAGGCTTTTCTGGGAAAAACAGCTCAGTAAATTAAGGCTTTAAAATTTTAAGTCTATAAGGTACAGTATTTTAAGATTTTTTTGTTTTTTCACCATGACAAAAGTAAAAATTAACCAACCAATGAAAGGAAGGAAAGTGAGCTCCCATCAGGCCACTGTAGCATGCTCCCGTTGGCACTCAGGACGCAAAGGCCGATGTGGTCACCTGTAACTATTTCTGCTGACCTAGGTATGAGGTCAGTGTGACTCTGATCCTCATCCCAGACTTACCTGGATGGACATTGGTGGGGCAGCTTGCATCTTCTGTGCTGTGAACAGCCCCTGAGGGTCACCGTATGTGGTGAAGATCAGATGCCTTACAGAACGCTCCCCAATGACTCAAAGCTGTGCATCCCAAGAAATGTCCAAGTGGTGAGCCAGGCATTTCTCATTTCTTCCAAGTGGCCGTAAGTGTCTTCACACAAACAAATCCCAGCCCACCCTGGCCCTGCCTGCAGCTAGGTAGGCTATTCAAAAGTTTACTAATTCTACTGAAAATAACTTCAACTGGAGAAGTTTGGAAATAATAAAGGATGACAAATGTCCTGTATTACTAATACAGTGACAGGCACACACTGAGAATCCGCTACATGCCACATTCTTCTGACTCTTACATTAGTTTTGAAACCGAGGCATCTAGAATGGAAGGTCACGTAGCTGCCAAATAATGGAGTTAGGATTCACAGCTGAGCTGCCCTATTACCCACTACTTACTGCCTTCCAAATCCAAGAAGCAGAACGTGGCCTACAGAAGTGGTCACATGAGAAGGGTGCTTACAGCCAGGGTTGCCAGTCACCCTGGCTCAGGCTCCTCTGCTGGCCAGGTAGTTAAGTGGGTTCTTGCTCTTTACTTCCAGCTGTCTGGGCCATCAGAGGCTTTCTGCAGAGTTCAGACCAGTAAACCAGCGACATGTGATCTTGTGTTGATGATGACCCCAGGAACTTGCTTCATACTATTGTTTGTGCCAGGTCCCTCTCCTACTAAGCTGCTAGTGTTTTGCTCATGACCGCCAGTTGTTCTTCCTGGGGACCCAGACTCTCCTCCCAGCCACACTTCATGTTTACACAAATGCTCATACATGCCCTTCACATGATCTATGCTACAGAGCACAGCACATGGTTTCTCTGCGTCTCTTATTGCCAGGACCCTGTTTGGAGGGTCCCTGCCTACACCTTCCTCACCAAGGATCAGACCTTTATACTTCCCAACAGCCATTGTAAGACTCCAACACACATTTTAAGACCCCAGGAAAAGGCAATGGTCATCTCCTATAACCACTCACTGAGAACAACTCTGAATTCTTGACACT
Organism: Cricetomys ansorgei; assembly: GCA_026225945.1. NCBI lineage: Eukaryota > Metazoa > Chordata > Mammalia > Rodentia > Nesomyidae > Cricetomys > Cricetomys ansorgei. Next base: position 4,782,495 of record JAMJFZ010000239.1, on the reverse strand, counting down.
CCAGGAAAATGAACTAGGGTACCAGCAGCAACCAGATATCATTTCCTTACAGGGGACAGCGGGTCCACAACACCACAGGGCCACAATACATTCTGAGGTCTGGAATCAGTAGTCGACTACACCAGATGGTAGTAGTTCTACCAAGTTCACTGGATTAATGATGTCTAAAACCACAGAAAGGCACAGTGCCAAAGACCTACTCCAAGAGGAACACAAACCCCAGCCCTGCTTTTTAATATTGACAAATGCAAGCTTTGAAAATTCGCTGGTGTCCTACTGCTCCCTTCAGAAGACAGTGTGTTTTGTCATTTTCTCTGAGCTGAAATGGTCTAACCTCCTCCTGGAAGCATTCATTTGCTGGTGTAAAGAACACAACTAATCTAGAGTTTAAGAACAGTCATGACAAACATTTTTAATTTATACCCAAAAGACATCTGTATGTTAAGAAGGTTTTCCATGAGTAAAGGTCGGGACACTTGCTTCTTAAGTTGGGACTGTTGTGCTCCCCATAGGAGTCTTTAGGATCAGTCAGCTTTTTAAAGCACTTGCAATCTGCTGCACTGGATGATGGATGTCAGAGAGAGGCAGGATGTTCTCTGAAAGTTTCAGGTCAGCCAGATCTTTTTTTGAGACAGGGTTTCTCTGTTGTAACCGGCTGTCCCAGAGCCCACTCTGTAGATCAGGCTGGCCTTAAACTCACAGAGATCTGCCTCCCTCTGCCTCCAGAGTGCTGGGATTAAAGGCATGCGCCGCCACCACCTCCCCGCCCAGATCTTAAGAGATAAAGCCCGCTTTGTATTTCAGCTTCTTCGGTCTCCAGCTCAGCACAAAGTTGCAGGAACAGTAGCAATCCTTTCCCACTTGCATCTTGTTCTAAACTAGATTTGAAGGAACTAGGCTATGATATGGGGTAAAAGTGGGTTCAAAAAAAAAAAAACAACAACAAAAACCCTGAGGCCCACAGACCTTAGATTACAGAATACTTTCCATTTATTTTTCTTTGCTAAGGTGAAATGAATTTCGCACGGACGCTGCTCGAAGGCAAGGGCTACATTTGCCGCTGCTTATGCCTGGGGTTGGTCTTACAGTAGACGAACCAGCGGCCGCGCCTCTTCACCATGTAGCAGTCCCTGCAGCGCCGCTTGATGACACCTTTGGTCTTGAAGCCCTGCGAGGGCTGCAGGTAGGGCAGGGGGCCGCCCCGGAGAGGCGAGCGCGCCTCGGCGCAGAGGCTGGCGCCCGGAAGGGTCGGCGGCAGCAGCAGCGAGGAGAAGGCCCGGGGCTTCGCCGCGAGACGGCTCAGGTGCCGGAGCGGGTCCACGACCGCAGCCACCAGGCTCCGCACGAGCAGGGCGGACATGCTGAGGCCGGACCTGCGGGGACAGAGGCGGGGTCAGCGGCCGCCGCGGGTCTGCCCGCCCCGGGCCCTGCCTCTCCGGGGTCCCCGCGTGCCCCGGCCCGCCCGCACCCCCGGCCAGCAGCCCCCGCCGCCCACCGAGCCCGAGACCCACACCTGGAGAGGGGACACCGGCGGCGGGCTCTCCACGCGACTCGCGAAAGCTTCCGCGTCTGCGCAGTAGGGCGGGCCGCCGCCGCCGAGGAGGCGGAGCGGGGTCACGTGGGATCACTTGTCCTGTAGCGGAAGAGTCGGAGCTTTCTTCCGGAGATACAGCCCTCCCTCTCCCCGGTTCCTTAGCCTGAGTCTGACACGCTAGCTCTGCCTCTGCGGGGTGCGTTACCACGGGGAGAAGACCAAGAATGAGAACCAAAACGCAGGCCGAGACTGAAAAAGAAACCGCCAACAGTGAATATATTGGGAAAGATATCCAGACAAATGTACGGGTCCCATGGTCCCATCAAGTGACATTCTGGCACACATGGGAAAAAGCCAGGGGAGCAAGTGCAGACCCTGCCCTAGCTGGTCAGTTAAGCCCCTCCCGGCAAACTCTGAAAAGCTCCAAGGGTGGAAAGAGCTTGGCAGTGAACTCTTCCCACACCATGACTGGCTTCTCTTCTATCTTGGATTTCAGGTGTTCGAAAATCCAGCCGTCTGATTTTTTGGGTATAGCAAAGTTGGTTGGCGGTAAGACTACGCTTCTCCGGCTAGTAGTCTCCCACTTCACACAGACCTCAATCAGTCCATCTTGGCACGGAAATTCCTTGACTCAGAGTCCAGTCACTTAAAAAATAATGTGGGTTAGCGAGAGATGGCTGGGGAGGCAAAGGTGCTTGCCATGCAAGCCTGAGGACCCAAGTTCAATCCCCAGAGACCAACTTCCAACTCTCACATGTGCTCTGTACAGGGTACCGTTGCTTGTGTAAACACACACACACAGTAAGATATATATATATATATATGAAGACAAATAGGGCTTAGTGGTTTAGAGCACCTGCTGCTCTTGCAGAACACCCTCTCTGCGGTCTGTAATTCCACTTCCAGGAGCACCTGTGCCCTCTTCCTGGTACCACATGCCACATAGATGCATGCACTCATACACATAAAATAAAAGTCAATAAATCCTTTTAAAAGAGGGAGAAAGACAAATCCTCAAACAGGGTGTTGCGACATTACGTCTGAAATCCTTGCAGTCCAAAGGCCAAAGCAGGAGGATGGTGAACCATAGGTAAGCCTGGGTTACGTAGCTCTAGGCTAAGCTGGGCGATTTAGGCCCACATTTGTTGGGGGGCGGTTATCAACTTTGTGAGGCTTTTGTGTGTGCAGCCTTGTGTCTTACTGCCCACGCAGTCATCTTCCCTTTGTCTTCAGACCGACCTAGTCTTCAGACTAAGGCTGAAGATCAGAAAAGGCAGATGTCAGTCATCAGTTTCCAATCCTGGCCGAGGGATCCCAAATAACTCAAGCTAGCTTCGGGCACTTTCTCGGGATTAGTGACCCACTCCTGCTCTTAGGTCGAGGTCCTGCCTTATCTTGTCCACATCTGAGCAAAGTTGCCCACTCTGCAGTCTGACTGTATATGATGTTCCGATGAAGGTTCTGACTCAGATTCCAGTGAGACAGGAGAGGCCAACACGCTCTCCAGAGTTACAGGGTGCGATCTGTAGCAGGTCTCTACTGCATTAAAAAAAAAAAATGCTCAGAAGTCTCCCTTTCCTGCCCCAACACACAGGGCCACGAAAGTTGACCGCATGTTCTGTTTCTTCTGCTGAACAATCTATTTCTTTACTCAGTAAATAATACTGAAATTTGCGTTTTTATTCCATTGCCATAAAAGCGCACATAGCGCATCTCCAATTTCCTTCTTCCCTTCCTTTGTCGCGCTGGGAAGCTTTGAATGAAGCGCACAGTCAGTCCGCAGCTCCCCCTCCCAGCCGGGAACAGTACCAGCCCCGCTGACCGCCCAGCACGCAGCACGAAATAAGTTCCGCGAGCGCGGCCCCGCCGACGGCTCTGCGCCTGCGTCGTCGGCGCTTTGTACGACGCGCTGGGTCAAGGGTCACCGGCAAGATGGCGGCGGCGTTGACCTTCCGCCGGCTGCTGGCTCTTCCCAGGGCTGCCCGGGGTTTCGGGGTGCAAGTGTCGGCGAGCGGGGAGAAGATCACGCACACCGGCCAGGTAACGGCCGCGCCCGCTGCGCCTGGAGCCCGACACTGACGGTGGCGGGGCGCGTGGCAAGGTGTGCTTCTGCCGCTGCCCGGCTGGGCTCACCTTGGGGTGCAGCCCACTGCCCCGCTTTGACTTCTAGCTAGTGGTTTCCGGGTGGAAGTTGGTATCCGCTCATTCTTCGGGTCATATCTTTATGTTAGTCCCAAGTTTTAGTAATAGGGTCTAAAGAAATCCTAGCATTCAGTAGACCGGTGGGCTAAAAAATGGAAAAGGGCTGTGTGTGCTGACATGTCGCCTGTTGGAGTTGGCTGTTTGTGAAGGCAGGGACTTGTCTCCAGCCTCTCATTCCCGTGGGACTCCTTCAGTACAAGCACACTCGCCTCTTGGTTGGTCTGACCCCTCATCGATGGCCAAGGGGAACATTTTCCTGTAATATTTGCGTTCAATATTGTGTGGCTCCATTCAGAATTCGACTGTAAAAATATGTATGTGTGTATTTTTGCAGGCTTATGATGAAAAAGACTACAGGAGGGTTCGGTTCATAGGTCGTCAGAAAGAGGTGAGTGAAAGATTTAGTAAAAGAGATGTGAATTCATAAACAGGTTGAGCAGCTCTGATAAAAAGTGTGAAGGGTAATGAACACTGATATACCACGGTGAATTCTGCACCTGACTTGGATGGTGGGTTGTAACGAAAACACAGGCACAGTGAGTAAAGGTATTACATATAAATACCTTTAAGCTCTGTATCGGGTATAAAGATACGAAGTGGATTTCATGTTTATACTTGTGTCCATCTTTGAGGTAGCTCATGTGTATGCAAAACTCAAATCTGATGCATTGGCTGGTCCCAGGCTTCTCATGGAACTGGTACTTAGTGTGTGCCAGTTTAACATAGGAGAACTAAAGAAATTCTCCCATATCCCAAGCACCCTAGAAACTCAGAAGTCCTAAATGTAAATTGTGTCAACTTTTGTTTTTTCCCTTTCAGAATACATAGAAGCCTGTAAAGTAGTTTAGGTTCTTATAAGCGCAATTTTGTTTTCAGTTTGGTACCTGTCACACTGTTTTTATTTGCTGTGATAAAACACCACGACTAAAAGCAGCTTGGGGGTGAAAGGGTTTATTTCATTTTATAATTCTCAGGTTCCCTTCCTGAGGGAAGTCAGGGTAGGAACTTGAGGCAGGAACTGCAGCAGAAGCATGGGGGAATGCTGCTTACTGGCTTGCTCTCCATGGTTTGCTCAGCCTGTTTTCTTATGGCACCCAGGACCACCACTAGTCCAAGAGTGGCACTTCCCACAGTGAGCTGGGCCCTCCCAATCAGTCATCAATCAAGAAAATGCCCCACAGATTTGCTTGCAAGCTAATCCTATGTAGGCATCATCATCATTATCATCATCATCATCATCATCATCATCATCATTTTCTCACAGATGACCCTAGCTTAAGTCAAGTTGACATAAAACTAGCTAGCACAGTATCTCAGATTAAAGGAAGACATACTATTAAATTTTATTTTTCTGATGACTTTTGAGGTAAGATTTTTATAGTTTTCATCAAATAAACTGTGCTATGCTCTCCCAGGATAGGGGTAACCTGAGTAGGTTCAGTCCCTCACACAGGGGAAGGTCATTTAGTTCAGACACCTGTGACTATGCTAGACTAGAAAGAAGGCTGGGTCTGCTCTGCCTACACAGGAAGTTTCTCTGTGTCACTTGTGTCTGCAGTTCCTGGACTCCTCCTACTGATATGGTAGTCGGCAGTCTGTCCTCTGTGGTTCTAGACTGTCTTCCATGTCTGCCTTCAGTCACTCTCCTTCTCTCTGAAGTCAGCTTGATTCTTTTTGTTCTACCATAGCTGCTAGTAAATCAGAGTTTTCCTGCCCTTGCTGATCTTGGCTACATTGTCCCAGTGTCTAGTTTTTGACTTCTGCTTTGTAACAAACTCACTTGCTATGCATTGGTTAATTGTGAGTTCATATACTCAAGTTTCAGCCAGTGTCCTGTTGTGTCTAATGAATAAGAGGCAGAGAAGTTTATAATCTCCCTCTTTTGACTCCTTGATTATACTGCTTGGATGTCAGAAGGATAAATTGAGAAGGATCCTGAGGTCCATTCAGGTTCAGTGAAAGAACGCTGGGATTATTTCTGATGTCTGTCAGGTATGTGAGGGTGGTATGTGTGTGTGTGTGTGTGTAGTGTGTTGGCATTAAATGAGTGGAAGCCAGTGAACTTGTATTCTTCAGAGGCTTCAGGGTGAAAAGCAAAGGCTACTAATTCCCAAGTTTGGTTTCTCGCTTGTACCTCGAATATTTTTCATAGTATTTGTCACTGTAGGTATCTAGGAGATGGATTGCCTTGGGAGTAGCATAAGGCAACTTCTCCCAATGTGGCAGGACAGATCCCTCTGTTTTACTTTTGGGTGCTGCTGTCTTCCTCATTATTGTGGCCTTTACATGTGCTCCTGCATACAGTCCTTGAGTGTGGTGGTGTGTACCTGCTGCACACAACCCACTGCTGTGTGCTCCTCCCGCCTTCAGTATCTACTGTGATGTTGCACAGCTGCTGCACACTTCCCCTGCCTTCAGTCCTCCAGTGTGGTGTTTTGGATCAACAAGTACGTGGTGTTGAGAACAGGACAGTTCAGTATTCTGTCAGGAAAGGTATTTTCTCTAGCTAGGTGTGCAAATGTGACATCGGAAGTTGGACACTGGTGCGTGTTGAGAGGACTGGGCCGGCCCAGTGGATCCTGGAGATGTTTGTCCCAGTGGAGGTGCAGCATTTACTCCCAGGTATCCCGGGCGTTAACAGATTGTGTTACTGAGGGTGTGGCTAGACTCCTCATGGCAGGGCTGCGGGTCAAGTAGCCGAGGAGGAGATGTGTCCTGAAGCCCTGAGCCTGGTCCCTAGCTTCATTGTCTGTGGTTTCTGGCTGGCCTGGCAGAGGGTCACAGGGAGGAGTTTAAAGATGAACTGAGACAGCAGAGCCAGTGCGGGTGGACAGAAGCACTGTGTCAGTGCTTCTCGGGAGCTAGCCTGGTCCTGTCCTGTCCTGTGAATAGCACTCAGACCCACAATCCTGGTGTCCTGTGGTTCATCACTGTGTGGGTTTGGGTGCATTTCTGCTGTGAACAATTGTTTGCTGGGTGGTGAGGAGGCATCTGCTCAGGCATTCTCTTTAAACACAAGTTCCCTGTTGATGGGTAATTCTAAATATTTACTTATTTATTTTGGTCTTAGCATTTATTACCCTTTTGGAAGTGTTGGGGACGGAACTCACCCCACATGTACCAGGTAAATGTTGTGCCTTTAAACCATACCTTTAAGAGACTGTTACAGAGCCCTGTGGGTCTGCAGGAGAAGGTATGAGTCCCACCTACACTCTTCCTGGTGGTTGTGCCCTGCCTTACAGAGTTGACGAACCATGTAGAACCTGGTTCTACATTTGCAGACGGCTCCCCCAGATGCTGTACACTCTGGATTTGCCCAAGTGTGTGCTTTTTCTTCCCTGGACATTCTTTGACCTGTTTCCCTCTGTTTCTAGTCTGACTTTCACCAGTCAAAGGTTAGGAAATGTGCTGTATCTTGATTTGATCTGAGGACTGTGGGTGCAGGTGCTGCACAGTTGGACCAGCTCTGCAAGAAGGCTGGGAGGCATTCAACAGGATCCTGGCTGGCTATGACCCGAGGGGTTTGATGCCTGCAAAGGACCAAGTGTCTGGGTCTGTGGTGCATCTTCATCCTGACTGGATGCTCCCCTTGTGCTGTGCTACCTATTCTTACCCTGTAAGAAAGAGGCCCAAACTCAGGTCTGATGTCCTAGAGCAGATGGTACCCTGGAACCCTGAATGAAGAAGAGGCAGAGCAGTTGTTACTTGATTGTCAGGTGTGCACTGAGGATGTACAGTCCTGTGGTGGCATGTGGAACAGCAGCCTTGCCCATAGTTGAGGACCCTTGAGTGTCACTGGGGCCTCTGGTGTCATGCTCTGGGCCACCAGGCTAATGTGTTTCTACCTGCAGGAGCTCAGGTCTTCACCTCGGGTTGGTGGGCACCTAGTGGTCACAGACAGTGCCAGGGAACCCTTGTTTCCATGAATTGCTGCTGCCCTCAGCTCCCTGGAAAGCAGGTGTCACTTGCAGTTTGAAACTAAGCAGTCGGGCAGAGTATAGGACAACAGAATTGGGTCTATTGTGCACAGCCCTGTGCTGATTTTCTGTTGTCAAGGTTAAGAAACAGGCCTCCCTAAGGGAAAGGCTCTCATCAGAATTGTGACTGTAAATTAACCTGAATTTAGAAGGCTGTGGCATGTCAGAAACAGTGGTTATAAGTCAGGATTTCAGAGGACAATATTTGTTAATAAAATCAGAACTCAGACCTAGGCCAGTGGTGGCAGCTTCTCTCCAAGGCAAATGCAGGTTTCAGCAGCCCAGGGTGAGGCGGAATGTCATACACACAGCTCAGAGGCTGCTGTGGGCACTGCTCCAGTTGTGCTTGTGATTTATGGTTCCACACATGCATACATATGTTGTCTGAATTGTACTTGAACCAAGCTTTGAGTTTATTTTACATGGGTAGCCTTCCGTTCATGGATCCCACATCTCCCAGCATTGTGTAGTCACCTGGTCACTGCTTCAGTTGTACATTGGTCTTGATGTATTTCATAGCATACTGTTTTATCTTTAATAACTCATCTTAGTTTGAAAATAAAGGAATATACTTTCTCTAGAGACCATATTGTAGACAAATGAACTTAAACCTGAGTATCCTTCTGCTAAGCCAGGTGACCATCAATAAGAAAATAAAAGACTGGCTCTGAAGGTTTACTTCACCTCTGTGTAAAGTGACTTCACAGTGTTGGACAGTTTAGGCACTGTGACAAGTCCTAACAGTTCTTCCTGTTGGCTTTCCCTTGTGACCCAACAGTGCTTTCCTCCCACTCGTCCTCTTGGGAGGAAGGAGCAGGGCAGAGCCTGGTTGAACACACTGCAGATATGGCATGTGGTTGGGGTGTTTACTACTTGGGTTCTTTGTATTCCTGCCTCGAACCAAGTACCATGGAGCAGATGTTAATTATGGGAGGTCAGGGCTGCCCTGGAGTAGTGATTAAATGACAGGAGGGCAGGCGCTTGTCAGTCACCAATGTGGAGGTGTCAGCTGTCCTTCCTACCAGGAGACATCCAGGCCTGGCAACTGCCCTGATGGGTTCCTGTGAGTGTGTTAGTATGACCTTGGTGACATGCTGTCACCTCTTCAGACTCATAGGATTTACACCACAGGGCTTCATTTGTATAGTTGCTGCCTTTACTCACTCCGAGTGCATAGAACAAACAGCCTTTCCTAGCTGTTCTAGATGCCGGTGCCAAGGAGCTGCCTAATTGTCACAGGACTGTGATCTCAGAGGACTGCGTTCATGGAGGACTATGTTCATGGGAGACTCCGTTCATGGAGGACTGTGTTCATGGGTGACTCCGTTCATAGAGGACTGCGTTCATGGGGGGACTCTATTCATGGAGGACTGTGTTCATGGGGTCTCCATTCATTGAGGACTGCGTTCATGGGGGGACTCTGTTCATGGAGGACTGTTCATAGGGGACTCTGTTCATAGAGGACTCTGTTCATGGAGGACTGCGTTCATGGGAGACTCTGTTCATGGAGGATTATGTTCATGGGAGACTCCATTCATGGAGGACTGTGTTTGTGGGGGACTCTGTTCATGGGGGACTGTGTTCATGGAGGACTGTGTTTGTGGAGGACTCTATTCGTAGGGGACTCTGTTTACTGGAGCACTGCGTTCGTGGGGGACTCTGTTCATAGAGGACTCTGTTCATGGAAGACTGTGTTCGTTGAGGACTCCATTTGTAGGGGACTCTGTTTACTGGAGGACTGAGTTCGTGGGGGACTCTGTTCATAGAGAACTACGTTCATTACTATGTTCACAGAAGACTGTGTTCATGGAAGACTGTATAAGGGGAGCATATTCAGTCACTGCTAGAGAATATGACTGATGCTGTTTTGCTGCAGCATGCTTCCATTTCCAGTGTCTTCCGTAGTGTTTACAGAGCTGGACCTCGAAGGAAAGACTTTAGCAATCTATAATTGATAAAGTGCCCTAAGGATCTCTAACCCTTCCCATAATGTGCATATTTCTGTGAGCATGGATCCCAAGGATGTCGTAAGAAGGGATAGCATCCTGTCTGTATGGCAGTGGTGTCTTCCCTGCACTCTTTTCTGAGCCAGATTTGTAGATTTCACATTAAGCTTCATCCTCCCCCACCCTCCCCAAGCCTGTGGGCTGTGATCTAACTGCATTGCTGAGAATGGTATTACCGCTCCCTGTCTATATGCCAGAGAGTGCAGGGGCTGAGCAGCCCTGGCTCCAGAAGTGGGTGACTTTTTGTGATGCATCTTGTGGCAACTCTACTGAGGTTGAAGAAATGCTGGGTTGCATGTCCTGGGAGCCGAGTAGTGGCACAGAGCTTTCCTGCTCATCATAATCAAGATACCTTCAGAGGATGGCTGATCACCCTCCATGGCTTCAGAAACTGATGAGAAAGGAGGGCAGGATCCTGCTCACAGGTCTAGCATGCGTAAAGTGGCATAGAGTCCAGCTTGTAGTCCTGACGTACATGATGAGACCTGTGGTCCTTTGCAGGCCTACTGTGTGAAGGGATGTGGGACCTACTCACAGGTCTAGCATGTGTGAAGGGATGCAGAGTCTGCTGGAAGGCCTGGTCGGCATGAAGGTCACGTGTGCACAGTCAGAACAGTTTGCAGCCCACAGATAAGTGTGCAGTTCTCTCCCTGTTTATGTATAGATGTTAGAGCTCCAGCGCGCAGCTTTGGAGTATTTACACCACCACCCCCTCCCAAATCTTGGTGTTCCATCTGAAAATGGGCTGTGAGGGAGTCTGGTGCAACCAGAACACTGTCCAGTCTCTGGGCTGTTTAAGTCACTTTGAAAAATAAGAAAGCTGTGAAATGGAAGGAATAGTGTAATGGCCCCTCTTCCCATTTGCTAGGCTTTCACTGCCCACAGCAGTCAACTGAGCTCATTGTGAGGCACTGTATCTGTCCTTGGCTTTGTTCTGTCAGCATGTAGTACCACTACCCCAGGTTGTCTGGGATATCAGGTTAATTGATCTAAATTTGCCAGAACACATTAGAGCATGCTGACCTCAGAACCTGTGATCATGACAACAGTATCGCATCTAGAAAATTACAGTAAATGCTTTAATTGATATTCTCAGCTATGTTATGTTTTTAAAACTGTACAACTTGACTGTCCTATGAGTCATGTGGAGGAAGCTCTAGTACATCGCAGTATTGGGCGGATAAGTGTGCTTCAGTGTGGTGGCAGGCTTCATGGCGGATGGGCACAGTCTCTGTGTGTTTGTGCTCCACACACAGGAACCATCTCCAGGAAATGCATGCTGTGGTCCTGCAGGAGCAGTGGAAACACTAATTGCAGGGCATTTTTCAAGTGGGCAGAAGTCAGCTTTGCTGGAGGTGCACGGCATGATCAGGAAGTGGCCCCTTGGGTCTTCCCTGGCATTCAGCCTCATTAAGTGTCTGTTAGTGAAGTAGAAATGTGCAGAGTAAAATCCTAGCTGTGCGAGGAAATCTGGTAAGAGAGACACTAGTCATTCATTACTCAGTAATCCACCTGACGGAAAGAGAGTGCAACGCAGATGTTGCAGTATGCTACAATCTTTTACTCTCAATTTAGGGAGGGAGAAAGGAAAGATAAAAATCTTCACCGCTTTTACAAGTGGACTTAGTACAGAAAGAGAAAGGTAGAAATCTCCACATCTTTTTAGGCTGCCCTAAGCTTGAATCTCTTCAACCTTTGTTCTCACACTAAGGACAGCAACCCAACCAATGAACCACCAACCAACGTCCACCCTGACTCTCGGGGCTTCAGACCTTTTATGCCCTAAGTCAAAAGTTCCCATAAACCCATGCAGCACACAATCCCAAAGACAAGCTACAGGTGCCAGAACGACTGCACCCAACCAAATTATAGCCACCTGCATCAAGCATTCCAATTCCAACTCATAAACAACTATACCACAGCTGGGGTGGGAACGCAAACCTCTAGTGGCTAGTCAGTCAAACCAAAAAGCTTTTCTTACATAAAAAATCCAAGTGTTCCTTGACACACAGAATCTGCAAGTGATCAGAGAGAAGAGTAGTTAATTGGTGAGGGACATCATAAACATCAGTAATTAGACCATGCCACTTACCTCTGCCGATAAATTGGAAAAATTAACTAAGATGGATAATTCTGTAGGAAAATAGTTTACCAAAAATGACCCCAGAAAGGTAGAACTAAGTCAGACCAATATCTACAAAGAAGCGAAGTATTCAGTTTTCACATAACACCAGGCCCTGATGGTTTCATGAGTGGATTCTCCTGGGGTTTTAGGTCTCCAGTGAATCTGTACTACATGATTTGTTTATGAATAGAGAGCATGGTGGAACACTTTGAGACGCTTACTTAGTGAACACAGACAAATGATGTCAGAGGGACATCTGGTATTTGCAGACATGGCGTCCCAGAAGGGCATATTACCCCACTAGTGGAGTCACTGTGAGAATCAAATTGAAGAACATTCTAGTTACAAGGAGAAAGGTGTGTGGAGACACCCTGGGATGTTGTCCACAATAAAGAGTCTGAAACCATCCTGGGCTGGGGAAACATTGGAGCTGTCACTGGTCAGAGTAGCTTTATATTCTGTACAAGCCTGTTACACTGTTATACCCATATTCCACATGGGGGGTAGGTGATCCATTATCGTTAGCTGAGATCACATCGTTTGGAAATACACATGGCAGTGTGTAGAGGCCTAAGTGGTGTGGCCATCTAAACTATCTGTTGGGTTTGGGAGAAGTGTGGATGTGTGTGGGGAAGAGATGATATGAGACAGGGCAGGTGACTCAAAATGAGGCCACGTCTCAACAGATACTGAATCCGAGGAAGGTGAAAGGGAGAATTTGTCCTGTTCCAAGTCTGAAAGTGTGGGATTATATCCCATTGCAGCTACACATGGTGTGTGCCCTCCTGTGGCTTATTGACTTAATTGTGTTTTGAAAGGACCTCAGGATCTCAGTGTTCATTTCGAGTGAAGTTGTATTGACTTTATGGATTTGAGTGGGTGCTGCACACATAACTTGTATGAAATTACAAATATTTTGTGTTTGTCTGTTTTTTCCCTTTCCTCGTTCTAGGTGAATGAGAACTTTGCCATTGATTTGATAGCAGAACAGCCCGTGAATGAGGTGGACCATCGGATCATAGCCTGTGATGGAGGAGGTGGTGCCCTGGGCCACCCTAAGGTGTACATAAACTTGGTATGGAGCTAAGCAGCTTGCTGGTTCTCAGTGGTCACCTTTCCTCCCAACCGCCTGCCCTGGCTCTTAAGGTGTCTTCACCATGCATGGGGTGGACCCAGATAACGGCACAACTCAGAGTTTATCTTGTGTTTTCACAGGCATTTCTAGTTGTCAGTGTATTTCAAGTTTAACTTGATTTTCAATGTACGTCTAATTGGGATTTGAGGTAAAATATAAAAGCTGAGATATTTCCTTTTGAATCTTTTCAGGACAAAGAAACAAAAACGGGAACATGTGGCTATTGTGGCCTGCAATTCAAGCAGCAGCATCACTAGTGAGGGCTGCGTCCTGGTCCTGACACCTGTGGAACACCTCCATGTTAGGTATTGGGTGTGAGAGCTGCTGTGTGCATGGTGTCCCTTGTTATGAATAAAGGGTGCTACCACCATGGACAGTGAGCTGTTTGTTTCTTTCATAGTGTGAACTTCTGGAAGTCAATGTTCATGTAGCAAATATGAGCATGAGCAGCTTGCTCTGGAGCACCTTCCCCTCTAGTGTTGGGTCCTATGTGTGAGCACCAGGCACTTCCCCAACTCTTCTCACCTGTGGGATAACCTGAGTAAGTGGCTGAGGGGAGGACGGGCTTCACTCTTACACACACACTCTGGGGCTGAGTCTGAGGCAGATCTGTGCCTTCACCTGCAGATGCAGGATCCTCCTCTTCATCCTTCATCCCGACACCAGCAGAGCATCTTCAGGACCTGGTTGGAAGGCATTTACGGTCACTGGCCCAGTGAAGGATGTGCTGTGCCACTAATGACAAGAATCATTAGTGGAAGGAGTCCACGAAGATGGAGAAGGTCATGAGGAAGGAGTTGGGAATCCCCAGAGAAAGGTTCTCGTAGGCCAGGGTTATTTTCTCTACTCGTACAGTGATCACGAGTAGTGATCTCTACTCGTACATCTCTTGCAGTGATGGCAGTCCTGCACCCCTTGGTGCCCAAGGTCCAGGAGCTGGATGCCAACCCAGAGGCTTAACAGTTCCAGGATTTTTAGAAGCCAGAAACAAAGGTCTAGGTCAGTGGTTCTCAACCTTCCTAATGCTGCGGCCCTTTAAACAGTTCCTCGTGTGGTGAACACCAACCATAACATTTTTTTTTTTTGTTGCTACTTCATAACTGTAATTTTGCTACTGTTAAGAATCATTATGTAAATAACTGATACACAGATGGTCTTAGGCCACCCCCATTGAAAGGATTGTTTAACCCTCAAAGGAATCCTGACCCACAGGTTGAGAAAAGCTGGTCTAGATAATCAAAGGAAGGATCCTCTTTGCACCAGGCAGTCTTCTACTGTCCTCTAGCCTGTTTGGAAATAGCTGCCGGATCGTCTAGGGGTCGTGGAGACTTGTGATGGTAAAAAAAAAATAAAAAATCCAGCACTAGCTGTTTTGAAATAGTGGCAAGAACAGTCTTCAGGAGTTGGAGTTGGGCTTTGCCAACAAGCAGCTGCACTTGTCATGTAGTTTCCTCAAGGCTCTGGTGTATTCAGAGCAAGTGGTCACCAATGTGAGGGCCAGCCAACTGGCTGATAGGCTAGTATTTCTGTGCTCAAGCAGCTGAGTCACCAGGGAAGGGCCCGGCAGCTGCCAATTAGGAAATCAACTCATTCCAGTCCCCAACATCTTATTTAAAGGAAAACATTAAAAGGGCCACTTACAACAAAGACTTAATGATGCTAACTGTTCCTTAATCCTCTGTCAGATGCACGGCTGGCAAAGATTCCCATCCTGTTGGCCATGTCTTCACCCAGTTGAATGAGAAGCTTTTTCATGAAAGCCTTTTATAGGACTGACAGGAGCTTGTAACATGGGAAGCCAGAACAGCAATGCAGAGAACAAGCAGTTGTGAAGGTGTCTGCAAGGACACTGTCTTCTAGCTCTGCAAGGATACAGAGCTAGCCCTGAAAGCACAAGGTAAACTGGAAGGTTTCCTAATGAGATGACTGTAGACCTGCAGTCCTACCTGCCAGAGAAACCCATGGTTCACACCAGCTAAAGACTCAGATGGGGACTTGGTCCATCAGTGACTTCCTACACAGAAATCCAGCTCTAAGGAAGCAATTCATTGTTTCACACCTGGAGCCATCTTATGACGGCTACTGTTAGGGGCCAAATTGCCCCAGGGGTCAGGGAACTGGGCACAGTCATCATCCAGGGCCCCAGGACACTACATCATATAGACTGGAAAACTACACAGGACAGTCATGGCTGACACGAGCTACTGAGATGTTTGAGCAAAGGGGAATGCTGCTGGGTGGAAGAGTGCTCCCACCCTCTGTGATGGGGAGATAAGTCATTTATGGGATCTCCAGGGAGCTGGTGGCCAAGGCCCGGCGTTCCACTGACGGGTCTTTCAATGTTCCCTTGCCCGCACCTGTGATACACGCTGCTCTGAGATTGTCATGGCCATGCATGCAGACGGGTCTGTGAACTGACTGTATGAGTATCCAGGACAACCCACATAATCCCAAGGTTTGGTGGATGAGAAGGGCTTGCTGGGAGGACATACCAGCTAGCCAACACAGGCAGGGTAATAGAGTGAGGATGTGTGCAAAGAATGAAGTGTCCTATATCAGAACAGGAGCTTTGCTCCTGGTCATTCAGTCTGATTCTAAGCAGATGGAATCTGAAAGCAGTTGCAAGCAGCTGTGCTCATATCTGACAGATCAGACTTCAAGATCTCTAGACAGAAGACAGTGACCTCACATAATGTGAGGCTGGATAGCACAAGCCTGAGACTGAGTTGGCGATCCAACATCCACGTAAAAGTTGCCTCCTGCTTGTCCAGCTGGTTTCATCCTTAAGGTTTCATTTCTGCTTATTCTCAATTACTAGAGTACTAAACTCCCCACTTACCTGCTGTGCTTTTTCTAACTTCCTCAGATGGGTAATTTATTTTGTCCGTGTCTTTCTTTTTCTTACATTTAAAGCTATGAATTTCCCTTTAGTCTCAGCTTTAGCTACAGCTCCCAATGCCAGGAAGTTGTCACTTCATCACTACCCATTTACAAATGTGTTAGGCGAGTGGATTTTTCTGTGTGGTGGGAATCTAAGGAGCTTGCACATGCTAGGCAAGCTCTTCACTGAGCTACACCTTCAGCACCCAGTCTAAATACATTACAGTTGTGTTAATGGTATCTTAGGATTGCTACTGCCATGATAAAGCACCATGACCAAAGCAACTTGAGGAGGAAAAGGCTTATTTGGCTTACACTTACACATCATTGTTCATATGAAAGAAATCAGGGCAGGAACTCAAATAGGGCAGGAATCTGGAGGCGGGAGCTGACAGGCTGTGGAGGAGTGCTGATTACTGGCTTGCTCAACTGGGTTGGTTAGCCTGCTTTCTTATAGAACCCAGGGCCACCAGCCTAGGGATGTCCATGTCCACAATGGACTGGACCCCACAGCAGTCACTAACTAAGAAAATACCCTACGGGCTTGCTTGCATCCAGATCTTATGGAGGCATTTTCTCAATTGATGACTATAGCTTATGTCAAGTTGACATAAAACTGACTGGTACAAATAGTGAAGTTCATGGGCACCTGGAAATCACCTAATGCTAATTTGTGTTGTCTTGGAATGTTCTCTGCACACTTCCAGTCATTTTAACATCAGTAATGGAAGGGAAAAATAATGTAATCAAGATATAATATAAAAAAATAAAAATTAAAAATAAAATCAATAAGCTTTGTTTCGCAGTCCATTAGGTGGCTGATTTCTAGGAAAGTCTTGCATACACCCGTAGATGGAGGGGCCGGGACTGCCTTTCCATTTCATTTTTTTCCTTCCATTTTAGTTTTATTTTTCCTTTGAAGACTGTTGTTGAGACTGCTGTCCGCTTCCTCCTTAAAGGTGCCTTTTCAGTGACTGGATCCTTTCAGAGTTATGCCGTGATTTCCTCTAACATTGTGCTTTGAAGCCTGTTTGCCAGCCCTTAGTTTGACCTTCGTTTGGATATTGTGACTGATAGTATCTTCATTGTCAAGCCCACTAGGTTTTAAAATTACCTGTGAGTCACCTCTGGGTCTCTGTGATAGTATTTCCAGAAAGCTTTAACTGAGGAGAGATGTGGTAGTGTCATCTTATGGGCTGGGGCCCCTGGATGGAGATGGAGGGAGCACCAGCAGTCACCCCTCCCTGCTTCCCCACTGTGGGTGCCATGTGAGCAACTGCTTCAAGCTCCTGCTGCCTCGATTTCCTGCCTGATAGATTGCACCCCCAAACCACCAGCCAGGATGAACTTTACTTCCTTGAGTTGCTGTTAGGTATTTTTTCATTGCAGTGTTTAAAGTTGGTAGCACACTGGTTTTAGTCCTTTTCTCGATGACTTTAAAGCAGCTGAGTTCTTATGTTTACCATGAGTGATGCTTAGCTGGAGCTTTGCTGTTTAGCTTAAATTCCTTTGTGTCTTACCTGGAGGTCTTACTCCACTTTCATTTAATGTAACTGCTAACATTTCAGTTTTAATCTACAATTTTATTTTGCCTGGTTTCTCTCAAGAATTTCATACTTCTGCTTCTCCTTTGCTTAGGAGAATTATTTCATTATTCACTTTGGACACATCAGTTTCTGTCTCTTCAAGACAGAAAGCTCACAGGCAAGCTGGAGAAAATGTTGGAAGCTCACATGGTGAAAACAGTTCCTGGTCTTCCACGACATAGGTTGACACCAGGAAGTAGTGAAGGCACAGAAAGAGGTAGAGACCAGAGGATGAGAGGAGAGAGAGGTGGCCATCAGTGGTGAACGGGTGTGAGGCTGTGCTGCAAGTTATATACCGGAATGTGGCAGACAGAAAATTTTAATTTTGGAATTTATCTTAAGGAGTTAGGATAGTTAAGCACGAAGACTTACATATAAGGCTTTGTGGAGGACTATTGGCAATGAGCAGATCATGTAAAACATAGTCCTGTTTAGATTCCTTTGCTAATTGAAAGATGATACAAAAGCATATAAACAATACGGTTCATTGTTGGCTAGAATATGTATTGAACTGAGTGTTCAGAAAACAAGTGGCTGGTTCTGGCCAGCTCTGCAGCCTGGTGGCCCATGTATGATCTCATTTACAGACATTTTTACTAGTACAGTGGCCAGGAAATTCTGGGAATGGGGCTTGGGGGTTTTACTGTCTTTTGTAGTTTTTGAAATTTTGATAGTAAATGTATCATATAAAAATACTGTTACTGTGCAAAAGATTTACACAGAAAAATATCTTACCAATTGCTAAAAATTGTAGAAAAGAGAAAAATCCACCATGTTCCATCAACACAGAGGCATCAGCCAATGTGTTCACACCGTGGTCCATGGTGGGACCACGCTGACCGGTGTCTGCAGCTCCTGGTAAACCTCACACAGACCCCTGCATCCTGCCATGCCCTGCTTGCGCTCACCAAGGGAGACTTAGCAGTGGAGGAAACAGCTCTCTCAGTGTTTGAGTTACCTGCTATCCTCTTCAGATCGGCACTTTCAATCAAATGCACATATCTGCTGTGTTCAACCGCCATTGCCAGCTACGAAATACACCCAGTGCTGGAGGAACTAGATAGATGTGGTTAGAAATACTTAATTTTAAACTCATACCAAACTCAGCGAAGTGAATCTGTATAGCCAGTGGCTACTTTGTAGCTCAGCATTAAAGATAAAGAGACTCTTTCATAGTTGCAAACCCTGCCAGACTTCAGCAGAGGGAACCACCTGTCATGGCAAGCGTCATACTGGACAGTGGAACCCTGATCATCTGATCTCGGGTGTTTTTATTGCTACAAAACCTCTTCAGGTGTTACAAAGACTCCACCCTCTCATCCAAAGGCCTATTTGCATAATGAAGAAAACCTGTAGCTTAGTCTCATCCCATAATCCTTTAGCAGCCCAGCTATGTCACGTTTATGGTGGGGGAACTCAGGGACCAAGGGGAGTTTCTCTTCACATGGAGATCTCAGTGAACCACAATGGCTCTGCCAGAGACAATGAGCAGGTGTAGGTCATGAGGAAGCAAGGATCTTAATCACAGATTTACATAGAGCCAACACCTGCAGATAATACAAACTGCCAAAGCTTAGGCAGCCGTTTCCCCAACAATGTGAAAAACAATTATTATAAACATAACTAGAAATAAGCTTCACCAACAAATCTGGACCCACTAAGTCATTGTTGTTTTTTATTGTTTGAGACTTCCACACATGTACCTACTGCTCCAATTCTTCACTCGTCTCCTTCTACTTTTCTATCCTAACTTTATATGCTCTATTTTTAAATTCACTGAGTCCACTTTAAATTCATTGAGTACTGCCTATATGTGTGTGGGTGTGGGGCCACCGAAGGGATGTAGATAGCTTCTCAGAGGCTTCGTCCCTGAAGAAAACTGTCTGCTCCTCCTAGCAGCCATCAGTTCCCAGCACCTCCTTGGCTAGAGTGGGGCTTTGTGACCACCTCCCCATGCATGCAGGGGTTTCTGTGTGGCCTGACCTGATATTTGTGCATGTAGTCACAGCTGTGCTGAGTTCATGTGTGCAATGACCCTGTCACATCTGGAAAACACTTTCACTAAAGTCACTGATAACCTCTGGTTCATATAGTCTTTCTGTTTCCTCTTCCTTGATGATCTCTGAGGTGAGGAAGTGTGATAGAGCTGTCCCACTTAGGGCTGAGCATTCTGCAGTCTCTTATTCTATGAACTTGAACAGAGTATAGAAGGACTTTGTGTTCATTGCTATCTACTGCACAAAGACACTTCGCTAACGAGGGTTGAGAGATGCACTGCTATGGGCATAAAGGTAAGTTCTTGGGAACAATTTAATACTGTGTTCAGTTAACAGCAGAGGAGTAGTAGGTTCCCTCCTAGGGTCTGTGACCTCTCCAACCACAGGTTCTTGGCCCAGTTAATGGTGCCAGGCACAAGTTCCTTCTTGTGTAGTGGGCTTTAAATCCATTCAGAAAGAAGTTGATTACCCCCATGACGTTGTGCTGCTATTGTACCAGGGGTATAACCTGACAAGCCGCAGGATTCACAGATAGACAAGATTGTTGACTACTTTCTTCCCTGGCAGCATGCATAGCACCTTCCAGCACTATGAAAGCTATGAAGCTTCCAGGTGAGTAGCAGCTTCATTTCTTCATGCAGTATGGCTCAAGTATGTGGTATCTTCTTATAGGGTCTTATCAACTTCCGTAAGGTAATTAAGAGCAGTGGTAAAAACCTAAATATTTTAACCCCTTAGCTCTAAAAGTGTCCCTATAAAGGGAAAAATAGAAAGGAAGAAATCTTTACCACCCCTTCTGACTGTCTTTATCTGTCTAGACCTGGAGAACTGGACTAGCTTCTAAAATCTTCTATCCCATTAACTGTCCTTTAACAGAACTGGTGCCTGCTTTCCTTCCCAGCAGCAGTCTGCCTTCCTTCCCAGCAACGTCCTCTGCTTCTAACTGACAGTTCCAACTGCTACTGCCTCTTTTATCCCTAAGCTCTTCCCAGAAGTGCAAGCGGCATCCAATCATAAGGAAGGCTGCACAGGAGAGACTCCAAAATGCCCTGCTTCGCCACCACACCTGGTCTCCATCCTCCTACCCCACTTAAGGATTTTGCTCCATTATTCCCTTTTCGCAGCGTATACTGCCTGTGTTCTATCCCCTGCTCCATGGAATCTTGCCCCCCCCCATACATGGCCCCTTACTATTACAGGCTCCTATAAGTACCCCACTTTAAACACTCATATCAGATGATTCAAGCTAGCACCCACATATGAGAGAAAATGTGACATTTGTGTTTCTGAGTCTGGGTTCCTTCACTTAGGATGGTTGCTTCTAGCTCCATCCATTTACCTGTGAATTTTATAATTTCATTTTTCTTTCTAGCTGAATAAAATTCCATTGTGTAAATGTACCACATCCTCATTATCCATTCATCAGTTAAAGGATGAATAGGCTGTTTCCATTTCTGGCAATTGTGAATTAGAGCAGCAATGAACACGGATGAAGGAGTATCTCTGTAGTAGGGTAGTCCTTTGGGAACATGCCCAAGACTGATATACCTGGATCATAGAGTAGATCTATTTCTAGCATTTTGAGGAACATCTACACTGATTTCCATAGTGATTGCACCAGCTTGAATCAATTCAACAGTGCATAAGTGTTCATTTTTCCCTATATACATGCCAGTATTTCCTGGCATTTAAAAAAAAATCCTAGCCACTCTGGCTAGGAAGGTATGAATTTGCCCCTAGGCAAGGCAGAGTGTGGGCCTCCCAGGGCATGCTGCCTGCGACAAATGTTAATTCTTTTCACCTTCTGTCAGGACCCAGCCTGTACCCAGGTAGCAGGACTTCTGAGGGGCCACTCTTGGTTGCCAAGCAGAGCTTCTCACCTGACTCTCATACTACATAACACCAACAGGCTATTGGTACTTTCTAGAAAAGGGGCAAGAGCCTCACCTACTCTTGCAGACCAAGGCATACTCAAGCTACTCATTTGCACACAGCAGGTTCAGGAAGGGGCAGAGCCAGCAAGGCCATGCTGGGCTTGTGTCTGCACACATCTACATAGCCTCACCTGAACCCATACTTGGAAGCCACAGGCACAGTTCTGAGGTTCCACCATGTCCCCAGATGTCAGCCTTATCTTGTAAACAGGGTTCTGATATTCTAGGGATCACCCTGCCTTCTGTCTTTCCTGGGGATAATATGAATAAACGGTGAATCCTATCACTCCATGAGCAGTGACAGTGTGCTGGGAGCTTGAAAGACAAACAGCACTAGGCCCAGAGCCCCACCTGGCCATGCCTGATGGCATGGCAGCCTCTGCTCACACACTGGCCAGGGCTCCCAACTATATGTGTCCAACCTGCCCAACCTGCCAAGATAGAGGTGTGAGAACCCTAGAAGTTATTCAAAGATGGAGCTGAGAAATTAGGAAAGGAAGACAAAGGGGAAAGAGGATGCCAGGACCCAGGGGAGGGATCCAGTGTTAACACTGGGGCTGGAGGAGTCTGGAGACCTGTGAGGAATTTTCAGAGGGTCAGGCTGGACTGGTCAAATTTGATGCCCTTTTTGACCTGTTAGTTTCTATGTCTGAATTACCTATGTGGAGGACTATGTTCACCCAAGCTCTGAAGACATCTGGGTGAACACTCATTCTCCTGGCAGAGCTGCCAGCTGTCACCTTTATACCCCACACTGTCTCAGGGTTGAGCATGTACTGCCTTATGCGGGGGGTAATTAAAATGAATAATTTCAGAAATATAAGGGAGATAAACTTCAGGACACTTAAACATTGGGGTTTACAGGGCTCTGAAGAGGATAAGAGTAGGTCCCCAGGTGGCAGGTGTGAGTGACAAACTTGGCAGAGCAGCAGCTTCCAGCTCCTAGGTAGGAGGCCCAGCCCTGGACAAGGGGCAGTATCCGAGATCAGGGAAAGCTGCTACAAAGTATGAAGTGGGTGCTGAACAGGAAGCTTTGGATACTCCTGAGACTCCTGGCCCAGAGACCTATCCCCTTCTACTACCAGGCAGAATATTCTGGAAAATATCATCATCAGTCATGGGATATGGTGGAAAGACAGAAACGTGAGCTGTTCCCCTCAGAGTGGCTGTGGGTGGCCCTATTGCCTGGACATCACACTTCTTGGGCACAGGGGTTGACCTGTCCACACTGGTCCCTGCAGGGAGCAGGTGGCCCCATTTCCCTGGGTAGGTCAAGGGTTGGCTCTGAGGTGAGGCCAGGACTCAGGCCTAGCTGGCCCCTGCCTGCCCACTAGAGGGCAGTAGTGCACAGCTGTCCTCCTGGTCTCAGTGACAGGGAACCCAGGGGCCGGGGTGCTGGGTCCTTGGAGATTATCATCCCTGACACCGTGCAGAGCCCCACATTCTACAAATGATTCTGCTTTTGAAAATTGCTTTTGGGAACAGTAGCAGACATTTTGGGAGATATCTGAAAGTCAAGGGAAGCAAGACTCTATACCCCAAAGCAGGTATGGCCTCTTGGGGAGCCCTTCCTCTAACGCGACAAGCGGAAGGGAAAAGGAGACCCTTCAAATGTAGAATTTGCTGGGATTCGAGTTTTCATCTCTGAGCAGTGCCCCACCCCTGCCCAGCTGAGGATGTGTCCAGCTTGACATGTGGGCCACAGCCTCCCCTGTGGAGGCAGATGCTGAGACCCCTGGCAGCGGTGTCCCCCAGCCTCCTGGTTCCAGCACCTCATCATCCACGTTGCCATGAGGGTGGCCTGTTACTGCACCAAGAAGGAGACCAGTGGCTTCAGGCCATTGTGCCTCCTGCCAACAAGCCCTGCTCACGTGGACGGAGGCTGAGCGTTCTGGCACCGCAGTCCCGTGGTCACACTCCCCTCTCCTCGGGGGCCAGTCTAGTATTACAGTGCTAATCCACCAGACACGGGGGATTTTAAATTTCGTTTTTGTGCAGTTATTTAAAGTTTAAACTGATAATGTCTAACCCAATTAAATTCCAGTCAATCGTGCACTAAAGTCTTGTGAAATATGAATGAGGTGTCCCTGTGCTTCTTAACGACTTAATCTCCATGCTGATGCTCTGCTCCCGGGATTACCCTGTTGAAGCTGGGGAAGAAGCGAAAGTGAGACAGGCACATCCAAGTCAGATCAGACCGAGGATGGGGGATCCCAGCCTATCCTGAAGCCTCCTTACTTGCCTTGCTCACTGGGCTTCCTGGTACATGCAGAATTAAGAGCTATGGTGGAGAGCACCCACTATAGTCAGTCACCAAGATGAGGGCACATTTTGGGAGTGGCTTTCAAAGGCCACTGGCCACACTGGGCGTCTCCTCTCCCTTACCACATTGTGCGTGGCCTCCCACTGTTTTCGGTATGTGAAGGTTAACAACAGCTGGTGTTGAGTGTGGGCCGGTTTCCAGGCTTACTCTCAGGGCACCTGGTTCATGGCTGATGGTGATAAAGCTGCCCTCCACTGGATGCCTCCATCAACCAAAGCTGCCATGATCTGTGTGATCCCAAGCTTAGTTTCATGTTGGAATCCGGACTTGTGTGTGGTGGTAGGAGAAGCCCTTGGGACTTAAAGGAGCTGTGAGAGTCTCAAGAATGGCACCGGGAAGGTGCCCTGCCCTCTCCAGGATGGACTTCTTGGTGGGAGGTGAGGCTTGGCTCTACCTTGGTACTCTTTCCAAAGAGTCTATGAACAGTGGTTGTCCACCATGACACATGAAGAGATGTAATTCCAGGAGAACCCTGGCCACACTCGGATTGATACAGAATAGTGGTTCCTCAATGTGGCTGCTTTATAAAGCTGTGTTTTCTTAGATAGTAATTCAGAGTCTTCAAATTCAACCTCGTATAGCTTAAGACCAGGAAAAAAGAAAAATCCTGCTTTTAGGAGCAGAATAAAACAACATCTTTGAGACATGGGTCGCACTGGTTGATTTGTCATTCAAATCCTGGTGATCAAAAGCAAACAGTTCATTCTGGGTCTTTCCTGCTTGGTATCCTGCTCAACTTCTGGGGTTGCCCCATCTGCTAGTCCAATTGCCTCAGCTTCATTTGCATACATCAGCCAGGGCTGCTCGTTGGACACTGGGTACAGAGTGGAACAAGGTCCTTGGTCCCACCTGAGGTTTGGCCGGAACAGACAGGTCAGTCAGCAGACAGGCAGGATCCAGGACTGTATCTGTTCACCAGAGGACTAAATGGATTTGAGTCTGTCCTATGGAGTAAAGACTCAGCCAGGGTGGGAAGTACAAGGCAGAGCCCAGGGTGCTACCCTTAAGCCCTTAGGAGTTCAGGAAGCTCAGAACTTCCATCCCAGACTGAAGTCTCTGCTAAGTGTCAGGAACAGCTTAGGTTTGGGCAGGGCAGTGTTCATATAGAAGGCCAGGATAGTGGAAACAAAGGCAGGCTGCATGAGGTCTGTGTGAGGTGGCAGTGTGGCCCTTCTTCAGAGGACTTTCTCCTCCCCAGCTCCTGCTCTTTCCAGCTTGTAGCTGTCAGTGTAACAATGTTACTTCATTGAGAAATAATTCATGTCATAAAATCCACAAAGAAAAAAAGGCACTTAAAACATATAATGCAATAGTTTGGGTCATTATGTTACATTTTGAAACTATAGTAAAATATGAACATGAAGTTCACTATTTAAACATTTACTCTAGGATTCTGGATTTTGAACCACACACCAGGCAAATATGGTACCACTGGGCTAGAGCTTAGCCCCAGAGTTCTCCCTGTTGCCATTTTTAAGTGTTAAATTTCATGGCACTATGGACACAGTGTGCAACGATTACCATTGCCCACCTCCAGAACATTCTCTGCCGCCAGGAAACACGGATCTCCCTTCCTCTCCCACTATCCCTTCCATCTCCGTGAGTTTGCTGACTCCAGGACTCCACAGGGTTAGCTCACAGTCTTTGCCTTTTGCAACTAGCTAATCTTACCAGACATAATGTCTTCCAGGACCACTGTGTTGGGGCAAGAGTCAGAGCATACCTTCTTTTCAAGGCTCCGCAGCATGGCTGTAATTTACTTGTCCACCATCTCCTGATGGGTACCTGGCTACCCCCATCTTGTGTGTTCATGAAGGGTGCCGCTGTGACTTTGGGTGGGCAGTGTCTGTTCCCTGTCCTCGGTTCCTTTAGGAAGATGTTTAGCAGTGGATTCACTGAGCGATGTGGGGAGCCTGTGCTTACTCTTTTTACTGGCTATTTAATGTCTTGCTTTCTTGGGCACAGGGACACATACAGTTGTTACTTCAGGGATGAGGACCCTGTCTAGGAGTTGGAGTCTGGGACTCTCCCTGCCCTTGATTAGGCTCTTGACCAGAAGAGGTCAGGCCAGGCTCCACCAGGACAGCAGAAGAACAAGGTACTGTGATCATGGTCAGATGAGCTTCAGACAGGCTTCATACCTGTCTGCATACAGCAGTGTCCAGCATTGCTGACCACTCTCCACCACTGCTGAATGGAGACTGCACTACGACTCCTACTGTCTGCTGTGATACCACCACCCGCTGCTCTCCGCCTTCCACTACCACCTGCTGTTGGCCTCCATTGCCTACCACCACCGCCCTCTACTACAACACAGCCCACCATTGCCCTCCATTGCCTCTCACCACCTGTCAGCACCCACCATTACCTACCTCCAACATCACTGCCTTCTTCCACACCGCTGCCTGTCCACCACCACTGTCTCCACAGAACCATCCGTCATCATCCATCGCCACCTGCCACTGCCTACTGCTGTCCAAGCCCATCACTGCTCCCCACTCCACATTCACCATCTGCTGCTCTCTGATTTCTGCTCACATTGTCCACCTGTCCCTACCATCCACTGTCCTTCCTTAGCCTCCCACCTGGACGTTCTGGACTGGTCCATCGCATCCTCTCCACCTGGACACTCCCATCAGGCCGCTTCCATTTGCCTCGAGCCCAGTACCTACTGCCTGAGGGTGTCGCTCTCTTGGGGCTGTATCCCCTTCTCTGGGGTGTTGCTTTCCTGGGTTGTGTTGCACTCCTGAGGAAGTAATTCCTGTAAATTGTGACCCTTCCTTTGGTACTAGGGCCCCGGGAACCACAGACCCTCCTCTGAGATGTTAGGGGTATGTGGCCCTCCCAGTGGACTTTGGCCCTTTGGGGAATTGTATTTCCTGGGTGGTGGGATGTGGGAATGTTGTCCGTCTTTCTGGGTTAGGCCCTCTTCTTCCTCAGGATTCCCAAGCCTAGTTTGAGGAAGACCCCAGCCTCTGACCACACACAACTACTTTCTCTTCCTTCTGTCTCAGTGTCAGGGCCCTTCTAAGACGTGCCTTCACTGCCCATGGTCAAAATCCCCCAACCCTGTCCTAGGCTGGTGTCCCTTAGCTCCTAACATTGCCTGAGACCTTCTAGAGCCATAAATTCTATGTGGATAGGGCCCTACCCCTGGTGTTCCTAGGTCCTCAGCAATCTCAACATCAATTCACAGAGGAGCTTCAGTAAAATTCATGAGGTATCCTTAAGAGAGGTGGCCATGGAAGGAAGGGTGGTAGGATCCTGCACCCTTGGTCAGATCAGCTATGGAGTTTACCTGGCCTTGAATACAGGAGTCAGCAGACGTCATTATGGTGGTGCCCCCTCCCTGTACCCCCCCACCTCTATGCTGGGGGCCATGTGTGACTTTGATTGCACTAGTTGATGGGAAATGGAGTAGACACATGGAGAAGTAGAAAGCCCGTTTACAGAAGCTGTGTATGGTGTCCCAGGGTCTGCCACTCAGCTGGGTCTGTCCTTTGTAGGCGCTGGCCCGCATATTCTTCTGCTCTTCTCTTGTGTTTCTTGCATTTTGGAAGCTCTATGCAGGAAGCTGACTGGGCATATTGGTTGCACTGTGGTATGCAGGGCCTGTCAGTGAGTTGCAGGGCCTGCACTGGGAATGAATGGGCTGCATTTCCTTTGCATGAGCTGTAGTTTACTACCCTGGGGACTTTTCCAAAGCAAAGGCCTGGCAGCCTTCATGAGTGACACCATTTCAATGACTACCAACTTACGTGAGGCAGTTCAGGGTAAAATTTACTCCAGGGCTAGTAGAACCTTTACCAGAAACACGTCTTTCCTGGTGCTGCTGTGCCTCCCATCTGCCTTTCTGGGTCCACAATCTTGCAGCTGAGGATGGAAACCTGGAGCAGGAGCAGCTGACTCTGGGAAGAACTCAGGAGTAGACTTGCTCTTGGGGCTCCCCCTCCCTGCCGTCTTCCCTGGTGTCCCGGCTCCTGGTTCTGGGTCTCCTCCCATTTATCCACCACTGCTGACCACCACCCTCATCACTCACAGCATGGCTGCCCTCTCCCTCTGTGATGCCCCTTTTCCTCCCATCTGCCTCCACAGTCTGAAGGTTCTCAGGCCCTGGATCCTCGAGATGTGGGATGTGCAGTGGATCTCACAGACCCCAAGATAAACTTCCTGCCTTTATGATCAGCTCTTGAGTTCCCTGAAGTACAGGTCTAGAAGGTTTGTGGTTGTGGCTGTCTGCCTGCTGGCCTACAGCTTGCCCTGTTACCTGTATCCTCACCTTGACTAGAGACCCTGGGTTCATTCACTGATAGGCACCACCCTGTATCAGGCAGCTTCTCCATCTCTGCCCTTGAGCCTGGTATGCCACAGGTGCATATGGCTGTGGTTACTTTCTGGGGACTTGTCATGGGCATTGGCAGTCACTCCTGCTGTCTCTCAGGCTATGTCAGGAGGGGTCTGCAGCATGTTCTGCCCTAATTCCAGATCCTCATCATCTTCTAGTATCTGGCACAGTGAGAGACTTGGTTCTCATCTGTGCCTCTATAGGAGTAGCTGGAATAGGCTGAAAGGGCCTGGTATGTTCCTGTCTCTCCTCTCCATCAAATGTGTCTGTCTGAGTTCCCCCTGGAAGAGAACAGGGATGTGGGGTCTGGCTGTATCTCAATACCTACCTCAGGCCTTATACAAGGTGAGGGTAGCCACAGGGTTCTGAGACCCTAATGCACCCTGCCTGCTCCCATCCTAGCAGGCCATTTCAGGCTGGATTCCTTTTCTCCAAGTTTCCCTTGGCTGGTGTCAGAAGACTGGGCCTCCCTATAAGCCTCAGCCCCATGTAACAGTTTCCTCATTTGGAAAGGCCTGTCCCACACACCACAAGGGGTCTGTTTGCAGCTTGTGCCCCTTAGACTCAGGCCTAACACGCTGGAGAACAGAAAAAGGACCCTGCTTAACAGCCACAGCTCTGCTTTCCCCAAGCTTCCCAGTCACCAGCCCTCCCCAAAACTCGGTGTTAAATGTGGGTGGCAGCAATGGGCCCACCTCACTACTCCTCCTCAGTGTGTCCTCAGAGGCTGAGAAGGTTCTAGAACTACAGACAGGAGAATATTTGCTTCATCCACAGGCTGGAGACTCACTCCTTGGTTCTGTCCCTGTCATGGATGTGGGATTGTCTAGGAGACCAGGCAGCCTGGGCTCCCTGTGTGTCCACCTGCCTGTCCTCCAGCCATCAAAGGGCATTAGCAGTAACAGCAGTCAGGAGGCAGAGAGAACAGGCCTCCAAGACATGGCTGCTGCTCACAGCAGGAGGCTCACAATCAAATTCTAACGAAAGGTCACATTTGCAATAAGTAAGATGGGAATGTGGGTAATTGGTCGGGAGTGCTGATACTTCTGCGGACGAGAGCATTTGGATGGAGTCGGAACCTTTCTGCTCAGGTAATTAAAAATGAAATTTCACAGTATCATTAAAATGAGGGTGAGCAGGGTGTGATGATGTCATCATAAGCGGAAAACAGCCTTCAGGGAGGATTTGTAGTCTTGTCTTTGTTACTAAGAGGAACACAGCCTTTCCCTGGGTGGGTGGGGTACCTCCAAATAATCTGAAGAACAGCATAAGCCTCACAGACAGTCAGTCTACATGATCAAAAATAGGGGGAGGAATTGGTATACGGGATCCATATGATCCTGACCCTTCCAGTGACGGACAGCTGGCCACATCCCTGGCCCTTCTGCCTTCCTAGACGAAGAGTGTTGGCCCACCGCTGCATCATCTGGAGCTGTGTGTGGGGACCACTGACCAGTCAGTGTGCAGGCCAGCTGCAGCTCAGCTGGAGAGGGGGCCATTACAGCGGTCCTCACCACAGGAGCTGGAAAATCCAAATGCAAACTGCACCATTTGTGTACACCAAGGTAAAGTGGCACATCCCCAAACAAAGCACAGCAGTGTGGGAGCTTCATTTTTTTAATCAGTATTGTTTTAATAATTTCCCCCAATTCAACTCCTGAGCGAGCTATGGACACTTTCTCAAACCCTGCAGTGTGGGTGAGGAGCTGGGTAGAATCCGTCTGCAGTCCGTGCCAAGTGGTGGGAGCTGCTGTGATGTTACCAGGCCCTGAGGAAAGCCCCTGCAGCAGCTGCTGCTGCTGCTGCTGCTGCTGCTGCTGCTGCTGCTCTGTCAGGAGGCTCTGCCCTCTGGATGCTTGGGTGGGTCCTTTGTGTTTTAAGGATTTCTGTTGGATTTTACTCACAAAATTA
Source organism: Cricetomys ansorgei (assembly GCA_026225945.1). NCBI lineage: Eukaryota > Metazoa > Chordata > Mammalia > Rodentia > Nesomyidae > Cricetomys > Cricetomys ansorgei. Next base: position 4,752,540 of record JAMJFZ010000239.1, on the reverse strand, counting down.
CTTGACACTGCTGTCTTCTCTGACAACACAGGAAGGTGTCCCCAGCAAGTGTCTCAAAAGAGACTGAGAGCCCCATATCCCCCCTCCTCAAATCCTGTTATTCTAGATCTTTAGGACATGTTTTTGTGGTAAGCATAATTAATTACAAGGGTCATTTAGTGTATAAATAGAACGACTAATTTTGGCCCAAGTTTACTGAAATAGAAAGGAGGCTGACATAGTGGGGGAGGTTGACAAAAAATGCTTATTGTTAATTGAATTAAATTCCTAATGTGAAAATGAAATGCTGTGCCAGAGAGATTATTGTTCTCTGGAGCCTTTCTCCTATGATTTTGATATCTGGCCACCTTTAATCAACCAAAGCACAAGAAATGCACAGTTTAAAGTTTCCTCCTTTTATCTGCAAGGTTGTTTCCTTCCACCTGTGGGTGAAATCCTCTTCCACCTTCAAGGAAGATAAAGTGCAGAGTTTGTCATAATGGTAATAGCCAGTAAGGGGACATTCCAGGACAGCTCCTGGGCCCAGGGTTAATTTAATTGAGCCTCGGGCTTTACTGATTTGCCTGATCCCTTTGATAGCGGTGTTAACACAGCTGCTGAGGGCAGTGCCTGGCCCACTTCTCTTAGCAGAGGAATGCAGGCTCACTTTTGAGGACTCTGAGTCACCTTCCTCTGCAGCCCCAGATTCCCTATCTAGGGTTTGCATTCCTTCGCGGGAGCAATAGGTGACAGATGACAATCTAAAGGCCTCCAGTGATGGTGCTCTGGACTGTGTGGGCTCTACTGATCAGAGATCTTTGAAAGGCTTCCTCTTACTCCCCCTCTGCATGGGCTGCCATAGTTGGGCCCCTTGGGTGCACACCCTAGTTAGACTTCCAGGGACATCCTGTCAACACTGTACCTGGACTGTCCTCACACTGTGGCCAAACCTCTCCCCACTCCCTCCCTCCTACTTTGGGGATCTCTAGTGAGTCTCTTATTAGGGAATTTTCCCTCCCTACCATGCTGTCCTCTAAGCAGGCCCTTTGTCCTCAGATCCTCCAACTGGTCCCTGAGTGCTGTCTCATTTGTGGGGCTTCCTGTCCTCACTCTTTGGTACTTTAGAGTGCTTTTTTTAAAGCAAGAGTCTCCAGGGACGAGTGAGACTTCTTAGCACCTCTCACTGATGTCCTGTAAAGTGAGAAAGGATGGGTTCTATGCAGAAGACTCCCCAGGACCCAACAGCTGCTCAGTTGAATTTCACCACCTTTGTCATCAATGAGGGCCCATGAGAAGGTTTCCCACGACTCTAAGAGATGATCTCAGACTGCTGTAACTCCGCATGTTGCAGTCATATGACAGGATGGCAAGTCGTAACACCACACAGCTTACCCTAAACCTAGAAAATATAGTGTGGTGTCCTTGCAGAGGACAAGATCACATGGCCACATAATCTTCCTGGGCCCTGCCAAGAAAGGGCAGAACTGGACAGTATACACAGTCACCAGCACCACACCGGCCTCCGAGTGAAAACTAGCCCTTCTCAGAATCCAGCCCCTGGTGGCTAGTACCTGGAGTCCAAAAGTGTGCTGTCCTTCCTAAAGCAGTATCAGCAGCCCTGATCAGAGCCCCTCCAGGAGCCTCCATTCTAATATGACCTGGTAACTTGCCCAATCCAAAGCCCATCAAATCACCCATTCCTGCCTTGCTGCATATCTCCCTCATCCACACAGACACTAATCCCTGGCTGGGCCTTGGATGGACTGTATCACCTTGGATGTATCTGTCTCACCTTCCTACAGGCCAACGTGAGCTGGTACCCAGAGTGCCTAGGCCCAGGCCCTGGCTTGCAGTGCATCCCTACCCTCAGAGCCCCATGGGTCCCTGTGGGCTGAGACCTTGGGATAAGAAACAGGTGCCCCTTTAGTGATTCATCCAAGGGCCACCCTGGGTCCAGCAGGACCAGGTGTAGGGAGCGCTCTCTCTTTCCCCTCAGGACCATTTCTCTTCCCAGATAAACATGAAGAAGGAGGCTGAGTTTGGGGAAACCCTTTCACTCCTACTATTTTGGCCTAGGACTCTGAATTCAAAAGACACCAATCTGCTTTTGTCTTTCAGTCCCAGCCCCCTCTTCTACCAGGCTCTGGGGGTCTGGTCTGGTCTGACTATGGCTGCAGTCTGACCTCTCTTCTACCCCCTCCAAGCCTCAGACCTGGGAGGAAGCTTGCTCACTCACAAGGTGACCTTGTAAACCTGCTGTATGCTACAGAATGAGTCAACACACAGTGGGCCGGCAGTAGCCCAGTCTGCGCAGCCAGTGCACAGATATAACCACTTGAATTAGGGAACCTTCCCCTTTAGCCTAACTCAAAGGCTGGAGTGCAAAGGAAAGAGAAGGAAACTTCTATTAACAGCCACATTGTGCCTGTAACATGCATTTTTAAAAAGTAAAATAAAGTATTACTATGAACCCCATTCATTCTATCTATAACTGAAGGAGCAAAAAAAAAAATTTTTTTTTTTTTAAAAAAAGGAACCTGAGTTCTTTAAAGGGATTATAGGCCTCACCTCAATGGGAGATTGTCTTTGTGTTAATCAGACTAGGATTTGGCATATGGGAATCAAGCTCCTTTGGTACTTATGAGAGAGCAATACTAGATGCCAATGTGCAATATGCAGTAACTGCAGTAAGAACCACGTTTGTGTAGTATCTCACAATTCCCAGAAGCCTGGAGGAGCTAATGTCTCAGCACCAGCGAGTGAGCTTGCTGTGATGCTGACAAACTCTAGATTCAGTCAGTCGTTATCTCTGTCTCTCTGTCTCTGTCTCTGTCTCTGTCTCTGTCTATACCTAGACCTAGACCTAGACCTATACCTAGACCTAGACCTAGACCTAGACCTAGACCTAGACCTAGACCTAGACCTAGACCTATACCTATACCTATACCTATGCCTGTACCATATCTATATATCCTTTTGTTCTGGTTTACTGTGAATAAGGAGTCCTTGTTCAAATCAGCTCTGATTCATTTCCACTCTGCCAGAGGCCTCTGGAGACCAGGGCAGAGCCTGGGTACAGGACCTTTTAGATCTGTGGGCACATGTGCCTGGGTGAGAGAAAGGGCTTTACAGTGGCCTTGGAGGTGACAAAGTTCTGTCTTCAGCTTCTGAAGCCGTTGTCACCTGCTCATGCCCACAAAGAGCACCTTCTGGAAGCTTCTGCTCTGCTTCCAGGTGTAAGGCACTGGTGCCCAGGTGCTCAGCCCCAGTGTGTGAACTGTATACGCACATGCCAGAGACAAGCCACATGCCTTTTGTCACACATGTTTGTGTGTCTGGTTTGGCCTGCGGGTAACCCTGGAGACCTACTTTGCCTTTCCTTTCCCAGCTCAGAAGGTGGCTTTAGGTGATTACCTAAGTAATTTCTCAGGAAGGGAGGTCTGACCCTTTGGGATAAATGAAGATGCCCTATGACCCTGGCTTGCTCGAGCACAGATCCAGTGCAGGGCGTGTTTGTGGGTACATGTACCCTCTCCCAATCCCACCCAGACGGTTTTGAAGAAGTGCAGCCTCCCAACAGTGCTCTTGGCACCAAGAAGAAGCCACTTGAAAGGGGAAGCTCCTATTTTTAAAGTGGGGGCTTCTCCAGCGCTAATTCTGAGTGGTTCCTTCCCCTTAGTTTCTAAAGAAATAAAATTTGAGGAAGATTTCAGCTCACTTGGGGCATTTGTTTCAGAAAAATTCCATTGCTTATAAAGTCGTTTGTTATTTTGCTGTGATTTTATACACAATGGAAGGGTGAGGGAAAGGTCAGCAATAACTCTGCTGCCGCGTTTTAGCTGGGAAAAATGTAATATTGATCGATAAGAAAATGGAAAAAGCACAACTATTAGCGCCTTACTTGATCTTCTGCGACCTTTACCCGCCATGTCGATTTTATTCTTAAATGTTATGTCTACTGCTCAAAAGGTTTGTCCTGTTTAGTCCCTCATGTAATTAACACGCGCTCTTCTTCGCTCCCTCTGATGTGGGAACAAGATGTGTGCCTTGATTTCCTTGTTGAACCGCTGTCCTTATACGATGTTTTCTCTGCCACCCAAACCAGGTACAGTGGCCGTCACAACCCCAGCTTCCTGCAAGCTTGCAGGCGAACCTCTGCTTAGGCACAGACAGTGGTGTGCTACAAGGTTCCATCTGAGCCCTGACCTGTGTGTCCAAGACACTGGGGTCAAAGGACACTAGAGGTCCCTTTCCTTCCATGAGGAAGCAGTGAGGGACCACATGGCGACAGGAAGCAGCTCCAGGAAGGAGTGCTTGCACAGTGGAGCTTGGAGTGAGGGTCAGACCTCCACCCCAGGAGGCACTGATGTAGTGACAGCTTGTGTCTAGTTCCTCTCAGTATGAAGGCTCAGCTCCACATATTCAAGTGGTCATATGTACTCCAGGACTGCTGAGGTCTCCAAAGGAGGAGAAGGTGATGCTGAAAATAGGGTACAGAGACCAGTGCCCCAGGACCCAACAGTGGGCTGAGGTTGGGGTGCTAAAGGTTTATCAGAGAGTCAGGGCAAGCTTATTGGATCTTCAACTGGATCAAGTAGAATCTCTCTCCCCTGGGTTATCTCCACTGGAAGCTGTGTGGTACGTTACTTGGAAGCACCATGCCTTGCATGTATAGCCAGGCTAAGAGGAAGTCATGCTAAACTAGGGCCCTGGTCCTATGTCACTGAGGCCTTATCAAGAAGGCAATTTGGACAGAGCCTCCCAGGGAGCTGCAGAGAGACAGAAACAAGGTGATACGTGTGAAGCCAGACAGCACTGAGGGTGCAGGGAGATTGGCATGGGGCCAGCTGGGAGAGCAGCAGCCCTGCTTGCACCTGATTTCAGGCTACCAACTTGGAGGTTATGGGGAGCAATTGCTAGTCAAGAAACCCCATCAGAGGGGATCTGATCCTGCAGCTCCGGGAAATTAGTCAAGGTCCCAAGGGGATGAAGGGATTACCAAGGTTGCCTCATTAGGAGGGAGGGTGGGATGAGGGCTCCTTTTTCTTACACCACACAAAGTAGGGGAGCAATGGAGAGGACACTTGAGCACACTGCTCCCAGTGGTCACATCCAGGCCTGCCTGTTTTATTGCAGATAAAGTCAGGAGGGCTGCCAAGGGATTCACCACCAGACTTGGCACACACAAGGCCCAGATGTCACCTGTTGGTGCCACTTGGCTATCTCCAAACTAGGAAAGGTGGTGGGTGCCATGTGGTTAACCCCTCAGCAGGCTAGGTAACTCGATGGGTGACCATGTTCCATGTGTACCTGGTGGCTCTCTACAGGCTGAGAAAGGTCACCTCCAGTGTCCCTCCTCACTGTGGGGACAGTTTTCCTGCTGTTTCCAGGAAAAACACTGGCCTGTGCTCTGTCATCTGTTTGGCTTGAGGCTGCTGTGGTGTGTCGTCGTGAAGCACGTGGCTCTGTTTGCACAGCACACAAGGCATTGCCATTCTGGAAGTGAGGGCTTTGTGGACTTGTGGACTGAGTCTCTTTGCATGGCCCACAGAACCTGTCTTCACCTGGTTATCTGTGCTCTTCAGAGGCCCCTCTACATCTGTCCCTTTTCAGGAACAGTGGGGGAGGAAGGATGCAGATAAGCCTCCTGGGGTCCCTGGTTATCAGACTTGACCTTTGGAGAGGCTGAGAGGGGAGTGTTGTCACCCTCAGAGATAGAGAGGTCATTTGGCTGGGAGCTGCCATCAGGCATCCTGAGCAGTCAGAGGCAAGGCCACACAAAGACAGCCTGAGCTGGGGCCCTGGCCTGGCCTGTCAGCGCATCAGTGCAGACACCCAGACATACCAGGCTTTGGTGAATGTATGAGTGACTGTTAGTCTATTCTGAAAAGGGTTTGGTGGCTGGGTACTTGCTACTCAGGACCAGCCCCACCTCGTGATTGACATAGATAGCCAGGCAGACCCAGTGGACAGCATAGCCACTTGGCCTTCAGGAGGAGGCAGGGGTGACTGAATGTAGCCTACAAAGACATCTGACAGGCCCAGGAACAGCAGCCTCTCATCGGTGCAGGAAAGAAGAGAGTGAGATGCTTACTTCAGTGCAGACAAAGCATTGTGCTGAGGGCAGTTGTGGGATAATAGTTAGGCCTTGGCTTTGATTGAGCCTGTGGTCCTGTCTTCCAGCACCAAGGACACAGGGAAGGAAGGAGTGAATTCTGTGTTTTAAAAATAGAAAATTTTAATTTCCATAAATTGACAAAGAAGTAGACACATAAAAGACTTTAATCTCTGTATATTCACACCAAGTTCCAGAAACATAATGTGGTATCTGAGGGATGGAGAAGAATCAGAAAACCAACTTTCTCCAGAAATTGTTTCTTTTTAAGTCCCTGTGGTTGACTGAAGAGAAGAATTTGTCAGACAGCCTATCTTACGTGAAGCTATGCCTCAGAAGGGCCTCCATGTGCTCGAGAGTCTCGCATCAGCAAAGCACTCTGTGGGTGTGGTCAGCGAGGGGGAGGACAACACCTACACAGCACCAACAGCAGCCGAAGGCCCCTGGAATGCACTCATTTCACTACTTGCCGCATGATGAAATGACTTCCTGTTACTGGTAGAGTTATAACTGGGTCTCGTGTCACCACAGAGACGCCTGGCAGTATGTCACAAGGCATGTGTCATTGTTCATGTCCACACATGTGCCGCCAAAACTCGGATCTATTCACACAGATGTCACCAAAATGAGAAGCAGTGTTCAGTGTGTGAGGGTGTGAAGCATAATATTTAAAATATTTCTTTTTGTTTTGTTCTTGAGACAGTCTTACTAAATAATCTTAGCTGGCCTAGAATTTGGTAAGAAGAGCAGACTGGCCTCAAACTTGCAGAAATCCTCCTTGCATCCCCACAGTGTTTCAGTTACAGGTAGGCACTAGCGTGTCTGGTTTGGATAATCTTTTTTAAAGTTCATTTTTGGTACTGAGAATAGGACCTAGGGCCTCCCACACAAGATGCAAATTTCTGTATCAGTGAGCTACATGTTCAACCTAAAAGATGCTTTCCTTAGACTGCAAATCCCACTCTAATTTAAAAATTTATCATAATAGTAAAGAACATACATTGATATGCAACTGAAGGCGAGAAGAGCTTTCAATCAACACAAATCTTCAAATCACATTATACGACTTAACTCAGAAGCAAACCAACCAACCAAGAAAAACCCAACCAAATTCTAGTGAACCAAGAAATGTCTTCATTATATGCATTCAAAACTGCAGTCAAATTGACCGCTGTCATGGTCTGGAAGCCATTATGTAAATGTGTAGATTCATCAGACACTCTGTGTTTATGATGGGGAGGCTTTAGGGACAAAGGCACAGAGCTGGGAAAAACTTGTGTCTACCTGGTAAGGCTGCCTATGGGATGCAGCGACTCATGGCCTCCAACCTGGAAAACTTTATTGTTTACTCTACGGACTGCAGATGATCATTCGGTGCTATTAAAGTGATATTTGAGGTTTGCCCCTTTCTTCGAGAGTCCTTGTTCTTGTTAGGGGGAGTTTCGAGACAGCATTTCTCTGTTGTAACTCTGGCTGTCCTGGAACTCACTCTGTAGAGCAGGCTGGCCTCGAACTCACAGAGATCCTCCTGCCTCTGCCTCCCCGGTGCTGTTAAAGGATTAAAGCCCAGTTTGAGAGTCCTTGTTCTTAAAAATTATTTCTTAGTGGAAGAGAAGAGCTTTTAGCAAGTCAAGTGGAAATCCCATGAGCTTTCACAGCATTCTAGGACTCTGACAGGTGGCATTCTCCCTGGGATCTGTCTTCTGTTCTTCTCTGCATAAATTAGGAAGATGCCTTGGTATGAGCATCACCTATGGGAGCAACATTGTGAAGAGGAAGTGATGTGTTCAAACTTGTGTCAGTATGCACTCATGTGAACACAAAGATCACAGCCTATCTTTCAGGGGCATCCAAAGCACCCCCAAGGTGAAGACCATGGTGTAATGTTAGAATGTTGGCTGGAGGCCCCAAAATGCATGCTTGATTAGCATGGTACTGTGTCTGTGGGTACTGATGTGCAGATGTTCCAGCACCTTGAGCCGTCTCCTATTGCCCCTTGGGAGGCTCCACCTGGAGATTGCAAGCCTTCCTGCAGTTGGCAGTGCAGTGTAATGTGTAATCACACGTGTGTGATTTCATTTTATAGGATTATAATGACATTTTCAGGAGTCTCCCTCCCTTGCTCGTTCTGAGGAAGCTCAGGGCCAATGTGAACCAGAAGATGAGTGTTGTTGAAAGACATGTGAGCTTGGAGACAAAGCTTCCCAACTGAGTCTCAGATGAGAGGCAGCAGGGTGATAGTTGGCCCATAGCTGGGGAAACCTGAGGCTAAGCTCTGCTGTCTTGACTCCTGAGTCACAGAGACAGAATGAATACACATTGCAGCTAGACCCAATGTGACATTTTATGTAGGCATATCTAACTAGTTGCCTACTGAGTCCAAGAGTCCAAGAAGCCTTATAGCCTTCCTGCTCCAAAGCTTCATTTTACGGGGAGAAAGATGTTCAGAGAAGGAAGTGATTTCCTGAGATCCAGTTTGTGGCAAAGCCTGAATTTAAGCCTGTCCCTCCCTGGTGGTCCTTGTGTTCCTCATGAAAGCCCTTCTCCCTAAACAATGATAGGAACACCACTTACCAGGTGTGTGCCCAGGAGCTCCCAGCAAGAGAGTCCCTGACATGTTCAAGGTGTGTGTGGTGACTCTTGAAGGCAGCTGCTTCTGCTTCCTAGAGGGAGGGTTTCCAGGTGCAGGGCATTTCCCACCTCTGTCCCTAGAGATCAGAAGGCCAGTCCAAAGCCCTTGCTTTACAGAGTGACTGGCTACTTGTTTCTTAAACCTGAGATACAGGAAGGAAGCAGTGATGGCAGGCCCTGCTTCAGGGCCCTCTTCATTCATTTCTTCCACAAGGAACAAATAGTCAAGGGGATGGCAGTGAGTATTGTCTTCGTTAGGGTTTCTATTGCTGCGATGAAACATCATGATCCAGAAGAGAGCTGGGGAGGAAAGGGTTTCTCGGGCTTACACTTCCACATTGTAATCAATCACCAACGAAGCCCGACAGGCACTCAAATAAGGCAGCAGCTGATGTTGAGGCCTTGGAGAGGTGCTACTTGCTGGCTTGCTCTCCATGGCTAATTCAACCTGATTTCTTATAGAACCCAGGACTACCAGCCTAGGGCTGTCCCCACCCACAATGGGCTGGGCCCTCTCCCTTCAATCACTAATTAAGAAAATGGCCCACAGTTGGATCTTATGGAAGCATTTTCTCAATTGAGATCTCTCCTTCCAGATAACTCTAGCTTGTGTCAATCAGATGTAAAAATAACCGGTACAAGTAGTTAGCTGTTGTGTAGGCATAAGGAAGAGAAACACACTGTCTGTCTCTGTGCCCAGGACCATGAGGCTTCTTGAGGGCAGATGGCCCTCAGCTCCACAAGGGGCAGAATGAGAACCTCTCACTGGACAGCTGAGTTCTTCAGCCAAAGGAAGCCTGGTATCAGAAAGGTGCATTGGGAAAGGCCACCATGATACAGTGTTCATGGTAGGGTATGGGGATCCTGACCTGGGGACCAAGTGTCTGGAGTAAGTGGGCATGAAGAATCTTTGATCACGGGTCTCCCTGCCACAGTCAACATTCAGGGCACCAGGAGCTGGACCCCAAGAAGACAGATCTGGATTGCTATGCCAGCTACCCTTTTACAAAGTTGTCTCTCCTGCCCCATTCTCTGCAACCCACTGTCTATTAGCCAGTCTCATGACTGACTCCTTCCCACCTCCTCTGCTCCTTCCTGCCTCCTGATCCTAATATCTCATGGTCATTTCCTGTTCCAATAGACCATCTCTGTGACTCAGCTCTGAGGTCACCTTCATCTGTGTGGCAGAGTAAAGTCTCCTTCCTTGGGTGTTTACTGTTATCCCTCCAAGAAAGATTGCAAATACATGACCACCCATAAGGCCCTGTCTCACATTGCCAGGCATGTCTTCACTGGGGTTAGAAAGAGCTTTGGCAAATCAGAGAGGGCAATGGGTGGGCTGGGGTGCATTGGAATGGCCCCTTAGCTGCCCTAGTGGCGTTCTACATCTTCTGTCTCCACCATGGCTCCCCAAGGCCAAGTGCTCCCCAGGCTGAGGTTTCTTGTGCGATCTGCAGCCTCTCCTCTCTCTAGCCTCCTGCTGCTTTCAGACCTCTGCAGCAGCGGGTGATACTACAGATCGTGCCTGTGAGCACACCTGAACTTAGCTTTGTCATCCTACCTCAGGTGAAGAGAGGTCAGTGTCCAGGAGCCATTACCCTTCCCTCATCTCTCCCCTCTAATTCCTTTATGGTCTTTTATTTCTTTGCTAGCCTGTCCAGTGTGGAAAAGAAGGTGTGCTCCCTTTCCCCAGAAAAGTCACATGCCTTGTCACATGATTGTGGGTAGGCAGGCGCATGTGAGAGTGTGCTGTAGGTCCACTCTGCACGAGTGGCTGGAAGGGCACTGTGCTGCTGAGAACGCAAGGGGCACTCGAGTGCGTGTAGCCATGAACCTTGGTTATAGGAAATTATTCTGCCACACAGGGAGCGGCTGGGTAAAGATTAGTCACTCTGAACTTACAGGGCGGCTCACACAGGCATGTGTGTGGCACATACCTGCTCGTCCTCATACACGCATAACCAGCATCTTCCAAGGACCTTGTTTTTTACTCACCCCTCCCACAGACCTATTTGAGCCATTGACATTTCCAAGTGAGTGCTGAGATGCCCAGAGAGGCACCACCCCCTGGGTGCCTGTATTTCTTCCCTGGGCTTTGCTAGCTTCTGGCAGGTGAGCAATGATGGTTTGGAGGCCAGAGTGTCAGGGCAGCCACCTTCGTTCACCTTTTCCTGTCACTATGCTATTCGGAAGCCTGTATTGCCACAGTCCTTGCTGCAAGGTGTGAGCCAGTGGTTGCCAGATGACACCTGTTAGCTAGCCATAGCAGGTGCCTGGCTTGCTGGGAGACCGGGAGAGAATCTACCACAGCCATCTAGTACATTCCAAAGGCCGTGGCCTAGTGGTGATAGGCACCACCTCCCTCATAGAGATCTGGGCCCAGGCTGAGGCCCTGGTGCATATCCTCAGAAGTACAGATGACTGGGGAATTCTTGGTACCCACAGTCCCAATATCCAGTGCAGGCCAGGAGTGCTGTGTAAGCCTTAGTGCCTACTGTCAGGTGTGAGCTCACCTGCCTGCATGAGACATACCACCAGGCCAGTGAAGGACTCTAGAGTTTCAGAGAAGTGTTCCCCTATTGCAACCACTGTTCTGTGTGCTGGGTTCTGGAGACATGGCTGTGACCTGTGCTGCTCACAGAGGTCCCCTCAGGAGGAGCCAGTCGGGGACACGTATGGCCTGTCTCCTTCAGCTCATTACATGTTCATGCAGCAAAGATATTGTATCATGATTCTAAGATCAGTGAAAATTCTAAAGCATAGTAAATCTTGATTCCGAAGCAGCCGGGAAGGTGAAATGATGGCTGTCTCATGTGGCTTGATTATCACTGCTCCCCTGTTTTCTTCTTCTTTTACCTTAGAGAACTTTGTGTTTTAGAGAAGTTCTTCATGAGGAACATTTGAGGAGAAGGTACAGAAGGCAACTGGGACCGGGGGCACAGGCCTATAATCCCAGCCCTCATAACCCCAAGTAGGAGGGTTGTGAGTTCACAGCCTGGGCCACACAGTGAAACAATGTCACAAAGTAAAAAAAGTGCAGAGAGCTGAACACTTTCCTCCACAATTCCTCCGTAGCTAGCCTGTCGCAGGAGAGCAGCCGTTGTACCAGTGCCCCGATGTAGATGCAGAGTCATTAGCTAAAGTCTACTCTGTCCTTAGAGTCACTCAGGACTATACAGGCTACACATTGGACAAATGAATGTGCGTAGTGTTGCAGTTACTCAGGCTTCAAGTGTCCTGTGCTTCGCCCTTAATCCTTAGTCACCATGGTCCCCGAATTCCCCACCTCCCCGACCCCCTATATGCCCTGCAGCCTTTACGGACCGGCCTCCTCCACTGAGTGGTGTGCTTTCCTGCTTCTGCATACCTTTAGCCTTACCTCCCTGCCCGTGGGCTGCTCCGAGGTGACATTTGTTCCATCCTGTACCTCTCCAGGTGTTCCTCCGCTACCTGAGCTGTGAGATTTCCCGGGATAAAATGTTTTTCTGCCTCCATTTACAGCTGGAATAGCTTCCAGCCAGGGTCCCAGGCACGTTAAAGGGCTGTCTCCAGTTGAATCCAGATGAAACCGCCTTGGGATTCAGGCATAATCACCCTGATGAAGCCACATTCTATCTACGGATCCAGGAACCTGCCGAGATAAGCATGCCTGCTACCGGAAGTAGCCTGAGAAGGGGTCAATTTGGGAAGAAAAACATTGGCTAGAGCAACAGATTAGAATGTGCTAATTTTCCAGTGGGCCCACCCATCTCCTGCATTCAGAAGGGAGCCTGTGGCCCTCAAGGGCCGGGTGACCCATTGTCCCTTCTGGGTTCCTTCTGGGTTCATCATCAGGAGCTGCCCTCTGAACCCCTTTCCTTGGATCCCTGACCTTGTTCTCTCCACTCTGAGCCGGTACGGTAGGCTCAGACCTTCTATAATCTATATTCTCCCTGTCTCCCTCCCATAGAAGAGCAGACTCTGCTGTAGCCTCCTGGCCCCAGTGGGTGGCTAGATATGATGGGTACAGCATGACTTCTCTGTGGTCCCTGGGGAGCCCTTTGGTATTCTCATGGACATGACTCTCATGGGGTTTGTATCCTTCTACCTGGGGCTGGCTTTCATTTTGAACTCAGGGACTGGATGGAAAGTGAAATCTCACTCTTGATGGCTCCATCGAGACTCTGACTCCATCTAGTCTAGAGACTGTATCCTTAATGGTCCCTTACAGGGACTGAAAAAAGTTCTTACTCTCATGAGCAATAGTCCAGCCCAGAGTGCTGACTGCAGCCCATGTGTCATGACGTGGGAACCACACAGAAAGCCCTCCTAGTCGTGGGGCTAGGAGCTGAGAACTGGACAAACACTTCAGCAGCTTCAGGGAGTCTGCAACATGCCTGGAGCCGCTATTTAAAGCTCCCCCGAGAGGCTGGGCTGTGGCTGGCAGAGGGAGGCAGGGCTTGTGGAAGGTGACTTGTCCTTCTCTAGTTAGGGGGCTGGGGGAACTGCCCTGGAGAGTTGGGGTGCCTGGGAGTTGACTGCAGCCTGACAGCATGGGAAGGCAACCTACTAGACAGACAATGACAGGGGGCTGGGTGAAGGGCAATGGAGACATGGAGCCCTTAAGTGGGACCTGTAGCTCAATGCAGCAGCCAACGCTCACATCAAGATGTCGTATTGCCAGCCTGAGATTTCACCTCAGCTCTGGGTGACTCAAGCAGGTTCTTCAGCCCTGCCCTGTCCAAACTACAAGGGCCGTAGCTGTCAGTCTGCTGCACAGCAAATACACCCCAAGCCCACTTTTTACACGGCAGAACTTTTGTTATCCTGCCACCCACGTCAGCCAAGGCCAGCTGTTGCTTTTTGTGCTGATGCCCTAGCCTCTGTGAGGGCGCAGCTCCCCTTGGGTTGAGCTTTTCTCAGTCGCTGAGCTCGCAGCTCTCAGAGCCGCTGGGCTCCTACGGCTCCTGTCACATTTGCTCACATCCTGTTGGCTAAAGAGGGTAGCATGATGGAGCCCAGAGTCTGGGTGGCAGGTAACGTGGCTGGAGACACAGGTCTCCTTCATGTAGGAAAGAAGTGGTTGAGGCCCAGTGATGACACGTAGGCCGAATCTCCACAGAAACGAACTGAAGTGACTCTCGGGGCCGGTGTGGGAGCTCAGTGAGCAGTGGAAGGTGAGTGGAGCTCTGTCCGCAGGCTGGATCTGTGTGCACCATGCTCTCCGCAGAAAGAGCAACGTGCGGATGACTACTATTGATGATATTTCACAGGGTGTCTGCATGGGGCGTCAGTCCTGGGGATCTGACAGCACCCATGCCAAGACTTTCTTTCTCTTTAATAAGTTACATGAACACTGACACAGAAAGTACGCCTATTACCACCCAGCCTGGCTTTTTAAAAATAGGCACTCGATGTTAATAGCCCACAGTAAGTTGAGATGGATGGGTTAAGAGGAGCCAGTGTGGTATGTATTAATTTTTGCCAAAAGGTCTGAGATGAATCTGTAATTGAGCTTCGGACTTCACCGCAGCTTCTTCCTTCTTCCTGATGGGTAAGCCTTCATGACCAGCATCAACACAGCAGTGAAGTGGGGAGGAGGGGCCTGAGGCTGATCAGTACTGTGGTTCCCTGGGTGTCTGGTAGCTTTTGCAGGCTGCCTGAGAAGCATCCTGTCAGCAGGGGCACAGGGCCAAACTAAGGCCATAGGTCAGCTCAGAGAAACCTTGGAGAATTCATCTTGGTTACACTGAGGTAGGCATGATCAGGGTCTGTCATTGGGGAGGCAGGAAGGCCATGTTTGGAGACCACATGGGTATGCCTTCTGCGAAATGAAGCAGGTGATGTGTCTGTGGCAGTGGCTTTGGTGTGGCAGTGGGTGTGGCAGTGGAGTCTGGTGGCACTATGGCCATTGTGCCAGGTGTGGTTGACCTTGTATGTGGAAAGTCCTCCCTGGAGTGACTTCTGAAGATATCTGTTGGTCGCCTTTTTCTAATGTTCCCTTAGAATCCCAAACCACTTTTCTAGTTCTTAGGGCAAGGACCTGTCAGAAACTCTGTATGGCTTAAAGCTTAGCTGACTATCCTTCCAATGGAGAACTGGAGTCTCTGGAGCACTCTGACCATGGAGTGGACAGCTAATTTATAACTATCAGGAGAGAAGTTGACTTGAGGAGAGCAGACATCTGCGTGTATAATTCTCACCCACAGACAACGGTTGTGCCTGATAGAATGCAATTGATTATGGCCTGTGGACAGAGCAGAGTGCAAGCTCATTTCATTGTCCCCGAAGTGGATATAAATCTATGTTCTGGGACTCCCCTGCCCTGTCTCTGCTGCTTGTTAATTGATGGGGTTTGGGGATTCCTCTCCATTCCCCATCACGGGAAGGTCACAGGTGGCTTGCTAAAACGCTGCCCCCAAAGCATGGCTTTTTCAGACTCCATGACCTCCCTTATCCGAGATCATCGACCTCACACAGGAGTGGACCCTGAAATGACCTCAGGAGGATGCTGCCTCTGAGGGATTAGCATCCACACCCCACTGTACCTGCAGGAGCCTTCAGAATTCGGGAGGAAGACAGAAAGACAGAGGCATCTTTTAGCAGAGTGTAGCGGTATCCTCCCAACAGCCTTGGCGACCGTCTCTGACAGCCTGTTGAGGACCATATCTTCCATGCAAGGTCTAGCAATTTGGGCTTGGCTCTGTGAGAGTATTGGTGTATTTGGGTACCGCGCTGGCTAATTATTGTCACTGTGCCATTAACTAGAATCACCTGGGAAAAGGGACCATCAGTTGAGAAAAACAGGCTCCATCAGATGGGCTTGTTTGCAAGTCTGTAGAGCATGTCTTGATTAACGATTGGTATGAGAGGGCCCAGCCTGCTGTGAGGGGTGACACTCCTGAGCAGGCGCTCCTGCATTGTAGCAGGAAGCATGTCACCTAGCCATGGTGACAACCCAGTGGGTTTGTTTCTCCGTGGCCTCTGCTTCAGTCCTGCCTTTCTGTGACTGTCTTGAGTTCCTACCTTGACTTTCCTCAGTGATGGGGTTGTCACCTAAGAGCCAGATAAAGTCTTTTTTCATCAAGGTTGTTCTGGTCAGTGTTTTATCAGCACGTCAGAAAGCAAACTGGAACAGCTAGGTAGCCAGAGCCGGAGGGAAAATGACCGTTTCTTGGGGATCTATGACCGAGGGACTCTCCCTGGAGTGGGAAGGAGAGGCTACATCCTCTTCTGAGTGGCAGGGTCCACAGATCCATTGGCAGTGGCCATCCTGAGTGGGCTCAGGGGCATGAAGACACGTGCTGCTGATAGCCCTGCCGAGAGCCGGAGATCCCTTCTGAGTGAGACGTACTCCCCCAGTGCTTACAACCACCATGCAGCTAAATGGTGGTGCTATGAGCTCAGAGGAAATAGACAGTTACATGTGACTGTGTTTGGACTATGTCAGCTTCTGTTTAATTGGTGTGTAGGCTGCAAGGCATGAATTACAGGATGTATAATTTATTTATGCAATAAAATACCATTAACCAAGAGAGGAAAAATAAAGAGAAAAATAATATGTTTTACACTATAATTAGATAATAAAGTTTGAATTAGAAGTATAGTTTGGCCCACAAACTTCCTCTGACTTGAGAAAAATCAGCAAAGTCAGCAGGTTTGTGGGAGTGGCTATTCAGATGCCAAATGAGGGCTGGATAATGAACCACTGGGCAGTAGAAGCAGCTGAGAAACAGCCGCCCTGTTTGTGGGATGAAGTGTCTCGATGAAGGAAGCTGAGATACAGAGAAACAAAGAGGTGTGTGTTGGGGCGGGGGGCGTGAATCAAGAGAGAAAGTGAACAGCGAAATAGCTGGCTGGGCAGCCACACTGCGCATGCCAGAGTGGAAACCAATCACATCTGTATGTCCGCTGTTAATCTGGAAAGCCCTTCTCATGCTTGACCAGCATCCTCTAACTGCCATGGTAGGAGGTTCCACCTGGCTCCTTTCAGCAGCATTAATGTTGTTTTAGAGCAGTATGTCGTCCACTGTCAAGCTGAAGCTTCTCCCAAACACACACATGTCGTCACCCCACACTGGGCACTCCACCCCCTGCATGTGACTCCAGATACTGGCAGAAAGTTCGACCAAAGGGACTAGTGCAGCCTAACCCTCCTGCAGATGGATCTTCCCATGGAAGCAGATGGAGCAATTCCACATGACAGCTCAGCCCAGGTTCCTCCTTCATGCAAGAACATACAGCACAGTCCAGGACCAGGGCCCTCACCAAGGACATGCCCATGGACCTGATAGGTATTGACAGCCAGGGAGGCAGCCACATATCCCCGGAGATGAGGTCCCAGCAGGAAGACATCCAACATAGACCTAGTACACTGTGGTGTGTTAGAGAAGTGGATGACAGGAATGGGCTCCCTGACTTGTGGCCCCAAGTCAAGCTGTCCAGCTGGCCTAGAGCTTGCCCCTTAGTGCTGTGGCTGATGCTATGAGACAATGGAAGCTCAGAACAACGGTGTCCACCGTTCTATGGAAGTCTTGTGGATACACACTGGGTAGAGCGCCTTGACCCCAGGGACAACATGAAGAAAAGGGAGCCTTGGCAGAGGGAGGTGGGTGTCACCAGTGTGTTCAGAGAACACAGGGGAGGTAGATTTGCTCTTTCCATCTAGAGACCTGGATCTGATAACAACCACCCTCTCCTACTGAAGTCTTGATGACCTGGTCAGAGCAGAGCTGATACCTCTATGGGCCCGATGCTACCCTGAAATGAGGTCACCCAGGCACAGCCATTATCCTTAAGCAACTGTGCCATGTTCTGAGAAACGCAGGTGTTTACAACCACCTCCACTATGCAGACACTGTCAACAGAGCCTCTTGATGTGATGGGGACACATCGACATGAGATGTGTGAGGCTCTTGCTGGCATGTAGAGGTAGACTGTCTGTTGCGCAAGGTACCCAAGTGGGATCACACTTGGTAGTTCCCAGTGCGGTGCATGCAGTGTGCAACAGTCTCCACAATTATTCACAGGTGCCACGAGCATCGCCGGCCATACTGCCATCAGGTCACATCGGCACTGCCATACGTGCAACCCGTGGTGTGCTGCAGTGTCACAGCGCTTAGGATGTCCCTGATATGGGGAGTTCCTGGTCCTTTATAGCCTATGGAACGCTGGTACATTTAGGCCATCAACAAACAGTGCATGACAACACTTTGGCTTTAACGAGCCTCTGTCCATCCATAGCACTCATCAAGCTTAGGAAGGGGTCTTAACCCAGTATCTTTTCCTGAGGCCTAAATTTGTAGCAAAGCATGTAAGTCCCCTGGCCACTTGTGGCTTCATTATGAAGTTGGAGCAGCTTCTCAGGAGCAGCCAGCCTAGTACTCAAGGTTAAGTGACCACTCTGGCTTGTAGGGGACAGAGTCACACATGAAATACCAATGCCAATGAAAAAGCCATCTTATGCCTCCCAGCACTGTTGCTGACAGAGCCACACAGGTAACACTATGGGGGAGAGAAGGTACAGCATGGGGAACAGGAAGACTGAGACACCAAGAGACCCTTGATGATGGGACGACATTCACAGCCATTCAGCTCAATTTTCTCTTAGCTGCCCTGCAGAGTAGAGCTCATTGTGTTGGCCAAGATAGGAAAACTGAGGTTGGGTGAGGCCACCAAGAGACTGGACCTCATCGAGCTCCGTCCTTGCCTCCTATTCTACAGTGGCTGCTCCAGGAAACTGTTCTGTTTTAGGGCAACACAGACCAGCTTCTCCCAGGAGAAACATGTGGTCGTCACGGCTTCCAGTAAAGGGGCTTCTGTAGGGATCTACATGTACACACTCAGGAGCCTATCTTCAGACACACACACACACACACACACACACACACACACACACACACACTGAGGACATGAGGTCACAGCTGTGGGCAGCGATTAGCACAGAGGGGCAGGCATGGTGGAAGAAGTGGCCCTTTTATTGCCCAAGTGGACTGTGCATACCTGTTCCCAGCCATGTCCCACCTACCTGATTCCACGTGAACACCACTTCATGTAGGTTCATGCTCCAGGTAAAGAACCCTATCACGCTCCATTCCTACTCTTCAGGGAAACCAGAGTGGCAGCTGGAAGTATGGATGGGAGTTTCATCTTGGATAGACAGTGCTCAGGAAGCATAGTTATGGCACAGGGCTGGTTCGGGGCAAAGGCAGGTTGGGGAGGGGACAGAAGAAGGCAGCACCAGGTGGTGGCTGATACCAACAGTGGGCATGGACGCCTGGAGAGAGCACTATGAATAAAGGCCATAGGAACCATGTAAAAGTCCCATTTACAAGGGCAGTGGAACTGTTCCATGAGACTGTGTGGGGCACGTTTAAGAGACATACAACAGCAGATTCAGGGGATGGCAGCTGGGGAGCACAGAAACCTCCACCTCCACTCCAAGGGCAGCTTATCACCCAGAGTGGTTGGCAGATCCCCAATGGAGGTAGCAGGACCTGGACATTTATGTGACACTTTCTGACTCCAGATACTGGGAGCTGAGACCAGGTTACTACTCGGGATAAATAGAGCCTGCATGTAGCTGGACAGAGCCAAGTGGACTACTTTGACATCTTCAATGGCAATTGGTTCCTGATGGCCAAATGCTGTGCCCGGTACTCTCCAGCTATGTGACTGGCTAGGTCCTTACTAAAGAGCCTGGCAGGCGCTGAGCACTGGAGGTGTTCATATGGGCTCCAAGAGAACCCCAGTTACCCCAAGGCTAGGTAACTGAGCACCTAGGGTAAGAATTAGGGGATAGAGGCTATTGTGACAGCCACGCCCATAAAAGGCCCTGAGTAGCCACACAAGATGAGCTTCAGGTCCAGGTCCAGTGGATGTCCTGGATACTTCTCCTGAAGCATTCATGCTTGTGCTTCCTGGTCTATTTTCTTGCCAGATGTGTGAGAGAGAGCAGCTGGAGTCAGCACATCATTATCCACCAGAGAGAGGCCATCAGATGTGTTTTTATTTCCTTAACTCTTTTCACTACAAGTGTCTAATTGGCAAAGCAATGCTCAGGAAGGGAGGATTTGCAGTTGATCCAGGGCCTGTGTGTGATAGAAGCCATCAGTCACACCTGAGCCCACGGTGAGTGGAGGAAGCATGGTACACTCCATTTGTGCATCCTTGCCTCGAAACAAGTAATCAATCCAGAGTCTCCTGGTCAAGTTTGAAGGACAGCTTGAATGTGCAGGATGATTCCAGGATGAGAAGCTGGCTGCATGCGCAGAATGGAGGGTTGGGAGCATCATTGATTAATTCCTACCTGGACCAGGAAGGAGAAGGCCCAGGATGCCCCAGCTAGGAGGGGCTCCTCAGACCTGAAAGAGGTCCACTGAGACAGGCTCGGGTGGGGCATGTCTGCCTGCTTGGTGGAGGCCTAAAGCTTCCTCTTGAGGATCTTGACTCCCAAGATGTCACCTGCCTCTCACCCACCTGACACTTCTAGTCAGCAGGCTGTGCCGTGCTGGTTTGGCCTCAGGAATCCCTGAGTGGCGTGTCACCTGATATCCTGTTCTTAGATAATCAGTCTTAATCAAGAACCCATAGGAAGTTAAGGCCATGTCCCTGGGACAGCAGCTCTTTGTGGCATACAGTATCGTTTGCCCAGTTGGATCTGTTAGTCTGTACTGCCATGGTCTTCCAGGAACTTTCAGAGGTTCTGTGTGGTCTTCTTTGCTTAGACATTAGAGGTTTCCTTGGATCTTCCTCTTGACAGCTAGGGATGGAGCAGACTGTAGCTAGACCTCTGTGGTCCAGCCTGATCCTCTGTCCTGCTCTGCTCGCAGCTCCAATGGGCAGCTTAGTGGGTTCACTGGCCGTGGTCAGAGGCTCATAGCTTTTCAAAAGCGCCACTAGCCACATGACTGGGTCTGGAGGATGCTTTTCACAGTGTACCAGGGGAACCTTTTGCCAAGAACAAGAAACAATATGGCTGCTGTGGCTGTGGCCATCACTGCTTTCTAGTAAGAGAGGCCAAAGCACGCCAGGAGGCTGCTGCTGCCTTGCCTGGGGGCAATCCTGTCTGTCTCTTTAGGTACATCCCTCCAGGCAGTGCAACAGAGCAAGCAGCATGCACATACTCTTCCCTGGAGCCACTGGAATTGTTCCAAGGGAGCTTAGTGCTTCCATGGAGACCTAGAACAAATCCTTTGTGGCTAATCATCCCTTAACATGGCTACTACATATGACCCTCACACTTCAGCCATCCATGCTGTTCATGCCAACTCACTCAGCTTCCATGTGGTAGCCACTGGCTCTGTGTGGTAGGGATGAGACTGGCTAGGCAATGAATTAAACACAAGGAAATCAAGGACATTCAGCCTCGTCTAAGTGGCTGTCTCCTGTCAGGATGCCCCCTTGTGGTTAAACCTTGCTACTTCAGTTTGCTCTCTCTGTATAAGACACAAAGGCACCAGGGCACTCACCTGATTGTCACACATGCCACTAATAAAAAGACCCTGACTTCATTACCATCTTATTTGAACTGTGGTTTTTAATCCATGTCTCTTTCTGGTGTGTTATTTTCAAGAGGCTCATGGGAAGAAACACACTAAAAAAGAGATCCAATCTACCATGATTTGGAAGGGAAAATGAGTCACTTTATCCCACAAGTATTTAGCCAACTTCAAAAATATTCATAAAACTTCTTACAGGAGCCCAGTGTGGCGGCTCACACATACAATTCCAGCACCTAGAAGGGAAAAGAAGATTCTTATGGTTCAAGGCCAGCCTGGACTACATAATGAGTTCCAGGACATAGTCTGGGCTAAAGAGTGAGACTTCGTCTTAAGAAAGATAAAAGGAAGAAGAGAAGGGAGGGAAGGGAAGGAATCAAGCAAGAAGGAAGGAAGGAAGGAAGGAAGTTCTTAAAAAGTAAACACTCAGAAGCTCTGTCTCCTGCTCCTCAGGTAGGCCCACTAGTCCAGCATCTTTGTGTGAACTTTCTCTGTCTTTTGCCACAGTAAATCTTCTCTGGTTTACTTTCACTTTCTTTGGTTAAACTAAATCTGACTTCCTGTGGTCCCTGTATCTGCCGTCCAGTTCTCTCCTAGCAGACCAAGATCTGTATCCCTGGCCATAGCAACAGTAGCCATCCCAGGTTATATGAGGTGTTGAGCAGTTTTCTGACATTTGGGGTAATGGGGTCACGGGAAAGAGCAATTAACCTCCTCTTGTGCCACATTGACCAAGCTCTTCCAAAAAGTGCTATAGCATAGAAAAAATGGACCCAGGACATCTCTAATCTAATTTATATGTAGTGTATAATGTATGTGTGTGTGTGTGTGTGTGTGTGCGTGCATATGTATAGATATGTGTGTTCATGTGTCTGTGTGGTAAATGAGCTCTGGTGATGTTCTGTGGTTTGTATATTTTAGACATACTTATGTCAAGGGCTGTCTGAGTTGGGCTACAGAATTCTTATCCAGCCCGGGGTCTGTCACGCTTCCTGTCTTCATCTACAGTTGCCCCACAGAGCAGCACACCTGTGTTTAGACTATAGTTGTTTGTAGCCTTACCCTACTGGAGGCTGGAGTCTGAGAAATATCTCAGGACAGCTCCTCCTGAGGTCTCGTCTCCTGAGCTTGTAGATTCTGTCTTTTGTGTCTTTACCACATTATTCCTCTGTGTACATCTTGTTCACGTCTATATTTTTATAAGACTCCGTGGTAATGACTCTTTTTCTGAATTACCTCTTGGTCCTATGTCCAAATAAGGCTATTACCTGTTCTGGGCCACCATAAATTTTCTTTATCCACAGAACACACACCCACACACACACACACACAAATCCCAGAGATCCTGAACTCCAGGCATCTTGCTCTTCCCTGCTCAAGGTGTCCTAATGATCTGATTTTCCATACCCCTAAGACAAGTCACTGAACACATGGACTCGGTGAGACAAGAGGCTGGAGCAGTGCAGTGGCATCTGAGGCCCTCCTGCCTGGTTCTTCTTGGACTGGTTTGCTCCTGGCTCCTGTTTTGAAGGCTGGTTGTCTCCTAGGATACCATAATGGAACCAGTTCTTCCAGGCAAGCAGGGTGTCATGGAGAGAGCAGTAATAAATGCCAGGAAGGCCTGGGGGCCACAC
Source organism: Cricetomys ansorgei (assembly GCA_026225945.1). Lineage (NCBI taxonomy): Eukaryota > Metazoa > Chordata > Mammalia > Rodentia > Nesomyidae > Cricetomys > Cricetomys ansorgei. The sequence goes on along the minus strand of JAMJFZ010000239.1, from coordinate 4,729,702 downwards.
TCACTGTAAGGTGTCTTCCATCCTCCTTCCAGTACCACACCTGCTTCCTCAAGCTCTGTGGCTGCTGCTCAGGTATCTGGTATGCTGAGAGGTATGACAGATTCAGCTTGGACTCTGGTCTGCAGAAATCACAACCATGTGGTTATAGATGATAAGGACCTTGTCGGTGGTCAGATCAGTGCAGATGCATGCTGGGGCTGACAGGTTATGGGAATTAAGAGCCTGAAGCTATGGTGTCCGGGCCCTGCACTTTGGCTTCCCAGGCCTGGTGCACAAAGCAGCCTTGAAGGCATAATGAGGCAACTAGTGATTTGGAGCAATTACCTTGTGGCTACATCAAGTATCCTGTGTGTCCCAGGCCTTGCCTGAAATCAGCTCAGGAGGCCCAGGTGGGTTCTGCTTTAATGGTCCACATTTGGCACTTAGTGAGGACTGGGTCACCAAAAACCAGATTCTGTCATTAACCTCATAGTACTAGGGCTTTATGGAGGGTCTATGTTTGCACAGCCATGAGAGGAACCAAGAAAAAAGGACTAGCCTGGAGGAGAAGGGGGAGGAAGGGTGAGGACACTGCCAAGCAGGCTTGTATCGGCACACTTAAGGTCGGCTTTTCAGCCTGTCTGCCCTCTGTTTTTCTATGGCTGTGAGGCCTGGCCCTCCATCCTCCATCACTCAGGAGATGATACATCCACAGAGAAAGTGGCTGTGCAGGTGACATCAGATGCAAACATCTAGCACCCAGTCCAGCCCTGAGTGGAACGGGGCAATCACTGACCACAGAGGCCATTATTCTAGCTTTCCATGGAAGATTTACCCAGCTGACCCTCAAGAGAATGGAAACTCTAGACTGTTGTTGGGAGCACATGCTGCTCTGACACAGAACTTATAGTCCCAGTTGTTCTTTACCTCGAGTTCTGCCCTTACTCAGCTGTGCATGTGGATTGGGAGGCCCCCAAGGCCCAAATGCCAGGGAGGGTGGTGTAGGTGGTGTTTGTTACTGTAAACATTTGGAGCATATTGATGAAAGGGGGCCCTTGGAGACTGGAGAGGGCCAGGAGAAGGCTCAGGGTATATGGGAAGCTAGCTGGGCCTTTCCCCTCACCCAGTTAGGGAAGGACAAACTATTCCCAGAATTAACTGGTTGGGGTCTTACCCTAGGCTCTAGGACCAAGACTGTTCTATGACATTTCCTACTTTGGTAGAGAGAGTGAGAAGTCATAAATGTGTGAAATATAGCACAATGCTGGAATTACAACCAACAAGTCAACACACAGGACCCCTGGGACACTAGTTGCCTTTTTTATATATGTCCCCAGCTTCTGTTTCAGGGACATGCAGTTTAAATTTCTAAGTGTCTGTTGATTACCTCCCACCCAGAGATGCAGCCCTGTGGTTTTCCTGTTTTGTTCTACAGCAAGATCAACCCAACACCAGGCCGGGGGCTAAAGGGAAGGGGCTGGTGTAGGGGCCAGCACCTGTCAAGTGAAGGGCAACCCTTCAGTGAGAACCTGCAGATGCCCCTACTATCTGGAAACTTCTTTGGGGGAGGTTGATAAACCAAAGCCTATTTTTAACACAAGGACTGTGTGTTGGCTAGTTTTATATCAACTTGACAGAGGCTATAGTCATTTGAGAAGAGGGAACTTCAACTGAGAAATGCCTCCATGAGATCAGGATGCAGGAAAGCTTATAGGGCATTTTCTTAATTAGTAATTCATGTGGGAGGGTCCAGTCCATTGTGGGTGGGAACATCCCTAGGGAACATCCTAGGTCCTGGGTTATATAAGAAAGCAAGCTGGGCAAGCCATGGGGAGCAAGGCAGTCAGCAGCATCCTTCCATGACCTCTGCATCAATCCCTGCCTCCAGGTTCCTGCCCTACTTGAGTTTTTCTCCTGACTTTATTCAATGATGTCCAGTGTATGGAAATGTAAGTCAAATAAATCCTTTCCTCCCCAAGTTGCTTTGGTCCTGGTGTTTCATTGCAGCAATAGAAGCCCTAACTAGGGCAGACTGTCCTCTGAGAACAATTTACCAGCAAGTGAGGTTGCTTGAAAAAAAAAAAAATGATTGCTTATCAATTTGGCTGCTCATTTTGAAGACCTTTATGCTTTCCTAAACAGGTGTGTGTGTGTGTGTGTGTGTGTGTGTGACTTTTTCCAAGTCCTATGATCCTTACCTGCTATAATGGAGTCCATTGTGGGTGGCCTACATCTCACTCCCAGGCTGTCTTGGGTGCTGGAGATGGACTCATTCTCATCAGGGACATGCTGCTCTCTGCCATTCCCAGGCCTGTGGTGCCCACCCCTGGAACAGTCTTCAGGTGTTATCCTACACCGTTGGGAGCTACAGTGCCTTCTGTACCTCACTATACATACAGCCAGCCGTCATGATGCAGATGCCAACTAGTATTCACAAGCCCAGAAAGGCCTAGGGTCACTGACTTATGATCCAAGATGAGTGGCAACTAGGTGAATCTGACATCTCTGTCTTGAACTGATGACAAAGATGCACAGGCACCTGTGATGAGTATGCCGAAGGTTCTAGGACACCTCAAAGTGCGCTGCACATGTGCACTTCTGTGACATAAATTACACTCTTGCCCAAGGCATGTGCTGCTGCAAAACTGGGGCCTGTGTTCAGGCTGATTATCTTGAACTTGGACTAATGTTCCATGAAAAGAGACCCTATTGTTAAATTCATTAATTAAGGTCCCATTTGCAGTCAGACTGTGCTTGCGAACCACTTGTGTGCTGGAAGAGGCAGTGTGCCCTGCAGATGAGCCTGCTGTGGCCTCGGTGGGGAAGGACAGGAGAGCAGCCCCAGGGTCTTGGCTGAAGATAGATTCTTCCTTGTGGAATTTGACCAAGTTCTGTCAGGACTCCCAGAGCTTGCACTTAGTCCTAGAAGGTGATGAGGCTAGAGACAAGGACCAGGCAGAGCTGGTGGGTCTCACTGTATTCTCAGGGCTATTCTGTACCAGACAGCAGTGACGGTGAGCCCACAGCCCTCCTGAAAGCGAGGTAGTGACTTCTAGGGACAAAGCAAGCACCTTCTAGGAAAGATCTAGACCTGAAGGAGATAAGAGCAGACCCTGCCTTCTGCTTTGAAATGTGACCAGTGAGGGATCACTACAGTCCTGCGAAGTTTCAGCCTTGTATGTGTGAGCACATCTGTGTGAGTGTGCACGTACTTGAGTGTGTGTTTGTGGTGGGGAAGGAGGCAAAGGAAGTGAGCGAAAGGACAGTGTACATATACATATATGAGAGTGCACACGGAAGAGTGTGTGTGCGCATGTGCATAGACAATAGAGTCTGCCTTCCAAGAGCTCCCCTCTAAGTCTGACTGAGGCTGGTGGCAGCCTAGATCTTTCTTAGTGGCTTGTCTGTGCTTTAGAAGGTAGAATGGGGAGCAGTGGTTATACCCCAGGACCTTGAGCAATCATGAAGTGCTTTCAGATTCAGGGCTCCTGGCCTTCACACTGGGTCCTGGTCACCTAGGGCAATCCTAAGACAGCCTGAATCCACCTGAGGCCACTGGGCAGAATGCCCATGGAGAGGCACTTGCTGTGCCAGGCACAGGTGCATATCATCCAACCACACCCTGACCTATGCTTTGGAAGGCAGGTTCACTCTTCAGAACTCAGGCTAAGGAGATCCACTGTACAGCACCACATTGGGGGGGTGTAGTCTGTGGCTCCCCATTTTCTGTTATCCCACAAGCTGCCAATTTATTAGCTTAGCTAGGTTTCCTGACATAAAAGCTTAGCTCCGATTTCTCCTGCCACGTCTGGTTAGGTGACTGAGGTGTTAAATCATGCATGAAAATGCCTCTCCCTGAAGTCCTTTTGTTAGCTCTGGCTGCCTTCATTCAGGTAGCCCGTGGTATCTTTTCCTTCAAGCTCTGGGCATCCTGTGCCAAATGAACCCAAGCAATTTCAGCAGCAGCCTCAGTGTCCCTCCCTGTGCCACCTGCTAGCTACACTGCAGCCTGGCAACTTTGCAGAAGGGACTGCAGCAGCCTCTTCTATCCTAGCTTATCCTGCTAAGCCTTGGGCTTCTGCTCCTTCTTGACAGTGTTTCTCCACATCTTTATTCATTGTCAACTTGCTCTCGCTTTCCCCAGACCTCTGGCCCTGTGCTTCAGTTAAATGGGAATCGTCTTTCACAGTGTCTGGCCTCTGGCCTGGACAGGTCTCCTGTGGGCATTTCCTGTCTTCAGCTTTGTCTCTCAAAAATCCTAGCTACCTACCAAAACCCAAGGCTTGGGCTACCTACTCAGGTAGGTAGGGCTGTTCCTGCTCACCACAGCCATCCCTTCTGAGAGTAAGCAAGGCAAGACAGCAATAGAAAGGGAGGCCTGGTGTGTTCACTGTAGAAGAATCCTAGGAAAGCTTCTGGGATCCTGCAGGGACTTCTGGGTCCTGGACAAGGGGTGGCTTTGCGTCTTTCAGTATCTAGCATGAGCACCAATAAGCCAGGGCCACGTCCACAGAGGAAGAATGAGGTCCAGTGGAAAATGGGGTGCTTCAAAATATTGCGCACATCACTCCCTCTGCCTTCTTATCTGCAGTTTTGGTGTGATTATGTACTCGAGGAAGATGTGTTTTAAAATAACGCAATCCTTTGAAAAACAAAGATAAACCAGCTTAGCTGGAACCAGAATGTCTACTGATATCTCTCTGTGAAGTTGACAGCATCTGGTAACAGGGCTCCTCTGTTCATCTGACTCTACCCCAGGACAATGGGTGGAGTCACAGGGACACCCCCATCATGCCAAGGCCATGGCATAGGCATCAAAAGAACCTGGGTAGGTGCTTTGTGGGTCCCCATCTCTGTCCTCCCTTCTGGGACCTTCCTCTTCTGGGAGAGTTTCCTTCAGGTCAGTAAGGTACAGAGGAGTATGTTCTGATCCATGCTTGGCTTTTGATCTTGTGAGGAGCCATGTCCCCACAGTCCCGGGGTCACTCCTTGAGTCCCTGGTGAGAGGGGACTCTGGTTGCCTAGGACAGGTTTGGATGATGCCCAATAAAACTCAGGGGATGACCAGGAGGACCCTTTCCTCCCTGGTGGTCAGCTAGAGACAGGTGTGCACTGGGACTCCTGAGGAGAGAATCTGACTCTTGACCTGTACCCCAAGGCAAGGGTATAGGTCTTGCTAAAAGAAAAAAAAAACATTTTGTTTACAATGCACTGCATCTACACTTGATGAGAGACATCTGGGAACTTGTCTCCTCTTTCTCCCTCTGGGTCTCCCTCCCCTCTGCCTCCCTTCACTCCACTGGCCTCTGCTCTCTCTAGTCCCTACTGTCTTCTACCCTTCTTCCCTCCCCTTCTCCTTTCCCTCCACTCCTCTTCCCACATACCCCCTCCTTCTGGTTCATTGTTCAGTGTCCCTTCCAGCTGTGCTTTGGACTGGGGTCATGCCAAAGGTCATAGTGCCTCTTCTCAGTCCTTGGTCCTTACTGACTTTTCACCTGAGGACTTTCACTTGACAGCACCAGTGGGAACAATTGCCAGGCCAGCATGGCATAGAGAGAGGCAGCTGGCTTCAGAAGAAGGGCTTGCTGCTTCTGGGCCTACAGAGACTTCACCAATCCTACTGGAACTTTGGAAAGGGAAAGAATAGAGCCACCCAGGCCTGGAAAAGGTAGAATGAGTGGGGTACCCCTGCCTCAGCCATTCCGGGTGGAAGGCTGAGGTCTGGGGACAGCTTACATCTTCCCTCTGATATTGTCCACCACCCCTCTTCTTGTACTGGAGGCCTGTATGGGGGAGGCCGCCCTGTGCTGCTGGGGCCACCCAGGACAGTTCTTTCTGACAGCAATTCAGCCTCTCTTCATTGGCTGTTTGTCTGCATGTCCTAGAAGGCAGTTTCCCTATCTCCTGGTGGACCTGAGGGGCCCTGCTCAGAGAAGGAATATCTGAGCCTAGCCTGCTCTCATGGGGAGGGCTGGGGGAGAACACCTTACTCTGCCCTGCCACAGCTCTCAGGCAGGCATGTCTGGGAAGACCTAGGTGGCATAAATCGCATGCATAATCTCAGGAGACTTTAAATCTTAATTGGTTGCCTTTTAAATATCATTTAAGGGTCTGTTTCTTTGCCTCTCTCTAGTTAAGAAGGTGTCGTGTCAAACTCTATTACCTTGCAGGATGTCTCTCCCTTAAGATTTTTTTTTTTTTTTTTGGAAAGGGAGAGAAAAAGGAAAAAAAAAAATGGAGCTATCAGCCGCGTTGGAGGGGTCGATAAAGCTTTTAGATTTGGAGACGGTTTCCGGAGCCAGTTTCCTGCGGCTACGTGTTGTTAATGGAGCTTAAGGAATTATCTTAGACTGGGCCGGCCGGGAGCCGTATATTTCCCGCGCCTGTTCCCTTGTCGAGTCTGAATATGCTGCTGTCAGACTCGCTTAATGAAAAGTAACGCGCCGCTGATTACAGTTTTATTTGGCTCTATGTAAAGAGCGCCGTTAATTTAGCCTCTCCTCTCGGTGTGTTTGCGATCGCTACGCCTGAGCGACTGAGCGCGTCCCTGCGCTGCCGCCTCGCACGGGCGCCCGGGGCCGGTTGACAGCCTCCCGCAGGGAAGTCCTGGCGCAGAACCCTCCCCCGCCGCGCCCCGCTGCCAGATCGAGACCTTTCCCCTTCCCAGAGCCCTCAACCTGCGCAGGCGCCTCGCTTCCTCTTGGGAGTGACTCTGGCACCTGACCCGCGCCCCTAAAGACTCAGCGAACCTAAAAGCACACCCTGCAGACTGCTTCCCTAAGTCACAGGCGTCTTCGGGTGTCCCTGACTGCGCGGCGCCCCGGAATGTGACCGAGCACCCTACCCCCTGATATCTTGATTCACAGTGTAGTGCAGTTTTTTCAAATAAGCACCTTTACTGGCTAGGGTCACCAAGGTCTGGGGTTCTAGCACCTTTTTTTTTTTTTTTTGGGGGGACGCCCAAAGCTGGTGCAGGCGCCAGAGACCAAGCCCAGAGGTTCCCAGCTCAACAAGCTTGGGCGAATGCAGAAACCGCCTTCCCTCGGGACCGCCGCCACAGGGGAGGAATCTGGGGACCGAGGCCGGTGTGTGGACTGACCAGACTGGAGCCTCGGGTATGTGTGCCCAGGGCAAATCTGTCGGCAGATGGGACACAGGCTTAGGTCCAAGCTTGAATATCTGACTCCTCTGTCTTTATCTCACCTACTCCTCGCCCTCAATCTGTGAAGTTTAATTTTTGCTGAAAACACTTGGCTTTGTCTAGGGTTGTGTGGGGGCGCGCTTGGCGGCCGCATTAAAATTCCTTGTGCCCCAGCTTGGGCAGCAACGTGTCTCCCCTGAGACTCCACTTTCGCTATTACTGTCAAGTACCCTTGACTCTTTATTTTTGCCCTTTTATCTATTACAACTAATTCGAGTTCTTTTGCCCTTTTCAGTCTAAGACGTGAGCTTTCCGCAAAGCCTCCCCTGCCAGCGCTCTCTCAAAGCGTGGAGCCTTTAGAAATTGAGGGGTTTACTGTCAAAATGAAAATTTCACTTCAAATTATCTTGGCTGATGCTCGCTTGCTAGGCTGGGGGCTCCCGCCGCAGCCTTTTGACAGGCACATCAGCAGCAAGCTTCTGCGTCCCGATAATATCATCCAGGAGAGCGAAAGTCAATGCGGTGACAGCACAGGCCGGGACAATCCAATTACTGAGTGCTGGCCAGGGCAGGCCTGCGGCTTGTGGGGCAGTTGGCCACTCGGTGTGCAAGGGCCAAGGGCTGGCAACCAGGATCTGGGGTGAGGACCATCCCTCGGGGGACCCTGTCAGTCCTAGGGTTCTGGTTCCAGCAAGGCTAAGTTTCTTTCCTTGGGGTTTGTAAACTGTCCTCAAAGCTGGCCCTCCAGGCTCATTAGTATGACTTGCATTAGGCTTTAGTCTAATCCCACCCTTAGGAATGCAGAAGAAAGACCTGGCATCTCTTAAAGGTCTAGTGTCTCCCAAAGGCCACTCTCTGAAATTAAAAGTGTTATCTGGGGTCTGTGTGGCTATTAGAATTTATTCTAGCCCCTTCATCTCAAAGCAGCTTGCCCTGGGGTCTCTGCTTTACAAGCCCCTTTGCTTGACACTCCCACCTCCCTAAGAACATTGGGGACATTTATGAAGTCCAGAAAGGCCTGAGAAGAGGCTTGAAGGTGAGCAGACAGCCAGGATGGATGCTGGGCAGGTGCCTCCTGGAGATGCAGGGAGTCTTGTAAAGAAACATGGAGTACCTGAGTTCAAAGTAGCTTCTACTAGTGACCGTGCTGTGATGGTTTTGAAGAATCAGACTGGCCCTCAACCCAGGCTGCTTCTGACACAAGTTCTTGCGTCCTTGCCCCATGTCTTTTTAGCTCTGCCTCCCAAGACTTCTGCTACTAAGGTTTCCCCTCTGGAGTCTTCAGAGCTTGGTGATACAGAGCTACATTTGAAACAGCAGGGCTCAGGCTGTATTTCTGGAAAAAGGGACAATGGGTTCAGGTAACAACACAACAACTGTTAAAAGCCTCTTGGCTCAGAGAATAATGCCCTCAGGGCAATGTTCTCTTCTCCATACCAAGACCCCAGGGGATTAGAAAGCTTAAATGTTACTTTAATTCAGTCAAAGAAACCCTTTTTGTTCAAAATTCTAGTGTCTGACAGTGGAGAAGAGTTTAAGTTTGAGGTCTCACACCCATTCATAAGTTCAGAAGGGTTCCCTTCCTGCACTTTTAACATTTTTAAAATGGCTTGCTAAGGCTTGGATTGGCAATTATTTTATTAGGGTGAAGTCTGGTCAGCCCACCCATTCTTCATTCCCCTGGGGACCAGCATCACCCTTTCCAGCCACACCTGTAGTTCCCAGCTGTAAAATGTGTTCTTTCTGCAATGCAAACTCCATCACGAGGATTTATTAGTTTTGCTGTATTAGCCTCTCTCTGAAACAGGCAATTACTGGAGTGAATATACATTTTAGAAAACATAATTTTGTCGAGTCAAGAGTGTGCAACAGTGTAAACTCGGTGGAAGTGTTGGTGAGCTTTATGAGCTTCAGGAAGTCCGAAGAAAAGCAGGCTGAGGAGTCTTCTTAGCGAACAGCAGCATGCCTCAAACCCAGGAGACAGTGACAGAAAAAACAAGCCTCAGAACCCAAATGCCTTCTCCGTGTAAACTTTGGACGTAAACTTTATGCTTCAGGGGGCTCCCCTCTGCTTTGAGAATTGTCTTCCTGGAGTTCAGGGATGGCTCAGATGGACACAAGATCAGGTGAAACCTGCTGATAGAACACCATTCTATAGATAGAACTTGGGTTCCTCCATAGCCCTGTAGCCTGAGTTCAGAGCCTCTGTCTCAGGTGGGTTGGCATCCTTGGCTTGGAAATGCCCCCTTCCTTTGGAAACCTATTAAAAACAGTCCAGAGTCAACACCTGCAGCCTGAGCGCCAGTTCCTGTCTCCACTCTGTAGGTGGGTGTTAAGAGCAGAAAGGTTTGCTACCAGCCTTGGGCGTCGCCAACAGCTCCCGGGCGGCCCCTGCAGATGGGGCTTCTTGGGGCACCGTGGGCGGGAAGGAGCAGGCCAGGGGCGTAGTCAGTACATTGGTGCCCGCCCCCAGGGAGCGTCCTAGAGGGCCGGGATCTAGAAGTGCGCCCTTAGCGGTGGCCCAGGCCTGGTTCAAAGTGCTATGCCTAAGTATGGGATCATGAAATACCCCGTCAACCCAGTTTCTGAGGCTTGTTACTGGGGAGTCCTGGTGCCTATCCAGGGCCGCAGAAGGGGCTGGGACTGCAGGCGAGGATGCCGGCGGCGCTGAGGATGCACCCGCCGGACCTTGGCGTTTCAGCATGCAGGAGGGAAATTCAGTCTGGTTCAGAGCTGTGGCTGCAGCAGCAGTGGCTGTGTGCGCCAAGGACCAGATGCGGGGCTTGGTCTCAAGATTTGGCGGCGCCCCGGCCCGAGCAAAGCTCAGTTTGGCTTCGCATGCCTGTGAGCCTCCTTCGGCGCCAGAGTCTGGCGCCACCACTGCGCTCCGGAGGCAGCTCCGGGCCCTCTCCAGGTCCTCATCCACGGGAGCTCCACCAGCGGTGGTCAGGGGCATCCGGAGTGTGGTGGAGGCCTCCTTGCCTGGGCCAGGGCCGTCAGATGAGGCAGGAATCCTCTCTGGTCCGTTGTCCAGGGGCTGGAAGGGGGTCTTCAGATCGCACTCTGAGGTCTCTGCATCCAGAGGGTCGAAGTCTTCCAGGTCACTGAGCTCTAGCTCCTTGTCGTCTTTGCCAACAGGATCTGTCAGGTGAGAATATGTGGCCAGTGGAAGGAGACAGGATGGCATAACTAGCTTCCTTTTATCCTAAGACTAGAGTTAATGGGACCTCACCCCAACTAGTTAATAGCCCAGGCCTTTCTTTGTCTTCCTCCTCCCATCTCCAGAGGTCCCCAAGTCTTGAACTAGGAACTTGGCAGATCTGGACTCAAATTAATGGCATATGAATTGCTTTTTAATTTGACTTTGATGTCTTTAAGCATGCTCACATGGTACCACCTCAGTCTCCTCTCGCCAGGCACAAGGTCTGACTGGAAACCAGTTCGCTCATTTTCTGCCCATAAACTGGACAGCTTCTAGAGATACCCCAGATGTTTCTGAATCTCCAACCCACCTTCGCTCTTGGCACTCTTGAGAGGCTCCTCTCGTGACTCCTCCTCGCCAGCCTCTTCCTCCTCACCCTCCCCGTAGGGCCGCTTCTCATCCGAGCACTTATTTCGGGGCGGCCACGTCATCTTGTTCTCCTTCTTGAGGCGCCGGCGTGCGTTGGCGAACCAGGTGGAGACCTGTGTGAGGGTCATCTTGGTGATGATGGCCAGCATGATCTTCTCTCCCTTGGTGGGGTACGGGTTCTTCCGGTGTTCTTGCAGCCAGGCCTTCAGCGTGCTGGTGGTCTCCCGGGTGGCGTTCTTGCGACGAGTGCCACTGTCCACGGTCCCGTACCTGGAGACAGGCTCTGCAATGGGGTGCCAGTGGGGGCCGGGGAGATCACGCAGAGCGAGCAGGCACACATGGGGGGACATGGGGACAGGCTGTGCCTCCCTGGGGTGGGAGTGGGCTTATGGGCATTGGCTTGCCTTTTGTGGGCCAAGGGTGGAGATAATGTCATTAAAATGACAGGGAGTAGGTCATGGTCTCTGTCACTCTGTAGAGACATTTCTTTGATTTCCTTTAAGGGGCCTCCCTTCTACTGCTTTGATCCACAAACCATAAAAAGGTATCATGGGTCTGTGAACCAGCACCTGTTAATCCCTGTCCAGAGACAGAGGTGGGGAGGAGCAACCTGGGAGCAAGGTTCAGGGCTTTAGTCGAACTGGTAAAGGTCCCATTGGAAGATGGAGTGGTGAGCTGTCCCCAGCCTGGGCACAGAGGGCCAAGGGGCTTTCTCTTTTGGTTCCCACTGTAGGGCTGGTGGCTCTGGCTCAGACATCCAACTGGGCTGAGCTTCTGGGGGTGCAGGGAGGTGTCTCAGGACCTTCAAGGAAGCAGTCTAGTGGACTTAGCTTTCTATAATCAATTTGCTTGAAAACCACTACAGTGGAAGTTCCACATTCCTAACTGCATGAGGAGTGTGGCAGGGTAGAATGGACCCCCTGCCTGGGGGAATTGCCACCTCCCAGGAGGAGGCCTGTATGATGAGGGGTGGCTGGTGGCTGGTGGGGTATGGCAGTGGAGGAGGGAGGTCTGATCCCTCACCTGTCATATGGGTACTGGCCCAAAGCCGGCTCATAAGGGTAGTAGGCTGCAGCGGCGGTGGGTGCTAGGCCAGCATGCGAAGATCCAGTGCCATCCTTAGATTCGAAGCTGTTCTGTAAAAGCCAAGGTGTTTGAGGCCACAGCTTCTGGAGACCACCTAGAAGGCCACTTAGCTTAGCTCGGATCCCTCACTCTCCCCAAACTTTTCCCCAAAGCTCACAGATTCCAACCCATTTGAGACCCTGCTGGTCTCATTCAGTCCTCAGTTCCCCAAATACAGAGTGGGGACGTGAAGCGCAGGGCTGACTTCAGGCAAGGAAACAGGCTAGACTGGGTGAAGGCTAAGTGAGAAGGGGCGAGAAAAGAAGAGAGGAGGAGAGAGATCTCGAAGGAGCCTGGAAGGGGAGAATGAGGTCAGACTGCTAAGGACGCCCGAGGGGCAGCCTGGCCTAGGATAGAAGAGGATTCGGCGGGAGGGAAGGGGCGGAGTCGGGAGGAGCTAGGGTGCTAGTCCGGAGGAGGAAGGGGGGAGGGGAAGGAGAAGGAGCTGTAGTGTGGTGAGAAGGGGTCGGATGCACGAAGCTGTGAGGAACCCTTTGGGAAACCGGGAACATAATCAGAATTCTTTGGCAAACTAAAACAGCATATCTTAGACACCGGGGCTCGCAGGCTGGTCACCGGGAGTCTGAACTGGGGCAGGTGTGCTCTGGGGCTTCGGGGCAGGAGGCACCTTCATCTACTCTCATCCTAACCCGTGGTGGGTCCCGGGCACGCAAGTCCGGGGCGGAAGTAATCCTGCCAGACCCAAAGGGGCGGTGCGCGGGGGTAGGGGTGGGGCGGTGTGGGGGCGCGGCGCTGCCGGCGCGGCGGGAGGGAATCTGTACCCTTACCAGCGAGTAGAAAGCAGACGCCTCAGAGCCGTAGGTCACATAGTTGCCATAGCCCTGCGAGCTGCCGTAGGGGCTCCCGTAGACGCCCAGCGCGGCGGCTGAATTGAGTTCGTGACGTGCAGTGGCCAGCAGCCGGCTCTCATAGACAGGGCAGTAGACAGGCGCCTGGGCCGAGGCTGCGGACCCGGAGTCAGCCAGCGTGCGGCCTCCCGACTCGCAGCACGTGCTCAGGGAGTTGGTGGTCATCAGGAACTGGGGAGAGAGGGACCGCAAGAAGCATGGGCACCTGTACTGACGCTAGAGCTCCGGAATCTCAAGGACCTCGTGTGCCCCTAGGGGCTCCCTGCTGTCTAAGCCAGACATGAGTTCTTCCCCCATCAGCCAGCTTAGACCTTGCCTTCTCTGGCCACGTGGGGCCCAGCCGGCTGTTCAGATCCTCCAGGGGTTTCCAAGGCCCTGTGCTCCTTCGCACCAAGTGTGTCTGGCCCAAGTGCTTCCCAGGCTCTCCCGGGGCACAGTCTGATGGGTTAAACAGAGGGAATTCAGACCCACCTACAGGGTTTTACTAGCGCCCCTGAGTGCCCCTGCCCCTTGGCCAAAGAAGGGGTTGCCCGACAAGGAAACTAGCTATCTGGGAAACGACAGCTAGTGGTGGCTTTTCCCTTTCCTACCCATGTCAAACCCTTGCAGAAGTCCCTTTACCTGGGGAGCAGAGGAATAGGGGTATCCAAACTGCGGGTAGGACATGGCGGGCGCCGCGGCCTGAGAAGTCGGAAGGGTCGTTGGGGTCCTGTGCGCAGTTGTGGCCACTGTTCCTGGGCTGCAGGCTCCTAGGCTCTGGGAGGGCAAGGCAAGAGGTTGTTAGTTCATCCACACGCTGTGCAAACTTTCCTAACCAGGTAAGAAAGTGAATGGCCTTGGTCGCAGCGATTCTTTTAGCTTCGAAGTCTGAACCCTCCAGAGGGTTCTGGGACCGATTGGCCTCGCCGCGAGAATAGAAATACATATTTTGCGAAACAAAATAAATAAATAAATAAAAGACAAAATAAAAAATCGAGTCTCGCTGTCAAGTCAGATGCGTGCGGTTTTAAGCGGGCGAAGCGCTGACGTCAGCCCATGCTGCAGCTTGGCCTGGCGGTAGACCTGCGGGTCACTGGGCCGCTGGCCGGGCAGGGCGGGAACTGTCCATGTCTACCTAGCAGGACGGAGGACCACGGAGCTTTAACAAATGAACTCCATCCAAGGAGTCAATATAGCCTCGACGAACGGTGTTTCTCCTTAGTCACGGAGGACGGAAGGCACTTTTAATTAGAAATTAATTAACGAGCAGCTGCTCCTTCACACCCCACTGTAATCATTAGTCTCAATTACAAATGAGACCTATGAAGGGACACTCGAGTGAGTCTTCAGTGAAGATGTAATCAACAGTTAAATTAGCCCGGCGCAGGCTGCAGCCGCCCGCTGCCCTCGCCGCATGGCACCCAGGGTGGAAGAACGCAGGCCCTGGAGACCCCACAGACCCCGCAGGCTCCTCGGGCAGAGACGAAAAGGTGCCTCTGCGCTCTGCACACTTCTTCACCACGGAGGTTTAGGAGAATCTCAGCAATGCTTCTCACCAGTTCCAACTCTGCACCAAACAGAGTTTTATAAGAAACTGCCGAGAGCCTGCATTCTGATGGCTACTCGATCTCAGGTGTGTGTCCGTGTATCCCGGCCCTCCCCAGAGGATCGGTGGGATCAGGTACTGCGGATCTTCCCGGGTCTAGCATCCGTTGACTGTGCCATTTTGGGCAGCTCGCTTTTCCCGGGGACGACCCCACCCCTTCCCCACTCCAGGTCAGCCCACTGCTCAGTCTGGCTTTGCTTCATTTCCTCTCCCCTGCCTCTTCTAGTCGCCCTCTTTGGTCTCCTTCCGCATCCCAAGGCTAAGGTAGAGACTGCCAGACGCCGCTGCTAGCTGGAAGGCCCCGGGGCTTTTCCCTAGGCTCACTCATCCTAGAGAACAGCAGGGCTGGGTACTGGTAAGAGGGCATCTGACGCCTAGTCCCGGAACCCTTCGGTCTGCTTCACACAGCTTCCTGCCTGGGGATGTGAGGAGCTCTCAGGAGGGCCAGTGCCCTCTCAAGACTTCCCACACTTATCTGGGCCCTGCGGTGAGTTCAAAGCGGAGATGAGCGGAGTGTGCGGGGAGCTCGGAGCACCAGGCCACCCGGAATTCTCAGGCCGCCTTTTGTGCCACGATCCTCTCGGGCTGGGCTGGTCCCCACTTCTTTTGGCCCGCCAGGCCAGTCCCTCGTGCTCCGCCTGCAGCAGAGCCGCACATCGCAGAGCTGTGCAGACTTGCTCCGAAAGATTCCTGGGTTCAGACCTGTGAATCGCCCCAGGGCCACCCTCTAATTAATGATGACGTTCGCGCCCTCTCCCCAGCTGCAAGGCTGCCTCCCAGAAACGAAATCTGCCGGCCCTGACAGCTTGGTTGAAGGTGATGGATGACTATCTGGAGACCGCAGTACACATCATATAATATCTGCTGCGTAATTGCTTTAATTTACAGATGAAAATACGAGTTCTCCGATCGCGCTGGACCGCAGTCGGCCACGTCCGGACTGCTTGCAAAGGGGAAGCCATCGCAAATAATGAATAGTCGCCCCATGCAAATTATTCAGACAGTTTAGCGTTGGTAGCCGGCAGAGATGTATATAAAGAACACGAGTCGAATGAAATTAATAATTGTTTTTGAATTCTGTATTGATTTCGTGGCAAGCTGTGTTTATTTCTTTTTCACCTGAATTGCTAATACCACCTTCCTGTAAATAATAAGAAACTAGCCACCGGGGCTTCTGGAGTAGAAATGAATCTCAGTCTCTCGCTCTTCCTGCTTCTTCCCCTCCCCCATCGCCCTTCTTCTAGCTTCTTTCTGTTTTCAGGCTTTACTGAGGCTTTTGCTGAACACCCGCCTACTTTCATTATTTTTTGTTTACAAACAACTTGTTTTTTTTTTTTTTTTTTGATAATGAGGTGCTGGTAAGGGAGGGGTTCTGTACAGGCCGGTGGAAGCTCAGGGAGCAGGAATCCAGCATAGACCAGTGTTCCACAGTGACTGGGCTTTTTGTCACTCCATTCCTGAAGCCCAGTCTGCTGCCTGTGTGTGGCACTCTGGGGACTGCAGCTGGCAGTGATCAGTGCACCCAGAATGAGCCTTTCCCTGACACTCTGATAGGGCTAGGGTTGGAACATTGTCCTCAAGGACTTTCATTTATTTCTTGAGTGGAGTCTGTACTGGAGTCCCTCAGGGTTTCTGGGGAAGGGGCTTATGGGCTTTCCTTGGGTTCTCAATGCAACATATGGTTTGCCTTCCAGTCAGAGCTTCCAGGCCCCAGAAGCTGTTGTTATCTCTAGTTACCCTTTCTCTGGGCCTAGAAATCATTCCACTATCCCTGAAGATGCAGACTCATGTACCACACCCTCCCTGTCCCATGCAGGGGCCAGTCAGTACCCTACTAGCCTGTTCTGTCCTCACCCAGGCCCTGCTGTCTAGTCCTGTCTCTGGCCAGCACACACACCAGACATCCTGCTGATAATTTACTACCCGGCTGAAGCTCTCCTGCCCAAATGAGATACTCCCTAGGCCATCCTTGCTGCTGATCTATAGGTGCCTTCCTCAGAGACCAAGCCTCCAGCAGAAACACAGGGCTCTCCAAGAGCAGACAGGAGCCCCAGAATCTCAGGTACCATCAGCTAAAATGAGCTTACATAGTTGGTCCATGCTCTGCCCAGGAACTCATAGCGTCTCTAAATATAAATACACCATTCAGCAGGATGGCCAGAGCCACTTGGCTCCCTGCAGGTTGGGCAGCTGATCACCTTTGGAAGGAACTTCAAAAGATCAGAGACTAAAGGCCTAATCATACGCCACAGGGGTGGAGCAGGGAGCAGCTGGCCCCAAGAACTAGGAGCCCAGGGACCACTGGTATTGTCCGAGATTGATGTTAGCCATGGAACTGGTGAGAGCTTCTGGGGAGAAAGGCCTAGCCTTCATATTCCCACCACCAGCTATGTCCTGGTTCTCCAAGTAATTCTTGGGCCACTTCTTAACCACACTATGAGCTCCATGGGAGTTCATTCTGAGCCAAGAGAGAAGTTGACTACAACCCAAGGCCAAGACCTTTTTTGTTTGAGGCTAGACCCGAGCTTGAGATTCTTGAGTCTACTTTGTACACCCAGCCAGTATAGACTCAGAGAGGAGCCTCAGGTACTGGAGATGCTGCATGGTGCGGAGCACACTCCTTCCTCTTCGGGTCATTCTTTCTTAGTCAACCCCTGAGCCCCTTACTCATTGAGTGGGGCGAGCTGCTGGGACGTGCATTGAAATTCCCGCATGCTCCCCAAGGCCCTCCTTTCTGGCCCTCTCTTCCGCAGCTCTCCCGCTGCACCCCCACGGAACGTTCGTTCTGCCCAAGGAAGGAAAGATAGCACTCAAGAGCATAGGCCGTGCTATCCCACGGAAGCCAGCATGGCCCGCGAGGACCCCTGCATCCCGCACCCGGATTCGGGTCCTTCCCATCCCGCTTCCCAAAACTTGCAACAAATACAGCGACCTCCGAAAAAGCCCGTGGGCTAGCAGCAAACTTTGTCTCCTCCAGCGCAAGAGATCCTCGCAAAGTTTGCGCGGCAGAGCCCGGTTCCTTACCTGTGTTGGGAAAGAGCCGGCCCGCGCTGCTTGGGCGCCGGGGCCTCCGGGAGCAGCGCGCAGCCCGGGACGCACCGGGGAGTCGCCGCCGCCGCCGCCGCCGCCGCCGCCCGCGCCCCTCGGCGGCCGCGCGGAGCCTCTGCCTCCTCCGCCTCCTCGAAAGGGGGGAGGGGTCTCGGAACCCCAGGGCGGGGGGCGGGCGCGGGGACCTTGCCTACCTGCGGTGGCGCCGGGTTACTCTTGGCCGCCCGCTAGGGCTCTGCGCGGCCGCTGGACGCGCGCGCTCCGACTGGGAGCAAGCGACAACTAATGGAGACATTTCCAGGCGGAGCACCTGGAGAGCGGAGCGCGCCGGCGTCCCTAGGCGCCGCGGTCGTCAGCCGAGCCCGCACCGGCGTGACGTGGGCGAGCGAGCAAGCTGCTCCCACCCGGCCGCCCATTAACGCTTTCCCCCCGCGGGCGCCCAACGCTTGCCAACTTTCCCCTCCGCCCTGGCCGCGCACCGGGTGCGCGGGTGTAGGGGCTGGGACGAGGGGTTCCTGAGGGTGAGAGTGGGGGCTTGGGCTCCTCGGGATGGTTAGGAGAGGATGCCTGGTCGGTGAGAGGACAGCCCAACCCTACCCGGATAGCAGCCGACACTGGGCTCTGATTTGGCCAAATGCTTGGCCTGCTGCGTGAATCCAGAGGCTTGTGGGCCTATCTCTAAAGGGTTCCCATTTTGCACTACTACTAGCTGGCTGGGAGATAACTCCTCTCCTTTTAGGACAGAGATTCCCCTCCCCAGATCAAATCTGTCCTGCCCTGTACAGTGCTATCCTTCGGAGTAGAAAGGGCTCTCAAATGTTCCCCTTTCCCTGCCCCTTCCTCCGTATGAGACTCACAGTAATGCAGCAGTTCTGGTCCTCTCCTAGCTGTCCTCAGAAGTCCCAACCAAGCTGACTCTTGACTGTTTGGGCAGTAGGCCTTCCTCACAGACTTGAGTAAGAAGAGGAATGAATAGTCCAATTAGACAGAAACTGCTTAGGGCCCCAGTAGATATGTGATCTCTTGGGAGGGGAACTTGCTCAGGACTGTCCAGAGCCAGGTAGCTGGGCCTCTGCCCTGGGGACCAACAGGAAGAATGTCCTTTGGTTTCTCCAGCCTGAGGCTGGAGCCCAAGACAGGAGAGGTAGTAGGACCAGGCCCAGACTCCCAGACCTCCTCCTCAGCAGCAGATTCTCTGCCTTTTGCCTCACCCCTTCTGTGGACTTGTTGCCCTGCAGAGATCTCAGCAGAGAATCAGGGTAGTGAGCTCTGCCTGCCATGCTAGAGCAGGAAAGAGCCATGGCTTGTAGAGCCGCTTTCCTCCTGCATAGTTTTCACTTCAAAGAACCAACTTGTTTCTCTTCATCATCCACGGCAGTGCAGTGACAGTTGAGATTTGTTGGTTTAGATAATCTCTGAGAAAGTTATCTCGGATTTTCCCCCTTTGCTCTCTTTCCCTTCAGAGCTCTTGCAGCTGCTGGAAGGGTGATTCAAGACCTCATCGTCCATCTTCTCCATGGGGAGGGAGGAGGCAAGCGGTGCCCAGCCAGGCTGAGCTGGAGCTCCAGCGTTTAATTTCTGCCTGCTTGGACATCTGAAGAGAGCTTATGTCACCAGTGTATGGATTTTGGGTCTGGGTCTTGTCCCTTCTGTTTGGTTCTAAGCCTGGGAGGCAAAGGGAGAGGAAGTGTTCTTTGTGTAGAGACAGATGGAAGCATCCATGTTGAAAGGTGGGGAGGCTTGCCTAATTCCATTTAGAAGGAAGTAGAGGAAGGGTATGGCTGACCCTAGGAAAGGAGTAGGCATTTCTGGTTTCTACCTTGTTCTGTTTAGGCTATGTAGGAAGCTCCTTGCATTTCGATTGGTAGACAGAGACAGGCCCACTGGCACCTCTCCTGTGAGACTTAGTTCTTTTTAAAGCGAATACAAGCAAGGCGCATGTGTTCGTGAGTGTTACAACCATAGCTGACTCAGCTCATTTCATGCTCACTGAGGTTTCCCAAAGTACCAGCAACACTCTAAAAACACCAAGGCACACGAAGCATAGCCTTGGCACTCTACAGGGCTTGGTTTTATCTGCATGACCTAGACCACATGGGACGCTCGTATCACCATAGGGGTTTAACTGTGACTCTGGTACCTTCCATAGGAGGGGGAGCAGGTGCCATCTCCTAATTTAGACTTCAGTTGGCCCAATGCTGCCAGGCCTGACTTTGTCCTCATTACTGGATGAAGTGGCTACAGATATCAGCAACCATCTACTGCCCTCAGCTCTTAACCTGCTGGGCAGGGCAGCTCCCTCAAGTCCTATTTCTATGCTCTGGGGCCCCCTGGACTGGCATCTTGTGGAAATTATGGAAATACCCCAGGTTTTGGCCAGGGAGCCTGCAGGGAAAGTCCCTTCCTGGCTTCAGAGTGGGTGGTCAATCTGAAAAGTGGGTCTACAGCTTGAGGTGCGTCTTCAGGAAACAGTCCTGAGGACCGGCAGGTAGGCGGCTCTGGCAGCTGACAAGGCCAGTGCTGCCCACACTGCTGTGCCCCTCAGATCCTTCTTCAATCCCTCTTTTGTCTGTCCTGGTGCAGCTGCCAGAGTGTGATCTGGAATGAAAGACTTTGTGCCCTTGGGGTTTGGCCACGTGGCTGCCTCCTCCTCACCTGGATTTTGCTACAACATGCACAGGCATCTGGGACTGAGCCTCCAGCTGGGGCATAGAGACCTGGCCCCAAAGCTACCCAATGTCCATCATCCCTTTAAGGTTCAGGGCCTTGTCTTCTTGCCCCACCCTCTCTGGGGACTGAGAAATATAGAGTTTTTGATTGAGCCAAGAGGCATCTTTGGCAAAGGATCACTGAGTATAGTTGTCCTTGGAGGCTGTCTTGACCCAGCAGGAGAGCAGGGCATTCAGGTAGACATGGCAACAGTGACCTGGGCCAGGACTGGCAGAGCGCAGTGAGTGCTGGGAGTGACTGCATCTGGGACAATAGGAGAGGCTCCTTCTGGCCCAGAGTCCCGTTTCTTCCTGCTCCCCCGTCCCTGAAGCACTGGAACAAGGCCCAGAGAGGAAATTCTAGGTTTTCTCTCCTCCCTTCTGGACCATCAGGCTCGGTCTCAGAACCAAAATGCATCAGCACATTTTCCAAGGCAAATTTAACAATGAAAGGCTGTTAACTCAGACATCATCCATCTTTCAATCATATGATTGAGCTTGGAGTGTTTACCAAGCAAAGCCCCAAATTATGAAGACCCAGGCTGGGAAAGTCGGCCACATGAGCTTGACTTTGAATCTTTCAGAAAGATGCCACACATATAGGGGTGTGTGAATACCACGTAAACCTTTAATCTAGCATAAGTGTGAAGAGCTTTAGTAGGCAGAGAAGAAATGCAAAAAGGTATCTTATTTGAGTGAACTAGTATTTGTGGAAGGAATCTCAGGAAAATTAAACAGCAAACAGATGAAGGACTCTAAGACAGGGACCGCATAGGTTTCCTCTCTGGAATTCTCAGGAGGAGGAAAAAAAATGTGCCCAATGGTGAAACTAAAAAAAATTACCTGGCTGCTCTCTGAGGGCTTTTACACATACACAGGCAATTGCAGGCATAGACATCTTAGGAAATGGAAGGTGTCAAGACACCCAGTGATGTCTTCACAGGCCAATGACAAGAAGAGTGGATGCGCGTGAGGCTGTCTCCCCTGTGCCGTCCGGAGGCCCCTGCTCTCAGCAGACTTCTCACCTCGATTTGGCATTTGGACCTGGTCTCTAGGACTCCTCACCAGTGCTTCCTATCAGCAGGCTCAAGTCAGCAATAGGCAGAAAAAAGCCTATAAAGTTAGGGAACATTTATAGACTGGCCTGGGTTTGCAGCAGGCTTGTCTCCTTTAAGAGGTCATTTAGGGAAGTGTGGTAGTGACCCAAAGGCAGCCCTGAAAATTTAAGTGCTCTTCTGGCTAATGGAGGGAACATCACAAATCCCCAGTTAAACTCCATAGTAGCCAGAGGCAGTGACCAGCGTAATGGCCACATCTAAAGACTGTGGCAGCAGATCACTTGGGACCGTCCCCAAGGAACACACACACACACACACACACACACTCACTTCATAGTATATTTTGAAATTCAATTAATTGAAGGCCCCAGATAAAAGGAACACATTCTTAATGGCTATAAAATAACCTGAGGGGGGAGACAAAGCTGTGGTGCTCAACTTCAAAGCGTGACAGAAATACTTACTGTCTAATTTTAAAAGTAGTCAGATCAATGAATGAAACAGTTAAAATTACTTGTGCATTTAGCAGCCTTTTCATTTTCCATTTGGAATGGTTGAGGATATGCACTTATTGTCTGTGAGACAATCTCCTGAGAGGAGACCGTGGCTGACACCAGTTTGGAACTGGCCTGGGCTCTAGACTCCAGGTTCTGGCCCGTGGTCGGCCTTCCCTTTGGCCAGGAGGCTGCGTGTGTCTTGCCTTAGTCAGCAGAACCTCTGTGTCTTGAACTTTTGGAGTCCAGAGGCATGAGCTCAGGGGGTCGGCACCAGGGGCTCAGACCTCTTCCCCCTTAGCTGCTGGCAGACTCTGGAGTTCCCTGTTCACTTTGCTGGCCGCAGCACCTTTTCTTTCCATGGTGTGTTCTCTGTACTCATGCCATATTCAAGGACTGTGGTCGCATAGGTTGGGCCCGTCCTAGCCCAGCATGACATCATCATGGTTGTGTCTGCCACCATCCTGCTACCAAATAAGTTCACATTCTGATATTCTGGACATTAGACAGAAACCAGCTCACACTGGAGGGTGCCTGGAGGGGCTGCTCCTTGGGCTCTGTTTACTTCTTTAGATTGAACATCCCAGCCTCCAGTTCCCTCATTACAGCTTTCAGATGGGTGAGCTCCCCGCTTTGGGACTCCTCTAGGGCAGACATCACTGTATCCTTGGTCTCTAGCTTTGTGAGGTTGGCCCCCACCCCAGCCTTTCGACAGGATCACAGGGAGGGAGACTCAACACTCACCGGTTCATCGCTCATACCCTTACGTCATTCCGTCTATTATTTCTTTGCTGTTCTCTTTCTGCTGAGCTCGAACAGATACTCCTCAGTGTCTGTGTTTGTTGTGTGCTGATTTCCCCGGGTCTCTGGCGCACAGCTCCTGGCAGTGGATACGGTAGACATCTGATGTTGCAGGCACACAAAAAGGAGAATAAAGGCACAGAGGTGGAGACACGTGGCCATTCTGGACAGGACCTGAGAGTTTACCTACCCACTGGGTGCCTATTGAGGGCCTGCCCCCTCCTGATGTGAAAGAGACCCCAGCTGTACCCTGTGAACACAGGAAGGGAAGGTAGATTCTGTGAGCTGTGAGCACCCAGAGAGAGGAATAGCACCTTCCACATAGTGGGTGAGTATGTAAATGTGACCAAGACAACGAATGTAAGGCAGGCTCCTCAGTCTTCTGCGCTGTAGCAGGTGTGGCTTTGCCAGACACCATGGCTCACAGAGAATCACAAGTCATGCAGAGAACCAGGAGGCAGAGCTCCGGGGCCACCTAAAGCCTGTGTGCCACTGAGGACAAAAGGCAGCAAAGGGGGCCAGAGTAGGGACGATTCTAGCACTCTTCTCTGCTGGGCAACACTGGGCATTCCCTGTTAGGGCTTTCTTGGCCAGGCCTGCCCCACTGTGGTTGTTCTGCCAGGGAACTGTGGCATTCACACTGGCTGCAGGCTGTGTGAGGCCCTTGTGCAACTCACCTTATTCTGTTCCCCACTGCCTCCGAATGTCCTTGGCTGGAGGAATGAAAGCAGCTGATTCTGACACTTCTATGTAGAAAGCTTTAAGAACCACAAAAGAATTCACTCCTGCCCTTTCCCTTATTGCAGCAAGCTATGTTCCAAACAGCAGGGACCCTGCTGTCTGGCTGCCTGATGTGGTGACATGGAGCAGAGCCTATGCCCTCCTGGACTAGAAGAAGCCTCATGCGATACTGGGGCTGTTAGTTACAGAAGCACAGCCTGCTCTATCCCAGCGATACAAGTCGGATAAATAAGATCACAGTGTGATTATATGTCATTATGGGATTATACTATAATAGAATTGTGAATTGTATAATTATATATTATAGTACAATTGTGGGTCATGTGACTGTATTATGATCTTACCACAGAGGAAGCAACTGGACAGAAGCATTGTGTTTATATTCTTTTGCGGTTCTGGGGATGGAACCAAGGGCCTTGGATATGCAGGCAAGTTCTCGACCACGTTCTAAGGACTTGTTTATTTGTTTCTTAAAATACTTTTCCTTTTATTCTTGAGCTTATAATTATATAATTTCTTCCACTTCTCTTCAAATCCTCCCGTATACTCCTCCTTGCTCTTTCAATTTCATGGCCTCTGTCTTCATTAATTGTTAGTGCAGGCATCTATGTATGTGTATGTACGTACATATTCCTAAATATAACCTGATAAGTCTGCATAACGTTACTTGTATGTATTTGTTTTTAGATCAAGGAAGACATTTTGGCATTGGATATCCATTTGATGTGCTCTTCTCCAGGGAAAGTATTTCTCCTGCCCTCAGAATTCCTTGATTCTCTATAGTTCTTTGTGTAGAGTCGTGGTCTTGTGGGCTTTCTTCCATCCATTTGCCATGTCTCTTGCTTTTCTTGTTCATCTCACGTTTAGGCAGTGATGTTTGTGAGCCTTTATGAGTCTAGCTTCTGATATTCTTAGAAGACAAAACCTCACAGTAAACTCCCTGATCCTCTGGTTTTTACCATCCTGGCCTCTCTTGCATGATGTTTCTTAGACACAGGAGTTGTTTTGTAATGTATCCATTGTGACTGGGCTCCACAACTCTGCATGGTGAATGATTATGGTTTTCTGTAATGGTCTCCCTTTGTTTCAAAGCAAAATTTTCTTGATGAGGAATGATGACTATATTTATCAGGCTAGACCCTGGAGGATGACATGGGAAGCCTTTTTTTTTTTTTTTTTTTTTTTTTTTTTTGCTATATAGCTCAGGCTTGACCTCATGATCCTAGAATTGCAAGTATATGCTATCATAACCAGCTCAGATTATTATTGTATGTGTGTGTCACACACATGAAGATCAGAGGACAATTCTGTGGAGTCACCTTTGTGTGGGTTCTGAAGCTTGGACTCTGGCCATTAGGCTTGAGGCAAGTGCTTTATCCACTGGGCCAGATGTCTAGCCAAATACCTTATGTTAGAGGAGAAATATACTGCAGAGACCATATGAGATGTCAAGAATGTAGGTCAATAATAGGACACTCGTTCAGCGTGTGCAAGGTCTTGAGCTTGATCTCCAACACTGTGAAACAGCAGCAACAACACCACCAACAATAATAATAACACAGGCATTTGAAAACACACACGAGCCATGCAAATTAAAGACTGGAAAACCAAAATTTACAGTCTTTTGTTCTCATAGGAAACTTGAACAAGGGTACATCATTTTCTGGCTTGTTTCCTCTCTTTTGTCCCTCCTCACAGGAGATCATTCTACAATCACAATTGTGAGCAAATTGTGTGGACTGGGGTATCCCTCAGTGTGTCTAGAAAAATGCCAGTAGGATTTGGGATGGGGCTCGATGTGCAAAGGTCCAGAGAAGTTCTAATATTGCCCTAAAAGTCTCAAGCCTTTGCTTCATAGCTTAAGACAAGTAAAAACATTTAAATTTGATAACTTTAATGCCAGTGGTGAACACTAATTGTTTAACAGAAATGTTCTATCCTGATGTGGCGAAATCCATCACCTCCTGTTAGTTATCTGGCTCCTGTTATTTTTAATTCTTATTTTTATAATTTCATTTTGCACCTGCAGGCCTTTGATCTCTATGAAGTTCAAGTTTTGGGCACGTGGTATAAGGCAGAACTCAAAATCTTTTTGTTTATGGCTGATCCTCTGATCATCAATAAGACGTCGTTTTTATCACATGCGTCAGACATTCCTGTTTCGATTCTCCAGGAATAGATCTTACGCAATGAAATTTGTTATAATATATAACGTGATAGGTCTAACTGTGGGAACATGTCACCTCTTAGTTGTCCACATGGTATATTGATTCAGTAAACAGATGTTCCGTATGGAGTCTGGGGAGAGTGATGACCCAGAAGGAAGTGTGGCATTAGAGAGACCCAACAGAGCCTCTAGTTGGCCGGTCACCATGCTCATTGCCACGTGCCTCCTCGTTCTTCTTTACAAGGACAAAGCGTATGAGCTGCATTGTCCGGCCTCTCTTACAGCTATGGGTGGTTCTGAAGTGAAGCTCGCCATTGAGATGTGGGGAGATATAATGGCTGCAGTTTTTACATGGATACTACTTCTAAGAAAGTAGCTCACTGTCCATTCTGATTGCCCTTGGCTGATATATTAGTTTTAAATCTTATTCATTTATTCATTCATTCATTCATTCATTCATTCACATATTCATTTATCTATCTATTTATGTATTTATTTATCTATTTACTTATCTATCATCTATCATCTATTATCTATCTATTATCTATCTATTATCTATCTATCTATCTATCTATCTATCATTTATCTTGTGTGTATATATGAGAAGTGCAGGTATCGGCATGCCATCACACACACATGTAGATCAGAAAATAGCTTCCAAAAGTCAGTCCTTTCCTTCCACTTTGTGGGTTCTGGAATCAAACTCATGTCATTAGTCCTGTGCACAAGTGCCTCTACTCATTGAGCATTTTGCTGCTCAGTTAATGTGATGGATTTGCAACAGAAACAACTTAAGGGAGGTGAAGTTTACTTTGGCTCTGGGTATATGGTCTACCACAATAGGGGAAGCTGGGCAGCCAGAATGACTATCAATGACAGTAGGAACTGGGAGTATGGCTTGATAGATCTCAGCAATGCATTGGAAGCAGAGAGCTGGAGGTTCAGCTATAACTCTTAATACCTTCCCCTAGTGGTCCTTTCCTATAAGCTATGCCTTTTGTCCCAAAGGCTCCACATCCTCCCTCAACAGTGCCATTATCTGGGGATG
The DNA here is from genome assembly GCA_026225945.1 of Cricetomys ansorgei. Taxonomy (NCBI): domain Eukaryota; kingdom Metazoa; phylum Chordata; class Mammalia; order Rodentia; family Nesomyidae; genus Cricetomys; species Cricetomys ansorgei. The sequence goes on along the minus strand of JAMJFZ010000239.1, from coordinate 4,703,367 downwards.
AGGTGTCCAAATACATGAGCACCTGGGGGTGTGATTTCACATCCAAATCATAAGGACTGGTGAGAATGAATGTAAGCACACATCATGATCCAAACATGAAGTCCATCTGCCGAGCAGGCCTAGCTAGTCTGCATGAGCCTCCTCTTGTGCCTGTTCTCTTACACAAGAGGAGAGACATGCTTTCCTCTGCAGTCTCAAGTATGGCACCTGCAGTACAGAAGGTGAGGTGCTTTGAATGACAGAGGCTGACCTGGGTACAGAGAAAGGAATAAGGAAGCAGCACTACAGCTGCTATACCTGTGCAGAAGCATCATGCATGGTATGTGTACCTGTGCAGAAGCATCATGCGGTGTGTGTGTACCTGTGCAGGAGCATCATGCGGGGTGTGTGTACTTGTGCAGGAGCATCATGCAGGGTGTGTGTACCTGTGCAGGAGCATCATGCGGGGTGTGTGTACTTGTGCAGGAGCATCATGCAGGGTGTGTGTACCTGTGCAGGAGCATCATGCATGATGTGTGTATCTGTGCAGAAACATCATGCATGGTGAGTGAACCTGCACAGGAGCATCATGCATGATGTGTGTATCTGTGCAGAAGCATCATGCATGATGTGTGTACCTGTGCAGGAGCATCATGCAGGACTGGTGTACCTGTTCAGAAAGAGCATGCAGGGAGGGTGTATGGTGAATGTACCTGCACAGGAGCATTATGCATGGTGAGTGTACCTGCACAGGAGCATCATGCATGGTGAGTGTACCTGCACAGGAGCATCATGCATGATGTGTGTATCTGTGCAGAAACATCATGCATGGTGAGTATACCTGCACAGGAGCATTATGCATGGTGAGTGTACCTGCACAGGAGCATCATGCATGGTAGGCATACCTGGACAGGAGCAGTATGCAGGGCGAATGTATCTGGATGGGAGCAGCATGCAGGGTAGGTGTACCTAAATAGGAGCAACATCCATATCTAGTGAAGCTGGTCAGGGCAGCATCCTGCAGGGCAGAGGTGTACCTGGACACATGTGAGGCTTTCCCCAGGAATAACAGATGAAGTGCTGGTGGGTCTGAGAGCGTCAGGTGAAGCTCTCCCTGGCTTTCCAATGACACCCATTCTGTGATCTGCATTGCCTGCATGTGAAATTTATGTGAAAGGTGGTAGTGGCCACAGTGCTCGGGGAAAGAGTAGAAAACTTGCTAAAGTGACTGAATGTAGTGAGCTAGTCCCCTTACTCTCCATCCTTTGAGCCTGCCTCTCAGTGGCATTGCTACACAATCCACACTTGTAACTATGTATGGTGGGAATACATACTTCAACATTTAACTTTCTGGGACACATACCCCAGATATCACATGGTTAGCTGGGCTTTGAGTGTGGGGCCCCAGTCCAGGAGACATCAGTGAAACAGCTTGGCATGGAGCTGTCTTACTTGGGGAGAAGAACACACAGGCTGAAGAGACCTGTGGCTTCCTCTGCAGATGTCAGACACTGACTACCCAAAGTGCTGACACAGGGTTTGCATCAGCATCCTGCTCTAGCTCCAACAAATGAGTTGGACCATGTTGACAAGTTGTGTGTTGGAGATTTGATAAGTCTGGCTGGCGAGGAACTTCCCACCTAGCCACAAGACACTGCAAAGGCCTGACAACAGGACGGAGGCAAACAAAGAAGCTACTGCCCAGCTCTGGGCTGGCTGTGCTTCCTCTGTGTGCCCCGAGAAGCAGACAGTAGCCGGGGCCCTCTCTCAACTTAGCCATGAGTAACTCTTAAGGCCACACTGCCCCCTCTTGCTTTAAGATAAAGAAGCGGTTAGCATTTGGGGCATCCAACATCCTAGGACGCTGTGAGAGATGAAGTAACTAAGGGCTCTGATTGGTAGGCTAACTGAAGTTGTGTGACAGGTTGTCACTTTCTGGAGTTTCTGAGAGGTCTTGGAGTCCTAGGGCCGCTGGCTCAGAAGCTAGCTGGACACAGGCTGCACCTCTGGCTGTGCTGTACGGGAGAAGCCATCTTGGTCTATTCCCTGTGGACAGTCCACCTGACTTCAGACTATTCCCAGACATACTAATCATTTCTTACAATTACACTTGCTCCAGGGCCCTTGAGATCTCTCTTTCTCTCTCTCCCTCTCCCCCCCTCTTTCTCTCTCTCACTCACTTTGCACATGTGTGGGCAAATGGGGCTGCCATTTTATTCCGATGAAAGGCCTTCAAACCCTGGCTACCCTATCCAGCTGGCAGAGGTCCTAGATCTTCATAATTCGGGGTGCTTCCCACAGCATTTGGGAGCATTTGGTGTTTTCTCTTCGCTTCCGTTTTGAGAGCTATTGCATCCACTGAGCACTGGGTGAGCCAAAGAGATTTCTGTGGGTGACTTGCTGAGAAGCAGAGTAGGTGGTTTGAAGACGTAGATTTTGCCCTAATTTTCACCTTATAGCTGGGACAAGACAGAGCCCAGAGAGGAGGCAGAAGCAGCCACCTGCTGCTGACATTCTGAAAATAGCAGGTAGAATAGGGCCAGTTTTCACAGGAAGCCCAGAAATAAAAGGCTGTGTTCAATTTGATGATGGCTCTAAGCTCACCTGTAAGTCATGGCAGCTCGGTTCAATATTGTGAGTACTGGACGGCTTGGATTATTGTCACATAGTGGAGCAAGATCTCTTTATTGGCTGCGGATTCCTGAAGCCTGTGCCCAACAGGAAATCAATGCACATCTTCCTGGCCTCACTGCCTCCGGGAGCCTCATTTTCGGGCTGCGTGTGTTTTTTGGTGGGCTTCGCAGACTGCTCCTGACTCTGGGATTTGGCTCTTACTGAATTCTTGTTTTCCAGTCCTAAATTTCAGATTCTCACATCTCCTTGGTGTTAAGCGGCAGAGCATGGCTGGCCAGCACTAGACTGTCCCAGAGTCTGCCTGCAGAAAGAAAGACTTTATCCAGTGCTCACCTTTGACTCTGCTTTGCTTGGATGCCTCCCCTCACAGCGAGCCTCCTGGGGACAAGATGCTAATATTATAGTCAGTCTGGAGAGTCAGGGAACAGGCTGGGAAGTCCCTGGGGATTGTATCTTGGTCATACATGTCTTCTCCAGAGTGGCTGGGCTATATATTCACAAAGGAGAAGATGGAGCAGAGTCTGATAGGCAGATGGGCTGTGGCACCTGCCCTGTACCATGGGGCTCCCAGGGAGTCACTGAAAGGCAGTGTGTCCCTAGAAGACTCAGCCCAGCACAAGGTCAAGCTGCCCAGAGTAGACATAACAGGGTGAGGAGGACTCTCAGATGCAAACCCTGAAAAATGGAGTGTAGGGACCAAAGGGTGCTGGTGTCTTCTTCCAGTATCTCTTCTGCAACCTAGAGTTTTGGGGAACCCAGTTCCACGGCCAGAGTTTTCTGAGACTCATTTTCTCCCTTGACTGTAACTTGGTCTGTACTTTCGATCCACCTGTTCTCATCCTTATAGAGGCTTCAGCAGCCCCTCCTTGGGGGACCAGGAGCCTTGCCAGCTGGATTCTTCTGACACGGCCCTCGGCATCCTGATAGCATCTACTTTTGAGAACAAGATGCTCTGGGCTTATCTAGGACACCTCTCTGATCAATGGAAGGAGACACTGTGCTAACGAATCAGAGATCATTTCATGGCAGTGACTGAGAAAAGCCATTTTCTTTTTCTCTAAGTGACTTCTACTGTCGCTGTTCTAGTAAGGCCAATGGACCTTTATTCTTATGACCACTTCACACGTTTGGCACAGTTTTCTTTAAAATTAAAAAAAAAAGTCGGCACAATGCCTGGGCATGCCTCAGGAACACACAGAAAGGTGTTGCAATTTATATCCACGAATGTGGGGCTTGCTGTGCTGGGGAGGTGGTAGCAGAGGTGGCCTGGGGAGGCTGTCCCACACGCAGTGGCACAAAGGGAGGCCTTGGAGGAATACAAATTTGAAAAACTCTAGGGCACCCTGGCACGTGCTTCTCAGAGTTCTGCTGTGATATCCAGAAAGACACACTGATCACCTTTCTGCATTCTGTTTGTTCTGAGCAAGTCACGAGGTCTAGCCCTTGCTCAAGGTGAGGGTCGCAGAAGGCCATGACCACCTGAAGTGCAACCCCAAACACTCCAGTAGGCAATGGACAGGAGGGGCTGCTGAGTGCTGGGGCAACTTTAGCCTAATGGCCAGAATAAGGTCAGGTTGGGCCACTGCCGCAGAGGTTGGCCACCTCTGGGCTCCTCGTGTCTCTAGGCCTCAAATCTGCTGTCCCCAGCCCTTGTTAGTCTGTGCTTCCCTGGGAAACTTCCCAGGGATCTCTGGAAGAAGAAGACACATATGGGTGGGCTGTTGCAGGGGAGAGAGGCTGGCTGGCAGAGAGGTGTTCAGCAGATCTTCCACGGAGTTCCAGGCATTTCCAAAGGCTGAGGACAACGCTCACTAGAAGGTACACTGTCTGTCTGTCACTATCCACCTCTCTTAGTGTCATACAATAAGAATCATTGCATTGGCCCCATGGCATGCTGGGTCACCTCCCCAGGCACGGCTGGGATACACACTTGTGGAGGGCTCGCTGAGGACTTGCCTTCTCTCTGTTGCTTGCTGAGGCTCTTTCCTTACAAGTTTGTAGCAAAGTTCCTTGGAACTGCAAGCTTTCTCGTCTAAACAATTGATTTTATGGTACTCAGAACTGTTTTCTGTAAGCGCTTCATTGGAGAAATATTTTCAGTGTGTCTGCCAGCAAGCTGATGTAAAAAGGGACAAAATTTCCTCAACCGCTTTTCCATGGCTTAATTCATTGCCCCATTTCTGAGGCTTCATGGACTCTGGGGGCCCCATGAGGAAGGCTCTGATCACAGTGCAGCAGGACGCCAAGCCTGAGACAAGCCATGCTTCTCTCGCCAAAAAGCAGCTTTGAAGCCATTACTCAGACACATGAAATTCCTCTCAGGCTCCCACTAACATTTCTGAGGCCCTCAGTGGGTCTTGAAGGTGGTGGATTCTTAGCAGATGTGTCTGAATGAAGGCGCGAGTATGTCCCTCCGTTCAGTCACTCACACCTGGCCAATGCGCCTCTGCAGGAACTCTCTGCTGCTTTTACTTGAAGAGTAGCCCTAGTCAGGTCTGAGGCCTGTCCCCATAGGCTCCTCAAGGCATCTGCATCCACAGCACCAAGGATCTCACCCACATCTTCAGGGCCTCTTTGCTCCTCTGGTGGGTTGAATCTTTGGAAGTGGGACCCACTGATGCATAGGGAAGATGCAGTACTATGTAGAATGTTGACTTGATAAATTAGGGTCTCTAGAGAGTTAGAACCCATGTGATTGAGAAGTGGAGAGGACAGCGAAGAATCATGGTGGGGTCAAATCACACCCATCTGGAGGCCGAGGAGCCCCAGGAAAGGTTGGGTCTCAAGCAGTAGGAAACAAGTCTCATTTGGTCTTTAGTCTCAGAACCCAGGAAGTCCATGGTAACCCCATCTAATACCCAAGCAGAGGGGCCCTCCTCCTAGAGAAGCAAGGGCTCCATTTTCTTCTCCTTGTTCTGTTGGTTCCCAGGGGATAGGGCAGGCACTTGGGAAGGTCACAGCGAAGAACAATGATGTTGGCTGGCCCATGAGGAAGACACCAGCTCCAGGAGAGAGTGCATGGAGGTCTTGAAGGATAAGCTCCATGAGCCAAGCTGACACCTGGAGGACCAGACCAAGTCAAGAAGAGATGGAGGATCCTAGGGACTAAAGAGATCAGCCAGGCCGAGGGGGATGTGGAGCCAGGCAGCAGGCACAGGGGTATGTGAGGAGTTGGATCTGTTCCAGGAGCCACGGAAAGATACGGGGCACTCTGCATAGTGCTAGCAATCACATTTCCTATTAAGTGATCACTCTCATCTGCTAGATGTGCTAGACTGGGACAAAGAGGTAAATTGAGGCAGCACTTTTCTTCATCTAGGTCAGTTGTTGCTTGGGCTTGAACAACGGTGCTGAAAAAAAACCCAAGGCTGGGGCATCACTGCCTGGAAAACCGTAATTACTGTGGTATCTGTATTCTTGTCTGGTAATGTACCGCTGAGCAGCCAGAATTACTACATATTGATATTCTAGGGACTATAATCCAGAAACGAGCGTCTCATTGAGTCTAAGCCTCTTACTTCCAGAGAGAAGTATCCTTCTTTAATATCCTTAAGGGGGTACTCCAATTCAGCAAACATAAGGAGGGTGTTTGCCTTGACTAGGCTGCTTGGGGGGCATGCTCCATCCTGAGCGGAGCATGGAGACACTTGGCACACACTTTAACTTAGGACTAGATCCGAAATAAAGCCAGGTGTACATTGGCCAGCAGCTCCAGAGCTTCCATGTGATTAGACAGGAGCATCTGAATCACAGGTAGTTGCTATGACGGGAGGGGTGGATGATACGTAGCTTCTCCGGCAGGATCTGCAGGGTCTGCACCCCACCGTATTAGTTGGCTTCCCGACGCAGTTGAAGTAGTTTAATGGAGAACAGCTCACAGGAGGAATGGTTTATGTTGGCTCCTGGCATTAGAGGTTTCAGTCCGAGGTTGCTTTGCTCCATATACCTGAGAAAACCACCAGGGCAGGGGGAGCGAGTCGGGGAGAATGGATCATCCAATGGCAGAAGGGCACAGAGAGCAGAGGGACTGGACACTAGGTGTGATCTTCAAAGGCACGAGCCCCAGTGACTTTTTTTCCATCAGTCAGGCCCATGTTTTAGGAACTCACAAAGTAGCACCACGATGTGGGGGACACACATTCAACACATGAGCCGGTCAGGGAGATTTCATCTTCAAACTGAAGCACCTGCTTCCTTGTGGCTGGGTGAGGTCAGGAGGATGGTTCTGGGTGTCTCTTCTGAATGGAGGTACCGAACAGACCTGGATGGTTGTCCAAGATCCCTCTCCCTAGTCTTGTAGCTCGCAGGGGCCTCGGGCTGAACTGAGAAAGCTGCCGAGTCTCGGTGTAGAGAACAGCAGCCCTCAGGAGTTGTCATTGCTGACCAGACCCAGTCGGCTTTGAATCTATAGAGGCAAGTCCCAGAAGAGAGGATTAGTTAGTTATTCAACAGTTATCCAGGGTTATCTCAGCACGCCATAGATCAAGGCTTTGGTCCCACGGCAGTGCTCAAAGATTTGAGGTGATTGGAGGAAGATAAGAGGACGTGCATGTCTCACGGATGCTGCAAGCTCCACGCCCGGGTCAAGGTTGATTAAAGATTATCCTACATCATCAGCCTTCGACTTTATTTAAATCTACCCCAAGAGTAAGATGTTTGAAATAAAAATTAAAAGTTGTTAGTGTGCAAGTTCAAAATTCAAGTTCAGAATGGGTTTGTTATTAAGATCCACGTGTTTGAGACTGCCTTGTAAACCTGCCATGGTTTAACGTCCACCAGAACGAAGCTCAGCACTCTTGAGTGGAAGATAACAGAATCCAGACCCTCTAACATGCTGTTCAGTGTTTGTTATACAAACAGAAGTTACTAGACACTCTATAAAGGTTAAAAAAAAAAAAAAAAAGCAAATGGACTCCCATTCGCAAATGACCTGCATGTGGAATGAGCAAGAACAGGGACGGAGTTGTTGTAAATCTATTACAGTCGGAACTAACAGGAAAACAGCGGGTGGAGAATATTAGCAGGGGCTGCAGAGTGAGGAGGCGGAATGAGAAGTCCCAAAATGAAAAGTGTAGCTTCTTACGTTAAAATATTCTCTTGGCTAAAAGCAAACTGGACACAGAATAAAGAAAACCCCACCTCAGAAACAGGTCAGTAGAAAGGATCCAGACTCAGGCCTATGAGAGAAAATACATTGAAAGGGAAAAGAAACCAAGCAGAGCAAGCCAAACATGTGGACCACCACCAGCGGCCAAATAGATACAACCCCTGGCACACTAGGAGGACACGGGGAAGCAAAGATGTAGAAGACATACTTAGATCAGAGTTTCCCTCGAATCTGGTGGTTCAACCTTACAGTACCCAAAGGTCCCGAAAACTGCCAGTAGGAAAAACACGTCCAAAAGGAAAGAAACAGGGACATGATAGACAAATGTCTATAACCCTCGAGGGTGGAGGAGATCGGAAAGCAATCCGTGAAAACCAAAGCAAGGTGGCGTTGGGATGCAACAAACGCGGGATGACCTCAATGGACCAGTTGCATGTTTGGAAAGGCGTCTCTGCTGGAATTTTGAATCCACTTAGCTAACTAGCTAGCTCCCTCATCATTTTCTTATTCAAGGAGGAGGAGGAGGCCGTAAGACTCAGAAAGCTAGACAACAAGATTCAGAAGGCTGTTTCCCAAGGTTCTAAACAGTTGCTAGAGAGAGGAGACCGCTCAGTAGAGCTGCCTGCTAAGTGCACAGGGAACACCTCAGGCGTAGCTTTCCTAGGTTGCGTCTCAGTCTGAGATGGGCTTTGCAGCGACGCAGCCACCTTCGAGCCACCTGTTCTTCTGCAGGCAATAAACTTGCAGCGTCAGTCAGCTAGACTTGTGTGGGATCATATCTTTGTCCCGTCGCTGGTGCCCCATCTGGGGTGAATGGCGTTTGTTCATGTGTCCCAAGGAAAAGTCACAGGGTACCATTAAAGCCACCGCTCAGGTCTGAGCACTGCACCTACATGTTAAAAAAAAAAAAAAAAAAAGAACAAGCTGGAATTAACTGACTCATTGTCCACTGAGCTAGGACCTGGAAGGGCTAAGTCGTTGTAAGATGGTGGCGGGGAAGAGAGGGTGGCTCAGCGGTGCAGGAGGACAGGAGGCAGACGTCGGTGCTCTGGGAAATGTGGCAGCACACAAGTGTCTTTCGAAGTAGCTGATGGAAAGAACTGCCCTATGTTCCTTACGAAAAGAAACAGTGCACACGTGAAGGGGTGGGCCTGCCACTGACCCCAGCTGCGCTGCTACATGGCATACACATGTGCACATATCTGCAGCCCACGTTAGTGTATGCGGCTTTACAATCAGAAACGACACTGGTTACAAAGAATGAAAAGCAGCGAGGTAAACCTAAGTGTCTTCCACAGTTCCTCTTAAACTTACTGAACAAGGAAGTAATTAGAAACGCCTAGTTCTCTGATATATGTAGAAAAAGCAAAATTACGTGTAGAGAAATGAAATATGTAAAAACAGCAACACACATGTTTGGAAGGGAAGAAAATGGCGTTGCAGTGCATATTAAGAACATGGAAGATCAATTAGAAAGACAGAGGGATAGCTATAAACCAAACACGAGCTTGATGAAACAGCAGTATTGATGAGATTCTGCTAAAATGGCAGGCAGACGGAAACACAGGGTTTTAGTTTTTGAAAGCGAAGCACACCAGTGTTAGTTGCAGGCAAAGCTGCCACTGGAGGGGGCGCGCAGATTCAAACAGCGAGAGTGAGCGAAGGTGAGAGGCTGAGGGTCAAGCACGCTTTCCCTCTCCAAAAAAGAAATTCAGTCAAATCACAAAAATTAAAATAGGAACCAGATTAAACAATAGAGAAAATCAATAAAACCAAGAGTCTGTTCTTTAAAAACTTAGAATATTGATAGGTCTCTAGAGCCTGGACAGGATAGGGTTAGGAGACACGATTTCTAGTATTGAGAACTAAGAAGGAAATGCTCCTGTAAATGGAAGAGGGGCAGTAATACGTCCATGTTAAACACATGTGCGCCACAGTCAGCATGCTTAAAGCCGCACTGGCTCTTATTTTCTATGAGTGCCACCTCTGACACAGAGCTTTCAAGCTGTTCCTCCCTCTCCCTAAATCACACGCAAGCTCATGAATTTACGTACTCTGCACACAAATATTTCAAATGCTGGTGCAGAGGCCAGTCTGCTGTGGTAGCGGTCTCTGCAGGGTGAGCACTGTGTGTCACAAGGACTTTGGGTTTTTCAGGTGCCTGGTGCCTGGTGGTGACACTGCACAAGTCACTTGATCTGTTTTAAAAAGTAAACCCTTAAAATACCAGCGCTCAGTAGAGCAGCACATACTTACTTAAACATAGTGGGTAATGTGAGAGAACTCATCATATCTTGCAACTCTTCTCCTCAGAAGCTGTGTTCCCAGGCCTGGTGTGGCCACACCACCTCCTTCTAATGGCACTTCTGCATGTGTGGCTGGGCACCGAAGGCAAGTGTCTCCTATGACTGAAGCCTATGCTCTGGCTGTTGGGCCTTCTGTTACCATGCAGAGGAGCCATGTCTGGTGTCTGAGAGACACATGGCCCAGCCAGCACCACTGTTAGATTTGTGTATGCAGCCATGATGAACCCCCAAATGAGCACACTCAAGTTTCCAGCCTAGAGAGCCATGAAAAAATAAGTGGAGGCTTTTTGGGACATTGCTATACAAATCCACAGGAAGCACAATAATTAAGAGCAGAGGTGAAGAAGCACTAAATAAATGAACGCTCACGGTTAACCTACTCATATGGCATTACTGGATCATAGAATACCAGAACAGCTTGACCAACTGGGTTAGGGATTATGTTCAGGTGGCAATAACAAAGGCAGAAAACAAAAAGCAAAAACAACACCCCTCTCCCAATTAAAATGGCTTGCTCATATGAGCCACTCTGTAGGTACAAAGTCCAAGGCCATCCTTCTGATACTTGAGTTTCATAAAGACCCAAGCTTCTTTTATTGCTCTGTTCTGCAGGCCCTGTAAAGGGTTTCGGTGTGATGGTCACTTCATGGCCCTAGGTGGCATGCCAGGCATTAGTCACCTTCCAGCACTGGGCAGGGAGGGGAAGATCAAAGGACCCACCTTTGCTGGGCTAGTGTGCTTTTTAATCATCCCTTCAATAGCCCGAGGGTCACTATAGCTCTACATCAAGACTCTGCCAGCCCAGCATCTAGGACCCTTTTGGGAGTTCTCTCTACAGGTGACTCCATCTTGTTCACTCTTCTGCCATCCATGGAGCCCTATCTCCTACCCTTGTAGTGATGCTTCTCTCTCCCTCTGCCTTCCTCAGCCACCCCCACCCCCACCCCAGCCTCTGGACGCAGGCTGCACCGTACCTTTACCGTTCACTCTTGGTGCACAGCCTGAGTGCTGCTTCTGTGGATTTCAGCTGAGGAACTCCTGGCCTGCAACATCTCACTCTTGTGACCCACTCATCCTCCAGCAGGTTGGGTCATGACTGGATCCTTGTATTGGGCCTGATCACTGTGGATGAAGAGATGGATATTATATGGTGTGGTTGCTTCTGCTGACACAGGCATCCTGTTTGTTGAGTTCGTATTTCTAGGAAGGGATGCCCTCCCTACCTGGTGTGTACCTGATTCAGTGCTATGTGCCTTGTAGGAAGGCCAGGAGCTCCCAAATGTGGACAGGATGCACAGGCAGAGGGGCCTTTATGGCTGCTGAGGCCTCCTGTCTCCAGGATTCTATTTCTGCTGGAAAGGGGAAGACCCACCACCTATGTGGTGAATTCTATTTTGCATTTCTACTTTGAACCCAAGAATAAGGGCCAGCAAAGGTGGGTAGCCTCCCATGGCAGCCTGACTTCTGATGACTGAGCGAGGAGTAGCAGGCAGGACCCACCTGGCTCTATTCTTCAGTCTCCCTTGTCCTTATTCTCTGAGGTTCCTCTTCCTGACCTGAGATTGCCTTTTCCAGGATCAAAAGTGCTGGGCTATGGGAAACCAGAGACCCAGCCGCACAGTGACAACGATGGCTGCTTGACCTTCTTTGTGCAGCCTGCAGGAGATGCTGTCCTTGTGGAGCATCCTGCATCCTGGTTTCAAGTCAGCTTCATCCATTCAGCACACATTTGGACCTCTGTCCTTGGAGTGTGCACCACAGGCCTGGACCACGCTAGCCGTCTGCCCACCGGCTGACAGGCACTGGGTTAATACTAGGCTATTGTGAACTTTGCATCAGAGAACATCCGTGGATAAGTGAACCGAGCCCTTCTCACAAGGCACCTGCTCTGTGGCTGGGTGCTGTCAGGCACTGGGAATGGAGACTGAGTGCTTCTGGGTACTGGGCTTCTTGTGCGTGGTGAAAGTGTTCCTGCTACTGAGCAGTACACCTTCAACTGCTGAATTTTGTGGAAGTGAGCTGTGCCTAAAGAACATCATTTTGAAGCCAGACCTGCCCTCTGAAGGCCATTTTTGGAGCCGTGTAGGATGCAGCTCTTCCTCCGCCTGCAGGCACGCTGGCACTTTGTCTTGGATTCAGCACATTTGTGTGGCCAGTAATAGTCTGTGCCGTGTTCAGACTTGGTCTTTGATCTGAGGAAACTGGGTATGGGGTGGCTATGGAGGACCATGGTGAAGTGAGGTTGCTGTGGATACCTTGAGGTGCTCTGAGGGTACAGCTGCACATTTGGGGAGAGCCAAACTAGGAAGTCCTATTCTGCCTGGGCTCCAGAAGTTCCAAGTCAGTCACTAAATGCATTACTCCAGGAGAGCACCTGCCTTATTACTCTTCTCTCTCTGGGACCCTACTGCCTTCCTGACAGATTTTGCTTGGGAAGGTGGCTTGGGCTCAGAGTTCAGCGGAAAGGAGGCTTGGTGGCCCTAGAAAAGCCAGTTGGGAACCCCTCTTTAACTTCAGGTCACTCCAAGAAGGACATTTTTTCATCCACCTAACATTTTGGGGGCCTGTGTCTGAAGGCTCCACATGTTACCTGGTCAACTGAGGAAAAAGGAGAGATGATGGCTTTGATGGAGACCTCAATCTATAATGTGTTCTTTCTTCTAGTCAGACTGCAAGCTAGAAAATTGCAGCAACCTACACAGCAGCTCACCTGTGGGGGGGGGGGATGATCTGTGACACTGGCTGTAGCCTGGGCCAAAGTGACAGGTGAGGCTGAGCAGGAGCTCCTTTGGAGGCCAGCATTCATCTAAAGCTGCACCAGCCACCACCCCCACACTCCCCCCACACCACACACACACACACATGCACACAACACACACACAGAGACACACACACATCACATGCACACACACACATGCACACACACACACAGACACACACACACACACATCACATGCACACACACACACACATGCACACACACACACATGCACACACACACACACACCACATGCACACACACACACACACCACATGCACACACACACACACCACATGCACACACACACACACACACACACCACATGCGCACACACACACACATGCACACACACAGACACACCACATGCACACACACACACACCACATGCACACACACACATGCACACACACACGCAGACACACACACACACATCACATGCACACACACACACGCACACACACACACACATGCACACACACACACACACATGCACACACACACACACCCCACATGCACACACACACACATGCACACACACACACCACATGCACACACACACACACACACCACATGCACACACACACCACATGCGCACACACACCACATGCACACACACATACCACACATGCACACACACACACACAGCCACACAGACACACACACACACACACACACACACACACAGCCACACATACACACACACATCACATACATGCACACAGGAGAGAGCGTGAGAGGAGAGAGAAAGAGAGAGAGAGAGGGGGAGGGAGAGGAAGAAATTGGGGGAGAAGCAGCCTGAGGAGGGGCTTTCCTTGTTCATTTTCTCCCCTAAAATCTCATATTTCAGGGGACCATTGTACAGAGCTGGAGATGCATTATTAAATCGCCTCCTTGGAGGGCAGGACATTCTGGATTCTCAACTCTTGCCTTCACTCCGTAGTGTTTTCATTGTAGGTAGAATGTGAGTGACGGACTATCGTGGGTCACTACTTTGTCACCCGCACTACAGGTGTGCCGTCAAGGGGACAGGCACACCCCGCTCTGCACATTCCCCAGACTCCAGTTGTGCTGAGCTGTCTCTCCTCTTTCATCAGGAGCGTGAGAATGATGAACGCACCACAGGACTACTTTCATTAGGTGCGGTTCATTTTACCCAAAAGAAATCAGACAAATTGGCTTTTCCCTCCTTCCCTCTCTTTCCCTAGGAAGATTATTTACAGCAGGCTTTTATTCCTCTCCTCTATTCCTCCAAAGGCAATGAAAAGCAATTCTGAGAGCACAGCAGAAAATCAGTTTTTAATCAAGAAAAAACAATCTGTGGGAAATAGAGATGTGCGGCTTCACCGGGAGATTCCTGCAGCCAGTGGAGCACACATCGCCACCCAGGCTAGGCTCTCCTCCTGACATGCACCCACACACAGGGGTGGGCATCCCAGCACCCCTCTAGGCACAGGAACAGGTGCCCTACAGCCTCGCACTGAGAGCGTTAGGATGTGTCCATCAGTCTTCAGCATGGATTGGAAGCCCAGGTCGCAAGGCACAGTGACCACGCTCAAAAGTGAATGACCTGGCTCTTCACTATGGCCTCTTAGTGCTTCCCTCCTCCACCAGAGTTACAGAGTTCCAAACTCAGTGTGTATAATACAGTCCTGGCACAGAGGCTGCAGAAGCCAAGGTGCTTTCTGGCTTCTCCCCTGGGGTGGGCTTTCCTGTCACAGCCACACAGAGGCCTTTCCTTTAGCTGAGCTCTTTGGCATATCCCTAAGAGTGTGCTGACTTTCCCCTTCCGTGCACATTCATAGCTGGGTGGCCCATGGCACCAGTCTTAAATTCTATACCCAATTCCTAGAGTCTCAGAGGTCCAGGGTGAAATGTTGGAAAGCAGCCTTCTTTTCTTCTTTGGTTTGAATATGTGTCTCCTCCAAAACGCCAGATGAGATTTAATTGCCATGATAACAGTGTTAAGAGGTGAAGCCTCCCTGGGGGAGGGACTTCAGGCCCAAAAGTTTGCCCACATGAGTGAGGTCCCGGAGTACGACATCAGTTTATCCTTTCACGGGTTCCCAGGTTCCCACGTCGGCTTACTTCCTTAGGGTCACAATGTCCTTTTACTATCCTTCAGGGCTTGCATGCTTGCATGTCTTATCACCTTTCTTGGAGATTCCTAAATCCTCTTATCCATCTCTGGATCTCTGGACCCCTCCTTAAATCCTTCTCTGTAATAACTGGTTTTTGTTTGGACACACTGAAAGCCCCTACCCCCACACTCTGATACTTGGTATGTAGTGGCCCCCACAGGCTTGGCATTGGAATTTTGCCCAGGGCTAGAGGCACCATATTGCAGTGGTAGGAACCGGAAGTTGTAGGGTCCCCCTAGCGGCACAGCTGAGCCATTCAGAGGCCAGTCCTGGGTTCCGGAGCCCAGGTGTCTGTGGTGTGCCCTCTTCCAGTGAGAAACGGTACAAAGGGGCCTGACGCCATGCCCCGCATGATGCTTTCTGCTTTGAGAAGACCCTGAAGAAAAGTGGAGCCAATCCCAAGCCCCAGGCCTGGGGCTGACCTCCCAGGAGCTGTACTTGGGGTCATTTGGGTGGAGGGTTGCAGGAGCAAATGGCATATTTGGGCACCGCTGACCCACACTCAACGCAGACGTCCAATGTTTCCGGACATTTGGCTTTGGCACTGGGTATGATGGCCAGAGATTCCTTACAGGTTCACCCCTTCACACAGCTCCAGGTGGGTCTGGTCTAGTTGGTGGGGTTTCCAGGCAGACACCTTGTGGCTCTGACTGCAGGAGAACTGGATTCTGAATTGTCTACACTCTGGAGACCAACACAGAAACTCATTACAGACTGAACTGGTGGTTCAGATCTGCGTGTCTTTCTGCTGTGACAGGCACTCTGCTGGGATGCAGGGCAGTTCGTCACCGAATATGGCCTCTCTACACACCTATGGAGTCAGAAAATCAAAGACTAAAGTTCACAGATGAACTCAGGAGGACATTAAGCTTCCACTCCCTCCAGGATCGGGGGAACAGCACCACATCTGCCTGCTTCTGGGACTGTGGCTAGCCAGAAGGAATAGGGTGGCCAGGGACAAGTAAGGCCCAATGTTAAGACTTTAACCACACAGCTGACTGTTGATAATTAGCTCAGTGCACGTATGCCCTGAAGGCCTTAAAGTTTTCACTTTAATTGTAAATTATATGAATAACTACATAGTCTCAGAGTGCAAAGTGGTACCATGACTTCCAAACGCAATATGAGATAATTAAGCCAAACAATTCGACACATGCATTCTCCTAATACTTACTTTATCCTTGTGAATGAACCAGGGTGCATTGTCTCCTGAAGGAACTTGACAGAACTTGTGGTGAGGCAGGATGGTGTTTGGCTCAGGAGTTTGGAAGCAAGGCCCTGCAGCAGAAACTCTTGACTGTGGGAGCTGACTAGCCACGGGCACTTGTGTTCCTCCAGTGAGAAAGACGGGGAGTCAGGGGGTTGGACACCCACCCTCCGCTAGATGCAGAACTACATGGCATAGGCAGGGGTTCTGAGAGCACTGGAGGATGGCTCCATTCTCTCTACTGAGGCCTGATGAGGACAGAGGCCCTTGTCCGGCTCTCCATTTTTTTCCCTCCCTGACACATTTGCAGATGCAGAAGGGCTGTGGTGGTCTAGGATACAGGGTCTCCCACATGGCCTCTACCTATAAGCTCTGAGCCAGCTCTGTCTCCCACTGGCAGTTCCAGAAGCAAGGCACTTAGCCCCTAGACTCACGCCTTACCCCTGCATTTTTTGCCTGTCCAAGGCACTGGGAGCCCCCTTAGGAAGCAGCTCTCACTGCTCTCTGTCTCTCTGAAGGTATGGGAACCAGGGGCATCTCTCCCTCCCTCCCTATTTCCATTTAGCTACTTCTAGCTAGTCATCCTGGCCCTCCCCTCCCCCTCTCCTCATCGCTCTGCTCCTTCCTTCCCCTCCCCCCAAGCCCCTCTCCTGCCTTTAGCTCCCTAGGGTGCATCTTTATTACTTTTCATCTGCCAGCCTTCTCCTTTGATCTCCTTACCTGACCACCTCCACGAAGCTCCTGTATCCCTGGGAAGACACTCAGCAGAGCAGCATCAGTTCAGCCCCATGTGATGACAACATGCATCATTTCTTTTGAAAATCAAGACTACAACGCTCATTTTAGAAAATACAGAAATTCTGCAACAGAGATTGTTCTCGACCCCACTGCTCAGGGAGAGCCACTGCCATGGTGACTGGGATGCATCTCCTCTTTAGATTTACTTCAGATAATTTGAAACAGTTTCATATAATCCATCACTACCACCCCCACCATGGAAATGCATTGTACGGCATGTAAGTATTTTGGTGGCTTATGAATGTGAGGGTCAGCAGGCTCGAACAAGGGCCAGGTTCCAACACTTTTGTCTTAGAAAAATCCATCATTACTACCCAAATGCCCAGGGTGCAGTGGCAAGGCCCCTGGTGCAGTAGGTAAGTGGTGTGTGTGGGTAAAGCTATTTACAAACACGTGCAAGATGATTTGTGTGGTATGCAAATAAAACTTTTTTTTTTTTAAAAGACAGGATCTCACGTGTCCTAAGTTGGCCTCAAATTCCTGTGTAGCCTTAAACTTCTGACCCTCTTGCCTTGACCCTCCAAATACCAGGGTTTCACCACACCTGTTTTACGTGGCTCCGGGGATGGGCCCAGAGTTTTGCGTATCGTGGGCAAGAACTCTATCAACTGAGCTGTTTCCCCAAACCTGGATGAAGCATTATTTGTAAACACACATAAGCAGATTTGTGTGGTGCGTGTGGATAAAGCTTCACGGGCCAACACGGGGAAACGGGTGATAGAGTGCATCCCAATACAGCTTTTTTCATCAACAGTATGACAAGAGGGTTGCTGTGTTTACTCAGGAAACTTTGTTGACAAGCAACGTTTAAGTGACTTGACACAGATACAATCTCATATGTAAACCCAGGGAGCAGGTCAGTTTATTATCAGACCTTTGACAACAAAGCGCAGGCCTTAACTAATGTCCCTAAAATCCAGGTGTGTCCGATCAGACAGATGCTATTATTCGTCTTCCACAATCCCTTTGCTACGTGTGCCTTCTTCTGTTGCTGCAGAAGGAAAGCAGTTGGTTGCTAGGGGTAGTGTATTGGCGGTTTTCTGTTTTGATTGACAAGCTTGAGTTACTCAAACCTTTGCTCACTGCTCTTGTCCTCTCCCATGATGCATCTGATTTCCATCATATGCATGCCCACTCGTGCATAGACACAAGATGGGAAGATTTCTCTCCCCTCATTGTTCACTCAAAGGACACAGTTTGTCTTACTGTTCTTGTACTCAAAGCCAGTATTGACTAGCTCAGCACACTGCCTCCGGTTCTAGAACACACTCTAGAATGTATATGACGAAAAAGGGGTATCACTACGTATTTCTAGGGAACTGTCGGTCACAGTGACCCGTTATTTAGAGAGGGATGTGTATATGGCTTGATGCAGGTGGGGTCCCAGGTTGCTAAGTGCTTTACTGGGGAAAGTGTGTGTGTGTGTGTGTGTGTGTGTGTGTGTGTGCTTTTCAAGTCAAGTGAGTTCCAGGGGTGCTAGGTATTTTATGCTTGTCTGCCTCACGTATGTGTACTGCCTTTCCCAGGTGCACTGGCTATGTGGTGCTTGGCCAGGTGCAGATAACAGTCTGCCAAGCCAAACTCTGTCTTCAGAAAGGCAATTACTACAGAATTGATTGACTCAATAATAAAAAATAGTGATTCCCTAACTGAGCCCTGTAACTCCTGTGTCTAGGGAGGTGCAGGTGAGACTCGGTCCAGCTGAGAATGAAGAGAATGTTACTGGGAGTCTACAGGAGAAGCATCCCATGTCCCCATGTCTTCCATGAGGCAGGGAGCCCCATCCCATGCCCTCTGGGCAAGCACGTGAGTCTTGGTCAACTGCAAAAAGGAATTCCGGGCCTGGGTACCTAGACGCACTCAGGTGCTACATCTTAAGGTCTTCAACTCAATCATTTCTTCAGAGACCCCTTTTCAAGTGAGATCACACCCCCAGGGCATTTGATGAGGATGTCACTGAGGGTCGCTGTCTTACCCCGCATGACTGAGGAGTACAGCTCCAGGAGCTGTGGTGTCAGCAGAGAAGGGAAAGGCTTTGCCTGGGCAAGGCTGGGCTTGAAGGGTCTCTGAGTGCATTTTTGCTTTATGAGATCGTCTAGGAGATTCCTAGAAACCTTCACATCCTATTGGCTGAGATAGAAATCACTCAAAGTGTTGCTTAGACCGAAGAGGAAATGGAATGAGAATTTCGTTGAAAGCACAGATTCTGGGTCCTGGGTGGGAACTGTTGAAAGGTGTTTTTTGAGCAATATTGAAGAAATTAAATGAGGGTGATCGGAAAGGGTTTATTTGACTTATATGTCCAGATCACAGTCCGTCACCAGGAGAAGCCAGGGCAGGAGCTTGAGGCAGGAACGTGGAGGCAGAACTGAAGCAGAGGCCACGGAGGAGTGTTATTTACTGGTTTGCTTCCTCTGGCATGCTCTGTTGGCTTTTTATATACTCTAGAACCATCTGCCAGGGGTGGTACTGCCCACAAAAGGTTGGGCCCTCCCACATCAATCATCAGTCAGGAAAATGTCTCACAAACATGCCTATAGGCCAATCTGATCACCTTTCCTTAACTGAGAGTTCTTATCAGGTGACTCTAGTTTAGCATCCTAACTGCTGAAATGCCCCCTTCTCAACTGCCGGTCCCTCTACGTCTAAGGGACACAACTGGCTATCTTCCTACTTTGCCTCTCATCGTTAGATCTGATCTACGGACATTTTCCTGCAGTAGCAGAGGTTTAAGTCTCTTATATTTCAGGCCTCATTTTTTTTTTTTTTTTGGCAACTTTCCCATTTTTAATATCCCTGCACCAATAGTTTTGATTAAATCATTTTTATTTATTGTTAAGCCAAGTGATGTGCTGTATTTCCCCTGGTTCTATGACTTTTCATTTCTCTTGGAGTTAATGTTTGCACGATTCTTTTCCACGCTTTCTCTTTCCGTGAAAATGGTGACATGTGTCCCGAGATGTCACTGGTCTGTTAAGCACCCAATAGTAATGCTTCCAAACATTTAAGCAGATGAAATGGTCCAATAGCCTCTTCACCTCCAGGGATGCTTCTCTCCTACAGAGCAGGCCAGGTGTGTCTCTGGAGCACAGGCCCCAGAAGTCTCTGATGTCTTTCTACATGTGAGTGAGCACTCCCTTCCTCCTGGGTTACATGTCTGTTCCCCTCACCATCTTTGTTGTTCTTGTTTTGCTTAAATAGGCTCAGTAGCATCTTAAGATAGGGTACACAGGAGTGGTGGTCTTGAGACAGTGACTGTCTAGAAAGGGCTATTTTCATTGTTAGTAGGAAGTTTGGTTACATACAGAATTGCAGGCTACAAAACTCTATTCTTGAACATGCTTTTTAAAATCAGTTTTATTAATCTATGATTTATCTGCATGGTATCTTAATTATCCAGTTTAAATTTTGAGAAATGCTTACCTTTTTGTAAATATTGATTCAGTCCAGTCTTAGAACATTTTCTGTGTCCCTGGAGTCTTGCCAATAACCCCAATCCCACTCATAGTGACAGACAGCCTCTGATGCTGTTTCTGTCCATATAATCTTTGATTTCTAAAAGTCTGACATTAATGGAGCCCCTCAAATCTACTCTAGTGGTTGGATGCTTTCCTTCTGGTGCAGTGTTGGGTGTTGGCTGTCAGCTTCGAAGTGAGGATTCCAGGTAATTTTTCATTATCAGCTTGGTTGGACCAAGAATGTCTTAGGATTAGTGGAGGTCACCTCAGTGTGTGGCTTTGGTGGTGTTACCAGAGACAGTTAGATCTTGTCTAGTTAGTGGATGGATCCTGATGGATTCATGTTGTGATGTCACCCTTGGGAGATGGGGAAGGTAGGAGGAGGTAGAGCTGGGGTGGAGGAAGTAGGTCAAGGCATGCCCTTGGGGCTGTATCTCATCCTGGTCTCTTCGCATATTCTCCCCTTTTCTGCTTACTGTCTGCCTTGACCCAGGTTCTGCCCATGAGCCTGTGGCCAAGCAACCCCAGATTGAACCCTCTGAAACTGGGAGTCACAGTAAATCTTTCCTCTTTTAAGTAGTCTACTTCAGGTATTGATCATAGTGAGTTTTCCTTTTGGCTAAAACTTCATGCAAAAGCTAAGAGGCTTTGCTGTCTGACATCTTTATGGCAAGCTGGGTAAAACTTCCTGAGAAGGTTTTGCTGCCATTTTAACCTTGAACTTGGGCTACGTGGCCTTAAACTAAGGCCCCCAAATGTCCTTCCTCTTTTATTTTAAACCGAGCATGCTTAGGAAAGTGTTTTCCTATAGAAATATCTCTAGGTTTTCCAAACAAAGTCCCGAGGTTTCCTTTATTTGAAGAGGGCATCCCTTTGTGAATAACACCAGGGCTCTCCTTACCTGTTGCAGGCAACAAACCTTTCTTGACTCTTGTTTCCTGATGGTGCCTGTTTCGGTTTTGTACTTTGAAAAGTGCAAGCCCCTGTGTTTGGTTATGATTGGTTCTATTCTTCACTGTTGTCTGGCATTCCATTATAGACATTTTGACTTTGACCTTCATAACACTGACATGGGCACAGAGATATATGATCTAGTCAGTATGGACACATTTTTTTCCAATGCAGGTCTTAGCAGAGTGGAGTGTTTAGTATTACTGTCTTAAGACAGTCAACTTGAAACTTCCTGAGTGTGGTGGTGCATGCCCTTAAACAGCACGCAGGAGGTAGAGAGGTGGATGTATCTCTGTGGGTTTGAGGTTAGCCTGATCTATATAGCAAGTTCCAGGACAGCCAGGGCTACATAGTGAGACTCTGTCTCCAAACCAAAAAGGAAATCAACCACAGGTTGGACGAGGTGGTAGCATATGCCTGTAATCATATGATTTTATCATATGATCATCAGACAGGAGGATAAGGAGTCCCAGGGAAGCCTGGGATACATAGTGAGACCTCACCTCAAAAACAAGTAAACAAATAAACAACACCAGAAAATTCAAAACTTGTAAAGAAAAGCAGAATTGATACGGACACAGCTTCAGGCCCTTCCTGTGTCTCTTTATGCTTTCAGTGTTTACTTCTTTAGGCTCAGTAAGTTGTGTAACTGAATTATCTTGTCCTCCCCAGCCTGAGATCACACTCCAGTGTAGATGATAAGGTTCAGTGTCTTTGAAATGAAATAGATAATCACTTGGAAAATAGGCTGAGATTTATAGTTGTCATTTTGAAGTCGAATCCATGGAAAAAGCATTTTTCTTGAGCAGGTGGAAGGATTGCAGTTGCTATGAGTTTCCTACCAGGAGTCACTGGCTGGAGAAGGGGTTCCATTAGCACACCTGGCCCAGTGTGTGCATGTGTGTATGTGTGCATCCTTCTGGATGAGTGAGTAAGCTTGGCCTCTGTGGGTGTGCCCTCCTGCCTGGCCGCTTCCCTTTCAGGAAGCCACCAGCGTTTTGCCGGGTGGACCTGCTGCTGTTAGGGAGGCCTCAGGTCAGTAGCCATCCTCTTTGGAGAACCAGTGGGAATTGAGCTGCCCATGTGGAGGTGGCCTGGTCATCCAGGCGTCAGCACCTTCTTCTTCCACATGGCAGCACAGGCCCAACAGAGGCAGTGTCCCCTCCTCCCTCAGCCCCAATCACAACTGGGCCAGGCAGTTGCCACAGCCTGTGGGAGACATGCTGCCTCTTTCTGGAAGCTGTCTTGGTCTCTCTACATGGAGGCGGGAGGGAGCCTTTCCTTTGTGCTGCACATAGGTTCTCCTCGCGTTAGATCATAACCACAGTGAACAAAAATGAGTTGAATTTTTCTCTTCTGCTTGAAAGCTTAGGGCGATCAAGCTCTGTGCACCTTCTCCCTTTCTAATCTCTGTTGGTGCAAGGCAGGACGGGGCTGGGGGGAGCTGCCCATCTCCTAGTCACCCCTCTGTCCCTCGTTTTCATCATTGATAGGCTCATCTTTGTGGGGGGACCCATGACCTAGGACCTACAGACTGCACTCCATCTATTTCTCTGATAAATAAGATTTCATGAAATAAATTAAAAAAAAAAAACTTTTCCAGTAAAGGAAACAGTCAAGTAAAGAGATAGCCATCCGATTGACAGAAAGCCTCTGCTGGCTGTACCTCTGACAGAAGAGTATTATCTAGAACAAATAAAGAAATAAAAAACTAAGAAACAAGAAATCAAGCAACTCAATTAACAAACTGGCTAGTGAAACGAACAGACAG
Organism: Cricetomys ansorgei; assembly: GCA_026225945.1. Classification (NCBI taxonomy): domain Eukaryota; kingdom Metazoa; phylum Chordata; class Mammalia; order Rodentia; family Nesomyidae; genus Cricetomys; species Cricetomys ansorgei. The sequence goes on along the minus strand of JAMJFZ010000239.1, from coordinate 4,680,257 downwards.
CTCTCCAGAGATGAAACAAGTGGCAGTAGACATGCATGAATAATACTCAAGGTCATTGGCCAAGACATACAAATCAAAGCTACACGGAGATTCCACCAGACCCCAGTCAGAAGGACAGTCATTAAGAAAACAAATAAGAAATGCGGGTGAGGGTGCAGACAAAGGGGACCCTGGACACTGGTGTGAATGTAAGCTAGTGGGACACTGCAAATCAGTGTGAGGTTTCTTAAAAAAGCTAGCAATAGGCCATCCATACAGTCCAGAATAGCACTCCTGGGTATTTACCTAAAGGACCCAAGTCAATATATCATAGAGACACCTGCACACAATGTCTATTGCAATGCTATTCACAAGAGCTGCGTTATGGAGCCAACCTAGGTATCCATCTAAAGAGAACAGGTTAAGAAAATGTGGTTTATAGATATAACAGACTTTTATAGTTGTTAAAAGAATGAATTGTCATTTACAGGAAAATGGACTCAACTGGAAATACCTATATTGAGTGGACTAAGTCAGTCTCAGACAAATACCTCATGTTTTCTCTCATTTGTGGTTCCTAGATTATATAAAGATATACAAAATCATGTATTTGTGAATATGACATACACATGCACACATACACACACACAGAGATGCACACACAGAGACACATACGACACACACACAGACACACACACAGACACATATGGCACACATACATGTAGACATGAATACACACACACACACACACACACACACACACACAAGTAGGGGCAAAGCTGTGTACAGAATGAATGGCACTGACAGGAGGGTTGAGAGAGGGAGACTGTGTTCAATGTACAGTGTATCCTTGTGAAAACTTTATTATGTAACACAGTAGTACAATGTGCAATGAATATATGCCAGTGAAAAGAACACATACATTAAAAACCACAAAATATAATTGTCAAGTTCTTCAGCTTTGATTTTTGGCTTATCGGCCCATTGTGGGTGGTTCTATCCTTGGGCTGGTGGTCCTGGGTTCTATAAAAACACAGGCTGAGCAAGCCAGAGTAGGTAAGCCAGTGAGCAGCACCCATCCACGGCCTCTGCACCAGCTCCTGCCTCCAGGTTCCTGTCCTATTTGAGTTCCTGTTCTGACTTCCTTCAACGATGAACAGTGCTGTGGAAGTGTAAGCCAGAAATCCCTTTCCTCCCCAACTTAATTTTGGTCATGGTGTTTGCCACGGCAAGAGAAACCCTAACTAAGCCATCGAGTGTACGGTTACTGTTTTATATGGTGATCTAGTGAACTCGAATGCACAGCTACTGTTTCGATGCTTAGATCCCAGGCTGCTGGAATGGTAGGTACATAGGATTCTTGCTTATGAAGAGCAATGGGTGCTTTTCTGGCCTCTATCTTTTACTTTTCCACATGGACAGGTGTGTAACCAAGGAGCCAACTTTGTGGTGTTTGCTTCTTAGCTGGGAGAAAAAAAAAGTCCAGCATCCAGGTTACTGGTTAGGACAATGCAGCAGGAAATGTTCCTGTGAGGGCATGCACAGACTCTGGTGGTCAGAAATGCTGTGTGCTTAGAGCAGAAGGGATCCTTTGCCTGAAGGGAAGGCAGCCAGTGCTGCCACCATGTAGCCTTCCTCATCAGTGGGCACACCAGGCTGGGGGAGGGGTTGTCTTCTCATCATGCAGGAGGTGGGAGCTCTGTGAGCAGGTCTTTATGCCCAGGCCCCTCTTCCAGTTTTTCCAGGAGTTTCTTGGGCATACTGACTGAAAATTCTAGGGCCTGTCTGGGACACCCATGGATGATCTCTCTGGGTCAGTGGACTTCAAGGGGATGCTGTGAATGCATGTTGATAATGGAGTTATTTTGAGATCCTCTCACGGGCCTCAGATGTAGTTACTCAAGGGCCAGCCATGGACAGACAGCACCATTAGGCGTGGTTTGGGGCCCTACTTTTTCATGCAGGGCCAAGTCCTAGCTACTTCCTCCTGGGCTCCCATGTGCACCCTGATGGCACCCTTACGGCACCCTTCTTTCAGCTCCCATGTGAGGACCTTGGGTGGAATTTCCCCAGTCCGCAGTTCTGTTCTCTCTTTTCTCTCCTAGACTCTGCTACATGACCAGGATCCATTTCTGAGCCCAGCAAGTGCTTGCCCCAGGTTCTTCTCTCTTTCTGCAGAGAGCTCCTGCATCTTTTTCACACTGAGACCCATGCACAGGCCATCAGTGTGCTGTCTCCCATCCCTCTCCACTTTTGTCCCCAGCCACCAGGTAAATTTCCCACCTGCCTTTCTGTAAACCCTTGCCTCTGAATCTCTGAATTTATCAGCCCCTCTCTCCTTTCCTGTTTTATTTTAAACAAATGTCTTGATTTCCTTCCATTGTCTTCCCACTCTGAGGACAGAGAGAGTTTTCTACTTGTCTGGGTCCAAGAAAGGTAGAGTCTGTTTCATCTCTGTACACTAACACTGAGATTGAGAACCCCAAGTCCAAAGTCATGGAGGCTGGAGCTGTAGCAGTCAGTAGCATGCTTGGGGGTCATTTTTGAATGATGCTTTGGTTTTCATGGAAGAACTGGGATCCTCAAGGGGCTCTCCCAGGACTCAGGGTCAGGTCAGCCTTAGCATCAGGCTGTTGTCAGCTCTTAATGGTGGCAATCACAGGGATCGCCATGACAGTAAGATGGGGAACTGTCTGAAGCTGTAACAATTCTCAGGAGGAATACGGGCTCTTCTTGTGTGGACCCTGTCAATAGACCCTGCCTTTGTTGCTTGGCCTGGTAGCCAGGGAAGGATCCAAGGAACTAGGTGCTGGCCGAGTGTCCCTCGGGCCAGCTGTGACATCAGCTGCTGAAGCAGCCTTTCTGTGCAGTGAGAAATCAATTGCATCGAGAGCAGACAGGAACGTTCCCTCTCGGTGCCTCGAGTCTCCCAGGCTGTGTTGTTCAATGAAATGAGTACACGAGCCGCTCAGCAAATGTATCTTTCAATTTCTCAGACTTGTTGTTGAGTAAGAAAAAACTCTAATCAGCTGGGATTGCAGAACTTCAGCAGTTCAAATGGGCTGAAAGTCGGGATAATTTACAAACGTTCAAATCTTGCAAGTAAAAGCCAAAGAAACTCCAAGTTTGCAGTATTGTTTTCAAAATAATTTTGTCATGGGTTTCAAGACATGCAGCTTAAGTCCCATGGGAAATGCAGTTTTATTCCAAAATCTTATGTTGTTCAATAAATAAATCCATCTTCGTGTGGCATCTGCTTTGGAACATGATAATTTATGAGCAGAGTCGCCTCTTTTAGAATGAGCAGAATTTACACACAATTTTCCATCAGCAAAATGCCTACGCATAGCTAAGTTCAGATCAATCACCTATGCCTTGGGCTTGGGGTGATAGCGAACCACTCTGGAAAAGCATGAGCTCTTTTGTGAACATCATCGAATTCCTCCCTTCACCCCGGAGTCCCTCACAGATCTATTCTGGGGACAACTTGGGTATGTAGAGGGGAAGGTGTCACCGAACAAGCAAAATGGTAGGCTCATCTCTGCAGGTTCCAGAGTCAAGGGCAGTGGGACATGCAGGTTCTGAACACTCACTGAGGTGGTTTAAATAAGAATGTCCCCCATAGGCTCGTAAGTTTGAATGCTTGGTCACCAAGGAGTGGCACTCTTAGGATGTGTGGCCTTGTTGGAGGAAGTGTGCCACTGGGATGGGCTTTGATGGTTTCAGAAGCCCAAGACAGGCCCAGTAGCTCCCTTTCTTCCTGGTGCCTGTGGATCCTGATGTAGAATTTTCAGATACTCCTCCAGTATCATGTCTGCTTGCCTGCTGCCGGGCTTCCTGCAATGATGACAATTGACGGATCCTCTGAAGCTATAAGCAAGCTCCCTTAAATGCTTTACTTATAAGAGTTTGCATGGTCATGGTGTCTCTTCAGCAACAGAAGACTGACTAAGAAACTCACCAAATAAGATCACAAGCTCAAGTAAGAAAGGTAAAGCCAGACCCGGTGGCACAGGCCTGTGATACCAGATAGCTGAAGCAGAAGGATCACTGTTTAAGGTCTGCCTAGGCTACAGTGTGAGTTTAAGACCAGCTTTGTAGCTTAGGAAGACTCTGTCTCAAAAATAAAAAGTAGAGAGGGCTGGGGATGTAGCTCAGTGGTTAAGCACTTGCCTAGCATGTGCAAAACCTTGGAAGAATAAAATTAGACTCAGATCTAACACCCTGCACAAAATCAACTCCAAATGAAATGCTGCTAGAAGAAAACACAGGCAGCACCCTACAAGACACAGGTGTAGGAAAGTTCTCGGAGTTCCATTTACTCAGGAATTAAAGCCAACGATTGAATTTTGTTTTGATAAAGCAAAAAAGCTTTTGTACAGCCAAAGGAAAGAGTTGAGTGAAAAGGAAGCCCACAGAATCACCTCTCCCACCCCAGCACCATCCTCACACTGCATCAATAAAAACACCTGCGCTCAGATGCTCAGGGTTCCACTGTGCAGTATGGCACTGGCCAGAACAGTGGTTCCCTCTGCAGAGGTCTGGCAGGGCTTCCACCTATGAAAATGCCTCCATGTTATCCTTGCTGAGCCATCCTAGTAGCATACTGCTCCAACATGGTGCTCCAACATGGTGGGCAGAAAGTAAAGAAGGGCAAGAGGAAGCTTCAGACCTCGCAGAGCTCTGTATAGAGATTCAACCGCTTTTCTGTTATGGAGCTGGCCCAAGTGCAGGGAAATGGTGTGGCTACATGTGGAGCACACTGGCAGCTTGCCAAGCCCCCTACTGCTGGCAATGGCCAGGGCGTGGGAAATGGGAACCAGATTGTACTGTTCTACAAAATGAGTTTGCTGGTAGCTGCTTTGCATGGGTGTGAAGCTCAGAGTCTTGTGTTTGGGATCTGTGGAGAAGGTCATGTGTTTCCCTAGGGCAGTGGTGGAGGGGACCACCAAACCACTAGGATGTTTCTAATGGAGGTTCTTCCCATCAGCCCAGGACTCCTGCTGTGGAAGCCTGGGCCTAGATCTGAGAAGCTGCTTATTTAAACTGAGTAGTTATTTTCCTTGCAAACCAGACTCCATCTTAAAATCTGGAAAGTGTTTTCCTTAGGGTCAGCACACAGAAACTGTCATCCAAAACTGGCTGATTGAGGTTGTATCTCAAGTTGGTAATAAAACTTGGTACTTTAAGAGTCACCCAGGTGGTGCTGGTTTTGAATGCATGAAGGGGTCATGGGGAGAGTAGCTGAGCACTGGCATTGTGAGAGGCCAGGAGAAGTCATTGGTGAAGGTACAGCCTCAGTAGTAGTTGAAAGCTCAGATTGAAGGGGTCATGTAAAGAAGTTGAGGCTTGGCACCATGAAAAGAGCCCAGAGAGGCTATTGGTGAAGGTGCAGCCCAATTGCAGCAAGGGACTCCGGCAGCATTCTGAAGACACTGGTACCATGGGATGACTACCAAGAACAGCAGCAGCAGTGGAGAGAAGCCAGCAGGAGCCTGGAGAACAAGCTGAGGCTGTTGCAGAGGGCAGAGACAAAGAAGTGAGACAAGCCCTTTGGAGGAGCCCAGAAGATCACGAGTGAATTCCAGAAAACTGGACATTGAAAATGTTTTTCTGTTGTCCAAAGACATTGTAGAAAGCTTGATAGATGTTTGGTTTTATTTAGTCCTGTCCTTGTGTGATTGTTCCTTTTGTAAATAGTTTTTCTGGTGTAGTGTTAAATTGTGTTGTAGAGATAAAGCAATTTTTTGATTGTCCTATACAGAAAGGGGGAAAGATAGAAGTTTGTTTTTAGTTATGTTTTAAATGGTTGTTTTGTGCACTTTGGGAGAAGGGCTGCCTAGGCGTTGGTATTTGTATTGTCTGCAGGTGTTACGTTTATGTGGAGGATGTTTGATTACTCATGATCTGCACATGCTATCAGTAGAACATCTGAGGAGTTTCATATCAATAAAAGCACTGAGCTCAGATGCTCGGGGTTCCACTCTATCCAGCATGGAGCTTGTCATTATGATGGTTCCCTCTGCTGAGGTCTGGCAGGGTTTACATCTCTGAACGTGCTTCTTTGTTTTCCTTGCTGAGCTGCCACAGCAGTATACTACTGCAAAAACCAGTCCTGTGAGAGCAATTTATAGTTTTAAGCACCTATATTAAAAAATTAGAACGAGAACAAATAAATGAATTAATAATACAACTCAATGATTGGGGAAAACAAGAACAAATAAAATCCAAATCCAGTAGATTGAAATAAATAATAAAAAACAAAGCCATAATTAATGAAAGAAAAGCAGAAATTAAAAAGAATCAATGCATCTAAGAGCCTATTATTTGAGAAGATAAGGAGGATTGAGAGATCATTGCCCCAACTAATCAGGAGTAAAAAAAAGAAGCCTTAAACTGACAAAATCAGAACTGAACAGGGACACATTACAGCAGATACCTAAGAAATTTAGAATATTATAAGATAATATTTTAAAAACATATACTTCATTGAATTGGAAACCTAAAATAAATGAACAAATTTCTAGATTCAGCCAAGCCACCAAAATTAAATCAAGAAGAGATCAACAACTTAACAGACCCATAGCAAACGAAGAGATTGAATCAGTTAGAATAAACCTTCTAACTAAAGTCCAGACTCAGATGGATTCAGAGCAGAAATACCAGACTTTCAAAGATGTACAGTCAATTCTTCTTAAACTATTCAACAAAACAGAAACAGAAGGAGCACTCCCAAACTCCTTCTATGCACCCAAACCAGATAAAGGCACAACAAATACAGAAAACTATAGGCCAATATCCCTGATAAACACAGACTCAAAAATGCTCAAGAAAATACTTGCGAATATTACACAGACATACATAAAAACTATTATCCATTATTACCAAGTTGGCTTTATACCAGAGAATCAGGAATGGTTCAACATACACATGCCAATAAATGTGATAAACCACATAAATGTACTGGAAGATAAATAACATGATCATTTTAATAGATGCAGAAAGAAACCTTTAACAAAATCCAGGATGCCTTTGTGACAAAAGTTTTAGAGAATGTAATTGCACAGGAAAAGCCTACAGTCAACATCATCCCAATTGAAGAAAACCTTGAGGCAATTCCACTGGAATGAGGAAGGAGGCAGGGCTGTCATTATCCCCACTCTATTCCAGTTCTGTAGTTAAAGCAATACGTAGTTGTAGCTGGAGTAACCAGGCAAGAGAAGAAAATTAAGGGACACAAGTAGGAAAAGAAGTCAAACTATCCCTCTTTGAAGGTGACACGATAGTGTGCATAAGAGATCCCAAATATCTACCAAAAGTGATAAACAAATTTAACAACATGGAAGGATATAGAATCAACTTGCAAAAGTTAAAAGCTTTCCTATACACAAGCAAAGATGTGGAGGGAACCAGCCTTTTCCACAAATGAGTTCATGAAAACTCTACGCAGGAGGGAGTACGAGTGCAGAGAAATGAGGAATGACAGAGTAGTTCGTTCTTTTATGGGACCAACGGAATGGCATGCACGATCGCGCTTTAAAACGACACGTGTTCCACGTGTTCCACAACGTGCCTTGTCAGTGGAAAAATCACACCAAGAAGAGGAGAGAGAGACTGACATTACCAGGGGAAGGGGCCCACACCATAAAGAGAGAATTGCTCTGGCAAGAAGCTTAAAAAGCCAAGTACAGTTATTTTGGTATGTAGATGTTGCTCAGGCCTTCAGAGGAACCGGTTTCATATGTAGATGTAGTCACGCCCAGGGGGAGGGGACGGGTGTCCTTTTTCCTGCCTGAACTTTGACTTATCTTGTTTGCTGTGAAAGAACGTTTGACTCAATAACCCATAATTGGTTGAATGTTACTGTTAGCTAAATAATAGCTCCATCTGCCTCAAACAGAGCAGGGTGCCATGTAGGCAAAGAAGGTTTTTATTTTATGGTTTTTAGCTGTTTGGTGCATATTTATTTTTTCTCTATCTAGGCTCCTTTCGCCTCTATCTGTTAAAGGCTTGCCTCTTTCTGGGAGGACCAACACCCATTCCAGGAATATCCTTTACAATGTACTATCTATATGAATAGGTAGCTTTATACATGCTAGGACTTAGAAGCTCGCAAGATATTTCACAATGACAATTACTTTTGAGTAGAAAAAATGGCTGCTTCTCCTTCTCAGCTACCACCAGCCAGCCAAGGTATACTAGGCCATGAAGACATAATGAAAGGCTTTTATTGCCATTACAGCAAAGGGGAGAAAGGGCTGGTAAGCCAAAATTCCCAGCCAGGGAGTCTAGAACCTTGTTGACAGACTTCAACCACGTTGCCAGGGTATTGGGGCTCCCAGCAGAAAGAGATCACAGACACACTCTCATTTACAATAGCCTCAAATAAGATAAAATATGTAGGAATAAACCTAATCAAGGCAGTGAAGGGCATATACCATGAAAACTTGAAACCTCTGAAGAAAAAGGCTGAGAAAGACACTAGAAAATGGAATGATATCCCAAGCCCGTGGATTGGTACTTACCATTGTAAAAGCTACGATTCTACAGAAAATCCATTTACAGATTAATTTCAATCCCAATCAAAATCACCACAGTATTCTTTACAGAAATATACAAAACCAATGCTGAAATTCATATGGAACCACAAAAGACCCTGAGTGGCTAAAGCAATCTAAGCGAAAAGAACAATGCAGGAGGGGTTACTATTCCAAATCTCAAGATATATCACAGGGCCATCGTAATAAAAACAATATGTGACTGGCACAACACAATTAGGCCGATGTAATAAAGCCAGAGACCCGATGATGACTGCATATAACGACAGCCATCCGATATTTGACAAAGAACGAGATGCCTGAAAGACACACTGAAGAGAAGAAAGCATCTTCAGCAAGCGGTGCAGGAAAAGCTGATGTCCACATGTAAAAGAACGAAATTAGACCGATATCTATCGCCTTGCGTTTCATTTGTGCTCACATTGCTATTTTCATACTTTTACGTGAAATTTAAAATACATGGCAAACAGAAGGAGTTAATTTTTCAATCCACACATGTCTAGGCTTTGGGATACTACTGACCTGTACTTGCCTGGGGCTTTTTCAGTATCTGTCTTTGTTTTTGAAGCCTGAACTTTGGAGCCTTTAGCTATGCCTTAGTCTTTTTAAAAATGCGTGCATGGTGTATGCGCTTGTGTGTATGGGTGTGCCTTTGCCTGTGTGTGTACACATGCGTGCGCTTGTGTGTGGAGGACTGAGATTGACACTGGCAGTCTTCTTTGATAGCTGTCCACTTTATGCATCGAAGCAGGCTCAGTCTCTCAAATTGACTCAGAGGTTGGTATAGCCGGTCTCGCTTGCTCCAGGGTTTCCTTCTCTCTGTCTCGTTCCTTCTCTCTGCCTTCTCAGCACTGACATTACTGGTAGGCTGCTCCGCCCAGCCAGCATTTTCATGGGTGCTGGGGATCCAGACTCTTGTCCTCATGCTTTACAGCAAGTACACTGGCCATACAGGGATCTGTCGCTCCAGCACCTCTAATCGTGATTTTGACATGTATTTAAATTAAAGGCAGACTCAGCGTGAGTCCCCTGACATTTCAGCACGCGTGCCGTTGCCCAGAGCGCCCTATCTGTTCACTTACTATTCCTTTGGAGGTAAAAATTAGATAGAATAGCGTGTTCAAATTGGCTTCTTTTCTTCTCATGGCGTGACGACTCGTTTCCTTTTAGTACTGACCCATATCCCATTGTCTGGGTGCTTCACAGTTTATCGGCTCGCCCAAGTCTGTTTCAGTTGCTCCCTAGTTTTGAACAAAGCAGTTTTAAACATCACATGTAGGCTTGGGTAAACTAAAGTTTCCATTTATCCGGCCAAACACAAGTCTCATGACTGATGTGTGGAATAGAGGATGCTTTGAATGAGAAATGTCCCCTATAGGCTCAGGTACGTGAACACTTAGTTACCAGTTGGTGGGTGTATTTGGAGTTGTGGGGCAGCCTTCATGGGGGTGAGCTTTGAGAGTTTATAGCCTCACCCCGCTTCCATTTTCTCTCTCTGCTTTGTGTTTGTGGTTGAAGACGTGACCTCTCAGTTCTGTCTTGGTTGCTTGCTGTCACGTCTGCCCTGCAAACCTGTCTACAAGTGTCCAGATACTGGTAAGGTAGTCCTGACAAGACACATCTGCTGTGGTGATGAGAACTCCACCCCACAAGGGAACCCTTCCTGCAGACAAAGTTACCAGTTATTTTTCCTGCAAACCAGACTTTATCTTAAAATCTGGAAAGTGTTTCCTCGGGGTCAGCACACAGAAGCTGTTTTCTGAAACTGGCCGAGGTTGTTTCTCATGCTGGTAGCTGAACTTGGTACTGTAAATGCAACCCAGGTGATACTGGTTTTAAGGCATGAAGGGTTCTTTAGAGAGCAGCTGAGGATTGGCATTGTGAGAGATCAGGAGACGCCATTGGTAAAGGTGTAGCCTTAGTAGCAATTGAAGGCCCAGATTGAAGAGGTCATACAGAGAAGTTGAGGCTTGGCACCATAAAGAGAGCCCAGGAGAGGCGATTGGTCAAAGTGCAGCTCAGTTGCAGCAAGGGACCCCAGCAGTTTTGAAGATGCCAGCACCATGGGATCACCACCAAGAACAGCAGCAGTGGAGTGGAGCAGTCAGACCGTGGAAGACTGAGCTGTGTGTGCTGCAGAGGGCAGGGCCAGAGAAGTGACCCAAAACCTCTGGAGGAGCCCAGAAGATCGTGAGTGAATTCCAGAAAACTGGACATTGATACTGTTTTTCTGCTGTCCAAAGACATTGTGGGAAGCTTGATAGATGTCATTTGGTCCTGTTCTAGTGACTGTTCCTCTTGTAAATAGTTTTTCTGATGTGATGTTGAATTGTGTTGGAGAGATAAAGCAAAATATTTTGATTGTCTTATATAGAAAGGAAATGTTGTGGAAGTTTATTTTTAGTTATGTTGACTTTTTTATTTTTTATTTTTTTATTCTTTGGTTTTCTGAGACAGGGTTCCTCTGTTGTAACTCTGGCTGTCCTGGAACTCACTCTGTGGACCAGGCTGGCCTCAAACTCACAGAGATCTGTCTGCCTCCCAAGTGCTAGGATTAAAGGCGTGTGCTACCACTGCCCGGCTTTAGTTAATGTTTAAAATGGGTGTTTTGCATACTTGTTGGGAGAAGGACTGCTTAGGCCTTGACATTTTTATTGTTTGCAGGTGTTGGATTTGTGTGTGGGATGTTTGATTGCTCAGGATCTGCTATCGATAGAACACCTGAGCGTTCTGTATCAATAGAAACACCTGAGCTCAGATGCTCAGGGTTCCACTGTCCAGGCTGGTGCTTGCCATGATGGTGGTTCCCTCTGCTGAGGTCTGGCTAGGTTTGCACCTGTGAATATGCCTCCATGTCTTCTTGTCTGAGCCCCGCTACTGTGACCCTGCACTCTGACTGTCTTGGAGTTTGCTAACTCTTCCGATGTTGTGCTAATGTTAAGTGGTCTGAAAAATGCCAGTGTCTCAGCTCCAGAGGACTATGCGGTCACCTCCCAGACAGCCATGACTCCAGACACTGTGGTCCCGGCTCTCCCTGACTCATGTCACTGCATCTGGTTTTGGGTCTCCTGAGGTCCCTTATCACTATTGGGTTTTCCTGAGCAGCTGTACCTGGTTATTACCCTTTGCTGTGCCTGTGCCAAACACTCTTGTCTGTAGTGTCTTTGTGAAGCTATTTCCTCTGCCCTTCAGAGAGCTCTGTTTTCCCCACTCTTCCTGGTTGCTCTGGGCATGAGCACTAGCCTCTCTGAGCTCTTAGTTTGGCATAGTTCTGAGTGAGAAGGGCTGGAGAAGGGGAATGCCTTCTATTTCTCTCAGGCGACATGCTTTTTCTTTATGGTACAAAGCCACTTATGAGAACCTTGATCCATCTGCAGAAGGAGTGATGTCCTCATCTTACAGATAGGGAAACTGAGGCAGAGCTATAAAGTGACTTGTGCTGGCCACATGCTCGGTGGCTTTCCAGAGATGGATGCTGGGCACTAGAAACTCTTAAATTGCTGCCCAGAACATAGCTTCTCCTCCTCAGTTTCCACCTTACTCTGAAGGGTCAGAATTGGACTAGGGCTGATGCGGCAGCCAACTTTACCGTAAGCTTGATGGGCTCTGGCCCAGAGACACTGAGGTGTGACTGGATCCATATTCAAGTGACTTTAACAAGGTAGTTTCATTTGATTGGCAGAACTCCTGGCCAGTGCAGTGGGGGATCCCTGAGCAGGAAGCCTGTCCTGTGGACAGCAGTACCTATTGGTGGCTCCAGCCAGCTCTTACCATTGGCTTACCTCCTGATTCAGACTGCCTGGCCAGGCTAAAAGCCAACTGCCAGCCAATGCCTTGCATAAGGAATTGGAGAATCCAACACGGTCCTGAGTGACTGGGCTTGCTGACACTGCAGGGTGCATGTCCTGCCTGATGCACCCAGAGGAAGGCCATGGTGGCTCTTGGTGTGGTGTCCATATCTGTACAGGTGCCGATGGACTGCAGCTATGGGAGACACTGGTGAGCTATATAAGTGCTTTTCCCACAGTGAGTCTGGCTACTACTAGAGCCCCCTGATCTCTTTCTTCAGCTCCTGGATCTCTTCCTGTCTTCAGCTCGGGAGAGGAGTTTATGCCATCCTCAGGGCACATCTGGACAGAGATGGACCTGCTCACTAAGGGAAGGCAGAGGGTCCAGCAACTGTGTTAGTGATACCCACAGTGTCATCTGGAGTCTCAGAGCTGCTTCAACTGTCCTGACAGTCACTCAAAGAGGCTGAAGGTTTGCTCTGACTTTCCTGGAAGCCTGGGGAGATGCTGTGTGCTCCACAGGAATGAGGATACCGAGGTCAGCTCAGGGAAGATACGGCCCCACCAGGCACGCGAAGGAACAAAGAAATGCTGGAAAGTGCAGGGCCCTGGCTCAGAGGTGAGACCTGAGCCTGCTGGGTGCTCAGACTTGCATAGGACTACCCTTTCTCTTCTGCTTGCTAGACAGTGGGTGTTAATGGAGCTCAGATGACTACCTCCTCACCTTCTCATTGGTCAAGTGTGGACTTAGCCAATAGCAGCCAAGTTCAGGTACCCGCTGCGGAATGTCTCCTTCTTTAAAATATACCAGCTGCAGAGCTCTTGGAAATGTCACTATTTGTGGTTGACAAATGAAAAAAACTATCCAACACAAAAAATAGGCAGGGTGGACCACTAAGCTCTACAAAAGTAATCTAATATGCAGTACAATAAGAATCATACCTGTGGGGAGCCAACACATGCTCTGTACACTGTTAATGGCTGCATATTTAGGGTCTGAAGTCTTTCATAACAAAAACTCGTCACCCGGGGTTCCTTTGAGAGGCTCAGAGGAGAACTCCTGCAGCCTGCAAGGCTCATCCAGACTCCCAGTACCTTGAAGACGCATACAGGACCCACCTTTAACTTGTCGGCCCCACACCCCAGCAGAGACCCTCTGCAAAGCAGGTGCTGGCTCTTTAGATAGCACGACTGGTAGGACCAGGTTCTTTCTCATTCAGCAAGTCAGCCCTGCCGTGGGAGCTGTGGCGTCTGGGGATTTTCCAGGGCTTTCTCTGGAGGCTGTCTTTGCATGCCCTGTCTTCATGCCTCACTAACACCTGGCTGCTGCCTGAGGCAGGGCAGTGATCACAGGCCTGTGCACCCTGCCTCTGTCTGTCATCACTACCTCCAACGGCCTGAGCTTCCCCACTGTGCCCACACTCACTGGTTTATGGTTCAAACAGACCAGATGTGCCCAACTCACCACCCACCTTCCCCTCTCCCTCCCACCCCTTGCCACTACAGCCAGTGCCAGAAGCTCTGGCAGATCCAGGTGGCTCCTTGGTTACACTTAATTGTCCAAACAGAAGGTAAAGAAAGGAATGGAGACTTTTCCAGCCACCCCTCCATTCTCCCCTGTGAGGCCTGGGCCCCAGCTTTGAGACAATGGGAGACACTGGGTCATCATCCAGGGAATGGCTATAATGTTTTGCAACATTGGAAATTGTCAGCATCACAGAATATGGTAGGGGAGATAGCTCAGTTGGTTGCTGTGCAAGCTTGACCTGGATTCCATCCCCGGAACCTATGTAAAAAGCCAGGCATAGTGGTTCATGCTAGTAATCCCATGGAAGTGGAGATCAAGGCCTTTGTACTCAGTAGACAGACAGCAAGGGCTAATTGGTGAGCTCCAGGTGAGAGACTGTCTCAAGAAAGCATAGTAAATGCTCATCCTGAGGAACGCTGCCTCCACATGCATGTGCACGTATGTATACATACAATAGCGCACACACATGCACTCACAAGAACATGCCTCCCCCCCTGCTCACAGAACAGGTATGTCCATCTCTGTGTCCTTGGAGGGATCCTGTGTCCTTACTGAATGACTGCTTAGGGACTAGCTTTCTCTCCCCACATGCGGAGGACATTGTCACTACAGCCTTTAGAACACCTATCACTGTGACGAATCTCTTGTTTGCAGGTTTGACAATAGTCAGAAACATCTATGTTCATAGATCAAAGTTGTCCATTCAGAACTGTTTGTTTTGTGATGGAAAAATCTGAGGCTCAGGGACATCCTCAATGGAGACCATAATGTTTCCTTTGTTCTCTTTTTAAGCTAGATGCCCTCTGGGAAAACCTTCCATCACGCTATCCTGTAGAGCAAGCTTGAGATGGGGAGCTCTGATGATATGTGGTACGTGCCGTGTGGTGGAGTATTGGCAATATTCCTGCAAAATGATCTCGAGCCAGCAACCAACCTGGGTCTGCTGCGGAGTCCCTGCTTTGAGTGGGAATCGACCTTCTGGGACGTGGAGGTATCCCCAGGCCCATACCCCTCTTTCCTCAGTCACTAGTGCTTCATTTTATTAAGCCAAGAAAGAAGCAGCAGCTAGCTGTTAGATTCATTACACCATCTGGGTAATTTTTAAGCGTTTCATTAATTCAACATGATGAGCCCGATTTTTATTTAGTGTGAGGAGATGAGGAGCGAGCGTGCCTCAGCAAAGTCCAATCAGTGATTGCTACTTGTTAATTTCTCAGCTGGGCTTGGACTACAGACTTAGCTTCCGTCAGTCACTTGTGGGCCAGATTGCATTAGCACAAAACCTTTACCATCCGTTAAAGAATATTACCAGTTCCTGAGGGAAACAATCAAATGAGTTATGGACAATTCTCCATCAGGGGAAAGTGTTGCCATGCTAATTGGTTTAAAATGAAACTGGATGTATCTTCCTTGAATGAGCTAGGTGGGTTTGGTGCTAGGGACGGTGTGTTGTGAAAACAGTTTCACGGGCTAAGTAAAGGAATCTTCGGAACACTTGAAAAGCCCAACACCGGACATAGGCCATGGCCTACGGCACTCAGTGAGCTTTGTCAATGACAGAATGAATGCTCCTTCCCAAGCGACGCCAGGCATCAGGATTGGCCTGGCTCCTGTAGCTTGCATTTGACAGTGTGCCACACACTCCCCTGCCTCAAACTGCATAGGCCTGCAGAGACCGACATTGGGTTTCTGCCTTTTAGGAAACAGGTACCTGTTCCAAGGTTCTACCAGACAGGGAAAAAGAGTGCCTGGTTAAGGGAACACCGTGGGCTGCTACTGTCTGGCTGGGCTCCAGCCACTCCTCTCCCGCTGGGTAACTCTGTCCTCCTTGCTTTTTGTCCAAGCTGCCTTTCCGACTCAGTAACACCCCTGAGGCTGTGAGGTGAGCCAAGCCTGCTTCTGCAGATGTTGACACAGATTTCAGTGAATCTGGGTGTTCAGTGGGGGTACAGCTGTGTGCTCTGGAATGGCTGCCTCTGGCATCCCCTTCTATAAGTAAGGGACCTTGCCCGTGTTTCCATTTTTATTCCCAGAGCCCTGTGAACAGCATGGTGGCTCTCAGCTTTTGAAGGCACATGCAATAGAATGGTATTACCTGTCTTAACTGGAAGAGGTGGGAATCCCAGTGGGTGAACTCCCTGGGGTTGTGTCCCTAGCAGACTGGACTAAGGCATCAGCTCGTCTCCATCTAGCTGAGGACCTGAGGCTCAGCCACTGTGCCTAGAAAGCCCTGGCTAAGGAAGGGGCATCAGTACACCTCGGGATGGTACAGGGGTGTCTTTGACAAGTGTCTCCAAGACTGTCTGGTTTAGATGCCTGTTGCCTGTGTTTCCCTGCCATATAACTACGTGTCCATCCAGCAAAGAATTTATCTGATGGTTTCTTACAGGGAACTTGAGAAGGTTTTCCTCTGGACCAAAGCTTTGGGACAGCCTCACCCCAGCCTGTACAATGAGCAACATGGAAAGTGTTATTTAACCTGAACTGTTGTTCTGTTTAGCTTCAAACCTGAAAAGCAGTGATTATTTAATTGGACACTTTTTACTGATGTTTTGTATTTTACAGTTGGAAAATTGTTGCGATAATCTGGTTAAATTGTCCAGAATCGTAGGCTCATTCCTACCTCCCATGGAAGGAAAACCACTTCTTTTTTCTCCACTGTAACAAAAGAGGAGAGCCTAAGACCTTTTCAGTCATGTAATAAAAACTATTGATCTGCACATCATGCAGGCCTTGTGTTTGTTTGTCTTTTCAAGATGCAACTCAGGTCATCGCACACTGAAGACATCATCATAGTGCTGCGGTCAAGAGGGATTTTGGACGCAGAGTGCCCATGATGGTTACATTTCTACCATTCATTTAGCCAGAGGTTTATTCCACCATTTGCCTTTTCCCGGGAACTGCTAATGGCTGGATCATTGCTAGAAGATTATGTGCGTGACCTGGAGCTTATCAAGAATGGGGGGAGATAGCCAGTGGCCTGATGGTCTCAGGACAGAGGCGGAGGATGGGGTCCAGCCCAGCAGGCTTTTGGAATGTAGAGTGGAGGGACAGAGTCCCAGAGCAGGCAATGGCCTGGGCACTTGGTGCTAGCTGCCAGGATCATGATAGCAATGGCTTGTAGAGGGAGGTGTGTCCTCCCTGACCTACTTGTGGGGTCTCCAGGACTTGAAAAGACGCTGACATTCCTTCAGATTGTACCTTAATCTGTGGCTAACTTCAGTGACCCCAGAGGAACCCCATGCCAGTTCCATTACAAAAGACACAGGACCTTCTTACTTATTTAAAATGCCTCTAGCAGTACGTTGTGGTCTTGTGGGCCGTGTGATTTTTCAGAACCTTAGTTGCTGATTCCAAAAGCAAGTTCCTTTCCTTATTGTTGCTCTCCCCAGTGGTCTTGACTATGCAAAGTCCCCACGTGGTCAGACACATCCTTCTCCCAGACTGTGACTCCTGAGCTTGGAATCCTCATCTCACTGGGAACATACATTGCTTTTACCAAGCATACGTAATGTCACTAGTTACACACTTGGTCTGAGCATTGCCACAGTCACATCAAGAGTTTTCCACACCTCTGACTCCTCCCTCCAAGGACTGTGGAATCTTCTTCTACCGACTTCCTCTGTCTCTGCTCCCCTGCCTGCCCTGCATCCTTGTCTACTGGTGTAGCTTCCACATTTGGTCTGCACCCTGGGTAGTGTGAGTGCGATTTCACCAACACACAGCCTACCAGCTGTTGCAACAATTCTCCAGCCTTCTGCCAGCAGCATGACACAGCTGTTGTCTATTCGTTAAGGTGAAGAGAATGGACATTCACGTACTTTCATGACTTTCTGATGCCCCAGGAGATGATGGAAGCCTGTTGTGTGACCGGGTGGGAGGGAATGCACCCTCTCCCAAGGTGAATGGGGGTGGGAAGTTGGGGGGGAGGGGGTGTTATCAGCTCTTGATGAGGAAGGGGCAGGAGTGAGTGACTGTGTCACATCTGGCTCCTCCTAGTATCTGAAAGGTGGAGCTCTGTAGGAACTTAATAAACAGACAAACAGGAAAATATCCCCTTTAAGTGGCTTTAAGTCTTCTGTTTTTATTGCTGTTAGTATCATTTGCATGTCTGCCTCAGCCATCATGCTGGAGAAACATCAGGAGTGGAGATGAGCCAAAGCTCCCTCCTTCCACCTGCTTTGCATGTCCTGATGGCTCTGGCAGGCCTGACTGGGTGGCTGATCAAGATGGAATGGGGAGCATCATGGATGACCGCTTTATGATTTTCAAGTTTCGGCAGCCTCCTGGGATCTGGAGAATATGCTAAGGAAGCGGAACTGTGCATGCCAGTGTTCACGGTGAATGACAACCAGACAGCCCCTCAGAGATTTCCCTGCATCCCAGAGAGGCATAGAACATACTGCTTGTCCATTTGTTCCCTTGAAAAAACAGAGAGCAGATCTGAAATTATGTTAGCCAATTAAGATACTTTCTGTGAGGAGGGTTCTCTTCCATAGATCAGCCTGCGAATTCTGAGGTTTTGCAAGACAGCTGTGAAGGTATGGGTGCAGGTGCTGGGTAGGGAAGCAGGGTGAGACTCTACAGAGTCCGCAGGATCTCCTCCTGGAATTCTTGTCTATGCAATTGGTAAGCACTTCAGCAGCTGTGTTATAGTTGTCTGGTAAGGGAAACTGCTGCGTCACCTGGGCTGTGCTTGTTCGGTCTGCTCTCTAACAAGGCCACGTAGGTCTTTATCTCATGGGTCCTGAGGCAAGGCCTACTTGCTTCACCTCCTTACACTTGGTCACTTGCATCTTCTTCTGCGGCTGCTCCTACTCGAGTCCTGTGGTGGTCTGTCCACAGAACCCATTGTTTATCTTAATCACCGTATACAAGGAACCTGGTAAGGTTTTGCACTCTCAGGGTTTATTACCCTTTGAGTTATAGCACTTTCTGTTCAGTCACAGGCCATTTCAATATCTCTCTTTGTCTCACTGATTCAGAAATAAATCACTAAAGTAAAATTTGCATGTATACACAACACATGTATACAAGAATGTGCATGCACATGTACACAGACCCACACAGAGACACATACAGACACACACACATACACACATACACAGATACACACACAGACACATGCAGACACATACAGACACACATATGCACACATGCAGACACATACAGACACACATATGCACACACACAGACACATTCATGCACTCATACAGATACACATACATGCAGATACATGCAGACACACATACACAAACACATACACACAGATGCACATACAGACATACACACATGCACACAAATGCACATACACAGACACACACACATGCACACACACAGAGACGCACACAAACACACATAAACACACATGCATACACCCAGACATACAGACACACACATATGCACACACATAGACACATATGACATACACATGCACACACACATACACACACAGACACACACACATACATAGACACACACACAAACACATACAGACACATACAGACACACACACAGACACGTACAAGGAGCTGAGGGTCACTGCCAAGGTTACCCAGTGTATTAGCCAGTAGTCTCAACTTGAGAGGACCTAGAATCACAATCATGGAGGAATCAAACTTCTGGTCATGTCTGGAAGGAACTTAGATTACTTAGTTTAGATTGAAGATTCTCCCTAAGTATGGGCAGCACCATTCCATAGGCTAGGTTACTGGACTGAATAAAATGGAGAATGGGATCTGGGTACCAGAAGTTTCATCTTTGCTTCTCATCTGAGGTTGTAATGTGATCACCGTTTCCTCTGTCATGACTTCTCTGTTATGAGGATCTCTATCCATAAATTTATCCTTTAACTGTGAGCCAAAGTAAACTTTTCCTTCCTTAAGTTTCTTTTATTAGGTATTTTTTCACAGGTAAGTAATATAGAAAATTAGTACCAGGAGTGGGGTTATTCTTGACCATGTGATTCTTAGACCTTTGGAACCTATTCTCAGGAGTAATGTGGAAGAATTTTGGACTTTGTGCTGTAAGTAGAACTTACTGGGTCATCTGGTTGGGATTTTGGGAAACCAGAATGTCTAGAGAAATGCATATGGTGGAAGTATACCTCATGAGATTTCATAGGGAAACAAGAACTCTGTTGGGAACTGGCCTAGAAGCTGTTTAAGTAATATTCTGGCAAATAATTTGGCCTCATTCTGTGTCCAGAGAACTTGAGTGAGGGTAAATTTAGAACACAGATCAATTTGCTTGGTAGAGGAAGTTTTAAGACAGTGTAGCATTCAGGCTGCTGCTCATTGTTTTTATTTAGAAACAAAATGAGAGCAAAAAGATATGAAAAATATGAAGTTTGGTGAGAAAAGGAATATGAATGAGTTAACTTTGTGGGAAGGAGGGAATTGTCAATGTTAAAGGGATTAGGGTCATGTGTTGGTTTGAATGAGACTGTGCTCCATTGTCTCAGGAATTTGAACACTTGAAACCCAGTGGGTGGTGCTCTTTGTTGGAGGTTTAGGTGGAGCAGCCTTGCTGTCCCTCCACTGTATGCATTTTTCTCCATATTCTGATCTTCCAAATGCCCAACAGAATGAGCCAGGAAGCTCTGTTTACAATACAAAGTCCCCAACTCTTCCACATTACTTCTGAAAATTAGTACCAAAGACCCAAGGACCATAGTTTCAGTGGGAATGCGACAGGGAGAAAGCCCTGACATTAAAGGCTCCCTCCCATGTTGTACTCTTATCTCTCTGGAACTGTAAGCCTCAAAACCTCTCCTTTCTCTAAGTTGCCTTGGTTGTGGCAGCTTATCAAAAAACAACAGAAAAGTAACCAATGCAGATCACTAAAGGGAAATCTCCTGCCCTGTACTGGGATGACAGAAAAGGTTCCATGAGGCAGGACCCTAAACACTTAAAGCTCCATCTTGTGAAAATCCACACTCATTTGAATGGAGAGAATCTAAATTGAGAACACCACTGAGAGTGTTCCCTGCTCCAAACAAAGTGCTTACACAGGATGAGCCTGGAAGGCACAATGCAACTGTGGGCCAAGGGGACCCAGATACATCCTCAAGCTGGCAGAAGGACTTAGGAGTGTTATCCACATGGTACTAGTTTTACAAACATACAGTATGCAAGATTTTTGGAGTTATGGAGGTTTAGCCCAAGGTTCCAGAAGGCCACTGAGGGCAGGTAATATGTGAAAGGGTTCTATTACTTGCAAGGGAATAGCCCTGAGGGCTATTGCATGAAGATGTGACACGGAAGCCTAAGTTTCAGTGGAGATCCCAGGATGTTGGAGATGCCAGGACTTCAGACCTTTTCCACATAGGAAAGCTCCATATATATGGAATGGAGGTGGCTCAGGAGAAGGGCTATGGATGCTGTAGCCTCTAAAGCTAAATGGCAGGCTGTCTTTAGAGCCCAAGTGATTTCATCATGAGCTCAAAATGCTGGAGACAAAGCTATAGAGTTAGGTCTTTGCTCTGTTGGTTTTCAGTTTTGCTTTGGTCCAATATTTCTTGCTATATTCTACTCCCTTTTGGAAAGGGAGTGTTTACTGTGTGAAAGTATGTAACTTTTTTTTTAATGTTGTAGGGGCTTCAAGTTAAGAGATTTCCCAAGTCTCAGAAGAGGCCCCATGCTTATACTTTTGAGCAGTGTTGGAATTTTAAAGACTCTGTGGAGTTTTGAAGTTGGGCTGAATTTATTTGGTAGTATGAGACGGCCATGAGTCTACAGGACATGGGATAGGAAGTTATAACTTAAAAATGATGTCTGAGTATCAAGTTGACAAAGAGCGGAATTATGGTCGTTAATATTAACTTAACAGGATGTAGAATCATGTCTTCTGTGGGTGTGTCTGTGAGGGAGTGTCTAGATTTGTTAACTGAGGTATGCAGACCCACTGGATAAAAAGGAGAAAGTGGACTGAGCACCAACTTTCTGCTTCCAGACTGGGGAAACAGTGTGACCAGCAGCCTTGAGTTCTTGCTACCATGATTTCCCCACCATTAGGGGCTCTACCCTCAATTTCTGAGTTGAAATGACCCCTTCATTCTAAGTGGCTTTTGTCAGGTACTCCACTGCAGCAGTGAGACAGAAAATTGCTGCTGAAATGGAGTCTTCTCTTCAGTCCTTCCTTATCCCAGGCATAAAAGAGACCATTGTCTTCATTTCTCTTTTATAGGATTGCAGCTTGTAACCACTCTCGTCTTCAATGACATGATTTGCAACCATATCATTAAGTTTCCTTTAAAATGCTGCTGGCAGGATGTGGACCCATGAGCCCCACCCCCAGGATGGGCGTGTCTGGTGGTTGTTGCTCACTTGGAGCAACTTGGAAACTCATAGCCCATAGAAACCTCTTAAATATTGCTGGGTACATTCCTGACTGTCCACCCCCGCTCTGTGACCCACTGGGTGACCCCTGAAGGAAGCTTGGTTAATACTTGAGTCTCAGGGACTCACAGGCCAGGCCTCTAAATGCTGGCCAAAACTCACGTGGACCCTTGCCAGTTAGGTTTGCTTTTCCACTGTCCTTCCTGTGAGTGTCAGGGCTAAGTTTAGTTTTCAGCTAGTTCTTGAGGTCCCAGACTATAGAGGAGGGCTGTCTAGCTTTCCTTCTTTTGGAGTCCTGTTTGGGATTCCATATGCATTATTGTGTCTGGACAGCTGGTTGGTGGATTTTGGTGACTCCATGTCAGTGGAGATAGAGTGTGGCGTGTTCCCTAGGCCCTCTCTTTTGGCAGGGGCTGCCCTGACCCTTGTATTAACTCACTGTCATCCTCCAAAGACAATTTGCAAGTTCTGGGACAATAACTGAAGCCTTGTTGCCCGAGGGGCCACACACTTACACACGTAGTCTATAACTACCTCCTGCAGTGCTCAGAACTGACTCTGGCTCCAGTGCTCTCTGGACTGCGGGGACAGGGTAGCACTTGCCTGAACTCTGATGTTAAAACCCTCAAGCCTGTCGGATCAGGAATCGCAAGAGGGCAGCAGTCTGTGCGACTCTGCAGGGGTTCGCACTGCCCTTGGGCTCTCACAGATCCCCTGAGACCACCTCAGCCCAGCCCTGTCCTCTGTCTCTCCTCAGGGGTGCTCCTTAGCCCCTCACTCAATCAGTGTCCTTGCCTCTGGACTGGGCTGCCTGTTGCAGCCACCTCCAGGCATGTCGGAAGTTCCCTGCTTCCTCTCCTTCCTTTCCCGTACCTTAGTCATTTGAATCTCTCTGTCTCTCTTACACATCTTGATGCAATTGCGAGCCAAGGGCACTCGGCACAATGCCTTGGAGTATCATAGCGGATACAACTGGATATTCACTTTCCCGTGTAAATCCAAGGGCCAGGCTAGTGCTGCCATCTTTTAATCAGCAAGTGCAGCCAGCAGGTAAAAATAATGAAATAAATGTATGATTTGAGATTTTGTTTTGTTTTAGGTTTCGGTACTAGGGAATGAATTTAGGGATCTGGGCAGACGAGACAGTCACTCTACCCTCCTTCTGCTTCTTCTGTCCTCATTTTTACTTCTTAAAATTTTAGGGTGTGGGGACAGCAAGATAAACCTGAGTTCAATCCCTGGAAACCACATGATGGAAGAAAGGACTGATTCTCACGAGGTTTTTTTTTTTTTTTCTTCTTTCCTGACCTCCACACATGTGCTGTGGCATGTGTGAGCACACAGACACGCAGATAAAATAAATAAATATAAGATTTTAGGGTATGGTCTCACTAGTTACTCAGGGCGACCTTGAACTTGGAATCTTCTTGCTTTAGCTTCCCCAGTAGCTGGGGTTATAGACCTGCATCATTCATCCAGACTTTGAGTTGGGGCATTTACAAGATTATGTAAATATTGATTTTGTATTTAAAATCCCTCAGGGCATTTTGATGTGTCCTGGGGTTCTGTTTTCCTGGGACTCACTCAGCCACGGAGAGCTGGCTGGCCGATCCTCTGGGTGGAGATGCACCCACTGGTCTTCTGTAAGAAACAAGAGACTCAGTGCAGAAAAAGGAAATGTATCAGTAGCAGTTTAGCACTGATTCCATGGGGCAGCAAGCCCTTGACTGTATTGGGTTAAATAAAATATGTTATTAAAATTACTTTCACCTGGTTTGCATTTCTTAGTGTAGCCATGAAAAATGCAATAATGCCTATGAGGCTTGAGTCTGTTTCTTTTGGACATTCCGGCTACAGGATACCAAGAAGACAGCCGCTCATCCGGGTAGGCTGCCAAGCAAGTGAGAAACCTACTCTACCACAAGGGGCCGGGCTCAGCCTGGCATGTAGCCCTGACCTGGGAGAGATGGCTCAAGGCCTGAACCAAGCATCACTGGGTTTGGGTGATGCTGAGTCAGGGTGTGACAGTCCGCTCCCACACAGGGGACTGAACTGCATTCAGGGTGATCTCCGTAGGGGATGTTCCACCTCCTGAGGGTCCTCTTCACTTCCACCGGCAGGAAGTGCAACCCTACTGACATGTTCCCCCCGACCTCGCTACAGAGAGCAGCTGTGGGAGACATGCTGGAGACGAAAGCAAATTTCATTCTGTACGTTTCTGTTCCATGGTCTTGATGACTGGCTTCTTTGAATAGAGACAACTGAGAACTTTTCCTGTAAGAACAAGACAACTGGCAATTGCCCACTTGATGAAGAATTAAGGCAAACCACGTGATTTGGATAGCAGAAGGGCTGTGAAACTGTGACACAAGATCATGTCTGTGAGTCTGAAGTCAGTTTTCTTTTCTTTTCTTTTCTTTTTTTTTTCCTGTAAAATCCCTATCTTTTCCCCCAAATAGTATATAGAGCAATAGAAGTCCTACGTGAGTTCATGTGGCCATGGATGCTCAGGGTCCTCCAGTGGCAGTGGGGTCCTTGGGTTGGCGTGATCCTCTATGGATCTTCCGCTGCACACCTGGTCAGGCTCATGTTGGCCTTACCGGCTAAGCCTCCAGGGGTGTGTGGAGCTCCTAGCAGAGGCACTGTGCAGAGGACCAAGAGCCAGCCAGACCTCACAGGCCCACCATGGAGCTGATGGGGTCCAGTGAAAAATAACATTGAAGTACTCTGCTCTGAAGTTAGGAGCACCAAGATCTCAACAGCAGCATCCTGAGTGTAGCGTAAGGACTATGTGCATGTGACCTGTGTGAGGGTATCGGATGCAGCTGCAGAAGCCAGACCTGCCCAGGCACAGCACCACTGAGTACCTTGTGGGCTCTCTTGCCAGGTGTTACGTTGGCCTGTGGAGCCAGTACAAAGGAAGAAGATGACCATATGATGACTTGGGTGACTCATGTGCAAGACCAGGAGTGTTCTTCATGGCTAGGCTTGGCATTCCTTTTTTTGGCCTTCTGACCAGATCAGGAGAATGTCTGTTTTCTGAAAGAATAAAATACATCCAGAGAACTAGTCAGCTTCCTTCCTTCCTTCCTCCCTTCCTTCCTTCCTTCCTTCCTTCCTTCCTCCCTCCTTCCTCCCTCCCTCCCTCCCTCCCTCCCTTCCCTCCCTCCCTCTTTCCTCTTCCTCTCTTCCTTCCTCCTCCCTCCCTCCCTCCCTCCCTCCCTCTTTCTCTCTTTTACTCTCTCTCCCTCCCTCCCTCTTTCTCTCTTTTACTCTCTTCCTTCCTTCCTCCCTCCCTCTCTCCCTCACTCCCTCTTTCTCTCTTTCACTCTCTCTCCCTCCCTCCCTACCTCCCTCCTTCCCTCCCTCTTTCTCTCTTTCACTCTCTCTTCATCCCTCCCTCCCTCCCTTCCTCCCTCCCTCCCTCCCTCCTTTCCTTCCTTCCTTCTTCCCTCCCTTCCTTTCTTTTCCCCTCCTTTCTTGTTACTGCTTTTTTGGACCGAGCTTTAGGACCAAGGGTCAGCATCCTTCTCCTCAGTCACCCACTGCTGCTCTTGTCTCTCTGAGGTGAAATGGTGATGCTCTTTTCCAATGCTG
Source organism: Cricetomys ansorgei (assembly GCA_026225945.1). Taxonomy (NCBI): domain Eukaryota; kingdom Metazoa; phylum Chordata; class Mammalia; order Rodentia; family Nesomyidae; genus Cricetomys; species Cricetomys ansorgei. Next base: position 4,654,468 of record JAMJFZ010000239.1, on the reverse strand, counting down.
AGCAGTTTCACTAGAACAAATCTCAGAACCACATTTCTCCAGGCAGGTTGGTGGGTCTGAGCTTTTGCATTAAATGGACCTGCTCCTCACTGATGCTGTGCTTGTACCACAACCGTCTCAGAGCTCCATTTTTCTAGCAGGCTGTGTTTCAGGCAGGCCTGGCACGGTCATCAGAGAGGCATGGGCTGGCCCCGTATAGTGGGAGGCCCTGTACAGGCTGGCCCTGTACTGTATTCCTGGTCTGACTGACTGTTTAGCTCAGGAGAGCAGCACCCCTGTGGATAGGTACTATTGTGTTCTGTACCTGGCTCCCGGAGGGTGTGCTCTGCCAGCTGCACTGTGGCTGTTCTCCATCAGCTCACCCACCAGACTCAATCTCTCTTTTGATCTGGAGCCATGTTAGTGGTGTCTTTCTGAATACCTGTACATCATCCCTGGGCTCCAGGTGTTGGGTGACTCATTGAGTCTCCCTCAAACCAATTCATCAAATGTGCTTTCGATGTTCTGTTGGTAGAGTGTTGCAGAAGCTGCTTGGCAGGGACAAAGCAATTAAAATCAGAACAGGAGCAAAGAAGCGACAGGGACAAAGCCACAACTTAATTGGTACATGTCATTCATCTTTTCTAGCCAAGGGAGGTTGGTCCTGACTAGCATTTGGAGAAGCGGAGTGTGTGGTGCCCAGGTCCTGTGATTTTCAAATTATGCTGCCAATAGACTTCACCAGATCCCCAGGGAATTCTGGAAAGAAAGAAAAAACATCATGGTAACTGCTCTATTAGACACAACAAAGCAACAAGAGAGTGTACTTTATCATTTAAAAACAGTTCCACCAAAAGAAAACTAGAGCTACACTTTCACATTCCCATCATGCTGTTGTGTTGTGTGGCTCTTTCCACTTTTAGCTCTGTTCTCCAGGCTGGGGTCTGACTCTGTTCTCCAGGGAGGGTCTGTCTCTGTTCTCCAGGGAGGGTCTGTCTCTGTTCTCCAGGGAGGGTCTGTCTCTGTTCTCCAGGGAAGGTCTGACTCTGTTCTCCAGGCTGGGGTCTGTCTCTGTTCTCCAGGGAGGGTCTGACTCTGTTCTCCAGGGAGGGTCTGACTCTGTTCTCCAGGTGAAGGTCTGACTCTGTTCTCCAGGGAGGGTCTGACTCTGTTCTCCAGGGAGGGTCTGACTCTGTTCTCCAGGGAGGGTCTGACTCTGTTCTCCAGGTGAAGGTCTGACTCTGTTCTCCAGGGAGGGTCTGACTCTGTTCTCCAGGTGAAGGTCTGTCTCTGTTCTGCAGGGAGGGTCTGACTCTGTTCTCCAGGTGAAGGTCTGACTCTGTTCTCCAGTGAAGGTCTGACTCTGTTCTCCAGGTCTGTCTCTGTTCTCCAGGGAGGGTCTGACTCTGTTCTCCAGGGAGGGTCTGACTCTGTTCTCCAGGTGAAGGATCTGACTCTGTTCTCCAGGGAGGGTCTGACTCTGTTCTCCAGGTGAAGGTCTGACTCTGTTCTCCAGGGAGGGTCTGACTCTGTTCTCCAGGGAGGGTCTGACTCTGTTCTCCAGGGAGGGTCTGACTCTGTTCTCTGTTCTCCAGGGAGGGTCTGACTCTGTTCTCCAGGTGAAGGTCTGACTCTGTTCTCCAGGGAGGGTCTGAGGGAGGGTCTCTGTTCTCCAGGTGAAGGTCTGACTCTGTTCTCCAGGGAGGGTCTGACTCTGTTCTCCAGGGAGGGTCTGACTCTGTTCTCCAGGGAGGGTCTGACTCTGTTCTCCAGGGAGGGTCTGACTCTGTTCTCCAGGGAGGGTCTGACTCTGTTCTCCAGGGAGGGTCTGACTCTGTTCTCCAGGGAGGGTCTGACTCTGTTCTCCAGGGAGGGTCTGACTCTGTTCTCCAGGGAGGGTCTGACTCTGTTCTCCAGGGAGGGTCTGACTCTGTTCTCCAGGTGAAGGTCTGACTCTGTTCTCCAGGGAGGGTCTGACTCTGTTCTCCAGGGAGGGTCTGACTCTGTTCTCCAGGGAGGGTCTGACTCTGTTCTCCAGGTGACTCTGTTCTCCAGGTGAAGGTCTGACTCTGTTCTCCAGGGAGGGTCTGACTCTGTTCTCCAGGTGAAGGTCTGACTCTGTTCTCCAGGGAGGGTCTGACTCTGTTCTCCAGGGAGGGTCTGACTCTGTTCTCCAGGGAGGGTCTGACTCTGTTCTCCAGGGAGGGTCTGTCTCTGTTCTCCAGGGAGGGTCTGACTCTGTTCTCCAGGGAGGGTCTGACTCTGTTCTCCAGGGAGGGTCTGTCTCTGTTCTCCAGGGAGGGTCTGACTCTGTTCTCCAGGTGAAGGTCTGACTCTGTTGTCCAGGTGAAGGTCTGACTCTGTTCTCCAGGCAGGGTCTGACTCTGTTCTCCAGGGAGGGTCTGTCTCTGTTCTCCAGGGAGGGTCTGACTCTGTTCTTCAGGTGAAGGTCTGACTCTGTTCTCCAGGGAGGGGCTGACTCTGTTCTCCAGGGAGGGTCTGACTCTGTTCTCCAGGTGAAGGTCTGACTCTGTTCTCCAGGGAGGGTCTGACTCTGTTCTCCAGGTGAAGGTCTGACTCTGTTCTCCAGGGAGGGTCTGACTCTGTTCTCCAGGTGAAGGTCTGACTCTGTTCTCCAGGGAGGGTCTGACTCTGTTCTCCAGGGAGGGTCTGACTCTGTTCTGCAGGTGAAGGTCTGACTCTGTTCTCCAGGGAGGGTCTGACTCTGTTCTCCAGGGAGGGTCTGTGTCTGTTCTCCAGGGAGGGTCTGACTATGTTCTCCAGGGAGGGTCTGACTCTGTTCTCCAGGGAGGGTCTGTGTCTGTTCTCCAGGGAGGGTCTGACTCTGTTCTCCAGGTGAAGGTCTGACTCTGTTCTCCAGGGAGGGTCTGACTCTGTTCTCCAGGTGAAGGTCTGACTCTGTTCTCCAGGGAGGGTCTGACTCTGTTCTCCAGGTGAAGGTCTGACTCTGTTCTCCAGGGAGGGTCTGACTCTGTTCTCCAGGGAGGGTCTGACTCTGTTCTTCAGGGAGGGTCTGTCTCTGTTCTCCAGGGAGGGTCTGACTCTGTTCTCCAGGTGAGAGCATGCCTCTCTGTTGCCAGGTATGGGTTTGAATTTTCTCCGTGAATACCTTCACAAGCTAGTAAGTTCATATGGACTTGGGGAAATTGAAATCATTTGGGCAACCATTTTAAAGCTAAAAGTAAAATGGTCACCTTCCTCCTTATAGTTGAGATTTCTTTTAGAATTAGGGCCTTCGTTTTCAGTAACGTAGCCGTAACACCCCGGGCTGGCTTTCGGACCTTACTCTGTCCGAGTCTGACTTCTTCCATCCTTGCCTGTAACCATGGGTTACATTGCAAGGTAGCGAACAATGGAAGCTTCACAAGTGACCGATTTCTCAGCCTTAAACATGGAACAACGTAAAAGCAGATGGATGAGACTTGACATCTTCACAGACGAGAAAGAAACAAGGCGACTTAATGGACCCCAGGGCTGCTCTGGGAGAAACCACCAGCTCTGCCCATTAAATATTAAATGGTTCTGTGGTGTCTATACTGTAGCAGGCATTGCATTCCTTAGAGGCAGGAGAGAGTTGTCATGCCTGCTCTCCAAACGCTTCCAGTCAGGTGATTCTCAGTAAAATGAACCCATCTAGTTACCCTTGCAGACACAGAACCAGAAATGAGCCCTCTAGAAGCATCTTTCTCAAAGAGTACCAGCAGCTGCGGCTTCTGGCAGTCAGTGCCCTCCCAATGCTTCCAAATGACCTGCTGGCTCTGTAGGTCTAATACCAGCAGGACTCAAGGAAGGCCATAGGAAGCATGGGCTTGAGTTCTAGAAGAAGTCTATGAGGGGAGAAGCAGAGATCTGCTGACTGAAGCCTCTCTGGGAATCAATGGCTCCAGGACTCAGTTTGGACGTCTCCACCTTCAGACTTTGTCTTTGGTTTCTCAGTAGAGAGACGCAGGGTGTGTCTGGGCTCGCTGGGCGGGGTGGTTTCTAAGGAAGTTACAACTGGCTTTCTGCAGTCAGGCCAGTCTAGGTTTGCATAGACTGCACAAAGGAAGGTGTGGATCCTACATCACCTCTTTCTGATTTCACAACAGGTCTCCTCCAAAGCTGGCTCTTATCTCTGCTGCTTAGGTGAACTGCAGCAAAGCTAAGGTCCCTCCTACATGAACGTAAGTCCTGAGTAACAGCCTGGAGTAGAAGACATGACTGCTGCTCGGAACGTGTAAGAGTCTACTCTGAATTCTCACATAACACTTGGGGGTGGGAAATGGTTAGCGGCCACCGCGTCGCAGAATCTGAGACCCGTTACAAACATGTCTCATTTGAATTCAGAACTAATTCTGAGAACAGTGTCCGTTATATGTACCCTGTGGAAAATGGGGCTCTTTATGAACGAACGTTTTCTCCATCTTAGCATGAGCAGGCCTTACCTAGTCAAAATTCTTCATTTTCACTGAGTGCTTCTGGCAGACTGTAGTTCCACTGAAGGCAGGTGTGAGGCGAGGCATAACTGAAATACAACAGAACAGTGATTTGACAGGGTCTGTGCTGAAATCAGGCGAGTTCTTACCTACATGTCCGACTGACTGCAAGCAGCAGACCCCTGGGAGATGCATTAGCTTCAGCAGTGGCAGTTCAGCGTCTTGCACTGTAGTACTCACCTGCATGGGAATCGTGACCACGGTGCCGAGCTTTGCGAGGAGACAGCTCTTCTACCTCTTTCGTATAATTCTGCTTATCCCGGCTCTGTAGATTTCGGCTTCGTAGGAGACACTGGCTGGAGAGATGACTCAGTTAAAAGCACCCAGGTTTGTTTGCCGGCACCGCCATTAGGCAGCTCACAACTGCTTGAACTCCAGTTCTAGCGGACCTGACGCCCTCTCCCATCTTGCGCAGACGCGGCACGCACGTGGTACGCACACAAAGGGGCCCACTCACAGCTATGGGTAAACAGGAGGCAAAACATTAAAAAAATAAAACTAGAAGAGATGCAAACACTTTGAGGAAATCTCAAGCTCTGCTTCTGTAGATTGCCAGCCCCTCCTCCAGAGACCTGAGACAACTCATGTCACATGGTGTGTTTCTTTTATTTTTTTCTTCTATTTCTTAAAAATCCATTCTGATTACTCTCATCCCCACCCCATCCACTCTACCTTCCCTGCTAACCTCTTTTCCACATCCAAGCCTCTTTGTCTTGTTTGTGTCCCTCTGTGTCCAACCAGGGCTGTCTGCGTAGACCCTGTATCAGAGCTGCTCATTTGGTCCTGTTGTATAACACTGAGCAGACAGTGAAGACAGTGATTCCCCATCTCCTAGAGTCTGTCATTAACCTGTAGCTCAGTGGTAAGGGCTAGCATCCCGTGGGCCCATCTAGGACTGACTGTTGAGAGAGCCTGTCTTGAGCAAGCCCAGGAGCTGTGGCTGCTGTGAGTTCATGATTACATTGTCTGTGTCAGGCACAGAGGATGGAACTTCACTGCTTTCCTTGTATATTCTGGTTCCTACATCCTGTCCGTCACCTCTTCTGGAATGTCCCCGAGCTTTACAGTGGGTAGTGTAGATGACTTTTTTTTAGGACTGAGCCGTTATCCATCACTTTTTCTCAGCATCTTGGCAGCTGTGAATCTCCGCCATCCACAGCACAAAGAAGCTTCTCCGCTTCACGTTAAGAGCCTCTGTATAGGCTGGAAACACAGACACTTGGAAGGCAGTTTGATTTTATGTCCATTTAGCTAAACATCAGTGGTAATTTCCCTTCTAGGGCCTACAACTTCCCGAGGCGTGAATTTGTGACAATTCTTACAGCATCAGGACGGAGATCCCTTCTGCGGAGTGAGCCTCGAATCGAGAGCGCTTGGTTAGTTCACAGCAATAATGCCACTTTTGTTTGTGTTGGCACACTTCGTCTGCCAGGCTGGTGCTGTAGTTCATAGAGTTCCCGGCTGTGTAAGACTGTTGGTACTTTTTCTCTCTGAGCAGTCTTGCAGCACATGGAGCCCAGAGGGGCCAAGTCTGCGTCGAAAGCTGGAAGATAAATCTGGAAAAGTGCAAGAATTTCCCACATAGTACTAGTTTTGAATTCATGAAGAAGTCATGGCAAGTAGACGAGGCTTGGCACTGTGTGACAGGCTTGGAATCTCCATGAAGAGAGACTAAGGAAAGCCATAGGTGAAGGTGAATCCTCAGGGGCAGTGAAGACCCCAGGGTGGCAGGGATCATCCAGAAAAAGCTGAGGCTTTGCACCATGTGGCACGGTGTTAGACCCTGAAGAGGCCAGCGGAGACCACTGATAAAGGTGCAGCTTCAGCTGCAGCAGAGACTCTTGCATATTGGAGATACCAGGACTGTGAGATTTCTCTAAGGATAACAGCAGGTGTGGAATGGAGCCAATCCCGGTTTCCAGAACAAAATGTCTGTTGCAAATGGCAGAACTGGAAAAGCAGGACTACTCAAGTCCTTGGGGTCCAGAAAATCATGAGTAAGTCTGAGACATGGGACACCAAACTTGGATACTACAGAATGCTGGTTTGCTTGGATCCGATTATAACTGTTGCCTGGCTCTTGCCTCTTAGAGTAAGAAAGTGTTGTTTTTTTATTTTATAGGAACCCATAATTAATGGAATTAGGATATTTTAAAGAGACTTTGAGATTTTAAATCATTGAAAAATTTAAGTACCACGAAGAATTATAGCTATATTATCTTTTATGTTGTGATATTAACATGAGTTCTTAGAGAGAAAAAAGAAAGTGAAGGTTATGGTTTAATAGTGATGGGTCTGTGTCTCAAGTTGACAAGGGTCAATTGTGCTGGTTACACTTTTTGTTAACTTGACACATACTAAGTCATCTGGTAAGAAGGAATTTCGTTGAGGAACTGTCTCTGTCAGATTGGCCTTTGGGATGTTTATGGGGACATTTTCTTCATTAATCAGTGATGTAGGAGGGCTCAGCCCGCTGTGGGTGGATGCCAACCCTGGCCAGGTGATCTTGGGTTGTAGATGTCAGCAAGTTGAGCAAGCTGTGGGGAGCAAGCCGGTAAGTATCACTTCCCTATGCTTCCTGCGTCTGTACTGCCTCAGTTCCTGCCTTGACTTCCCTCAGGAGATCAAGACGTGTAAGCCAAATAAACTCTTTCCTTCCCAAATTGCTTTTGGTCATGGTTTTTTTTTTTTTTCACAGCAACAGAACATGAACTAGGGCATTGGATAAGACTTTGTCAATTTTGCTTATCTTTTAAAAACTATTTATCTTTAGTTTGTATGTGTGTATGTGTGTGCTTGCATGAGTTTATGGGCGCCACATCTGTGTAGGAGCCCCTGGAGACCAGAGGACATCTGGTCTCCTGCAACTGGAGTTACAGATGGTGTGAGTCACCACGTAGATGCTGGCAACCATGACAAGAGCCATGGGTGCTCCTAACTGCTGCGCTATCTCTCCACTACCCTGCTTTATTTATCTTTTCAAAGAAATAAGTATGTGTTTCAAAGATTCTTCATGCTATTGGATATTTGCTTCTATTTCATTTACTTCTGTGCTGATTTTAATTATCTCTTTTCATCCATTGCTTTTGGGTTTGACTTGTTCTTTTTCCAAGGCCTTAAATTGTATAATTAAGCTATTTATGTTCAATCTCTCAGTTTTTTGATGTTGGTATTTAGGGCTATAAACTGTCTTTTTAGGACTTCATTGTATTCCATAGACTTTTGTATGTTGTGTTTTCATTTCCATTTGGTTCTAGAGTTTTAAATTTTATTTCTTAAATTCTTTAGTGATCTATTTATCATTCAATAGTATATTGTTGAATCTTTATGAGTTTGTGGTCTTCTTTAATTTTCTCTTATTGTTGATATGTAGCTTTATTCTACGATTAATTTTAAAGACCCTATATTTTTTAAACCTTGATTTGTGTTTTAATAGGTGATCTCTTTTGAAGAAAGTTCCATGTGCTGCTGAGAAAAATTTGTGTGGAAAAAAGTCTTTTGAAAAGATAAATAAAACGAAGTTCTAGAGAGACAACTCTGCAGTCAGGAGCGCTCACGGCTCTTGGAGAAGTCTCAGACTTGGTTCCCAGCATCTACATGGCGACTCACAACCGTCTGTAGCTACAATTATAGGGTTCGGGTGGAATGATTTGTAGAAGTCTGCTATGTTTATTTGATTTTTGGTGTCATTTAAGTCCAGTGCCTCTCAGTTTATTTTTTGTTGGGATGACCTGTCTGTTGGTGAGAGTGGGGCATTGGAATCTCCCATTATAACTCTGTTGGTGTTTATCCATGGTTTAGATCTATTAGTGGTTGTTTAATAAAATTGCACACATCTATGTTTATAAGATTGTAAGTTGATAAATTGTCCTTTTAATATAACTGATATAACTTTTCTTATTTCTTCCAGTTAGTGTTAGGTATATTTTTCTAGGTATTAGAATACCCACAGCATCTTGCTTTGTAAGTTCCATTTGTTTGGAATACCCTTTTCTACCTCTTGCGTGAGGTGTGGGTCTGTTGTAGGTGAGGTGTGTTTCTTTGAGGCTGCAAAAAAATGAATCCCATTTTTAATCCAATCTGCTAGTCTATCTCTTTACTGGGTAACTGAAATCATTAATATTTAGAGCTATAATTTACGCATGTGTGTTTATTCTTGACATTTTGTTTGTTTTCTTAGACCTCTTTTCATGAACTGTATTGGCATTGTTTACTTTTTTCCCCCGTGCTCTCTTGGGTGTGTTTATTCTTCTCTTCAGTCTCAAGCATCCCTTCCAGTATCATGTTAAAATTTGGCTTAGTGATCAAAAATTCTTTTAGTTTGGTTTTATCGTGGAAAATTCTTATTTCTTCATTATTTATAGAAGATAGTTTTGCTGGGTCAAATAGTCTGGGTTGGCAGTTGTGAGCGTTCAGAACGTGGATTCTTGTTTACGTCTTAAATACGATCTAAAGCGTTTTTTCCTTGGAGTCCATTTTGATAGGATCGGTGACTTTGGGGAGAGGAGCATATCGAATTGATTTTTCATATTGCTTATTTTTTGATGGGTCACTTGGTAACCTTGGGTTGTTGGAGGTTGGGTTGTTGGAGTTGGGTTGTTGGTTATAATTTTTGATGTGTTGTTTTGCCCTCCTACCTTGAGTCCCAGTGAAGGACAGTGGGTCATGTGGAGGAGAGGGGAACAGTAGGGGGGGTTCCTGAGCCAGCAGGGGGTGGGCATGGTCTTTAACCCTGTTGGCCAAGTGGACAGAGGGAGGTTGCTGATCGGGTAGGGGAAGATCTGATAGGCTTCAGGTCTTCCTACCTTGGCTGTGCTGTGCAGCAGCAAAGAGTGTGATGGGGCTGAGGTATCAGGAAAGAGGGTGTTGGCCTGTTTTGGGTCTCTAAGTCTGTCAGCCATGTGGAGTGGAGAAGCAGGTCAGTTACTCTGGAAATGAGGCCTGGGTTTAGGGTCTTGGTAAGTCAAGTGCCTTATAATGATGGCCATGTAGAGTGGAGCAGCAGGAGGTTTTGGGGAGGTCAGGTGGCAGGGCCAGAGTGTTTCAGGTCTCTAACAGGCTGTCCAAGTGAGGGGAGCCGCAGGAAAAGTTCAGCTGGTGGTAGGTCCGGGATGATCAGCGTTATTTGTCTTGTACACTGCCTGGAGTTAAGCATAAGAAGCATGGTATATCTCATAATGTAATTTTGTTTGGTGGCTTAAATATAATATATGTTCTGTATTCTCTTAGTATTCCAGTTAGTTGAATTTCAACTTAAAACTCATAAGCTAAAAGCTTTTAGCTTTTAATCAGTATTTTAGAATAGCAGAGATGTTTATTTTATAATAAGTATTATAGATATTGCACAAACCAGGAATTGGGTTTCTGAAATGTTTTAAACATAGTGAAATGTCAGAACTCTTTGATTTAGGAAATACGTAAAGCAGAGAGCAGGAAGCAAATCAGCTCCACTCAGCACAAGTGCTGCCACAGGGAACGTTCTCTAAGGAACTACATTTTCTGCAGTGCTCTCTCTCCTCTTTCCTGAGAGCTCATAGTAAGCTTCCCATATCCTAACTAGGTACGGGCTTCTGTCCTCTGCAGAAACCTTCACAGTCTCAGTGGAGAGGTCAATGATGATGAGGATCATTCTCCACAAAGATCAGAGGAGGCCTGCAGTGCCTGAGGACTTGGCCTCATAGTCCACTAGTGACCCTCGGGACCCAGCAGTCTCACCCACCCAAACCTGCAGAATCTCTGTTCTTTGCTATAGTTGATCTTCACTGTCAACTTGACCGGATTAAGAAGCACCCCGGGGCATTAGTAAGGCACACCTTGGGGTGCATCTATGAGAGCTTTTCCAGAAGGATTAACTGAGAGGTAAATTTATCTCTGAACGTCGGCAGTATCTTCTCATGGCCTGGGGTCCAGGACTGCATGAAAGGGAATATGAAAAAGCCGATTGAGCCCTGGTATCTGCCCTTTCTTTGCTTTCTGATCTGTTTAGATGTGAACACTTAGTCTCACATACTTACAGGCAAGGACTCAGCCACTCCCATTGCATGCACCCTTGACATGATGGTCTCTACCCTCCACTCCGGAGCGAGAGAGCTCCTTTCTCCACGGTGTCGTTTCTCGTCAGGTGTTTATTATAACAAGTGAAGCAGCTGACACATAAAATTGTACCAAGAAGGGAGTGTGCACTGCTGGCCCCAATCCTGTGGTTCGGACCTTTTGTACTGGGATGTGAAAGGAGCAAGGACAGATTGGAACTGTGGCTAGAGAAGCACCGGATGCTGAGAGAAGAGAACGAGGCATTTTAAGGAGAATCTGGACAGTGAGGACTGATCAGGATTTCAGACAGGAATAAGGACTCTGCTGGGGACTGCTGGAGGCCGCTCATATCCTCTGGAAAGGATCTGGCCCTGTGGTGCCCATGACCTGAAAACCTGACTGACGTCAATTTCAAGAGTAATGTTGCTCGGTGGAGAAAATTTCAAGATCAATAACCACCCAAGTGCTGACATCATTATTGCTTTCTGAATTTGCCAGATTTACAGCAAGAGAGAGTAGAAATATGTGAACGAGATGGAGTTCCTGAGGAAGGGAGTGTGCACTTGGTTAGAGTGGCAGACAGGGTGGACAAAGTGGCTATAACTGTGTGTGGTGTGTGCGTGTATGTGATGTGTGTGTGTGGTGTGTGTGGCATGTGTGGTGCACGTGGTGTATGGTATGTGTCTGTGTGGTGTGTGTTGTGGGTGGTATGTGTGCAATGAGAAACCAGACTTTCAGCAGGACAATAGGAAGGTCTTACAAAGCAAGCTCATTTGAACCTCCATTTGAAAAGAGAGGACCCAAACAAATAAAGCCTCTAGAACATACTGAGGCAAGGCAGCCTTGGGGTGTTATCCCAGGTTCAGCCTCTGGGGACAGAGAGGGACACAGGGACACTGAAGCTATGGCCCAAGGAGGCCCGGTGACATCCAGAGCTCATGTGGGGCTTATTTTCTAGGCGTGTAGACTGCAAGAGTTAAAAAGTCCTGGAAGTTTGAATCAAGGTTCCAGAAATCTGCTGAGGCCAGGGAAAGTAAGTGGGAGTGTTTAATCCATGGCTACTGTAAGAAAGGCATGCTCAGTAAGAAAGACAAAGAGACATTTTCATTTTCTTAGATACAAACCTGCCAGACCTTATCAGAGGGAGCTGCATGTCATGGCAAGTGCCATCCTGGACAATGGAACCCTGATCATCTGATCTCAGGTGTTTTTATTGATAGAAAAAAATTCCACCCCCTCATCCAAAGGCTTATTTGCATAATGAAGGAAGCTTTTAGCTTAGTCTTATCCCACAGTCTTTTAGCAACTATACTGTGTTTTGGGGAGCTCAAGGCCCTTAGAGTAGAGATGTCAGTCGAGTTTCTTTAGGCAGAGGGGAGCTAGAATTAGACAGACACTCAGAAAGCACTACAAAGGACAGAAAAACCCACAAATGGTAGCTACAGTGGAGCACAAGTGATTTTTTCTTTTAGTTAAGTATCTTTGAAGGACAATTTACTGTTTCAAGCTACATATGAAGAGAAATACTGTGTTTTGGGGCTGCAACATAAATGCTAATGAACATATCACAGTCAGGAGACAGTCCTGATTGCACCTCCTTATGCCAACAGTGGCCCACTCTCCACTTAATGTTCCACTGAGGGGCCTGGTATCTTTTTGTCCTGCCAATAGCTACCGGGGGGTGGGGTGGTGGTGGGCAAGTTGGGGTACAAGAGGGTGAGGCCTCATTCCTGCCTGGCCTGGGCAGTGGATTCAACAAACTCAAAAGTTTACCCACTTTTGTTTGTGTGAGAAATCTGTTTTCTGAAACTGTTGCCACCACTAATCCTTGGTCACTCCGAAGGGTTTCTCTGATTCAGTAATCTGGTGCAGTGCTGCTGTCATTAGCAGGCCCAGGGTGGGGCGGATGGAGGAGCCCCATCAGTGAGCAGTGTACAGTGTCCCACAGATAGCCCCATGTATGCTACACTCATGCACAGGCTCCTCCATAGCCTTGGCCTTGCTGCCTACCTGGAAACAGGCAGGCGAGTGCTCCCTTTGAGAAAGTGGGGAAAATTAATGGTTGTGTTAAGATTTGGCTGAGTGGCTGAGCAGGGGACCAAGACAAGCAGGTAAACATATCTGTGGTTCCCCTCTTAGTAAAGGATTTTTTGTGACCCCTGTGACTCACCAGCCCGCCAACTGAAGATAGTAAATGAGGTGGTGACTCAGGAGAGATGAGCCTTTGAGGATGTGCTTCCTCTCTAGAAGAGAAGAGGATCCTGGGAAAATCTTGCTAGACTTGGGAGGTTGATCATCATTTACAAGACAATGTTATCAAACTGAGTCAATGTGAGACTTCTGAGAATGTAGATCGGATAAAGCACATTGCCATCTGTCCTGTGGCTCAGCTGTGGTGACTTTGTCCTGTTGTTGGGGACTATCCTTTCTCCTTGAGGGAAGGACATAGTGCTGGGTAGCTGCTCCAGCAAGTCACACCCTGACCTCTGACCTAACAATCTGGCTTCTGGAATCCTTGCCAGCCAAACTGTCCAGGCTCTCTGAAGAGGTCTTCTGTGCGTGTCACTGGTTAGGAGGACACTCCACAGAGAAAGCCGTGCCTTTATGAGACAGCCCAGGTACAGAAGCACACACACGACCAAAGCCAGAATATGAGCTGCACCCCATCTCAGAGGCTGAGAAGGGAAGTTTCTTGATAAAAATTTCCAGTGGAGAAAAAACAGGGACTTATGTAGTCACCAGTATCGGCTCTAAAAAATGCAATTTCCGGATTAATAACAAAGACACCGTTCCAGGGCGCATAGGAGGTGTGCTTTTGACCCACAGAACATATTGTGCCCTGTGGCTCTCAGCTGAATCTCAACTTAACAGTCCTCCCCCTTTTAATGCCTGATGTCTATTAAAACGAGTCACTGCTTGTACCATGGCCCCTTCTCGAAATGAGAATCACACCTCTACGGATTGGCCAGTGGTTAAATATTAAGCTGGCAACTTTCATATTTGTGTGTCTATATATTGCACCAAAGTACAGAAAAATTCACAGAAAACCTTTCTTTTACGAAGCTTCAATATCTAAGCAATTTTGATCTCCTTTATCCTTGGACTGATAAAAATTTTACACCAAGAACATAACTAGACACAAACAAAATTCGATCTGTCTCACACATTCATTCCTACACAATGCGTGCCTTAAAATACACACGTGTACACACATACACATGTATTTATGTGCACATGTTGGGGAAGTTCATTTATTAATATGCTGAAATCGTGTATGACTTTAGAGTCTGTTTCAATACTTGTGTCTTAGCAGGCTAGGGAGGAAAGGCGTGCTTGCATTTAAACAGGCACTCGGGTATTTCTGTGATGGTTTGACTTGGAGTCTTTCATGTACTTATCTGGAAGTGATATTGTTGGGCTGTACTGATCCCTGTGATGGATGGGCCAATTCCTATCCCGGCAGCAGTGGGGAAGGGTTCCCTTCCCCTGTATCCTTGCCAGCATTTGCCTTTTTATTTAACAATAGTCATCCTGACTGGGATGGGATAGAATCTTAGAATAGTTTCAATTTTTATTTTTCTTGTGGTTAAAGGTTTTGGAATACAGCGCGCACACAAGCGCGCGTGCGTACACACACACACACACACACACACACACACACACACACACACACACACCTCAGCAGACAGTAGCGCTAGGGGAAAAGAGAAGAGACCTAATGAAGTGTGTGGGAGGGAGCAAATATGGTTAAAGTACATGACACACTTGAAAGTAGTTGTCTCTGAAATCTAACAGTGTGTACAAGGAATGTATACCCATAATAAAGCAAATCTCAGAGCAAAGTACATGTCATGACATGATTACTATAAAGAGAGAAACTCCTAAAACTACAGAATAGGACAGGGGGACCATCAAATCCCCATCTTCTCCAACCAGTAAGCAGGGGGCCAGGTGCACAGTAGGTCAGTATAGGTGAAGAACACGCACAGTAGGTAGGCACACTCATAGCATGCTCCTCTTCAGCATGAGCACACGGATTGAAGGCCAGGGAAGCCCTGTGGAGGGCGTTGAGGGTTCATAGCCAGCCCCACCAGGCAAAACGAAGGCCAGGGGAAAGAGAGATCTGGCCACTTGCAGTGAATTCAGTGTTCATCTTAAGCAGGAGGATGAGACATGAAACCTGGGCTGGAGAGATGCTCTGTGGTTGAGAGCACCATCTGCTCTTCTAAAAGACCTGTGCTTGATTTCCAGCACTCACATGGAAGCCCACAAACACATGTGACACCAGTTCCAGGGAATCTAATGACCTCTTCTGGCCTCCACGGTCACTGTGCACGCATTTGTACCCAGGCACACATGCAGACAAAAGATGTACATACATGAAGTAAGTTAAAATTAAAAGATAAATCTAAAACCCAAGCTTAATATTTTTCAAGTACTACGCATTTCTCCCCTATTGGGCTACTAAAAACTGAATCGCCATTAAAAAGTCAAGTACATAATATTCATCCTGATCAACTGTCAATTGTTTAATGCATAAACCAGGTGTTTGAATACATGGTCTCATTTCTTTCTAGTTCTTGGCCAGATACAGCTCACAAATTAATAAGTGGCATTTCTTTGAAAATTTATATATTATGAATTAAATCTAGTTCCCTCCAGGGGAAATGTTCAAATATTTGACCTTTACGATAAACTGAAGGAAATCTTCCAAAGCACTACACCCTGGTTCCCAGAGCTTGATGCTAAGGTGGGAGATAGATGGACAGCTGGTCCGTGGTTGGAATATTCTCTGCTTGAGGCATGCATGGGGTATCTGGGAACTGCCAAGGCACAGAGAGGAGACCGTACTAGAGACATTGTTTTTTTTCCACTGCATGTTGAGGGCCTGTCACTCTCTTAGGAGTGATAATGACATCTATTATTTAAAGTGGGTGCTATCCTGGCTCCTGTTTTCTCTTGTCACAGATCATGTGCTCTCTAAACTTCAATACTGCCGTAGATCTATCTATAGCCACTGGAGATATTTATTGTGATGGCCACGGAGAAGGCTGTGATGAGCATCCTAGACATGGCTGGTCATGGGGAGATTGTCTTGAGAGTGGTCATAGGTAGAAGTCGTAGATGACGATGGCCAAGGGCAGCAGTCTTCCACAGTGGGTTGTGCCTTGGTCACAGGCAATTGTCTTGGGCAATGGTTGTTGGTTTCTCCTGGGAGAAGATAATGGTGAAAGTCAAGGGTAATGTCCCTAGGCAGCAGCTAAAGTGAAGGTCATAAGCCACTGGCTAGGAGTATGATTATGAATGAGTGTCATCTGAGAAGGTCATGATGGTTATTGATGGCAAAGATCATGGATAATGTGGGGAAAGGACACTGCTTTAGGAAAACAAGGAATACAGATGTTTGGGTCTCAGGCGGACCTTCGGCCCTCCAGCAACCTCTGCAAGTCCCCAAGCAACAGGTGGCCTATAGCACCGTCACTGAGAGCTGGTAGTTAAGTTGAACATGTCCCATGTCCAGTGTGACGTGATGATGGACGGCTGCTGGCATCCTCATCGCCTCCCATGAAGCCTGTCAGCGTGTCACAGCCCACTGTCTGTCCTGCAGGAGCACCAGAATGAGAACCGCACGCCAGTTTTAGTTAGTTTGACACACTTCTGCAAAGACTTTTTACTGGAAAGTAAAACAGATTCATTCCTAGAGCTCTCCAGAGCTGCTGTAGAGCTCCCCTTTCTGCCTGGCTTCTGGCCCCTCAATAGTGTGGCATCAGAGCACTCCTGTTAGCTGACCAGGTGTACACATTTTGCCTCCCATGGCTGGCCAGTCCTTCTCCGGCTTGCAAAGCAGAACAGATGTGAAGGTTTTGATGAAAATTCCAAATGAGCTCACCTGTGTG
Source organism: Cricetomys ansorgei (assembly GCA_026225945.1). Classification (NCBI taxonomy): domain Eukaryota; kingdom Metazoa; phylum Chordata; class Mammalia; order Rodentia; family Nesomyidae; genus Cricetomys; species Cricetomys ansorgei. Next base: position 4,638,063 of record JAMJFZ010000239.1, on the reverse strand, counting down.
GGGAAGTTAATTCTGGGGAAACCTTAATCTCAAGTGTGAGCTTTGGAAAGGGGGCAAGAACAAGTGGCTCTGCATTCTGGGGACAGAGTTCACCTTGTTCCTCAAGGGGTGTGTTGGTGTTTGGTGTGCATCCTAATTTCACAGTTGGTGTGTTTTCTGTTGACCTGAAACTTAGAGGACGGAACAAACAAAAATAGGGTAGAGTGAACTTGAGAGGGATTTTGACACAAAGAAGTGTGTGAGCTGATAGATGAAGTCTGCTGGACTGAAACTAGACACATCCATAAGGTTCTGAGTTCCAAAAGTTAAATCTGGAGGTGCAGAAATGAGATGAAACAGGTTAATAGCAGAGCAGGCATTTCCTTAGAACTGTGTTTTGAAGATGGGACTTCACTCGATGGTTATCTCAGTTCTTTGCTCTTGTGTGGAATGGGGGGCCAGCCTTCAGTGTGGATGGGCCAGTGTGTGACTATTTTAGACATATACTTTCGATGCATGTGAGTCTTCCTCTTACATCACATACACGGGGGTTAACTTAGTATTAACATTGCCTGTATCCTTCCAAGTGGAAAAGCAGGCCTGACTGACACTTGGTCTTCAGGGCACTGGGAACCAGGTTAGTAAGGTCAGGGACCATACCACATCTGGGCTGTCCTTGCCCCTCAATTCAACTTCCTCTCACTTCAGTGTCCCATGTGAGGGCGACACCACTGGTCAAACTCACACAAGACTTCAGAGCTGCCCAAGCCCCAGCAGGTTTGAAAGTGTGGAGAAAGGCTTCATCCATCCATGCTATACTCCTGGGGCTTTCTGCTACAAACAGTATATTGCCATTGTCATCAGACACATCATTCTCAATGGCTTGTCCAGAGAGGAGCTCGTGCCAAGCAGGGAACCGTGAGTTTCTTGAGCCGATTTCCAGTGGGTCAGCTCCTCTTTCCCGTGAGAGTGCATAGCAATCATCTGGGCGTCAGGTGAAACTGCTTGGGCAGATGCCATCAGAAGGCAAACAGGATTGATCTAGAAGTAGACTGGGGCAGGTACAATGAATGTGGGGCTGCTGAGGTCATGGCAGAACCACCAGTTTGACACCTGTGAGGCTGCTTTGTGGTGGAGTGGGCAGTCAAGGGGCCTTGTTGACACACTGTGGCATTTGCAATGGAATGGGGCGGTTTCATTGGAGAGAAGAGGATGAGTGGCACTCATTGAAAAGCAAATTATAAATTTCTAAAGAGAGACTTGTGGTAGAGTCAAGACTCAAGGCTCCATAGCTTGTTGGCACAACAATGGGAAGAGGAGAATGGGAAGTGCAGCTGCATTCTGAGGCCCGAAGGCAAAAACTCCAGGATGTGATCTGGGGATCTGAGGGCTGAAACTCCAGGATGTGGATCAGGGGATCTGAGGGCTGAAACTCCCAGAATCTGAGGGCTGAAACTCCAGGGTGTGGATCAGGGGATCTGAGGGCTGAAACTCCCAGAATCTGAGGGCTGAAACTCCAGGGGTGGATCCGGGCATCACAACTGAACTCTGAATGAAGTCAACAGTTTAGGCAAAACTATGCAGGATTCCAGGAAGGGAATATCAGGGAAAGTGAACAACAGGGCAGGGTGGCTCAGAAGTCCATAGGCCTAGCCGCAGGTCACAGCTTTCACAGAAGCAGATGCCTTTGTGTCCTGGAGCCTCATGAAGTCCTAAATGCAATGGAAATTCGCATACAAGAAGGCCTGTTGAAAATGAGAAAAGACCTTTAATAATATTATGTAGAAGTAGGCCAGAGGGTATGCTGTCTGCTTTTCAGGGTAGAGTGAAAGAGAGTCATGGTAGCCTGAAGCTGGTAGATTCTATGCAAATAGCATAGAGAGGTACACACAGCACATACTCACATCACAATGCTGGGTAGCACTCAGTTCACTTCAGGTAATGAATATGTAAATTGAGCTTGGGAGTGAATGTGGTAGTCACAGAAGCCCTGAGGTGGCCGGTGGAGAGAGCTTTCAACTGTTAGCTGTGTGCTGGCAAGGCCCCTACAGCGTGTTGCTTTTGCTCCTTCTGTCCCTGGGATCTTCAGAGGCCAGCTCCAGGGCATATGCTCCTCTGACCATTGCTACCTGTATAGAGACACCCAAATCCTTCTTAGACAACACAAGATGGGGATGGGAAGCCCAGGGCAAGGCACTCTTGCTGTTCCTTAGGGCACAGAAAGAATACACCAAGTATCTCATGGTCGTAGCTTAGTGCATGTGAGCCACAGACATCATGCAGATCGGGGATAGAGTAACTTCCCAGAGTTATGTGGTCTGGACCCGTGAACAGTGACGAGGCACCTTGGAAGGAGCAGGAGCAGGTGGTAAGAACTGGAAAGGACACAATGATTGCCACTGAAGGAGGCAGAGTGGGAGGGTCACCCCAGGGCTGGAAAAAGGAGCCAAGAGCTCATGGGGGAAGCTCCACCTATCAGGTCTTTCACCTTCTACTCATAGCATGCTGGTCACTCCAGATCAGCTTCAGAACCAAGGTTAAGTGGAAGATGAGAGGGCAAAGTAGAGGAGAGAGTATGGGGAGGGATAACTAACACTAAGAACTTTTTGAAAAAAATCATATGGAAACCTACTACTGTACAAGTTTCCTAAAATATATACATGTATAAAGAGTTTACATGGAGGTACCCTATATTGGGGTAGCAACACTAATGCCAAGAATGGGTTACTCTTTTGTTATTGACCAGTGAGGTCAATGTCCCATAGAACCCTAGACATTAAGGACAATTGCCAATGCTCTTGGTTACCCTCCAGAACTTGATGGTAAGAGTTTGTTGCTGTAGCAAGGCCACATACTTTATTCATAAAACATGCAGAAATCCAGATAGTACTCATCCAGAAGCATCATCTCAACTGGCTAGCTTTCATGATGTTGGAAGCTTGTTGTTCCTGTTACTACAGGAGAAAAGTATTTATTGGTCTTACCCATCTGTGAGCCCTGAAAACTATAATACTAATTGACTTGGTAAGCTGTGCCCAAGGGCATGATCGTGGCAGGAATGTTATAGAGTAACCAGTCTCTTTCTGATTTTATTTAAATCCATATCCACAAGCTGGAGCTCACACCTGTTACTGTTAACAGTAATAGGAGAACCAAAGACCAGGTAGTTCATAGTCTCTAAGGAAGAAACCACTGCTATAACTCTGCTAAATGAGCATAGTGTATTTAGCCAACTCCTAATAACTCACCGTTATACCCACAGATTAGGACATCTCTTAGCCATCATCAGAGAAGCTTCTTTCTGAAGTAGATGTTGATTAACACAGAGTTCCAGGACTGGTGAAGGTGCCTAGAACGAGAGATTTCAGAATGCTCAGCCCTAAGTAGGACACCTGTATCACATGTCCTCCTCTGAAGGCTCAGGGATAATCATGGGAAGGTGGGCAGTAAGGTTTTAAGAGCCAGAGGCGGGGAATGATTACAAGAAAATAGTGTTTTTTACACACAGCAGTGTAGTTGCACACACGAATGTACAGTGGGTGTGGTAGCATGTACAAACTCAAGTCAGACAAATCCCAGGCTGGAAAGCAGAGGTAGGCACGGCCTCCCATCCTTTGCTGAGGTGACATTGGGAGTTGTTAGCTTCCGGGGAAAGATGAGGCCCCTGGTATGTAGCTCGATGGATGGCAACACACCCAAGAGGATATGGGAGCACACATTGAACTTGATGGGCTAAAACGTATGAGGGCACAAAGCTGGGTGAGTTGGGCGAGGGCAGGGGTGGATCTGGGAGTTGGAGGAAGGCATGAATATTATCAAGATACATTGTGTGAAATTCCCAAATGTAGCAGCACACTACTGTGTGAGCTCAGAGAAAGATAAGGAGAACTTTTCACAGATACAGATCTGCCAAAACTCAGCAGAGGGAGCCATTTGTCATGGCAAGCACCATACTGCACTGCAGACCCCCAATCATCTGATCTCAGGCTATTTTATTGATACAGAGGCTCCTCAGATGTTACTAAAACTCTGCCTTCTCATCCAAAGGTCTATTTGCATAATGAAGGAAACTTGTAGCTTAGTCTCATCCCATAATTCTTTAGCAGCCTAGCTATGTCCCCTTTATGGTGGGGGAACGTAGGGCCCAAGGGGAGTATTCTCTCCTTGTTGCCTGAGACTATGGGAGGACTACAAGAATTCCTCCACAGCAACATTGCTCTTAACACAGAGATCTCAGTGAACCACAATGGCTCTGCCAGAGAGCAGTGAGCAGGTGCAGATCATGAGGGAGCAAACATCTTAATCACAGATTTATATAGAGTCAACACCTGCAGATAAAGCAAACTGCCGAGGCTTAGGCAGCCCTCCCCCAACAATGTGCAAAATAATTATTTTAAAGTTAGATAGATATAACTAGAAATAAACTTACCCAATACCCAAAGAATATAAAAAAAAATCCTCAGATTAAAAAAATAATAAGATGGGAGAGGAAGCAGAGATTTACTTTGGGCTCTATGGACAGTTCTTGTGTTCCCACCAGACTTGTTCACTGACTCATGAGGTCAGGGATTGCAGATTGGCTGTGCTCTGGCTGGTCTTGGGGTGCACAGCTGAGAGCATTCTGTCAACCGCATGTCTCACGGTCCAGCAGTCTTCCTAGTTCTTCTACCAGGGCAGCCAAGCACAGCAACTCTTCCTGTGTTGCCTTCTGTTGACCAAGGGAGGCTGCAGGACCACTTGGATAAAAGGATGGAGAGGCAGAACTTGCCTGTGAAGGAGAGGTATTCAACAGTTCCTTCCCAAGAGTGGGCACAGGGTGAAGGGAGGATTATGGACCTTTGAAGTTCCGTGTGTGTGTGTGTGTGTGTGTGTGTGTTAGAGATAGCTGAATCAGTAAAGTGGAAGCATGGGGATCTGAGTTTAAACCTTAACATCCATGGGAAAAGCCAATCATGGTGGTGAATGCTTGTAGTCTCAAGCACCAGAGGGAAGGAGACTGGCAGATTCATGTGGCTCACTGGCCAGCCAGCTATGGAAATTTCCAGGTCCCATTGAAGGACCTGATCTCAAAATCAACATGGGAATATCTATAGAAACAACACCTGAGGTTTTCATTTGGTATCCATGCACATAGGCACACATGTGCGTATATCCACATACTCAAACACAAGCGCCCCCTTCCAAGTGACATCTTGGATTTGAAGGTGGACATAAAGCATAAATGGGGTCGTGTTTCATGTCCAGTGCCTCTGTGGGCTAGAAGAGTATGTTTGCTGACATTCTAGGACACCCACATGGAATCGGAGGATGGCTGCCCCATCTTCCCAATGCCTGCCCACGTCCGAGGGACCTGGGTGTCAACCTGCCATGGCCTTGAACCACCACACTGGGGTGGTATATATCACAACAACAAAGGAACTGTGCTTTGGGGAGGGTTCCCAGCTATAACCCCTGGTAAGTTTACCCTCTGGTTGTCCAGATCTGTCCAGGCTCCCTTTGCCTTTGGGGACAACTTGCCTGTGTCAAGACTGAGTTGTCATGAGGCTGGGACCTGCTTATTGAAGCTGATTCTCCCATAAAAAGAAAACCCAAGATGGGTGCCTCTCAGTTTCAGACACGGAGACACCCCCAAACCCTTCCTGTGATCTTGTGTGCTCTGTGATCCCACGTGCACAGGACCCTTATGAAAATACTCCCTCTCTGAGACACCCTTGAGGAAGACGTGAGGGAAGTATTGTTTTTAAAAAGCAAGCCTTTTTGAGATATGATTTATGGGCAATAATATGTATCCATTCTGGGCCACAGGTTACGAGTTTGACAACCTGTGCACCCGTGTAATCTCCCTGGCCCTGAGGACAGTGAACACATCCCTACCCCACAGCGCCCTGGGCCGCTTCTCCCCAGCGCCCACTTCAACCTTGCCCCGGGCAGCCGCCATCTGCCTCCTGTTGCCTCCTGTCACTGCAAGTTGGAACTTTGGAAAGATTCACTTGAGAAATTGGAGTGACCATTCTTTTCCTATTTCTGTGATCTTTCCCTGATGGAACCCAAGACATCCATTAGTTTTCAAAGATCTTTCAGGTGACACACCAGCTGTTTTCCTTTATTTCTACAGTAATATCAAAATACATTAATAGGTCAGTGCTTACAGCACAACAAGAACAACAACTGTAGTTTGCTTCCTACAATCTTTTACCCTCAATTTAGGGGAAGAGAAAGGAAGGAGAGAAAGAAATTTTCACCGATTTGGCAGGCAGCCTTGATAGAGATAGAGAGAACGTAGAGATCTTCACATCCCTTTTAGGCTGTTCTAAGTTTGGAGAGGACTATCTGACAGTGAGTTAGACTAGTGTTTCAGTTCACTGTCTGCAAACCCAGTCTCTCGAACCGATGTTCTTCTATGCAAGAATCAATGAACCAATGGCAGACGAACCAACCAACAACCCTCCCAGGTTCTTGGGGATTCAACCCTTATACACTCTAAGCAAAAGTTCCCAGAAACCCGAGTGGCATGGAATCCCAAGAACAAGCTACACATGGCAAAACAGCTGCAACTAACCAAATTATATCTAGCAGCATGGAGCATTCCAGATCAAACTCGTAATCATCCGCCACACCTGGGATGGGAACAGAAACCTAGTCCAAAAGCCATTTTGTGTTTTTAAAGAAACCAAGATAACAAAATATTCTTCCAAGTGTCCCATTACAAACAACAAGAACATCATCATCATTACCATCATCATCATCATCATCACTATCATCATCATCAACAACACAAACCCAAGCTCAGAAAGCTCAATGAAAGCCATGATAGGAGAGCATTTCCTAAATACCAAGTGCCTTTATACAGCAGGTTCTCAGCTAGCTGGGCTCTGTCTTGGGGTTAGCTGGAGTCAGGAGGCAAGGGATAGGAAATGAATGATGCTCTCCCTTCCATCTCCAGTCTCCTGAAACTCCCAAAGCCAGTGGTGTGTGTGTGTGTGTGTGTGTGTGTGTGTGTGTGTGTGTGTGTGTGTAGATAACCCTTCTGGGAGCTCCAGGAAGGAGGGATGTATGAGATTCTCCTATCAGCTCCCTTGCAGCATGGTGCATGTGTGCTGGTGAGAGAATCAGCTAGAGCCAGGAAGTCCTCTTAAGAAATGGACTTGGCACAGCAAAGGCAAGGTACTTGAAGGAGAAAGGGCTGTTGAGCTCATTGGACAGGAAGCTAGGGTGATTGGATAGCAAGGTCCTACCTGAGTGGTGGGGCAAACCCATCCTATTGCCTTGGATGAATGCAGGACACTTTGGCCTGGAGTTCTCAAAGTGACCCTATGCTGTAGCCAAAGTGGGCCCAGAGTGCTGTGTGGACAGAACTGGTCACAGCCTTGTGCCACCTCCCTGTGTGGGAGCCACGGGGACATCAGTGGGAGAGACATGAAGGGTGCTCAGTTTGGACTGTGAATGAGTTAAAGGTTTACCCTTAGAAGCTGAGCTGACCCAAGGGTGGTAGAAGCTTTGTGATATTAGACTGTGGGCTCACCCTTTGGGGTGGGGTTCCAGGGTGGAATTAGAAGCACTGTTACCAAGGCTTCTGGGTGCATCTGCATGGTAGGTTGTCTGCTCCGTCCCTGGCACCTGGACATGTGTAGGAGGTAACTCAAGCTCAGTGGAGGGGTATCCGGTGGATGTGAGACCTCCCTTTACTCACCTACTGGGGCCCATAACCAGCAGGCAGACCAGGACCAAGTCATCTCCACAACAATGCCAGGCTCTGGCCATAGACCGTGGCAGACTGTCTAATTGGTCTGATTCTGGATTGAGGAGGTGGGGGGGCGGTCTGGTGAGAAAAAAATGGAGTGTCCTGAGCTAGTGTCTCCTGTTCACTTTCGCAGCAAGCCTGGGCTGCCCAGCAAGCATATGGGCACCCTGACGACCAGTGGCTCAAGCTGTTCTGAGCCTGGCAGCCAGGCAGCTGTACTCCCTCAACCTGGCGTCTCTCCAGATGGTGTATATTCAGACCATTCCCTTCTTTTCGCCCCAACCAAACACCACCTGGACCTTTGTAGTATCCCCGGAGATTTGTGGATGGCAGAGTCCACACCCAGAAGGTGCTCTCTCCCAGCTTCTCCTTGGCTCACTGACTGGGTTCACTCTGGAGGCTCCGGCCACACCCTCCGCACACTCCGCAGCAGTTTGTCTCACAAACAAGCCCCTCTGAGCCCTCCTTCGTTCCTCATGTCACGGACCTCCCCTCTCAAAGTCACGGAGGGAGTATCTTGGTGATGAGAGGATTAAAGTGTTTGACCTGAAACTGGCTTTAAAACTAAGTGAAATTGGCTCATGAAAGCAAGAGGCTGAGCCACAGTCACTGCCAGCTAGAGCAGGGGATGTGACCCTCTGATGCGCCTAACCCATACGGACTAACAGAAATCAGGTTTCCTCAAAATAGGACTTAGGGGACAGGGAAGGATATGATCAACATATATCTAAACTTAAACAATTGTTTTAAACAATAAAAATACAATAAAAAAGAAAAAAGAATGAGAATGACAGTAATTTTGAAGTAAAAGGAACAATGTTGAGTTCTTACAAATAGATATACATTTGAAAAATTTCATTATCTCCAGACATGGAGAACTGGAAGTATCGGGTGCTGGGAGTCTGTGGCTCTGCCAGCTGCAGGACGTGCTACGGCAGGGAGGACCCAGCCCACAGCACCCCAGCAGTGAGGACCCAGCCCACAGCACCCCAGCAGTGAGGGCCCAGCCCACAGCACCCCAGCAGTGAGGACCCAGCCCACAGCACCCCAGCAGTGAGGACCCAGCACACAGCATCCCACCAGCGAGGACCCAGCCCATAGCACCCCAGCAGCGAGGGCCCAGCCCACAGCACCCCAGCAGTGAGGGCCCAGCCCACAGCACCCCAGCAGTGAGGGCCCAGCCCACAGCACCCCAGCAGTGAGGACCCAGCCCACAGCACCCCATTTATACAGGCACTTTCTTGAGACTCGGGACACAGGAGCTCAGGATCACAGCTCTTTTGCTGTGCAGCATAGGGGGCAGCGTCCCAGGGAGACAGAGCCACCGGCCTCCCAGGAGGAACAGGATCTCGAGATGAACAAACTAGAAGTAGTAGCAAACTTTTCGTACCTCACAAAGACCAGAAGAGAAAAAAACAGAGTCCAGTTCCCTGCACTGATTCTGCCCACAGGTGTCCTGCACTGCCTACAGATGCCCTGCCCACTGCCCACAGGCGTCCTGCCCACAGGTGTCCTCCCCTGCCCACTCCCCACAGGTACCCTCCCCTGCCCACTGCCCACAGGCGCCCTCCACTGCCCACAAGTGTTCTGCACTGCCCACAGGTGCCCTGCACTGCCCACCGCCTATAGGTGCCATGCATGCTAGCGCCCCATTTCCATGATATTCAGACCAGGACTCCCTGCTCAGGGAATAGTCTTGCCCACATTTAAATTGGGCCTTCCCACATCAGTTAATCAAAACAATCCCTCACAGGCAGTCTCTGAAGCTAACCTTAATCTAGAGAACTCCCTGGGGACCTGCTTTCTAGGTATCAACTAGGTAATTAAATCTAACCATCACACTCCACACTAATCTCTGCTGCTAGGCACCTACTGCCTACTGTCCCTGGGCCTGATTTTTTTTTTTTTTTTTTTTGGCTTGCAAAGGAGGTGATATTTGTCAGAAATCCATTCTAACCAGAAATGTGGCCCCGAGGTTAGCAGGATATGTGCCTCTGAGACCCAAACAGGGTGCATCTCACCTGCAGGGCCTTGAGCCCTCATAGCTGCACTTCCTGTGATTGGAGAACCTTGCCAGGCCATTGTGATGACTACATAGGATAAGCCAGGCCACACTACAGCTGGGGAGAGGACTGTCCTTGAGCTGCTGACCAGGGATTGTGGGGACAGACACAGGAGCAGAAGTAAAGCCTGCTGTAGCTTGGTTTTGTCACAGGAGACACCATTTGTTCTGGGAGAAACCTCCTTTCCCACAACCTCCCATCACTCACAGTTAGAACTTTGGTTGACATCACAGCATCCAAGGAGATGGAGACCGGCTGGGCCCAGGTTTTCGCCAGGCTTGTTAGATCACCAACAGGAAGGAGGAACCTGGGGGGGACCTGGGGCGACCCGGAGCCATGCCAGGCTGGAGGAGGCTTGACTCCAGCTGGGGAGCGGAAATGAAGGAAGGCAATTTTCCCAGATGCAGGAGAGAAGGAGATGTCTAAACTTGGAGCGTAGCAGTCATTTGGAATTCTTTCCAGAGGCACCCAGCCATCCAGCGAGTTCCAGCGTGAGTGAGACCTCTCCCAAGCCGAGTTCTGGAATGTTTCCTGGCCAGGATGGAGACTACAGAGGGGGCCCCCATGTTGCTCCTGTTTTTTAGATCCTTGTTTCTCTGCACTTTCTCTGGTCAAGTGTGCCTCTTGGCCTGGCTATCTAGTCTGGCAAGCCTGTCTGTGGGACCTATGAACTATCCCCATGGCTTTTAGAGAGGCACTGCTGTAAGTGTCCTTGCCTCCATTCTGCCTCTGTGCGCTCATCAGAATTCCTTTCTTGTGGGGCACACCACATGTATGGCTGACTGTGTGACCTGGGATGCACAGTCTGTTCGCCTCTATGTCTCTTGGGCAGATGTATTCAGCCTACCACTCTCTTCTGTGTCCTTTCTCAACTGGGCACAAAATGTAGTGGACTTTCAAGAAAGAACAGAACAAAGGCCTCCTTTGTGCATGAATGGGCTTGAACCTTGAAGTCCCAGCAGAGAAGGAGCACGTCAAATACTGACTGTATGGAGACAGAGCGGGGAGAGAGGAAGAATCCTGTGGGTTCCCGCACGATTGGACAAGGATGCTTTTGCATCTGAGTCTGTGACTCTCAGCCACATCTAGATAGAATTAGCAAGCCCCATGAAGACATTCCACCACGGGTGTGGAATAGTGAGAACCTGATGCAGATCTGTCCCGGCAGCTCTGGGAATTGACGGCCCACAGTGACCCCGAGTCGCACAAGAGCTCTGCCAGCCATTCCAAGAACCAATTCCACATTGACACTCATCTAATTCATTATTTATGTAGCAAATTATCTTCCTCCACAGCAAGCAGAGGTCTTGCCAAATAGGCCTCCTCTGGGTCTTCCGATTTTCTTTTGTTTTTCTTTTTTTGGGGGTGGGGCTGGGTTGCAGCTGACTGTGCAGAGAGGACCCCCAGGGCTATCTGTGTGAAGTCCGGTCTCCACTCATCTCCACGGTCCCCATGCTGCCTTCTCTGCAGAGCTATTCTCCTGCAGCTCATGTGAAGTCCGTGCAGGGGGGACTCAGGAAACTCCCCTGCCCTGGTCACAGGGAGGCCTTGTCTACTTTCCAATCCTCAGAGCGGCCATGGATGGTCACAGACTCACAGGGCTCATAGACAGCTCAAGGGAGCCGTTGGTGACCAGCGTGTTGCTTTAAGTGTTCGTGGTGAGTGGAATGTGGCGGGGAATACACAGCACTCTCACATGGTCTGGTCGGAGGAAATGATGAAAGCTTGCTCTGAGTGTCTCTCTGTGGGTAGGGGACACCGCCACGCACGGTAGATAGCAGAATTTAGATAGAGTGATAGATGCATTTGCTTCACTGAGGTTGAGAATCTGGATGCCCCACCCACACCTAGGTTCATTTATGGGGTGGCTACATCCTATTGTCTAGCTCCTGTTAGTCCTGACCCTTCCCGTCCCTAGCATCTTTATATTGATGCCCACCTGTCTGCTGCTGGTTTCCAACCAGGGGTCTTCTGTCTAGATGGTATCACTTCTAGAAAACGAAATGGGGATCTTCTGGATCCTCCACAAGAGAGAAATTTAGGTGTCCTGCTGCATCTGTGGCCTGGACACGTGTCTGGCTTGAGTTTTGCACTGTTGAAGGAGATAGGCCAGGAAGTATTAAGTCCTGTGCACTGTGGTTTACACTAGATGCTCAGAGGGTTAAGGAAGGGCTTTATCCAGAGTAAGCCAGTCTAGAGCAGAATAAGAGGGGATGCAGTGCTTAAGACATGGGCTGCAGTACCTGAGACATGGGATGGCATGAATGCTCTGTGGACCCTCTGTGAGTATCGATTTGTGACATCACCATCTGCACTGGCCTCCTGTGGCTGCCGTGTTGAACACCATAGGCAGGGGGAACTTCATCTACAGAACCTTATGTCACAGTACTGAGGTATCACTGGTCAACTCCTCCACAGGCTGTGAGAAACACCCTTTCCAGTCTCTCTCATAGCTTATGGCAGCTTCAGGTGTCTTAGTTTGTGGATGGCATTTGTCTGTATCTTCACGTAACCTTTCCCGTGGACATACCTTTTTGCCTAAGCATTGCTTTTCCGTAAAGTTGTATCTGATGTTGCTTCAGGTTGCTCATCCTCACAAATGGCATCCACAGAGACCCTACGCACAAGTGAAGCGGGCACCAGGTGCTATAAGCCAGCACCTTCCACGGGAGAAAACCAGCAGTGGTGTCCCCTTCCTCGGGGGGGATGGAGGCAGTACCTGATTGTGCCCACCACCCTCACTTGGGCTGCACCTAGATGTGTCTACATCTGTCCAGACTCCCTGAAGCCTTTCTTCAACACTTTCTCCGATCTTATATTTCTGCTACAGAACAGATCCTCAAGCACTTTAGAGAAGAGATTCTCAGCTGAACACTACAGCTTGCACTCCTCTGATTCGAAACTCTAAAATGTTCCAAAGTCAAAAGCTTTTGACCAGAAACCAAGAGTAGAAAAATACATTTTTGTATTGCTCTTTTTCATATATGATTATGAAGGCTCTATTTGAGGTGCAATTTACTGCTCTTTGGGGAGTGGATAACTTTTGGGACCCTCCTGTAAATGACTGTGATTGGTCAGAGAAGAGTGGTTTAGCCTAGGTTTTTGGGATAAGGCTCTGCAGAGAAAGTGACTTTTGCTCCTACACATGTTCCATTTGGGATGTCTGAGATATAAGCTCTCCCAGGCTCCTGTACAAGGTTCTGCAGAGACAATGACCTTCTGGCTCCACATAGACATATTCCAGTTTGGATGCCTGGGTTGTAGGTTCTCAGTCTCCCTATGAAATTCATCAGCCTGGCTAGGTACTTTGCAAGAATTTTAAGTTATGTTTTCTCTATAAATCCCTTATTATGGGCCCGGGTGATAGATTAGAGATGTGGGCATGGATGGGTAAGATGATGTCCTGCTGGGCAGGCAGGCAACCCTCCTGACTGTTGTCAGCCACACACAGGGATCCATGGTTCTGTTTTCACATGAGTGACAAGCTTCCTGATGGTGAGCCTGCTTGGGCGTCACACGTGTTTCTCTCCCTTTGCTGTGTGACACTGGAGTCAGGCTGGTCTATGACCGTACTGTAGAAATTCACAGTGAGGCTCATAGACAGTCACACTTGCAATAACTAACCTGAGGAAATGCTCACAAAGGTACCCACAGAACTGCTGACCAAAATACTGACTGAAGGAAACAATGACCACACTGTCAGGGGCAACCAAGCAAATCGTTACAGATTGAGCTGCACCTTCCAGAAGGGCACATGGGAGTCAGTCCTTCCCAGAGCTGCAGAGCAAGACCTTATTCAGAAGTATGGTCTTCGAATGTGCTATTTCAAGATGGGGTCAACCTAGAGCGTGGTGGCCCTTGACCCAGTGTGACTGGTGTATCTCTGGATGAGTAGGATGTCTTAGGGTTTCTATTGCTGAGACAAAACACCATGACCAAACAGCAAGTTGGGGAGGAAAGGGTTTATTGGGCTTGCACTTCTATCACTGAAGGAAGCCAGGGCAGGGTCCTGGAGGCAGAAGCTGATGCAGAGGCCATGGAGGAGTGCTGCTTACTGACTTGCTCCGCATGGCTTGCTCAGTCTGCTTTCTAATAGAACTCAGGGCCACTAGCCATGGATGGCACCGTCCACAATGATCTGGGCAAGCTCACACTGATCACTAACTAAGAAAATGCCTTACAGCTGGATTTTTATGGAGGCATTTTTTTTTTCCAATTTCTCCTTTCTCTCTGATGACTCTAGCTTGTGTCAAGTTGGCATTAAACCATCCAGTGCAAGGAGAGAAGGTGTGTAAAGGATGGAGCCACTTAATGATAGAGGGAGAGCCTGGGCCACAAGCTCAGAGATGTCATGGTGGCTAGCAGGTACCAAATTCAGGGGAGTCCTTGGGGCTTTATTCAGTATCCCAGGTGTTAGGCTCCACTGAAACCTTAAGTCTGGACTCCTCATTCCTAGAACTGAGAAGGGGTGATGTCACCAGGAATGTGGGATACAGGAGTTGGGGCTCTTTCCTAGCTGGTTTGCTTGTCCACTAGAAAGTGGTGCCTTCACATTGAAAGTGATTCCTTCTGCCCACAGTGACGTCCTGCGGGTAGCACTGGTGACAGAGAGAGTGCCACCGCTAGTGTTCAGGTTAATTAAGATAAAGCAAATTGCAAACAGCATTCCAGTCTCCAAAAACAAAAACGTACTTGTTACAGAAAAAGGAAAGATTAGAAATCATGCCGTAATAACTAATACACTCTCCCTTAACAGTAAGATTAAGGGAAGCTTTTGCTTTTTCAGTTTATTTCAGTTTCTGGAGCTCCCCCCCCCCCCCACTGTATGGGTATCACTTTGATGAGAGCAAGAAAAAGTGCCAAAGAGTCAGTCTCTCTCCCTCTCCTCTTCTTCCTCTTCCCCCCTTCCTACCTTCTTTTCTTCCTTCCTTCCAACAAGACAAATGAGATGTATGAAAGTTTGTTGGATACTGTCTGGGGAGGTGGTTCAGTTAGTAAAGTACCAGACTAGCACAGGGGACTTAATTTGATCCTCATAGCTTACATAAAAACCAGGTGTGGTGGTGTATACATGTAATCCCAGCGCTGAGGAGGTAGAGAAAGGTGGATCTCCAGGGCTTGCTGGCCTAGGCAGCAGACTTCAGGCCCCAGTGAGAGACCCTCTCTCAAAGTCAAGATACATGGTACTTGAGGAATGGCAGCTGAGGTTGATCTGGCCTCCCCCACACGTGCACACCCACAGGCACGTGTACCCTTTCCCTCAATCACACACGATTAGGCTAACAGACTTGGAGGGCAAAGGTCATGTAAGGATAGATTAAAGAAGGGTTCATGGAAACAGTAACTATGGCTGTTGCAAGTTCACTTTGATGCTATGTGTGCTAACTGATATTGAAGGTACAACTAAAGGTCTGGCCTGATGCCATCAAACACAGCCGAGGTCTTTGTTCATAATAAAGGAGCCAGAATAGATTGTAGCAATGGGCAGTGCAATGATATGGGGCCATGAGCAGTGTTCAGGGGGGCACGTGCAGCCAGAAACAGGAAGCACAGGGGCAGAGGAATGTAAGAAAGAAAGTCGCCTAAGACTACGTTGGGAGTGATCTTAGGAGCTGGCCTGGATTCAGTTTTAGAATCTATGAATGAAGCTGCACCCCACCATGGTAGTCCTCAAGGGTGGCTGATGTGTGAGTGGCAGAGAGCTTCTCACGTCTTCTGGGGCATCTAGACATTTGCCAGATTGACTACTTTTGAGAATGTCACTTGCTGGAACTCTGGTGGAGACCCTAGACACTCTGCTGCGTGGAGTCTAAGTGAGGGCTGAAGGCTGTGAACTCGGCTACCAGCCTTGGGTTTGGAGAGTGGGGAAGGCTATTATATTCAGGGACAAACGTATTGCACGAAAGCATAGATTTTGAATTTTAGTTGTGTTGGCTACTTGTTCACATGTTCATTTTGTGTTTTCCTATCTGCCTATTGTGGCATTAGTCATCTCTGTCCCAACTTCACAGAGACATTCCTCAGCTCTCATGGAAAAGGTGCAGACCAAGTGTCGTTCTAACAATTTCCTTCTTGTGTGTATTTGTGCTGAGATGTGAAATACAACTATATTAATTTTGGTTGCTATCATTAAATAAAGCAAACACAATGACTTTCTTGGTGTAATGGTCCATTTTTAAAAATGAGTTTCACTAATGGAAGTCACAACCCACACCTTTACCTAGGCAGTTAGTACTCCTGGCCTTGGGAGTTTTCTGTGGTGTAATGTCACACAGGTGGTGGTAGGGACTCCCCCGCACATATCCTTTAAAATATGGATGAGCACTTGTTAGTTCCACATTCAGTAAGCACCATGGACACTTGGCACAGAAACCATTAAGACTTGCAAACATGAGAGGCAAAACCTCACTGCAAGCCTCTTGTAAGGGTATAGAACAAGGGGAGCTCACGGCTAGGCCTTGGCAATAGAATCAATGCCACAACTTCAGGAGAGCTGGGCACAGTGGGGTCTCTGGTCGCCTGGAGTCTGGACTGGCGAGTGTGATGCCCAGGAGCATGAAGGGCACGGAAGATATGAGCTTGGGACTTTGACCCACAGCCAGGTGCCTTGGGTAAGAGGACCACACAGGAGGGCAAGGCTGGCCTGGAAAAGAACTAACCGGGGTGCCCTGGCCCTGATTTCTCCACACCTCACTGTTTTAAAAAATATTTATTTATTTGACAGAGATCTATTCTGTATCCCAGGCTGGTGTGAAACTCACTATGTAGCCCAGGTTAGCCTTGTGTGCCTGCCTCCCCAGGGTCATGATTGTAAGCACGTGCCAACACTCCTGCTTTCAGCCACTTTCACTTGAGAGTTTGATTGTGCTCATCTTGTATTGGGAATTTAGCATCTGCATGGCCAAGGGTCTCCATGCGGCTCTTGGGAGTTTCTCTGTACTTGAAGGAACGATACAGCACTGGCCAAGGACGCTGCTTCCCTAGCCGCAAAGGAGACAAGCTTTTTATAGTAAACTAGTTTCATAGCAGGCTTATCCAGAGTGACAAAAATAACACTGGGAACCGGTCTGGGCAGGTGCTTCCTGGTTGTGGTGCTAACATGCTATTTGAAAACTGATAATCTTCAGAGATGAGGCGGAGCTCCACTGCCCAGTGGGTGTGATTACAGCACTGTCTGGCCGTCCAGCCCCTGTCTCCTGGGCCTGCGTGGCTGTCGACTCTGTCTGTCTCTCACTCTCGCTCACTATTGCACAGAATAAGCCTTGTTAGTACGGTTGAAAAAGGGTGGCCATGGCCTCAGCTTTATTTACTCTTGTTTTTCAGGGTAAAGAACATTTTAGTGTAAAATGGTCTCGTCGGAGACCAAAGAGGAAATGGAAAGTCAATTCTGTTTTTTTTTTTAAGATTTCTATTTACTTGTTTAATTTTTATTTCCATCATTTATTTATTTGTCTGCTTATTTATTTATTTATTTATTTATTTATTTATTTATTTATTTATCTATCTATCTATTTATTGCAGTGCCTGTGGAGGTCAGAAGAGAGCATCGAATCCCCAGGAGCTGAGGTTCCAGTTGGTTGTGAGCTGCCATGTGGGTGCAGGGAACTGAACCTTGGTCCCTTGGAACAACAGCCAGTGATCTTAGCCACCGAGTCATCTCTCCAGCTCCAGTCCAGTGGAACCCAGGCTACTAGTTCAACGAGGGTATTTCCACTTTCGACACAGGCAAGACATTGCCTTTTAAGCACCTGTTAGTGGAATCTCCATAAGTCTTGGTGTGATATGCTTCTGATTTTATTCATTGTAAAATGTATTAGTAAGGTTTCTCTAAAGGAACAGAATTAATAGAATGAACACCCACACCCATACCCCCCCACACACACATACGCAGGTAAGATTTATTAGAGGGAGCGTACAGGCTATTATCTTGTTCAACATTGGGTGTCAGGATAGAAAGACCAAGAATCTGGCAGCTGTCCAGTCCTTGAGTGGGACATCCGAGCAGTCATTCTGGCTCTGGAGCCTGGGAGGACTCCTGGAGAGCTGTTGGTTTTCAGAGTGCTGTGGCGTCTGAGGAAGTTGGATCTAAGGTGGCTGTAGCAACAGGATAGATGACCTTGGCAGGGAGAGTAAGGACAAGCAGGTGAAAAGGACGGTTTCTCTTTGGTGCCTTTTATTAAGACTGCCACCAGGTGGGGCCACCAAGATTTAGGGTGGGTCTTGCTGCTTCAGCCAAAGAAGTCATCACAAAAAGTATTTTCTAATTTCCTCTGTGACTCCAAACGCTTTGATCAATGAATTCTTTGAAAGTGTGATTTTTTTTTTCTTCCTTCTAAACATACTCAAACTTCCCTCATTTCTTTCTGTTGATTTCTAACTTCATTATATCTGGGCAACAACTCCAATTTCATTAATTTTGAAGTTAGTGAGAGGTGCTTCAGGGCTCAGTGTGTGATGTATGTTGAAGACCGCATTCTGCCCCGGAGCAGGCTGTGCTTGGGGTGCGTCTCCACGGGCAGCGGTGAGGCTGGCCTCTGACTCAGGATCTGTCCCGGAGAGAGTTCTGTCCAGTGTGCTGTCCATCCTCCCATCTGGGCTTCTAAAGCATCTAGCCGCAGCTGTAGGATTGCCCATTTTCCTCTTTAGTTTGGTTAGATTTTTCTTCCCAAATTTTGAGACTTTTTTTTTATATGTATGTGTGTATATTTGCCATGTATTTTTGGCAAATTGATCTTGTCATCATGAAATCCTCTCTGTCTTAAGTGCATTGAGGAGGTATCAGACAACCATGTTCTGGATTCCATGAGGCTTCCGTTCATGTGCTAGAGGCATCCGTGTGATCTTTACCTTGGCCAACTCTGATCTTAGGATGCTTTGCTCCTCTGAGGGGGGTCTCCTGGACTCTACCTAAACGTCAAGCAAAAGTCTCTCCTCCCATAACCTATCACAGATAAGAATGGGCTTGGGAGTGCCCTTATGTCCTGTGATGAAGGGAAGCATCTTGATCCGGCCCGTGAAAGCCTTGGGTCCTTCCTGCCAGCTTCCTCAGCATTTCCTTGCTTCCCTCAGGACTTCAGCAGCCTCGGATGGTGTCCTCCCATCACACAGTATCATCCCTATGCCAGTCCCTTGTGTTTCAGGGCTTGTTTTGGCAGCGTCCCACCTAAGGACCAAGCCGTCCTTGCTGTCTGTCCTCTGGAGCGTAGAGCAGCACACTGCAGCCAGGCTCAGAGGTTTGGGAGTGGCTCAGTGGAATGCTTGTCACTTCCTGCTTGTGAGCTTGTGGACAGAAGTAGGTGGCTGGATATCTGCAGTGCTCATTCACAGCTTGGTGTCAGTGTGGACGACTGTCCCAGAACAGGGTCATTCACAGACCAAAGTGCTGGAATGGGGAATGGGGAGTGTGCTCCGAGATACCCACGTCATGGCGACTGCTCTAGAAGGGAGCATACTGGGGTGATGTAACCAACTGCAATGGAATCTTCCCACAAGTGTGGAGCTGTGGCCTCTCAGGCCCGGGAGTCATGCTATGTGACTTCTGTTTTGTAGCTTTGGCTATAGTGTGAAGCAGGCCGGGCCAAGTCAAGGGGACAGGGATGCTGCTGATGGAGCTTTGGACTGTCACATACATCGTCATGGAGACACAGCTTCCTGGCTCTGCCCTGTCAGCCTTGTCTCGGGGACTCCTGTCTCCCTGGCCCAGCACAGCCCTACTGTGGGGCTAAGCACTGCCCTTGGATGTCCACCAACCAAGGAGCAGTGCTGAGACTTTCTACTTCCTCAAGGTCATGACCTCCACTATCCCCTCAACAGGTGTGACCCGAGCAACTGGCAGCACCGAGTGCCAAGAATTGATAAGCACACGTTGAGAAACAAAGGGGAAGGTGGGCCACAGTTGTAGAGTGTGCACGCCCCACCCTTTTGTGTGGCATTCGATGGCTTATCTAGCTTCATCTGTTTCAAATGGTCAGTTTCCTCCTGCTCCATACCACAGTCCCTTTTCTCCTTCCAGGGTGTGGTACGTGCCTGAAACCGTCAATGCACACCGGTTGAATCCAGGATTAAAGTGACTCTAATGATTTTTGCCGTGCCATGTGATTGGTAGGGAGCGTTTGTCCTAACACCCACTCTTCATGTTTTCTTTGAGCTGTGGGAAAAGGGAGCTCCTGTGCCTCCGAGCAGGAGGAAGTCCTGAAGGTACCATCATTCATGCTGCTCTGAACCCTGGGCCTCTGTGTGCCGAATGGCTCGCTCTGAGCTCATCACTTATCTGCTTGGCAGATGCACACACATGCTCTTGTGCCTGGACCCCAGATAGGACCAGATAGGCTGCATGTCGGCCGTGTGGCTGCACTTGCAGGATGAAAGCAGCCGGGGACATTACACAGGAGTTCTCCGGTTGAAAAAGATGACCCTGAATTCCTACGATTCCTTCTCAACTGACAATCTCTTAAAACATTTTATCATGCCCATTGTAAGGACTTTTCCTGGCATGTGGATGTCCCCCTATATTTTCATTTTTCTGGATTTCCATTATCTTTTCTACATTTTTGTTCCTAATGTGAAAAACTCCAGGCCACGGAGATCCACAGCTTTTCTCCTTACTGTATTCCAGGAAGTCTTTCCATTCAACAACAGCAGCACGTCCTCTGGTTTCAGGACACCTTGGGATGGTGGAGGCCCTTTCGCTGGTGTATGGGTCTGGGGGTGTCATTACAATGACGGGCGGTCACTTGCTAGTTTTAGCACATGAACTGTGAACTTGACGCTATCTTTCCAATCCATGTTAGTCTTTGAACTCGAACCCTGTGTGAAGTCCTGTTAACAGGAATGCGGTGTTCACCTTTCACCAAGTCCCACCTATTTCCAGCCTGGCATGCCTGTCGGTCTTCTCCAACCTTTACTGTAAACAGATGACCTCCTGATATAAGATACGATGATCAGAATGCACACATAGTTTACTCCTACAGCTGTAACTATGATATGTGTACATTCGGTGTTTTACTTTATATACATGCACATCACATAGCTGAGAAACATACATCCATAACTGACAAATCTGTGCAGCCCCTCCCTTCTGCCCTTCTTCACACACACACTCAACATACTTCAGACTAGATTTTGTGAGTTATGAGGTTTTCACATGAAAGAAAAGAGCTAAATATATTTTTCTGTGTATAAAAAGTTATAAAACCAAAATGTACACAATAACTCCAACATCAGGAGACTCTTTCATGACCATAATAAGTTACAGGATGCCCTCTTGTATTTGTTAATAGAGGTGGTGAGCTGGGCCTACTGGGAGTAGAGGAAGATGCCCAGGTCAGTGTTGCTGATTCTGCCCGGAGCCAGACATTACTGGGACGATGAAGACATAGCTGATATGTTGAGCTCTGCCTCTTTCACTGGATGCTGTTTCCATTGACAGGATATCTTCCATCAGCAGGATATCTGCAGTTATAAACACACACACACACACACACACACACACACACACACACAGAGGCTTGTGTTTCATGATAAAACTTGACCTAAAGAAAAATCTAAAAGACACAACTCCCCATGGCTGTGACCCTGGAACAGTGAAAACCCACCTTGTTCTAAGGGCCCTCCTACTTTCTCCTTTTTTATGAGGAGGTAATCCTGACTTGTAAACAGCACTTGGGGCTCTGGGTCATCTTCTAGGCATTTCTGAATCCCAAGTTTCACCACACAGCCAAGGCCAAATTCCTGAGATGTCAGCCTCAGACACTGCAGAGACGTTCACAAGATGCATTGCCCGTAACTCTGATTTCCACATGGTCCTCTGTGTTCATTTCTAAAGTAATCAACTAAACATGTCTTGTAGCTTATACTATTTAAAAAGATGCATTCGTTAAAAAGAACCTTAAACAGACGTGCACAGATTAAAAAGAGCACAGTTACCTATCACAGCTGTTTTCATTTTGATGGAAACAAAGCCCACTTGAATTTGAAATACCACCAGCAAATTATCTATAAGGCTTTCATGGCATTAATCTAAACTCGTTTGAAACCAGATTAAATACAGGGTTAAGAAATAAGTTCAGAAATAATGCAATACTGGAAAGAAAAACGCCTCCACGCTTTCGCTAAGGCATCCTGAGACCCCCCTGTTACTTGGGACCCCTGGCAAATAGGTGAGAGAACCCCAGAGGCCACGGGGAGCATTCGCCTCCCAGCATGTGTAGTGTGAGTCTGAAGCCAACAGGTGGCACAAATGCATTTGACTTGCATGTGGGCCATCGCCCGGGACGCTGCTGCGCCCCCTGCTTTCTAGATCCCAGGCGAGCAGGCACAGGCGCCTTGGCTCCCCTTGCGAACCTGGTCCGCTGGTCCACGAGGTCCAGCCGGGTTCAGCTGGGCCCTGAACGGCGCGCTGCTGAGGACCCGGAGAGCTCCAGGCAGCGCGCCCTCTGCTGGCCATCCGTGGACTCGCCGGCTTCCGCTGGCTCTCTGGTCCCAGCCTGCGCAGGCCCCCCCCCCCCCCCCCCCCCGGGGGTGAGACAGGGATCTAAGGAGGTAGTGAAGATCAGGACTGGACAGGAGCCTAATAGGAGGAGCAGGACTTGGTAGGGCCAGGCAGGGCGTGAGCATGGTTGCTGATGTGGTGCTGGACTCAGGCACTCCCTGAAGATACTGCCAGGGACCACGGATTCACAATTTGAAGTGTCTCAGGACTCTCAGCGGTTCTCAACCTTTGGGTTGCAACCGTCAGAAAACACGTATTTCCAATGGTTTTAAGGAACGGAGACACTGCTCCGTAGCAAAATTACAGCTGTGACATAGCAACAAAAATAATTTTATTGTTGGGAGTTACAACATGAGCAACAGTATCAAGGGGTTGCAGGATTAGAAGACTGAGAACCATTTAAAGACACCCCTGCAGCCCTTCAGCCAGCTCCTTCCTACCTCTCTTCCAGAATGGAGAGCACTGTGAACTTGGTAGTACTGTACAGCTCCACACCAGTGTTCGGGACCCTTCCTTCTGCAAGGCTCTGGTTTGATCTGGCAAGGCAGAGAGGCAGGAGTGGCTCAGCTGGGGAGAGAAAGCCTGTCACTCCCAGGTTTCATCTCACTGGAGAGGAGCCCGGCTTGAACTTGTTTTTAATGTGTCAAATCACAGAGGCAGCTTCACGGCAGTAAAGTGTGAAGGGGTTACAGCCTCCTGCGCCTCTGGGAAGCCAGACACAAGTCTCTGCAGAGTGACAGGCCTGTTTCCAGGCAGCCAGGCAGCCAGGCAGCAGCCCTGGGTTCTTGATCCTCATCCCACAATTTGTAACTTGGACACCTTTTCATGCCCATCTTTATCACTGTCAGGGACACCTATGGCTCCTGGTGTCCCTTCCCTGTAGGCCTGGGCTTCTGAGAGGTATTCTTTCCTGCTTAAGTCCTCTGTGTCTCCATATCAGCCCAGGAAGATGATGTCCTTACCTGGCCCTGTAGTGTCTATAAACCTGAACATCAACGTAGCTGTGTTAGTTTCCACTGGAAGTACTTTAGCTTTGTCTCCCAGTAGGTCTTGCCTTTCCTTCCCTGCTAGGGGCAACAGGCCTCGCCACCGTGCACGTATGGCTGGGATAGGCAGAGGGACCCAGCCTTCCCAGGGTTCCTTGTCTTGGCACTGAGCTGCAAGCAAACACAGCCCTCAAACCTTCACGTCTGGTAAGCTGGTTCTGCTCCTGTTCTCATTTTATAAAGGAAGAAGATGAGTCGGAGCACTTCAGGCTTGCGGAGGCTGAGCAGAGCTTCAGGTGCTGTGGTCCCTAGGGGAGTGGTTGGGGGGTGGGGTGGTGTTTCCATGTGCTCCGCCCAGCGGAAGGGAGGGGTCAGGGGTCCTGGCCTCAGGGGCACACAGGGCTTAAGACACCCAAATCCTGCCTAATCACCAGTGATGTGTCCTCAAGCTCTCCAACGGACTCCCCGGGCCACTCCTGGATTTCTCTTGCTCACACTGAGGGTCCAGGAGAGTGCAGGACAGGAAGATCTCATAGGAAATGGTACTTCCTTTATCTCAGGTGGGGTGGTGATGCAGTATTTTAGGATGCCATGTCTCTTCCTGACATCCAGTAAATAAACTGTCAGAAACTGAAAGGAAAGTCCTAGATTTCACATACGCCAATCCTACAAATGCCTTTTAATGTTTTTTATCCCAATTGCTGTATTTGCAAGGAATTGAGTAAATGGACTTTCGGGTGGACCAAACATAAACGATTTGAAATTCGTCCTTGCACCTAAACTCGGGCTGTGGAAGGTCAAGGTTAGAGCACCATCATGGCTAAGTGGATGCGTGCTGAGTGACGAGCGCACTTGAAGTTGTTTGAGGGGTGAGTGTATGAGGTTGACATTTTAAGAAGTCACAACTTTAGCTCATTTCAAACAGTGGAGTGAACCGAAAGCCTCGTGCTCCTGGTGGCAGCTGGCCCGGATTGAGGTCTGACTTTGCGGCAGCATTGACCTTTTAAAAGTCTGCAAAGTGCAAGGTGTGAAGCTTTGGGAAAGCAGTCAAGCCTGTTTCCTCTTTAATTGATACCATTTAAAAACATGGGTGATGGCCGGAGCATTAATTGCCAATTACTTCCACAGAAATTTGTGAGAACACGTGAAAACCAAGTAGAAGCAGAAGCGGTATGAACGGTCAGAGCAAAAACAGCAGCTCGGAAGCCCCAGTGCATATGAAAGGCACAGTCAAGCCATGCAAATTAATCAGACAAAACTAGGCAAGCAGCTCCCCACCCGTCAGATGGACGCTCATCTGGCTTCCTGGCAGGTTCTTGTTGGCAATGGCACAGAATGGTGTGGGGGTGCTGGGCATGGTGGGTCAGGATAGCTCTGGTGCTTGGCGATGCGTCTCAAGGGTTCTGTTCAGTTATTTTGTCCCGATGACCCCCGTCCTAGGAAAGGAAATTACATTTCTGAAGTTTATACAATAGTATAACTAACTGGCCAAGAGCCCTCTGTACAAGAGCTGAGCGGACAGCAGAGAACGGTGCCCCAGCGGCTCTGAGTTCCCAAGAGCGCTGGCCTGGCTGGGGAGGCAGCACAGTCCAGCCTGATGTGGGAGAACCGGGTCCAATCTTCAGGACTTTTTTTGAGAAAAAGGCCATTGTGGTGGTGCTATTGCAATCCCAGCATGGGGAGGCAGACTCAGGTTCATCCTGGGGCTCATTTGTCAGGGAGCCCTACTTTAATAGGCTGTTCCAGGCCAGCAAGAGACCCTGTTGGAAGGTTAGTGGCCTGAGGAATGATGCCTGGCACTGACTTGTGCTCCACACGGATGTGTAAACATGTGAATGCATACACAGTATGTCTACACACATTACTGCATACACAGTATGTCTAACACTTGCACACACACAGGCCGACAGACACGTACATACATACATGCACATACACATACACCACAGAGGCACACACACAGACACACACACACACACACACACAATGTTCCAAGATTGGTCCTCAGCGCTTCATACAGAGAAAAAGCAACAACAGCAAATAAGGAAATAGAACAGAGGGACTCACAGGTTGTAGCTTTTTTGTTTGTTTTGTTTTTTGAGACAGGGTTTCTCTGTTATAACTGGCTGTCCTGTAGCTTGCTCTATAGACCAGCCTGGCCTCCAACTCATAGAAATTCACCTGCCTCCGCCTCCCAAGTGCTAGGATTAAAGGCATGCATGCCCATTGCCCCGCATGCTGTAGTATTTTATGAGAAAAAACAAGGTAGAAAAATCACCTGAAGCAAACACATGCAAATTTACAAAATCATATACACTCATACATTTGCATATAAAATATATTGTGCATGTTTAACATATTTAAGTGTGCATTGCCTATAGTATATGCACTTGTACTTATTTTAAAGTCTATACAGAAAAATAAGACAATATATTAGTATGAAGGTTGCATTCCATGTTTCAGTTTTTTAAAGATGCATCTTACTTTCATATTCTAAGAATGTGGTAAAGACATCCCACCAGAAGGCAGTTAGCTTACCTGCCATGCCTGCTCCCTGAGTCCTCTGTCTTTTCCCCAGCAGGCAGCTCCCAGGGTCACTCTGTACCACCCAGCCTCTTAAAGGCACCTGAGACATGTCTCATGACACGAAGGTCCCAGCTAACTGACAGAGTTCAGAGCACAGCGCTGGAGACGCAGGGTCTGTGTGGTTTAACCCTAGCGCCATCATCCCGGAGAACACTTTGGCAAGCAGACTGCAGATGGAGAGGTAGGAACTCTGGCTGACATGTGGGCCGTCATGTGGCCACTTTTGCTGGCATGTTGAGCTCAGGGTGGCTTCAGTGTCAGGGACACAAGTGGGTCACCAAGCAAACTTCCTAAACTATGCTAAGAGTATAGTCTTGCTGAGAGTTCTGCATGGATGTGCAAACACGTGACCCGCGTCTCTGAGCTGCAGGCAGGTCTGTTCTTTGAGCAAAGGCTTACGGGCATCTGAACAGTTCCTTCCATTATTTTAATAAAGCACATGGGTTAGAATTCTTTCCAAGACTTCAGAACACAGGAAATTTGAAACAATCCACAGAAGGTCCCTGTAGAGGCCTAAGAGACTGTCACAGTATTTTATGGTTATTTTGTTAAATCTTAATTTCATAGTATTTTAAAAATTTGTCTTAATTTTCTGTGTCTGAGCGTTCTATTGCACGTATGTATGTGCACCACTTGTGTGCCTGGTGTCCTTGGAGTTTAGAAGGGGACATCAGATTCCTTGGACCTGGGTCATAGATGGTTCTCAGCACTGCGTTGGTGCTGGGAACTGGATCCAGGTCCTCTGGAGAACAGCTGTTACCCTTAACTATTTCTCCAGCTTCCGGAGTAATTTAATTTAAGTTATGTTCCTTGCTAACAAGTTTTCTCCCATTCTTAACTTTGTTTTCATAAAAATAGATGTCTCTTCATATTAATCAGATAATATAATCTTAATGGACTTATTTGTAATAGAAATGTGTTGGCATGAGGAAGTCTTTGAAAATTATTTTATCTATCTATCTGTTTATTTGTGTATGCATGCATGTGCGCACACATATGCACATTTTTACGTGTTATGGTATGTGTAAGGGCAGAGGTTAACTTGAGAAGTTGGTTCAGTTGTTTTCCGCCACTAGATGGGTCTCAGGAATTGAACTCAGGCCATCCGACCCGTTGACAAACTCCTTTACCCTCTGAGTCATCTTGTCCACCCCTAAGCTGACAAAGGCCATCTCTGAAAGGTACAAAGGTGTGGTGGCCAGTGCCGTGGTTTCAGAGAGGAGAAAGGGTGTATAGGTGAGGTTTGGGACTGGAGCTGTGACAATGAGCCAAGGTGTTGCCACAGATGTTACTGTGCCTCCCTAGAGAGTATATGAGTCCTAACCTGCAGTTTTTCAGACTGTAACTTTATTGTAAAGGAGGCATTTATATAGGCGATAAAATTAAAATAAGGTTTTTAAGGCGGGCTGGATCCAGCCTGACTCAGTCCGAGGTGAAAGGGAAACTCGGACCCAGAAACATACACACACAAAGGGAAGATGGTTTGGAGAGAGGAACATGGACCATTTTTGAGTATTACAAGAGGATGTTCCAACCAAGTGATGGGGGAAATCAGGAAGAGCATCGGAAGGCACAAACCTGGGCAAGATTGGGTGTAGCTCGTTGCTTGATGCATTTAATTTCCAGGGTGACGGTTTTAGCATGAAGAGAGCAATAAGACCAAGAGAACACAGTTCTACTGGAGGAACATCTCCAGGGAGAAAAGTCATATTAGTGATCAATCTCATTGGTTTGATAGTACCTTAAAAACACGAGATGCTATCTGGACAAGGTACAACACACGTTTAATTCTAGCATTCAGAGAGTCGAGGCGGAATCTCAGCTTTGACATCAGCTTGGCCTGCAGCATGAATTCAAAGCCAGCCTGAGCCACAGAGTAAGACTTTCTTTCAAAATACCAAAGCTAAATAAGTAAATAATATAAAATGTTAGATCTTAAGGACAAAGCAACATCAGGTGACAGAAAAACAATGCAATTAGAGACTCCAGGAAAACCAAAGGTCCACGGGAGGAAAAGTATAAGTTCCCCTTGTTCGTAACTGCTTTTTCTAGGCTTTATAATCAGGACAGTCGAGTGACGACTATGTAATAAAATGTGAAATTGACAGACAGTGAAAATGAAGGGAATTTGGGAGGCAGAAGAGAGAGACGACGAGCAAATGCAAACCCAGAGCAGAGGGAAAGCACCTATAACGTAGGAAACCATATAGGCACTCTACCATTTACAGAACAAAGAGTAAAATTCCAGCCATGCCATGGAAGTGATCAGCACAGGGTCTGGAGATGGTGCAGTAAGCTCATCAGTTCGACGTAGAGAGGGAGGCACCCTGGTTTCCCGCTGCAGCAAGTCAGTGAATAATAGCCCACAGTGAGAAATCCACACGCACACCGTGACAAATCCACACGCAGCCCCGTGAGTATTCCACTGAGTCAGAGAGTCAACAGCAAGGAGAGAAAGAAAAACACGACCAATTGCCAGGCCGAGCGTGGGGTGGGTGTTGGTAAGAGTTCTGTTACTATTTTACTGTTAGATTAAAAGCTATCATTCAAATATATTTTATTTTTTGCCAATTTAAAGACAAGTTTGAGAAACTTAGTAATTCGGAAAACACCTCCCCCCTACGCCAGTACAGGTCAAAGCTAAATGTGCATGGGGTTTCGCTGCTGCCACCCTGCTCCTCCTCTTGCTGCCACACAAGCCGATGGCTGCCTAATTTGTTCCCAATGCGCTGTCTTCGTGGTGCCATGTCCAGTGACTTCTGCTCTCCATGATGAGGAGCCCTCTAAGAGTGGGGAGGGACCTGCTGGCGCGTCCTTCTTCCTTAGATGTCAGGTCTCAACGCCTCCTGCACTGCAGCCTGCCTCTTAATAACACAACTATGCGTGATGAGACCCGACAGAATTACCTTCACGTCCTCGTATCTCTTGACGACTAAGCTTCGTGCTTGCCTGGAGCTGCGCCTGCGAGGGGTCCAGCTCTGACAGAGGAAGTCCTGCCCCCAGGCTGCAGAAACCAACAAATGGAAGATAGGCGTGAGAAAGGGGTGAGGGCTGAGGCAGCAGGCAGGTGTCGACCTAACTGTCTTAGTTGCCACAACAAAGCACCAGATCAAGGCAACTTATGAAAGAAAGCATTTAATTTGGGACTCACAGTTCCACCATCATGGAAGGAAGTGTGGCAGCAGGCACGTAGGCATGGGGCTAGAGAAGTAGCCAAAAGCATGCATCTGATACACAAGCACAAAGAGGAGAGAGAGAGAGAGAGAGAGAGAGAGAGAGAGGGAGGGAGGGAGGGAGAAGGAAATGGTGTGGGACTTCCTATTGTAGTCAATCACTGAAGGAAGCCAGGACAGAAACAAACAGGGCTGGAACCTGGAGGCAGGAGCTGATGTAGAAGCCCTGGAGGAGTGCTGCGTACTGGCTTGCTCCCATCTGCTTCTCAACATGCTTTCTTATAGAACCCAAGACCACCAGCCCAGAGATGGCCCCACTGTCAGTGGGTTGGGGGCTGGGCCTTCCCCCACCAATCACTAATTAAGAAGATGCTCTACAGGCTGGCCCACAGCCTGATCTTATGGAAGCATTTCTTAATCAAGGTTTCCTTCTCTCAGATGACTAGAGTTTGTGTCAAGTTGACATGAATCCAGCCAGCACACCGACCCATAGCTGCGTACCTCCTCCAATAAGGCCTCACCACCTCCCCCTTTCTAAACAGTCCCACCAAGTGGGGATACGTACTCAGATATACGAGCCTGTGCTGCCATGCTCAATCAAATCACCACGGGAATGATGCAGGTGAGCTCGGCAGTGAGTCTGAAACAACCTCCAACACCGGTTGGGCCACACTTGGGGTCAGTTCTCTTCGCCATAGCTTCTCGTTTCTGAACCGAGACCCGAGGGCTGAAGGGGCCAGCTGAGCTGTGTTCAGCCACCTGGTGACTTGACTACAAGATGAGTTCCCCGTTACGAGGGCCCCTCAAATCTTCACGACTTGTTTAAAATTCCTGACATCAGGGAGCTGGACCAGACCTAAGATGACAATTTACCTATTTAAAGGATGAACTTTCAAGTATATTAATAAACACCCAGAATGTTGCAGGCAGGCATTTGTCTTTCCTGCAACTGTGGCGTGAAAGAGAAACAACAAATCAATATAACTTACAGCCTGAGGCTTTTTTTCTGAAGATATGGTACCACAACCATGAAATACCAAAGCAGGAAGCAGACATAGCCAACTCAAGGCCAGCCAAGGCAGGGGGTCCACCTCTGTGTCTCCTGTCCGTGGGCCTCACCTCTGGCCTTAGTGAAGGTGAGTGGGACCATGCCAGGAGCTATCCCTCCAGTGTCCTGTCTGTGAATGGGAAGCCAGAAAGTGGGTAGTGAATATCCCAGAAGCCCATGTTGTTGACCTGGAGAGAGAGAGAGAGAGAGAGAGAGAGAGAGAGAGAGAGAGAGAGAGAGGAGTACCCAGCCTCAAAAGGGAAATCCGAGTCACCAGCGTCTAGCCTTGAGGAGCACAATGAGATACAAGGCTCCTGCTGGCAAAGAAGTGTCTGAACTCATCCTGGGGCAAGGATGAGCAGATGTGACACTGGCATCAGAACTGGGAACACGAAGACATAAAACACGATGTGTCCTCAGTGGAGAGTGTTTTACCCAACCGTGTTCATAGAACACGGAAGAAGTCTCAGGATCGCAGAGCCCCTTAAAATAACCAGGGAACTGACTCCAGGAACTGCCTCACAGTGAGTGAAGCGGGAAGGAACTGGCTACGTCAAGCGTGGTAATGGGGTTCTTTGCAGCAGGATCCCAGGGGAAGCTGGGCTTTCTGGCTCCAGGTTTTGTCTTCATCCTGAATTTAACAAAGACAGCCCATCTGAGGAAAGATTTTAAGATTTTAGTTTTAGTTTCTTGCTATGTTTGGTGAGCACAAGCTCTGCAAGCTCTAGAATGTTCCAAAAGAGGCTTTGAACCACTTTACTGTCTAAAGAATGGTTTTTTGAAAATTAAGGTAGGACTGCATCCTCTCAAAGAACACTTAAAACACAAGGAAGTTACAGAGACTGGCTCTTCTGAGGATGTGGCCCATTGTCCTGGGACTTTACCATCAGGGGACGTAGCTGCAAGAGGCATCCTGGGGAGATGTGCTTCTCCACAGTGCTGGCAGCTATAGACAGAGCCTTCCGTCTGCCCAAAACACCTGAAATAATTCCACAAGGGGACACCCACAACTATTTATTTTTCCACTAAAATAAACGGTCCAGTGCTGACATTTTCTCTGGACCTGGTTTCCCACACCCTCATTTTCATGTGTCAGGTTCTCATTTTCCTTTAAAAAATTGGCCTTTAATTGGAATCTCTGTTTTCTCTTTGAATAGCTATTTAGGATTTTGTTTTTCCAATTGTATAATTGGTTTTCATTTTAAACTTGTTATTTGCTTCTACTTTTCCATCGCTGTCCCTTAACTGTGTATAAAGGCAGCTTTCAGTGTGTTCATTGACGGTTTCTTTGGATACTGGGATATGATTTTTTTTTATAGTGTTTGCTTGTTATTCTCCAAGACAGTACTCTTCATCCTTGGGAAAGCAGTTTGCTAGATAGCCATTACCCAATCATTTATTTACTTTGATTTACAAATCCTGCTGGTTTTCTCCACTTAATCTGTCAAAGGCTGGGGAAGCATTTATTTCTGATGAGTCTTGATGTAAATGCATTTCCAGCTGTCTTCTTCCCGTGGAAGCTAAGTAAGGTTTGTGACACCAGTTTCTCCTCTGTGCAAGGCAGGCCTTGAATAATGGTTCGCTCCACATTGCCTCTGGCTGCGGTTGTTATAGATGCAGGGGTGTGATGACTGGATGGCCACCCCTCCTCCCTGCCGTGGCAGTTTCTCCCACACCTTGGCAGTTCTCTCCTCTGTGGCTCTCAGGAAAGCTGGGGACACCCTCCCTGCTGGCCTGGTGTTCAGCCCTGGTCCTATAGCTCTGTCTCTCCTGCGGTGCTTAATCAGGTTTTGGTCCCATGGAGTAGATTCCATCTCTACCCAGGGCAGAGATCTCACAAAACCAGAGGCCTGGAGTAAGAGACTCACGACTCTCATTTTAACAATGATTAAACTGCTGATGTTTTCAGTTCTTTGAGCTGGTTAAGACACTGTGCTTCCTGTTATTTCCTGAACCTTTACAGCAGATTTCTGTAGCACTGGGAAGGGGCTTTCTTATGTGAAGTCAATTCTTAGACATTCACTGTACATACAAAAGACTCCTAGATCTCTACGCTGTTTCAGACCTTAAGAAAATCTCATAATAAGGTTGTGAGTGGAGCTGGTAGTTTAAGCAGTGGACTTAACTAACTTATATTACCTGGTAAGAGCAAAGATGGGTCTGGACAGATGGCTCAGTGGTTAAGAGCACTGGCTGCTCTTCCAGAGGACCTGGGTTTGTTTCCCAGAACCCACACGGCCGCTCATAAGTATCTATAACTCCAGTTTTAGGGGATCCAACACCATCTTTTGGGCTCTGAGGTCACCAGGCATACATGTGATACACAGATATACATGCAGACAAAACACCCATACAGGTAAAAAATAATAAAAGTCTAATAATATAGAAGTGAGAGAACATTAAAAGCATATATCACCATTAAGCAGAGGACATGGAGATGGAAGAATCACTTTGTTGTGACTGTTCCTATGAGTTTTTTTTTTAAATAAAGTATGGATATCCTTAATAAAATGCTCATAACAGAAAACATTGACAAACACCTTCTCATCGTGTAAGAGAAGGATTAGCATGCACGTCTGTGAAATTTCTCTGCCGACCCCGTATTTTGGATTATCTTTAAGGATTATAGGAAAGTAGTTGTTTAAATAAGCAGGCTATTAACATTAATAATAATGACAATCATGAATATAAATGATAATAAACATTAATCGAACCCCCGTGGAACAAGAAGCCAGCTGTTTCTCTTGGATGAAGACATACACCCGTGGGCTTCATTTTGCCAGGATGTAGCAGGCCGGGCTGTTTGCAGAAGAGACTTGAATTACAAAGACTCTGTGACCTAGAGCCGGAGGTGAAAGCTAGAGATAGCCTGAAACTCGGAGGTGAGTATTTCCGGGTGGCACTTGGCAGTGACTGCATCATTTCATTTTGCTGCAGTGTTCTCTGCATTGATGCCCAATAAAGAACTAGTAATTTTGCAGCAGATGCAGGTGATAGGGATAGGGGCAGTCCCCAGTAAGAGCTGAAGCTCAGACCTTGAGCAAGGATCTGAGAACAGAGCACAACCACCTCCCCTGAACCCCAAATTGCTGGGGCTGATGAGAAAAGCTTCGGGTTCATCCGGAGCTGGCAATTGGTCAAACATTGCTATAATCCGATAGAATCACTGTTAATGTTAATGATAATTCTCTTTTTATTTTGAGGGAGGGTCTCACTATGCAGCCCTAATGGGCCTAGAACTCATTACGTAGACCCGTCTGGCCTCAAACTCACAGAGCTCTGCCTGCCTCTGCCTCCAGAGGGCTGGGATTAAAGGTGCGCTCCGCCACACCCAGCTAATGATACGCTCTTTAAGTTCGTTTTGTAAATACTCCTGATGGTTTCATTCTTGTTCCTGCTAGAAGCCGTCACAGGAACTACAGACAGACCTAACAGTGAGCAAGCGGCACGGACGGAAGGCAAGGCAACTGAGGGGCTGCCAGGGAACAAATCCCCCAGGGAGCAGGGACAAGCCCTAAAGAGTAGCTTTCAAACCCCAAGTATTTGGAGGTGACAGAGAATGACTGGGAGCAGGAGAAATGTCCCATACTTCTCCCTCCCATGTAGCAGCTGCACAGAGTGGTTTATAGGCCTTGGGTTTATAAGCCCGTGGAGTTTGTCCATTCTGCATAGAGCATGATGCAACAGAATGAGGCAGAGAGCCAGGGCTCAGAGGACAGTGTTAGGGACATCAACATTATGAAGAAGAGAGAAGAGGAAATTCCCCAGAGGGTAGGACACAAGGATGGAAGTCTTCTCTGCATTTCATCTGTGTAGAACGTAGTGGCTCAGCCTCAAAATGACATGTGTGGAAGATGCCCGAGTTCTCAGAAACAAAACAACCAATCTCAGCAACCATGAGGCTGGAGAACAGAGGAACAGTTAGCTTTAGTCCGCTGAGAGGGAGATGGGGCTTGGGGCTTGACCTGCCTCTAAAAGAAGCCCTTAGTGTGGGGCAAGGTCAACAACATCTTGAACCTTTGCCATTTGTCATTCGCAGTCTGGGCGTAATGGAAACACTGAGCATGTGAGAAGCAGGCCATGTGATTGATACTCAGTAGAAACAGGTGAAAGAAGCCAAGAAGGCTCGCTCACATGGGCAGCAACCTCAAAGCCACCTGTGGGGTTGGGAAAAGAAGCAGCACAGAAAGAATGCATTTAAACACAAGGAAAGAAGCTTACAGTACTTGACAAATTCTAGATAGGGTTAAACCCACCGTAGCATGGTAGAAGCGGGCTCGAAACAGAACAAGGGAAAAACCGAGGGAAAGATGGCTAAAAACAGAACAAAACAAAACAAAAACTACAAATGCTTCTGTTTTTAAACTCTTAAGTTTCTTGTTTTTCTTTTTCGTATTTCTGCCTTTTTGATGAGGCTATTTTTCACTTATTTAGTGTGTTTTCATAATTGCTCATGAAATTGCTTCATTGACAGCTGCTTCAGATCTGCGTGATAATTCTGGCACCTCAGTCATCTAAGAGTTAGCATCTGTGGATGGTTCCTTCTCTCTTCAGTTTGGAATATCCTTGTCAAAATACAGCAAATGAGCCAAGAACGCATGCCAGAAATACGACAGATGGTGGGAAAAAAACACACGGTTTAACTCAATAAGGAGTGGTCGGTTTTCACTCAGACACCGGATAATATAATTCATAGTTTTAATAGAATAAAGGGGAACGGATATAATTTACTCAATATAAAAGGAGCATTTCGCAGAGTGAGCCCCTGATTCTGGTGAAGCAAGCAAGCATGTGTGTGCATACACATGCACACGCGTGTGTATGTATCTGCAAGTGCACGCCATGGCAGCGTATATGTAGGGGGCAGCTTGTAGGGACCTGCTTTCTCCTTCCACCATGTGAGTTCCAGGGATCAAACTCCGGTAGCCAGGCACAGCAGCGAGCGCCTTTGTATTCCGCGTCGTCTGCTGACCCAGTGAAATGTATTTGTAAATTAAAAGACACCACGGTTAAAGGTGAAGTAGCAGTGTTTTTCCCAAAGGGCGAGGGACAAAGGAAAGTGTCTTCTCTAAGCTATGGAATTCCAAATCACAGAAAGCAACAGTGATCGAAACAGACTTGGCACAAGGACGGAGAAATGAGCCAGTGGGCGGAGACCTGAGCGCTGTCAGCCACTCATCATCTGACCACACAGGCGTGTCAGTGGTGCTGGACTCGTGGCTTCGGACACGGATAAAGGCAGCCCACGGCACACTCAAGTGTTAGTTTGGGGCTGACTCAACTTAAAGATGACATAATTACTAGTAGCAAGCTTAGAAAAATACTCTGGAAGTATGCAAATATTTCTCGGGAAGGATATTAAAACAACAAACCCTCAGACAATAAGAAATTGTACTAAGTCCTAATTCATCAAAATAAAAAATCTCTGCTCTCCAAAAGACATCATAAATAAAATGAACAGACAGACAAGACAGTGGGAGAAAAAATACACACAGGATGTACCTTACAATGCACCAGTGTCCATGATGTATGGAGATGGGTCTATTGTGTAACCAGGGCAGGTTATTCAAATGACACTTCATGGTAGCCATCTGTCAGATTGTTCCAGCAAGAAGTAATCAATAAACTCCTGTCTGTCTGTCTGTCTATCTGTCTGTCTGTCTGTCTATCTATCTATCTATCTATCTATCTATCTATCTATCTATCATCTATCTATCTATCTAAAATGAGGGGTATGCTAGTTGAAATCACAATAAAATAGAACATAGATGCTAGAAGAACTAAAATTGTGTGGCAGAAGAAATCACAGCAAATTAAGTCAGATGTTTGGAGGCAACAATACTTCCACGACCTTTGTGGAAACATCTTGGGTGTTCTCCATAGAGCCAACAAGCTGGGCACAGTGGATTATACTTGTCCTCTTGGGACTTTGAAGGTAGACAAAGAAAGACAGGAGCCCAAGGTTATCCTTAGCTGCATAGTGAGTTAGAAGATTACCTGGGCAATTATAAAACCCTGTCTCAAAAACACAAAACAGTGTGAGATGTCCAGGTACCTGCATGACGACCAGGTGCCTACAGAATGTCTGGGTGCCTGTAGGTTGCCATGGTGCCTCTGAGATGTATGGCTACCTGGGGGATATCATGGTGTCTGCATGATTTCTGGGTGCCAGTGAGATGTCCAGATGCCTGCAGGATGTCTGGATGCCTGAATGATGTCTGGGCTCCTACACGTTTAGGCAATGAAGCTCAACTTCAGGTTGAACTTTGTTATGCTTAATCTCAGGCTAATATAGGCCAGATGCTCCTGCCACACAGGCTTGACTTAAATTCATTTCTTTTTCGTTTTTTGAGGGCATGGGAGTGGGAGGGTGTGATTTTGATACATGTATGAAACTCAAGTAATTAATAAGTGTATTATGTTAAAAAACAAAACAGAACAAAACAAAACAAATAGCAAAATAACAGCCATTACTCCAGCATCCACGTACCTGTGACTCCGCCCAGAGGCTGGTGGAGGCTGACTGACCTGTAAGAAGTAGACTTTCTTTCTGACACAAGATTTTGCAAATCTTTCTGTGTTAGTTACTTTTCTGTGGATGTGATTTAAAAAATGACCAAGGTAGCTTATAAAAGAGAGTTTATTTGGCTTATGATTCCATCATGGTGGGAGGCATGGCAACAGGCAGCAGGCATGGCTGCAGAAGCAGGAAGCTAGGAGCTCACATCCTCAACCTCAAATGAACAAACAGAACTAACTGGATGTGGGGTGGGACTATGAACACCCAAAAACCACCCCCGATGGTACGCCATCTGAACCTCACCCAGCATCACCAATCGAGCGCCGGGGTTCAAAAACCTCAGCCTATGGGTGACAGGCTCCTCCAAACCACTACATATTCTGAGCAGCTTGATTTGCAACGGTCCTCATACTGGAATTCTCTAAAAGTTCATATGACATAGCGGGCTAAAGAAATCGTGTGTGCTCATACAGTGGAACAAAGTTCGTAAAAACAAAGCGAGCGGCAGACAGTGAGAGTCCGAGTGAACTGATGAACACACTCAGCAAAAGAAGTCAGAACAGAGTGTCAGCCTGCGGAGTCCCTGGGCAGCTGAGGCTAATCCACAGCCACAGCACAGTGGCTCTGGCAGGGGCATCAGCTGGGAAGGCATGACGGGACTTTGGGGGTTGAAGTGGTGCTCAATATTGCTATGGATTATGGGCGCACACATTTGATGTGCACACTTTAGACCTGTGCATCTTCTATACATGTTATGATTGGAACTCAGGCCAGAGTCTTGCTTTGATGACTTTTATGCACAGGTACATTTGAAAGCGTTCTGGGTCTTTTAGGCCACAGTAGACGTATAACTGTCTTCTTGGCAATGGAAGCCTGCAGTCCTCACCGCGGGAGGAGGGAGCTGGACTTACAAAAAGGAAAGGTGAGGTTGTTCCCTGGGCTTCTGTGTTGGAAGCAGTGATGTCTGCAAATGCACAGTCTCTTATATTTAATAATAGACACAGATGGACTGGTACTTACGCATCTGTCTGTGCCTGCATCCACACGTCTCTCCGCTCCTGGGTCTGTGGTGGCATGAGGAAGAGGGAGGACCTGGTCACGATCAACGTCTCATGTTTCTGAGCATTTTGAACTTTCAGATTAGGGACTCTTAACCAATAATTGGAGTGTTTTTAGGCTTCTGTGAAGTCAAGAGATGGTCTCACAATGACTCAATACTATAGGGTTTCATTTCTTCACGTGGGTAGTTCAGGGAGCTCGCAACTCAAGGACACAGCAGTGGGTTTCACTCTGAATTCACCGGCTTATCACAGGGTTACACCCTGCCAGGCACCTTGTGTGTGGGGTGCATCAACACACCCCGCCTTGTGAGTCTCCTGCAACAGTCTGCCTTCCTGGCAGAAGACTCCTGAATGGAGCGGTTGCAGGTGCAACTAAATTATAAAAGTTTCTTACCTGTTAGTAACATTTTTTCGATACTTGCAATTTTTTATTTTATTTCAGGGTAGCTCATTTCTTATTGTGTTCCTGGCTATAACATATTTACTGTGTGTGGATGTTTGAAGGAGAATGGCCCCTATAGGCTCATATGTTTGAACACTTAGTTCCCTGTTAATGGTACTGCTTGGGAAGGATTAAGAAGTGTGGTATTGTTGGAGGAGGTGTGTCAATTGGAGGAGGCTTGAGGCTTCAAAAACTCACACCATTCCCAGTCTCTCTCTCTCTCTTTCCCCCATATCTTCCCTCTCTGCCTCTCTATGCCTTGTTGTATTTCAAGATGTAAGATCTCAGCTCCTGCTCCAGTACCATGCCTGCTTGGCTTCTGTCATGCTCCCTGTCATGATGGTTATGGACTTAACTCTCTGAAACTGTAAGCCACAAATAATGCTTTTCCTTATAAGCTGCTTTGGTCATGGTATCTTGTCACAGCAAAAGAAAAGCAACTAAGACACTGAATTTTTGTTTATTTCTGTTATCAATTCAAGACATATCCTCTTTGGGTGTAATGTCCCTGGGCAAGGGGATACAAAAGACGGGAGAGTCCTCCAGGGAGAACCTGATATTGGGGTCCACATATGGAATAGAGGAAGAGCTCTGTGCACAGCTGTGGTTCAGGTGGTAGTAGGCAAAACCTGTGACCTGTTCATTTGTCACAGCATGCTGACAGTCACGAGATGATGGGGAGTTCATAGGGTCAGACTCACACCATCACCAAGAGTACCTGGCTAGGATAGTACCTGGGCCTCATGACCAGGGCCAGGCAGGGCCCATATATGCTGCAGACGTATCCATCCAGGTCCAACAAACAGTTCCATGGGGACCCCGTGTCCTCAGCTCACACAGCTCTTCACTCTGCAGTAACATCATGGTCCACCACTCTGGACTGTGCTACACATCCGTGGATCCTAAAAACACTTGACCTTGCCATATATTCCTTGTCTGTCGGTGGGAGTTCTCAGAGAGCTGGACCATGGAAGCAGGAGGTCAGAGGACCACTTAACCCTGAGGCCAGGAGCCCTGTAAATCTTCTTCAGGTAAGTGGGCTTCACTCTTCATGAGCTCCCTTTAGGAAGAAACTTTTCATATTAGAAACAGCACAAGGCTGTTTGAAGAATTTATACAAAAGAACTAACTTGAACGAATGGAATTTGTGAATACCCAGCTGTGAGTGAGACACATTCATACCGGGCACACTGCTGGGAGCCCGCACTGCAAGATGGGAGTACTGAGCCCTTTACAGCGCACAGCCTCAGCAGCTTCATAACTCTTAACGAACTGGATGTGACCAACAGGAACTTAAAGTGAGCCGGAATTCAAGGGGTTCAGGCTGCAAGGAGGCAGCGTGGCTCCTGATGGGATTCCCTAGCACTCTTTATTGTCCCGTGACTCCCACCTATCAGCCTAGTGAAGACTGCTGAGCACAATGTACCAGGAAAACGGATCCATTTTCTTTAGAAAGAATTTCAGATAACTAGTGGGGTCTACCAGTTACCTTTGACACAAGGAATTAAGGGCACTCTTTCCAGGTATGTGGGTCTCGCAACACATATTCTGCAGCATCCTTGGGGTGCACGGGCTGAGTGCATTTCTCAAATCTCTGAGGGATTTGCGGTACTTGAGGACCAGGAGCTCTGACTCTCTCGTCGTCTTGGGCAGAGCAAACAACTAAGCCCTAACCCTTAGTCAGGCTCACCTGTGCTCAAGGTAGAATTAATTCCAGTGACTTCTCTCCGAAATAAACTTCCCATCAGTTAGAGTCTTACAGCTGAGCCATCGATGTCAGCTGTCTTCTAGGGACCCCTTCTCTAGGAGGCAAGCGCGTTAGACCAGTGGG
The DNA here is from genome assembly GCA_026225945.1 of Cricetomys ansorgei. Lineage (NCBI taxonomy): Eukaryota > Metazoa > Chordata > Mammalia > Rodentia > Nesomyidae > Cricetomys > Cricetomys ansorgei. The sequence continues at coordinate 4,598,143 of JAMJFZ010000239.1, read as the reverse complement.
GCTGAGACCAGGAAGCTGCCTCTCTAAGGACATCCTTACAGCAGACCCCAAAAGAAGGGAGTTAATGCCCCACGCATCCCCATGAGACCAGCATGTCTGTCTCTCTGGAATACAACAGACTGTCCCTTCTGAATTCAGTGTGTAAAGTACTCTGGGCCTCTATGAGGCAGGCTTCAGGCGGCACACAGCAATGGCTGCCAACAGATTCTGGGGTTGACATCTCTATTCTTTTGTCTGACAAATCTGTGCACTGGCCTGTAAGAAAATCAATACTGCTTTTCCTGGTCCCCTGCACAGGTGCCGTGATGGATTATTGTGCCCCCTCCCAGCCTACCTCCAATTTTGTTATCACTTTGCTCTCTGCTTTAGGGCTGAGCATTGATACCATCTCAGAGCTCCCATGACCTTATCCCCTGGCGATCATGTCCCCAGTGACTGAGTGTCGGTGTGACCATAAAGCCAGCCCCATATCTCCTGGGATCTCAAGGCCAATTTATGAGGCTCATGTTGCTGACGACACCCTGGAGCCTGGCAGGGATGGTCTTTGAGGTTTTACTGCCGAGCTGACCTGTGTGCTGTTCTATTACCCGTGTTTGAAGATGCACCTCTATTAGATGAAATCGCCTCCAGAGTCTGATTCCCTCTGCAGTGTCAGTGTGGGTGGCAGGTGCTCTGGAGTCTTCCAGGCCGCAGCCATCAGTCAAACGTGGTCCTGCTCATCTGACCAGGTATCATCCCATCAGAGGGAGAGGAATCAGGGCTTCGCTGCACTGGGCGATCTGTGACTGTCCATGTTCCAGCCTCCAGGAGGTTTTGGGAAACCTGGCCAATGCTTTCATGACAGAAGGCATGGGACCCAGCTGGAGGGAGTGAGAACGGAAGTGAGGGGTGCTGGACCATGGGGGGGTGCCCTCCTTATCCCCTCATGAAATGTAGATCCACTATCACATTCCAGAGGATCTAGGATGGAGGCACCCACAGGGACTGGCATGGATAGCAGAGGCACTTTGTCACCTATGCGCAGGGCCCCATGTCATTCCTGCCGAGGGATCAGCAGAGCCTGTGGCCATCTTACCCCCTAGTTCTCTCTCCTTCCCACTGTCTCTCTCTGTTTCTCACTTCCCCTTTCTCTCTTAGTGCTCTATGTCCCTGTCTGCCTCTCTTCTGCACCTGCTTATCTGTCTGTTTTGTCACCTGTGCCGCTGTCTCTCTGTCTCTTTATTTCTGCCTGTACCTATCGCTCTGAGTGTCTCTCTTCAGTGTCCCTGAGTATGTCCATCTCTCTTTAGTCTGACTTTTTTCTCTCTCTGAAATTGGACAATCTTTTTAACTCTTGTCTGGCTCGGACTCTCTCTGCTTCTCTGTCTCTCTGACTTTTCTAACCGCATCTGTCTGGCTGCCTCTAACTCTGTCTCTATGCCTCTCTCTATCTCCATCTTTCTGACTCCATGTCTCTCTGTCTTTAACTCTGTCTCATAGTCTCTCTCTGACTCCATGTCTCTCTTTTACTCTGTCTCTCTTTCTCTCTTTCTCTCTGACTTTTTTGCTAAGTCTGTCTCTCTGACTCTTTCTGAAACCTGATCTCTGATTCTCTCTTTGGCTTTCTCATTCTCTCTCTCTCTCTCTCTCTCTCTAATTCTATCTCTCTATCTCTTGGTCTCTCTCTGCCTCTCTGTCTCTTTGACTCTTCCCTAACTGTCTATCTGACTCTCTCTGTGTGTCTCTCTGAATCTCTCTAAATCTTGTCTCTCTGTCTCTCTGATTCTGTCTCTCTTGCCTTCCTGTCTAATTCTGCCTTTCTGTCTCTTTCTCCTCCTCTGTCTCTCTGATTCTCTCTGGCTATCTCACTGTAACTCCGTCTTTCTGCCTTTTCCATGTGTCTCTCTGAATCTCTTTTTAACTCTCTCTGTCTCTCTCTCTCGCTAATTCTGTCCTTATGTCTTTCTCTCTACTGTCTCTTTGACTCTCTATCTATGGCTCTCTCTAACTCTGCTCCCATGACTTTGTTGGTCTTCATTTGAGGCTCAGCTTGTGAGCACTGCCTCTTACAGGCATTCCATTGGGAGATGGTTGCTCTTTCCAGTGGATACAGAGTGGCCCCGAGGAACTGATGCTAGTAGCCAGTAGCCCAGGCTTCAACTCCAGTGAAAGGGGGCCATAAGGTTTGTGTTTTATTTATACATTTTTTGCTTGTTTCCACTATTTTTTCTTTAAATGGGGATTTAAACCAGAGCCAGTTGATTGCTAGGTGAGCGCTCTACCACCGAACTGTAACTTCAGGCATTTATCCGTTTTTATTTTGAGACAGAGACTCACTCTTTAGCCCAGGTAGCTCCCAAACTCACATTTTCCCTACCTCACCTTCTCAACACTAAGGATATATATATATAAATATAAATATATATATATATATTTAGCCAATAAGATCAGCAGTTTTTCTTTTCTTAGGGGGAAAGAAATCCAGGTAAACGCAGGTTCATTACAGAATTTTAAAACCATCTCTTCATACATGTGTGATTGTTGGGCAGGGCACACATGATTTTAATTTAGTTTGATTTCCCATGGTCTTATGTCCTTGGTTAGCCTTCTTGAGAACTTTAATGGATTTTGGAGAAACATATTTTACCTGGTAGAGTGATGAAGATCTAAAGGCCCAAATGAAGTTTAAATTTCAAAAAAAAGTTAATGCCTAGCAACTGGTGGGGGAAAGTTCCATTTCTAGAAAGGCAAACATGGGGATACTCATGGTATCTGCTGTTCTGCAGCACTGGGTCCCTAGAAGTGGCTGTTCTGCTCCGTACTCCAGCTCTGGACCTGCTCATCCTGGGTTACTGAGACCCGTGACCCATTCTAGCAGATCAGGACAAGTAGACACTGCCGTTAAGGACTCCCATGTGCAAGGATGAAAAGGGAGGTAGGACGCCCCAGGAGAGGAAGAAGAGGGGAGGGCTGGGTGATAATGAGGAGAAGGCAAGAACAGGCCAGCATCTCTGAAGGTGAAGGGGGCATGGAGGAGAGGTGAACAAAATCATCAGGTGCCTAAAGAAGCTTATGTGAGGCTGAATAGCCACATAGCAGGACCCGGGGCCAACTGCAGCCTACTGCTACTTCCTGGCTACCCACTGCCAGTCCTGCAGCTGTGAAAGCAGAGCTCCCTGTGGATGAGACACCCTCAAACCTGAAGCCCTGGGCTTTCCAGACAGGGGCTGACATTGCATTCCTCCTCCTTCAGCAGATTCTACAGCGGCTCTGGCCTGATGTGGAGAAGCTTTGACTTCATCAGGCACAGGCTTCCCTTAGCCTTACTATCCCATTCTGAGAGATGAAACAGGTCGATATTCTTGTAATAAACCCGGGTCGTTTTAACAGTGAGACCCTGTGACATTAGTCTTAGGCAGCAGCACTCAGAAGACTGCAACCAGCCCTCAGGTGTCTGGCCAGGACCAACTTCTGCTACTCTGGGTGCCATGTGTAAGCATAGACAGAACTGTAAAGTGCCTCAAGGTGGACTGGTGGAGAGCAACAGATCACTCAGTGGGCTGCCGAGCTCACCACTGGTTCCATAGCCTTCTCTGTGAAACATGCATGCTTGGTGTTTTAGTGTGGGTGGACATTCAAGGGGGACTCTACCTTCCAAGGGTGCTCAGTCTTCTAATTGGGTTGTCCTACTATGTCCTTGTGTTAACTGTGTGAGGTGATGAGATTCTTTTTTACAGATAAGAGAGCAAGATTCAGAGAGGTCGATGTCACCAGGCTGCAAAGCAGGGTCAGAAACCTGTCAAAGTCAGGTCTGAAATCTCTGGAGACAAGGCTTGTGGTCCACACAGGTGGGCCCCACCGTGAGAAGCTCTGGCCAGGCCCACGCCCACTGTGTTACTAAGCCTAATTTCTTGCATCGCCTCTTCATTCACAGTTAAAACTTGTCAAGCGAGCAAGTCAATGATCAGTTGTTGCAATGATAGATGGATACACGTGTTTCAAACTCAGCTCCCACTGAACCGAGATAAACGCCTGAGGTACTGACACAGGTCTTGGGAACCGGACACTCATATTGTGCTTCTGTGAGTAGACTCGATTTATTTAAATCATCAGTTTGTTGTGGAGATGTGATTTCCCGAATGCCAGTTAGCAATTCAGTTAGCAAGGCTGTGTATCAGACATCTCCCGGCGAGAGAGGCAAAGGGCGTGCATTCCTGACTCCAACAGTTCAACTGCAATATGTCAGCCTCCAGCAGGAAACCTGATCTGCATGTTTGCTCCCTGCAACTCTGAGAGTCAATAAGTCACCATTTTAGGCTTTAAGCCATTAACACAGAACAGCTTGAGACCGCATTCTCCATTGATCAGATACACAAATCCTCGGTATTTTATTACACAGTGATGGGCCAAGTTAGCCATCTTTTCACCAACAATGGACTTACAGTAGATATGAAATGACGAGACGTCTGCCTCCTCAGGGAGGGAGAAGAAAGGAGCACGAGGCAGACGCGGATCGTGGAAATGGCTCATCCAGACACGGCCGGATTGAATTCCACCCAGCCTTTGGGTCAAGATGTGCGGAACAATGGTTGGCTCTTTTGCTCATTAATTTGGTTCCAGATTATATTCAGTGCTTCATTTTATACGTATACCATAATTTCAGCTCTATCTGTCTCACGGAAATAGATCTGCATGCTTTACAGACAGTGCGGGTAAACAGGGCATAACTGTCCTTTATGGAAGCAGCAGGCCTGGCGATCAGATGTGGAGTGGGAAGCTGCTGTGCAGAGGAATTGAGAAGAGGTCACATGCGCTTTGCTTTCCCAGCATTGTGTCTAAGTGTTTGGAGATGCTGGTCTCCCACAGAGTCCCTAACAACACTGGGGTAGAGGTGTGTGGAAACACACACTTGAAATGTGCATGACAGTCACAGGTGGCTTCCCTGTCATCTCGCACGTGGCTGTCACACATACTTGAAGGATAAAGCCAGCTCACCTCCAGCAACTCTATATTGTTCCCCAGGTACTGTGAGTAACCTTCTCAATGGCCCAGGAATCGCTGCCTTGGGAGGCTGTCTGTCCCCAGCTGGCTTTATCTAGGGGCACCGATGCTTGGAAGCTTAGGGTTTGGGTAGAGGAGATGTGGCCCAGAAAGTAAAATGCCCCAGCAGAGGATGACTTCTGAGAAGCAGCATCGTCAGCAAATGTCTTCTTAGGAGTAAACTCACAGTGTTAATTTCGAGTCTGAATGAGGAGAATAAATGCGGGAAATAATCTGTTTCTGTAGCCACAAGCAAACTAAAGACAGGAGGAGGTATCTGCTGCAGGAATGGACTTTAGCACAAGCCATTGTGACGTCTGTCGACGAAGAACTCACACAAGCAAGGAAGGCTTGAGAACTCACAGGGACGTAGGGTCCTTGAGGGATCACATAGAGGAAATCCCGTGGAACGTGTACTTAGACGTCACTGAACAAATGGAGACACGAGCTGTGACCAAGGGAGGTCAGAAGTAGGACTCCATGGAATCACCAGAAACAGGCCTGAAACAAACATGATGGGCGTCTAAGAGAACAGGTGGCCACTCAAAATGCAATGAAATAAATGTGGTTACAACAGCCACATGACCAAATAGACGTATGAAATGAGAGGGTGGCAACATAGACTACATAGAATGGTTATATCCATGAGAAGAAGTTCAGAATCTGAATCCAAGCCAGTGTCACTGCGCATAAAAGCTGGGAGATCTTAAGGGGTGATCTAGAATGTCACTGGAAAACAAACTATGCAGTGTTGGAGGTGGTACAGAGCAGCAGACGTGCCAGGAGGTGATTTGCACCAAGATAAGCTGCAAATTCCTAGGAACTGCACGGATGCATGATCCCAGGCCACAGAACCCGGGCACTTACAGTCTCACCGAGACACTGTAACGGAATTAGAAGAATTCACAGACAAGGACACACTCTTTCATCTCATGGAAAAAAACAATGAGGAGTTATTGCCAAGAGGGAGACGGTGCACATGGCGGTGGGCTGGGGACTCTCAGCATTCACCCAGATGAGGAATCCTCTGTCAAAGGAATTTCAATTCTAGTTAACTGGTGCAGGGAAGCATTGTAAGGCCAAGATATGGGCAGAGCTCAAAGCACACTATGCCACCTTAGTACTGTCGCCCCGAGCTCTGTCACCCTGGTGGTGTATAATCACAGAAGTTTGTAACCCCAGCACCATCGCACACTTGCTGTGTCATCCGAGCAGTGTGTGACCACATCAGTGTCTCACCCAGCACTGTGTCACCCTGGCGTTCCACCATCTCAACAACATGTCCCTCGGATGCTGTGTCATCCCAGCGATGTATCACCCCATCAGTGGGTCACCCTATCAGTGAGCTAAATCAGCCCTGGGAAGTAATCGTTGTGGCAAATTAGTTCCTCCAACAGGTTTCAAATCTTCAATACACCAGACCACGTCAGAAAAACTCAATTAAAAAGGAAAAAAAAAGCACAACATTGCTACAACATCCACAGCATCGTGGATACAATAAAATCTGGCTTTCAAACAATTTGCAACATTTATAAAACACAGGCAGGGGCGGAGTCAGGAAAATCAAACCTGGGCCAGAAGCAATAGTGAGAAGCTGCAAGGGAGACCACAAGAAAGGGGAGGAAAGCAGTGACCAACCACCACCTCCTGCCACAAATATCTCATTAGAGAGTGGAAACTAGGGTGAACATGTTTCTAGAGGTGTCGGGCAGAGCAGTGGACACACACTGTGGGAATAGCCATGGAGACTTTCAAGGACCAAGAGGGAAAATGGATCTAATACGAGTTAAGTGTGTATATGGTAGTCTGCAGAACAACTGTGGAGTTAAAACTCTATAGAACCCGTGGCAATGCAGGTGCCAGGGAGAGAGGGTACACGACGAATGGCTAATTATAGGCAAATGACGGATAGATGGATAGATAGCTAGATCCATGATTAAAATGGGACTCATTGTCCAGTTGAATCAGAAAGCAAGACCCTATATGCCAGTGCAAAAGAATATCACTTTTCACATAAATACCTCATGCACACATAAATACGACCAGGCAAACACTGATCTAAAGAGGATGGGGCAGCCACGTTTATATCTGAAGTGTGTTTTAGAAGACAGAATATTGCAGTGTCTGCAGGTGTTAAGAGAGCCACTTGTCCGCAGCAAAGGGTGACTCCATGAGGCAGGGCAGGGCCCAGAATGTAAGTGACAGCTACGGAGTTCCAGATAGCTAACATCAGTCAGCTGGGGCTTCTGTATCAAAGAGGCGCAAAGGACAGACTTCTTCACATGAGCCCGAAGCCTGGAAATGTGAGGTCGTAGTGCCAGCGGTGGTCTGATGAAGGCATCTCCTGGGTGCAGGCACCGCTTTGTCCCCCTGATGTGGACTCTACCCTCTGATCACATCATCTCCCAGCATGCATCACCCCAGCCTGTTATGTTGGGAATTATGCTTTTGGTTTTGGGAGACACAAGGGTTTTTGGTGACACAAGTGGGTCCATCATACATGTGATATAAAAACAAAGTGGAACAGCAGTGGGTGACCTGTGATCACGGCAGAATCTCCAGCTCAGACGACAGGACACAGAGGCTTATTGCTAAAGGGTGATGTCCCCCATTGGGGCAGCTCTCTTGCCCTGGGGCTTTCAGGGTGTCCATGGATCCCTCCTTGTCCTGCTCCCTTAGGGTCATGCCACTCTTCCAATCACCTTGTCTGCCTCACGGTTCCAGGACAACCTTGGTTTCTGTCCTGCAAATTTATGATGTGGCTTCTTATGGCAGAGCCCCTGCCCTTCAGGGTGCATCAGTGGATTTTGCTTGAGTTCCCAGTCTCAGTCTCTGCATTCAGACCTCAAGTTTGTAAGGTGATGAGAAACATACCACACTGGCCCTTAAAGAGTCTGTGTGAGATTATAACCCTGGTGATGGGTTTGCAGCGCACGTGTAGAGTTTTCCTACCACGAAGTCTGTTGGGGGCACAATTCCTTTCCTCAGAGTTGCTCAGAGTGCTGATGCACAAGCTTCTCGGAGGCTCTGCTTCTGACCACACAGGTGGCCAACTGCCACCCAGTGCAGCCAGCACTGCCCTCCTGCCCAGTCTGTTGCAGGGCTTTTTCTCCCTTGAGATCTATTACCCCAGGAAAACTCTAAGGTGTGGATGGTCTGGGACACACGCCCGATCTATTTCAGATGTGCCTCTCTGCTGGGGGTCCCGCTTCCAGCTTCCTGGCAGTTGCCTCTGGCTGCTCTCCACCCGTTTATGGGCTCAGTATTCCTGACCCCATTCCCTCAGCTCAGCCATTCTTCCACTTCCATGCTCAGGCTCTCCATCTTCTGCTGCACCCTGAACCATGATGGATTTGACATGCCCGCTATAGGAAGATGTACTCTGAGCATCTGAGGGATAAGTAGCCCGTGTTTAGGTTCATGTCTAGTGTTCAGAATGAACTAGACACTAGACAGATCCTTGAGGGTTACATAAAACATCAGAGCAGCTGATCTTGCCATTACTGGTGTCAAGGTTAAAAAAATATTGGGCTGAACCATAGCCCATTGATGTCTAGAAATATTAGACATTTCTTGACGTTCTGTTTTCTATTGCTGAAAACAACTGGGATTGGAACAATTCCTACTCTAAGGTACAGACAGAAATGAGCATTGAATATTCTTACGGAGGGAAGACTCCTGGGTGTATGAGGGCGAGTGTCTGGCTGAAGCTGCACATCCTCCTACAGGCTCACCCACATATCTGGGCTTGGAGTTTGGGTGTCTAGCAAGATGACCTGGAAAAGCTCCAGAGCATCTGAGTTATGAGGAACTAACTCCCATGTTAAATTCCCTACAGTGGCAGAGCCAGCAAGCCTGGACTGTGCCATTTCCTGGGGAGGGTTCTACCTCACCTGGTTGCAGACTTCTGGTGGGAGCAGAGCTGTGTGCCATGGTCTCTTCCAACTAGTGTTTCATAACTTACCTCCACTAACATTGTTTGTTTCTGTGTTTAGTTTTAAGGCAAAACAACCACAACAAATGATCTTTGTGATCAGCAAAGTTGGACCTCTGAGCTACCCTATCAGTGATCACTTGCCCCAGTTTCCTGCTTCTGTGACTAGCACAAACGATTGATCTTTCACCTCACACTGACTGCTCCAAATCCATATCCCCTGTAGTATTTGCCCCTTCACAGCATAGAGTAGAAGCAAGGCAGGGCTATGCCACATGCCAACAGCACGTCTACAGAACACGCAGATTCTAAGGGGAGATACTTGTCTTGTTAAGTTTAATCTATCTACAATCAACACAGAACAACTTGCCCACTGCACAGCCCCACTTTGCGAATCTCTAGCAGACACCATTAATTTTCTTTAAATTAAAACCTAACACTTAAAAGTTCTAATGAATTTGTTAACCTACTCACCAATGGCTTCTAACCTTTCAAGTATAAAATTTTCTTAAAGACTCCAGTTGATGACAGTCGGGGGGGGAGCTCATCACACAGACACTACGTGTGTGTAGCAGCTTTGGTTTCAGTTGTTTCAGGAAAGAAATGAGAAGCCACTCTTTCTCTGTGCTGGCCAAGAGGGGCCACTGTGTGGCAACTCAGACAGTGCAGTGACTCAGGGGGTCCTGTGTAGGTTGATGGTCGGGGATCTCACCTGGGGTATGGGGTTCTGCCTGCAGGATGTCATCCATCTCTCTCCAGCTCAGCCTGGAGGGAAGGCACAGAGGAATCCAGACCTGTGGTTTGTATATCACAGGGGCAATCTGTTTCCCCTACTACTGTTCCGAGGGCCTTCTCTGGAGCCACCTCAGTCCCAACCAAGCTCTGCCATCTGTGTTGTTGCTTGGCAGAACCTATCTCAAGGCCACTCAATGTTCAGGGTGTGGATGACACCTGATATTCCTGGAGTGACAACTCCAAACCCTCCCACAGAGTCTCCCTATGCTCCCTATGCAGAGTGAAGGGGGGCTGTAACGGTAACTGGAGCTTTGCCTTTGTGAATCCCAAAGAACCAGACTTGACAAGAGGGCTTCTGCAATGCAGGAAGCTGACACCTGTTAACCAGGGAGGACTGTCCACTCATTCCCAGCCACTGGGCTCTGGGAGACAGGTGGAGCTGGGACGCTTCTATATTCCTCACTTAGAGGGGACTTGTTGGAGATGACCAACACTTCCCTCCTCGGTCTACTGGGTGAGTGATACCAACATGACTGCGGAACCAGTACCACTGAGGGACTGTGTGTACATAGAGGTTTGGAGGAGGAAGCAACAGGAGGGGAGTGGAGAGATTTGCACCTGCCAGCTACGGCCGCAGGCTTCTGCCTGGTTCCCAGGCTCCCTAAAGAGGTTTCTGCTTGGAGACCTGCTGTGCCCTTCACCACCATGGAATACTCACTTCTGTCACATTGTTCTTGCTTATGCAGGTTGTCTAATTGAGGCTGTGGCCATGGCTGGATTTGTCTCTGGGGATTTGAGGCCAGTCCTGGGCCAGTCGCCTTGATAGGGCTAGGGCTGCTGTAGCCTTCCTTCTACTCTGCCCAACTGTCTGTCCTTCCTCTGCCAGCCCTGGAGCTCTGCCAGCACTGAGAATTGCTGCACAACAAGACATCCATTTTTGTATTTCTTGCTTATTTAAGTGATGACTACACACACACACACACAAACACACACATATATATACAGTGTCAGTAGCAATGAGGGATAACCTATGGCAAGGGCAGGCAGCCTGTATCCTTCTGGGCGGTGGCCAGCTGGGCATCGATCCTCAGTCTCATAATGTAGTCTAATAACGGCTCTATTACCACCGCCCGCCAATTGGCCCAGGCGCCCTCCAAATGAGCCACAAAGAAGCCAGCTTGTCAATATTAATTCCGCCCCGGAGATGACTTGTTACCAGAGAGCAAAGGTGTTCTGGCTGGGGCTGAACAACTTAACTCCTTGTCTCATAAAATTTAAGCTGCTATTGATCGCCTTCTTCTATTGTGTGAAAGATTAAACATGCGTGCTTGCATGCACACACACACACACACACACACACACAGGCACACTCGGGAGGCGGCGCCCACACAGGCGCCCGCCTCCATCAGGCAGGCTCAGCTCTGTCTCCCCACCTACCCCGCATCATTCAGCAACTCGAAGCAAATTAAATCAATGAATTCATCCCAGCAGATGGCCACTTTAACACTCAGTTAGCCTTTAGATAATTGAGCGTTGACTCCGGAATCATAAAATGGATGGCTCGTTTGTACGTTTTACTGAAATAGATCGCCGAGGTTAAATAAATGAAATCCCATTTGTCAGGCCGTAATAAATGGGTTCCCCTTCTGCAAACAGCTCTGTTTGGCCTAATAAATACAGGGACGTTACAGCGCTCCTCCCGCGATGGGGTTACGGCTTAATGAAATGGCCTTCCCTCTGCTTGTTTTTTGCCTCCTCCTGCACCGTGTGATAAGTAGCAAACCAACGAAGCTTGTAATTACAATCTTACAGAAACCCGGCCAATCTGTATATAAATCTCACCCTCCAATTACAAGATGTAATAATTTTGCAGTCAAGCTGGTAATGAGGTCTAATACTCATGCCTGCGATAATCCCCGCTGGATGCTGACTCTATCAGATGTTAGCTTTGTAATTATACTGGCAGAAAATCATTATTTCATGTTCAGCAGAAAAATGAGGTTGGTGGGAAGTTAATTTTCTCTATGCTCTGTGAAGCATAGACAAAATTTTAATGATTTAATCATTATGGTTATCCCTTTTGCAATTGACCTGCGTTACTTGTGTAGAAACACTGGCATACTTAAAAGTCCCTGTTACCCGGTACAGCTTGCCAGGTATGCAGCTTTTAATGTAAGAATAACTGTACACAATTAAACTATTACCCTGCCGACAGGCAGGACTTATTCCATCTTCAGTTTTCATTATTCATGTGTGCCATTCATGGAAATGTTTGTGTCTTGCCCACATGATGACAAATGGCTAATTTATAAAAAAAATTTGAATTGTGCTTTTTCTGATGAGGTCAGCTCTACAAAGCAGCATCACGGTAGAGCATCCGGTACAGATGGAACCCAAGGGTGGGTCGAGAAAGAGATAGCTAATAGATACCATGTCTCTGGCAAGACATAAGAACAAAAAAAAAAAAAAAAAGAAAGAAAAAAGGGAGACGTAATGTCAGCAGCCCGTTGTGGGAACAAAACTGACTTTTCAAATGTGAGGCTTATATTTTTGACAGCATTTGAGGGTTATTTACAAGCAACGTTCTTTTAAATACAGTTAAACAATCAGCTAAGACATGATTCTCTTTTCATGTTTTTGGTGACTCTCCGGGGACATCGGGATACCTCACAGAACAAGAACACTGCACAGAAGTCAACTCTGAGTCCTTCACAGAAGAATACACATTGTCACTGGGAGGAGGTGGCTCATAACAGGCTCTGGAAAAAGAGCGTGCCAGTCCCAGGTCCAGATTTCTTGGTCAAGGTGGCTTCATTTTGAAAGCTCAAAACATCTCAGAAGAGTGTTTATGTCTCTGGTCAGTGACTGTTGCTAACTTAAGCCTCTGCTGTGTCCTGTAACATTGCCCCAGGCTCTGACTGAGCCTATCCCCACCCAGGGCTGGACTGGGTTGGTCTGGGGTGGAGAAAATCAGGTGTTGGGGAGGCGTCTAGCCCCCGGTTCTGTCTCTCTTTTTCTCATTTTTACCTTTTTGCAAAAGAAAATCTTCCAAGATTAAACTTTACTGTCATCCTTCTTAGAACTCGAGGACCCAGAGCCCGCTCATGTCCTGACAGCGGTGAGAGCGGTGCTGTGCCCCTGGGGTTTCTCCTCAACGGACAAATGGTTTGAAATGACAACTCTCTACACACAATGCTGCGTGTGTGGATGCCACAGTGTATCTGTGAGTTGTCTGTCACCCCCTGGCTGACGTGAAAGTGATTCTTGCCCGTTTGGTGAGTGGAGGTGGTGGGTTCCTATCTTGCAAAGCATGAAAGAGAAGAGTTCTACCCCGAACTTCTCCCTTCCCCAACTTTGTCAGGGTGCGTTCCCATTTCCTGTAAAAAACAAGCAAACAAACAAAAAAAAAACCAACAAAACAAAACAAAACAAAAAACAACCCAGTCCTCCATTTTCCATTGCTTCTCTCTCTCACGTCTCACTAATTTTGGTTACCCTTATTTCTCCCAGCACCAGAAAATTTGGGAAGTGACTAGATAGGTTAGAGAAGAGGTCAACAATCGCACGTTGGACATTTTCTAGTTAGTAGATTCCACACCCAGGACTTGCTGCTTCTGTTTGGCCAGCTTGCATAGCTGGGTGATGCCACTGAGAATGACAAGAACAAGAGTGTGTAGCAAACAGGGGGGCAGGCTTGCTTGGGACAAGGCTCACAGGGGACAGAGCACATGGACACAGGGCTCTCGGGGCATAGAGATCACAGGTTACACAGATCACAGGGGACCAGACACAGGAGTTACAGGGGACAAGACCCACAGGGCACAGGGATCAGAAGCACAAGGGTCACAGGGCACAGGACTCATCAGGGGATATGTCTCATTTCCAGAGCTTTAGCTGGAAGCTGGATTTGGCTGGGAAGAACACTCAGCTCTGCTCTGAGTGGGAATGAACTCCACATTCAGAGTCTGGAGCAAGAAAGACTAAGGCTGTTTCCTCTGTCACCCTAGCAGAATAGAGGGATCTAGGCACTCGGAGACACTAGGCAAAAGAGGAAGTGTCTCAGGGTGGGGAAGCCAGGTTCTACACACCTCCCGAGCCCACTGCACTAGGACGCTATGCTGGTCAGACAGACACACAGACACAAACATACTCACCCATGTACTCACACCCTACACGCCACACCTGCACACATCCACACCCCAACTCACACAAATACATTCACATACACTACATATGCATGTCTCTACCCAAAGCCTACACCACTAAATGAACACTGGTCTTCACTGAGTCAGAACACCACCAGGCATGCTAACAGAGCAGCCTTTCTGCCCCTCTGTATGGGTCTCGCTTTCTCTGTTCTCCGCTTCCAGCTCTTCCTCCATTGCCTCCTCTAAGGGGGACTAGGACAACACAATCTACAGCTCTCTCCTGGACTTTCCCATGGGCAGCTCAGCCCACTGATCCCATAGGTCAGAGGAGAGAGACTCTAAGCACCTGTATGTGTCTGACACTGTTGTTTGAAGACAGATAAGTAAAGAATGCTGATGTCTGTCATGCCATCTGATTGCCCAGTGGGTAGGGATTCTACAGTTTGTAAATCCCACATCTCAAGTCTCCGTGAAGGAGTCCCTTTATCCCCTTGTTCGTCTCCCTGGAGTGGAGAAACCTGAAAGAGAACACCCAGAGTTGGGTGTTGGGGCTCCTGGCATCTGGTTACATATTAGCTGCCCTAATGATTTGGGGGCCATACTAGATCCTAGCCCAAGCTAAGGCAGCTGCTTCCCACAAGGCCAGGCATCTCCTAGGCATGAGGCTTACTCCATTTAGAGTAGATAAGGCTTTCATTCATATATCCAATGACTAAGAAATTATGAGATCCCCGCAGATAAGCAGCTAGTTTTCTACATGTCCTGATTCTTTTTTTTTTTTTTTTAATTTTGATTAGGTTAGAGAGATGGCTCGGCAGTTAAGAGTTAGTTCTGGTCTTCCAGATGACCCACGTTCAGTTCCCAACACCCATGTTGGGTAGCTCACAATCACCTGTAATTCCAGTTACTTTAGGGTAACTGATGTCTTCTTTGGTCTCCATGGGCACCCAAATGCATGTACACATGATTAAAAATCATTATTGGATTAAAGTGCAGTCAGAAATGCACTTTTGATTCCTGATATATGCCAAAATTCATTTCATTAATTATTTACAGCTCTGTTAGCCATAAAGTATAGCATGCTGAACACCAAGAATGTTTGACAAGTCCAGGGATTAAGGGTGAGATTTGAGAAGGCAAAGGGACATCTTTTTATGACTAATATCTTAAGCACCTGTCACAAAATGTAGCCAACTGTGTCCTGTGCTTGGGAGAACTGACTTCCTTGTCTTTTCCCCGTTCCAGCTGTGTTTAACATATTTCCATGAGTAACTTCGATGATTCAGTTTCTGAAGCTAAGATGTTAGAACTTCTGGGATTTACCACAAACGTCAACGAGGCGTGGACTGTCTCCATGCCAGGAGCACCCACCACAGGATCTTCCACAGCATGTCCACAGCAACCCCAGACCAGAACTCTGCTGGACCACATTCTTCTTAGTACTTAGTTCATGCTCTGAAACATGCTCTTGTCCTTTGACAAGGGCTAGTTTCCCTTTTTTTCCCTTTTAGTCTCTTTGCCATCGAGGTGTAGAATTTTAAAGGGATTTTATGCCCCCACACTACTTAACATTCAAAAAATTTGCTTCAAGTTGGAACCTCCTGTGTTCCCATGCCAAGTGCTGCCGCTGTCCGTCGGAACAGTCTTCAGTGTGCTCCTCACCCACACAGACTCAGGAGGGAGCGTTTTTGGATTACAGTGTGATTTGGGAAAATTCTAACTCCTTTTGATTATCACAAAACATGTTGGAGCAGCATGGAACAGGTTTACAAAGATCCATGTGCCTGCCCTGGGGGCGGCCGCCTTCTCAGACGCCAGGTGTTCCCAGGCACCTCGGGGCTCTCCGGGTGCTCGGTGGACACGTTCCTTCGTCCTTGTCACCTGACTTTTCGGGTCTTTCTGAAGCTTCCTTCCCCTTCACTGCTCCAACTGATGGCTGTCCACATCGACAGATTCTGAGGAACATCACAGATGTTCTTTCTTGTCAAGCAAAAATGCAGAATAACTGAAGTACTTTCATGTTAGACTCTTACTTATTTCTATTTTGAAACGAACACTTCCCAGTTTCTGTTCTTCCTCCAGGTGCTAGCAACAGCCAGCTACTTAGCTTCTCCCGGAGGTGACATCACCAGATCACACATGCAGCAAGACCATACTGTATTTGTGGCTTACTACATCCAGTATCACACCCTTGAGTTTCATTGATATTACTGCACGTGACATCATTTCCTTCTTTTGAAAGGCTGGCTAATATCTCACTGTGCACATATGGATCTGTTAGTCTGCTTGTCATTCATCAGGCTGTTAGTTGATTGGGAGTCGATGGACACTCAGGCCGTCCGTGATGGACATTCACTTATTTCCAGCTCTTCACTGAACACTGTTGTAGTGAGAACAGGCATGTGAGTATCTCTCACGCAAAGTCGTTTTACGTCTTTCGATTTCCCTGCAGTAGTGGGATTTCTGGATTCTGGGTTGATTCTATTTCCTGGCTTCTGACGAAGCCCAACTCACAATTTCTATGACGGCTGTGTTAATTCTCACCCTATCTACTGCGTCTGGGGCTCACTCTCCCCACATCTTCACGCATGCTCACTACCTTTTGTTTTTGAGGTTGTTCACTCTTACCAAAATGAATTAATATCTCAAGGTGTGTGTATATGTACATGTGTGTCTATGTGTGTCGTGTGTACATGCGTGTATGTGTGTTGTATGTTATAGGTGCAAGTGTGTGTTGTGTGTACATGTGCATGTGTGTGTAGGTACAAGTGAATATGGGTGTGCGTGAGTATGAGGGCAGAGGTTAATCTCAGCTGGCGCTCCACAAGTGCTGTTCACAGTGTTTGCTGAGACAGGGTCTCTTGCTGGCCTGGGACTTGTCAAATACCCTAGTTTGGCTGGTCAGTGAGCACAGAGATCAGACTTCCTTTACCTGCCCAGCACTGGGATTGCAAGCATGCACAATGGTACCTAGCTCTCTACTTTTTACATTGGCTTTGGGGTCACACTCAGGTGCACATACTCACAAGGTCTCTTGGGGAGGTGATGCTGAGCAGAATTATTTGGCTATTGGCATGTCTTTTATCTAGGTTCTTTGCTCATTAATCGAGTTTATTTTTTATTTTTTTTGCTATTGAATTGTTTGAATTTCTTATATATATTTTGGGTATGAATTCCATTTTAATATGAGTTTACAGATGCTCTATTGGGTACAAACTCCATGTTAGAAGCTTGCAAATATTCTTTACTCTTTCGTCTCCTTTGCTGTGCAGAAGTGTTTTAGTGGGATGCAATATTTGCTTTTCTTTCCTGGATTTGGGGGCTTATACGCCCAAATATTTTCTATCACGGTACGTCTACCTCCCCCTTACACTTTCTTCTAGTGAGTCACAGATGGGAGACTCGGGTTTAATTCTGTAAAGTCTATTGGCTTGGTTTTTATACATGACACAGGTAAGGGTCGCATTTTGTTCTGCATGTGAAAATGCAGCTTTCCTAACACTGCGTATTGAGTCACTGTCTTAGCACGTGTGGTGCTGGAGCATTGTCGAAGATAAAGGGCTTCAGTGGTTGGCTTTCCTCTGTGTTCTCCGCTGAGCTAGGCTGGTCCTTGCATGGGCTGGCACCTGCCTGCCACAGCTTCCTACCAGATCTTGAAATCACACAGGGCATGATTCTTATCGCTTTGCATGCTCTTCATGCTTCAGTTCTTTTATGATGTCATGAAGTTTTTTAGACTTCTTTTTTTTTTTTAAATTTTCTGTTTCTTTTAAAATGCATCGAGTTTTTAAGTGTAGATAATGCAGCAAGTCTGCAGATCACTTGAGGCAAATTATCATCTAGTCCGATCTCCACAACGTTAAAATTGTTGATAACTAACATCCTTCCTCTCTTTGACAATGCTTTCATTTATCCTGCATGCCAGAGGATAGTGCCTCTGGTTATAGGATTCACACTTCTTTTGTTTAAGCTTTGTAAAACTGCTGGGTCTCTTTCTTCTGCCTCCAACTTTTGAGAAGAAAAATCAGTTGTCATTCACAATGGTGTTTCTTGTAATCATGAATGGGTGTCCCCTGCAGTCATGAGTGTGTTCCTCTGCAATCAAGACTGAGCCCCAAAGTCATGAGTCCTCTGCGGTCCTGGGTGGGTGTCCCCTGTGGTTACCAGCTGCCTCCCTTGATCATCTTTCCTTGTATTTGTCTTTGTTCTTCACTGTTCGATGTTTCTCTATGTCATCCTCTTGAGTTTCCATTTGTTTCTTGTTTCATGTGCCTGATTTGTGTTTGCTCATCTGGTAGGTGGCCCGATCCAGAAGCCTTGTTTCTTTGCATCTTTAGATACTTTATTAACTGGACTTCCCTTTTCTTCTGTCCTTAAGGATTTTTAATGTTGAATCTTATATTATTGTATTACAGGATCCAGAATCTCTTCATTAAAATTTCTCTCTTCTTCTGTGAGTGAGTGATGTGTATATGTGTGTGTGTGTGTACAAGTATGCACATGCCCTGAACATGTGTGGAGTTAAGAGGACAACCTTGGATCTCAGGATTTTTCTTTTACCTCTGGACAGGGTCACTCTGCTATTCACCACTGCTCATGCCAAGACAGTTGGACTGTAAGTTTCTGGGTTTCTCATGACTCCTCCTGCAGGACCATGGTGTAACAGTCATGTACTAGCATCCCGGGCTCTATGTAGGTTATGGGGAATCTCAATTTATGTCTTCATGCTTGCAAAGCAAGTGTTTTACTCATTGAGGACTTTCCCCAGCCCTCTATTCACTTCTTGTGTTCTAGTTTCTTTTGGGTCAGATTAGATACATCTTATTACATTCTTTCCCTCTCAGCCTGACTCTGCTGTAGAATCTATTCAGCCAGTGTTCTGTCATGTGGCGATCCTGACATCCAGTGCTCCACCATGTGGTGATCCATCCATCCAGTGATCCACCATGTGTTGATCCATCCAGCCAGTGCTCCACCATGTGTTGATCCATCCAGCCAGTGCTCCACCATGTGTTGATCCATCCAGACAGTGATCCACCATGTGTTGATCCATCCAGCCAGTGCTCCACCATGTGTTGATCCATCCAGCCAGTGCTCCACCATGTGTTGATCCATCCAGCCAGTGCTCCACCATGTGTTGATCCATCCATCCAGTGATCCACCATGTGTTGATCCATCCAGCCAGTGCTCCACCATGTGTTGATCCATCCAGCCAGTGCTCCACCATGTGTTGATCCATCCAGCCAGTGCTCCACCATGTGTTGATCCATCCAGACAGTGATCCACCATGTGTTGATCCATCCAGCCAGTGCTCCACCATGTGTTGATCCATCCAGCCAGTGCTCCACCATGTGTTGATCCATCCAGCCAGTGCTCCACCATGTGTTGATCCATCCATCCAGTGATCCACCATGTGTTGATCCATCCAGCCAGTGCTCCACCATGTGTTGATCCATCCAGCCAGTGATCCACCATGTGTTGATCCATCCAGCCAGTGCTCCACCATGTGTTGATCCATCCAGCCAGTGCTCCACCATGTGTTGATCCATCCATCCAGTGATCCATCATGTGTTGATCCATCCAGCCAGTGCTCCACCATGTGTTGATCCATCCAGCCAGTGCTCCACCATGTGTTGATCCATCCAGCCAGTGCTCCACCATGTGTTGATCCATCCAGCCAGTGCTCTACCATGTGTTGATCCATCCATCCAGTGCTCCACCATGTGGTGATCCATCCCTCCAGTTCTTCCCATTATGCTGACTCATCCAGCCAGGCTCTACCACGTGCCAATTCATGTTCCACAACATGATGCTCCCATATGGGCAGATTTTTATTGATGTGAGTTGTCATCCTCTGAATTTTATTTGATTATCTTTTAAGATAACTTCTGTCAAAATACCTTCTCTGTCCATGGATAGATGCAGAGGTGTGGATTTCTGACCAGAAGTTTCAGAATATTGGTTGAAGAGTTACTTCCTCATGTGGAAGCTATATCCTACCTGGGCTGCTCTTACCCTCATGCTTTCAATTCTAAACTTTAAAAGCAGCTTCTTAATGATAAGCCTGAACATATGTGCCAAGGTAGGAATGTTTCCTTTAATACCCATGTCACAAGAAACTGAATTAAATCCCTCCGTTATAGCATTTTCCACAATATTTAAATGTAAAAGATGCCCACAAGTGTTCAGCACATACATGGCAGGGTAACTTTATTAATTCCTTGAAAGAAGAGAGGGGACTTGGCTAGCAGGTCTCCTGAATCACTAGCTACAGTGTAGTGTAGCCTGGCCAGCAGGGAAGGGCATCAGCATGGCTCTGTCTGTCTACGGAGGAGAGCACTGTCCTCATGGAACAATACAAGATCAAGTCTTAATTCTGTCACCCATCAGGGGAAGGTACAAGGTACTAGGAATGTTTCCAGAAGTTAGTCTGATGCACCAGACACACTGGAGGCTCCTTGGGTTAGTGAAGAGATGCCTGGAAGGAGAAGAACTACCACAGGAGCTGCCTAGAAGTGACTCAGCCTACTTTGGTTTAGGGAAGTACAGACTGGGATCTGGGGTGGGCGTGGGGGTCATTAATACAACCTATGGTATTTTCAGGAGTTTCATAATTACATAGAATTTAGCATAAAGTTCTGACATTCCCATACACCCTTCTGCACACACCCTTCTACTTCCTCTGCATCTGTGACTCTGCTGCAGCTGCCCTGAGGTTCGTGCAGAATTTTATTATCTACCAAGAGCTCACAGGCTACATTAAGCTTCACTATGGGTTTTAACAAATATGTAAAGCCATGCATCTCTGTCACAGAAGAGCTGAGCACCGGAGCTCTGCCCAGCAGCCTCTCCAAACCCTTTCTCTAGCAGGCACAGCTCTCTCTGCCACCTCCATTGCTTTTCCTTCTGGGACTTCCTCTTGTTGGCAGCACAGGCTGTGTCCTCTTGAGACTGGCTCCACTGACTTGCAATGCACATTAAGTTCCCCGTGCATCTTTTCCTGACTTTGAAAGCTTCTTCTTTGCACTGATTCATATTCTAGAGTCTGCGCACGTGCACCCTGGCTTGGCTGTGTGAGGGAGGGGAGCGTTAAGGTAAAGATTCCTTCTGAAGTTTTAGGGGAGGATCCTTTGTCACCTTTGATTTTGATTTCCAGGGTTTTAAATTTTCTGAAGTTGATCTTGCAGAATACGCAGAAACAAATGAGTGGAGAGTTAGGAATTGCTATTAGTGCCAGCAGTAAGAAAAGCCTGCAGGCCACCAAGCCAAAGGAATCCTGAACATTTTGTATGTCTGGTTGATTCATAATAAAGGTGACAATGAAAGCTGAATTCAGCATCCAATTTTAAACATTTGACTGCATAGAAAGAGCACAGATTCCGGACAGAATGAGACAGGGACTTGCCCAGAGGCGCTCCAGTGTCACGGGGCCTGTTGACTCTGCTTAGACTGCACCTGGTCCTGCAGTGAGCCCCAGAGTGGCCCTTCCACAGTGATTGAGGAAGACTAAGCTCAGGAGAATGCAATGTCCAGGAAGTTTGACTCATACAAGACACCATACATCACCTCTTTTCTATAGTCACGTGTCTTTAACCACACACCTTCCTTGTCTTACTTTGAAGCTAACTGGGATAGATGGGTTAGATGCTGCGTCTTATGCCAGCACAGGAAGTGACAGCAACCCGAGTTGCTCTGTGATGTGTCTGACCACCGAGGGGAACACCTGCCACTCTGCTGTCTCTAGACTTACGGGAGGAACTTGGTGGTAACAATCCCCAAACAACTTGGGCATCCTCTGTTCTCAGTGTTCATCCAGTGTTTGTGGGCGCAATAGATGTGATATCACTCCTGTGCCTACGAGAACAGATGCAGACTCATTCTGTGAGATGTAGGCCTGATGCTGAAGACAGGCCAGTAAAAGCCCCGCCTAGCCCAGAGCTCCACTGACTGAGCATCATTGAGATGCTGTCCATCAAACCCTGGCCCAGCTCCGACACCAGCACAATCCATTTATTGGAACTTTTAGTCACACTTGGAAAATTTGGCAGACAGCATCTTTTCCCATTTCACCGCCCCTCCCAATTTCCCCACACTCCAGCTTCAGGCTCTCGCCCCTAGTCAGATGGCTCTTTGTGGCCAGATCTAATCAGTATTGAGTTGGACAAGGAGGGCCTTTTATGCATTGGATGTTGGGACAAGTGCAGGCTTGCTGTAGATCACTTCAATAAACAACCTGAGATTCAATTACAATGCCAGGCTGAGCTTTTATCTGGAGGTGACATCATTTCAATCAAAATGTAAAATAATACAACTCAGTAGTTGCAGGAGGTGGAGACAGGACACAGAAGGCTGCTCTTAGTCATTTTGCAAAGGGGGTGGGGGCTGTTGTGCAAGGGCCCCAGTTCCAAATGGAATCGAATTGGAAAGACTGAAGCTGGAGAGACTGGTGGGGGTGGGTAGCCTAGTGCAGCATTTGCCTTTGTTCATTTAATTAACAAAAGCGTGAAATCTCCCCACTGGCAGCTTTCTTCTGCAGCTTCTGTTGCTTTTCCAGCTCCAAGCAGGTTTTTATTCATTTCATTTGTTTCCTTTGAAATTGTTTTAAAGGTGGTATCTTTAAAGACTTGCAAACCATCATGAAAAGAAAGGCACAATTCAAGGGCAAATAGGTAGACTCCTTCTTGCTTAGACTGTGGAAATGCGCCACAGCCATTCTTTCTCCACAGCTTTCCCCACTAGGCATCTGTAGTTCTGAGACATTCCCAGTTCCTGGGGACAGTAGCCCTGAGACTCTTTACTCCATGCCAGGTGATAAAATGTCAGATGAAAGCAGGAAGGAGCACAGGAGGTGGCCTTTCAGAAAGGGTTGAGGTGGTGGCTCTGAGTTCTGGTTATTGAGCTATTGACACAGGCCCTTGAATGGCCCATCGCAGTTAATCAATGAGCACATTGTTTTTACTTGAACTGTGTTTAGTTCATAGCAATCAATCATTTTTAAAAGGAAATAATCTATTGCCAGTCAATATTTTTTATTGTTCTATACAGCCAAGCAGATCTGAGATGGAAAACTGACTTGAATGGGGGCTAACATGAGGTCACATCAAGTAGCAATTGTGCAGAATACTGTATATACCCTGTGGTGGACAAGGTCTCTGTAAATCAATCTGTCATTCTCTTTTCTCTCTCTCTATTATTCAGATGGCTGTGCTGCCCAATGTCCGGATGATTACATTTGGCTTTCTCTGTAGGGAGAGAAGGAGGGAAGAGAGAAAGAGAGAGAAAGAGAATACATTTTTTGAACTTGGCTACAAGAGGCTGGGGAGAAGACTTGGTTGGAAATATACTTGTCATGTAGCCCCAGAATCCAGGTGGACACTAGCTGATTTGATGACCTGTTTATTAGTCAAGGTACCCTAAAGGAAGAAAACTGATAGAATGGATATATATATATATATATGTGTGTGTGTGTGTGTGTGTGTGTGTGTGTGTGTGTGTGTGTATGTGTGTGTGTGTGTGTGCACACATATGTACATTAAAAGGGAATTTACTACAGTGACTTGCAAGCTGATCTGAACAGTCCAACAATGGCTGTCTCCTTACAGACAGTCCAAGGATCCAACAGTCATTCAGTCTGCAAAGCTGGATGTCTCAGCAGTTCTAGTCTGGTGCTGCCGTCCCCAGGAAGTGATAGAGAGCTGTCAGTCTTTGGTCTACACTGAGGTCTGTTAGCTGCTAAGAAATGCCTCAGCGACAGACCAGATGAATTTGGTAGTGATCAAGCAGGCAAGAAGCAAACGCTTCCTTCTTTTATCTCCTAGTGTGTGGGCTGCCCCCCAGAAGGTACGGCTCAGATTTAGCGTGGTCTTTTGACCTCAAATGACACAATCAAGAAAATCCTTTCCACGTATGCGCAGCTTCTTGAGCCTTAGCTGATTCCAAATGCAGTCAAGTTGACAACCAAGAGTAGCCATTACAACCTTCAATAACTCAAAAATTAAAGACGGAGAGTAAGCAAGGAAAAATGACAGATATCAACCTCTGACCTCCACACAAATGCACACACATGTGCCTACACACCTGCAAGTACAGGTGCAAACCACTAACAAGTACATACACACTAACAGATGAGAGCTGAAATATAATATAGGGGTATACGCTGACGTGATCTCTTGCAGATAAGACAGTAGCCCTCCTTAGCCTATCTGAGCTGCGCGTGGCGTTGAGGATTTGTCTGAGATGCGGAAGGCTGTATTGTTGTCTAAAGAGGAAACGATTACTGTTACCAAGACTGGTTGCGGAGGGGTTGATGGACTTGCCAGTGTGGCCCAAGGGCTGGGGAGTCCTTGTTTAACAAAGATGGAAGCAATGACAAGAACTTCTTCCCCTCTCAGTTCCAACCAGTGGGACATGACCACAGGTCATGGCAGGACCAGCTCTGGGCCTAGGTGGGAGAAACCAAGAGAGGTGCTGGAGAAAGAATGAGCAGACATGTCTAGAACCAATTGCAGCAGATATTCAGCTTTCTCTCTTCTATTTTGATCCTGGAAAACAAGGGTTCCCAAGAAAGTGCCAACGGGCTTGCTGATGTGCTTTAACAAAAGGGACCAAGCTGTCATCTCAGGTTACAATGTTCCCATAGCAGATGCAACCTGCAATTTGTAATCTGGGCTATGGAAAAAACTAGACTGGTGACATCTTGAATTTGTCATTTTCTGGCACAAATTGCTGTTTAGGGGATAATAATAGGAACACCAATAACAACAATGATGATTATGAGCAAGAACAGGGGTTAAGGTGGACAAACCTAGAGCATCTTCAAGAGGATGTGAGCTGAGGCCTTCATTCTGTGGTCCTGCCTACGTGGTTTGATGCGGTCCCCACAGAGACTGGAGGACAGACACAGATGCTCAGGGCCAGGCCATGAGGTCAGGACCGAGTGCCGTTGGCTCTGGAAGACTGTCTGAGTCAAATGGCCCTCACCACAGCTCTGCCATGGTAGCTCCTCAAAATGCCTGGGGCATTCTGGCCTCAGCTCCTCAGAGACGGATGACTCCACATGGATGGCTCCCAAATCTAGAAGAGGTGTTACAAAGCAGGAAAATTCCAAATTCTTGATTCACCAAATGCTTATGTTCACCGTCTTCTGTTTCAGAATGGTCTCAAAGGCTCAGACTCTGAGTGAGTTAATAGGTGGTATCAGGATTGGGATAACTTGAGATTTTATATCATGTTTGTTCTCTGCTTTCATTTCTGTCTCACTGCGTGCTGAGTTGAAACCCCTGGTATGGAGATCTGAAGGGAGGAATGATTTATTTTGGTTCACAGATCCAGAACCTTCCGTGTACAATTGACTGTTGATTCTGGGTTCATGGTGAGGGAGAACATCATAGTGGCAGGTGACAGAGGCTGCTCCTCTCATGGTCGAAGAAAGTAGGGGAGGAGGACAAGATATAGTCCTCAAGACCCTCCCTTGGTAACCTTCCTTAGCCAGGCCCCGCCTCCTGAGTCTCTAGATCCTTTCACAACAGTGGCACCTGCTAAGGGATAACTGTTGAACACATTGGCCTCTTTAGGAGAAATTTCATATCCAAATCTTAGTGAAGTTTTACCAACAAGAGAGTTATAGGAAGGCAAGTAGGCCACAGTTACTGGCAGCCAGCTGTCCCTGCTTTTCAGGGACCACATCATGAAGTCAGCATAAACCCCTGTGTGTCTTGTGGATGTGTCTCCTCTTAGTGTCCTCCGCTCCAGGCCACCACAGTTTTATGGACCACAGTCCAGTCCCCACTTCTGTTTCCACTTTTCCCACTGCCCTTGATCCCACGGGTGAAACCCAGCCTGTCACACTGCCAGAGCTGGCAGCATTTGGCAAAGCCTTTCCATGAATAGAGGCTGGCAGGCCTGTTATGACGCCCAGTAGGCACACCCAACAGTGATCACTGACTACTAGTCAAGGGCTACCTGTTGGTTGTATGTCATGTACTAATCACATGCTGTATCTTAATTGTATGATATTTGGTGCCACAGGATAGAGTTGTCCCAGGCTGTGTAGGAGTCACATGATGTACGCCATGTGGCATGCGAGGGTCAAATGAAGCAGACTAATGATGTGATGTGTCATGGTAATAGTTATCTGGAAGACTGCAATTCCAGATATCAAAATCAAAAGTCTGAAATCCCTAAATCCTAAAGGAACATGAATTTCAGCAAAACATGGAGATCCCGAGAGTCAAAATCCTAAGCACAATGCCCGTAGCAGTAACTGCAAGGCTCCAGAGGATGGGTGGACTGTATTTTGGGAATAAGGTTCCCCTTTGATGAAATGGAGCTCTAGCTTACACAGAGTGCCTTTTTTCGGTGAAAAAAATTCCTGGAAGGTTACTTAGAGAAGCCCAAGGGGTGACTGAGTAGACGGGACAGTGGTATGCCGAGAGGGTGGGGACTCACACGGTCACGCCTCTTCTCCATCACTGGAGCTGTCCTCATCAACCCTGTGGGCTGCAGCAGGGTGAGCCGGGGTTAGGGGATAGGATGGTTTGAACAGGGAGTGCTGCTCTTGCATCTGAGTCACAGACCTTTGGGACCATCAGCATGAGAAAATGAATGTGAGCATCTCCAAGGAGAGCCTTGCGTCAACATTTAAAAAGAAACCGTTTGTCACAGTGCACCGTGTATATTCCAAGTCTTCAAAATATGGTTTGTGCCTATTAACACTAGCTCAGATGGGCTGACTTCCATGCAGCTGTCTATCATCTGTCACTGAAAACGTTTCCTCACGTGCCAAAGTCTCGTGTGCCCAAGATTTTCTTTATTTTAATTTTTCGCCCATTATTGAAAATCATCAGCACTTTTAAAAAAGAGATGTAGCATGTTTATAGATTCCATTCACATCATCTCTGTTACCAGAGGTGTACAAAGACTTTGAGAAAGCTCTAGATTGTTTTACACCTGTTTGTGTAAATTCGATTCCGTGGAAGTGTGTTACCAGAATGCTGGCTTTGTGTACAGGCGTTGAGTGAACTGTGTGACAGCGCCAGGCTCTCAGTAAACAAGGAGGCTTCTCCTGCATACATGCACTTATAACAGGTTTGTGGTTTCTCTCAGCCCTGTATATGAACATGTGCAGCAGAGACCCATCCTGCTCATTGGTCGACTTTATCCAATAGTTTTGTAGAAGAATCTTCAGAAAATGTAAGCTACATATAGACTCAGCGACAGCATACCACATAAGCAATGGGCCACTGAAGAGAGAAATTTAAAAGATTCTTAAAAATTAAAATAGAAATACAATTTATCGAAGTAGTTGCAGTAGTTGTAGACATGTTCATAGCAGCAAATTCCGACATTAGACGGTAGAGAGATTCCAAATAAATATTCTAGATACATCTCTAGGGTCAATCACAAGGATGAAAAACTAACCCAGAATGAGTAGGAGATTAAAAAGGAAAGCAACAAAGATCTGTGCAGAAACAAATGAACTGGAGACTAAAATAAACAAATATAAAATATAAAATGTAAATGAGATCGATGAGTTGTCAACTGTGCTAAGAAAAAGAAGGAAGACTCATTTAAATTGGAGACAAAAAGGAAGACACTGGAACTGATTCTACAGAAGCACCAAGGGTCCGTAGAAACAGTATAAGCAAAGAAAATTCAGGGCTGTCCGGGTTCATTTCTAAATCCCACTGAAATTTTAGAGAAGACTCAGGATCAATTCTTAGATATTAAAAAACAAAATCGAAAAGGAGCGTGGCGGTACCTGCACAGTGAAACCACACAAGGGCAGAACAGGGAAAATGAAGACCAGCAACCAACCAACCAACCAACCAACCAACCAACCAAGCAACCAACCCTTAGCGCTGCTCTGACTGTGAAGCTACACTAGGATACAATGAATGAAACCAATTAGCCAAGCAATCCACCACTCAACTAATCAACCAGCCCACCAACCAGCCATCAGATTCCCCCTGACAGTCAAACAACACAGGGACAAAGTAGAACAAATGATATCAACCAACCAAAGAACTTCGGCCCACTGTCTCAGTGAACACAGACACAATGGCTTCCGTCCAATGGTGGCAATGGAATCCATGAATAAGTCAAAAAGATTCCCCTCCATTGTATAGTTGGGTTTATTATAGAGATGTACGAGTGTTCTAACACACCTTAGTAGTGGAATATGGGACATCAAAAACCCAAAGAACAAAATCATATGATCATGTCAATAGATTCAGAAAATGGGATGCAGATCCAATAGAATTCAGCAGCCCTCAATGATAAAGCCCTTGGAAGGACACACTTCAGAGTGATCCAGACTGCATGTCACAAACTCACAACCCACACCAGGCAGACCGGGAAGGGCTGACAGCACATCCTTAAGGCCCAGGAAGAAGACAGGGGTGTCTGCTCTCACCTCTCATACTCAATATGGCACTGGAAAATTCAGCAGAACAATGAAAAGGCACACGTGTAAGAAGGGCCAATCAAATCACGCCTGTTTACAGACTGTTTCTGCATATGGAACTCCACTGCAGGAGTGTCGACTTGCAGAACAGACGCAGCACAGGTGGGTCAGCACCACAGGTTTTGGTCTCACATTTAGTTTTTGCTTGTTTGTTTATTTTGAGCTAATTTTCACACAAAGCTGTAGGAGTTAAGCTCCGTACATCTTGGACACTTCCGCCAAGAATAACTTGGCCATAGGAAGACGGAATGGTGTCTGGCCACTGCGTCCTGTTATCACTCTGTTTTGAAGCCGGTGCTGTGCTGTTTGACTCATGATAGCTCTGTCATGTCTTGATATCATAATTCACTCGTTTTGGTCAATTATTACCTTAGCAATTTGGGGGTCTTTTAAAAAAAATCTTTATATAAATTTTAATTGAAATAGAACTTCATCACTTTACCCCTCCCCTTTCCTTCCTCCAACCCCTCCCAGGCCTCCCTTTCAAATCGATAGCCTCTTTCACTTTGGTTGCTCTTGCTTATATATGTGTGTCTGTTTGTATATGTAGTCACGAATCTGTAAATGCAAACTTCTGAGTTTGTTTTGCTGTTTGTGTGTGTATGGTTTCGGGGATGACTACACTGCAGCACCCTGAATACGAATACAGATATTCCTGAGGAGGAAATAATGAAAATGGTCGTGTTCATGATAATGACTGAAAGATAAAATACCCAATGCAAGCAAGGAAGTAAAACCATCCACAGCCAACACCGGGAGGCTGCCGACAGAGATTGCGGAGGGAATCAAAAGGACAGACTGTCACGTTGCACATTTGAATGGTTAACAGTCTTCTAATTTTATGCGTATGAAATTTAAATGTCCATGCTGCTAAGATGACTCACAGACTCAAGGCAGTCTTCATCAAAATATCAGCGGCTTTTTTGTAGAGCTCACACGGAAGCATCAGACCCTCAACGTTGCCATTGTTCTGGTCTGGTTTAAGCGGCCGTTTCCACGAGAAGCTTTCCCAGCGGACTTCTCGGTACTCTGGCTCTTTCAGTCTTTCTGTTACCTCTTCCACGGTGTCCCTGAGCTACAGATGAGGGAGCTGTGATGTAGAGATACTCGCTGCCATTGTTCTTGCCAGCGGATTCTTCAACGGCAATATGAATGGACATGGTAAAAAATGTCTCGGGGTCCCACCCTCAGACAGAGAAGTACAGGCAATTAGTTGGGAGGTTGCTGGGAGAGGAAGAATTATCCTCTTCTAGGGATGAGTCTCCTTGTTGGCTATCAGTACAGAGTGGTCAGTCCAGAAATCATATACACACAAACAGCAAAAACAGACTCAGCGGGTTGAATTTATATATGTGTAAACATCTATAAGTGTATATTATGTATATGCACACACATATATGCATATAACAACAAGAACCAAGGTAAAACAGGCTATTAATTCTAGAGGCAGCATGAAGAAAGAAAGAGCAATAAAGTGATGTAATTATGTTTTAATTAAAAATTTAAAAAAGACCATAGGTAGCTAAAGCAACATTGACCAAAGTGAACAAAGGTGGAGACATCATGCTTCCTAATTTCAAGACGTAGAGCAGATCTGTCCTGAGTCAAACAGCATGATGCTGGCTTCAGAACAGACCGATAGAAGAGAACAGAGCAGCTGGAAATCATTCCATCCATTCACAGCTAACTTACGCTTGACAAAAATGTCCGAGATATACATAGAAGAGAAAATGGCTCTTTTAATAAATAGTGCTGGAAAAACTAGCTGTCTACATATAGGTGATTAAAGTGTAGCTCCCTACAACGTCATATAAAAATCAGATCAAACTGGAGGACCTAAATGTGAGATCAGAAGCTGTGGAAATGATAGAAGAAAAATGTCAGGAAAATGTCTCAAAAGTCAAAGCCTTTCCACGGTGTAGGTACTGCAGGATGAATTGGGCGTCCACTGAAGGATGAGTTGGTACCTGCAAAGAGGGTGTTAAGGGCATCTCCATTGCTCTCAGAGTAACACAGGGAAACTTATCCAGGACTCCAAAGGTATTAGACCTGAGAGGCACCCCTCTCCCCCCCAGGAAGAATGGCGATTTCAATGGTAAGCTGCACTTGTGAGGGGCATCATCCAGAAGCCATGCCAGGCCAGGTGCTCACAGACACCAAAGGCCCAGTGTTAATCAGCATCATCCTGCTGATTGCCACTGAGGGGCATAGCAGATGGGACCTTCGAGAAGGGGCCCACTGCTCCCTAAACCCCTCTTCACCACAGGCCCCAAAGAGGCTCCAGATGGATATTTTGTGTATTTGGATGGAGTACTCCTGTGTTACTCCCGTAACACAGATGCTAGGCAGTTGGGAGGGATCAAATTAAGTTGTGCAGAGTCTAATGTCCAAACCTGCACACAAAACTCAGGGGAAAACCAAGCATGCTCTTGGAAATGTGATGCCCACACATAGATTTCTGTTGCTGCACTCTAGTCTTCTTCAGAAGCCGCTCCCTGGTGTAGATCAAGCCCCTAGACGTATCCAGATCATGCGGCAGCATTGTGGAAAAGGAAACCTCTGACTAGTAGGTTAGCGTGCTCTTCTCAGAGGCCTGTTCTTAACAAGCCCAGCAGCAAGCCTCAGATGCACATTTCCAATGCTTTATTCATCCTGAGCAGCACGTGACTCAGAAGCAAAGGTGCCAGTGTTAGGGCCTCTTAAACCCTAAAGTGAGCATTGCTCATTTCCTGCTGGGACCACGCTAGCCAGCCTGGGTCATGGGCAGGCGGTCTCTTACTTGAGGTCGATGCCTCTGAATGTCTTTCCCCAGAGACATGCTGCAGACCCAGGAGCCCATTCCTATGCACTCAGTGGGAAGGGAAGATGGGTGTGCGTCCCTTCCTCTCCCTTTCTCCTCCTTTTCTCCTCCCTCCCCTTTATTTCCTAAACAAGCTAAGAATTTTTATAATTCATCACCTGGCTGACAGATGAGTCCTGCTGGAGAATATTAGAAAATGTCTCAAATCTCATATATATGCTAATGGTATGCCAAGACCGGCCGGTGGTGTGCCGGAGTTTTTAATCTGTCTTGGCCAGTGTGGAAAGTAGAGGAGACAAGTCACAGCCCCCGACAATTTATGATCAAACAACTGAATTGTAAAGGAAGAGGGACGCGCAGAAAAGAAGAGTAATTTTCTGATTTAACAGCGTTGTTACTACAAATAAAGAAATCTTGATTTTGACTGCTCTCGACATTAAATGAGTTTCCTGTGCCTGGTGCTGCGTTTTTCATTTTCAGATCCCTATAAAGCGCCCTGCTTAGATGCAGGTGATAGATAAGGAAGTGACTGGGTATGGAAATCAAATGTGTATAATAAAGACATCTTCTGTTTATTAAATAAACACGTGTAGATTACTTCTGTGGGGGATGCACTGATAATTCTTCATTGTGTTCCCCCCCCCCTTTTTTTTTACAAGTCACAAAGAATCTTATTTAACAACTAGAAATGCCAGAGCAAAGCTCCTCTCTTTATTACCTTTCCATCGTCCGGATCAGGTCTGAGACTCACAGCCATGCTGGATTTAGGCTTTCTGGTCCCACAACGCTGTGCATCGTTTCTGTGCAGCAACATGGACGCTGTGGTAATTTGGGGGGACTGCACCATTATGTTGTGCTTGCCTGAATTTCCACACAGCGGATTGGAAGCAGAAGGGACAGGTACAGGAACATGTTAGTAAATGCAAAATGTGTGGCGCTGAGTTGCACTTGCTCCTTGTAACCGAGAAAGGGATTACGAGGGACATGTAACAGAAAGGGCCATGTCCCCGAGCTGGGCTGACTGAGGCCACTCACGACTCCTGGCTCTGTTGGTGCTAGAACTGACCGAGGATAACCAGAGGAAGCTGGAGACATGAGTGCAATCATGGGTTCGTTCCTGCAGCTTCCGGGAGATGTCTGCATTAGCATAGTTTTGAGACTGTCTCCCAGCACAGTGGCTCACTTCTCCAGGCTGCCTCCTCCCTTAGGTTTGCAATGACCCTGTTTTTGTGGCTTCAAGCTAGCAGGTCAGCCTCAGTTGCTGTGAAAGCTCCATTGCCAGTTACTTCAGTGTTAGTCCTGTGTGTGCTTCCTGCAGGAGGAATAGCAGAGACTGTCATAATCTCCCCAGAGGGGGGCTGCCAGCGGGGTCTGAAATGCTGTCGTGTAGTGCGGGGCATTCGATAGAATGACCAGTGCCACGATGTTCTGGTGACGTAGCAGAACGCTTGGAAGAAGGTTTTGCTATTTTGTTTTCTCTAAAAATGCAGAATGGCACTTGGACTAGGTTTGTGTTCCCACCCCAGGTGTGGCAGATGTTTATGAGCTGGATTTGGAATGCTTGATGCAGGTGGCTATAATCTGGTCAGGTGCAGTCGTTCTGGCACGTGTGGCTTGTCTTGGGATTGCGTGCTGCTTGGGCTTATGGGAGCTCTCGGTTTAGGGTATAAAAAGGTCTGAATCTTGAGAGCCAGGGTGGGTGCTGGTTGGTGTGTCTTGGTTGGGTTGTCTGTCCTTAGTGTGTTGATTCTCACAAAGGTCGGAGAGATTGAATTTACAGATTCTGAGCTGAGACGCTAGTCTGACTCACTGTCAACTAGTCCTCTTCAAGCTTTGGACAGCTTAACAGAGATTTCTACCTTTCTTTCATTTTATATCAAGGCCACCTGCAAAATGGTGAAAACTTCTTTCTATCCTTCCATTCTTTTTCCCTAAATTGAGGGTAAAAGATTGTACTGTAACAGAATGACCCACAGATCTCCAAACCCTCCCATAGACATGACAACATAGGCAATTCCAGGCTGTTAATGACACCCCCGTTCATAACTTCAGGAGAGTAGGGGGCTCTATTAGTAGTTACTTGAAGCACTCCACATTGGTGCTGGTCCAGCAGAGTCTGATGTCTGTCATCTAATTCCCAGTCTCACCTAGGTGGACAGGCTAGTACCAGAGCTCAAGCCTTCACACCCAGCACACACACTGAAGACAAAAAGTTGCAATCAGATTCCAGTCCAGGGACTGTGGCTGTGGCCTGGGCCATACCGAGAAATAAGTGTGTCATCATGGTGTTGAGCCATGAGCAACCTAAAACAAGGTCCATTTGTGTCAGGTGTCCTGGTGATCAGGAGACAATGTCCAGCGTGTTGGGTGTGAGTCTTTCTACAGTAACAATGTACAGCTGACCTTCCCAGAAGAGCATTTTGTTCCATCAGTGTCACAAACCTTGCTGAAGGAGGAACATGCCCAGCACAAATACATGGCATTTCATCAGCTGTGTTAGCTGACACAAATGAGCTTCGGCGGTCCTGGAGGGTGAAGGCCTCTCTCTGCCCGGGACACAGAATCAACAACTGTCCTTTGGGGTCGTGAGTCGTACGCATTGACTGTTTTTCTTTTTGCTGTGACAAAATAATTGGACAAGAAGCAGGTTAAGAGGGAAGGTTTTTCTGCGGCTCACAGTTTTAGGGGTTATAGCTCAGTGCAGTGGAGAACAGTTCAACACAGTGGGGAAGGCAGCAGGAGTGTGAGTAGGCTTCTCACACTGTGCTCACAGTCAGGAAGCAGAGAGCGAAACATCAAGGCTTGCCCTCTACGGACCATTTCCTCCAGTAAGATCCTACCTCCCAAAGGCTCCCCAATCTTCCAGAAGAGTGCCATCTGCTGGAGACTAAGTGTTCATACACATGGGCTTTAAGAACATTTTATTTTCAAACCACAATATTTTTGTCCTGGATTCCGCAGGCTTATGGCCATCTCATGCTGTGTTCATTCTGCTTCAGAGGTCCCTGTAATCTTTAACAGTTCTAACGCTATTCAGAAGTCCAAAGTCCAAGTCTGTTCTGATACTCAAAGCAGTATCTTAACTGCTATCCTGGCTTAATAATATAGAAAAAATAGTCACACACATTCAATATATGTCATAGAATAAATGGTCCCACGAATAAATTAGAGGGACAGGAGGACAGCTAGGAAAGATTACAGTAAAATAAGACCCAGACTCAGCAAACACCAAACCCTGCAGCTCCATGCTCAGCACCTGGGGATTATGAAGGAACTATCTGGGCTTCAGTGGTCTTGGGCACTCCTAATCCTCTGTCTCTACTGCTTTCAGCATGTGTGACCTCCCTTGGATTGACTTCACCCCATGACTGCAGCTTTCCTTGGCAGACATGTCATGATCCTGGCATGACCTGCATCTTGGGGCTTCCATTACAAATTAATGTCCACCTTCACAGCTTCCTGCAATGGCCCCTTGGGCCTTCTTGCAGATAACATAGCCCTACCACACATTGCCTAGGCTCAGAAGTTTTCTGGAACCCTGCTGCCAGTGTCTATGACTGCTTCACTATTGTGTTTTGCACGTCTGCAGGACCAGCACATGTAGATTCTGCTCCCACCTCCAAATATAATCTGACACTCTATCCAGCTTTCCTCCCTGTTCCTTGGTGGCATAATCTAAGAAAACACTTCTCTACGTAGCTATTTCCAGCAGAGATCCCCTTTCAAACGAGTTTGCGTATTGACATTTTTATGAGTTGAACCCTTCAATGAGGGCCTCTCCCTCAGGGACCCTCTCTTTGGTCCAGCCGCAGAGCACCAGGCTTTCCTTTAATGGTGCTTACCTCTTTGACAACTACAGCTGCTTTCTTAACACCCGCCTTGTCTGCCACTTCAACACACCCTCAGTCCTTTCCTCACAAAACTGTGCATTTCTCTCCTTTATAAGATTGTCCTTATAAATAGAAGACATGACACAGCGGGATTACCCAGACCCGAAGTCTATACATCTCAGCAAATGTCTACACAGAACGGCCGTTCTGAAACTGTGAAGCTTCACATTAGATTCTACACTTTGACTGTCAAGTATGTTTTTGTGCACGTTACCCAGAGAAACCTCAAACCCTAAAGCCAAAACTGAAAAATCCATGAGAATTAAAACTAGAAAAACAATTAGCTTTCCATTCTCTCCTATGGCTCGTCCAACCCGTACGTGTCCCGGGTCTTTCTGCTCCACCTGCAGCCTCTCTCAGTGTAGAGCTGGCTAAGACCCATGAGCAGCAGACATCTCACGACCTGAACAGTATGTTGTCTTGAAATTTCTTCCACCAAACAAATTAGTCTATCACTCTTGAATCCAGCCTCATTCAAGGATTCAGGACATGGTCAGACTTTAGCCAGATTCTTGACAGAATGTAACAATATAGTCCCAGTTTCTAAAAGAACTCTTATTTCCCACTGAGCTCTAAGAAGCCAGGCCCTCATGGTCCATAATTCTTTTGATGTTCAGGTCATCTGAATTTTTAGCATTACTTAAGCTCTACTTCTCTGGTTTCAAATCCAAGGTCTTCCATATTCCTTCCATCAGCCAGTTCAAAAGGCCCAAGAACCCTGTATTGAGTATATACTGTCTTTTTTCATGTCTTAGATTTACTGTCAACTTGACAAAGTTGACTTCTGAGAAGGGAGTCTCAGTTGAAGGATTGCCTAGATCAGATTAACCTGTGGGCATGTCTGTAAGGGATTGAGGAAGGAGGCCCAGTCCAATGTGGGTGGTACCATTCCCTAGACAGGTGGCCCTAGGCTGTATAAGAAAGGTAGCTAAGCATGAGCCAGCAAGCAGTGTTCCTCCATGGGTTCTGCTTCAGGCTCCTGCCCTGATGTCCCTCAATGACAGATTGATCTGGTAGAGTAAGTCAAAAATTTCTTTTTCTTTCCCAAGTTAATTTTGTTTAGAGTGTTTTATCAAGCTAACAGAAATCAAACCGGAACACCCTTTTAAAATTGGCTTTATTACAGGCTCTGAGATCCCTTCTCCAAGGGATCCAATACTGTAAAGGTTTCATTGTCCATCTTGCCACCACAGATGGGAGACAGACACCAGCGGGCCTTCCATGGGGAGAAGTCTGACTCCTGCCAAGACTCATCTCTGTTTTTGAGGTGGCTGCTGCATGGCTGGGACCCCAGCTTCTCTCAGTGCTGGACAAGGTAAAAAGGACATTTCCTGAGAAAGGCATGCATGTGGCTGGCTGAAGAGCTGTAGGTTAAGTGTTATTGATTTTAGAATGGGAGGCCTATTTCCTGCAGTGCGATCAAGTGACAGGTTAGTTCTCACTGAATTAGTTTTTGTTGTGTTGTGTGTGAATTTCAGGTGAGAATAATTGGCCTGGGAAGGTAGCCGCGCTGTCTTAGCATGATGAGACTGGGGACAGTGTGGAGCCACCTCCAGGAGAAAGACTTGTTATTTTGAAGTCTTTTTTCACTTATCAAGAGAACACTTAGACTCTGCTCGCAGCCAGCAGCAAAAAAGTTAGGTGAGCAGGTGGGTGGAGTGTTGCTGGCCCCTGCTGTTTACCTGAAACTGGAAGGCAGCTTTTTCACCCCCTTGCCCCATGCTGGCCAGGGTTACATGCTCCGACTTCAGTGAGAACCACAGGCAGCCACCACCTGCTGGGCCTGAGGCTGTAGCTGGAGTGTACTGGTAGTCATTTTCCAAACCTTACAGGATGTATGAACACAAGAGTCACTGCAGAATTTGAGGAACCAGCGCCAGGCACCAAGCTGAAGCCAGGACAAACCAACCAGGTCACCACAGATCCCACAGGGGGTCGAGTCTGTGCTTCTGTTGCTTCTACTAGCAAAGACCCAGTGAGAAGTGACAGCCATTTCAAAGGACACATCAGAACTGAGATACTCTTTGTCAGAACCATTTCTTTCCTTGGAGTCTCTAGGGTATAATACAGAGAGGGGGCACTGTTTCTTTCACATTGTTTATTTTTTAAAAGAATTTTCTTTATATATATAAAAAGGTGTGTGTGTGTGTGTGTGTGTGTGTGTGTGTGTGTGTGCACACGTGCACATGTACATATGACTGCAAATGCCCTCAGAGGCCAGAAAATGGTGTTAGATCTCCTGGGGCTGGAGTTACAGGCTGTTGCAAACCACCTGAGGTAGGCACTGGCGATGAAACTTGGGTCCCCTTCAAGAGTAACAAGTGTTCTTAATTACCACGTCATCTCTCCAACCTCCATACCAGGTTTTAGGTCAGTGTTCTGCTGATGGTACACAGTACATTTCTTGGTGTGGTGTTCAGGAGTCCAGATCTAGATCTAGGAGCGGTAGATGCTGGAGACCCGGACATCCTGGGGAGCCTAAGGCAA
The DNA here is from genome assembly GCA_026225945.1 of Cricetomys ansorgei. Taxonomy (NCBI): domain Eukaryota; kingdom Metazoa; phylum Chordata; class Mammalia; order Rodentia; family Nesomyidae; genus Cricetomys; species Cricetomys ansorgei. The sequence continues at coordinate 4,560,666 of JAMJFZ010000239.1, read as the reverse complement.
CTGCTTTACATGGTGTCCTGCAGATCTGTCAAGAGTGAACCAGGGCCAAGTCAGACATGGCAGGACTTGGGGGCCACACTGGCCTGGCTTCTGGAATCTACAGCTCTGGTCCATTGCACTACATGTAACTCCCAGAGTTCTAAACCTCTCTACTCATCTACACAGGGTATTTGTTTTATTTTTAGTTCAGTTCTAACAATAACCTTTCCTGCTATGTCTTGTCTTCCTTCTTTCCACTTAACCCCAAGGGGGAAGAGACTCCTAGCCTAGGCTCCTTTGGGTTTCAGGCTATACAGGGTCAGCACTGGGGGAGTTAGATGCGAGGAGTAAGCTCCTGCTTCCAGGTGTCCTGTCTTCTAGGGGGTGGCCTTGCCTGATGGGAGAGGAGCTCTAGGTGAGCAGACCCACACACCTGTTTCTTACTCCAACTTGGGTCTTCCTAGAACTCCAGTGTTCTGCTGCAAAAATGGACCTGGCACCATCTAGTGGCAACATTTCTGAACAGCAGATACAAGTGTCCAGGGCCCCAGAACCTGACAGTCCCTCCCTCCCTCTCTCCCTCCCTCCCTCCCTCCCTCCCTCCCTCCCTCCCTCCCTCTCTCCCTTTTTTCCTCCCTCCTTGCCTCCCTCCCTTCCTCTCTCCCTACCTCCCTGCCTTCTTCCCTCCCTCCCTCTTTCCCTCCTTCCCTCCCTCCCCCTTCCTTGCCTCCCTCTTTTCTTCTTCCCAGTTGGGTCTCTCTAGGCTACCTCCTAAACTTAAGGGATTCTCCTGCCTCAGTCTCTAGGACCACAGGTGTGTGCCGCTGTGTCTAATTCAGCTTTACTCCCTGTTGGTTCATCTGATGCTGCCCTGGGACTCCGAGCAGAGAATAAAAGCCATCAGGGCTTCACTTGGTCTCTTGAAGCCTAGAGATGTTCACGACTCAGAAAGAAGCCTAGAATCCACACAGTCCAATCCCTCTTCCACAGTTTGCTTGTTGGCAATCCATAGTTTCCTGCCTTCCATCTGTGGTCATGTTTGGGTCATGCCACTCAAAGAGGAGACCCGGGCACAGAGGGTTCAGAGGTCTGCTGTGCTCAGCCACCAAGACAGACTGGGACTGTGCTTGTTCTGGAACGAGCCTGCAGTCCTCACTGGCCCTGTGTTAGAGCCTTTCTACCTCTCCCCTGACATCCCATCTCTCTTTCCTTATCCTTTCCCCTGACAAATGTTTCTGATCACTCACTGTATGTACTCGTGCATGTACCGCACACACAAGCATGGCAAATCTCAGGATACAGGACCAAAGCTGCTGTGTGGAGTCCAGTCAATATGCAGACAGAAGAGGGAGGCTGTAGGGACAGTGGTACAATTGTCACAGTATATCTGACAGGGACAGACACCCCTCCCCCCCATATAGACTGTCACTAAGGAGCATAAAGTGTAGCTGAGGGTTGCGGATCCAGGATGGAGCTGCAGATACAGAACTTCTGCTCTGGGGAGCCTTTCCTCCCATCTCACAGCCTTGCTTGTCTCCCGTCAGCCAATCTCCTCCTGTTAAAGATGTCCCCACGCAAGCATGAAGGAGCGCTTGTGGCAGCACTCCAGGCAGGGCAGCCACAGTGCAGAGCCACAGACAAACCAGCGAGAAGTGACTTCATTTCTTCCAAATCTGTCCACTATGTCCTGGGACAGGAATCAAAATCAGCAGCTCACAGTCCATCTGGGACAGCTGGGGAGTGCTTCTGAGACATGACCAGGTGACTGGACCTCTCTGTAGTCAGGAGGCAGGGACCTATCAACACACCACGGAAAGTCCTTCCTGCAAGGGGGTATGTGGACAGAGGGAGCCATTGGTCGTATCTGGCAATGCCCCTGGTGCTGCTGACCTCAGCTGAAACTGTGATGGGTCCAACTATTCCCTCAGAAACTCAATTATGTCTCACTGATACCATTTTTCCAGAGAACAATGCTGCCAGCCCTTGGTGTCAATATTTGCCAAGCTCTGGGCTTTGCATGGCGATGTGCAACCATTGCTTAGGCAGAGGGTAGTGATGAGTACTCAGGGGTTGGGGAGGGGGTATCCACACTCCTCCAGTTGTATCCAGTCAGCAGCTCTGGAAGTGTGAGCTGTACACTCTGAGTTCTAAGTTTTTAACTTCAACGTTGTCTTTTTAAATCAAAAGTAGGCAAATCCCGTGTAATGTGTCTGACGCCTATTTATTACAGCTTCCCTCGGAAGCAATTTCCAACCCGATGTGCCACCGCCCGATTATTATTAAAGAGTTAAGAAAAATGGGGCGTAGGAGATCAAGATTAGATTTTTTCCCTGAGATGTAGCAGCAAAATGAATAGTGCATTATGAGAACATTAAGAAAGCAATAGAGTTTAAACTATTAAACAGATAGATGTCAATTGGAAGATGCCGGGTGGTTTGTTTTTTAGCACTCCACTGTCAGAATTATGAAGTAGGAGCAGTGCGGGGCATGGTTTAAAACAATCGAGTGGGAAGCTGTACATAAAGGAAAATGAATCAGTTTGGGAGTAAGGCCCATCGTGAAAACAATTATTTATTCTTGTCTTTCTAATTTGAAAAACAAAACCACAGCAATATAGTGAGCAGACAGGAGTTTCTCTCCCCCTGTGAGGTGACAGGCACAGTGTAAGCGAGATTTGGATTTACCTGTAAAGGAACATTGCTGGTAGAAGAAAGGGTCCTCCTGGCTCTCCCCAGAACCACTGCTCTGCAGTCCCTGCTCCTTGAACTTGGGACACATGAAGCCCACGTTCTTTCCCAGTGCCTGTGAACACTCACTGTGAGGTAGTGTTCCACTTTAGCCGTGCACAGTGAGCTCTGGGCTTTGTCTTTCCTGACACTCCGAGGACTACAGAGAATGGAAACAAATGCCCCAAAGAATTCAGTGCCTCTGGTCATGGTGGCTTCCAGAACATGATGACATCAGATACCACAAACTGTGAGGTTATAAAAAGCCCAGTTGCCTTTACTTCTGGCTCTGGACACTGAAAGGTAAGATGAAGGTGTGGCAGACCACACTCCCTTCTCTGGGTGTGGAGACTCTGTTTCCCTTCCTCTCCTATACTCGGGCAGCCCTGGGTGTCCCTGGGGCTCAGAGTTATCACCCCAGCCTCAGCCTTCTGGGAATGGGCCCTTCTCTTCTGCAAGGCTCTGTCCCAGGCTCTCTGCCTTGTTGCTAACATTGATCATGTCAGCACTGGGTGACCCAGAAAAACACCTTGAGTCAGCCTATAACTCACTCATATTTCTCCCACAAAGAAGGGCATCTTCCTTTTCCACGGGGTTATGGTTATGGGTGATTGAATATATCATTGGCTGGGGGCTGGAGTGGTGTTTTCTAGGCTAAATGTCTTCTCTCCTTTTGTCTACAAATTTTGTCTACATCTCCCCTCTAAACCAAATGTTATGCATACTTACAGTTTGATGTATCCTGATATAATACGAGCTGACCAGTGTGACCCTGGCTCTGCAGTGTGGCTAGCTATTATCTGAAAAATGTCCTAGTCATGAATTCTATTTGTTCACTGTTTCAGATGTGTCAGGAGTAAGCTCTAAATGGCTGGGGCCCCTGCCCAGGACCTGTCTGGCTGTAGTCTATCCCACTCCGGAGTGCAAGATCTCCCTCTAGCCACATGGGTGGTAGAATCCAGCCATTTGTGGAACTGAGATGTTGGTCTTTTTTTGTTGTTCAGTTCCTAGGAACCCTGAAGTCCTCTGCGCCAGCTGTCCAGATCCTCACAGAACCAGTCTTCAAGGCTCTAGGAAGAGATGATCACCCCTTTCTTGACAGCATCAGCTGGGACTGGGTACCACTTCACAAGCAGCCCACAAACAAAGACAGAGATCACACAGAGTATAGTCACTGGGTGTTTGGTATCCTGTCTGCAGTAATGGTTCCCATGTCATTTGTTTGCCTGACATGCCCATCATGCCAAAGCCTCCAGGAATCTCCTGCCACCATCACCAGATCATCAGTGTGTCCCCTCAGGAATGGAGTGATACAGCAGTAGCTAATCACACGCCTCCTCTCCAATCCCTTTTGTGGTCAGACATCATTGCCCAGCTTGGTGACAGAGCATGATTGTTCATCAAGACAAGCTGGACAAAGATAGACCCACAGCACAGGTTTGTAACCTTGACTGCCCACCCCCATGCTGTACCCTTGCCTCCAACCTTCACACCTCCCATGTATAACTCCTCCCAACTCCTTCTCCCAGAAACACAGTCTCCTTACCAGATCCTTCCAAGCCAATGTCCTCAGCACAAGACCTTCAAGACTTCTTGATTTCCACTGTACTGTGATTCTTCCATTTTAAGGACTCCAGTTTGTTTTTGAGAAGTGTCCTTTGTAACTACAGAAGACTTGACTTTGGTCCTGCATCCCTTCTGATCCCTGGTCTAGGGTTGAGCTGGACATCTAAAGGTACTTGTTCCTGCTTATCTCCTGATCTTAGCGTGCTGGAAGCATCAAACAACCCCATGGATCTTTTTTCCTTTCTTTTTATACCTATTATAAATTTATTTCTTTTTTCTTCCCTCCTTCAATACATTCAGACCCCAGCCTCCTCTCTCTCACCTCCTTCCATCTCCCTGAGGTCTGCCCACCACTCCGTTTCTCCCAGAAAAGAGCTGGCTCCCTAGAGTTACCGCTCGATCAGGCATAACAAGATGGAACAAGGCCGGCACAAGCCCCTACATCAAGGCTGGACAAGGCAACCCAGCAGGAGGTAAAGGGTCCCGAGGGCAGGTAGAGGGGTCAGAGAGTCCCTTTCTCTAACTTTTAGGAGGTCTACAAGAACACCAATCCAGGCAACCTCAAGATATATGGAAGAGGCCTAGCACAGCCCCATGAAGGCCTGGTGTCTGCTGCTTCGGTCTCTGTGAGCCTCTGAGAGTCCTGATCACTTGATTCCATGGGCGTGTTCTCCTGGTATCCTTGACCCCTCTGGTCTCCACAATCCCTCCTTCCCCTGTTCTGTGAACCCCATAATTCTTATGCTCTGTGCCCACAAGTGCACTCGCACTCAGGTGGCTAGTGCTGGCCCTGGGCTCAGCTGGCCAGTGGGGCAGCAGTTAAGATGATCCAGGGACCAGGAGAGAGGCAGGATTCATCTGAATTGCTGTGAAGAGACAATCAGGCATCTGCATCTCACTGAGTGCTGACACCTCTTCTTGCTCAGTCTGAAACGAAGGACCAAAATGGAGTCTGAAGTAAGGGTCAGGGTTGCATCTCACAAAACAGGCTTCTCCAGATCTTTCGTTACCTCTGTCTCCCTGAGTTTTCCTTCCGGCCTCTCAACAGCAACTGAGCCAAGTGAACGTTCTGAAGTCAAAATGCTTAAAAACAGTTTGCCTTCCACAGAGGGGAAGCATGAAACCATTTCTACGTCGTAGCGCAGGTGAGCAAAAGGATCTCCTCATAGAAGTGTTCTGCTTGCTAGAATGCTTTACCAAGTGGTGGTTTGAATGAGAACGCCCCCCACCTCCATTGATTCATATGTTTGAATGCTTGGTCCCTAGTTAGTGGAACTCTTCAGAAAGGATAGTCTTGCTCTGTCTCTGCCTGTAACTTGTAGCTCAGATATGAGCTCTCCACTACTGCTCCAATGCCGTGCCTGCCTGCCTGCTGCCAAGCCGAGGATGATCATGGACTAACCCTCTGAAACTGTAAGCAAGCCCCTAATTAAACGAATCCTTTAAAATTTGCTCTGGTGATTGTGGATCAGCACAGCAATAGAACAGTAACTAAGATGACCAGCTCTCCTGGATGGCCAGCCTCTACTCCCATTCCAAGTGGAAAGTGTTTCAAGTCATGTCAGGATGCAGGTCCTGAGTTCTTGCTACCGAGCACCAGTTCATCTGTAGCCACAAGATGTTCTTAGCAGTGACCAAGTCTCACCTGATGCCAGTCAGGCCTCTGTGACCACAGGAGAGAGGGAGGAAGTCCAGAACACCCCAGCAGGAGGTTCCCAGACACTGAAGCCTGCTTCTTTGTGGAAGAGAGCCCAGAGCCACTCCATGGGGCTTACAAGCACAGGCTGTGTACAGGGAAGGTCTCTGCAGTCCTCCTGACAGCCTAACACAGCTCAGACTTGGAGCATCTTCTAACAGAGCTCAACCAATAAAGTTATCATGGAATTATCATCAACTGCTCTTGAAATATTAATCCTTACCTCTGGGCTGTCTGCAGCCGAGTGTGGTATTCCATCAGGAAGTGAGAGCAGATCTTACAGGTGGGAGGGAGCATGGAGGATGATAGACAGCCTGAGTATTGGAACTCTGGTAACCTGGGTTACATGCAGAAGTCATGTGCCCACTGGCAGGACTCATGTGCTCAAAGCGGGAGAGATGAACCCATTCATGTCTGCTGTGGCTCTGAAGCTTCCGGGAAAGCAAATGACATCTAAGAAACAGCAGGAGGATGGAGCCGAGATGTGTGGCAGCCATAGCCAGTGGTGCCATCAGACCGGGTGCTGTGCAGGGAAGAAGCCCACGGTGTTCTCCCAGAACCATGTCCAGTGATGAAGACAGCTTATCTAAATTGCCCATAAACTCAAACAGGAAAAGGATGACCAAGTGCTCATTCTCTCCTGCTATGCCACCCAGGTTGGGTCTGATGTCCACACTGCTTAGACATCTGGACCCAGAGGGCTCAAGGCTGGTAATTTCACAATGAGGCTCTTTGGGGACAGCAGGGGAGAATAAAAAGTTGTCTAGACAATGGCTTCAGGAAAGGGAGCTAGTGATGACTTTATATGATGGTGGGGACTTGGGGAAAACACAGGAGCTTTGGATTGACTCTTCCCCAGGCAGAAGGAGGAGAGGAACTCTCACTTTCTTGTTTGTCTGGCACATAAAAGAGGGGAGTCTGGAGAGCAGTCAGGGGCAATAAAGCTGGAGTCAGTTCTCTCCTGCTGCTCCTGCCTTCACACTGGGAGTGTTGGCAACGCCTTTCTCAGTGCCCAGCCCGTGTTTCCTTTGCACATAGACAGCTACACCTCATACATACATACATATATATATATATATATATATATATATATATATATATATATTCTTCTTTCTACTCAACTACCTATCTGTTCATGCTTCCACTAACTCATTCATCTTCTCTATAAATTGTTTAAAATGATCTATTTAGATATCTATGTATTTGTGTGTGGGGGAGGGTAGGTATGTGTGTGTGTGTGTGTGTGTGTGTGTGTGTGTGTGTGTATGTGAATGCACGCCATGATGCATGTGTGGAGGCCAGAGGACAACATGGAGAAGTTGGTTCCCACTTTCTATCTAGAGATTAAACTCAGGTTGTTGGGCTTGGCCATCTTACTAGCTCTATCGGTTCTCTTAGAGTGTTATAAGGGAATTACCTGTCTCATCCGCACTGAATTTGCGTTTTTGCTCAGTGTATATTAGAGTGGAGTTTGTCTGATGCTCTACCTGACTCTCCTGGTGATGGATCGGTACTTCACTCTAGGGGTAGCTACACGAGTGACTCTGTTCCCCCTGGCAGACCATCCATGTGTCTGGCAGATATACTGGTGGGACACTTTGGGAAATGTAACTCAAAGGATATTGTGAATTTTGATGACTATTGGGTCTTTTCAGACCTCTGTTCTTCAGCACACTGTGACCCAAAGGTCATCACAATTCTGTCTTCTGCGACCTGAACCTACTGTGGGAGAGGCAAAGGGGCAGCCTGCTGATGGGGAGTGCGAGAGTCTGTGCGGCATGGTCTGCAAGTTGGTGTCTCTTGGAATATAAACCACAAGTTCTCACTTGCTGCTCTGAGCAGCAGTTCCCTCTGTCCGGTGTCATCATTATACACAGCCCAGCAAGGTCCAGAGGACTTTCTGCAACCATGCTAGATGAACTAATGGCTCGCCCATGACAGTTTCTGGAATGTTTGCTGTATTGGTGTTTCTGAGATCGTAAGCTCAGGATCTGCAGCTCCTTCTTTGATGGGTGCTCATGTTGTGTCTGCAAAACCTCCTCACAGAAGGGCTAGTTGTTCCTTTTCCACTCGAAACTCTGCTTTTATAATTTATATTCTCATGCTTAAGTTGGCATCACAGCAGGGACTTGTGTTGTAAGGTATGACACATTTGGTCACTTTAGTTCATCTACTTAGTAGGTAGGTCATCTCAACACTCTAGGGATTCTGGGATCTTCCGCCTGCTCATATGCTCCCCCAATTTCTCCACTACTCATCTGCATTGGGCCTCTAGTCTGAGGTCTTGTTTCATGCTTGCCACACACTGCATTCACTGGGGCTTTATATACTTTTATGGTTTGTACTTAGAGAGCTGCTAGCTCCTCTCAACTGCTAACTCTTTACTCAGAAGTCTCCTATTTAAAAGTATTTATATTTCTGAAAGATCTTTAGAGCCATAAAACTTGTCTTTCTGGAGTCAACATCAAGAGTTCTATAGTCATTTACGGGAGGGACACATTGGAAATGTCGGTACATCTGAGTGGCGCTGGTACCTCATGGTGGTGCAAAGAGTTGCTGGTGGTTAGTCTCACAGTCTCAGATGTATTTATAAAAAGCCTTGATTAGTTTGAAAGTATAATTCCTATATCCATCTTCCATCTATTTATAGACTTTGTTAGAATTTATAGAATTTGTTTCTATCTATTCTGTATTTTTAAATAGTGATTTCAAATGGGAAAATTATTGCTTTGTAATTTAAATTGTAAATGAGCCATTTGTGGGACTTTTCCTCATTGTTTTTCTACTTTTATACCTCTTTGTTTTCAGGTATTTGATTTCATAGTTCACAGGGTAATATCTGTCTGCTCCTCCAAACACTGCTTTGCACTTGACCTGAGACCAGGGCAAACTGCTTACTACTTTGAAACTCTTTTGTTACTTCAAGATGGGCATTCCAGCCACTCAAGGGCTCAGATAAACCTTGTGAGATTGGAGGCCCTGTGGAGCTGAGAACACTGGCCCTTCTCTGAGGAGGGACAGCTACACTTCTGGGGAGAGCTTGGAGTTGACTGGTCCAACAGCTAGCACAGGAAGAGGAGGCAGAGTTTGGGAAACATGGAATCCCTATCTTGGGGTGTTTATGTATGCACCTGAGAAAGAGGTGAGGCTGGTGTGGAATAACCCTTTCTCTACCTGATCCTCAGGTAGACATTTATTAAGTAGACATTATAAACCCCAATTCATTTATACATAGAAATGAAAAAAAAAAGTGTTGAATTTCTAGACACACAAGTTAATGTCTGATTGGGAAAGCTCTGAGAGGGACTCAGTGTGCCTTGGTCAAGCATCAACGGGACAGCCAGCTCTGGGACACACGAACAGAATGGACTGACAAGACTAGGTCTCACTTTCAGGGCTCATCTCTCTCATACTCAAGGTGATGTCACCGCTAAGGTTCCTAGCCTCCGTAGCCTACTTCAGGGACAGGAATGCTCAGACCCAGAGGAGTTATGCCGATGTATCCTCAGAGCTGGCCACAGACACTTAAGTGACCTTGAGTTTTCTAATCTTGCCTTTAAAAATGTGGGGTGACATTGAAACCATATTTCTATCCTTGCCCTGACACCAAGACTGTTTCCCTTCATACATGCTCTACTCCTCTCCAGGATTCCTCCATAGCTGAGGCCACAGTTGTCCTTTAAGAGACTCTGTTGTCACACAACCCCCATTGGCAGGTCCCACCAACCTCACTGAAAATCTACAGGTGATCTCTTGGCAAGATGAAACCATATGGGTTCCAGATAGGCCCTGGGGAATGTTTTTCCTTCTGTTTCCTGAGCAGCAGCCAGGTGGGTATTAACTTAACACATAGACCTCATTACCCTGTCATTGACCTCTCCATTGCAACAGAGAGAATTCCCAGTCTGATCTTGATTTGCAAACCCCTACCTTTTGTTCCTCTTCCAGCTCTGGCCTTGTCTACCCTTGCACACCTTACAGCTCCATCCAACCTGCCTGGAATGTTTTTGCCCCAGACTGACCTCTGACTCATGCTCAGAGGGACTTTCCTGACTGTCTGCTCTCTCCCTGCTTCTTCAGGCTACGTGCTGCTCATCTGTTTGCTGGTTTTTATAATCTGTTGGTCTGTCTTCCCATGAGAGTATCCCTGTAGATTTCAAGGTCAACTCACAGTGAATGGTTCTCAGCATGTGGTGACTACAAGCCTGGTCCATGTACTAGAACTTCCTTGGCCCCTTCTAGCCTTTAGTCCTGTAGCTGCTATTTTGATGACATCGTTGATAACTAGTTTTACCAAAGTTCTAGATACCTTTCCATGGGTGGTATCAACTACTGTTTGTGCATGTGTCTGTCATGACTGTTTATATCTGTTGACTTGACTGTTCATGTGTGCGTTTTTTGGGTTGTCTGTATGTGTATGCCTATTGTGTTAGACTGTCCATACATTTATCTGTTGGTTTGAGTGTTCATGTTTGTGTATTGTCTATTCATAGATGTGTCTGTTGAGTCCTATTGTGTCAACAGTTCATGAGTGTGTCTGTTGGTTTGACTGTCTATGCACATGCCTATGGAGATGACTGTTCATGCATGTTTCTGTTGGGTTTGTTATTCACATGAGTGTCAGGTTTGACTATCCATGCATCTTTCTTTTGGATTGACTACTCACGTGTATGAGTGTGTGGAGTTGATTGCTCATGTGTGTGTATTGTGTTGACTTTTCATACATGTGCATGTTGGCTTGAATTCCTATGCCTGTATCTGTTTGACTGTGTGAGTCTGTTGGATCAATCACCCATGTATGTGAAGGTTGATTTGTTCATTCATGTATATGACTGTTGGATTGATCATATATGTGTGTTTCTGTTAGGTTTACTCTTCACGCATGTGTTTGTTGGGTTGACTACTTATGTGTGTGTCTGTTGTGTTGAAGCTCCTTTTTATTACCACAGACCCTTGTGAGCTATGGAACCTACAGAAGGCTATAACTCAGATATATAGATAGTCTAAAACTCAGACTATCTATTAAGTATGTGATTCTACAGAACACATACTTTGTTCTGACATCAGCCAAGTATTGGTGGTTCCCTCAGATGAGGAGGTGGGAGAGGAATACCTCTTTCTAAGCTGGCATTCTTGCTATCCATCAGGGCAGAACACTCTACCAGGATCTCTAATCCTGAATCTTCCCTAACACAGACATTTCCTGATGTGGTATAAGCTAAGAGATGGGTAAAATGCTTGCTGCTTCTCATAAAAATGAAAAAAAGCATGCACACAGCTGTCTACCTCAAATGAATAAAAGGAAGGTGAGCCTACCTCTCTGTCCCTGTAATTAACATCTATGAAATATACTGAATAATTTCATAATTCATACTCTGTACATAATTGCTTCTCTTTGGTCTATAATTTTTCCCAAAAGTACACCCAATGGTAGTATAATGCCATAAAGACATCAAGTGCCAGTAAAATAAAAAGAAGAGAAATTTATTTCAACAACTTCTCCAAAGACAGTGAATATGAGAAGGACACTGCCCTTGTGTACTTGAACATGTGAATTTGTGTATTCATGTATGCAAGTGGGTGTGTGTATATGAGAGCGTACATTCATGTAAAGGTATGTGAGTATGTACATGCCTTGAGTGTGTGCACTTGTGCATGTTCTGCATAAGTTTGTGTGTGAACCTTGACCAAATCTGAGGGAGGAAGCCTCAGTCTAAGCTTAGCTAGATATCTCAGACTCTAGTTGTTTGATCATCTGTCACACAGATTCCTGTTCCTCAGAGGTTCTGGGTCCCCATTGACTCGGGTTCTTAGGGTATTTCCTAAAGGCTCTCAGGTGCAGAGAGTTCTTGGGCCATAAGGAATCTCTGGCTCTTTGCTCACAGCATGGTCACATTGCACCCACGACAGGGATCACCTGCTTTCGTTGGAGGATGATCTGGGAGGCTCACAGTGAGGAACTGAGGTTTGTAGCCAGGGAGCTATGGACAGAAAACCTACCATCTTATTTTCCTGGCCCACTGGAGGGAGAGAGACATATGTAGACTCCAAACGGGACACACAGGCTTCAGGTGCCCACAATGTGATCTGGACATGCTCTCAGTCCCATGTACAGTCTTAGGGACTGAGCTCTTCTAGTACTGCCCCATCTCTCACTCAAGTTGTGCTGGGTGCACTTGCAAAGCTTAGGGTACATGGTCTCTGGTGAAAGCTGCAGGAATAAGTGCCTTTTCTCATACCTGATCAGCAAGTCCCCTAGGGCAGAGGCTTAGGGTTGAGAACAGCACACACTCCTTAGTCTGCTTCTGAGAAGAGCCCTGTCTAGGTACCAGACCCTGATCTCTTTGTCATTCAGCACAAAAGAAATCAGTCTGATCTCTGAGTTCCTTCTGGAAGGCCTGTGTGAGAAGAGGAGAGTCACTGAGGTGAAGGGGTGTTATTTTGGGAGGCAGGATTTGTATGGAGCTTGTTGGACGTGCAGCAAGACAAATAGTAACATTTCAGGGAGAAGGCAGGGGCCTGGGCCTCAGAACTGGAAATGGCATGGGTGTTGGGGTTTGCAGCAACACAGGTGGACAGTGGGGCCCTGTAAGGAGGCAAACTGTCCAGGCTGTGTTGGAATGGTGCAGTGTGTTGGTAAATGTGACCTTGGGATGGACACGTTGGCTGTGAGAATTGGGTGTTCAGGAGTGTGTCAGGAGCACAGGGACCTGGTCCCAGTGACAGTAGTTAACAGGAGTATATGCAGCAATGGCCAAGAGCTGACACTGTCCAGCGCCTTTGGTCCAAAAAACTCTGAGATCAGTCCCTTCACAAGCCCTCTTTTGCAGATGGCTCAGTTGAGGCACAAGGTGGTGTATCTCTGACCAGCCAATCACATCCACAGAGCTCATTTAGGCAACTCAGCCCTGGGTGTCAGAAGAGGACTTAGGGCACTGTGGCACTGGGGTTAGCAGCAATGACACAGGAACGGTGGCAGAGAGGGAGGAAAAGCGTGGTTTGAAAGGAGGGAAGTCTGAGGACACCTTGAAGGACTCAGTCAGAGTGGAGCTGGCTGTGGCATCTGGACAGTGTTGGATGACTTGGTAGATCAGGATGGGCTGTGACTCAATGGAGACGAGGCTATGGAAGGAGTGGGCTCGGTGAGAACAAGAGCATCCAGTCTAAGTGTATCAGGTGGAGTGGGGGCATTTGACAAGTGTGGGCGTTGGACTGTGATGAGCCACCTGCTGGGAGTGGGCCTGGCATGAGATGCATGGCTGGAAATGTCATCTGCTCAGTGGGATTTGGTCCAGAACACAATAGAGCTCAATGAGAAGGAGCACCCAGAGAGCTGTGGGACCCAATGGAAGCTACGAAGTGGCATGAAGACAAGAACTGGACCCTGGGATTCTTGTTGGCCATAGTAAGGTGCTGACTGTGCCACTAACTCCATATCCAGTCCCCTTGATTCTCAAAGATCAGTCTTAGGACATGCATAGGCACCTCGGCTGATGAGAGAGCATCAGTACAGAAGGGTAAGCGAGAGGCCTTGCATTACAGCTAGATACCCACGGTTTGCAAGGCTGATGATGGAGAAGATGAGCATCAGAAATATGTTGGGGATGGTAGCCAATCCATAGATGTGTCCTTCCAAGGCTCCTGTCTGGAGATCTGTTCCCTTCCAGGTCCCATCTCTCCCTCTCTTCCCCTCTCAGGCCTCTGGTAGTGGGCACTGCCCATCCCAGGACCCTGTATATGGCACTAGCCCTCCTTGAGAAGCAGGTGAAGTGGTTGTGTGGGAGGTCACTATGTAGTGAGGAACAACAACCACTTCCAGGACAGGGGGACAATCCTGAGTGGCACCAGTTCTGCTGTTCTACAGTAGTCTGTAGTCATGTGGTGCAGGGACGTGTGTTCCACCCATACCTTAGTGTGTCCGGACTCCAACCGACCTCCCTGGGTCTCAGGGGCCTCAGGAACCAGCAGACCATGAAACAGTTGTCTGATGTCTTTCTGGTGGCTGATGACTTAGCCACCAGACACCCACTCTCACAGTTAGAAACTTCTCTCAGGAGTGGGAAGAAGCTCCAATGTCTTACTATGACAATTGGTGGCAACATTCAAAAATCCTTATTAAGTCTTTTTTTTTTTAAATTTTTTTTGGCCAATTATGCCCTAGTCTGTCCTGAAGCAGGCTAGAGATACAAGACTGCAAACAGGAGAGGGAATCTGGTGGCGATGGTGTGGGGTGGGGGCAGGGATAGGGAGACTCTCTGAAGTATTCCAGCCACTTGTGTGTAATAACAGTAGGAATGGCAAAATGGGCCAAATAGGCCTGACTTCAGCACAAAAAGAAGATCATTTAGTAATTTAATGGCTGGGTATTCATTTAAAGGCTATTATAAGTATTTTTAAAACAGGAAGCTCAGAGCCCTTCATTGTCGGCCAAGGAGCGGGTCTGAGCATGGAGGCTCTCACCTCACTCTGTGGAGCAGTTAGGCAACCTCAGGGCTCTGTGGAGAATGGTGGCAAAAGCAGCTCCACTGCTGGTTTGCTGGGATCTGGCGTGTCCTGGAATGAGGGCTGATTCCTGGGGACTCAGAGAAGTCACTGGCTTGTGTTGATGCCATCATGCTGAGTGACGGGTCAGTTGGCCTGTTCCTCTGGCTTCCTTCTGGGATGGGTGCCCTGCGAGTGAGTGGTCTGTCCACTGGTCACAGACTTGTCACCACCTTTCTCTTACAAAGATGAATAAGAAGGTGAGGATATGATTTTTGATTTTTGTTTTGTTTTGTCTTTGAGCTGAAGGGGAGGATGGGAGTGCAGGTGCTTATGCAGGCTGAGGGCGTGTGCATTTCACCTGGGCTAAACAGAGGTACTTCCCTTGAGACAGGCATACACGGACAGCCAGGCTGGTTTAGTTTAGATTTGTGTTTTTCTTTGCAGATGTGCTGTGGGTGTCTCATTGTTTGGTTCAGGTAACAGTAAAAAAAAGTGCTTGCGGGTCCCAGGGACAGTTTCTGAATGGGAAAACCATTTGTAGGGTTAGCTTCTGCTCAGCTTCTGAGCCTCTCCTCGCTAGAGTGATGGCTTGAGATAGTTACGCAGAACTGACAGGAAAGCCGCCTGGATTAGGATGCCGTAGAGCTGCCCTCCAGCCAGCTTTGCTCAGACCTCTTCACCTGCTCCTTACAATCATGCGTCCAGCAGTTTCTGCATCCGAAGACCCCACACGACCCTTCCCATCCTGTCCTCCCTCACGCCCACCTTACTCTCTAGTGGTGGCCCCTCTATGCTACCATGCCACTCGCTAGGTTTCTCACTGACACACCGACAGGAAATTATTACACGTCATTACATTGCTTCGAATACAATTTCCCAGCCGTTCAAATCACTCTCAGCCAGAGCGCGGGAAATGGGAGCTGTCAGGCCCACTTAAGTGCCCAGCTCACACTTTTTTTCTGGGCAATGGACAATTTATGTTTTCTCCTTGCAGGGAAAAAAAATGTTGGAAATATGTAAAACTAGTTTATCAGGTAATGCGGGGTAGAAAGGAAAATAACCCCTGCCAGTTTCTTTGCTGTTGGCTGCAGTTAACTGCGTTCATGGCCTGTGCCCCAAGCCGGCTCACCCTCCACACATGTGCTCTGGGCAGACATGTATTGAAGAGTCTAGGAGGGTTCTCCAGGTCTGGAAGGAACTGGAAGGCATCCTCGGTTGTCGGTGCTGCTCAGAGAAGGCAAACAAGTGGACTTCAGGCCTCCGGAGCCGTCAGTCTTCTCATCGCTCACCAGGAGCAGCCTCCATTTTCCCCCCGAGCTGCCGCTGTGCCTGCGTGACTCTATCATAGAACCATTTGTCTTGGGGTCTTGTCTGAAATAATTTAAACTGCCAAATCCCAAAATGAATAGGTTTTGTTAACACAAAAGGCTAAGGAACTGGTTGGAAATTTTAAAGAGCTCCCTGACTCTAGTCTTAACCGATCATATTGTTTGGCTCCCAGGCATTCTCCTGTCACTGTGCTTCTGCCTCAGTGGGTGCAGGATGATGGATGGCCAGGCTGCTGGAGGCGGAGAGAAAGAGCACCGGCTGGGTCTGGGAATTCGCTAAGTACTCTTGGGCTCTTCAACCTCATCATTGCGCACGGTGAGCCGGCCTCTGTGATTTATAAACTGGGGCGGTGATTAATGATCTTTTAAGTGGACAAGCCAGGGCAAAGCCTCACAAACAGGGCCACGCAGACATGACTACCACTTGTAGCTGAAGAATAACAGCCTTTGCCTGTGGATAATTGAGGCAGATCCGAGGAGCCCCCATCCATCAGTTCCAGAATCCACCTACTTTTGACACTGGTCTCCTGACCAGGGCTCGTGGGCAGCGTCCAGAGCAAGCAGAGAGGAAGGGGCATGTGTGGGGAGGCAGTGCTGTCGTTGCAAAAACAGGGCTGCTTTGGAGGCACGTTCAGAGCAGAGCATTGTGGGGACCGCTGTGTCCTGCCGCTCCTACAGTTCCCATAAGGGGCCACACCAGTCTGGGCAATGTGCCAGGCCTTGCTTTTGCTTTACAAACTCCTGGGGTACTCTGAGGACTCGTGTGGGTGATCTTCGCCGCCTCCTGGGTGGCAGGTACCCATAGGCAGGATTGGACAGAAGCTCCTCTCTGCCTGACCCAGCTTCTTCCAGAACTCTCTCCAGCTGTCTCCTTCCCGAGATACCTCTCAGGGGACCAGGCACAGTGATGGGCAGCTCTGGAGATTCGCTCTGCCCGATGGTTACAGTTTTGTCAAGTTAATGATTGTAATTGGAGCTGGTGTTGCTGCCGCGTTACAAATAAATGCCTGTGTGCATCGAGGTGGCTGCAGGTGAGCGGGGGGAGCAATCAATATCAGAAAACCAACTTCTTCCGAGGAAGGAGCTCTTGAATCTCCCCAGAGGGAGGTTCCGAAATCATTCCAATCTATCCTGAGCTCCAGGGAGAAGGCGCAGTGCGGCTGAGGGGGCAGGGTGATGTGGGCGGGGGCAGGAGACCTCTCAAATGCACTTTCTGGATGTCTGTTAGAGCCTGCAAGAGAGGAGGGTGCGTTGCACAATACTGCTGCCTCAGAGTAAGCGCAGCTCTGGACTTTTGTAGGATGTGGAAGTGGCCTGGGACACCCATTTTGCAGGAGGCATAAATGAGAGCAGGAAAGTTCCTCAAAGCTTTGTGTTGCTTGGGGCGGGAACTCAGGGCAGAGCAGTGGACCCAGGAGGGACAGAATCAGACTTGAACAATTTCCCCTGCAAGTCAGAGCTGCTTTCCCGACTCTATTCAGGTAAACTTGTGATTTTTGTGTGTCCTTCTTTTTTTAAATTGGCATATATTCATCGTTCCTAGAAATGGGGTTCTGGATACCATTTTCCAATCACGTACTAGGACTGTTTCACGCCCTCAGCAATCCCTAGACAGTTTCACCTCCACTTTCACGTAATACATGTAAGTGCCGGTGAATCTCATGCTCCACGGGAGGACGGGAAGGCTGGGAAAAGAGAAGCGGGCACTGCTACGCTCTGCTCACTGCTTCAGAGGCTTCTGTCTTTGAAGAATCCGAACCTTTGTCTGCTGAGCATTGTTTTCCAGGCCAGCTATGCTACTGCTTTGATTTCAGCTTTCTACAAGAAAATAGACAGAGTGAGAGACTGAGCATCCAAAGGAACCTGCTTAAACTAAACTGTGGGTCATGACGCCAGCAGGGGACGCGTGAGGGCCCTGGAACTTCGGCAGCAGTAAACGATTTCTGAACGTGCAATGACTAAAACTTAATTAGAACTTGGTAGTGTCAGGATTCCAAGGTGACCTGGGCCTGGTGCATCGCAGGACTCCGTGCAGCCTTGGTTCTGAAACATACAGCTTACGTGCCTTGAGTACTACATGTCACAACACCACAACATGCCAACATGGTTGCCTGAGATGCCTCAGCTCAGATTCCAGAGGAGTGTACGTGGTGAAATGCAGGGATTTTTACTTTGCCAACAGAACTTTCCATTTCAATTACAGTTCAATTACAAAAAACAAAGATAATGCTTTTCCATGCTCCCTTCTCAACATGTATGTCTCAAGTTGTCATACCTTGAAAACATGTGCAGGTGCCTAACAGGGTAACACCCAAAGCATTCCGTCTCCATAGAGAGCCCACTAACCCAGGTAGAATGGGCCATGGAGGGTATCAAATTTTGCCCATTGAGAGGCCCTTGTTCTCATGGTACTTTCTTTCCCAAAGGTTGATGATCAGCCACCTGGGGTTTGCTTTGACAGGTTCACTTTTCCACACGTGTGAACTGTGGTCCTTTACAAGTCCACGGCCCGTGGCTTCTTGTGAGCCCATGGTCTAAGCCTCCTTCAGCTCTTTGCACCGTGAAGCTGTGCCACTTGACAGTGGATCACACTTGGTATACAGTGTGCCACCAGTGTGTGCTGGTGCCTCAACATAGCTTTCCAAGGAAGAAGT
This sequence comes from Cricetomys ansorgei, assembly GCA_026225945.1. Classification (NCBI taxonomy): domain Eukaryota; kingdom Metazoa; phylum Chordata; class Mammalia; order Rodentia; family Nesomyidae; genus Cricetomys; species Cricetomys ansorgei. Next base: position 4,542,233 of record JAMJFZ010000239.1, on the reverse strand, counting down.
CAAATGGATAGTAATCATAGCTAAAAGTAAAACAGAACAAAGATGAGATAAAACAACACCTTGGGCTTATAAAGGAACAAAGACTAAATCTGAATCCCCCTCATCCTCCATTAACCCATCACACCTAAAGCTCCTCCAGACTGTTTCTGACTATCAGACCCTTTCTGTGTACCCACAGGAAAATGAAAACATCTATGCAAGGCCTGGAGAACAAAGACCTCATTTATAACCAGTGTTTCACTGACTAAAGTGGTTTGGGGTAGCTGCCTCTGGGGGGTGGGGCTGCTCTTGGAGAGAAGGCAGCATGTGTGTGGCTTCTGTGTCCACAGCAGACGACGTGCGCCTGCAGAAGCTGCCGAAGCGTCTTTGCGAAGTTTATTTTGCCATGGGTTGTTTCTTCTTCAAGCAGTTGTAGTATCGATGTCTCCCGGAGGATTAATTATCAGAGGCAGTCTCAGGCCTCACTGAGATGGGCGGAAGGAGAAACGGTGTTTTCATTTCCACAAAGCCTGCTAGTCACCGTGCAGGCTTTCTCTGGAGCCCAGGGATCAGGACCCTGCCAGGGAAGGGCTGTCAGGAGTACCATCCATCTGCTGTGTGGTTGTCTGGACTGGCCCAGGCACTGCAGACAGGTTCCATGCAGTTCTATGCCTGTGTTTGTAGAGAGAGCCTTCAGTGCTGGGGGAGGGTGATCATGGACTGGCATGGACGTGGATGTCTGGGTTATTTATGTGGTGGTGCTGCTCAGACAGAAAGAGTTTTAGAATGTGCAGCAAGACTCACTCCTAAGACACACGTCTCCTTAGGGTCAGATCCAGGAGCTGCTCAGTAAAATGGAGCTGCGGAAGGTTATAAAGAGACGCTTCTGTGGATTCTGAGACTTGTGACGAGAGGAGAGGTCAAAGCAAGATAAAAGCAGAGTCTGTGATTGGTTCTGACACTGGTTCCTGTGGGCCTCACAAGTTTGCAGAGGAAGAGTGTCACTACGTGAACATCAGTATCAGCGTCTCAAAATGTTTCCATAGCTTCCTCCCAGAATCACCTCTAGGCAGAAGATACAGAAGGTGATTAATTTGTGCATTGTGTTTACTGCCAAAATCTGCTTGGTTTTGGGAGACACTGTTTTCAGCCAGGGCCAGGGCATCATTGGACTTGCAGAAGATCCAAGACTGTTAGCAAACAGTCTCCTGCAGAGAACAAAATAAACTCTCTTAGTTGTTTTTTTTTCTTTTTCTGGAGTAAATGTGATAGGTGCAATAGAAGTACCACCATGGGCGACGGTGGGAAATAGTCGAACCTATGTGTTTGAGTCCTCCCATCACTAATCACAGTGTTTTGTCACAGCAATAGAAAAGTCACTAATACAGAGGGCCAGCTGGCCCCTGCTGGGGTGTGTCTGTAAGTCAGTGCCCAGCATTTCCAGAACTGTAATCTCTGTGATTTGTAAAGAGTGCATCCTGTGATGTATTTAGAGATTTATTTCAGACGCCTGGTCCTGACGGTGAAGCGTGTGTGCTTAAGTCAATTCCCTTATTCTCCTTTCCTTTCTATCCCCTAACACTTTCTGTTTTGAGACAGAGTCACGTCAAGTTGCTTAGACTTGCTTTGAACTTGCAAACATTCTTCCCAGCTCAGCCTCTTGAGTAGCTAGAGTTGTAGCTCTCTGCCCCAGGCTCTGCCATCCAGGAGGAAGGTGACGGCATTATACATGAACGCCCTGAACCAAGGCAAAAGGAAGAAAGCACGTTATTTCACAACATTAACTGGAAAGCATTGGTCACCGATGCTTTCTGACTGGGAGGGACTCTGAGAAGTGCTGACTACCACCTTGCTTTCTGGAAGGATCAAAGAATTAGACACAGTTGGCCAATGCACTCATCTGTATTTTTACTGGAAATTGTGGCTACTTTGGGAGTTGCCATGGATGCATGCCAGAGCTGGGCATGTGTTCCTGAACAGCCATCCGCCTGAACTCTTCATGTTCTTGATCCTTGGCCAACATAATCTTTGACCCATCTGGCCTACCCCATCCTGAGATAGACATCAGTGGCCACTTGCCTGCCGTGGGACTGTGAGGTCCTTCTCTGGGGCATGACTCAACCATGGTGTTTCTGTATACTTGTGCTCACAGTGGATGCTCTTTGCCATATGGGTACACCATTATTCCATCCTAATTAGTGAGGACTTATCCTCAGAAAGAGACAAACTTACCTTCTGTATTAATTACTTTTCCGTTGCTACAATAAAACAGCATGGCCAAAAGAGGCTTATGGGAGAGTTTATTTTGGCTATGGTTTCAGAGGGTAAGAGTCCATCATGGTGAGGAAGCATGGCAGGCAAGCAGTAGGTATGTATGGATGCCAGAGCAGAAAGCAGAGAGTTCTTATCTTCACAGGCAGGCATGAAGCAGAGAGGGTAAACAGGAAGTATGGTGTGACTATAAACACTCGAAGCTCACCACCAGTCATGCACTTTGTCCAGCAAGGCTGTACTTCCTCCTCAAACAGCACCACCGACTGAGACCAAGTGTTCAAATATCTGATCGTACGGGGTGCATTTTCACTCAAATCACCACACATTCAGAAAGCTCTTGGAGTTGGGGTTCAGAGAAAGTCATGAACTCAAGGTCAGCTGTGCAGTGGAGGTCAAGGAGCCTAGGTGGTAGTCACCAGACTGGGTTGAGGTCCTTCGTGTCCCCATGCTGGCTGCAGCCTGAACAGCTTGGAAACTGAGAAGACCCATAAGAATTAACTTTGAAATGTGCATGGTGGCTTTCTCTGCTAGGAGTCATGGTGACCTAGGTTCTGTTGAGGGTCAAATGTCATTCTCTGAAAGGTAAGCTCACATCCTTCCTCAGGAGTGAGTGAATGTGATCCCAGGGTAAAGGGTCTTTATGAGCAGGCTAAGGACAGACCAAGAGTTTGCTTTCTACTCTCTGTTGGGGCCCTGTATCCAGACAAGGGTCTCTGATACACTGAAGAGGAAACACATGGGAGGCCATGTGCGGTGGAGCCGAGGCTGAGTGAGGGGCCTTCTGGCCAGAGATATCTGGAACTATCAGGGCTGGACGGGTAGGAAGGATCCTGGGAGGAAGACATCCCAACTGGTCTCCAGAGCATCAGAGAAGAAATTCTCTTGTTTTAAGCCACTGGTTGGGATGAATTTTGTAGATGGCAAAACCATCACACACTACTCAAGGAGGAGGCTTGAGAATAAGGCCCAGAAGCGGAGAGGACTAGATGATAGTTGGTAGAGCAGAGACTGAGAGTGCAGAGGCGGTGGGGACACCGGGAGCCAGTGGGTGTCTCACTCTGAGCAGCTTCAGAAATTCCATCCACTTCCCTATGGTCTGGTTCCAGACTGTAACAGAGGCAATGACCTCGCCTGCCTCATAGCTAAGTGAATATGTCAGAGATTAAATAATCACCACAGGCCACTCAGAAGGTGGAGGTGTGGCTGCTGCTGACTTCCTATTAACGTCTTCACGTGACTCAAATCACTCTCCACACAGGCCTTGTGCCCAGACAAGTGTCTGTGAGAGGCTGAAGGGCAGACACCCCTGGAGAGACGAACAACACAATGACAATGGTCCTGTCGAAGGAAGGGGCCGTTTCCGAGTGATAGCAAAGGCATCACTCAGGGTTTATTCCCTGGATACTGTCATGTAGCAACAGGCTCCAGTGGAATCTTACTGAGATCCACCTTTGTGGTGTTTGAGTGCTTCTGTGAGGTCTGAACCTTGCCATTTTCAGCCTGATAACTCAGTATGAAAGCTGCAATGCTTCTCCTGGAGAACCCAGTATGCGGTGATTGAGCACAGAGCACGCACTAAAGTGGATCAGCTGCTGCCGTCTGTCCAGGGAGCTGGGAGCAGAGCAGGCTTGGACCTCACAGCAGAAGCTGAGGAGGAACAACCTATCCTCCTGTGATGAAGATACCACCCAGGAAGCTGGTGCCAGCCTGCTCTGAGTTGGTGATGGGTACCGAGACCTGGTGGCTGTGGGCATGACATCTGCCAGCCTCAGCCTGAGTAAGGACAAGGAGGATTGGTTTCTGAGGACACTACTCATGAACAGTGGGCATGGGAAACATGAAAATACTTGTGAAGAAGGCATGACTGAGTAATTTCCAGGTACTTGTCTGTGGCCGGGGTTCTCATTTGCTCCTAGAACTGTGGTTAGCAAACACCCATAAGTATAAATCCAGGCAAATGGTGCTAAAATTTAAATGATCACCACAAACAAATGATCTGCGCTTGTGGGTGCTAAGGAACCACTCACGGTGTTGTCTAAAAATATAGACATAGTGAGACACATGGGGCATAGAGCAGTATTAAAAACAAAAGCACAATGGTTAGCGTTATAGCTAAGTTCATATTGTAAGCACTTGTGTTGATGATCATTGCCTGGTAACTAAATGGAAACAGGATGTAGTAATTTGACTCCCTGATTGGCGGCTGTTGGACTCTCCTTTGCTGCCTTGAACAAAAGGAGTTGGTCAAACAGACAACTGAACACCCTTGACCACGTTGAGTATCTGTGGAGTCCTTGGGGAAGCTGCAGGAGAATCACAGCTGACGGCTGCTACTCCACAGATGTAGTTCTAGCCAGGGCCATTCTGAGAGCTTTAGATGACCCTGCAAACATTCCCACCTAGGTCAGAGGAAGAGCAGCTCCCTTGAGCATCCAGCGGACAGGGTGCTGACTGCTGATAGAGAGGCAAGCCTGCTGTTGGTACAGATACCCATCCTCAGTTTTCTCTCCATTGCTGTTAATTTCTGCTATCTTTACCTTTTATTCTGATGTCAGGTTGAAGTTGCTATTTTTCTATGTTGTAATTGAATATATGAAGTTAATAGTTGGAGATGTTTCTTTTCTCTACTGTAGACATTTTAGTGTTGCAAAGGATTAATAACTCTCCCCATCCTGCTAACAATACAGTCCCTCAGATTTTGATATGTTGCTCTGATCCTATTTAGTTAAAATGCTTTCTCAAACTTTAACTTAGATATACTCTTTTTTAAAACACTTCTTTGAAGCATTTCATTTGGTTTACAAATACGTAGGTGTTTTCTGAATCCCGTCCCCCATTACTGATTTCTATTTTAATTCTGTTGTGGTTGGAAAGCATGTATGCTACGTGTATGACTTGAATTCCTTCAGCTTCGTTAAGGTTTGGCTTGTAGTTCACAGAATATAACAAATCTTCCTGCTATGTGTTTGGACCTGAAGTGTCCATGTTTGGAAGGTTTGATTCTGACCCTTGTGGTCTTGCTGAAGATGGTAGAGGCTGAAGGAAGTAGGCCTTAGTGGAAGGAGGTTAAGCTACTGGGGTCATGACTCTGAATGGGGTATTGAGATCCTGGTTCTGTACCTTCCTGTTCCCTCTACCCCCGACCACCCCATCTCTGTCCCTCCCTCTCTCTCTTTCTCATTTCCAGTCACAAACTGATGTGCTGCCTCACAAACCTCGTCCTGCGGCCTCATGAGCTGAAATAAATCTATCCTCCACTAAGTTGGTTCCCTCACATTTTTAGCACAGAGGTAAAAAGCTTGTGTACTCCGTGTGCACCCAGCAAGCACTCAGTGTGGGTTTTTAGGAAACAAATGGCTTTGAAAAAAATACTCTGCTTCATTTGAAACAACAGGAGCCTGAAAATGCTAAAAGTGTAACTTACCATATGCACTTGGCATCCTGTCTTTGCTGTGAGCATTTGACTTGGGTCACAGGTTTTCAGGCAGTTCAACCGCTGTGTATTCTTACTAAGTTTGTGTCTGCTTGCTGGCTAGGCTATTGGTGAAAAAGTTTTGACATCTGTAACATGACTGAGCATTTTTATAAGATCAGTTTTTGTTGTGTGGATTTTGAATATGCTATTGGCTGCATAGGTGCTCTTGATGGATAGAATGCTCTGTTATATGAAATGATATTCCCTATCCATGGTGGCATTCTTTGCTCTGAAATTCTTTGCTCTTTGCTAGCATTACCAGTGCTAATTCCTTTTCTACTTTTAGCATGCCACCTTCTCTACCCATTTTTCACATTTAAAGTGGAAGTTTGGTGTAGGATACCCATACCTCATTTAAAAACTTTTAAATCTGCCTTTAATTACAGGAATTTGGACCATTGATGCTTTGTTTTATAAAACTATTGAGTTAGTTTAGTTTAATCTCAATCAATCTCTCCCCGTCCCTCTCTTTCTCTCTCTCTCTCAACAGAATCTCATGTAGCCCAGGCTAGCCTCAAACTTTCTATGAAGCTGAAGATGACCTTGAACTTCTGAACCTCTTTCCTCTAGCTCCCTAGTGCTCTGACTAAGATGAGTAATCCGGCACCTGCTTTATGGAGGTGGAACCTGAGGCTTCTTCATCGCGTGCTATTTCTCTTTCTTCTGTTTAATTTATTCTTGACTCTCTTCTGTCTATGATTCTACTCGGATTTTTTGGCTAAAAGCTGTGAATCTTTTTAGTGATTATTTTGAATTAGAATCTAAATATTGAACTCTCGGCTGTCAATCTTCAAGTCACCCCTTTTTGGAAATATGGGTCCATGCTCTCCCTTGGTCTCTGTGATACTGTGATGAACTATATTTTAGGCATTGTAGATCTTCTAAAGCACTTTTATAATTTTTCTCCAAATAGTTAATATGCTAAAAATATTAATTAACAGAAAAAGTCATTTACATTTACCTCTGCAGTACTTTTTATTTTTTTCTAAATTTCCTCCCCATCCCATCAGCTTAGGCGCCCTTTGGTGGCTAAGGAGGTAAGTGTGGTGTGCGATCGTAATGGAATATTACTTCGGTATTAAAAAGTAGAGTCTTGATGTTTTCAGGGCCAGAGATTATCCTGAAGTGAAATATGCCAGATTCAGAGAGAAAAATATAATGTTCTCTTTTGTGTGTGAAACTTAGAGGGGAGGACTTGAAAGTAAAAGAGTGCGGGAGAGGGAGGAGGGCATAGGAAGGGGGGACAGAGTGGAGACAGAGTGGAGACCAGGCCCTAAGTACAGCAGATGTAAGACCCCGTCATAAATGCTAACAGAAGAGCCTCTTTACATTGGCTGCGTCGCCTGCCTGTCTGGCTACGGATGTTTGTAGCGTTTGATCAAATCGAATGCTTTTGTTTGGCCTTCACTTTTGAGATCTGTTTCTGCTGCATATAGTGTTGGTTTTGTTGGTTTTATTCCAGCATTTTAAGGTGTCATTTCACTGTTATTTAGCTTTGTTTCATTGAGACATTTGCTTATATTTCCTGTGTATTCACAGTATACAGTTCCCTCTTGACTAATTTTAAGATTATCCTTAAAGCAGTTCGATGACACGTCTCCTGCGTTGATTTTCCCTGTGCCTTTCTTTTTTTTTCCAACTTTCCCTCTACTCATATCTTCTCCTCTCCCTCTCCCCTTCATTTTCCTGTACTCCATATTTCCTTCTCTTTTTCTCTTTCTTATTCTCTTACTTTCTTTTTGTTTCCTTCTTTTCTCATTTTCTCTGTCTTACTAGGGAGTCACCAGGCTTTGGGGGCTGTTGGCTTACAGTTTTCATTAGGTTTGGAAACTTCCAGGCCACATATTCAGACATCTTTCAACCTTCAAATGCAAGGTTTCCGTTTCCCCTCCCCCAAGCTGCGTGCTGCAGCTCAGTAGCTCCTGCCACTCAGTTCCCTGCCATGCTCCAGCTTGGGCAGTGTCTGTCTCAGCCTCTCAAGCTCTGCCATACCTTCCACTACGTTCTCCATCTCTGGTTGTATCTGGAAATTTGGTTGATGTTTATTTTCATGCCTTCTACGTCTCTCTCTGGGCCCAGAGAGTTCCAAAAGAAGGAAGAAGCATGTCTACATCAACATTCTAGAATTCTGGGAAAGGAACACGAAGATAAGTAAATTAAGCAGAGGAGAGCAGCTGGCCAGGGCTGCACCAAGCATCTGCACTGGCTTTAGAAATTAAATCCCTTTCTTTGCAGACTGGTTCTAGATATAAGCAGAGTCACCTGGGCTGATATTTCTGTTCATCTCCTGGCAGAATGGCAGTAGGTAATCGTGGATAGATGAGCAGGTGGCCTTCTGGTCAAAGTCTATCCTGTAGGAGAGGGGAGCTGGCACAACCAGTGGGTGTGTCAAGGGGACATTTAGGTGTCCCTAATGCAGACATTTAGGTGTTTCTTCTCTGGCAGCTCCCTGGGAACCCTGCTGAGCTGCGAGGAGGAGAATGTGCTGGGGGTTGAGGCTCTGAGTGGTGTGAGAGTCTGTGTCCAGCCTTGGTCTGTTAATGTTGTTTTGTGTTCAATGCTTTGGAGCTTGCTGGGTAAAATCCCTGAATTCTTTGCATGAAATTAGAATAATAATGGTTACTGCCTCACAAGGTCACAGAAATATTAAATAAAGTAACAGGCACAACATTTTAGAACTGTGTCTGGTACACGTGGTAAGAAAGTGTCAAGGTGTTAGTTATCACCATCACCATCACCATCATCATCATTATCGCCATCACCATCATTATCACCATCACCATCATTATCACCATCACCATCACCATCACCATCACCATCACCATCATTATCACCATCACCATCATTATCACCATCACCATCATTATCACCATCACCATCATTATCGCCATCACCATCACCATCATTATCACCATCACCATCACCATCACCATCATTATCGCCATTGCCATCGCCATCACCATCACCATCATTATCACCATCACCATCATTATCACCATCACCATCATTATCGCCATCACCATCACCATCATTATCACCATCACCATCACCATCACCATCATTATCACCATCACCATCACCATCATCATCACCATCATTATCGCCATCACCATCACCATCATCATCAGCATCATTATCACCATCACCATCATTATCACCATCACCATCACCATCGCCATCATTATCACCATCACCATCATTATCACCATCACCATCACCATCGCCATCACCATCAGCATCACCATCACCTCCACCATCAGCATCAATAATACCAGCATCACTACCATCACCACATCGAATCAATGATAACCGAGCTACAGTCCATAGAACCACAGAGGACAGCTGTAGAGTAAGGGACTGTGGGAATGGGCAGATAGATCTTCCTAGGAAAGGGAAATAGAATAGATAGTTATGGATGGATAGATTTGTGTGTGTGTGTGTGTGTGTGTATGCATGTGTGTGTATGTGTGTGTATGTGTGTGTATGTGTGTGTATATGTATGTGTGTGTGGGTATGCATGTGTGTGTATGTGTGTGTATGCATGCATGTGTATATGTGTGTGTTTGTGTGTATGCATGTGTGTGTGTATGTGTGTATGTGTGTGTGTGTGTATGTGTGTGTATGTGTGTGTGTGTGTGTGCGTGTGTGTGTGTGTGTGTGTGTGTGCTGGAATAGAAGGATCAAGTGGGAAAGGGAAGAGGGGTATGAGGGTGGGAATATGGGGAAAGAGCTAAAATTTAGGGCTATTTGAGTGGGTAGAATGGAAACCTACTATAGTAGAAGCTTTCTAAAATATATTCATGTATGAAGGTGATGTAAATAAAGTCACTAAATAATGGGGAGACAGAGCACCATCTGGACATCTCTTATGACCAGATGAAACTTCCAGTATCAGCACTGGGTTGCCTCTAACTGAATTGTTGGCCAAAGGGCTCCCATGGGAACTCCCAAACAACCCAGTCTGATGCTAAGACTATAGGTTGTTTTCCACAAACAAACAGATCCTGACTCCAGGTTCCTATACTGTTTGAGTTCCTATCCTGACTTCCTTCAGTGATAAACTATAGATATGAAAGCCAAATAAACCATTTTCTTCCCTATTTTCCCAACTTGCTTTTGGTCATGATGTTTCATCACAGCAATAGTAACCCTAACCAGGCAAGAAATTGGTACCAGGAGCAGGGTATTGTTGTGATAAGTTTGGACCATGCTTTTGTTTGGAGGAATATGGAATACCTTGGAACTTTGTACTAAAAAGGAAGTTGAATACTTTAATTGTGGATTAATGGACCATCTTGGTAGGATCAGAGAAGACAGTTCTGAAGGAGATTTGAACTGAAGGGGCCAAGCTCAAGAAGTTTCAGAGAGGAAAGAATATTCGCCTTGAGACCATTTTTGTGATACTTGGCAAAGAATATGGCTGATTTTTTTTTTTTGTCTTTTTCCTACAAATTTGCCTGAGGATACCTTGAAAAGTTTTGGATTAATAGTCTTAGCAGAAGAGATTTCACGACAGCCGAGTATGGACTCTGTTGTGTGATTATTATTAGGCTGTCACTCTTAGACAGATTTATGATGAAAAGGAGGACGCTGAGCAAGCAAAAACGCAAAATGTACAATTTGAGGAGAAAAAGAGCACCAGGAAGTGTAATGGAGCTTAGTTCTGGGCTGAAGAAGATAAAAAATCTAAAGAAAAGCCTGATGTAAATGGAATAGAGGGAGTAGAGATCTCAGGGCAAGACCCACTCAGCGAAGCTTCCTATTTGTGAAAAGAAGTTAAAGAAAAACTTGCAATGAAGGAAACCATCAACAATAGAAAGCTGACGCAAATGTAACCGAGCCAGGGGGTCAAGTTCCAGCACCATCCAGCAGCAGAACTTGGCAGTTTTGGCCATGTGGTTACGGCTTTAGAGGCAAGAATACAAGGAAAGAGTTGTGGAATCTCACTCTGCAGCTGAGAAAAACTGCTGAGGCCAGGTGTATGCCACGGGTGTCCCTGCATGGAGACTCAGAGAGGCCAATGCATGCAGCTGCGAGGTGCGGCCTGGATTTGTTTTGGAGACCCAGGATGTTGGAGACCCCAGAGTTGTGGGATCTCTTTGCCAAGGAGGGATGCAGAATGGATGCAGTCAACACAGCTGAAAGGAGTTGGAGATCTGAAGAACACTTTGACTTCAAATATGGAGATGCAGAATTGGCGTTTCCCCTGCTGGTTTTTGGTCTTGCTTTGGTCCAGTTCTTTTCTCATTATGCTCACTTTTCTCTCTTTTGGAATGGCAATGCATATTCTGTATACATTAGAGGTATGTGATCTACTTTTTGGTTTTGGTCTCACATGGGTTACAGTTAAGAGAGTGCCATGAATCTCAGAAGAGACTTTGGAGTTTTAAAGTGTTGAGAATGAAAGACTGGGGACTTTTAAATTGGACTGAATATATTTGACATTATGATATGTTTACAAACCTATGGGAGCCACTAGCTGAGGGATTGGAATGTGGTGGTTTGAGGAAGAATGACTCCCATAAGCTCCTATATTTGAATGCCGAGTCACTAGAGAGTGGAACTCCTGAAAAGATTAGAAGGATTAGGAGATGTGGCCTTGTTGGAGGAAGTATGGCTTTGTTGGAGGAAGTGTGTCATTGAAGGTGGTCTTTGAGGCTTCAAAAGCCCTCCTCTCTCTGCCTATGAATATAGCTCTCTGCGCTTGCTCCAGCACTTGCCTGCATGCTGCCATGCACCATGATGATAACCGACTAACGGGCTGAACCTCTGAGGCTGTAAGCAAAGCCTCCAATTAAATGCCTTCTTTTATAATAGTCTCTTCACTGCAGTAGAGCAGCGATTAAGCCGCCAATACAACCACAGACCCTTTGATTGACATTGGTGTCCTGACTGCGAGATATGCTAGGGCAATGGTGGTACAAAGCTTGTGGGAGTAACCAACCAGTATCTGATTTGACCTAAAGCCCACTCCATGAGATGGAACTCATATCCAGACACCGCTTGGGTGAAGAAGAACTTGATACTAGGCAGCCTAGGGACCTGGAGTAAAAACCAAATGCGACTGTTCTTAAACAAACAAACAAAAGAAAATATAGCAATCAAACACTCCTAATGACATCCTGCTGTAGTCATAGATCAGTGCTCTGCTCAGCCATCATCAGAGAGGCTTCCTCCTGTAGCGGATGGAAACCCATGCAGAGACCTACCGCCAGACATTATGCAGAGTGTGAGAAATCTTGGAACACTCAGCCCTAAATGGGATTTCTCCATCGAGCCCCTCCCCTCAGGGCTCAGGGAGCTCTGCGGAAAGAATGCTCTTTGTGTATATATTACAGCTTATAGTTGAGTGTTTTAATGGGATTCCTGGGTGTGTGAACAAGTGGGTTTCTGCATCTATATCTGTTTCTTGTGCCTTTCCTTTCCTTTCCTTTCCTTTCCTTTCCTTTCCTTTCCTTTCCTTTCCTTTCCTTTCCTTTCCTTTCCTTTCCTTTCCTTTCCTTTCCTTTCCTTTCCTTTCCTTTCCATTCTTCCTTAGAAGCCTGTTTTCTAAGGAAAGACCCCTCTCTAGGGGTGGATCTGAATGGCAGGGAGGTGGGGAGGAACTGGGAGGAGTAGAGGGAGGGGAAACCTTAATCAGAATATATTATGTGAGGAAAAGTCTATAATCAATAAGAGGAGGGGGAGAAATTGCTTTCCATTCATCGCCTTTAGAACCCATCTCTCTATCCTTACATTGATGAAGCAGATATGTCCACTGCAAGAAACAAATACTCAAATTTGAGGTAAATAAATACCATGATTTATTACTTAGGCAATGTAGGGGACTTGCTCCAAAGTCAGCTGTCACGGGCAATTCTATTTATTGTTAGATCCATCACACATGAGGAATGAAGGAAGCAAGGAAATTTTAATCACAAAGCTTTGCCCAAAACTTTTGAAGCATTTTAGGGTCCAGAAATAGGTGTCAATCATTTTGAAGGCCTCTTGATGATAAAAACCTTAGCAGTGACATCAAGTACTGTATGATTGGCTTAGTTCTCCTGGTGTTCTGAGTAATAATACTGTCTTGGTCATGATTTGTCAGGGGCGAGAACTAGGTGGGGCTACCTTTCCTACCCCCTAAGAACCTTGGTGAAAATTGATTCATCTCACAGTGGCATGATCTGGATTTGAAATTCTTTTTCCCAAATGAACAAATTCTATGCCACAAATAGGACTTTGCTCTTCAGGAAGCAATCACAAGGAGGGAAGCAGCAGTGAGTGAGCTTCTCAGAAGTCTTCAAGCAGTACGGGCGCTGCAGGGTGCTACCTGACCAGACACTGCACTGCACGGCAAAGAGGAGAGAGACACACAGGTCCAGGAGACACATTCATCTATAGCCCCCAGAGGGAGAGACTGGCCCAGAAGAGAGGACCATGTGGTTCCCTCAGGGTTCAGGTGCAGAGACCAGCCTCCTGCTTTACTCTACAGCTCTGAGCTGGAGAAAGAGACCAAGAGGAAGGAGATGAAGAGGAAAGGCATGGCCAGCACGGTGCTGCCCTTGGTGTTTTCATGGCTGTGCTGAGCTTCCATCAACTTTACCAGTAGATAACTCTGGGCAAATGAAGAGTTGTTACGTGGGGGAAAGTCTATTATCAATAAGGGGAGGGGGAGATAGCTGAAAGCAGTATCTGAAGAAACATGAGCTCAGCTGTTCTGAATCAGAAACCCCGCCTTCGAGTGTGCCATCTATCTATACAACTCCACTTCTGACAGCCCAGGAGCTTGTTTGGTGAGCCATTCTCCTTGGTGATAGATTCATGAAACTCATCCCTAAAACGTCACCACCGAATCTTGTGATTCCTTCTCTGGTGGTTGAAAGGAGATGAGTCAGGCTTTGTTTCAACTATATTTACTTTTCCAAAGCCTGGAGGTGCCCTGTTCCCTCTGCGCATAGGAAAATGGCTAATGAAGTATTGTAATTAATGTTAGCATTATGAAGCGCTAACGGGGGCTGATGGTCTGGGCTGAGAATCAATCACTGCCTGCTATTTCTCGGATGTGGAAGGTACTCCACGGGAAGAGCCAATTGGATGGAGCTAGGATTTGATTTATTGGGTGCTGGAACCCTGTGCATGATCCCACTATGCTTGTACCATGAAGGTTATTCCAAAGCTCGTGACCGTGTATTCCAGTCTGTGCTCAGTCACCACCTCACATGAGACTGTGATTCATAAACATTAATTACACAAGGAGTCCTGCAGATAGGTGGACGTGTTTCAGAGGCTAGCCACATTATGGAGGAAGAATCACCGAAAACTGCCTGGGGAGTGGCTGTATCCTTGGAGTGGGGCTGCTAATCCACCTGAACTGGGAGCATTCTCTAGTGTTAACTAAAATAAGTGAAATCCTCGGGGACAGCAGATCTTGGTATGTTTTGTCCTTTACACAGGAATTCTGGTTCCTTTAAAGATTCTGTGAGGAGGGGACTCACCCAGCAGCTAGCTGCTCTCCAGTGATGCCCTGTGGCTAGGCTATCATCTTCTCAACCTATATAGAGCTGTTAACACTGTATTCCAGATGTATCCATATGGTGTCTAGTTTCAGATCTTTGTTCCTTGTTCCCAAGTAGTCACAGGCTAGTAATGACACTTTTGCAAAGCCCCCCTCCTGCCCCCCCACAAAACCTTGCAGGCCCGGGTGTTGCCCAGATCCTATTCTGCTTTCTGCTGATGAAGCCACTCAGTCTTTGTCTCTACCTGCCTGCTCTGTCCTGGTAACGAGACCGTTTATGGATTTCTAATTGCGTCACATCCTAAAGCCTGAGTTTTAACAGACTTTCACATTAACTTTTGTTAATCTGGGCCACTGGGACCCAGCCTGGGACCCTGGCACCAGCTTTTGTGAGACCCTGTCCAGCTGTCTGTCCATCCCTGAGGGTCCTCACCCTGTTGATCTGCAGGGTGTTTTTGAGTATCTTCTTAGGGATGGCTCCATCAGTGAAAGAACTTTGGACAGGTCAGGGCAGAGGTCTATTGGCCAGTGTCCAGATGGTTGCTTTGCCTGTCCAAGGATTCTGTCCTTGATGTCTGAGCAAGGCGGTTATATCTATGGATGAATTCTGTAAATAACTTCACTATAGGCTTTCCCTGTCTAGAAACTCACTGGATAGGTTATGAGCTAGGAAGGCCTTAGGACTCTGGGACTCAGCAGTAAGAATTCAAAGGCGAGGTCTGGGGCTCCTGGTCCAGAGCCTCCTCCAAGGGCAGAGATTTTGGAGGTGCTTGAATCATGGGCCATGAGGCATTCAGATCCCAGGGCCTTGTTCTGGACAGCACTACCCAGCTCAGGTGTGTCTCTGACCTGCACTAGCAACTATTGAGAAAGCTCAGTTTTCTGTATCTGTGCCATTAAGGAAGAGAGCTTCATCTTGCTCTGTGTGATCCCCTCTTTGGAGCAGCTGGTGTGGGTCTAAGCCATTACCGGATCTTTCCTGCTAGCGTTGTGCTAGCCACGCACCTGTAAGTCTCCTCATATACCCTGTTGGAGCAGGGCCACCCTTTCCCATGGAAGCAGACAGGCCCTGTCAATTAAGAATCACATTCAATTTCCTTGTTTGTAATCTTGTGGCTGCTAAACATCAATAATCCCGCCTGGCCTCCTTGTCATAGGGTGATTGATGGAGCACGTCATCTCTCATATGAGGATATTTAAATGAGGATCACACTCTGTCTGCATCCCATTTTCCTGCTGAGCAGGAGAGCAACCCTATTAAATCAAATTATATGTGACTTTTAAAACTTCCCTTCTCAGCATCCAATTGAAGAGATGAACTCCATCATAATACATTGCCCCTTTTATGAGTAAATGAACTACTCAGCCTCTGGGGGTTTTCGATCTCCCTTTCCATATCAGGAGACAAAAGGCATGTGCCAGACCTGGCAGGAGGGACCCTGAGCTCTCGGTGGTACCGTGGCTAGATCTGGGGAGATGGTCCTGGGTGCAGCTCATCTAATCCTGGAACTTTACAAACTCTCTCGGTCAGCCCCTGGAGACCACACAAGGATTCTGTGGGTGTGGACTGAGTGAGTTCTAACATCTGGGGGGAGACGAACAAAGCATGTAAAATAAAAAGAAGTCAGAACATTTAGATGCTAGTGGGGACAATAAAAGACTCCGAAAGGAGTCAGGTCCAGAGGAAAAATTGACACATGAGACACATTCTCAGCCTTTACCTATATAATTAGAAGTGTCACATTCCAGCAGGAGCTGCTCCAGGGTCTAAAGACCAGAGGTGAGTGTCTCAGAGACTGTGCTGATTCAGTTGGGATCTACTGAGTACAGAAGCAATCTGATTACCAGGCACACATTTATATACACACCTCACACATAAACCCAAGCACATATGGACACGCTGTATACCTCACAGACATGCGTTCTACATCCAACACATTCATGCATGCAGGCATACAGACAGGCATAGATAAAACCTAGATACACTCACATATCATACTACACAAATGCATAGATGCAGAAACAGATGTGTACATACATACGCATGCACACACCTACATGCCATTACACATATGTGTAGGCCCAGCTAGGTACATGCAGACACATGCGAACACCTGTTCACTGGGTTGAGCAATGAGAAAGCATTCAAAGTACTCATCTAAGAATCCCACAGAAAAATGACCAAGGATCAAAAACGGCCTTTGAAATGTTTCCTCTTGCTAGAAGATATAGCACAGTGGGTAATGGATGTATTTATTAGCCTGTATCAAATTACTGGCTTGCTGACGTTGGCATCTGTGTGGTGACAACCATCACCCGACTATCTTCTCTAACCCAGGAGTGTCCGCATAAAGTGAGACTCCCATATTCTTTCCATTTCTTTGTAGATACTCAGTATGTTTCCTCTCACCTCTAAGAGTATCTGGGATTTCCCCTTCATTCTCAGAAATCCAGATTCTACCAGTTATGGCAGGATATATTTTCTGACGAATCCCGTAATCCAGATGTTTACTCCTGCCGCTGGGTTTTGCATTGTGGGTGTTGTGCTTTGGAGCTCTTCAGCTTCATGTTTTATTACGTTTTCTCTGGTAAATTTTCTGGAAAATTCTTAGCTTTAGGGAGTTTTCTATTCCTTTATTTTTGTTTGCATATTTTCCTCCAATTTCTTCATCGATTCCATTCTGTCTTTCTTTCAATTCCATGAATGTCTCAATACCCTGCTGCTCTGCCTGATTTATTCATTTATTGGCATAAATTCATTATACACAATGCTAGCTGCATAATCAAAGTTCAAGTACATTGTGTTCTTTGACCTGGATCACTCCCAAAGCCCCCTTTTCTCTTTGTACTATTTTCTTTCCCGCCGACCCACCACCCACCATTCTCTCAGGAACATACCCAGAGGTGGTAGGGCTGGATCATCTACTATGCCCATGGTTTCCACGGAGGCTGCATGAGTTTATATTCTTACCAGTGGATAGGGGCTTCATTTTCCCAGCATTTGTTACCACTGGTTTCTGTGATAACCATTCTTACCCGGGTTGAGGTGGGATAACATTACCTGTCCCTCCGTCCTATTTTGCAGGTGTGTTTTACAAACCCACATGTGACAAATCGCAATCCCATACTCCTTTTCTCAGCAGACATGTGTGATTAACTATGGAGCCTTGGAGAGGCACATTACTAACTTTTATCACTATAATGAAACGTCTGGTGTTGTTAGTTCATAAAGGGAACAGGTTGGTTTTGGCTGAAGTTATGGAAGCTCTGGAGCATGGCTGATCAGTCTCATTTGCTTTTGGTATGGTGTCACGGCATGCTGGAACACTTGGTGGATCCAAACTGCTCAACGAAAACAATGAGGAGAGAAGGAGGCTGAGTCCCACAATAACCTTCAAGGACACACATTCCCAGTGACCCCAGGACTTCTCTCAAGGCACAATTTCCTAACTTCCACCCCCCTGCCAATAGAATTAGATTCTGGGAACCAAGCATTTCACACATGAGCCTTTCCAAACTATAGTTTTAAAAAAAAACACTTTGAAAATATCTAGCAGCCAGCACTTTAGCAGAAAATCATAAATATGGACACTGTGGACTGGCTCATATTTTTGGTTAAAAGTAACTAATCAGATGGTAACAGAACTTTCAATCAAAGAAGCTTTTTGCAACAAATAGAGAGCATTACAAAAATTCACAGCCAATCAAAACAGAGATGTGGTGCCCAGCCCCTACTGATACATCTACAAGGCAACTCTTGCACCTAGGGATCATTGTGTAATAAGGAGCAGAAAGAGTGTTAAGACCCAGAGAAGCAAGTTGCTGTGAGATTGTGTCTCCTAGAGATGCCAGAAGCTCTACTTAAGAAATGCTGAGAGTAGAAGAAATAGTCTTTCTGGGGAAGAGCACAAAAATTGGTTACCCAATATCAAATGATCAGCTCTGAAAACATGTAAGTAACACTATACGGACTACAGAGGTTGTATTTGTGTATTTATATATTTAATAATATTCATATACATATATGTATGTGACAACAATTCATGAGAAAAAAAAGAGACCATGAGTTGAAAGAGAGCTAGGAAGGGTTTATGTGAGAGTCTGGATGGAGGAAAGGAAAGCAGAAAGATGATGAAATTATAATCTCAAGAAGTAAAAAGGAAGATTGTTTTTTTTTCGTAAAAACAGAAGTCAACTGTAGCAACAGAATGCTTGGGAGATGTCCCATTGAAAAGTTAGCTTCCTGTGTTAATCGGGGTTCTCTAAAGGAACAGGAAGGGATGAGTGTGTGTGACAGTGTGAGTGTGTGCATGTGTGTTTGTGAGTATGTGAGCTTGTGTGTGTGTGAGTGTGTGTGTGTGTGAGTGTGAGTGTGTGTGTGAGAGTGTGTGTGTGTGAATGTGTGTGAGTGTGTGTGTGTGTGAGTGTGTGTGTGAATGTGTGTGTGTGTGTGTGTGAGTGTGTGTGTGTGTGAGTGTGTGTGTGCGTGTATGTGAGTATGTGAGCTTATGTGTGTGAGTGTGTGTGTGTGAATGGTTTATTAAGCTGCTTTAAAGGCTGTAGAATGGGAAGTCCAATGGGTGTCTCAAGATGGAAAGACAAGGGGCCTGCAGTTGTTCAGCCCATGAGGCTGAGTGTCTTTGCTTAAAATGGTTTAATTTGGAAAAAAAACTGCTGTTTCAGTTGCTGGCTTTAATTTCATTGAAAATATCTCAAATGATTTTGGCTCAGGCTTAGGGCAGAGTTTCTAATAATTACCTAAATGGTCCTAAACATACTCCTACCATTTTGAACTCTGTTTCTATTAAGCCGAATTCTCTGCAGTGACAGTTATAAAATGAAAATATTAGTCATCTCTGAACAATGTTGAAGACACTGTGTCCCGTGGTAAGATCAAATCAGCCAAGATCTAACTCTTTATGCAAAAATAAGCAAGATCTTGAGATAGGCCAGTGTCCTAATATTGATCTCCATAGTGGCTGTACAAGTTTGCACTCCCACCAGCAATGAAGGAGTGTTCCCCTTGCTCCACATCCTCAGCAGCATGAGCTGTCCTTTGTGTTATTGATCTTTGTCATTCGGACAGGTGTAAGATGGAATCTCAAAGTGGTTTCGATTTGTATTTCCCTAATGGTTAAAGGTCTCAAACATTTCTTTATGTGTTTCTCAGCCATTCGAGATTCCCCTTTTGAGAATTCCTTGTTTAGATCTATGCGCCATCTTTTAATTGGATTGTTTGCTTTTTTGATGCCTAGTTTCTTGAGTGCTTTATATAGTTTGGATCTTAGCCCTCTTTTGGAAGTGGAGTTGGTGAAAACTTTCCCCATTCTGTAGGCTGCCACTTTGTCTTGTTGACAGTGTCCTTTGCCTTACAGAAGCCTTTCAGGTTCATAAGGTCCAATGTATTGATAATTGACCTTAGTGCCTGAGCTGCTGGTGTTTTATTCAGAAAGTCGTCTCCTGTGCCAATGTGTTCAAGGCCAGGAGAACAATGTCAACTGACCAGTGCTCCTAGGGGCCCACAGAGACTGAAACCATAGACGCGGAACATGTAGGATCCCCTAAACACATCATGTGGCTGTACAGATTAGTGTCCTTGAAAAATTCCTACAGGGTGGAGTAGGGATGCCTCGGACCATTTTACCGACCTTCAAGACTCTTTTTCTCCTGCTTGGCTGCCTGACCCCTGGCCCACCCTTGATGTAGGGATTGGTGCCTGGCTTCCTTCCATACTGCTCTGCCGTGTCCCAATTGTGTTGAAACCTGCGGGGATGGTTCTTTTCTGTGGAGAAGGGGAGACATTAGTGGGTGGAGATGGGAGTCAATCTGGGGGAAATGGGAGAGGATGGGGGGTAGAGGTAGGGGAGGAGGGAGCTTGGAATGTATTCTATAAGTTGCATGAGTGAAGAAAAATTAAAATAAAATAAATAATAAAAAATAATAAAACTCTAAAAAATAAAAGAAAAGAAGCAAGATCGTCCAGCCTACAAGTATGAACATTTGCTTTCATCTTTAATAAATAATATAATTATGTGTATGCCAAAATTGCTTTAAAATACATTTCTTTATACTTTTTTTGGAATCAGTAGATTTTTGTTTGGCTATTTCCTAAACTTATGTACATAGGGGAGAGTAAGTATTTCTCAGGTAGAAAAGGATCACTAGTGTAGGAAGTCTACCCACTGCTGGCAAGAAGAAATCTCACCTTGAAGACCAGAGTGATTAAATGTGTGGGAGGCGCGATCAGCTTTAGGCGACCCAAACGGTGAATTGTATTCTGGGCCTAGGAAGGCTCAGGGACATCTCCAGTGCCCTCTCTGGGTCATCACAGGCCTCTACAATAAATGTTGCAACCTAGCAGAGTTTCTGGATGCCAAGGTGGCCTGGTGAAAACTCAGGTGGTGAGGTAGCCATCAAAGGAGCAAACTTAGTAACAACAATGTGGACCTGACCCTTGAATTTAGGAAAAACCACACAGATCAGAGGGAGACAGTCCCAGGAAAGGGCTCAATGCCGGCCCAAATCAGGGTGTGCTGAGGACCTATCAGAGTCTCTGGGGAGGTCTGGCACTGAAAATAACAAATGCTCCTGGAAGACCTGCCGTAAGCTGGTGGTCCCGAAAATGCATTGGTGAAGATGTTTTCTAAGAACAAGTGTAGATGGTTACTTTCTTCTGCTGTGTAGAGAACATCATATCCTGGAGTAACAACAACAACAAAAAATCTATTTGGCAGCAAGTCGTAGGAGCAACTTTTGGACCACCTTCTTGTGTGGTGGGACTCACCCCCAAGCTCCTATGTGCTCCGCACCCTTCTGAGCGAGCTGGGGCCACTGGCCTGACTCACTCACAAGGCTCAACTTTGCCAAGCTGTGTCGTGGCCTCCGCCTCTGTGCTCCAGTTCGCCTTGGTTATTTTCCTCACAGTCCCGACAGTGTTGATAGTGGGGTCAGTAGATCTGCAAGAGAGAGGAGGCCCTGGGAGTCTGAGCATAGAGGTCGGAGAAACACCAGCTTCCCAAAGAGGAAGCTGAGTCCTGTACTCAGTGAGCATCGAGAACTGCCACCCGTTTTCTGGGTTCTAACCGAAGCTCAGACTGTGCTCCTCTGGGCCTTCTCTGGGCCCTGGAGGACCATTGTGATGTCAGTGCTCCTGCAGTGAGCGCAGCATTTTGCCCCGGCTCATCCTTAGGGATACCTTCCTCACTCAGCTCCTCCCTGCCCCCACCGCCACCTCTGTGTGTCTTCAAACCTGTGAGCTCACCGCTGGGTTTCTTTTAATAAATTGCTTTGAAATAATGAGCAAGGGAGTCTTGGCTTTTAGAATGAACAGGACTTAATTTAGTATATTTCCAAAGTGCCTCCAACAAACCTATTTGGGCACACCGTTTGTCAGGTGAGCTGCAGGCAATGGCCCTGTTGTCCTGAAACCAATGATATTTCATCGTTAGCCAGAACAGCATGCTCATGTTAAGGAAGCACGGATGCCGGGCTGTTGGGCTGGGTCCTGTGCGGCTGTGACCTGAGTTGCTGCTGTCACATGAAGACGGTGGCAGGCTCTGAGGAGTCGCTGCGATGTGGCCATGCACTTCCAAAGCAGATGCCCAGGCTGGAGGCTTCTCAACAAGCCTCTTTCCTAAATTCATTCGTTTGCCTCTAAGATGTAACTTAGAGGCTGGTAAAGCCCAGGCCTTGCAAGCGTGAGGATCTGTGTTTGGTTCCCAGAATCCACATGAAAAGACAAGTGTAGCGGTGCACATGTATGACTCTCGGGAGAGGGACATGTCTAACTACTGGGAGACAGACAGGCAGATCCCCGTGACTCTCTGGCTAGGTAGTCTACCCCATCGGTAAACTCAAGGCCAGTGA
Source organism: Cricetomys ansorgei (assembly GCA_026225945.1). Lineage (NCBI taxonomy): Eukaryota > Metazoa > Chordata > Mammalia > Rodentia > Nesomyidae > Cricetomys > Cricetomys ansorgei. The sequence continues at coordinate 4,520,142 of JAMJFZ010000239.1, read as the reverse complement.
AAGATGCTGTCTCAATAGGTAGACAGTACTGAGGAAGGGCACCTAATGTTCTCCTTTGGCATACACACACATATACACACACACATACACAGTAACTTCGTTCCTTCTAACCTTATTTTCTGTCCCATCTGTGTGGTTTAGCTTTCCTGTTCTGACGGGATCAGTATGAACTCCATTCTTGGCTTTTATTCATTAGCATGTAATGTACCTGGGGTCCAGGTTGTGCTGGTATGTACTGCTCTGTAGGTGGTACTGTACCCTGTAACCCAATAGTGTACAGACAACTCAGGAGTTGTCCTCTTTCCTGTCCCTCAGTACACATCGTGTGGATCTTCTCGGGCCAGTTTGGGACTCGGAAAGACCAGGAATAGCACGAGGAGCTAGGAGGGATTGGCATTCCTTCCAGGCCCATGTGGGATTTCTTCATCTGATAAAGGGCAGGGCAATCACAGATACCACTCTGCCTTGACAGGTATCTATTTTGTTGTGAATGATAATTCCAAGGTCACATGGAACCTTTGGCTTAGTGTCTTCCCTATGTTTAAAAGCACGATTTCTGCCTACTGTCTTCATGATGCCCCTTTGTGCTAGCTAGGCTAGGAAGAAGATATTGCTGTGGCTACAATAGGACGATTTTATAATTCTGGCAGGAGTCTAGAAGATTCAAGGTATATCCAACATTCACAACACAAAGACTACCAAGGGCCAGCCACAGACTGTCTGAATCCCTGTATGTATTAGGCTGTGGACATGGGGAGCTCAGTGCCTTTTGCATGCATATCTGCAGGCTAGTTGTCAAAGGCACAGGCTTCTGGAACTAGCTATACAAGAACATTTGTTTCCATCCACTTAAACTACTGTTCTAATTAGTTGTTAGTCTAAATTATTAGAGGCTAAAACACTTGATTTAAGTGAATTTGAACAATCTCCTCTACAGCCACCTGTCCATGTCAAGGCAACAAAGCCCAGCTCCCTGAGTCTGCCTCTGCCTCTGCCTCTGCTTGGCAGTCTGAGGCTAGCCGTGTGCAGCTCTGCCCCCTAAACCCATCTCTGCCTCAGTCTCTCTGCCCAGGACAAGCTTTCTTTCCTCTACTTACGGAAGTCATATGTCCTGGTTTCAGAATGTGACTATGGATACAAAGGCATGCTGTGTGATGTGGGCACAAGACTACCAACCCTGCAGTTTCCTGGGAGTCCAGGCTCCTTCAGCAGGGCCCACTGGCTGCTTCCTCGACACGCTTCGCTACCCCTAATAGCTCCCTATTACCAGCTACAATTTAGCATCTGAGCCAGGAGCTGGATGAGGGAAGGGGGAGAAAAGAGTGTAAATTATACGGAGTAGCGGGGAACAAAGGTTTTATTTCTCCTGAGCACAACCCTTTGATAGGAAAACGGGGGAGACAAATGTGTTGCTAATTTAATTAAGTGGTATGAGATTTCAGGGTCTACAGATGTCATTTAGAAGGGGATTAATCAAGAGCAGGTGACGAAAATGAACAGGCACAATGTTAGCGTTTTTAACAATCCGACACAGTTGAATGGCATCAAGGGCTCTTCAAAGGGGACAGAGTTTGGCTTTGCTAATCCAGCTCTGCCTCCCCTCCCCCACAGCACTTGGCTTGTTCTCTGAGCAGCTTTTTCCTGTTTTCTTGAAGTAATCAAGGCATCTAAAGTCCATGTACCATCCATGCCCCCACTGTATTCTCTCCTCTTTCTGTTCTGTCTGGGAGAACGGGTGACACTGGGGTATCTGAGCTTCTTCTGAGTTGGTTCCCAGACCTACACTAGGTAGTGCATGTGTCCTGGCCAGGTTCTATGGCTGAACACAGAACACATGTCCAGGCAGCTCCTGTGTAACAGCAGTTCATGGTATCTACTCTCTGCTTTGTCATTTGAAGATCAAGGGAAGCAGATCACCTAAAACAGTGGGGGATGGGAGCTCAAATACCACCAGCAATGACACCCACACTGAAGGGAGGGAAAGGGCCATGCGCTACAGGGCTCCTCGTGTTTAAGGCCGCCATCACACAGTGCCTCTTTGTCTGGGAAGGACTGGTGGCTGAAGAGGACGGGCCACACCTCCCTTTCACAGCCCCTCCTCGCTAGCTTCCATGGGTTTGGAACCCGTGGGGCGTATGTATGGTATCCGTCTTCTCAAATGCTTCAGGGTCTTTGGGAGATACTTCCTGAAGAAGAGCCTAAGTGGCATTCTGAACAACCCTGGGTGCGTCCTCTTTCCTGTTTTCACATGGTATAGAAGGCAGAAGTACTTTAGTTTTTAGGCATCATCTATATTGTGAGAACCCAACAGGGCAGAGAGCAGGCTGGGAGATTCGTGGTCGGCAGGCAATTTGTAATAAAACTCTGGAATTAAGCAAGAGGGTTTTATTTCTTCAGATCTGGCTGTCAGTCAACTCAGAGCCTGCACTGACTCATCTAGAGAACGTTCTAGAAACTCCCTGATGCTCAGAAAGTGAACGAAGTCCTGTAATGCAGAGGCCCGGGGGGTCTGCAGTGAGTGGTATATATGAGTTTGGAGTTTTATAAAACATTGCTTTGAAGAGTTTGGGGACCCAAGCGACTTCAGAAAGACTTTCCGTTTGGTTGTAGCTGTGAACTGTCCTCAGCTGGAAGCTCCATTTGGGAGGTGATGGGGACTTGAGGGGGTAGGGCCCGCATTGAGAAAGTTGGGTTATGGAGGGTATTCCTCTTGCTGCTTGCTGGCTGTTGTGAGGTGAAGCTTTCCTCCCTCATGCCTTTCCTCCATGATGTCTGTCAACACAGGCTGGCCAGCAGGGGAGCTGTCTGAGATGGACTGGAAACAGGCCAAATAAGCCTTTCTTCCTTTCAGTCATTTCTCTTGGACATTTGTCTCAGTGACCAAAAGTCTAATATACCTTCTTCCAGCACCACAAATCACAGAAGTTGGGTGTGTTCCCTGCTGAGTGCTACAGGAACATGGTATCAGGAGGATGCATAAGGAGAAATGGTCTAAGAATGGTGACCTCCTGGTAACAGCCAAAGGTGCCCATGGAACTTCAGCCTGCTCGAGGTCCCAGCCCTTACGCATGCCCACTGCTTGAGCAGGTGGGAGTTGAAGAGGCAGGCTCTTTTAAAATTTGCTCTCATGCGTGTGAAGAAGAGTTGAAAGAAAGCTCGCTTTTCCTCAGCTAAATAAGATCCAGACCCCACAGGTGCCAGCCAATTGCAAAGGTGTTCAAAGAACAGCCTTTCTCCATTTATTACACTAATGGAAACTGTTGGCTGACCTGCCTAGTCTACTCAGGGGCAACAGGGGCCTCTGAGGGGGTGTAGCACACACAGCATGAGTAACGAGGACTAGGGCTGGAAATCTATCCAGCCACCAAAATAGCATTTCCATTTCCAGAGAGCAAGCCTGCCTTTTGTTTAGATGCAATTGTACCTGGATCTGGTGCTGCCCAATCTGGTGATGGGAGGCCAGGCTGGGCGAGATATCTTCTGAGGGAAAACAGATGGGGACAGAAGAAGCAGAACTTGAATATGAACCAATTACTTCTCCACCGTGAGACAGGTAATGTCTTATCAGAGGCACCAGCTTGGACCCATGGCTCTGGTTTGGTCTATGCCTGGACATTCTTCAGTCTCAGCTGCCTCCTATGAAACTCCCGTCCAGGGTTTTCCTGCAAACCTCATGTGCTACTTTGCTTTCTGTTTCTGTGATCAAACACTCTGGTGAAAAGCAACTTGAAAAAGAAAGTGCTTATTTGGCTTAGACTTCCAGGTCACAGTTCATCACGGGGGAAGTCAGGGCAGGATCTCAAGCAGGAACCTGGAAGTAGCAATGGATGCTGATGCCGTGGATGAATGCAGCTTGCCAGCTTCCACTTATGGCTTGGTCAGTTTTCTTTCTTTAACAAACTCGGGACTATCTATCTAGAGATGGGCTACGTCCTCCAGCATCAGTCATTCATCAAGAAAATGCCCCACAGAGACTTGTCTACAGGTCAGTCTGAGGCATTTTCTCAATTGACAAAAACAAAACAAAACAAAACAAAACAAAACAAAACAAAAAAAAAAAAACACCAGCAGGCTCAAAATTTCAGCCAGGCCAGCCTTGCTTCTGAGAGCAGAGGAGGAAGGGGACTGCCACTCCCACTGTCAGCTTGGCCACTGCAGTCCAGCAGGCTCAATGCAGATCAGCAGACACACCCACACTCCTCATAGGATATGGCAGAGGCAGTGTGTGCTTTGCACACACTGCCCATTCCTTCCTTAGAGAGATGCATGACCCATAGATGGCATGGCCAGTCTGTGGGGCCTCAGATGTGCCAGTGGCCCCAGAAACTTCTGTCTGCCCCCTCTCAGCTGTCCTCGTCTCCCTGGTGCCCACCTTCCTGGAGACAGCTGCCTGGGAACGTTCAGCTAGCCACGTTTGAGCCCTCTGGAGATCTGCTGAAGCATTCTGAGCTGGCATTGGTTCCTCAGCTCTTGGTCTCCAGATGTCAATTGTATAACTGTCCCTGAAGGTCCTTCCCCGTCTAGGCTGAGTATCGGCATACATGAGGGTGCACTCTGAGGATTTCCTGGTACTCATTTGTAGTTGGTAGCACAAGGATGTAGAAAAGAGAAGTCTTGGTCAGAGTCCAGCTTCAGCCAAGACTGGCAGGTTCAGAGGCGAACCACTGGACCTGAGACTTCACCTCCTTCATTACGGCAGGAGAATGGAGACTATGCAGGCCGTTGGTAGGACGACTGACCACACTTTGTGTGAGCCCTTTGCAGGTGTGCCCAGGAAGGTGCCTTCTAAGACCTCTCCCTGCAAGGGATCGTCAGGAGTGCTGGACCGGCTGGGCAGATGGCAGCCAGAGGTGGGGTGGAAGGCTTTTTGTCAAAATGTACCATACTGTTTTTGGATTTTTTTCTGGATGACTTAAGACTCACTTCTTGACAGTTTGTTGTCGGAGTAGTTCTTAATGGATCTAAATCACTTTCCCGATGTGTGTGAGGTCACAGCTACAGTCCAGTCTGGCAGACTTGTCATTAATTTAAGCTAGCATTTTCCAGTTTCCTTTTTGAAAACAATCAGGTGTCTGTTTTCAGCTCAACATGAGCTTGTGAAGGGTCAAGGGTGAGGTGGGTGCAGAGGGCAGGTCCTAGGACCGGCTGGCATTTTCTTCAGCTCTTGTCTAATATGTCAAGCCAGGTAGGAAGAAAGACTAGCGCCTATGGGGAAAGGTTAATGCAGAAATCAGCTGCGGGGAGGTTCACACTACCCTTGGGAGGCAGTTGGTGACACGATCTCTCTTCGCTGAGAGAGCAGTTACCAATATGGCCTTCCTGTGGCTCCTGGGAGAATGTCACAAATGGCTCCTGTTTCTGTGCTGCAGTCAGCGGCTGACCAGAGCATGACAGACAGGGCAGGTGCTCCAGCTCCTGACCAACAGAGGCTTTACATTGTGATATTGGAAACCAATGCATACTCGGGAAAGCCTGTGGTTTGGGTTTGTACTGCGCTCTTTCTGGGCTGTCTGTATGCACTGTGACCTTGCTGCACTGGGCAGCACAGCAAGCTCAGCCCCTGTCTGCTCTGCAGCTGTGACACAACAGCCGGCATTCTGTGCTGTTCCGTGTCACCCGTGTTCGGGTTTTTTTTTTCTTCTTGTTTTTTTATCTTGTGTGTTTCCTGGCATGTCCTGAAAACACCCATCTAAGAATAGATGAGATACTCAATATTTGATTACATACTTGGCTTTCATTAGATAATATTGCCCATTTACAGACTGAGTATTATGCTCAGTACGTTGGATGTATTTAACACATTTTTAACCTATGGTACTTTAAATGTATAGTGGCTTCACAAGGACATAATCCACACATCTGTGTTCAAGGGCTAAGCTAATTTTCATATTCATCAGTAAGTCCCATGCACTCCAGAAAATTGTCCTCCTTTTGGATATTGTGTGCAAACAAATTTATACCAGCAACACACTTAAAATGCTTAGAATTCATCCCTTCTAGTTTATCTCTAGTTTCTTAAATTCAAAAGGCTCATAAAACCCCAGTTTCATAAAAGAGAAAAGCCATGAAATTTGATGTGCAAAGTACTTTAAACTGAGCATACACAAACACACCTCAGTGCCAGTTCTGCATCTGCTGACTCAGATGGCCACTTCAAATCATCACACATTGAAGTCTTAAATACTGCAACTTGACATTCAAGGTTTTGTAAGACCAGATCTTACAAATATTTGAAATATTTGAGCTCATCTGTATTTCCAGGTTATTGATATATTCCCTTCCTTTGGTGGTTGTGAGAAACTGAGACTTGGCTGAACTGTCCCCAAAGGCAGAGAGGAGGAAGAAAAGGAGGGAGGAAGAGGAGGAGGAAGAAGGAAGAGGAAGAGTGAGGAGGAAGAGGAGAAGGACAGAGAGAAGGAGGAGGAAAGAAGAAGAGGTGAGAAGGGGGAAGAGGAGGAGGGATAAGGGAGGAAGAAGAGGAAGAAGGAGGAGGAGGGAGAAGAGGAGGAAGAGGAGGAGGGATAAAGGAGGACGAAGAGGAAGAAGAAAAGGAGGAGGACGGGTATAGCGTGGAGGTAGAAATAGTTCAGTCAGTGTCCCAGGGTGAGTGGAGAGGTCAGCACTGGAGGAAAGTGATTAGTTATCAATGCACCCACAGAGAATCTATCATAAGGAGCTCTGAGCTATGTAACACACTGAGGGAGAATCCAGACTCCACAAAACACAGTATGCCAGTGTCAGAGCATGAAAATGAACAGGAATGCTTTCTTTCTTTCTTTTTTTTATTCCTTTATTAAACTAATGTACCATTTGATTAAACAGGGGTCTATGTAAGCTTTACTAAGAATGATGAAGTCAGTGAAAACATGTGGGAATAGCTGAGTTAGTATTTCCTATTAATTGTTCAACAGGAAAAGATGGAAAGAAGTGTCTGCAGTTACAAAGTCCCTGAGTGGCAGGACCCTTGGAAGCCAGTCTCCTCGGCGGCCCAGTTCTGTGGTGGCTCATCAGGCCAGGGTTTCTGATGCTCCCGGCAGCTTTTTCAGGACCCAAAGGTGCCAGCTATAGGTGAGAGATGAAAATCTCACCATGTCTGAACATGGAAATCGTTAGAGGAGGAAATGATACCAGAAAGGCACTAGATAAGAATAAACAAGGGGGTTTCTTTGGGGGAGATGCAGAGCTCCATCCTGGGCAGACAGCCCCAGTGTATGATACTGAGGGGGGAAATGCGTAGGAAGAGAATTTTTTAGTATTTTAATATTATTGTCTTCTAGAACTTGGAGATTTGTTCTATTCTTAAGTGAACCCTCCCTCCCCCATAAACACAGATATCTGAGGTATGTACAAGCCATGTCTGGATCCAATCAGGACTCACGGCCATTGTCATGAAATGTAAGAGAAGGTAACATACAAAATCAGAGAGGTGAGACTGGACAGCAGGACGGTTGGGCGCCTGTGGAGTGGAGCTTCCACTCACCCGGAGGACCATGTGGGAGCTGCAGTTGCAGCTCAGTGGGCAGTATGCAGGCCTCAAACAGCAGAGGACTTAGTTCCAACTTCAGCATTGCCTAAAACGGCGTGGCAGAGGCACATACAACATGTCCGCTGTGTAAGGTCCCCAGACATCAGCAACCTTGTGCACTGCAACCCAGCCAGGCTCTGTGACTACTCTGCTCTTTGGTAGGAGGTACTTCTGAGCTGTGAGCCAACAATTGAGATGGAGGAGCCCCCACCCTGTCTCACAGACTTTCCTGTAGGAGTGGTGGGATCTGGGAATGGCTAGCAAGCACATGGGAATGACAGCAATAACGGGCTGTACTCCAGGAACAGGGAAACTTCATGTACACAGGCACAGAAGGAACACAGAGGAAATGAGGGCAGGCCCAGGTTTTGGATAGCAGTGAGTTGGCAGAGCAGTGGTTTGTAAGGGCACAGTCTCTGACTCATGGTGACCCCAGGCCTCTAGACTGGAGGTAGAGGCACCCGACAGAGGGTGGAATGGGCCATGGGGAAGGAACTTGGGAATCAAACATATTGGAGAACAGAAAAGTTGGCCATTGCTACCAGGGTTTTACTCCACCCCTAATCAGCTCCCAACAGACCCCACTTGGCTGCCAGAATGTTGAAGCAGATGAAATGGGAATTTAACAATGTCTCTGGGTGAATGCATGTTGTCCCTCCCCCCTTTTTTTGAGGGTGTCACATGATCTCACTGTGTGACATCTCAAATCTCCATCTTGCTTTGTCTGGCCTCTATGCATGAATAATTTTCCCAGTGCTTGTTCTTAGTGGGGCCAGAGAAAGAGTGCATTACAGGGCACACAATCTCCTGTTGTCCGCTATCAGCATTCGGGGGGCTGAGCTGGCTTACAACAGTGTAAAGACCCCGGTGGCATGTGTTATAATATATGAGGCATTGTCCCCGTGAAGAACACACGAAAGAAAGAACATTGTTCTACGAGGGAGCAATTCACCGGGTTTTTCCCAGAGACTCTTGGGTCAAGTTTTCATGGGCCTATTTGATTTTCAAATTCTGTTTCTGCCCTCTTTCCTCTCTAGGAACAGAGTGTCCAAACTTGTCTACATTCACTTCCCATGTTTTGTGCATGGTCGATGTCCTTTAAAAAGAGTACCTCAAATAAGTCTTTATTCTTGTTTTGTTGGCTCTCATTCTGTGTTTTCATGAACTTTGGCCCCAGCCATGGCAACTGCGGGAAAATGCTAACAGTGATTGACAGGATTAGAGGAGCAGGTCCCCATCCGCATTTCAAACACTCGGGGAACAATGAGGATGGGGGTGATTGAATTAATGAGGGACAGGGCTGTCAAAAGAGCACACATACTTTACATAAACCTGATTATCTTTGCATGGCAGAAATGGAGAAAAATACCAGAGGGGGCCGAGCTTGGCTCTCAGTCCGCCTCCAAAGGAGCGTGGAAGGCCTGTCCTGCTCAGCTCAGCTGGCCTGGCCTCCCTCCCACGCAGCATCCATCAGCCATGCTACTTAACAAGTCTATTCAGGGCTGGGGACTGCTCCCAATGGCACTCTTTTCACCACTCAGCACCTCTGTGGGGCGGTGAGCTGTTTTGTTGTTAGTTTTCCTTGGGAATCATTGCTCAATGTTATCCAAGAACGCATTTTAACCGCTGGACTTGAGGTGGCAGTGGGGTCCCTGCTGCTGAAGAGAGGCATGGGTCCCCACTCCAGGGGCTCTAGAAAGCCCAGTGCAGCAGTATAGACTTACATCCTGGAGGCCAGTGGCTGCAGGGATCCTGCCAGGAAGATCATTCTGAAGCCAGAGGAAGCCCCTCCTCCCAGCACACACCCCAGGACCACCTCCTAACAGCAGAATATATTATATGGTGAGAAGCCACCTGTCTCCTGAGAGCCTCCTGGACCCAGGGCCAAAGAGGTCTTCTGTGGATGCCCTTCAGAGAAAACACATAGACACAATCCTCCTCTCATGTCTGGGTCATGGCTGTGTGCCCATGTCATTGGTCATTCAGCAGGAAGGGCCGTCTCGCTGCTGCTGGGTTCTGGAATACAATCTCTGTGCCACATCATACATGAGCTCAGGGGAAAGATTGCACATATTTCTGCAATCCTAGAAAGTCCCCAGGTGCTTCTGGGAGCCATTGACCTGTCCGACAGGGGTGAGTTAGCAAGGATCTGTGCTAGCAGATTGAGCTTGATGCAGGATGGAATGAGGCAGAGCCTGGAGCATATCAGCATCTCCTACACCCAGCTAGACCCCAGCTCCGCTGCTCAGTACCTACTTTGCTTTTCCAAACCTAAGGTTTCAGGATGTAAGTGAGGTTTGCACTTACAGAATAATTTCAAAGCCTTTATGGCCCGTCCTAAGTGTCCAGATGACACAGTAAGCATCAAACCATACAAAACAGGGGCTGTAGCTCCTCATGAAGGCCTTCTCCTTTCTGAGTGGACTCAGTCTGTGGCTGGTGTACTGGCCAATGACGATAGGCTGCAGAGTGGATCTGGCAGGGCTGTGCCTGGAACACACCTGCAGAGCTTCCTACCTATGGTTGCATGTATACCATCCCAGGCCAGGGGCAAATCCCAAATGCTAAATCTTCCATGGCAGTGCTTCCCAACCTTAATGCTGTGACCCTTTGATACAGCTCCTCATGTTGTGGTGACTCCCAACCATAAAATTATTTTTGTTGCTACTTCGTAACTGTAATTTTGCTACCGTTATGAATTATAATACAAATATCTACTATGCAGGTGGTCTTAGGTGACACCTGTGGAAGGGTCATTTGACCCCCAAAGGGTTCACAATCCACAGGTTGGGAACCACAGCTCTATGGTCTAGAGCACCAGGGCTGGCAGCTGTATTTCCAGCCCAGCCAGCAGGTGGCTCTGTCCCACACATCCTCCTGGAGCCTGCCCCCATCTTCTCAGAGACCCACACCCAGGTCACTGGCTGGCTGAGCCTGGAGGAGGGGAAGCTTTCCTTGCTCTGCTGTCCAAGAAATGATGGCAGAGCAGCCAGGGAACATTGCAAAAGGGGGATGAATGCACTCTGCTCGCAGAGAGGTTGACAACACTCCCTCCCACCCCAGAATCTGAAGTTCTCCCCATCGGGAAAGCCCAGGGTAGCAATGGTGCAGCTGGAGGAGTAAACATGATTGGTTTCGCGTTCAAGCTTTCTTCTTCTTGGTGGGGTTACACTTAACCCGGGTGTAAGAGGGCTTGGATTCGCTAGCTCACTCCATTCTGGAGCCCTTTGAAAGTTAGAAGTTCTTCTCTTAAGAAAGTTTCCCCCTCACTGTAATTAATAAAAGTTGATATTGTAAGCAAAGGTTAGCTGAACATTTTAATTAAATAGTTGTGCAGGCACCTGGTCTGTTCTAACGTTTCATACTTTGCATACTTAGAGTGTGTATAGCAGTTTGCTTCCGTGGCCTTGTTTTCTCTTCATTGTGGTTAAAATTCGTCAAGGAACCTCCCTCTCCCTGTTTCTGTCCCTGTCTGTCTGTCTCTCTTCTCTCTCTCTTTCTGTCTGTCTCCCTTCTCTCTCTCTCTCTCTCTTTCTCAGATTTGCCTACCTCTGCCTTGATCGAAAGTGCTGGGCTTACAGGTGTGCACCACCATGCTTATGGACTGTTTCATTCTTAAGACTACAAGACATTATAACTGCAGTCTGGGAAATATGAAAAGTCATTTTCCTCAGGCACTGAGAGATTTGCCTATTCTGGGCATTTAGACTCAGAGCCATGTCCAGCTCAGAGTTATAATACACTGTCAATCTTAAGTGCCTGGTGAGTGAAGCACATTGGAGGGGTGAGAGTTTCAGCAGGTGGAGGGCAGGCAGGCTGTCAGGGGTCAGTCACTTATAACACATCCTAGACATACCTGTAGAGTTTTTGAAATAGTTGTTGAGAAGGTTTTGTTGCCGTTAGTAAAAAGGTTAAGTAAAATGTAACAGGCTCAAGTAAGAACAGGGACAACTGGCCTGTATATAGGGCAGTAACATTCTGGCAGTGATATACTTTGCTCTGTTAGGCTTCATTACATTTAGCATATGTCTGTAATTGATGTAAATATCCTAACAAGGCCATGCATAGAAGCAGTGACCTTTAAAGAAAGAGTTTAAGTCAGCCTATTCCTGTGAAATCTGAGACACGAGATGTCCTGTGGTCGAAGAAGCTGTGGGTAAGGATCTTGGTTGAGCTGGGATCTCCTGAAATCCATTTTCTTTGCCTGTTCACAGTGCTATCGGAGTTACATAAAATGGCTCTTCTCTCATACCAGGCTTACTTGAGCCTGTTATATTTTACTTAGCTTTTTTACTAACGAGCATTAAACCTTCTCAATAACTATTCCAAAGACTCTGTATGTATGTCTGAGATGTGTTATAAATGGCTGCCCTGTCCTCCACCGGCTTACACTCTCATCCCTCCAATGCGCTGCACTCACCAGGCACCTGAGAGGCCCCCTCAGGTCAGGCCTAGCAATGCCGATGCCAAGGTCAAGAGCAGCCTGGGAGCTGCAGGGGATTGCAGCTGCCTCTCCCAGGACTGCCTGCTTCTGCAATGTGAGGAGCTTGGCCCTCATGTCCACACTCTGCTCTGTGGAAGACTCTCCTAGCCACCTAAGACCAGAATGGAGCCAGTCCTGTTCATTTCCTACCGGTAATGGTTAATACTGATTGCTAACCTGACAGGACCTAGACTCACCTGGGATACAAACCTCTGGAGAGTCTAAATTGGGTTGGAGGTCGGAATGTGAGCTCTGAGCATAGATGGCACCATATCACAAGCTGAGGTCCTGGACTGATTGAAAAGGAGAAAACCACAAGCGTGCCATCGTTGATCTCTCTCTGCTTCCCGACTGGGTTCAGCGTGGCCAGCCACCTCGCACTGTGACTTTCCTCCCATGATGGATCTTCAAACTTTAATATGCCCTTCGTTACCTAAATATATTTTGTTGGGTATTATTTGTCACAGCAAAAGCAAATGCTTTGCACCTGGGCAATGGATTCCATGTAAAGATAACTCCCACCCTGTACTCCTTCTGAGTTTACATCTGCCTCCAGCCAGGCACACCCAGTTCCCTCTTCCAGCCTTAATTCCTGCAGCTCTGGGTAGCTTTCTCCAATGTGGGTTGGTGGGGGGTGGGGTTGCTCAGGTGCAGGCTTAGCAGGAATTAGGTCCAGGATGGTGTCATCTGTCTTGCCCGGCATCCGGCTTCCTTCTTGGTGGCAGCCTATTGCTTTGTGACTTTAAACACCAGAGTCACAGATGATTCCGTTGGAGGTTGTCTGTCACTTTTCCAGACTCAGACTAGATTCTGTTACAAAGCTGGGGATTCAAAAGTGGAGTGAACCGGGCTCTTCTGGGACCTGGGGCCTGGGGTCTGACACAGAGCTGACTTGTATTAGGGAAGGAGCCACCTGATGCTGTAGGCATTGCAGAAACAAAGCTAAGGAGAACAGATGGGAGCTCAGGACACCACTGAAACACAAAGGTGGCCAGGAGACTCTGAAAGGTTCTCCTGTGGCTGCTGACCTGGGTCCCCTGGCCAGGCGGACTGCTACTGCTTTGGGATGGTCACAGGAGGAGATCAAGAGCTGAGAACAGTTTACCTGAGGGCTCATCACCAGCCCTGCATCTTAGGAAGGCAGCTTGGCTGCATCAGAGGTGCCAATCTGGCCTCACGGTCCCCTCCCACTCAGGTTTCTTAGGCTTCTCTGCAGTGCAAGCAGCCTCACTGCATCTGGGTGCAGCTTTGTGGGAGCTCACAGGACTCTGTGGCTTACAGATGCTGAACACCCGGTGTCAGCAGGATGCACAGCTAGCTTAGATGGTGCTACTGTCCAGGGTCGCGTAGGAATGCACGTATGGACAGGTTCCGGGTGGCACAGGCAGGCAGACTCCGCTGCATCCTTGCTAGTGATCAGTTCCTTGCTTTCTTGAGCTAACGGAAATGATTGCAGAATAAAATCAATACTTTGCAAAAATGTGCTAGCCTGAGAGTGAGGAGTTAGGCCAGGGAAGTCACTGGCCAGCCACCCCTCCCTTCTCACTCCTGGGAACAGATGTACTTCCTGAACACAGTCTTTTAGGGACCTTTCCAACTTATTGTAGAATCTGGTCATTCCTTAAGGATGCTTTGTACACACATTCCTGTGGTGTGTCTCAGTGATCAGCTGAGGAGGCAGGATCAAGTATGATGGTCCTTCCTGTAGTGAGCAGGGCTTTTCCAGTTATCTGTACCTTTTGATGGGTATACCAAGGCCTGGCCAGCCACCCTCAAAGTGACAGGCTCATTCACCAAATAGTGGCCTCTACGCAGGATTCTACTGGTTTACACAATTGTCTTGAGCTGGGCATGGAAACACATACCTTTAATCCCACCAGGTAGGTCTTTGTGAGTTCAAGGCAAATGAGACAAGATACAGCATGAGACCTTGTCTCAACAGCAACAACCACCACAAAAGGTCTATCAATTTATCAGCTGCTTTTCTGCTGCTATGTTAAAATCCCATGACCAGAAAAGATGTAGAAGAGTTGGTTTGACTTATGGTCCCAAGTGGGGAGTTCAAATTGGCGGGGGAGGTTTAGCAGTTAGTGGCTGGAGCAGAAAGCTGAGAGAACAGATCCTTAACTCTAGACATGAAGCAGAGACAGTGACCTCGGGGTGGCGTGGGGCTAGGACCTCTCAACCCCTCAGTGACAGACTTCCTCCAGCAAGACTGGACCTCTTCATAAACACCCCAAATAGTACCAACTGGGGACAAAATGTTGAAACACATCAGCCTGCGGGGAACATTTCTCACTCAAACCACAGTTTAAAAGACAAATTGTCATGGGATCCGCCCCATATCCACAGTAAAAGCTCAAACAGTGGGTCCAGGAATGCACTTAAAGCCCATGAATGTTTCCCTTTTGTTTCAGGTTTCTCTTGACTGCATCCTTTTCAGTGATGTCACACTGAGCTCAGAGGGCCCCTGCCAGATGCCCGGATGGAACAGGAGCCCTCTTCCTCCTCAGTGGCTTTGTTCCTTTACTTAGATTTCTAGCATTTTTTTTTTTTTAGGTCTAATGCCTCTGTGTGAACCTAGGGTTGGAAACTTTCAACATGGAAGAGCAGATTCAATGTGTGTGTATGTATTTCTCTGTGTGCATGCCTGGGTGCTAGTTTGTGTGGTGTACGCGTGCACCTGTGCGCATGTGTGTCAACGCCAGAGGCCAACCTCAGGTCTCCTTCATCTGGAGCTGTCAGCTTTGTTTTTTGAGGAAAGGGCTCTCATTGGCCTGGCGACCATCAAGCAGCTGAGGCTGCGTAGCCGGCAGCCGAGAGCTTCTCCGGTTTCCATCTCTCCAACATGGGGATGCCAAGTATATTCCTCTGTGCCGGCTCTTTCACCAGGATTCTGAGAATCAAACTCTGGCTCTTTTGCTTGCACACTAAGCCCTTAACTTACAATTATCTCCCAGCTCCAATTCTTTATTATTATTATTGTTGTTGTTGATGATATTATTACTACTGCAGTTCAGGATATAAAACCTAGAGCCTGACATCCTAGAAAAGTTCTGACACCAAGCTGTACCCAGAGGCCTAGAGTCAGGACTCCTGAGGTAATTGACATCATTTACGAGCATCAGTAATGGATAGGCCATCCATGCATACCTTCCAGATGGCAGAGGAAACTTACGTGGACAAGTACTGGGGTGTCCTGGCAGGGCGGCTTGGCACTAGGAAGAGCTTCAGCAACCCACGGCCATCTCTCCAAGATCTTCACTTGAGGGGAGCATACACGTTCTGGCTGATACCTGTGGCCTGCGCACCTGTAGGAGAAGCAGACTTGGTTCATACCCACTGTTAGAACCAGGATACCCTGTCTGCTCCCAAATGCAGGATACTGCTGGGAGGCCACTCACCGCTTCCTGTCGGTGGAATACATTTGTTACTGGTGGTCTGTGGTCCCTGGAAGTTTCTAAATCATGTCTGTGATCAATATCAAAATTCTTCTTATAATGTCTGGAATCCCACCCACTTCAGCCTTTGTCTGTACAATAAAAGCAAAGTTACTTGACACTCTCTTTGGGTAAACGGGGAGCCAGACAAGGGAGGGTTAAGTTGCCTGGGATTTTTCTCAGGAAGCCTCAGGTCAACTTTGCTCATAAAACTCTGCACAAATATCCCTTTTCTATCAGAGGAATTCTAATTCTGCTCACAGACCAGAGTCACTCAGATTATTACACATTATTAAAAATTAATTTTAAAATGGCATGTTTTATGTCCAACTTAGAAATGATAGCAACAGAAAGGCTGGAGACACCAATGATTATGTGGGTACAGGGATCCCCAAAGAACAGTGCCTTCCACCTGTCAAACAAGAGTCACTGGCTCTACTTAGTCTCCTTGCTAGAGTCACCAGGATGTTGGCACAGCAAGGCCAGGATAGAAGGGAGCAGGACTTCTGTGGAAGGGTGGGTAGATGGCAAATTCAGTCAAGGGTCACTGCACAGAACTCAAGAGAGTTAGGGGCTGGTCAGTGGAGCAGTTTGTTTCCAGACCCCAGCTCCCATCTACTGTAGCACCCCTGTTCCTTCAGGATGTGAGAGGACATTCTTGGTCAGCTGGACCCACCCGAGAGTTGGAATCTCTCATCTGCTTAGGCCCTGACACTCCTGTAGATTCTATCTTCACTTTTTTATGTGTATATGTGTCATTGTATGGACGGACATAAGATATGTTGGTAGGCCACACGGTGACCTAATATTAATCACTGTGTGTGTGTATGTGTAGTATAGCATATATAAATAGATAAGATAGTATATGGAATATATATAGTATAGTATAGATAAATACATAGACATGTATATATATGTGTGCATATGTACACACACACGTGTGTGTGTGTGTGTGTGTGTGTGTGTGTGTATATATATATATATATATATATATATATATATATATATATATATATATGAAGCAGGAGAGGGACAGTACTTGGGGACCAATGCTCTGGTAAACTTCAGACTCTAAGATATGTGATATTGATTCAAGGGTGTCGCTCACCCACCTACTGTTCATTCACCCATCCACTCATCCATCCATCCATCCATCCATCCATCCATCCATCCATCCATCATCCATCCATCCATCCATCCATCATCCATCCATCCATCCACTAATATGCTTACTTACCATCCATACACACGTCTCTCCACACATATCCACCTACACATCCATCTATATATCTATCCACCCACATCCATTTATTCATCCATCCATCCATCCGTCCATCCGTCCGTCCATCTATCCATCCCACTCACCTATCCATCCATTCATACACACATACATCTACCTGCCCACATATCTCTATATCCATTTACCTTTGATTCCATCCATCCACTCATTTACCCATCCATTCATCATCCACACACACATATATCTACACATTCATTCATTCATTCATCCACCCATCCATTCATTCATGCATGAATGCCCATCCACACACTCTCATATCTATTATCTATCTATCTATCTATCTATCTATCTATCTATCTATCTATCTATCTATCTATCATCTATCCACACATCCATCTACCCATATGCTTATCCACCTGTCCATCTGTCCATCCATCTACTTGGCTGTATGTTCATCCATCCATTTGTTTAATCATCCATCCATGTACCCATCTGTCCCATTTACCAAGTGAGTATTTGTGGAGCAGCCATCATCGGTTGCATTTGGGACCTGGACATACTTGTCACCTGCCAGATAGGAAGCTCTGGGCTTGAACATGACTCCTCTTGCATTTGTAGGAAGGCTTCATTACAAGCCCCTCCAAAGCACAGTCTGCTTAGCACACTGCAGCTGGGCTGGTAATATGTGATACGGTGTTTAATTCTGAAATATCATGTGACCTAGACCCCAGAACCAATTAAAATTTTTTCTAGCTCCTGCTAGTGTCTTGGCCTTGGAATGCACTGTAAATGGCTTTGTTTCAATGCCCTATGGGAATGCCTGCCCGTGTTTCACAGACCTAAGACCCAGTCGGGGAAAGAGCAGCCTCAGCGTGGAAACTGAACTCTTAATCCTCTTGCTAAGTGTATCTGTCAGGGCCCCATCAGAGAAGGCACAGCCCTGCTCTTCTAGAGGATGTGCTTCAGTGAAGGCCACTAGAGACTCAGCAGTCCTTGGGGACTGGACACAGTGGTAGCAAACTATCTGAGGACCTCAGCCTACATGGCCCAAGTGGCCCTTTCCAGAGCCTTCTGGAGGAGAAAGCCATACTGTGAGGCTTCTTGCCAGTTCTCACCACTCAGCACTCTATGGCCAGGCACCCAGCCCTTACTCAATAGCCACATGCCTGTTTTCCTCCACTTGAAGGTATCTTTCTTCCCTGCCTGGGATCCCCATCCTCTTCTGGGGTGAAGGTGATTTATATAGGAATGCTTCTCACATTTAGGGTATCCTGCTCACTAGAATGCCAGGAAAACTCCATGAAACTTTAGATCAACCCCAACTAGTGGATGCTGTTGGGGGGATGGGGAGACAATGTTCTTTCTATGCAGAAAAATATGAAAGTGTCTCGAGATCTTCTCTGGCTTCGTGAACTGGTCCCAATCAGCTTCTTTCAGGGGATGTCAGTAAGCCTTCATATACAATAAAATGCCCAAGGCAGGCTAAATGAGACTAGCTCATGGCTTTGGAGGTTTGAAGCCAAAGATCAGGCAGTCTCTCTTCTTTGGCTTCTGGTTAGAGTCCAATGTGGTAGTCACCACCAAGAGGTAGTGTGTGTTAAGAAACAGAAGCATTTTAAACAGGAAGGAAAAAGACAGAGGTGGGTCCCAAATCCCCTTTGGAGTACACATCTCCAGATTGCTGAGGAATATCCTATCAGGCACCAAAGATTCAAGGTTCCTCCACTTCCCAATGTTGCCACTTTGGGGATTAAACCCTTGACATTGGGTTTGGGGAGCATTTCGCAATATGCCACGGCAAGTGCCAGAATTCTATCGAAATGAGACATGCTTCTTGAAGGGTTGGCATTTGAATGTACCTTTCAGAAGGTTTGCTAAGTCTAGTTCCTGCTTGGCCAACCCTGGCCTCCTGGGGTACATGGGGTACCAGTGTCTACAAGGATAGTACTAGTTTTAGTCCCCTGCCCTGCCCAGATTCATCTCTCTACCGCTGGATGTGCATCTTTCTAGGCTTTGTAGCCTGAACTCAGGACAGATAAACTTTTGGATGCTCACTTAATGTACCATAATGGCAGCTGTGACAGGTTCCTATATCCTTAATAGACACCTCTCTGGGTACCTCTTTCCAGGGTTAAAGCTCTGCTGTGTCTTGGTTGTCCTTACCCACTAGCTCTGGAGTCCAATCAGATCCTAATCTCCTTCTGCACAACAGAAAGTGCCAGGGCCTGCTGGCAGCCTAAGGGTTAATTCTCAAAAGTCCCTCGAAGAAGCCAAAGGATTCCACCTACCTTCTTTTATTAATTTATTATTGCAAAACAAATTTTCCGTGTATCTCCAACAGATGACCATTGGTTGTAGACCATAAATAAACACAACTCTGATGTTTATGATTGTAGGGTCTCGTTATGATCCGTGGCCTGGCCTCTCAGAGTGGCTGAATGGCTCATCTGCACCTTGTGTGGCCAGACCCATTAACTTCCATGTGCTCTTTCATGGTGTGTTATTGCCCACAGAGGATGGATCAATATTTCATCTGTGGAACATCTTGACTGAGGATGTCTGGGCCCATTGTGGGCTTGCTGATAATGGCTCCTTTATTCAAGCTGACTTGTAGGAACAAGAGATAAAGGGGAGGGGAGAGAATTATAGCATGTGCTCCGAAGGTATGGAGGTTTATATACACGAGAGAGGCCCGAGAATGGGAGGCAAGCCTTAGGAGAAAGAGCAGAGGTTTGGAAAGCAGTGAGGAGGGAGGGGTATTTCTCAGATATGCCTTAACAAACTGAAAATCTAACTGGGCCTGAATAAATCTTGAAATGCATTGTCTCATAAAAGATAGATGTTCCCAACCCTCCAGGCTCAAAACAAGTGTTTTCCTTACACTCCGAATAGTTCATTTGTCTTTGTACAAATAGCTGCTAGCTACTTTGAGTCCCTCACACGCGCCCGTGACAAGCCTTGAGGATCAGCCTTCTTGGCTGTTCTGAGCACAGTTTATTATAATTTCCATGTGTGCTATCTGAGGTCCTTTATTCAGCGTGGCTGCAGAGGAGTGAGGGGCGTGCTGACCGTAGGCAGGGCGGTAGGGCTGAGAACAGCATGGTCTTTCTCAGCTTTCTGGCTCACTCGGGGCTTCACAGTATCCATGACTATGCTTGTCAGTGACTGTCTCAATCACGGGAAGGGCTGAGACTTGGACTCTATCCACCATCAGCAAGAAAAGGGCAGAGATGGGGTGACTTGGAAAGCCAGGACAGTGGTGATCTGAGCAAATGTGATTCTCATCCCTGACTCCACAGGGTCCTTGAAGCCATATTCATCTCTACTTGTGTCACCTCCATGATTCTTTTCTCTTCATCCAGACCCCTTCTTGGTAACTTCTGTGTAATTAGGGTGAGCCTTCTCCTTCTGAGCATGTCTGAGTCCTCTCTTCTGGCCATTGCAGCTCGCAAACTTTCTCAGAGTCACAGGTGTATTCCTCAGCCCACTGTCTTTGTACACACTCTATGTCCAACTGAAGTGTGGCTTGTGGACATTTTCCCAATGTCACCTCTCGTTATCAAGTTCTGAAAGGTCAAACAGGCATGCAAACCCAATCCAACATCATCCGCCCATCACCTCTCATCCCAGAGTCTAGAATCCCCAGAGGAAGCATTTCCTTGGTTTTGAGTTCAGACTCTTTTATCAGTTTCTATTAGAATTTTATTTTCCAATTTTAAGTGTTTTGCAGTTTCCTCTCCCTCCTTCTTCTCAAAGTCCCATCTATTCATCTTTTTGTGTGGGACCCGCTAAGTTTCTCACCTGAGTGAGGGTGGAATGACACGGAGTGCAGCAAGGTCAACTTATCTGTGGCCATCCCACCAAAGAAAAACATCTGTCCCCCAACAATTGTCCATTGCCTATTGTAGTAGTACATTGCTGTGGTGGCTCACCAAAGAAGACACGGAGGCATATTCACAGGTGCAAACCCCACCAGACCTCAGCAGAGGGAACCACTGTCACGGCAAGTGCATCCTGAACAGTGGAACCCTGAGCATCTGAGCTCAGGTGTTTTATTGATTCAGAACTCCTCAGGTGTTCTACTGGTAGCACATGCTAATCATGACCAAATTTCCCCCACATAAATCCAACACCTGCAGACACCACAAAACAGCAAGCCCTAGGTAGCCTCTCACCCAACAGTGCACAAAACAATTATTTTATATATAACTAAAAGTAAACTTCTACAACAATTCCCCCTTTCTGTATGAGACAAAAAATGCTTTATCTCTACAACACAATTCAATATTACACCAGCAAAACTATTTACAAGAGGAACAATTATGAGAGTTGCTATTGCACAGGACCAAATGATGCCAAACATCTATCAAGCTTTTCACAATGTCTTTGGACAGCAGAAAAACATTATCAATGTCAATTATCTGGAATTCATTCATGATCTTCTAGGCTCCTCCAAAGTGCTCGGATCACTTCTCTGGCTCTGCCCTCTGCAGCACACACAGCTTGTACTTTGGCTCTGGCTGCCTCCACTCCACTGCTGCTGCTGTTCTTGGTCTTCGTAACGCTGGGGTCTTCTGCTACAACTGGGTTGCACTTTCACAAATAGCCTCTTCTGAGCTCTCTTCATGGTGCCAAGCCTCAACTTCTTTATATGACCCCTTCAATCTGGGCCTTTAACTGCTACTGAGGATGCACCCTCACCAATGGCCTCTCCTGGCCTCTCAAAGCGCCAAGCCTCAGCAGCTCTCTATGACTCCTTCAAGCCTTCAAAACCAGCACCACCTGGGTAACACTTACAGTAAAAAGTTCGGCTACCAGCACGAGATACAACCTTGGTCAGTTCTGGAAGACAGCTTTTGTGTGCTGACCCTGAAGGGAACACTTTCCAGATTTTAAAATAAAGTCTGATTTTCAGAGAAAACAACCGGTCCTTGTGTGCAGGAAGGGTTCTCTCATGGGATGAATTTCTCATCACCATAGCCGATGTGTCTTGTCAGGACCAACTCATTTTACCAGTATCTGGACAGGTTTGCAGAAATCAGAATAGAACAGAACAAAACAAAATAAAACAAAACAAGACTGGCTCTGCAGGTCTGGAGTTTCTTTCTCGTCCTTCCTTGTCTCCATGTTAGATGTGGCTGGTGTGATATCAGTGCCCTGTGTTGGACCACCATTTGTAGCTGTTAGACTGCTGTGGCATCTCAGCAAGGATGACAAGGAGGCATATTCATAGCTGCAAACCCAGGCTGACCTCAGCAGAGGGACTCACTATCCTGGCAAGTGCCACACAGGACAGTGGAACCCCAAGCATCTGAGCTCAGTGTTTCTTGATACAAAACTCCTCAGGTGTTCTACTGATAGCACATGCAGATCCTGAACAATCAAACATCCCCCACATAAATCCAACACCTGCAGACCATACAAAAGGCCAAGACCTAAGAAGCCCCTCACCCAACAGAGCACAAAACAATATTTTAAACACAGCTAAAAAAACTTCTACAACTATTCCCCTTTTCTATATAAAGCAAAAAATTGCTCTATCTCTGCAACACAATTTATTACTGTACCAGCAAAACTATTTAAAAGAGGAACAATCACAAGGACAGGACCAGACAAAACCAAACATCTATCATTTCATGATGTCCTTGGATAGTAGAAAAACATTATCAATGTCCAATTATCTGGAATTCACTAATGATCTTCTGGGCTCCTCCACAGGGCTTGGATCACTTCTATGGCTCTGCCCTCTGCAGCACACACAGCTTGTCCTCCTGCTTCTGTCTGGCTTCCCTCCACTGTTGCTGCTGTCTTGGTGGTCATTCCATGGTACTGGCATCTTCAGAACACTGCTGGGGTCCCTTGTAACTGGGCTGCACTTTCACCAATAGCCTCTCCTTGGCTTTTTTCATGGTGTCAAGCCTCAACTTCTTTATATAACCCCTTTAATATGAGTATTCAACTACTACTGAAGCTGCCCCACCACCAATGGCCTCTCCTGGCCTCTCACAGTGCCACACCTCAACGGCTCTCCATGACTCCTTCATGCCTTCAAAACCAGTCCACCTGGGTGACTCTTACAGTACCAAGTTCAGCTACCAGTATGAGATACAACCTTGACCTGTTCTAGAAGACAGCTTCTGTTTTTCTGAGGAAATACTTTCTAGGTTTTAAGACAGAGTCTGGTTTGCAGGAAAAACAACTGGCTATCTTGTCTACAGAAAGAGTTCCGAGTTCTCACCACCATAGCAGATTGCCTTGTCTGGGCCCCCTCACCTCACCAGTGTCTGGATAGGTTTGCACAAAACAAAGTAAAACAAAACAGACTATTCAAGGTCTGGATTTCTTTTTCTTCTTCCCCATCTCCATGTTGGATTAGCTGCTGTGATGTTGTGCTCCATGTTGCAGGCACCATTTGTAGTTGTATGGTGCTGTGGCAACTCATGACAGAAGACAACGAGGCATTTTTCTTAGGTGGAATCCCTGCCAGACATAATCAGAGGGAACCACTATCTTGGTAAGTGTCCTACTGGACAGTGGAACCCAAGTGTCTGAGCTCAGGTGTTCTTAATGATTCAGAACTCCTCAGGTGTTAACTGATAGCACATGCAGATCATGAGCAATCAAACATCCCCTTACAAATCCAACACCTGCAGGCAATACAAAACACCAAGTCCAGGTAGCCTCTCAGTGCACAAAATAATCATTTTATACATAGCTAAAAAAAACCCTTCTATAACAGCCTATAGTACCTCTAAGAGGGGGCCCTGTGGGTCCACCTGCTACCCATGATGAAATGTCGATGGACCGAATGTTGTTTAATATGCTGTGTGGACAGCCACAACTGCAGGGACTTTAATGGCTATGCTGGGTCCAGGTGACAGCATTTGCTGCTTGTCTTCCTCGTACTCAGATTTTGCACTCTTCCCCCTCCCTCTCCCTTGTGACCCCTGAACCAGAACTATTCCAGTTGATTTTATTTTTAACAACATTGATTTAGAAGCACGCATTTTCATTTGAAGGCTTGTAAAGCAGGTCTTTAACTATTGTGTTATTTAGTTCTAGCTGGATGTCACTGTGATCGGGTGACATGGCCCGTGTGCTTTTGTTCCTCTGAGGTGTGGTGGGATTGGTAAGGCCCAGTAGTTACTCCACTGGGTAAGTTATCTCTGCTTGAGGTACATGTGCTTCCATTGTTCTTGGTGCAACATTTCCTGTTTCCATGAAGTGTATACATGTCAGTCACATTTCTCAATTCATTCTTAGTGAGGTTTTTGCTCTCAGTTCTATTGAGTTATGGAAATGCAATGATGTTAAAACCTTCCAGTTTTTATATAAAACCTTCCAGTTTTATATAAAAAATGTTAATATATGCAAAAAGTGCCCAACATACTTGTGTATGTAGGTGTGTGGAGGCCAGAGGTCCATCCTATATCTTAGTCATACTCCCTACTGATGGTTTTGAGACAGTGTCTCTCACTGAACTTTGAGCTCACATTGATTGGCTAGGATGGCAGGCCAGTGAGTTCTTCAGATCAAATTGGCCCTGCCCTTCCTAGTGCTGGGCTTTCAAAGGTGTGACACCATGCCCATATCTTTGCGTAAATCCTGGAGATATGAATCCAAGTCCTGATGTTTGCATAGCAGGCACCTTACTTCTTACTCACTTACTTAATTATACTTTACTTCTCCCTAGACTCATAGGCTTTTTCCAAAACAAATATTTTCTGAGATATAAGCAATTATTTTCTGATGCTGTTTAGCTTCATGCACATTGATGGTGGAACTGAAGACTTGGCTTGCTGTACGGTCTCATGTTCCCTACAGAAAGTCATCTTGTTTGCTGAGCTCAGGGTGGTTCTGTCCTGGCCGCACGCTTGGTGTGAGTCTAAACACTATAGTGGAGTACCCCTTCCTCGGAGAGCCCGTTGGATAAGAAAGATAAGGTTGTGCAGACAGGATTGACACCCAGACTGCTTACCAGCATCAGGATGGGTTTGTAGTTCGATCACCATACCTATGGATGCTCTGTGCTTGGGAGCTGTGAATGGCTGGGAACCTGCGGAGCTGCTTGTTTCATTTTTGGAAACAGGCGTTGTTAGCCTGACTACTGTCAGGATTGCTTGGATGTTCTCAATTTCGTGTGCTTTTCTTCTACGCACAGGTATAAGAACATAGAACAAGCCGTATGGACTCTACTGGGATGGTTGCAATATAGACAGTCAGAAGCCATGGGCACATTACCATGTCTGGGAAAACCCATGTGCTTGATTGTTAGTGACTAAATTCGGCTTTTGTGGGAGAATTTACTCCTTTACCAGACTGGAGAACATAATAAAATGTATTGGTCATTGACAGAATGTATTTTAACATTTTTTGAAATTGTGGGTATAAATGCACGATTTTAATGAATGAAAGAAGTCATTTTAGAATCAATTCAGGTGATGGAGCAGGGTCTGAGCTGGAGTAGTTCTCAGCTTCTGGCACCTTCTAGGGGACCTGACAACTCAGTCTCACTCCCAGATTTGGCTCCGTTTGTTTTAGAAATGGTATTTGAAACTGCAAAGTAGCAAACCCAGGCTGCCTTTTTGTGCTCCTGGCCCAGCATCTTCTTACAGAAGTCACTGTGAGATTGATCAAGATGGCCTTGAATTATGGCTCCTACCCTTCATCTTACTTATTGAGAGAAAGAACTAGGGGAAGGCTTAAAGGAAAGAAGGAGAGGAAGCATGTATTCTCAGGGATGGCCTCTGATGAGGGGGGCTTAGATGGACTCTGGATAGCCCTGCTGAACAAGTGGCAGGTACTGTTCTAGGGGTGCTTTCTGGGCTGTGGGCTCTGAGAGCATATTGCTGAGACTCAGTGAACTCTCTGATCACCTACCTCCTAGGTCTCCTTCTCCTGTAGTGGGATATCTATAGCATAATGTCTTAATCTTCCTGATGCTCATTACTAGTGTTGACTTAAGTATCCACCCAAGACCTAAAGAGCTGGCCAGATGAGAGTCAGGAGGAATCCACCCCAACACCACCCATGGCATTCTGAGGGGATCTGCATGCAGGAACGCTCATCCTTCACCTACCACTGTCCATAGGTTCCCACCATAAGGGTTACCCACAAGATACCAACATTTTGACTTCGGGCTTAGTCTCTGCCTCAGGACCTCATAGCCTCTCTCTATCCAAGGAGAACTACAGTGGATGCGTGGCCAGTCAATCCATATCATGTTAGATGACCATGAGTTTGAAGATGTCCAATCACTGGATCCCTTTGTCTTTGTCTTCATTGATACTCTGGATGTGTCCTACCCAGCTACTAACTCACGTGGCTGGATGTGAGGCTGCTCCAAGATCCAGCAAGGGAGGCATCTGGCAAGGAAATCCCTGACATCTCCTGCCCAGTTCACTCTCATTGTGGAGCCCAGCTCTGTGGGAACCTCTGAGCCTTAGAAAGAGTCCTGTTATGGTCACCCTTGACCCCTGAGTCAAACTTTCCCAAGGGACAAGGGGTGGAGTGACATGAAGTTACTCCAGGGTCCTCCTGACGGGCTTCCCTCTGCCCTGTCTTTGGCGCAGTCTTTAAACCTTGGCACCGTTCAAAGTGTGACAATACCAACAGCCGTAGGTCTACAACCTCACTGTGATACTGTTTGGATTTGAAATTTTATTCCTGTTTTTCTCCCCACCCCCCACCAGTATTTTGATGCATAGAATACCAGACTTCCATTTCTACTTACTGTTAGCTTTTCAGCTGTTTTCCTTCTTACTGTTTTTCTGGACTGTGTAGAGATTTCAAGATTCATCTCCCACTGATGCAGCTTATCACTGAGGAGCTGTGTCTGAGCAAAGCCACTGGAATTAAAGATATCATACTCTGGAGTGTTTTGATATACCCAACCCTCACAACACTCAGGCTCAGCCATGTTCGGTGCTGGATGTTACCCTCTGGTCTCAGGGCCAGCGGGGGACAAGGAAGAGCATGGTGACAGCATGTCCTGGCACCCTTGTCATTCCAACATCTGTGCCACATCAACTTAGTCTCATTTTCCTGTTTTCCCCCTAGTTACTCACTTTATATTGCATGATATCATTAATGATGCGTCGTAGAGGCTGTAGTGCCAGTCGTTTTGGTTTCACTCAGGAGGCGTTTAGCTTGGCTGAGCTCGGCGTAGCTCCACACCCTTCCTCCCATCCCCTTCCCCTCCACCCGCCTCTCATCCTCCTCTCTCCTCCCTTCCTCCTTCACTTCCTTCCTCCCGTCCTTCCTGCTATATTTTAGGAGTTAGGTAGCCTTCAAAGTCAAAGAATCAAAGGATCGGTGCCAATACGTGATGCTAGTAGGAAATGTCACAGGTGGAGGCTATTGGGCGTCTGAGGTCATTGGAGGTGTGCTCTTGAGGTGCCACGTGGGACTCCGGTTCCGCTTCTCTCATTCCCATCCATTAGGTAAATTGGTCTTCTTTGCCACATGCCCTCTCTAGCCCTGCCATGATGTAGCAGTCACCTGATCATAAAGCCTCATAAAACCTACGGGCCAGAATGAACCTTCTCCCCTTTAAAACTGATTATCTCAGGTAGGTTTTTATAGCCATAGGAAGCGAACTAATGCCCCCTGTCCAAAGCTTTGAGAATCATTCTTGAGCTATTTATAAAATGTGCCTCTGCTGGTTAGTTTTATATCAACTTGAAACAAGCTATAGTCATCAGAGAGGAGGGAGCTTCAGTTGAGAAAAGTCCTCTATAAGATCCGGCTGCAAGGCATTTTCTTAATTCGTGATTGATGGAGGAGGGCCCAGCCCATTGTGGGTGGTGCCATGCCTGGTGTCCTGAGTTCTGTAAGAAAGCAAGCTTATGAAGCCATGTTGATAAAGCCAGTGAGCAGCACCCCTCCATGGCTTCTGGATCAGCTCCTGCCTCCAGGTCCCGCCCCTGTTCCTGTTCCTGTTCTGACTTCCTTTGGTGATGGGCTATAATGTGGAAACATAAGCCAAATAAACCCTCTCTTCCTCAACTTGCTTTTGGTCATGGTGTTCCATTTTAGCAATAGTACCCCAAAACTAGGACAGTGCCTCAGCCGAGAGTTTTGTAAAGACTTTCTCATAATGAAACTATATAATAGTTTTATAATAATTTAGAAATTCCCAGAAGTAAAATGCCATTCTCATCATAATTAAGCAGTTTTTAGCTTTTGAATTAATTAATTAACCAATTAATTAATTAATGTTTACTGAGCTCTATGGGTTTGACAAATGCATAGTGACTTTCATTCACCATAACAGTAGCATAAGTAGCAGTCCTGTGACCTGAAAACCTTGGGGACGCTGCAGTTGCCCAGATCTTGGAACTACAAAATCCCTGGAACCACAAGCAATACATTTCTATAGTCTTAGCTTTCTCACATGGCCATTCTAAGGAGTGCACACTGTGCAAGCCATTCAGTCTTGTTCAGATCTGCAATTCTCTGGTGACGAAAGAGAAAACGTTACTCTTTATAGTCTTTGCAATACCATCCCTAGACAGGAAACCTAGATAGAAAACCTAGCTGAACATGAGCAGGAGGGTTCCTGCTTCCAGGTTCTTGCTTTGAGTTCTTGCCCTGACTTCCCTCAATGACGGAGTGTGACCTGGAAGTGTAAGTCGAATACACCCCATCTTCCTCATGTTGCTTTTGTCAGAGTTTACATAGAAATAGAAAAGTAAAACACAACTAAGCATATACACTTTTTTTTTCTTTTGTGGATTGGTTCTTAGTGTTGTGTTTCACAAATTGTGGGGCTGTTCTGGAGCTGAGGTGGAGTAGAAGCGTGCTTGGAAACCCGGAACTCTCATTCTGAGAGCAGAAGGCATGGGGCCACTCCCTCATCCCTGGTCTGACAAATCACAAGCTGTGCTGCCTGCTTTTACAGCAAGGAACCACCCCCTCAAAGGTATGTGACCTGGTGAGTTGTTTACATGAAGCTGGGACTTACTTCTCCCTATGTGACCATATAAGACCTCTCCCTCTGATACCTGGGAAAATACCTAGGTCCAGTTTATGAACCCCAACATGCAAATGGGGCTGTCATACCCACTCTGTCCTAACCAGTCAGCTTCCTCTGACATCCCTGGATACCAGAGACCCTTCTTCTCACTATAAATGTGACCCCATTCCCACAGTAAACCAATTTACACCCTCTGCCATGTGATCCTGGGAATTCTTTACATCCCACCAGCTCTCAGAAGCGTACAGTTGAGGACTGCCCTATGCTTCCCTCCCCAGACCTGTGCTGCTCGGCTGACCATGGGCTGACCACGGTGGAGCTACTTCCCCGGGATGAAAGCGGTCATGAAGAAATCCTACAGCAAATTACAACCAGAGTCAAGATTCTACATTTTTTTTTCCGTTAGGAAGTCTTATCATTTAGTGTTTTATATCTAGAAATTCGTTCCACCTTGAGTTAATATTTTTAAGAGAAGCACAGTCCATACCATATGTAGTTTGTGTACAAAAATCTAGTTTTCTGGCCCCTTTGACAGAAAAGGCTATTGATTCTCCACATAGTTGCTGGTTTGCCAAAGATCGGATAATTCCTTTTTTGTTTGTTCTGGACTCTGCTGTCCCTTGGGCCTAACACTTTAAACTGTGGCTAATTCTGGTCTTCTTCAGTGTAGTTTGGCTATTTTAGAATGTCTGCTTTCTCTAGACATTTAGATTAGCTTTGTAAAATCCTTTGCTGGGATCTTACAGCAGCCCTCTATCTAGGCAATAAAAACGGTGGCTAACATTATTGGGTTTTCTAACCCAGAAACACGGAGTATCTCTGCATTTGTTTAGATCTTGGTTTGTCTCCATTCTGAAGTAGCTTTCTGGGCCTCTCAGTGGCTCCTTAGGTTTCTAACTAGTTATGCTCCTTGTCTGGTGTTGTGCTAAGAAGCCTTATTTTCAACCTTAAATTTTGTTTTCCCCTGTAATATGAGGTAGTGGTTAGATTATGTTTATTAACCATTTATCTTACAACCTTATAAAATTCATTTGTTAATGTCAGGAGTCTTCTAATTATAGATTTTCTAAATGAGCAATAATATCATGGTGAATAGACACAGATATTCTTTTCTCCCAGTCTGCGTGACTTTTACTTAGGTTAGTTTTTCTTTGGGGAGAGGTGTCGTATTTCACTAGCTACAACTTTCTTTCAATATATTTATAAGCACAGTCAAAGACCATATGATGCTTTCCTTGGCTTTAGTCTTCTTTAGGGTAATGTTACCTGGGTGCTTTTCATAAATCAAAAAATCAAACTGTGGAAAATTATCTTTGTTCTTGGGTTGTTATGAGGTTTGGTTTTTTTTTTTTTTTCTTTTTCTTTTTGTTCTGTTTTTCTTCTGTCTACCACACGTTAGCAATGAACTTTATCAAATGGTTTTATGTGGCAATTGACTTGATCCCATATTTTATCCTTTTAGGCTACTTATGTAGAAGATTACATTTTCAAATTTTGAGACAAATTTGCATACTGGGCACAAATCCTGCATACTTTTTCTATCTAATTGCCTTCACACATTGTTGGTTTTGATTGGCTGATATTTTAATAACTTAGGACTTCATCCATTTCATGGTGGATACTATTTTTTAGTCTCCCATCCTGAAGTTCTGACCAAGTTTGTTAATAGGGTTGGTGCCATGGAATGAGCTAGAAAATTCTGTCTCCTGTTCATAGCTCCTGGAAAGGTATGAAATACTGCTATTATTGTTTTTCCTCGTTTTTCTCAAATATTTGGAAAAGTTCATTGCCGAAATCAAAGCATGTTGCAGTTTCTGTTTGGAAGCTTATGGTCTTGAAAGCTGCTCCTTTGACAGACGCAGGGCCACTGCCGAGCTTACAAGTTTCTTCTCTCTTATTCTTTTTCCCAAATGAGATTTGTGATGTGGATTATAAATCCTTCCTGTCTTCCAGCAAACCGGCTTCATATCTGTTGGGAAGGTTTATTTCTAGCTATGCTGTTTGTTCTGTACACTGCTAGGGGAAGGGCTGTCTAAGCCTTGGCAGTCTGCTTTTTCTGCAGGTGTTGGCCAGATGTAAATCTGTGATTCAGATGCTTGCTTCCTCATGACCTGCACCTGCTCATGGATCTCTGGCAGAGCCATTGTAGTCTAAATTGCTTGCACTCTGAAGAGCAAATTTACTGTGGGGAAATTCTTGTAGTCCCTCTCTCACAGTCTTAGACAAAAAGGAGAGAACACTCCCCTTGGGCTTTGAGCTTCCCCACCATAAAGGTGACATAGCTCAGCTGCTAAAGAATTGTGGGATGAGATTGAGCTACAGGTTTCTTTCATTATCAAATAGGTCTTTGCATGGGGGGGGCATAGTTTTAGTATCAATACAACACCTGAGGAGCTTTTTGTATCAATTAAAACACTTGAGATCAGTCAATAGATCAGGGTCTGCTGACCAGGATGGCACTTGCCCTGACATGTGGTTCCCTCTGCTGAGTTCTGGCAGGTTTGTATCTATAAAAACGTCTTCTTGTCTTTCTTGCTGAGCTACACAGTAGCCATTGGCTACACGTGACCTTAACTTTTCTATTTTCTGTCCATAAATTTCTTCCTTCATTTGACTGCTCCTTTCCTCCAGCCTACTTTAGTCTTCTTTTAGTTGCTCTCCTTTGGTTTTTTTAATGTGGAAGCTAAGAACACTGATTTTCATTCCTTCTTCTGTTTCTAACACACGGGGCTGGGGTGTAAACGTTTCTCTAAGGTCTGCTTCTCTACTGCTTGCAACTTTGGCTGTGGTGTTTTTATTTTCATGTCATTCAAAATATGCTTACATTTATCATGAGAGTTCTGTTGCCTGTGTGTTAGCTAATGCCCATCATTTGTTGAGGGAGAAAGGCACCTTCAAGGAGACAAACTGGAGAAGATGTGGAACAAATCAGAACAAGCTACAATGATATGTGTGCATGAAAATGTCATAAAGAAGCATTATTTTGTATGCTAGCTAAAACAATTCACAAGACATAATTTCTAAATACTTGGGACTTTTTTTGCTGTGGTCTTCTCTTTTAGTTGTACTGCTCTCTGAGAACATGCCCCCTGTAACTTCCACTCTTGCAGATTGATCAGGTGCTCTGCGGGCCAGAATGCTGCCATTCTTGGAAAATGTTCCATCTGAGTTAGATTGCTGGGTGGAATGTTCTATAAACACTCATTCTTTCAGGCTCATTGTTAGTGGGGTTCAGTTGATTGTATCTTTTGCAGTCTTGACCTACCAATGACTGCCAGATTGCTGAGGTCCCTAACTATGACATTGGGACTCCCCTCCCCCTGATTTCTAGCTCACATATTTTCACAAGGTATCCAGAAATCATATTATAGAATTGTCATGTCTTCCTGGAAAGTTGGCCCCTGGCTGTTATGTGATACAGTTGATTTTACCTGTAGTCCTTGTCCTTCAGCTGAACTTGCTGCTGCTCTCTCAGATCTCCTGAGTCCATGTGGGCATGCAGGGTCTTTCTCCAGACATCTCCATGTGATCTATCTGTGTCTCCATCTTCAACGTGCATTTTATAGGGCAGCGCATGAAAGCTCAGTCTTATTTTCTGAACTCACTGAACTCCGCTGATCTCTTTCATAGTGACATTTGGGACATTCACATTCAAAGTGATTATGACATAGTTGGATTTAAATGAATCCTGTTTGTGACCATTTTCTGTTCATTGCTAGGAACTTTTATTTCTAATTCTTATGGTTTAAATAAACATTTTATGATTTTTTTTTGGTTTCTCTTAATGTATAAAGCTAGAGTTCAAAGTCTCTATTTGGTCTGATCCAAGCCCAATTACAGACAAGATGAGCCCATTGCATGTACAGGGTCCTGAGAGCAGAGGGTTCTCAATCCCCCTCACCTTCTGTGGCACAGCTGTCCAGACTCTCCGGTTGTCCCAGGCATTTTACCTCAATTTGTTCCAAATTATTTTTCTTCTTGAAACATCTTTTACTATTTCTTGAAGGATAGATCCACCATTGATAAATTCTTTTGAGAGACGTGTTTTTTTTTTTCTGGTTTGAGAGAAGCTTTTGTTGTCTTTCTCCTTTAGGTTACTTTCACTAATTATACACTTCTAGGATTTTTCTGCTAACAATTATAATCTTTCACTCTGCTTGCTTCTTGGTTGTAGGGTGTCTGGTAGGATTCCCCCTCTGATACTTCCCCATGGTCTTCATGGGTGACAGCTTTTCCCTGTAGCGTTAACCAAGGCTTTCTCTTTGGCCTTGGCTTTCTATAGTCCGAAAATGGTATGCTGCTGTCCTGTGCGTCTGTTTCCTTCCTCCTGTAATTGCCCCTTTGATGTTTGCTGCTCAGTGTTCTCTTGAGCTTCTCCCACCTGAGGTGGGGCGTCTGTCACTAACATAGAAAGTTCCTCTCTGAACTGACTTCAGGTATCTATTCTACTTTACTTTCTTGTTACAGTTCATGCTCATGAAGTCCAGGTTCCACTCAGTTGCTGCTGGAGCTGGTGCCCTGGCAGGCATCTTTCCTTCTTAGTACTTAGTTTGCAGCCTCATCTTGCACATCTGAATTGCCAGCCTTCTGCTCACATGCCCACATGATCTGGATTCTGCCTTTCCCCACTGCGACTCCTGACATCTAACTTTGGTCACCTCTTTACCTGCTAATTCAATCCTTACTGCTGTTGCCATCATGGAGTGCCTCCCAAGCTAGCTCTGTCTTTCAGGTTGCCAGTTCTCCCTTTTGGCATGCCTTCTGGGTTTCTGTTTAAAACTGTATGTGTTCTCTGGTTCTGAGGTGAACAGGACTCTGGTGGTGTGAATGTGGGTCTTGTTTGAAGTCTGAGCGTGGGCCCGAGGCTTTGTATCCTTCATGCCTCGCTTCTTCCCTATTTCGGCATTGGCCTTCCTTAGGAGCATCTCATCTGACAGCCTGTGTTCAGCAGCTCCTTCTGCTGGCCCTCTGCTGCACCACCAGGTTTCCCAGTGGAAGACTGTAAAGTATGTGGCGAGGGCAGACGCCAGACCCTGGTGGCAAATTGCACAGTGTTCTTGGAGTACCAGGATCACAGATACTTACTCCCCTCTTCTCTTCTGTCATTCATAGGTTTAGGAAGCCCACAGAGTAAAGCTATCCAGGGCTCTGAAACAGACCTTCATAAAGGTGCAGTCTCTAGGCTGGTGTCACAGTGTTTAAAGCCCCCTCTTCTTCTCATCCCAGTAGTACCGTAAATACCATAGCAGGCTCATCAGGAAAGCTCAGTGGTGTTCCTGGTGGTGAGGCCCAGGAAGATGGGGCTGGCATGACCAATGTCTGCATTTCTGAAGTTTAGGGCCTGCTGCTGAGCTGACCTAGCTGTGGTTTTCTAGATTTCTCTCTTTAAAGATTTCAGAGTAGCTGGGCAGTGGTAGCATATGCCTTTAATCCCACCACTTTGGGGCAGGGGCAGGCAGATCTCTGTGAGTTTGGGGCCAGTCTAGATTACAGAGTGAGTTCCAGGACAGCCAGAGTTACAACAGAGAAACTCTGTCTCAAAAAACCAAAAGAAACAAGAACAAAAACAATGTCAGAGTAGTTTGCCTGGAACCCTCAGTTCTCTGGTGGATGGAGACAAGGCCCCGATTTTACTGTCTAGCTTTCTGGTATTCCAATGACAGGAATTCTCTGTACTTTGATGTTCCTGGAGCCTGGAAGCCTAGTTTCCAGTGACACCTAGCTAGATAGCAGCAAAGGATGCTCTGTGTCGCCCTGGACTTGTTTGGTCTCCCTGGAGACCAGGTATTAGTCTGTGCCTGTGAAGCACAGATCTGCCAAGTCCCAGGAGGAAGCCCTATGGATTAATCATTACTTACTCTAGAGTGAAGACTGTCGGATCCAGAGAAACCCAGAATTTTCCCCCAGCCTTGGCTCCTTGGGCCTCTAAGAGTCAAAGCCATCATGGGACAAGTTCATCTTGACCCTCAAGATGGTCCTCTGGCCCAGGACAGCTGCACAGGTCTCCAGGCAGAAACACAAACAGACCCTTTGGATACGGTGGAAACTTTAAGGCTGAGTCAAGACAGTCACAGGGTATCAGCATATACCTGTACACAAAATAAAAACTGACAGACTCCTTTTAAAAACAACGTATTTATCCAATCTTGCTAATATAGCAAGAAACACTGACCAAACATCACATTGTTACCTATCAAGCTTCCCAATTTTCAGTCTCTCTGGAATATTCTTCTGAAAGTAGTGTCTCCTACTCCGTTGCAAAAAGAAGTTCTCATCGGACTCATCAGCAAAAGAAACCTAAAACAGCTGCCTTTACCTTTCTACGACTGAAATGATTGTTCAGGAAAACTCAGTCTGCAAACCATGGCAGCAATCTGAAGCAGAAGTTGGACTATCGCGGGAAATGTGCATGCAGCCAGCATGGAATGACTTTACCCTGTGGATCACGTGGAAACCCCGCAGTTCTGAGGCTGGCTGGGAACTTGGTCAGGTCTCCTCTCTGTCACTAGTCCCCTTCCCTCATATTCACGACATCTGGAAATCCTACCATTTTTATGTATCTCAGATGACTCGTGGGACCACGAGTGTGGAAAGATGTCAGCAGTCCTGACGAGAGGCAAGGCAGTTCCCTAAACCTCACTTTTGGGGAACTTTGATACACGCAGAAACAGCAGTCTCTAATGCTGCTGACAGCAAAGGAAGGAAGAGCCGAAGTGCTTGCCCCTGGGCTGGAGACAGGAGGTCTAGATGCCCACGCCCCACTCTCTCCTAAGCTGGTGCCATTGTTGATGACATCCAGTAAACAAACCGCAGTAGTATTTATACATTTATACATGCAATGATTAGTAAGAAATAAAAGTGTGCTTAAGTATTAATGAGATAAATATTTAGCAGGTTATTTGAGATCTTTATTATATCTTCTGATGTTTAAAAAGTAATGAGAGGTTTTATTAAAACTTCAAGCTATGACTCACTAAAGGAGTTTTCACAATGGACCCTTCTCCCTGAAGTCCCAGAGTGGAGGCTTGAATACTGCGTAGAGGAGGGCCATCTCCAGCAGAGATGCTGGGCACATGCTAGGGGCCAAATATGGCAACTAGAAGACTCTGCCCAAAGCTGTGATTTGGTTCTGGGAACACAGTCCATTGAACTTTGGTCAGTAAGAAGGACTCAGAACAGAGAAAGAGTTCTGATATCTGAATCCAACTGAGGACCTCCATCTGAGGCCTGGAGCCCCCAACATGTAGAACATGTCCCAGGGAGCAGCAACACACAGGGCTACATCAGCAACACAGCAGCCAGGGCTGCTGGGACAAGCATACCACACAGGGTAGGACAAACTGGATTCCCAGGGTTCTGGGGGCTGAGGTCAATGTCTCCTCCTGGTGTTCAGAGGATATCTCCTCTGTGTTCTCAAGAGCAGAGAGGTAGGGTCGGGGACATGTGCTAGGTCTATAAGGTCATAAATCTAATACCAGGTCTAGTCTTGTGATTAATTCACTTCTAAAATTCTCTCCTGGTCATCCCCTGGGGACAGAGACACTCAGCTTACAATAAAGAGACATTAAAAGATCCCCAAGGGCAGTCTTGTGGAAGGAGAGTCTAGGGGAACATCCCTCCTGCACCTCAGGGAAAACGAGAAGTCAGTGGCCAGTGGTGAGATCTCCAGGTGACCTGGTCTTCAGGATGATCCCAGCCTTGTTCCTTGTGTCTGCTAGACCTAGGATAAGACCCTCTGCAGAGACAGCTCCCACAGACCTGAAATCAGAGGCAAGCCAATAGCCAAGGAATGGAAAGGTCTAGTCAAGTGCAGGTTGTCTTATTGGACCAGGGCACCCAGCCTGATACTGAGCCAGCCACCTCTGGACAGCAGACCTGTAGCCAAACACAACTGCAACTCAGCACACCTACAGCTCGGCACACCTACAGCCCAGCACGCCTGCAGCCCAGCACACCTACAGCCCAGCACGCCTGCAGCCCAGCACACCTACAGCCCAGCACGCCTGCAGCCCAGCACACCTACAGCCCAGCACGCCTGCAGCCCAGCACACCTACAGCCCAGCACGCCTGCAGCCCAGCACACCTGCAGCCCAGCACGCCTACAGCCCAGCACACCTACAGCTCAGCACGCCTACAGCCCAGCATGCCTACAGCCCAGCACATCTGGAACACAGAGCACCGGCACTCAAACGCACTTAGGTCTTAGTGTACCTGCAGCTCAGCACATACGTGGCCCAGCACACCTGATTCCTGGCATGCCTACATCACAACAGAAAGGAGCTGCACTGCATGTCACTGAAATTAGTTCATGCCTATGGTCAAGAGGCCACAAACTACACTTCACTCTAGGGGAGAAGTCTGAGAATCACCTCTGTGCCCTGCCCTTGCCAGCCAGGTGCTGAGTGGTCACAGTGGATCCAGATGACCAGCCACTGTACTTGTGAGATGAGCTGTGAAAACACCTGCCTAACCATCATCTGGATGTGGATGGAGAGAGTGAGGTCATTGCCCAGAGGCTTTTCTGCTAAGAGTGACCCTGAATGTTACCCCTGCCGAGACCCCTTTGAAGACCTTTGAGGCCAGAATCACAGGGCATGTATTTGAAAACCATGCCTCTGCTCCATGGTGAATAGAGCACATAACACATGCATGTGTGAGCACTGTGGTCAATGTTCCAGGCCTCTGTTCCACGGTCAACAATGTCCATGGTACAAGTGTGGGGTGTCAGCCGGTGGTTATTGGGCAGCCACACACGTGGGCTCTACTGGCCTTTAGGCACCCCATTACAGGAGCCAGCACTCCTCCGAGGTCTGTGTTCTTCCTTTCTTTCTCCTTCCTTTCCTCCTTGCTTTTTCTTTTTGGCCACCAAGTGTCACTGTGGCAGGTTCAAACCTCCATAAGGCAGGAGGGTACCAACAACAACAGTCATCCTAGCACAGAATCAGTGGACTCTATGCACTGCCAAGTCAGTACTTTTTATTAGGGAGAAACCATAGTGCCGCAGAGGCATCACGAAAACTCTAAGCAAGATCCCCTGATAGAGCTACAGACCGTAAAAAGCTCCCTTCCTGTGTGTCTGTCTGCGAGGTTAAACGGGAAAGGAAAACGGCGGTTCCCATGGAAAGCGGCACTCTCTCTGTAACCTTCAGCGTTCCCGCTCACCTGCAGAGCCCCTACCCATAATGCTCTAAGTGGATGATTAAAAAGAAATGGGGGCTTAACCGGGGCTAAGCGCAGGGTCCCCGGAGCCCGGCGGAGCACTGAACCGTGCCTCTACAGCTGTCTCCACACGGCCCGACATTCTTTATTTATTTGTTATGAAATATTTATGGGTGTTATGAAAGGTTTAAAATAATGTGTCTGTCTCTCCCCGTCTTTCCCCTCTGCCCTGGTGCACTGTTTTCTAATGCATAAATAATTCTGGGCCCGGACAGTGGGCGGCACATTAGGAGGGGGGGGTCTGCTGTATCACATTTTTTTCTGCCTGAGAGAAAATATCATTCCTAGTAATTTTCTACACTTATACAATCGGCGTCGACAGTAAATAATTGATGTATGAATTTAGGCCTAACTCCAACACAATCTGACTTTATGCCAAGGGTTACTCCCAGCAGATTTTGAGCTAAATCATCTTGCAAAATGGGTTCTTTCAGGGGAGGGGAAAAAGGCTTTTTGAAATTATTTTAATGGAAAGCAGGGACCTCTACACAGCTCTGCTTTTGACAGGGTCTTGCTTTGCGTGGTTGGTAATAAAATCAAGCAAGCTGCACATTAAGAGACAGGAAGTGTTTCATTTGTGATCACAAATGGATTTTTTGAAAGACTGACACAAACTCTTTTGATGGGCTCTCTTTTTCTTCTTTCTCCTTCTCCCTCTCCTTTTGTGAATGCGTGTGTACATATGCGTGTTTGTGTATGTGTGCAGATGTCCGTATTTGCGAGTGGTAGGCTACTCTCCGTTTTTCATGCTGGTCCCTCCCTTAAAAAATGCAGTTAGGGTTAAAAACACAGGTGAGATATGTTGGAAAGCTAAGGGCCTCTGACCAGCGGAGAGCTTCAGAGAAGGTACCAAGCCCCTTCCTACAATCAGAATTCTTGTCATCAGCGAATAGAGACCATCTGTTAAGGCTGGGCCGGGGAGGAGAGAGCAAGGATAGAACAATCTAGAATCTTTGTGTCCTTCCAGCTTCTACTGGAGGATGCTGGAAAATACAACAAGAGAGATGGAAAACAGACAGGGTGTCTCTGTTACTGTGCATTTGGGGAGCAGGTCAGTCATCGGAAATCTCCTTTCATGTAATTACTTCTTGGAAGAAACCAAGATTTGAAGGCTGTTTTTATTATTTATTTATTTATAAAACAAAGCCTTCACATCGTTGAATACATCTTTATATACATTCTAGTGTTTACATTTGTGTGAAAATTTTGCATATCACATATTCATCATTTCCTTTAAGACATATTAAGAGACTTTAATTTATGATGTAAGTTAAGAAATATGATATAATTTAAAGCTTCGGTAACAGCCCTTATAATACAGGCAAACAAATTGGCTTAAAGCAGAAATGAAACAACTCTGTCTTTTGAGTTCCCCCCACCCCGCCCATCACGTGACTGTGCTGGAGGGAGCACAAGGCTCCGACTTCATCCCACAGGCCGCAGTCACACCTTGATGCATGGCGATCAGAAGTCTCAAGGCAAACACTTGTCAGGAAAGTTTCTGCTCTTCGAGAAGTGTCTAATTTCCTGAAGCATCATTCCTGTGTTCTTACAAAAAGACTCTTTGGAGTGCTGTCTTACCAAGTTTGCTCGAGTCACATATATGGGATGATCAGCAGACTCAGAACGTGGCCACTGGCTTGACCTGTCAGGCAATGGATCAAATGCTTACATATATGCATGTGTGTGCAGGTTCATGCATGGATGCACATTATATGTGGTTTTTTTCACTACTATATCAAGCATATTCCAAGCACAGGCTCTGGAAATTTCTTCAGGATCCAGGATGGAACTGGAAGGGGTGGGCTCCTGACTGCAGGACCAGCTTCAGGTCCATGTAGACAGTCATCTGTCTCCTCACACATACATGCATGCATGAGAGAGCACCTGTGTATCTGCACATTTATCTGTATGCAAGCATGTGTGCTTCACGGTTGTGTGTCTTGGCGAGTGGAGCATTTATCCAGAGCTTTGGGTGCCAAGGAAGCCGGTTGGCTTGAAGCTGGTCACTGTCACAATGCTCCTAGCCATTTCCTCTTCAAGCTGGCACGTTGAATCTGTGATTAAGAAGCCAGCACCTTAGAAGCAACTCGTCCATGCTGAAGAGACAGTTAAAGCTTCAAAGCATAGGCCTAATCCTGTAGGCCATATACTTGTGCAGGAATAGGCCTGTGGAGAGAACATGTGTGGACTTGCACTGCATGTGTTTGTGTATGCATGTGTCTATGTGCTGACACATGCATGTGCATGTCTGTGAGTATAAGTAGAAGACTGGACTATACGTATGTATATTGTATATTGCATATATGTACATGGATATGTTTTTGTGCCTGGATATATATGTTCTTAGAAATGTGTGTAGGTACGGTAGGGCTTCATGTGTGTGGTGTGAGGATGTGTGTCTGTGTGTATGTGGATATGTGTCAGTGTCTTTGTCTGTGTATGTATGCACATGTGTCTGTGTTTATGAAAATCTCTGTGTGTCTCTCTGTGCTTGCATGTGTCTCCATGTATGAATATCTGAATCTATCTATGTGTATTTATATATATATTTTTGTGTGTGCCTGCAGCTGTTGCTATATGTCTCTGTGTAGATATGTGTAGGTATGTCTATGTGTATATGCATGTGTGCCTCTATGTGTTTCTGTGTGTACATGCATTTGTGTGTGTGTGTAAAATATATATGTCTGTGTGCACATGCTTTTCTGTGTGTAGATGTGTCTGTATAGTGCTTCGTGTTGTAGTTGTGTCTCCGAATACATGTCTCTGCGTGTGTA
This sequence comes from Cricetomys ansorgei, assembly GCA_026225945.1. NCBI lineage: Eukaryota > Metazoa > Chordata > Mammalia > Rodentia > Nesomyidae > Cricetomys > Cricetomys ansorgei. The sequence goes on along the minus strand of JAMJFZ010000239.1, from coordinate 4,479,481 downwards.
GATGTGTCTGTGTTTGTACATGTCTCTCTGTGTATAGGGTAGACACCAGAGAATGTCTGGCTGGTGTCAGGCAGGCCTGGGCTGAGGTCCAGTTGTCTCATTCCACCTGATGGCCTCAAGCATGTAATTCTCACCATGTTGGCCAGCCACCAGGATCCCTACTTGGAGTTTAGAAAAGGAGATTGCCTCTTCACAACACATTTTAAGAAGAAATGAGAATGGCACCTCTCAGCTCCAGTGCCTTGCACACAGGCCAAGTTCAATGCACATTGTACCCCCTGATTCTGTTAGGTACCTGCAGCCACCACACCTACCAGGTCCCTCTTGGGACACAGCTCAGCCTCCTGGGCCTGTCCTCCTGTTCCTCAGATACTTAGAGAACAGAAGATGTGGGCTGTGACCTCACCTTCCCCAACTCTGAGCATCTTCCCATGCCTGAATCCAGGCCAAGTAATGACCACACGGACTACAAAGTGCCACCAAGTGAGACAACTGGACCTGGGCCTTGGGCAGCGTCTCTGAGAGGGCTCATTGCCCTCCACACTGCTGCCGCACTGATGCAGTACGATCCTCTGTGGCTGATGCTGAGAGTCCGGAAGGATTGTGTTCTGCCAGATGTGGACATCAGGTGCTGTCTCTCTGGCAGCAGAATCTGGGGTCACTGCCAGTGGAGAGTCAGGCATCTTGTGGTCAGAATCTCACTGCTGAATGGACAGAAGACTTCTAAATAGTCCTCAAGGACTTTGTCCAAAGGAAAACATCAGTGTTTTCCCCCACATCCTCTTGCTTCCACAAGCTAACACATTGGTGACAGGGAATAGAAAATCAGCTAGTGGCATGGAAATGGCCCTGGCAGGTGGGGCTGTGACAATCTCATGGTGTCCTCCTGCCTTCCCCTCAGCCTGTTTCACAGATGACGCCTGGGAGAGCTTGGTGCTCAGAACGAGGCCACCAAGGACACAAAGAGGCATGACAGTGCCATGCTGTGGGCTTGAATTCTTTGGAGAGCAAATTCTGATGGAAAATGTAATTAAATGTCTGTAAATAGAATACCTGATGGTGCTCCCTCTGGTGCCTGCATGCAGAGCTCTGCTGTTTGTCTAAGGAATTACCAGCAGCAGGTTCTCAGACACACAGCCTCCCACCTCCATCAAATGGCCTCTGCCCTGTGACTGGGTGTGCCTTTTCTCAGGCACACAGGGGAGACAGAGTAGACGTGGATCCCTCCCTTGCCCAGATGGCCAGTGCCCTGTGTCTGTGATGTGTCAGTTGTTAATCTCTCTGAGATACTCCGTCAAGGTCTTAGTCCTGCTGTTGTCTCAATCAGGTCTTTATATCAGTAACTGGAGAATTGGTCCGAGTTTTCTTGAAGGGCAGTGATGTTCAGCATCACTGGGTGGTGGAACAGGCTGGATCTCTTGCAAACCTCTGTCCTCAGCTCCCACTTAGCGGTCTCATCTTTGGAGGGGAAAGGGTTCCCTGGGAGGTGGGTGTGGAGTTTTCAGATTACATCCTAGACTTCAAGGTCAGGTTATGGTACTAATGGTCATGTGTCAAGAAGGGAAGGACCTCCAGGTCACAGGGTAGACTGATCCTTGGATTTTGTACAACTCCTATTCAATACGTCATCTTTGTGTAGAAGCTGTGGGAAGAACTGGGGTCACCAGTGGCCAACTGTGGCTCATCCTTCTTGCAAATAGGATGTCAACAGGCAGGTTCTCACATGGCTTCTTATGGACTGGGTCAGAAAAGAGGTGTGTACATAGCACATGTGAATATGTGCATGATACATGAGTATGTATATACATTTGTATGCACGGCATACGTGAGTATTATGCACATGTGTGTGTGGCATGTGAGAATATTGACAAGTATGAATTTGTGCATGGCATGTGAATGTATGCATTGCATGTGTATATGTATACATGTTTTTGCACAGTGTGTGTGTGTGGCAGGTGTGAGCACATTGTGTAGTGATTTTCTCTGAATTGAAGCACTCCCTCCTGGAGAAAGAAGGGATGATCACAATATTCAGGAAGCTCACAACTTTTCTCAGCTCCCGGAGACTCATACTCCACACTAAGGCCGTAAAAGCTGTAAAAGATTGCGAGGGAGATGAGACCCTTCTCAGTGGAGCTGACTGCCAGTTGTGCAGGTAGCTTCAGGGATGCAGCTTTTGGGGGTTATTCCCCATGATATGATGGGCTATCCCAGGATGCTTTGAGTCCTGTAATTCACTACAATAAACCCACCAGTTCAGTGAACGAGACTTGGATGGAACTGTTTCTTTGACTTGTCTTTGGGGTCCTATCTCGGTGAAGAGATGTTTGTTCACATCTCCCCAGGAAAATTCATATGTACAACAGAGTGTGTGTGTATGGTATGCGTGAGCATGTGTATGTTTGCACATGACATACATATGTGCATGTGTGTGACACGCATGAGTATGTGTGTGTGCATGCTATGCATGCATGGGCGTGACTCTGCACACTGGGGCTACAGAAGCTGGTGACAATTGACTTGCAACAGTGCAGATGTGATGTTGGCTGCTTTTCTGTAGTCGAAAGGACCTTTGGGGTCAGGATGGATGCACAGACATCACAGCTCCCTCGTCCAGGCAGAACTGCTCATTCTGGTTGAGCCAGGAAACTCAGTTTAAGATAGATGGAAAGCTGATATAGAGGGGAACCCCTAAATTGAGCATGATACCACTGAGAATGGGGGAAGTTGAAAACCACAGAGCAGATGGGGAAGAAGGCAATTTTAGGAGATCTGTGCTTGAGTGCTTTTGGAAGCCCTGGGGCCAGGCAGTAGACTGAATGCGAACCCATGCTAGGAAATAGTGGTGAGAATCCTGGCCTGGTGTGGAGGCTTCAGCTGGTGGATGGCAGACCTCGCACCAGCAAAGCTGAGACCCCTCAGTGAGGACTCCTGGGGTTTGTACACTCCCCGTGTTCTGTGTGTTCTGTGTGGAATGGTCAGTGTCCATACAAAGCAGCGGTAGTGCCTATCAAGGATTGCTGACAGCGCCTTTGCTTTGCTTTCCCAGTACCTTGCTCCATCCTGTCCTGCACACTACTTCCCACCCCGCGTTGAGAGTGGAGAGGAGCAATAAAGAGCCAGGCCCACCAGGCCAACCTCATGGAAGAGGAAGGAGGTCCCATGCTTGGTGATGGATCCGTGAGTACCGGGTGTCCTGAGGGGCCACATATAAGATTCCTAGGTGGGTTGACTTCAGAGGACAATGGGGCAAAGAGAAGTGATTCTATGATGCATGCTGGACACATATCATTTAATCGGCTTATTTGATGTGTTGATTAAATACAAATTAAGTTTCCTGGTGGGAGGGCACACCTCAGTGGCTGATGCTCATGGCCCGGGTGACCTGAAGGCATTCGACTCCTTGGAGGTGGTGGCAGAGCTATCTCATTGCCTGACCTCAGCCCTGCTCTCTGGCTACGTCTTCTTGTGTCTTTGCTGTACAAGAGAAGCTCTGAAGCCAGCAGTGGCACCTTTGGTGTCTGTGGTGTTCTAGGGGTCTCCACTCTGAAATATGTTGTAACCTAACTCCAGTGATGGTCTAATAAAGTGATGTTGGCTTGGGGAAAGCCCAGGCTGCTTGTGGGGCCAAGTACCTGTCTACCTAAGGAGGCAGGAATCCTGCCCAGCATGCCTGTGTAGGACATTTGCTCAGACCTTTGTCAGCCACACTGAGAGAAACAATGCACACAGAATGGAGATGCTTCACTCTATTCTTGGCTGGGTTTCCCCCTAATCCTGATTTCTAAATGAATACAATCTACTCCAGAACTCTTTAATGTAATAAAAATATAGCTCAGGGTCAGGTATGAAATTAATGACACGAATTCAAAGTATTAATGCTCAGTGGGATGAAACAACTTCAATGAAGAAATAATCAAACTCCGTAACCAGAGCCAAATGGAAAAAGACAGAAGCGAGGAACAATTCCAACAGCAATCTGTTATGAAGCAAATTATGAAAACATGTATAAAATATTTATTTTTAATAAGATGAATGTCCTATTTCTTAAAACTAAAATAAGATCAGAGTCCTATTATCAAAGCGAGGCGCCAGCTGCCCAGCTCCGTCGTGTGGATGGAAATGCTCGGTTTATCATCTTAATTTGTGCAACCCCATTTCTCATCTTTTTGTCCTTTTTAAAGTTAAATAAGTAGCAATAAGCAAGCTCTGGAATTCTGTCCAGGTGAAGTGAACTCTAGTGCAAAGACCCAGCCAGGGAATTCTGTGTTTGTGTGTGTGTGTGTGTGTGTGTGCATGTGTACATGCACTTGTGCGTGTGTGCATGTATGGGTGTGCATGTGGAGGCCAGAGGACAACTTCTGATATCTTTCCTCAGATGTCCTTTGGCTTTAGTTTTGGGATATGGTCTTTCACTGGCCTGTAACTCACCAAGCAGTCAGGCTGACTAACTAACCAGTGTCTAGCACTCCAGAGCCAGATTATATAAATGTGCCATTGCTTAGTTTTAATTCCTGAGTACTGAGTTCAAACTCAGGTTCTCCGGCTTACAAGTTAACCACTTAAGCAGTCTTCACCTAGAAATCTATGAGAGCCAATAATCACAGGGTCAGAACAGAGTGATTTCCCACATATCCCAAGGAAGGGTGCCTCTGAGAGGAACGGTGCTGATGGAGACAGGCACCAGCAACTCTAGGGCCAAGAAAGGTGTGGATCTGCTGGCTGCATGAAGCGTGATGCTTCCTGTGGTGTCTCGGGGGTTGTGCCTGTGAGGACCTATGAGGGAGAACCAAGCCACACCCTCATTCTCTGAGCTCCGTGTACCTACCTAGCAATGAGCTGCACAGCAGACACTTGGCATTCATCCAGGAGGGTGAGAGTAAGGGGGGTCTCTGCCAGCCTTGTTCAGACCTAACTCTGCAGAGACCTCAGGCCCTGGCCTTATGTCCCATGGGAGCCTTCAACAGAGGCTCCTGGCTCCCTGGCTCCCATGAGCTCTGTTGCTACCTAACAGCAGACTTGCTCCAAGATATGATGAAAGACATTTGTTGAACGTTATTCTGTATAGAACAGCTTACAAGAACAAAATGCTCAGAACAACCTAAACAGACCACATTAGAGTAGTTAATGAAACATGGGACCCTGAAGGGTTCTGCGGGCTTCGTAGAACGAATGGCAAACTTGATAATTATAGATGCAAAAAGATAAACATAAAAACAATGCGCTTGATATGGCCTTGATTTCTTATGAACAAGCATAAGGTTTATGATTCTAAAAAGTGTGTTTTTGTTTCATCTCTTTCTAAATATATACTTTTTATGTTTTAGATTAAGATATAATTAAGTTATTTCCATATTTTCTTCCCTTCCGCAAAACCCTCTCATCTCCTCTCCTTGCTCTCTTTCAAATTCATGGCCTCCTTTTTCATTAGTTGTTCCATGCGTATATGTATATGTGTGTACACAAATATTCCTAAATACGTTAGTGCTGTAAATATGTTGTAGTCACAGGCACACACACATTGCCTCACATGAAAAGCAAGCATGGACTGTTTACCTATGATCTCTTTATATCTTCTTTTTATACTGTTTCACAATGGAATTTCTATATTGTTTAGATTAATTGTTTAGCTGAAAACTGTTCTTGTTAATATGTGAGTGTGTGCACATGGGAGCCAGGTGTGTGCACATGGGAGCCAGGTGTGTGCACATGGGAGCCAGGTGTGTGCACATGGGAGCCAGGTGTGTGCACATGGGAGCCAGGGTGTGTGCACATGGGAGCCAGGTGTGTGCACATGGGAGCCAGGTGTGTGCACATGGGAGCCAGGTGGAGATGGTCAGCCTGGCAAGCTCTGGGCTCCGTTGAAATCTTTCTTTTCCTCAAACTCCCATGACTGGGAATTAAGAATGATTTGTTCCTGGCCCCTAATTTTATCCAATTTATTGTATGTAAGTCTGTGGTGCTGGCTTCTTGGGGACATCTCTCCTAGGTCTCCCCATTCCTAAGGTCATCTGTCTTAGGTCTACTTGTTCTTAGGAACGTCTCTCTTAGGTCTGCCAGTTGTTGGTGTTTATTCTCTCTCCAATAGAAATAGCTTTAGCTTTTTTCTTACTCTTTGTTCTAAAGATTTTCCTAATCTAGTTGGATGCAGTACTTTCTCATTGTGCCCTGTATGGCTTTCTTTCTTAAGTGTGTGGCTGTGCTTCTTCTTCACACACCTAGGTGCATAACATGCACACTTACATTTCTTCAAGATGCACACATTTGGAAGCCTTTTGCATCCCAGAGATGAAGGCCACATGTTCTCCACCCCCTTGGTGTTTCATTTTTAACAGTTAGCCTTTTAACCATCTTTAGCTTACCAGATCTGCCCAGCTGACCTTCCTGATGGTTCCCTCCGTGTCCTCAATGGGTTCCTTTAAACCTGATTCTACACACAAAGAGGCAAGGGGATAACTTCCGTGGAAGTTTCCTGCAGGTTTCTGGTTTCTGCCTGTAGCACTAACTTGTGAGACTGCTGTTCCTGACATGGGTCAAGCAGCTTGCCCCCAATAGCCCACCCTGTAAGGTCCAGAATGCAAAGGGCTTTTGTGACACAGCCCCCTACTGCTGTCATGTTCAATGCTCTGGGTGCCAGAGTTTCCCCAAGGACTGATGGACTCTGTACCTCGGACTTGGTCTGAGCAGCTTTCTACCCAGTGTGTCCTCTGCTGTCCATCTTCCTCTGGCCCTCCCAGTGGTAGTATCTTTCTTGTCATCTGGCAGGATTAATGGCAGGCAGCAACAGACATATGTGTCGCATCCTTTACCTGTCCACATCACCTGTACACCAGTTCCCGAGCATCTGGTCAGCACCTACTTGTCCACAGTGCTCAGCACATCCTGGTGCTTAGAAAACAGTAGAAACAATGTCTAGACCATCATATTAAAGGGGAAGAAAAACAGGTGACTCAAAAGATTTTCAAATTCTCCGGACAGAGGAGATTATATGAACAAATCTGTACCCCGTTTCTAAGTGCACCTATCATGTTTCCATCACAATACCCAGAGGCTCATGTGGACTCTCCAACGAGCTTTTATCAGTTCCATGCTTACTGAGACAAGGCTGAGCCTGTAGTTGAATTGGTCTGGAAAAGTTGTGGCACTGAGACTCACATTAAGCTGTTGGTGCCTCGATTTTTCCATCTATAAAACGAAATACTTTAGAGACCTTGGGATGGCTCAGCAGGGGCAATTGCTGTAAAGTCTGATGACATGACTCTGTTACCTGGAACCCACACGGTGGGAGGAATGGACCCATTCCTGAAAGTTGTACTCTGACCACCGCATGTATGTTGTGGCATGTGCATGACTGTATGTGACCACACAAGTACACATAAATAAATGAATTAAATAAAACACTAGAAATAGGGGCAGGAGAGGTGCTTCCGTGTTTATGAACACGTGCCGTTCTTGAGGAGAACCTGAGCCACCCATGGAGCATACCCCACCACACACATTATTAAAAATAAAATAAATCTTTTAAAATATCAAAATTACTTACTTTTGCCTTCACCTTTGAAAGAGAATATTTAAGGACTATGGAGAGCTCACACTTGAGCAGCAGGCACAGACTAAATTCCCACTCAGAGTGCATGGATTCTCTCAGGAGTTCTCTAAGACTAATCCAAAGGAGCATCTGCTTTCTACTGAGGAACCTGGTGCTCAGAGGCTGGCCCTGTGTTTGGCAGGGCACAGGTAGGGGGTGAAGGTCAGCGAGGTGATGCAGCCCTCGTCAGCAGCCATGGACAGCACTGCGTGTACAGAGAGATGTGTTTCTGGGGATCCCTGCACATCTGGGGCAAGACTCGTTCCCTGGATGAAGGCTACGCTGTCTGCAGCCACTATAGAATCTTGTCTAAGAATGTCTTGCAGCTGATTCCCATCCATGGTCCCTAAGGTGATTATAGACACACAAAATAAATACACCAGCACTTCCGATCGTGTGATTGTGTAAATATTACACAATATGATTATCCTATAGGTAGGACTATATTTGTGTTTCTTACTTAGGGGACTAAGGTGCTGACCCTTTTCCAGGGCAGTTTCCTACTTGACTGAAATGTGCCTTTGGCTCCCTGGAGTCTCCAGAGGCACTGTAGGGGAGCACAGCAGTACTGCCTACACTCAGCCAAGGTGCTCACATGGTCTCTTTCAACACGGCTTCCTCATTGCAAAGTCTCCTGAACTGCGTCTTGCTAATGGTGTCACCCCTGATGGGAGGAGGGTTTGGTCTGATCCTCCAGCCCAGGGGAAGGAAAGTGAGGCACAGAGTCTGGGATTTTTACAGGGATTGCCCACTCCATCCCAGAGGCCAAAACTGTGTTCTTGGACCCACAGGGAAAGTACTGTGTGTCAATCCAGCTGCAACTCCACAAAGCCTCTTAGCTGTCTTAGCCTTGAAGTCCATGTAAGCCTGTTTTCCTACTCTCCCTAAATGTTCCTTAATTGCCTTCAAATCCCTATGGATAAGCCCCAAGACCTTAAGGCTCCAAACACTACTCCACACAGGCACCCCAGTCCTCCACTCCTGTCCGTGTGAACAGTGCTCACTTCACAGGCAAGCAGAGGTCACTGGAAGCCCAGCGCAGCTGGTCTGCTGGAGTGTACGACGAAGCTGGTGCCATTTCCATGAGATCCAAATGAGCAGAACTGGATAGGCCACGCAGCCATCTTCCCCGGCCCTGCTCGCTCCTGCCTTCAGTCAGAAATGTTCAACTCCCTAAGGGAGGACTGCAGGGGTGAGGGGAGAGAAGCATCTCCTGATGTGCTCAGAGCGGTGGGATCAGGTGCAGAGCTGAGAGGCAGATGCCCAGGTTCCTGGGAGCCCTGCAACATCCCTTCCACAGCCATGGGGAGCAGGAATGAGCGGAGGGAGGGGCGTCCTCCGAGTCACTTCTTTCTCCACTTTCTTTTTCCCTCTTCTTAAACGATTGTGTTTGGAGATGTTCTCCTTCGGACAGGGCAGCTGGGGGGCAGTGACCTCCCCGGGCTTCTGCCGCCACCACAGCATAACCAGACACCACCGTGGGCTGGGTCCGGCTGCCAATCTATAATGTTCCTGGCCATGATTAATCTGATAAATAATAAATATATCAATCTAGTCCTTTAGACAAGGACAAATTCTTAGCAGCAGGGAGGCATCAAGCCTCTTTTACAGCCGCCTGTAGTGCTGGGATTAATTATTTAATGCTTAATTCTTCGGGAAATGAGAAAGTTTTGATTAATGCTGTCCAGTGTCGTTCCTTGCTTGTTTGATATGTGTCAGATAATTTTTCCTCGGCAGTCACTCTGAAGAAGCCAGAGGCGACTGTCATGGGGCTCAGACACCAAATTGCCAGAGATTAATTGAAATGAAAATTTGGAGAGTTCTCCAGAAGTTGAGCCCTAGGTAACCTTTCTGGGTTAAACTGTGTTCTGTCAGTGCTGGCCTCTCTGTTTCTGTACACAGAACGGTGCTAGGAAAGCCCACTGTGGCTTCCAGGGTTTTTTCACCCCTGGTTGATCATACTGAAACACATTACTGGTAGATATTGGTCAGTATCAAGGACGAGTGTGTGTGTATGTGTATGTGAGTGTATGTGTTTATGTGTGTGTGCATGCATGTGTGTGTGTATATATGTGTCTGTGTGTCTGTGTATGTGTATATGTGTATATATATGTGTGTCTGCATGTGTGTATGTGTGTATATGTATGTGTGTATGTGTGTATATGTATGTTTGTGTATGTATGTGTATATGTATGTGTGTATGTGTATGTGTGTGTATATGTGTGTGTATGTGTATGTGTTTATGTGTGTGTATGTGTATGTATGTGTGTATATGTGTATGTATATATGTGTATATGTGTATGTCTGTGTGTGTGTGTACATGTGTGTATATGTGTGTATGTATGTGTGTGTGATTGTATGTGTTTGTGTATGTCAGTGTATGTATGTATGTATGTGCGTAGGTGTGTATGTGTCTGTGTGTGTCTGTGTCTGTGTGTGTATGTGTATATGTGTGTGTATGTGTGTGTATGTGTGTATGTGTATGTATGTGTATGTATGTGCTTGTGTGTGTGTATGTGTGTATATGTGTGTTTGTGTGTGTGTGTGCATGTATGAATATATGTGTATGTGTGTGTATGTATATGTGTATGTATGTGTATGTGTGTGTGCATCTGTGTGTGTTTGTGTATGTGTGTGTATGTATGTGTTTGTGTGTGCATATGTGTGTATGTGTGTGTGCATATATGTGTATATGTATGTGTGTATGTGTGTATATATGTGTGCATGTATGTGTGCATGTGTGTTGTGTATGTGTGTGTATATGTGTGTATGTGTATAATATGTGTGTGTATATGTGTGTGTATGTGTGTGTGTGTGTGTCTGTGTGTGTATATGTGTGTACATGTGTGTTTGCATGTATGTATGTATGTGTGTATGTACATGTGTGTATGTGTACGTGTGTGTATGTGTGTGTGTGTGTGTGTATGCATGTATGTGCATGTATGTACTCATGTGGAGGGCAGAATGCAGTTTTGGTTGTCATTCTTTGGTGTTTCCACTTTGTTTCTGGAGGCAGAATCTCTTCCTGGCTAGAAACTCTCAAGAAGATTGTTATGGTCACAGGACCATTTGGAGTGTTTTATCTGCAAAGTTTAGACAAAACTTTCCTAATCCCGATTTCTTACAGAAATAACTTCCTGACCTTCGCCTGTCCATTTACCAGTGCTATGACTCAGAGACAGAAGCATTTTCAATTTCTACCTGCCTTTATCTCTGTGTCCCCATTTACCCTGGTCCTGAAATTATTTCTCCAATACTTATTTTCTCTCTTAGTTTGGTGATTATGAAAATAAGAGGCTACCTCCAAGGCCAATGAGAGGACGCCTGTGGGAAGATTTGGAGGAAACTGGTTGTATTTGTGACAGCATGGGCTTCTTCACCGGCTCACAAGGTACCCCCTTTGTTTAAGCACTGGGTTTCCAAGATGCTTCCATCTTGGAATTCTCATCACATGTAAACACTCCAAAATCTCTAGGTGTTCAGCAGAGTCATCGAAGCTACTACTCCTGGGTTCCCCATTTGATGTGCCAGCAACTGACACTGTAAGTTCTCCCAGAGTGCAGCTTTGGACAAACAGGGGACCAGAGCAGCTATGATGCAAAGCAGAGATCTGGACCCTAGGCTGAGCTGTCTGCTGTGTATAGTTGTCTGAGAAGTGGGCTGATGACAAAGCTATTTTCTCAGTGTAAAGATGGGCCATTCTGATCAAATTTACCCAGTCATCTAATTCTATTTAGTCTAAATGTTGTAAAAACCCAAATCTGAGTTTTTTCTCCTTTCGTAGGCTGGCCTGGTTCAAGAAAATTGGTGGATATGGCCAGTCATCCTATGTCTGTATAGAAAGTAGATTGTTAAAAACATTATAGGCTTTGAGATTGCTATTATTCTCAGAGATGGGAGGTAAACCCCCATTGCTGAAGAAACCATATTCCTTAGACACAGGGTCCAGAGCCTTGTCTTAGACATGACCTGAAATCCTCCTCCCTGAAGACTAGCTTTCCTGGACCAGAAGATACCATTCAATCTCCCAAAGGAAGGAAGCAGCCAACAGTCCGAATCGCAGCAACCACCAGCTTGGCACAATAACTCTAAGGGTGCGGTTGTGGCATGCACACCTTAGTGATAACCAACAGCTCCCTAACTGGATGTAAGATCTGCTCTACAAGAGGGAAGTCATGTCTGGTACTAGAAATGTAGCCAACAACCCAGGCCTAATGAAGTCATGGATCTTGGAGAAGAATCTACAATCACTGCTTTACTAAGCCAGCATAATTCCCAACTACACTCTAAATGTTTGTCCTTAGACTCACAGATAAGTGTCGTTCTCACACTGCATCAAGGAAACTCCTCTTTGCAAGAGACAGAGACCTTTACAGAAAGCCACAATTAATCAAAATTCAGAGTTACAGAGTCTGGTCCCAAGTAATATATCTTCAGCACAACTTTACCTAAAGCTCAGAAATAAGTGTGGGAGGGGAGGCATAAAGATCGTAAGAGACAGAGAGGTGGGGAGTGTGCTGTGAGATTATATATCCTAAAAATGTCAGACTTACACTCACGACATGGGTGACCTGAACAAGGACGAGACCAGTAGGCCTGCTAACATGGAAGGGGAGAGACTCACAAGACCTCAACCCTAGACAAAGAACCACAAGCAACTAAGGAAATATGGAAATAGTAGAAATAACTTTCCCCAGGAAAAGCCACCAATGGTTATCTCATACCAAATGATCAGACCTGAAAACATATACACAAATACCATTATACAGACTGAGCAGGTTGTGCTTGTGCTTGTGTATAATGTATAAAATATACATATATATATATATATATATATATATATATATATATATATGGCATGGCTTTGAAAAAGAACAGGTGAGGGTCTATGGGAGGGTTTGAAGGAGGAAAAGAAAGGGAGAAATGTAATTTTACTATAATTTCAAAAAAATAAAAGAAAATTAAAAGTGAGTGTTAAATGGAATCTACATACGTGACATCAGGAGTTTTAGCCCAAGCCTGGAAAGTGGGGTGCCATGATGGGAAAGGGCTGGTGGAGAGGGAGTGTATGAGGCTTCTGAAGGAGAGATGGCTGGCTGTGTAATCACTTGGAGATGCCACACGGCCAGGGGACAGCCGCGACAGTTCGCGATACAGCGAGTCTTTCCAACATTCACTAAAGCTTTGAGGCCAGTCATGCAGGGTGGCTTGTTTTTTCAGAGGACTGTACGAGGCACACTGACTGAATAAGGCAGTGTCTTCTGTGTGCTCACACAGATGCCTTGGGAAATGGATCTGCATCTCTGCCTCTAGCCATGCTCTCCTGAAGTACACGACCTCCCTTACCCCTGAGAGGAGCATTTCTGCTCACAGCATCTTCTCTCCACTCAGTGCTGGTGTCATGTAAATGTATCTGCTTCACCGCTGAAGATGCTCTGAGAGAGGATGAGAGGGAGGCAGCAAGAGGCTGGTTCCCTCAGCCCACTCTTATCTCCGGTCTGAGGACAGACGCTGCTGCCGAGTCACACGCTCACACATTTCCCAGAAGCAGCTCCGAGGCGAGGACAGTCTCACTGTGTGTATCTGCAGAGCTCCATTCTGATCGTCATGTGTGGATGGGACAAGGAACTGTCAAACACAAGACTCTGCTGGTTTACAGCATGGGATTCACTTCAAATGTATTCAGTCCCCAGTTTGTGTGGCTTACTCCTGGGCGTCCACCTTCTGTCTTTTTACCACTCATTCAAGCTGATCACCTTCCTGAAAGACCCCCGCGGACACCGAGGGACCATGGGTCTCAGGACATCAGAGAAGCATGGCAGGGCGGGACAGGCATGAAGCCCACCCCTACAAAGGCCTTCACTGGGGAATCTGTACTTTCTCTGCTTTCTTCCGGAATCTATTTGCATTTTAAATAATTAAAACATTAAAACTGAAAAATTTATAAATGAATGCTGCTAAGAGAATTCTGCCTGGCGGACAACAGAAAAGGAATTCTTATGCCACTAGGGTCACATTAATGTCTTATCTGCCATATTCCCTGAGGGACATCTGCTGATCCAGGTGGCCCCCGCAGCTTGTGAGGGTGGACAGCTGGGTGTAGAGCACATAACCCAGTGGGCACACTTGCTCACCACCATCGTGCTCAACACAGACACATAGACACACCCACCTCCTACGTGCCTGCCAGTCTTGAACCTCTCCCAACTAGTGATTGCTTGGGGACCCTATCCAGGCCATGTTGACCCCATTATGGGACACATGCCAACAGAACCAAGCCTGTAGGACCAAACAGACTCCCCTCTCCCCTCCCATCCAGTGCACATCTTTAAAGTTCAGTTGGGGGGGGGAGCAGCAGTGACAGGCGCTTGGTCCAGCGCGGTGGCTCTGCCTGGTTGTAACAAGCATCGGGACATTAGGAGCCACAAAAGCCGGGTTGGCCGTATCATCAATCACCAGGCTGACAGTTGCCTTCAGTTTGTTTGTTCCACTCTGCATAATAAGTGATTGGATCAGGTTTAATTAGATATTGGGTGATCAATCATTGCCAACGAGGCCACTCAGCCTGGGATCTTGATGCCGCAAAGAGAAAGGAAAGGAAAAAAAACACTGAAAATCTCATCTCGTGTGCATAAATACTCGGGCCCATGAGCACACACCGTGGTGTGTGACGAGAGAGGTATAGAGATGTCTGCAAGATGCAGGGAAGAGAATAATTCACATCTGTGCTGCTGCTTGCCAGACAGTCCCGCTGACATTTTACTTTCACTGCATAATTACTTTTCAATATAATATAATATGCAGACCCGAGGGTGGAGAAGAAGCAATTAGATTACACACTGGGCCTTCTTCCTGCTGTCCCCAGAAGTGACCAGAGCCTGTCCTTCAGAGGAGAATCACAGTTGTTGAGGCTGAGATCATGCATGGGTCACAGGGTTGGGGCCCACTGTCTGCAGTGGGGACCTCCGAAGACCCCAGCGTGCAGCTTGGTCGTCCACTGAGACTCTCTGGAGGTGGCTTCCAGCTTCTGTGTCCCTAAGCTGCTCAGTAGAGCTACAGAAGTAATTGACCTCTACAGCGGGTTATTTGTTTATTTATGTATTTAGAGTCTTGTTTAACCTCATGGGCAGAAGTAACAGGGAACATCATCACATTCATTATGGGGAGGTCAAGGGTCATGTCACTGCTTGTCTGCATCTCATTACACACAAAGGCAGTGGGTCCAAGAGGGCTTGGGGACTCCGTGTGTTCATTAAGGGTCAACAGGCAGGCTCCCGTGATCCTCCTTCACTGCGTGTTGCACCTCCAAACCTTGCCTGTGCTGTGAAACAGGAGCATGCCTTCTTACTCTGTCCATGAATTCTGTGCCCAGGAAACCTGGGCAGCCCAAGCTCCTGGAGGCACAGACCCCTCTGTGTTCCTAGGCAGGGACACGGCATTTATTCCTTCTACCAGGCCAGTCTGAGTTTAGGATTGTTCACTAAGGGCAAGGTACCACCCTCCATCTGGAAGACAGGTAGGAACAGGTCTCAGATGAATCAACAGTTCTGTGGGAGTTCTTGAGTGAGAGAGGGCAAGCGTGAATGGTCCAGTGGGTGGGGGGATGGATAAATCCTAGAATAGTAGGTGTGTGATAGACAGGTGGCTACGTGGGTGGAGAGGCTGTATGGATGAACAGATAGACGGACCGATAGGTGGGAGGGCAAGAGTGGATGGGCGAATCCGCGGATGGACGAGTAGATGGACCAAAAGATGGAAGGGTGTGTGCTTGCGAAGGTGGCATTGGTAGACAGAAGAAAGAAAGGGCAAGTGAGCGGATGGGTGAGCGAATGTATGATAATAGAGTAGGTGGATAAAGGGAGGGAGGATGGGTGGGTGGATGAGTGAATGGATGGAGGGAGGAGAATGGATGAAAGTAATGTTTATTAAAGAATCTACTAAAGTTGGGGGGCTTGGCTCAGCAGCCTTGGGTATACTAACCATAGAGGAATGCTTCAGCTAACACAGGAGGCCATGGCTAATAGGGTGATATATCACCCAGGAACATGGACGTTTTCTTCCGCTATATAAAAGCCAGGAAAGAAGCAGATGCCCTTAGAATATAATTGTAGAATAACATCTAGTTTAAATTGTTCATGTTCTCACTACAGAATATAAGAAAAGAGGAATATATCTCTTTGAGTAGATGGTGTAGACCTGATGCATACGCTGCAGAGTCTAAGAAGCATCAGGAACTCCTCGCGGGAAGAGCTACTACACAAAGTGATCAACATGCCCACTGTGTCAGCCAGCGACCCAACATTCACGTTCCTTCTCCTAGAGGCTCAGTGGTCTCCCTTACTGTACACGTGCCTGAGCTGCCCAGACATTCTCCTTCCATGATGAAGGTATGAGTTGTAAGTTAGACCACCCGATGCAGGCTTGTGTGAGAGGGCAAGTGCATGCCTTCAGGGAGAGCAGATACAGGGTTGTGTGTGGTTTGGCGGCTGCCCCTGAGGGAATGGCGGGATCAGCCACACCAAAGACCAGCAGGGCTATTGCAGAGCTGTGGCTGGGTGATTCAGTCCACGCGCTGTGGAGATGGTTCAGTCTAATACAACCAAAGAGCGGTCTGGCTTGTCTCCTGTGCTGACAGGGAACACTGCAAACACCCTGTCCTCAGCTCACTGCAGACTTTTGGTCTCTGCTGTGTTTTTCTTTGGATATACTTGATGTTAAAATGCAAAAAACCACCTTAGCAGACAGTGTCTGTCTACTTCTTTCCATTCACCAATTTATTTGTTCTTGGAGTTCCTTCCCCTGCCATGCAGGTGAGGAGTTCTCTGCCTACATTCAAGTCCATTTTCATCGATTCTAGATTAGTTCTGTGGCCTGTTCTATAGTCTTAAGGTCTGTAACACCTTCTTGTGCTATAGGGTAATGACAGAAATGATGAGATCTGAGAGGACCTATGTTTTCTCCAAGGAATCACAAGGCCGTTACTGTCCTGCCATGCTAAGCATATTATTCCTTAGGGTGTGGCTTCTAATTTACACATCAAGACAGAACTGCAGTTGCAGTATGTTGAGAGAGAGAGAGAGAGAGAGAAAGAGAGAGAGAGAGAGGGAGAGAGAGAGAGAGAGAGAGAGAGAGAGAGAGAGAGAGAGAGAGAGAGAGAGAATGAGGATCTGTGATTTGGAAGGGCCCTGTTGACTTGGCTGGAGGGAGCGTCTTTACTCCCTCCTGCAACAGACTATGCCCAGTGCCCACCTCCTTTAATTTAGCTTCCTTACTGACCCTAAGACTTAACCTTAATGATGAGGTACTTCATTTGGGGTTAGCTGAGGGTGGGTGACGGAGCATGACAGCAAGAACAGACAGAAATACAGGTGTGGTGCTACCACAGTGAAAACCACCCTTTGACAGAACAACAGATGGGCCACAGCACCCATGCCAGAGCCTCTCCGAATATCTGGACCAGGACACAGCGATGATGTCTCAAGATGTTATATTCCCTATATTCCTAGTCCGGTCAGGTCCCGACAGGGAGGGCAGTGTGGGGCAGTGTGACTGAGCTGCAGTCTGAGGGACTGGCTGACAGCGCATGCAGGATGCCCATGGACGCGGATGCAGCAAGACATTCAGCTGGTTTACATCCAACAGGAACAGACATGGGATCAAAGCCCCCCGAGTAAGGGCAGCACGCTGAGGGACATCCACACTGCCCACTCCTTCCACTCCAGAAGCCACTCGGGAGGGCTCTTAGCCCGGTGGGCCTTGAATAGGATTTCAGTAAGAAAGGTAGCACAGTACTGGCTGCCTTAGGGTGCTGGCAATTTGGGGGCCACACACCTGTGGTCAGGGAAGTGGATTTTTCAGGTCCCAGCAGGGGATTTCTTTGCCTGGAGTTTGAAGAAGATGGAAAGCAAGAGCAGGGGGCTTCTCAGGCAGAGAGATACCTACAGGCTTGTCTGTGAGTCCGTTGCTTACTGAGGAGCAGAGCCCTGTGTTGCCTTCAGAGAAGCCTCAACTAGAAGAAAGAGAAGGGAGGATCCAAGTGAGCATATGGGTCTGGGTTGAGCTATCTGGGGCAGGAGGGGTACTCTGTCACTTCATGGGGTAAAGAGAATCTAAGCTCTAAGATCACCCAACACCACACGTAAGACCCAATGTCTCTAAACTTAGCATGAGCCTATGCTTCAAACACAGCTTTAAAAGCTGGCCTTAGACATACGTTCCCAATCCTCTGTCACTTGTGAAGTGTGCTGATGGCTGAGGTCCAACTGGACAGGATGAAAGGAGGACGGCCGAAGAGGGGCTGGTAGTCAGGTGCTGAGGGGCTGGGGGCTCAGTGTCGGAACTTACCTCCACCCAAAGTTTGCTCTCAATCATGTGACCCACTGCTCTGACAGATGTGGAATTATGGGAACTGAGAAGCAAGCCCATGAAAACTCCACCTGTGCTGGATTTTCCTGAAGCTCTCCGTCATCTCCATTCCTCTAGACACACAACTCAGTGGGCTCCATGCGGTATGGACGTATGCCCATGTGCACACATGTGTGCACACTATGTGTGCATAATCTCTCAAAGATAACAAAAAATGTTTTTTGAGTAACTGCAGATTGTGGTACAGTTTTAAATTAATAGGTCTTCTGCCTGCCTCCCACAGGGTCCCCAGTGGTGACATCATAATGGGACATGTCATATCCAGAAAGTGTAATCGGATCCACAATGTCAAGTTAGCACCAGTTTATTGCACTTGTGTGTGTTCACAGCATGTTACCTTGCTTTTAATTTTTTATTACATTATGTATTTGTTGTTCTGTCTAGGGGAAGGTGGTGCCCACGTGCGGAGGTCAGATGACGGTTTGTGGGAGTTTGTT
The DNA here is from genome assembly GCA_026225945.1 of Cricetomys ansorgei. NCBI lineage: Eukaryota > Metazoa > Chordata > Mammalia > Rodentia > Nesomyidae > Cricetomys > Cricetomys ansorgei. The sequence goes on along the minus strand of JAMJFZ010000239.1, from coordinate 4,461,031 downwards.
CTCTTCTTCTACCATGTGGGTCCCAGGATGGAATTCGGGTTGTCGGGCTTGGCAGCAATCTCCTCCACCTGCAGAGCCAGCTCATTGTTGCACACATGTGTGGATGCAGCATGTAACATGTGTGTATGCATGTGTACGTTCACATGCACATGTAAGCATACGTGTGTGTGTGGCTTCTCGTGAGTACATGTGCCTGTGTGAATTTAGTCTGACCAGCAGATCCACACAATCCAACCTCACGCTAGGGACTGACCTGTGGCATTCAGGACGCACTCTAGCCCTTGCTGCCCTATTCTGGCCTTGGGCAGCACTAATGCTCCTGTATCGTGCCTATCACTTTATGAATGCCCGGTGGGCATTCTGCATGGCAGGTGGGCCCCTGCCGCTGCCCTGTGCTGAGTCCATCCTGAGTGATAACCGGGGGTCTTCCTTCTCCACTATGCAGTAAGGACCAGTTTGTATCTGGCCATTGGAGATAATCTGGGTCACTTTTGCTTTGGAGTTGTTGAGACCCAGCTGCACAGACATTCTCCTGCGAGTCTCATCTGATTGAGGTTTTCCTTTCTGGGATCATCAGTTCGGCTACAGAGCTGTCACAGGGGAGCCCATCACTAGCACCCTGAGGCCTACACATTCCCTTCCAGTGGCTGTGTCCTTTCAGCTTCTCACACCAGCAGACGTGTGCAGCCTCTCCGGTACTCACCCATGAACATGTCACTCTTTTGTGTGATTGGTTAAATAGTTTTGCTCTTAATATCTTTATAAAAATGTAAAGTATACATACCTGGACACTTGGAAAGTGCTTTAAGAAAAACAAACAAACGAACAAACAGAATCCCAAGGGAGCAAAGGCCCTACTTGGTACATTCAGTTATTAATTTAATTTATATTGAGTTTGTTTTACATCCCCAACAGATTGGCCCTACAGGGGGACACTAACCACAATAAGTCTTTTGAATGAAGAAGTCCTTTATGATGAAAATGTTCATCTTTAAGTGGTTTTCTTTAGTCAGTATTTTTTTTTTAAAAAAACAGGAAATTTTCTTCCAGAGAAATCTTACTTCAGGATTTGGGCCTTTTTTGTGTGTGGCCAACTCCTCCCTACCCTGCAGTGTCTTCCCTTGGGGTAGAGGGAGGGAAGGGTCAGTGATGCCCCTCAAGATAGTGTTCCTGCACCTGTTGAATTCTTACACCTCATGGGACTGAAACCTTGTGATAGGGAGAGAGTGGGAGGGCAGGGGGCTGCTCCTGCCCGTACTTGCCTTACCTGATCCAGTGGGGTAGCCCTGGGGTCTAGAGAGCTCTGTGCCACCCGTGATTCAAAGATCTGAGGGAAAAAGGTGCCCCTCTTCAGTCACTAGTGGGTTGATGACAGATGTCCCTGTGTCTGGAACAGCTATGACATGGTGCTAGGGACAGAGGTGACTTCAAATGCCTTGATGGCTTCACCCAAGGATCTGTAGTAGTTCCACAGATTGGGAGGGGTCTTCTGAGATTCCTTCCTTTTTACTCATAGATACAGGGGTCTCCCATCTGGGCTCTGCCATCCATGAAGGAGAAGGAGCTGGGTTGCTGAGGAGAGCGCCTGCCTTCTTCTCTAACACATGGGCATCAGGAGGTTCTGATAGCCACTGTCCGTCCAGGGTGAAATATGGCAGGTGACATCGTGTACTTCCTGCTTTTCAGGGATGGTCATTAAAAATGAAGAAGGGCACAAAGAGGCCCAGAAGGCTCCATGTTTATTGCTGATACAAGAGAAGGACACATCCTCAGCTTGTCAAGAACAATATCCATTTGTGTTTATTCTTCAAACCTGCTGAGCAGCCTCTGTGCCCTGTGCCAGGGATGCTTTGCCAAAGACAACCAAACAGTTTTGGAGGATATGTAAGGGCTGCAGGGTCATCTCTGGAAGGGATTCGGGAAAGACATCACTCTCTGCTCGAGGAGAGGATAGACCTGCACATTTGAGCGCTCTGCACATTTGTCTGCTCTGAGCCCACTTGGAAAAGAAACTGTAGGTACAAGTGAGATGTGTCTGCCCACAGTGTTCGGAATTGCTGTTTTTTCTTTAACAAGATATTGACATGAGCAGCTTGGCCATGCCAAACAAACTCTCTCCACAAGGAGGTTGCCTGCTGGAAGAGGGTTCATCCATCTGGCCAGAAGCACTCAGGTAGAATGTGTTTTAGGAACCATGACCACCAGTGCATCCTTGTGAAAGATGGGTGGCCGCCTCAGACATCTCATCGATGTTTATTAAGCAACACTTCTGCAGACTCACAGGAAAGAACAGCTGTGCAGGTGCAGAGTCAGCAGCCTGCTCTCGATGGCGCTGGGAGGCGTTTCCTGGGGCAACTGATCTATCAGAACTTTGCTGCAGAAGGGGCTTAGAAACCCTGGCTAGGCTAAAGCAGCAGCTTTGTGTACTGCCAGCATGAGACAGAGTCTTCTAGACACTTCGAGACCTGCTGGACCTTTACTATCTTTTCACATCCCTGTACCAGCAATGAAGAAATGATCAGGCAAGATGTTTTTACATTCATTGGATGCTTTCTTCTGAATAGGAAGATTGCGGTGCTTAGCTTTCCATGGTTAGCTTTAGAAAACTGCCCACCACAAATGGAGGGGGAGCACTTAGTTATGGAAGACACCAGGCTGTCATAAAAGAAAACTCCAAGTGAATTAAACCTAACAGAATTTATTTGAATCATATTCATGAATCAAGCAGCCCTAAGAGCCGGGAGATGTCCAGAGAGCTCTATCCCGCAGCAACAGTGGATGGTTTAGTCTTGTCCCATGGCTGGCTGACTTTGAGTGATTCACCTCCCTCTGTGGCTGGCTGGAGAACACTACTGTGATTGGCTGGAACATGTCTGATGTAACCGGCTTAAAAATTATCAACTCCTGTGACTCTATCTCATCTCCAGCTGGCTGGAACTGGACTCCTGTGACTGGTAGGAACTTAACTGTTTATCCTAAACACTCACTTTGAAGTTAGAATTCCTTTGTTTATATCCTGAGGCTGTAACACATGGAGGCAGTGTTGGGCCACATTTGACTTAGAATGGGAAGGCTAGCTACCATCTACCCTTTTCTCACAGTATCTGTTCTCCCCAGACCAACCTGATGTGGTGACAATTTTCAGTAAACTCATCCTAAATTTTTCTTGGTTCCTAAACACCTCAGAAGGGTGTAGAAAATCCTGGACTTTTGCTCCGAATTCTACTTATGTGCCAGGCATGAAAGATAGCCAACAGAGAGAGGGCAGAGTGGCCAACCGGCCCACTATTCTTAGGAGGATGACCATGACCCTTGGACCCACACCAGACTATCTGGGTGCAGTGTCATACCTAACTTTTGAGACTTGAATGAGTCCACAAAGCTCACTGTTTGTGGGAAGAAATAGCTGTTTGGAGAGATTGGTTGGGTTATAGATGGGGAGAGGGGCTCTGTGGTAAGAATTGTGGGTGTGCTTCTGGGCAAAGGAGCCACGAACACCAGTCCATCCAAACCAGCTAGTGTCCAGAGACCACAGCAGAAATGCCTCCTTCCCAGCTTCTCTTCTCCTCCCTCTGGAAAATGAAGAAGTCAAGAAAGCAGAGCATTGGTGGAAGGTCCCCGAGGTGCAGGAGACCTTACTGAGGGCAGCCACAGAAACCCCTGCTGAGAGTGACGGCTTTACATGAGGTGGGACCACGGGCTCCACAGACAGCCTTGCTGCTCCCACTGGGCACCTGCCGTTGTATGGGCCAGATGGAACACTAGCCAGCCACCGGCTCTGCGTTTTCTAGGAATAATGAGCCTCCATATCTGTGGGTTCTGCATGTGCAGATTCCACTGACCACAGGTAGCAAATACTGAGAACACAGTGCTGCATCTGTCCTAAGTGTCCTGACACAGCCGGGGTGGTGGCACTCCAAAGTGGCGTGGGTCCACATGTCCTGGAGTTCAGGAAGCCCACTCAAAGAACGGCTTAAGGCTTCGTCAGTGTAACCGTAGTTGTGTCTGCCTCCAGATCTATCACTCAGGTGCAAAGAGCTTGTTTGAGAGGGAGACCTCCTGAGCCAAACACAGAACGGGAACACACACGTGCGCGCGTGCACACACACACACACACACACACACACACACACACACACACGACATGAAAATAGAAGGGAGATTAAAGAACGCAGACTTGGGAGACAGATGAGGCAGGAGAGGGAGATGAGTGAACGTGGTAAAGGACACATCGTACCTGAGCAGAATGCCTCTCTGAAGGCCCTCGATTTATGTGACAAATACGCACTGATGAATTCTTAAAAACCCGCTCAACCACAAATAAGTAGAGGAGACGATAACCTTCTTCTTTTTGGATTGTGCCACACCCTGCATGAGCTCCATCAGTCCCGTGGGGAAGTGTGGGATACTGGATGGGAACTGGACAGGCAGCCATGGTCAGGGTCAGAAGTCCCAAGGCTGATGCAGAGGGATGGCCATGCCTCTGGGTCTACATTCACATGTCAAGCAGAGGAAAATGTGAAGGTGTGACAGTCATTGTAATGTGCTCAGGGCAGTGGGCTGAGCTCAGAAGCTGATGCTTGGTGGACAATTGTCCCCTGGGTGATTACCTTCTGCTTCTCTAGACAGGTGCCTTTAAATGTCAGAGTTGAAGGACCATGATCATCTTATGTTGGAAAGAAGGAGGGAGAAAAGCCTTGGGAATTGGGACTGAGCTAGGAAACTGTTGGCATCTGAATGTAAAATAGGAGTAAAATGATATCAAAGACTCTGGCCTGTGAGGGAGGGAAGGCCTCAAAACCTGCCTTGGGGCTTTAGAACGGTTTATTTAACATCTCTGTCTCACGTTAAGACTTCAGGAAGCAGCCCAGGGACAGGGCAAAGCAGGAGGGAAGTAAATAGAATCCCATGACCTTGGGTGAGGCATCCCAGGACCCTGTGGGTACTGTGCCTTCAGCTGACGCCATGAGGGGATAGCAGAGAGTCAGAGAAGGTGTCTGCAGAACACTGTAGTTTCAGTTATTGATTCATGAATGGAGCCACTGAGAACACCCTAAATCTGTAGAGAAGAAAACACTCCTCTTGATTTGATGTGCTACCCCTGGGTCTGCTTTAATTAGCAAGGTCACGGAGAGTCTGGCCCTGTGTGGGTCACTGTTATACAGGTAGGAACCCAGCTCACGAAGGCTCATGGTTTTCATTTACTCCGGGGAGGAGTGAAGTGGAGGGCACATGGCTTGGCCCCCTCCCCCGTGGGGACAAATGCTGGCTGAGTCTGCATGTAAGCTGTGCACTTTAAATGTCAACTCATACATTGCATAATCATCTCAGGAGTTTTTACATAAAAATGCAAATGTAGGCATTCCGTATCGGGGCAGGAGCCTCCTACATGTACCGGATCTGAGATGTTCTTTCCTGTCCAGGTCTTCTGTAGGCTGTGCTTGGAGATGCCGTATAGCTTTCAAAGTAAGACACTGTGGGCATATGCAGGTGGGTATTCAATAACTACAATTTGCAAACCATAAGGAAAGCATTTTGAAACATTTTGCCATCGCCCAGGCTGCCTCCATTTATATGGTAATGTTAGGGCTCCCCTCGCTTGCCTTTCCTCCAGCCCACACTAACTAAATCTGTTTTCAAGCAGCACTTTCACTTGCCTGAGATGTGTCTCAGGGCGGCCCTGTGCCTTCCTTGGCTAGTCAGTGCCCCGAGGACAGTAGAGTCCAGGACACACTAGGCAGGATAATGAAGGATCACCTAAGCAAACTGCACAAGCAAACTCCGGCTTCCAACGTATTCAATCTAGGGTGACAGTGATCAGGACTCCGCATTGCTCATCAGGGATTGTCTACTATGAAGGAAGAGGTACGTCTATACATACAGAGACCACTGCAGGTGAAGTGGGTGAGTCCAGGGGACCTGTGGAGTTTCCCTGATCCTCCTTTGTGTACTAAGCTTTCTCAAGCCAATGAGTTATCTGACCACACAAAGAGGTTCCCAGCCAGACCTTAGACTTCAAAGGGCACCTCTTTCTACCTTTGGTCAAACTACTGCTCTAAGAATGCCTATAGTCAGAGAGACACTCAGGTGGGTCACATCCTCAGAGTGCTGACAGCATCCAAAGCATCATGGGAAGTCACAGTGGCCCTTGGGACAAACAAGAGGTAAGGCAATTTACGTAAGAACACAACACAGGAGTGAACCTGGACTCAATGGTGGTCACATGGGTCCAAATAGTTGTAAGAGCAGATAGAAGGTCACAAGAAGAGCTTGACAATATACTGGGAGCAGAGGAGGGAACTCTTGTGGATGTGGAGTGACGAATCTTCCCTAAACTGATTTAATGGGATTTTTGCAAAATTTGGACTCAGCCACTAGAGAAGGGATGAAAATCCCAGATCCACCACTTCAGGGGCATTGGCTCTGCGCCTGCTCAACATGGGCATATTAGCCATAACAACATCCTTGACCGTGCACACACATGTGCAAGGCCTATACAGACAGGAGGCTGTACACAACACACATGCGTGTGTCATAGGCATGAAAAGCATGGTAAAGAAGGAAGTTTACACTCCAGTGAAATTTGATGTATGTTCCACAAAATCAAAGCTGAATAACTGGGCCCATAGGTTCTCCCTGGGCTCTGGGCTCAGGTGAACACCTGGGCTTTGGGCTCTCACTACAGAGACAAGTATGTTTTCTAGCACACTCTGGGAGGACTGGTGGTTGGACACATGTGTTCCTGCTCTTGTCTGCCTGCTGTTCTGGTCTGTCCTTTCAAAGACACCGTTCTACCGCCTAGGCCCAGATCTCCTGACCTCATCACAGCCCACTCTTGGGGATCAAACTCTCATATAGTCATAAAAATCATGAATATAATAGCAGCACCATTTATTTTGGCAACTTTATGGTTGTTTATTATAGTTTCTGTTATGTCACTGTGAAATGATACGCAGCTCTGCTTCTCACAAACCTCTGCTCTCTGCTAATGCTTAATCAGGTTTGCCATCTTCTCAGCGAGTGCTTTAGTAACAGAGGAGAGGGGGAGAAGGGGCGTACACACACACACACACACACACACACACACACACACACACACACACACACACACACACTGAGAGCAGGTTACTGCAAACAGAGCCTGAATTTAGAGTAGCAGGTTACTACAGTCTGCTCAAGAGATGGACCAGGGACAAGTAATGTTCCCTAGGTAGATTTGACCACAGCACGGCAAGTCTTTGCAAGAACCAGTGACTCCCCCACAGCCATTAAACCTAGAGAACACTGACCCCCTGCTCTCTCTCCAGTCTGACATATATATATGTGCAACACTGATGTCACGTGGGTAGCTGCAGAGAGCAATTCTACCACCTTGTCTTCCTCCTCCCTCCCTCCTCTCTCTTTCTTTCTTTCTTTCTTTCTTTCTTTCTTTCTTTCTTTCTTTCTTTCTTTCTTTCTTTCTTTCTCTCTCTCTCTCTCTCTCTCTCTTTCTTTCTTTCTTTCTTTCTCTCTCTCCTTCCTTCCTTTTCTCTCTCCCTCCCTCCCTCCCTTCCTTCCCCTTTCTTCCTTCCTTCTTCCTTCCTTCCTTCCTTCCTTCCTTCCTTCCTTCCTTCCTTCCTTCCTTCCTTCCTTCCTTCCTTTCTTTCTTTCTTTCTTTCTTTCTTTCTTTCTTTCTTTCTTTCTTTCTTTCTTTCTTTCTTTCTTTCTTTCTTTCTGACAGTGTTGGCAGAATATGGACACGTAGCCCAAGCTGCCCTTAAACTGTCAATCCTCTTGCCTCGGTCTCCCAGGTTTGGGGGTCCCAGGTGTGCCACCATGCCCAGCTATCTTGCTGTCTCTTAGCTCAGAAGCCTGGTGACTCCACACACCACATCCACATTTCTTTCTAAAAATGGACTATCATAATTACATGTTAAATATGATTCAAATCTGCAGGGAACTGTAACTCAATAAGCATGAAGAAATTAATGAAAAGCTTAATTATTATAATAATACCATTAAAATCTAATAAGGAGAGAAAAAGTTGATTCATTTTACTTTAGTTTGGCCATCTAATATCTTTCCCCCCCTTTAGCAGAACTATAATTAATTTAGACTTGGGTTTCCAGAAAAGCTAAATTATAACCACAGTGCTTAGAGATATTATAGCAAAGGAACCGGAGTGGGAAGGAAGCCTGAGAGGTGAGGAGGACCTGTTGTGCTAACCAAAAATCTTGTTGCAGAGGCTGCCATTTTCAGTCCATCAAAACTTATTGATTGTGTTTAATGATTTACCAATCTTTGCAGCTCTGATGACTGTATAGAGCCACAGAGCACACAGGTGCTTTTGGATCAGGGAATTACATATATTATCGGTAACTCAAAGTGCTTGGATGCCCCTCAGCATAGTGACAAGTGTCTGTCTCCCTTTACCACACTGGCAAATGTGAGCAAGTTCAAGTCAGAGCACACAGAACAATCTTCAACCTAGTCTTCAAGCGAAAGGGATGCATCTTATTCATTTGATGTTTGAGGGTAACTAATTAGCGTCCTTGCCCACATTCAGATGTCAGGATCATCACCAGGGAGGCAGGATGCTGCTATCTAGTACCTGCCCTGCAGGACGGACTTGCCTGGAGCCAGGGTTGTCTTTGAAGAATATACGTTCATTTGTGGGGTATGTCTGTCACCTTCCTGGCCCCTACCTTAGAACTTACTGACCATGGCTGTATAATAGACCTCTGAACCCTGGGATCACATTGGAAAGTGAGATGAACTTAATGGTTTGGTGTCAGTGATGGCTGTTTTATGCTGAGTGTTTGCGATTCTGAGGAATTACTTCCACATATGTGCAGAATAAAACTAAGCGGAATTATAACTGCCGGTTCTGTTGTAGGTATCATTTGAGATATCCAGAATGTGAGGGAAATGCTTGATTTCCCTTCTCCACGCCTGGTATTTGACAGGCATTCTATCCTCATTTCTTTCTGCTTAGAGAAACACCCTTGTCCTTCTCTGAAGACGCAGGCTCACAGCAGCTCAGATGAGCACGTCCCAGCACACCCTTCAAGAACACTACCCTTCAGTAAGGGTTCTGAGGGGACAGAGCTTTGATCTCAGCATTCAAACACGGCCCTTTCCTCCTGTCTTCCATGTTCCTATTGGAGAAGTCACTGCACTTTGAACCATCTCTTCTCATAGGAGACTATTTTCTTACACCTCCTCTAAGACTTTTCACCATCTCTAGCTTTCAGAAGTTTGTCTACATATGTCCTAGCATAAGGCTTGAGGCTCTAGTCTGTTGGAAATTTTATTTTGAAGAAACTCTGCTCAGCCCCTTCGATTTGTAGACTTATGTCTTTGTAGCTGTTACCCTTTAGAGTATGGTTCAGCAACCACCCTCCTTTTGTTTCTGAGTCCAGTGACCTGAGTAATAGCTACTGTCCCTCAGGTCTCTGATCTTTGACAGCCATTCCCAAGCCTCCCTTTGCATGGGATTTCTGTTAGTCTGTCTAAGTTTTCTGATTCTGTTACACCCCCATGCTGGTGTCAAGTAAACCCACTGATCTTTTTCTCTGAAGTCACTTTAGTCTTAGCTGTAAAGTTTCTTTTTGGTTCTTTACTTATTTCTTCTTTTGTTGAAGACATGTTCATATTGCCCATTCCAGAATATTCTAACACTTCAGTATCAACAACAGAGAAATGTCTGTCTCATCCAGTCTATGATCTTCTTGGCTCTCAACATCTTGGGTGAATTGTGACAAACCCCCCACATTGTCGCACTACTGTGGGGCTCTGGTCTAGCTCACCCTTCGGTTATCTGGGACATACCGTAGCTCTTCCTGTCCAGCCCTGACACACGGTGCTCTTCTTTCTTCATCACTGAGGTTGATGAGTACGAAGCAGCTTGCACAGCCCTCATTGCACTAGGGCTTTGGCGGTCATGTCTTGCTCATGGTGATAGTAATCTGGTCTTTCCACCCAGTCTTCTCTGACTGAGTGGGAGGTGTAGAACACCTCAGTACTGCTCTAAGCAGGTGGATACCCAGACTGACCACTGGCTCTTTAAGACATCTGTGGTTGGATCAGGGTGATTACCATCTGGATTTAGTCTCAGGCTGCTGCTCTTCTTCAGACCTTCTGTCTACAGTGTTATCTTGTTGGTGTTTCTGCTGCCCGTCAGCTTTTCTGGGTTGTCAGAGAGTCTGAGACAGAGAAAAAGCACAGTTGATTCAACAGGGTGTCCTGCCTACACCCAAGGCTTAGGAATGCCCTGTCTGTCTTGTCTCCAGGCTTTGGGCTCTCCATGTGTTGTCGCACTGTCTCCTAGGCAAAGATTTTCATTTCCCTCCACCTTCCCATAACAAAAACTTTGCCCCAGTTCATGTTTTTCTGTAAGAAAAAATTTACACCATAAATCTTGAGCACATCAACATTTTAAAAGTGAGGCTTATACTTCTTATTTGAAAGGGTATTGATTGACTCTGCCACCTCCATGCCCTAGCCCTGACTCCGGCCCAATATAAAAAATGTTTCCTATTTTTAAAATCCAAGTTCTCTCAAAGGCAGAAAATGTTATATGGGGACTTTCTTTTCAGTAGTTGTCAAAAACATCTACATTACCAGAAATGTCATTTGATATCAAAATAAAATGCTTACCACTTTATTTTCTTTTGATTTTGCCTTTTAAATTCACATTTCCTCCTCTCCCTTCCCGCCCCCAGTTCTTCCTCTTCCTCATCCTGATACAGTAGTGTCCCAGCTTTGAGGTTTCAAAAGGCCAAGCCAGGCCCAATGTCTCCCTCTTCCGTGTGGATCCAGATGGAGAACTCTCAGCTACTTCTCCAGCCCCATGTCTGCCTGCGTGCCAGATGCTCTCCACCACGATGATAATGAGCTGAAGCTTTGAACCTGTAATCGAACCCCACTTAAATGCTTTTCATGAGAGTCGTTCTGATCGTGGTGTTTCTTGCAGCAATAGATTGCCGACTGAAACAGTGCTGTGGCTCTCTCCTCATTCACCCTCCGTCAGTTCAGGTTCAACAGAGCTGGGGAGACTTAGTCACATCTACGGCTTTTTACAAAGCACCTGGAGCCAGAAAAGATCTCTGAAATTATGTGTTCCAAACAAGTAAATAGCAGGACAGATACATAATCTTTACCTTTCAAGGCCAAGGCAGCACATTTCCTGTCACACGAATGTCAAGAATTCGTTCTTCTGTATGAACGACTGCAAGGACTCGTGAATCTGCGTGTTCAGTGAAAACGACACGTACCCACCGCCGCTTCTCATCGCCTGTGACCTTGAGGGAGGCAAAGCAAAGCGGCAGTGGAACACCGAGTGACAAACACAGGACACTGGCCCAAAATTTTGGACGGTATCGAGTCCAAAAGTTTTCTGAAAGCAAATTTCAATTATGCTCCAAATTTGTAAATCCCATGGAAACTATTAATTTCTTTCAACAGCTTATAATCGAGTCTAATAAGTTTCCTAGGATCACTTACAAGCATGCCAGTGGAGAATATGAGCCTGAACTTCACACCCATTAAAAGCCTATCTCCAAATAGATGAGAGATCCCCATGTTGGCGGGTGGTATAAAGAGGAGCCTGCGCTCTGTGGTAGGAGTACTGACGAGTTCAGCTGCTATTTAAAACAGTGTGGAGGCCCCGCCAGAAAATAAGGTGAGGTCATGACCCACGTGACCCATCAGTTTCACTGTAGGTGCATATCCAAAGGGGAGCAATGTGTCCCAGAGGTGTCTTTATCCACGTTCGTTGTAATAATGTATGCGTTAGCCCCCGTCATGCGCTAAACCTGGGTATCCACCAGCAGATGGGAATGGGGTACATATGCGCTGTTGGATACTAGTCAGCTCGAACAAACCGAACACAGGTGAAGCTCAGTTCATACTGGCTGAAGTGTGCTGGCTAGGGAAAGAAAGCTAAAGCAGGTAGCACCAGAGACGCAGAAAGTGGGATGGTGGCTACTGGGGCCTGGTTGGAGCAAGGAGGAGAGGGACTGGTAGGATGTTGAGGGGGATAAAAGAAACTTGAGATTCATAGGCAGACTCTGCAGCAAGAGAGAAAGGCATGATCAGCACTATGGCGCATGGCTCCTGCATGACACTTGGTCTTCGAAACTTTCTAGCCTGTGCGTATGGCAGGAGGGATGACCAGGCCCGCAGAGTCCAGGCACAGAATCGATCTAGGTATATTCAGTTAAATTCAATGTGAGAGTTTCCTAGTCCAGGAATTATTTGGCATTGGCAAAAGGATATCTTTTTGCAAATTTAAAAGGCTCCCAATTCCTGGAATGAGATGGAGGCTGGTTCTCTCCACCCATGCCATAGGAGACTCCTCTATTCACAGAACAAGTTGCTGGAACATTCTAGGGCCTCCCTCTTCTCTGTGATTATCAGGGTGGGTGTTGTCTAATTAGCAAACTAAATGACAGTGGTGCATTTTTGAGCACTCTGTTCTGTACTGACAGATACACACTCACTAGGGAAGCATCCAGCACTGTCAATAATGCATGTTCCCGCTTCATTATTTTGAAAACATCTGTTAAAGAAGACTCTGCTCTATAGGCGAACTGGAAAGTCAAGTGGCTCATAGCTGTGTTGGCCTAGGTTTAGTGCCTGAAGTGGTGCATCCCTCAGGGATGTAGCTCCAAAGCTCTAGAGAAAAGTGGAGATGAGATGGTCTCTTGCCACAGTCAGAGGTGATATGGTCCATAGGCTTCTCTGTGCTCGACTATAGAGGAGGCTGAGCATGGATTTCCCACAGCTGGCCAGAGGGCCACAGCAGAGCTTCCTGTGAAAAATCAAAATAGAAAGGAAACCCTGAGGTCATTCCTTCACAATAGAATTTTCTCCAAGATCATGGGGACCAGTGAGTGGGGCGGGAGGGGAAAGAGACTGGCTCATGTGGCTCTTCCTCAGGCCTCTGGTGCCATTCTCTGGTAACTGATCAGTTACCTCTAAACCCACTGACTTCAGAAGCCTCTTTAAATAGACTTTATGTGGTGATAAAGAGCGGTAGAGCTTGGGGAAGGAAGGTATAAGAAATGTTAAACCAAGCAGGAAACATCTGGGGTTTTGAACACAGGTTTCAAGTATGGGGATCATTTGGTACCCTTTCATCAGCACCAGAGTAGTCTCTCCAGCACTCAGGCAACTCCCATGGGTTCCAGACCCTGCAAGGAGGCTCTCCAGCATGCAGGCAGGGATTCCCAGGGCTCCAGACCTTGCAAGGATGCTCTCCAGCAACAGGCAGAGATCCCACAGCCTCCAGACCTTGCAAGGATGCTTTCCAATACCAGGCAGGACTTCCCTGGGCTCCAGACCCTGCAAGGAGGCTCTCCAGCACCAGGCAGGGATTCCATGGGCTCCAGATCTTGCTGGTAGGAAGCAGGTGTCAACTGGTGTTTTCCTTTCAATCATCAGCAGCCTTGTGTCATCTCCTTGTAATTTATTTTAAAATAAAATGATTCCTGGCATGGGGGAACTTCCTTTTCTTATATTTATTATGGCTATATGAAGCTGTAGTAATATTTGGTTCCTTAAGATTTGGTATTAAAGATCAAATGTTTGAGGTTGGAGAGCTGGCTAGTGGTTAAGAGCACTGGCTGCTCTTAGAAAGGACCAGGGGTCACATCACACACATGGCTCAAAACTATCCCTAACTCCCAGGGGATCTGATGCCCTCTTCTGGGCTCTACATGCACCAATTGTGTACATGGTGCACAAAAGTATGCACAGGTGAATATTCATACACACAAAGTAAAAATAAAGAAATCTAAAAATAAAGCAAAGGAACCGGAAGGTGAAAGATTCAATGTTCCCTTAAAACAATGAAGTGTTTTAAAATTGAGAAGATGAAACTTTTTTGAAGCCCCTGACTTAATTTGTGGACTCCTCTTTTCAAAACTACTATCTCAGTCTTTCTAACTTATCTTCTTTTACAACAACAGACAGACTTACTTTAAAAGGCTGGGACCTTACGAAACATTTGTTGATTTTACAGACCTCATTCATATCAAAGACGAGTAAAGTGCCAGGTCTATAAAGAATCTCCAGTTAAGTCAGACAGAGCAACGAAAACATTTAAAATGTGGATTTACACAGAATATTCTTTTCTGTCCTCAGAAAATCCAAACTGGAAAGTAGCCACATCTGGTTTGCAGCTCATTCCGGGTCATGTCTTAATCCAGGCCTTGGGCCCATGAAGTTGATCTAAAGATTATTTGGTGGGTTGGGAAATGGTTCTGTTAGTAGAGTGCATCCCATACAAGCACGTGGACTTGAGTCGGGATCCCCAACACTCATATAAATGGCTAGGCACATCTGTAACCCTAGTGGTAGGGGAGTAGAACAGGATCCCTGGAGCTCAGAGGCCAGTCTAGCCAAATTGGATCTCTGAATGCAGTGAGAGACACTGGCTCAGAAGATAAAATGGTAGGGAGAAATGGCTCAGTGGTTAAGAGCACTAACTGCTTTTCTGAGAACCCCAGTTTGGTTCCCAATGTTCATCTAAGGCTGCTCACAACCCTCTATAACTCCAGCTTCAGTGGATTCAATACCACCACTAAGGGCATCTGCACTCGTGTGCACAGATGCACATACATACACATAATTAAAAATAAATTCCTTAAACATAAGGTGGTGGAGAACAACTGAAGAAGACACCCAAGATCAACTGCTGGTCTCCATATGCACACATATACATATGCACTTGCACAGAGACAGGAATATGTATAGAGACAAAAGTCTCCTAACAAGATAGAGTTATTTGTGGGAACTAAGAAAAGAAGGCACTAGATATCTCAGGAAAAGCCTGAAAATCCAGTGTGGGGAAAAAAATCCTTTGTCAGACATCAAAGTGATTTTTCTTGTGTTCTCATCAAAAAAGAGGAAGCGCGTGTGTGTGTGTGTACGTGTGTGTGTGTACGTGTGTGTGTGTGTGTGTGTGTGCACATGTGTATGTATGCATGTGTATGTATGCATGTATGAGTGTACATGTGTGTTGTGTGTGTATGCATGTGTATGTCTATACATGGGTATGTGCTCATGTATATGTATGTACACGTTATATGTGTATGTATGTGTGTGCATGTGTGTGTGTGCATGTTTGTGTGTGCACGTGTATATTATAGATAAAAGTAAAATCATATTAAAATCTCTGAGGGCACATTGGTATGCTCTATGAGCCACATATCACCTGAGAGCATATAATATGGTAATAATAAAATGACATCCAACATGAGCACAATACTCTACAAAGCATACATTTAAGCATTGTGGTATTTTTCTAATGTTTGGGACTTAAGTCGCTCTTCTCATAACTCAAGTCCGGTATGAATTTTAGGTAACTAGTTTTTCACAATGTCAGAGGAAGAATGCCTGCTTTATCTTTAAACGCACACCTACAATGTCAGAGACTGGTCTGGAATGGGTCAAACACGGCTTGAAGTCTCCCAGGCTTGTGGCCCACAACGGGCAGCCAAGGATCAGGCACATTTGTCAGAGGCAGCCATGGTGCTGTGCATGGGGCACTGGCTGTCTACTGGGGGAGCCAGAGGCCACACAAGGAACCTTCAAAGCTCTGTGATGACCACAATGGCAGGTTGATGACAGTGTTGAGCCTGGCAGTATCACAGTGACAGAGATGGCAGGCGAGGCCTCCCTGACCAAGTGGAGGAAGAAGAGGCTGAGCTCTGAGGAAAGCAAAGAGATTGGAAGTTCAGAGCAGCCATATCCCCCAGCTGAATGTCCTCCAAGAGAGGTCATGGGCTCCCAGAAACAGAAGGGGCTGGAGCACTTCCTTAGGAGGACCACATGTGCGGTATGGTTCAGACCTTCCTTTTCTGGGCTAATGGGAGGCGGAACATTCTAAGAACTGGCCTGGCCCAAGCCAAGGAATTAGATCCCCTATTGGAACAGTAACACATACACACGCATGCACATAGACAGGCTTACAAGCACATACATGGATACGGGCACACATTTACACATATGTACAAATGCACATAAATACTCACTTACGCACACATGTATGCACATGTTCATAAAGTCATGTACAACAACTCACATGCACTCTTACATGTGTGTGTGTCTGTGTGTGTGTGATGAGAGAGAGAGAAAGAGAGAGAGAGAGAGAGAGAGAGAGAGAGAGAGAGTAGACTCATTGCTCTGGGGTAAAACATAAGAGTGACAGCAAAGAGAAGGGGACATCCATTGCAGAAGTATTCCCATATATGTGTCAAAGAGGATTTCCTTGGCTTCCTGAGGCCAGGAGCCTTTCTAGAAGGAGGGCACACTCATAGCGGCTGCAGGCACTGCCCTTGGTGGTTGCATGTCTAGTATAGAAGTGTCTCCTGTGGTCCAGATCCCAAGGTGCTGTAGAGAGAGACTCCTGAGTTTGTACAGTGGCCTCTGATGACTCCATTGTACTTTTTGGTTCCTGACATGAACAATGTCTTGGGATCCCAATGGCAGGGAGAGAGTACGAGACGTTGTCTCTCTGAAAAGTACAAAAGCAGCATGATTCCAACTCACTGAAGGGAGAAAAACACCTTAACCTACCAAATATCTCCTCTAGGCCCAACTGGGCTTTGCTGAAGTAAATTCCACAGAGGTGCTCTGGCCCCCAGGACTTGTGGTTTTCCCCACCGTGCTGGGCATACGTCTGTGCAACAGGACCATACACACATGGGAACACAGGCCCACATACGTTCACGTGTGAGCATCTGAATGTGCCCATGTTCATGCACTGCTTTAAGACCGCAGAAGCGTGACCCAGTAGGGCTCCCCAACACCAAAGACGTACTAGTCCAGAGCTGCTTGGAACACGTAAGAAGGGCCTCTGACGGGCTCAGGGGATAGTGCCAAACCAGGTCTCTTCTGAGCGCCACTCCCACGTGAAGACGATGGAGAGAGGGTCTTCTCTCTCTCAAGTTTGGTGCCTTTCAGAATCTCAGAGGGAACCCAGATGAGGAAGTGCTGGAGTGAGTGCTCCTTGCTATCCAGGGAGACCGCCTTAGGAAAGCAAAGTGGCCGTGTCAGCGCCTCCCTCCATTCTGCCTGCCTGTTTTAGTTCTGGAAGCTGTGATGTTCAATAATTCAGGGGGAGCACGCATCAGCATATCTTACAGCATATTTGATGTGCCAACAAACAGACTGCAGACTGTTTCGTTTCAATTAGCCCCTTTGTTGCCAACAAAAGCCCAACAAACCCCCTGAGCGAGGGCCAGGCCTCTCTCCAGCCTGTTCCTGGCCAGTCCTGGGCTCCGTGTGTGTGCGCGCAGCGCCCACCATCCTCCGCCCCAGCTCCCTCTCGCTTTCTCTGCTATTGTTCTCCTGCTATCATTTTACCTGGGATCAAGTGACTTTCTCCAACCCAGAAATAAGGACTCGGCTCCGTTTTCAGGCTTCTTCTGATCTCCCCAGCTAATTGGCTCAGGTGTAAACCAAGCCAGCAGGGCAAGGACTTTGAAGTGAGACTGCGCTTTGCACAGAGCGCCTGGGAGCATCCGTCTGTGTGTCAAATACCATCCGGCCAGCCCCGCTGCTAGGCCGCTAATGAAAACGCAAGTAATCAGGGTGTATTACAAGGCTCACATCCATGTTGGTGCTTTATTGTGAGCTTATCATTAACTTTGCAGGCTGGACTTGGAATGCAATCTGACCAGTTTTTAATAAGGGGGGAGGGGGGCATCCGTGCCGCCTGTGTGAGGCGCTGGGCAACACCAGCTGTGTCTCCTTTACATAGGAGCCACTCTTCTCTTTGATCAATAATGCCTTTTCACTTTAAAAAAGGGCTCATTTTGCTGAGAGGCGGGAGGGGGAGGACCTTCCCAGCCCTGCGCCTGCGGTCTGTTTGTCCAGAATGCACAATTACAGAAAGGTCAGTCCGCAGAGCACGAGGGACTCTTGCTGCTCTGCCCGATGCCACCCTTCTCACTCTATTTAAAGGGTGCACTCACCACAGGGCCCACCCCCTGTTTATGTTTTGATTATCAATGGCTGTTTTGCAAAGGAACAAAAGCAAGAAAAGCAGCTGGCCTTTTCGGACTCTGATTTTGCTCAGGTTCTCTCCATTTTTAATATGCGAGGCTGCTGCATGAAGCCAGCATAATGAATATCGTCCTTTCCAAGTCTCTCCTGGACAGCTGGAAGTTTTCACACATCTTGCTTATACTCTGCCCCTATGGGGTGACCCCTGAGCCTCCTCTTTCATCTCTGATCTTCGGCTTCTGAGCTGGATGCTCATGGCGGGTGCATAGCCTTTCACACCCTGTTCCCAGATAAACACACGAGTCTTTCCAGAGTGACATATGCTGATCAAATATTTTGAAAAATTACACATGCACTATATGCCATGGGATGAGGCACACAGTCTGTGTTCTTCATATATAACTTGGGAGGGAACTCCTGTTTGTTTGAAGGTGTGGTAGCAATCAGTTCCTGGACATGAATATACCTAGAGGCATCAGTTCATGCCTCTATCTGCTTTGGCACCCACAGCAAAGCACCTAGAGACATTTGTTCCCTCCTGTCCTGGTGGCATAGAGTGTGAGAACATGGTGGGGCTTTACAGATGGTGTCTTCCGAGACTCCTACCTGCAGCTGCAGATGTTCCAGAGGATGGAGACAGAACAGGCAGAAATTCAACATGGTTCTCTCCAAAGAGTCCCCAGGCCTAGGTATGAGGTTCCAACCAAGATTCCTCAGAGGAAGCTACAAGGAGCATGTTCAGGGAGAACAGCATCCCTGTCCTCTCCCGACCCTGCAGGATCCCTGGGATACCACCAGCGCATTTTTTATGACTTTGTTATCTCAAGAAGCAGCCGCTTTCTGTGAAATACAATGAGCCATGCGCCTCTCTATGCCTTTAGTAGCCTATTTGCTCCCTCCCGAGTCCAGCGTAAGATCGAGTCCACCATCAAGTAGTTGATACAGAGGTCAGAAACTGTCCTCGGACATACAGACATGATGGTATCAGAACAGGACACCTTATCAGGAAAATATCAAGATCCCTTCACCCCAGCATGGAAACCACATGTGCGGAGTCTCCCACAAGCAGGACAGGAAACACAGCAAGGGCCTCTGTAAAGGGACTGGAGGAATATTACTCCCACTCACTGTCCCGCTGTTGGGGGAGCAGTACACTCCACTCTTGCTGAGCGGCACACCTCTGTGGGGCACACTGATGGTGAGTTAGCAGAACCTCGCAGAGAGAGGCTCAGTGGCCGTGCATGGGGCAGAGTGGACACATGTGTGGGGTGAAATGAATTTCTGATGCAATTTCTGATTGTTGATACTTTGATTGACACTCCGTGGTGATGGAAATGTGAATATGCACAGATACTTCGCAAACCTACTCTTCTACCAATGACAGCAGCTTTCTGAAAGAATTTAGTGACCTTTTCAAACACTGGAAGAAAATCCCTGAGCTTTTTGTGTGGTTGACAATATCACGTCATGGTGAAGGAGACACTGCACGTTGAACTTCATGCGCGCGGGTACGTGCATGCACTCCAGCAGTGGCTGGGCCTTATGTGTAGTCAGAGGTGAGGTCAGATGTGTAGAGCCTTCCAGTGGCTTTCATTTTGCTGCTTCGTCTGGGGATTGGGCTTACCCAGGGCCTCACACTTGCTTGCCAGGTGCTTCACACTGAGCTGTACCCCTTGATCCTTTGATCTTGATAATTTGATTAATATGGGGAGGAACACTCAGCTGACCATTTTTCCTGTTTCCAGGAGGATTCTTAATACTCTTTTGCCTGGGACTTCTCAAAGATCTTCTGTGCACAGTGTGAACCTGCCAGGTAGTGGAAAAGAGTTGGGCAGAAGGCCTGAGCTCAGACTGTTCTAGGGAGAAATACTCTGTAGTCCTTCCTGGAGTGCACTGCAGTGCTATTCATTTGGAGACTCATTTACAATGGTTCCACATAGGCTGAATCACTACTGCCATCCACACATCGAGCCAGGCTATCTGCCAGTGAAGTGTAATACAATGTTATATATGTTTTATACCTACAGCTAAAACACCTTGCTCTGAAAAGCTTACACCATGGGTGTCAGTCTCCACGGGTCTATGGAAGGCACAGTTCATTCCACAGGGAGAACACTTATTGCTGAGGTTGAGATACTTTTTTTTTTTTCCGGGAAGGTTTGTAATGTTTTGTATCTTTTATGTGTATGTATCATGATGTGAGTGAGTATGTCAGTATACATGTGCAAGTTCATATGTGAGCCATGGGTATGCATGTGTCAGCTGTTCATGTGTGGAGATCAGAGGATAACCTCGGGTGTCAGTCTCTGACTTCCTTCTTGTTCTGAGCCAGGCTATCTAGTTGTTCTTGTCTGTTACAGCAGGTTAATTGGGCTATGAGCTTGTGGGAATTCTGTTTCTGTTCCCATCTTGTAGTAGGGATGCAGGGATTACAGGCACACACTACTGTGTTGTCTAGTTTCACATGGATTAAAGGAATCCAAGCTCAGGTCCTCATTCTTATGTGGGAAGGGCTTTACTACCCACAGAGTCATCTCCCTTTCCCTGAGAAAATGTTCTTTAATCCGTATTACAAGGTAAAATTGTTTGCATGCAAAGAGATCTAGTTTCTTTTTCATTTTTTCATCTGTTGCTCTTATCAAGATTAGATAAGTTGCAATACAAAGAAAATCAGTAATTATTCACTCTTGTGTCTTACACTGTGATCCCAAACCCAGGAGGAAATCAAAGGCAAGAGGAGTATAGGTTCAAGACCAACCTGGGGCACATAGTCAGACCCTGGGGTTGGGGGCTTTTTACTGTCCTTCTTAAAGAACATGTTTTAACTGTTGAATGTAGCTCAGGTCCTAATTTCACTGATCACAGCTACAGGCATTCATGTATAAATTCCCCTTTCCTGGTCATTTGAATAAGATGCTGACTCTAATTCTCAAGCCTTAGCGATAAAACTTCACAAAAGTGGTTCCAAGAGTTTCACCTCACAGATGCTCGGCATTTCCTAGGAAGCCACAGCTACTGTCTCTGCAAAGTGGTTTAAATATCTGACCCTTGGATTTTGGTTCATACTGAGGATCAAAGCCCAGTGCATGAGGAGATCTGTTAATTGTCCAGCAGAATCGCAAAGCTTGCTAACCAGAAGGCCTGATTCAGTGATCACTCTGAACTCAGCGGAAAAAGCTGAGGAGACAGAGTTGAGGACTGAAATTTTTAAGAAGAAAATCTACAGTGACTGCCTACACAATGTCACATGCCTCACCCCAGTCCAAGAAGGCACAGAATCCCAATAAAAGTATATTAGAGAGATTCACTTGAAAGTGCCACCTAGAGGTCTCGACATGCCCACAGGGGTTGGTGACTTGGAAGGCTCCCTAGGCAAATATGTGTTCTACCCACTTATGTCCATGTATGTACTGGGATCCTGAGCAGGCGGCATTGGTCCCAGGGAGCAGCTCTGACAGGTGTGCTCATTACAGGCATGTGTTCCCCATGTCCCTTAGTTCAAGGTGAAGTGCAGGATTCTCTAAGTCTAATCAAGATAAAGAGATGTTGGGGGGCTCGCAGACCAGACCAGCAGTTTCCTTAGCATCCTGGAGACCCTGGGCTGACTCAACAGCATGATGTTGTCATGATGTGTCCAACTTTCACTTTCCTTTCATGATTCATCAGCTTGACAGCCAAGGGTAGCTCAAACACAGTGGCCATTACAGGAGATCAGAATCCATCACTCACGTGTGCTGAGCCATCACTGAAGCTAAATGCTTCACAAAAGCAGGAAACTGAGGCTTCAGGGTCCAGGTGCAGGCTCCTGTTCACAAAGCTGACTGGGAGTTTATTGAAAATTCCATTGGTCATCTTCCTGACTCAGAACGCAAATCACTCAGGGATCATAATTTTGTAAATTTGGAAGCAACGGACACTTCTTATCATGTCTCAGAATCTGGATTTCTATTACCATGTTGCAGTTCCTCTAAGGGCTTTGGGGCATTGTTAAATAGTTTGTACACAGGGGGGTGGGGTGGAGCATATCCTTCTGGAGGCTTTTGTTCTGTCATGTATTCGTGTTTGAATCTGAAGATTGCTAAGAGATGCCCGAGGACAGCTGGAGCAGGAAGCTCTAAGGAAAGAGTCTTCAAAAGGTTTGCTGAAGCCACACACGCATGTAGATTCACTGCGGTCTGTCTACATGGGTGGGACTCTTCCCCTCCATCATGGAGCAACAGCGACAGGTTGGTTTTCTGTGCCACACAGGGCTGCTCCCGCTGCGGCTTGGAGGCTTGCTTCCGAACCTGTTGTCAGGACCTCATTATCAAGCCACACATGGCTCCCTCCACTGGCTGCTCCTGAGGACACTTTTATAATGAGCCTTCCCACCTCAGTTTACAGAGATGCTCATTACATGGCACCGTGAGACTTTGCAAACCCAAAGAACTGCATTAATAAATTAATTTCTCTTTTCCAAGTCCCAGCTGCATAGAGGAGCTGAGCCTGAGAAGGGTGGTCAGCTGTTACTAAAAGGCACTCCAGCAGCTCAGCCCAAGTGCTCAGTATGTCATTCAGACTTGGAAGGTTTGCTTTGGAGGTACCATTTTGTAGCAGCTGCTACTACTACTACTACTACTACTACTACTACTACTACTATTATTATTATTATTATTATTATTATTGACAGGGTCTCACTATGTATCCCTGGTTGTCCCGGAACTCACACTGTAGACCAGGCAGTCCTCCAATTCACAGAGATCTGCCTGTTTCTGCCTCCTGGGTACTGGGATTAAATATTTGTGCCACTTTCCCAGCTTATAGATACTGCTTTTAAGGAGAAATTTCCAGAATTCTTTATATTCTCCTTTACATTTCTCGTGTTTATAACATATCCGTAGCTATTGATTAATCAGTCTAAGCTTTATTTTTCTTTATTTCAAATCAGAGTAGTAAAGTTGCTGGAAATCTTCTCACTGACTAGCTTCTCTATCCGTGACCTCTGTGCCTCCTCTCTGATATCTTCCCAGGGCCATACCATGAGCAGCCAAGTCCTCCACTGAGTTGGTCTCTTGGATCCTACACTTTCTCATGCTGAGAAAGAGCATATTCTATACCTAAAAATGATAGCCATGAGCAGAGAGGACCTGAGCTGTATCTCAGCTTTACCTGCACAGCCTGTGCTGCCCAGGACCAATGCATGAATGAGTATGAAATTAATGAGCTTAAACTAATGAGTGTGTAACGAATGATCACAACTAGAAAGATGAACTGAGTTTGTAAAATCAGAGTCTAGAAATTCCTCGTGACCTAGAGAGAAAACAATATTTTACTGAAATGTCAGGGAGATACAATGGCTTTAAACGTGTACATAATGGAGCCCCAAACACACAGAGAAAAAACAGAATCCTAGGAGGACATGGACAACTCAACAACCGTGGCTGGAGAGGTCAACAATTCCCTCTCAGTAATGGATACAAAATGATACAGAGGATTTAAAAAATAGTTGTTTAGCTAACTGATCCTTTGTGAGAGCTTCTCCTAGTTTGCACAAGTTTTTCAAGCACATAGAAACAAAATATTCTTTAGGCTTGACTGTGTACTAAACCATAAATACAAGAGCTTAAAAGATTAAAATCACACAGAGAATATTCCCTAACCACAGGGAAACTAAAGATTATTAGAATAATAAAATTGTGGGGGCTGTAAGCTTCTGGAATGCACAAGATGGGTGAGACAGCACAGTCAGCAGAGAGTTCATGGGATGGAATGCATGGACAGAACTGAGAGCAGAACCATGCAATGATCCCCATAGATACGGGGAAAGCACTGGTAAAAGTTCAGCATGCTTTCTGGTAGAAGACTGCCAAATAAGCATTAAAGCAAGGTGTCCCGACAATATAAAGGCCATGCATAGCAAGTCTAAGGCTAAAGTTACATTCGATTATAAAAGTCTGAAAGCATTTCCTCTACGGGTAGGGGCAAACCAAGGTGATCATTCTGGCAGGTTCTGCCCTATGTGGAGCTAGCAATACTAGACAGAGCAATTTGGCAAGAAAGCATAATAAATGACATGTGTTTGGATTGAACAGGAGGAAGTTAAACATCTCTGCTGACAACACGATCTGGTGTATAAAAACAAAAACTTCACCACATAAATTGTTAAAAATGAGACAAATTCATACAGTTGTAGTTCATAAAACTGACCTGGACCAGAAGGTAATGACAGTGATAGGGTCCTAACGGGGAGGACGAGGGGATGAGAAGATAAAGAAGGCAGGAAAATTTGGAATCAGAAGGTCTTTCACAAGCTGATGGCTCATGCACAAAATTGTACTGAGAAATACTGTAGCTTATGTACTGTTTGTGAGAGAAAAATGGAACAGAACCAGCAAAAACCTGTCATACAATGGGATGAAGTCAGCAGGAAGCCAGTCGCACAATGCTGCGCAGAAGGAACATAGGCTATTTCAGGAGTGTCAGAGATCAAGCACACAGCAGCTTTGGGACTGATAACTTCAGTCTCTTCAGGGGGAAAGCCAAGTTCCCAGGAACCAAAACCTTAACTCCCTCAAGACCCTGGCCCAAGCCACAGACTGGATCTTGCCCATTATGCCCCTGTGCTAGGACACAGAACTAGATTCCTTTGGTCCTTTCATTGTGGCCTCTGAAAAAGCCTCAGATCAGCCTGACTTTCAACAAAAAATCAACATGCAAAAATTAGTTACATCCCCACACATGACCAGCAATAGAGTACATGAAGAAGTTGAGAAATTAATCCCATTTGTGGCTACAACAAAATAAACGAGAAATAGATTTGATCAAGGAGGTAAAAATCTTTATACAGAAAACTAAAACCATTCATGAAGAAAATATAAATATATGGAAAGCTACACTGATTTCCTAGATTGAAGGAGCCAGTATTATTAAAGGTCCATACTGTCAAAACTGACTTAGAGAGTCAATGTGATCCTGTGAAAATCCCAAGGATATTTCCTTCCAGATGGGAGAAAACAGCCTGAATTTCAAGAGCCCTGATTATTCAAAGAAATCTTGAGCAAGAAGAACAAAGCTGGAAGCACTGAACAACGTCATTTGAAGTACGTTACAAAGTGGTAATATTCCAAACAGCGAGATGTTGACATAAAAGGGCACATGGTCAGTTCTTACAAAACTAGCGATGCTGTTGCTATACAGCCCCACAGGTGTGCCTCCTCAGATTCAGGCCACTCGAAACTGGCACATGGGTGTAAATGGCAGCTTTTGTAATCACCCAAACTTGTGAGCACCTGAGAAGTCACACAGTAAGCTAATAAATGAACTGTGGCATCCATTAAGAACTGACTGCAAATCTAAATAAAGGACGCTCTGCATCAATAAGAAATAAGTCACTGAGCCACAGGACATGGAGAACCATAAACAGATGTGGCTGAATTTGAAGGAAATGGATGTGTGTGCTATGTGGATGTATCAGAAAAGGTAGATATGGAAACAGTAAGGAGGTGAGGGGTAGCTAGGCTTTGGGGGAAATGAGCACAGAGGGTGTGTAGGGTGGAACAGTTTTTATATGTGACATGCTAGATCCATGGCATTACACATATGCTCACATCCAATACCCCAGGGAGCCGTAGGGCAGGCTGTGGGCTTCCGACGTCTATGTTAGTGGGGCTGGCATCTGCCCCTGCCACCTCTCTGTAGGGGGTGCTACAATTGGGAGCTGTAGGAAGTCTATACTTTATCCCTCATGCTTTTACCTAAGTAAACTTTAAACTGTCCAAAAAAGTAATTCATTATTTTTTTTAAGCTGGCAATGCTGGGTGCCAGTGAAGAATAAGGAAACAAATCCTTACACCCTGCCGGGGAAATGTCAAAGTGCCACGCTGGACAACGGCTGGGCAGCAGTCTAAGGTATGAAACGTTTCTTTGTGACCAAGTGATGATGCTGCCAAGGATACAACTAAGAGAATCAGAACGGTAGGTCTCCATGGAGCTTCTCCATTTATGCTCGCCACAGCACAGGGCACAACAGCCAAGCACTAGGACCATTCTGAGTCCATTACTGAGCATACAGAGTGTACAACATGGACTGGATGCCATCCATAAGGAGGAGCACAGTCCTGCTGGAGGCTGCAGTGCAAATTTAGAAACATAGCCTTTGGTAAGATCCTGTAAA
Organism: Cricetomys ansorgei; assembly: GCA_026225945.1. Lineage (NCBI taxonomy): Eukaryota > Metazoa > Chordata > Mammalia > Rodentia > Nesomyidae > Cricetomys > Cricetomys ansorgei. The sequence goes on along the minus strand of JAMJFZ010000239.1, from coordinate 4,434,885 downwards.
GGTGCACACATATGCACACAAGCGTTCATGCTTGCATTTGCACATGCACACACATGAACACACACAGGCAGTGTACATACATGTACATGTGCATGCACCTCTCTTGTTTGTCTGATCATGAATTTCCTGTTGCCTGTACAACTCTTGATTTTATATATATATGAAGAGACAGCGTCAGCACTTGGGATTCTGAATACCTCTGGCATGAACTGGTGTGAACTTCTTAGAGAGGAACATCTGTGGAGACAGAAAGCACTTGTGACCTTCGGAGCTGTGCTAAAGGGCACACAGGGATATTCGAGACAGCGCTCTTAAGACTGAGTTGTGGTGATCCTCACATAAGTAAGGACTATGGAAGTGTGTATGGATGATGAAGAATCATTGAGTGGTGTACTAACATTTTATAAATTACATCTAGAAAACTTTGAAAGATCAGAAGAAATTATTTATGTAAATGCCACAGCCTTTGGAATGATATAAGGGTTGTATTATGTAAACGCATGCTCTCATACTTTCATCTTTTAAAGGAAGAACAAAGCTGGTGAGGTAGCACCCTGGATAAAGGCGCTGGCTGCTAAGCAACCGCGGCCATCTGAGTTCCATCGCAGGACTCCTCCGGCAGAAGGACTCTACTCTCCCAAGTTGTGCTCTGATTTCCACAGGCGTGCTATAGCATGTGACCTCTGACAACAGAGATTAAATAAATAAAAATGCAATAAAATTTCGAAAGGAAGAAAAGCTAAGCAGAGTTGTACTCTAAGCTCTGCTTTAACAAAATAGAACTATGATATGTAAATCAAGTAGAAGTAAGAGAGTAAAAGAAAGAAAAATTTAACAAAATTGAAAAACACAGATCACAGCAAATTCAAACAGTGTGCACTTAAGATTATAAATTAAATGAAACCTGCATGCTTCACAAATGGAGAAATTTAAAAGACGGGAGGACTTTGAAAAAGCATCAAGATCAAATGGTGAATGTTCCCAGTGAACCAGGCTGTGTCCTAAGGTTTCCCCTTAACAGAACTGAGAGGCACAGCCTTTCAGATTAGCACCAATGTCCCCAAAGAGTGAGAGTGGTTCACTGAATGCTCCATAGAGAATGGGCAGGAATGTTCACAGGGAAGCATTATCAGTCCTTCAAAAGAGAAAGACAGATGCAATGTCACAGAAAATTCCAAAAGAATAAAAATACAACTATATTAGTAACTTGTGAAACTTCCGAAAAGAATATGTAAGACAGAAAAAAATTATTAGAAACATAATGGAAACATTATTAAGACATTATAAAATACAAAACCTTGAGCTGAGGGTATGGCTCAGTGATTAGGGGGCCTTGCTGCTCTCCTGGAGGACCCCAGTTCAGTTCCCAGCACCTCACTGGGCAGCTCACAACTGCCTCTAACACCAGGCCCAGGGATTTAATGGACTCTCCTGCCTTCTTAACAGTAAAAGCAAAAGTCAGTTTCACTAATGAACACATAAAATACCAAATAAATTCAATAAAAATTAATTTGAGAAACAGAAAGCACACACAGAGAGAGAGAGAGAGAAAGAGAGAGAGAGAGAGAGAGAGAGAGCTTTCATGTGTACATGGGAAAGGCATGCAGATATTTTTATATATGTGGAGGCCAGAGGTCGAGCTCAGGTGTCTTCCTCAGTCACACTCCACTTTATTACTGCAACGCAGATCTGAGAGAGCAGCAGCGGTCTGGAGGGCTTAGGCTCCGTGAGTCACCTGTTTTGGAATGCACATGGATTTGCACGCATGCATACCACACACATATCGCACACACATGCACACATGTGCAGATTGCATACGCATCTGCATACTCATGTTCACACTTGCATAAACGCAGAGGTTCGTCCGTACCCATGTCACTGGAAATGTAATAATTGGTATTAAGTTGAGTAACTCCCTCAAAATCCCATCTTAGTTTTCTTGTTTTGATCTTTTAAAAATAATTTTTTGTATCTCTTGAGATTAAAATATAGTTACATCAATTATTCAAGATGGCGGAAGGGCAGTGAGCAGGGTCCATCAGGGATCTGGAGCTGCCCCACCTCCCTGCTTCCTAGACTCAGGATATCAACGGCCTCTTACAAGTTCCTGGAACGGGAGATGCTACATGGGCTCTTGGGCTAATGACATAAACTGTGAGAATCTGGAATGGTTGGAAAGACACAGAGGATCTATATGGCAGAAAGGGATGGTGGTTTTGGCCTGTGTGGTGCACAAGAGGCAAGTGGGGAGCAGAGGTTGAGGAAGCAGCGTTTTCCACGGGGCAGTGGTGCCACATCCGCTGCCTGCAAGGCAGAGGACTCCCAGTAGGCCCACAGGTTTGGTCTGCAGATTCATTCCAACAGCCTGTGGTTCCTGTCACCCTGAGTATTCCCGCCCCCAACCCCTCTGGCAGCAAGCATGGAGGAATGAGCTGGGAGGAGAATCAGGAATGGACAGGTGGGTGAGGTAGAAACCATAGAGGAGAGACACGGGAGTGGCCTGCTGGTCACCCTGGCTGCCTGATGGGCTGGGTCTCACTCGTGCTGCCCAGATAGGGTGGAGGAATGCAGGGAGGGGGATCTGTTTGCAGCATCAGAGCTTCAGAGGGAGCCCAGAACAGTGTGGGACAGTGGGTAGAATCTGGCATATTAACTGCTGCATTTCAATGCAGACGCAACTCAGGTAAGCCCCAGCTCCTCATGTATTTGTGGAACAGGAGAATGGTGCTGGTGTCTAGTCAAGTGGGAGGAACTTAGTGAATTAAGAGTGATGAGTCTATAGGCTCAGCCTGCCTGGAAGATGCTGACCTGGAGACAAAGTGATTAACAGGATGGAGGACAAGGGAGCTATGCATACTCAAGAGGGAGGGTATTTGGGATGCTACAAGGCTAAGGCCACAAACTGGCTGTCTTATTGTCACCTGCCAGGCTGGAGTTGCCACTCCCTGAACGAAGCAAACATACTGTAAGAGATGCAGACCCTGGGGACTGGGCAAACAGCGGAATGGCAGTGGAGAGTGAGATACATGGTTGGAGGTGAGGACAGGCATGAGTGTGCACCCAGGGAAGACAATGGAAGGATATGTCCTTGCCAGGCCAATTCTACCACTCCTGAGATAATAGCGGCTATGCATAGTACCCTCCCTGATAGGACAGGGGAACCCATGGACTGTGGCGATATCAAGGGTTGCAAGCACAAAGGCCAAGGCAGCAGGATGGATGGGGATAAGGCTGTGTGTGCAACAATTGGAGCTCAAGAAAATAGTGACCCTGATTGCTCTGTCAGATCCTGAGCAACTGCAGCATGTCCCAGCTGAAGAATATTCCATACTGGTGGTTGGGTCTCCTCCCTTTTAAAGAGATCTCAGAAACCTCAAAAAGTTCATTAGAGATCTGTCTATGTTGCTGATGCCACCAGAGTTCACCAGGTGCTTGAGCCTGGCTTCATGGGACATCTATTCTGCAGGCTGTTTGGTGACTGTGTCAAGTTTGGGTGCCTGCATGATGTCTGGGAACCTGTATGAATTCCTTGTGTTTATGTGACATGTGGGTGTTTGTGAGGTGCCTGCAGGAAGATCAGATCCCTGTAGGATAGCTGGGTCTCTATGGGAGGGCCAGATGCATGTAGGAGGTCCAGGTTACCATGGGAGATCTGGGAGCCTGTGGGAAGTTCTGATGCCTGTAGGATATCCTGTTGCCTGTGAGTAGGCCCACTGCTGAAGTGATGTCTGAGCATCAACCAGATTCCCTGGAGCCTGTGGGATGCCCTGGTGCTCAAAAGAGGTCCTGGTGCCTGCAAGAGGACCTAGTGACTGCAGGATGCCTGTGTGCCTAGGAGAAGTCTAGGGCTGGGGGAGGCCCTGGTGCCTGGGAGAGGCCCAAGTGACTGTTGGATGACTGGGTGCCTGTGAGATGTCCAGGTGACTGTATGATATCACATCAGGACATTGTGTCATGTCTATATGCCTGAAGAATGTCCTAGTGCCTGTGGAATGTCTGGATTCCTGTGGGAAGCTCTAGTGCCCATGGGAGTTCTGTGTGCCTGCAGGTTGCTCGGGTGCCTGTGGGTTAGCATTATGCCTGCATGGTTCCCAGGAGTCTGCTAGATTGCCTGGAGCCTAGGGGAAGTTCTGGTACCTGTGGGATGTCTGGATGCCTGTGCAATGCCCTGGTACCCTCAAGGGGTCCTGGCACCTGAAGAAGACTCTGGTACCTGTAGGATGTTGGGGGGTGCCCTAAGAACTCCAGGTGCCTGTGGGAGACCCAAGTGACAGCTGGATGACCATGTTCCTGTGTGATATCTGGGTTCTTGTGTGATGTCCATGTGATGTCTGTGTGTCTGCAGGATGCCCAGGTGCCTGTGAGATGTCTGAGTATCTGTGGGTTGGCTCAGAGCCTACATGATGCCTAGGTATCTGCAGGATTCCCTGGAGCCTGGGGGATGTCCTAGTGCCTGCAGAAAGTCCTTGTGCCTATGGGATGTCTGGGCTCCTGTGGGATGCCCTCGTGCCTATGAGAGGTTCTGGTGCTCATGAGAGGCTCTGGTGCCTACAAGATGTCTGTATACCTGTGGGAACTCTGATGTCTGTGGGAGGCTCTGGTGCCTGCGAGAGGCCCAAGTGACTGCCAGATGCCCAGGTGCCTGGGTGATGTCCAGGTCCTGAGGGATGGCTGGATGCCTTTGTAATTCCCTATGCCTGCAGGCTGTCTGGGTGTCTGAAGGATATCCAGGTGCCTGTGAGACATCTGGGTGTCTGCAGTTGGCCCTGCATGATACCTGGTCACCTGTGGGATTCCCTGGAACCTGGGAGAAGTCCTGGTGGCTGTGGGATGTCCAGAGACCTGTGGGATGCCCTGGTGCCCATGGGAGGTCCTGGTGCCCATGGGAGGCTCTAGTGCCTACAGGATATCTGGGTACCTGTCAGAACTTCTGATGCCTGTAGGAAGCTTTGTTGCCTGCAAGAGGATTGTGTGACTGCCAGATGTCCTGGTGTCTGCAGGATGCCTCTGTGTCTGTGGAACTCCAGGTGGCCATCAGAGGTCCTGGTGCCTGTGGGATGCCCTGGTGCTTGTGGGATGCCCAAGTGCCTGTAGGATGTCCAAGTGTCTGCAGGATAGTCAGATGCCTGTAAGATATCTGGGTGTCTGTAGTTTGGCCCACTATCTGTGTGATACCTGGATATCTACAGAATTGGTCTTGGGGGATGTTCTGATTCCTACAAGAAGTTCTGGTGCCTGTGGGATGTCCAGGCTCCTGAAGGATGCCTTGGTGTCCATGGGAGATCCTGGTGCCTACAGGATGCAGACACAGATACCCCAGGAACCCGTGGGAGGCCCTGATGCCTGTGGGAGGCTGAGGTGCCTGTAGGAGACCCAAGTAACTGTTGGATGACCAGGTGTCTGCTGTATTATATCTGGGTGCCTGAGGGATGGCTGGGTGCCTGTGGGATTTTCAGGAACCTTTGGGATGCCAGGTATCTGTGTGTTGGCTTAGTGCCTGCATGATGCCCATGCATTTGTGGGATTTCTTGGAGCCTGGGGAAAAGTCCTAGTGCCTATGGATGTCTGGATGCCTGTATGATGCCCTAGAACCCATGTGTATGGGGATCCTGGTCCCTGTGATGGGCTCTGGTGCCTATAGGATGTTCAGGTGCCTGTGGGAACTCAAGGTCCCAGTTGTGAGTCCCATAGTGCCTGTGGGAGGCCTGTCAGATAACTGGGTGTCTGTGTGATGACAGGGTGCCTGCGAGATGTCAGAGTGCCTGCTGGATGTGTAGGCACCTGTGAGATGTCCTGATACCTGTCTGATGTCTGGATGGTGGTAGGATGACCAGATGCCCACTGTTGCCTGTGAGAAGACTGGGTATGATATCCAAGTGTCTGAGGGGTTGCTCATGCCTGTGTGATGCCTGGGTATCTGTGGGATCCCCTGGTGCCCGTGGTAGGTCCTGGTGCCCGTGGTAGGTCCTGGTGCCTGGTCCTGGTGCCTGTGGCAGGTCCTGGTGCCTGAAGATGTCTGAATGCCTGTGATAACCGGGTCCCTGCTGAATGTCCGGTTGCCTGTGGGAGGCACTGATGCATGTGGGAAGTCCTGGTGACTGCCGGATGATTGATTGACTGTGGGATGTTGGGGGGCATGTGGGATTCCCTGGTTGTTTGCAAGATGCCATAATGCCTGCTCAGTGTCTGATTTAGACTATGAGGCCCAACTTCAGGTCTAACTCAGTTATGCTTCATCTTGGGCTAGTATGGGCCAGGTCAAAATATACAATCAGAGCAGTCTTCTGCCTCCGAAGACCAGGGTGAAGTCTGCCATCCATGCTCCTCCCACACAAGCTTGACTTAATTTCCTTTTCTTTTTTATTGTTGTTCGCTTTTTCTTTCTTTTTTTAAGGGCACAGGGGTGGGAGGGTGGGACAGGGAGTACTGGGAAGAGGGTGCTAAAGAGATACATTATATGAAGCTCAAATTATTAATAAAAGTATTACTTTAGAATATATATAATTACATCATTTCTCCCCTGTCTTTCCTCCCTACAAACCCTATCATGTTCCCTCCTTAATCTCTAGCAAATTTTAAGCCTCTCCCTCTGCATGTGTGTTCCTAAATGCATAAACACAACTTGTTCAATATGATGCTATTTGTATATATATGTTTTCATGGCTGACCAATTGGAATGGAATAACTGATGGGTGAGCTCTTCCCTGGAAGACTGTCCCCTGCTCTCAGCGTTCCTATTTTCTTTGTTTCAGGTTGAGGCCTCCTCATGAGCGTCCCCCTTTCCACACTAGTGTGTCTATTGATGGTGTTGCTAAACTAGCATCCTCTAACTACACTCTGAATATTTGCCTTCTACTCACATATAAACGTAGTCTTTGCCACTCATCGAGGAACTTTCTCTTTGCCACAGATGGAGACCACTACAGAAGACCACAGCCAATCAAAATGCAGAGTTGTGACTGCCAGTCCCAGCACACACGTCTACAATGCATCTCCTGTACCTGAGCCTCAGGGACCAGTGTAGAAACGTAGGGATGAGACGATGGAAGAGCCAGAGGAGCAGGGAGTTTGCTGTGAGAGTGTGTCTCCTAGCAACGTCACGACATCGTGCATCCATGATGCCTTGCTCTGACTTTTAAAGCACAAGGTAAATATGACATTGGATTTTACTCCCAGCACTTTTTGACTGGCCTTTGTGTCACAGCACATATGGGGTTTAGCACGTAGCCAGGATGGCCTTACTGTCAGCCTTGGGAGCAATTGCATTGGCTCTGCGATATGGCATTCTCCTCTGGGCCCTTTCCTCATCCCCAGCTCTGTGCTGATCTCCATGCAGCAGGCCGTAGACAACAAGAACCTGGATCACACAGGCGCTATACCCCAGCCCACTGCCAGCTTCTGGAATATTTCCCTGCCAATGGCCTCATAGTTTCTCTGTCCCTGGGCTCTGGTCAGCCATGTTGTCTTAGCACCCATGTGCCCCTTTCCATCCTGGCTGCCCTGCTCTGTCTGTAATCTGACCTGGAACAGTCTGACCTTTGACTCCCTGGTTGTTCCAACTTTCTGCATGTAGCTTGGGGATCCAGGGTAGAGTCTGCAGGGCTCTGGGCTATGCTGTGAGCCTTCCATAAATATTGGTTTTATTATAAGTACTTGAGAAGCTCCTGGGATCATCCTGAATCTTCTTAGGATCTGCCGCCCTGGTTAGGAAGTCTCTCTAGGCCTGGCTGGCAGCGGTCACAGGGCGTGACACTCATCCACGCATCCACACTGGGTTCTCTGCAGACTCTGACACAGGAGGATTTAAGTCCATCTGCAGCTCAGGCCCGTGTCCCATCTCACAGTCAGGCTCTAAGGACAAAGAAAGACAGCCCAGTCAGGGATGATGTCTTTACTCAGGGATGGAGCAACCATAAAATTTCCAGTTGACACAAATCGCAAAGTAATAACTGAAGAAATAGATTTTTGAAACAAAATGAATCGGGATGTTTGGAAGTGCTGCAGAGGTGCTGGGCCTAGAGAGACAGAGTGAAATGGAATAAGACAAAATATAAATCGTCCACGTGGGCTGAGAAAATCAATTATCTTCACAGAAAGAGATACTCGGACTAGGTGGAAATTAGGGATTCAAGACAATAGAGGAGCAGGTGGGAGGGAGGTGGCGAGTGGACGGTGAGTCTGGATATGGTCCCGGTACTATGACCACTGAGGAAGGTCTCAGCACAAGTACTCAGTGTACTTCAAGCCGAGGCATGCAAAGCCTCAGTGCTGTGAGCTCTGGGATGACCCCACTGGACTGTGTATTTACATCACAGGGCACAGTGACTCCTCAAAGGACATGTGGACACAGGGCCAGGACACAGACATACAATTTCCTTCTCAGCATCCTGGGTACCCTGTCCCCATCAAGCCATGACAGGGAAGTCCTCTTGTGTCATGGAGATCCGTGGCACAGCCCTAGTCTTGACTCTACGAGCAGAGCCAGGCCTCTGAGCAGTGCCTCAGTGGCCTAAGTCTCTTGCCTGATGCCCATGCCTGGTCTTCAGATCACTGCTGTTCCCTCAATGGGGCCCTGCTGTCCCTGTGGGGAGGTGGGCTGCTTGCTCTTAGAGTCATCCTTTGTCCATGCTGAACCACATCAGGGTGGTCCCAACTTTTTATATTGTGTGTTTGTCCACATTCCTAGCTCATAGGAGGGAGATACATGCAGTCTGCAAGTCCCAGGTAGGTCATACCTGTAGCACACACTATGGGACTGTCAGACATTTTACTTTCTTTTTATTTTCTTTCTTTTTCTTCTCTCATATAATACATCCCAGCATTCCTCCTCCTCTCCCTGCACTCCTTCCAGCTCCCCCCTCTCCTTTCTCCTCCAGATCTAGCCCCCATCCTCCCACTCCCATTTCTCCCCCAAAAAGAGCAGTCCTTCCAGGAGTACAGCTCCCCCCTCTCCTTTCTCCTCCAGATCTAGCCCCCATCCTCCCACTCCCATTTCTCCCCCAAAAAGAGCAGTCCTTCCAGGAGTACTGCCCAAACAGAGTACAAGATGAACAGGGTCAGGCACTAATTCCTACTTCAAGGGTGGAGTAGGCAACCCAGCAGGAGAAGAAGGGTCCCAAGGGCAAGCAAAAGGTTCAGAGACACACACTCCCACTCCAGTCTGTATGAGTTCTTCAAGAGCAACAAGCTACACAAGATCAAGACATATTTAGGTGACCCTGCAAGTTCCATGTCTGCTGCTTCGGGCTCTGTGAGCCCTTAAGAGTGCTGGTCAGTTGACTCCATGGGGCGTGTTCTTCTGGTGTCTTTGACTTCTCTGGTCCCAGCAATCCCTCCTCCTCCACTTCTGTGAGGTTCCTCAAGCACTGAACGATGTTTGGCCCTGGGCCTCTGTGTCTGCTCCCATCTACTACCAGAGGAAGCCTCTCTAATGAAGATTGGGCTAGCAGGATATCATTAGAATCCCCTCTTGGCTATCTAGTCTCTAGTTCCTGGCCTACTCTTGAATACCAGGCATGGGTTCCCTCCTTTAGCACGGGGCTCGGCCTTTCCATTTTCCCGGCAGATCCTGTTCTGGGTGGCTGCCTTGTGGAGCTCTGGTGTGGAAGATATCTGCCTGAGCTGATATCTGGAACTCAGGCCTGTCAGACATTCTATAACAAGCCCATGAATACTCAAAGTCAAAGTCTTCAGTTTTTTCATCTCATAACTCCACAACTTCTGACTATAACACAGTTTCTAGTAAACATCTACTAAATGCAACTCAAATCCAGCAGGCTGGATGAAGACTAATGTCCCTTTTCCATGCCAATGGCAACTGAATGATCACTGGGTCCAATCATTAGTCAAATGGTGAAAGTCGCTGGCTAATCAATGAGAGCAGAAGCTGCTCATGAATGGGGACCAGAGGGGAGACAGAGGTCATGAGTTACTGACCCTGTGCCGGATGAGCTAAGGAAATGGGCACATTACTGTCAGAGACTTTGGAGGAGCCTCAAGGAAGTTGATGAAAAGCCCAACGCACTTGCTGAAGCCCTGTGCTAAATGTATTCTTCTCATGATCCCTGTCCACACAGCATAATTGTATATTCAAAGCAAATGCATTATTTAAATAATAATAAACTCTCTATTAGTTCACTGCTTTGGGTTAATGGTTGGCTGAAGCAATTATAGGGCCCCAGGGAGAGATTCACAGAAGAGGAACCAAGACACTGCCCAGATAATAGGTGCTGCTTCTTTATTGCAGTAATTAACGATTTTTATACAGTATACTAAAGGATTGTCAAGATGTTAAGGATGGGGTAATGACCAACAATTTTCTTTTATGCTAACACAGGAAAATAACAAGATGGGGCAACATCACATGGCCCAGACACCTAATGTGTCTCTCATTTTTGCTTTGCTCTTCTTCAAGACGCTGCCAAGCGGGCCTGCGACTGTTAATAAGCTGCTGTGTTAAAGGCAGGTCTGGACACAAGCTGCGGCTGTGGGCACGTGAGAGATCAAGGTGGCACGCGCAGAAGGTACTCCGGGGCAGCTGGCTGGTGAGCTTGAAAGACAATGGGGTTTGCAGGTTTAGAAACAGACTTGGAGTACTGGCAGAGTGGGGTCACCCCGCTGCTCATCAGTATTGTGAACTTGGGAAAGGACTATGTGTGCTGAGGACATGTCTGTGGGATGCAGACAAAGCTGGTCCTTCTGTTACTGTTCTGTGAGGGAACGGTGCATTGAAGATGCATACATGTGACATAAGACCAAATAAATGCTGGCTTCTGTGGTCTGCACAGACAAGAGGCAGCCTAGCAAACACTGGATTGTTTGTTTGGAAAAAATGCACACGTCTGAGCTCCCAGATGACTCCACTCGACCTTGTTTCTCTAGCTGAGGTTTCCTGCTGAGTCTTGTGCAAACATCATTAAAACGATACTTCTCCACCTTCTACTTTACAGTCTAAAAGAGAGAACACTGAAGCAAATGTACACATCAAGACGCAACACAGTGTGTACAATTATGCAAACCTTAAACATAATTAGGGGGATTCTTGGAGCGAGTGCCTGTCGGATTGCTAGTGTTGCTGGTTTGGATATTTCAGTGTTTGTTCAAGCATGACATGGTGGTTTCTGGGTACCCATGGCTAGTGAAGGAAGATGGTTCTACAGGTTAGAGAAGCACCGGCTGCAGAAGGTAGAGGATACTGCTGGACTGGAGGTGAGGGTGTGAGAGCTCACTGTTGGGCACCCCAACACATGGTGCAGAGTAGGGGTCTCTGTCTCAGACCAGTGGTTAGTGTGGCCGCAGTGTGTTTGGGTCATTTTGGGATCTGTTTCTGGGAAGCAAACAGCAACAGAATTGATACAGGACTCACGTAACGTTCAAGGAGGTGAGGCAGGAACTGTCTCTCCTCACTCTCTCATTACTTCCCCCTTCTTCCTGCCCTCATTTGTTCCTCTCCCCATCACCACCCCTCCCCCTTCCTTCTTCATTTGTCCCTGCCTCCCTTCCTGCTTCTCTGTCCTTCTTTTCCCTCTAACCCCTCCCTTCTTCTCTTCCTCCCTCCATCTTCCCCTTCCTTCCTCCACCCTCCATTCCTTCCTCCTACTCTCCCCTCTCTCCATTATCCTCCCTCCCTTCCTCCTGAAACCTTTCCTCTCCCAAACACCATCAGTAAATGATGCCCCTCCTGACATTTATGACATTTGCACCTGCCTTGCGTATCAGTTCTAACAGGGATTGGGGTGTGTGTGTGTGTGTGCAAGTCCTATTTTCTATATATTATACCATCATCAGACAGACAATTTCACATACTCTTCTCACATTTAGATCTTCTTATTTCTTTTTCTTGTGTAATCGGTCTGGTCGTGCATACAAAATGGGGCTTTCCGTCTCCAGTCGGTGATTAGTGTGGCTTCAGTGTGTTCAGATCATTTTGGAATCTGTTTCTGGGAAGCATGTTATATAGAGACGGTGAGGAAGGAGACATTTGTTTTATTTCTGATCTCAGAAAAGAGTCCCGCAGTTTGGGGGTTCCATGTGATTTCAGCTGACCGAATGACCTGTGTCTTATCTCCTTTCTTATAGGTACATGCTTTCTATAAAAATTCTAGGGAATTTAAATCATGAAACAATGCTGAATGTTTCTTTCATATCAGTGCTTCCACTGATGGTCCAGAGCTTCTGTCCTTTCCTGTGATCAGCATTTATCAAACCATCCTCTTTCCACTTGATCTTGGTGACTGCTCCTTCTCGCTCATGGTTGCGTCCACCAGCTTTTCTTGAGGGATTTGTGTTCCTGTATCACTGGGGAGATTAAGCTGCAATTTTCTCTCCTACACTATCCCTGTCTTGCTTGGTAGAGAGGAATGCTGGCTGAACTTAAGGATGGGTTTGGAAATGTTTGCTTAGTGTTAATATTCTAGAAGGGCTTGAGAAGAATTGGCAATATTTCTTCTTCATGTGTATGACAATAGTCATCCATAAAGCTATCAGATCCTGGGCTTTTCATTAAGGATAGTGCTTTCTCTCTCACTTAAAGTTTTCATGTATTATCTGTCTATTTACCTTTCTTATTCATGACTCTAACTTAGTATATTCTATATTTTCTAGAACTTTAACATTACTCTGGCTTATGTAATTTGTTAAAATATTTTGGATATGACTCCCCAGTTTCCCATTAGTTCAGTTGGTGTTCTCCTATGCAGAACCAGATGAGGATCTTTCCACAAGGTCTCCTTTGGCTGCCTTGGCCCTTAGGATGAGGCTGAAGCGTGACCTCAGTAACTTGACCCCAGTGTGAATGTTTAAGAGTTTTTCATCTTACAGACTGGCTTAATTAGTCTTGACTGTTAAGTAAACAGGACTTAGAATTAATCACCTTGAAGACACACCACCTATACCTATGTGGGGATTATCTTGATTAAGATATTTGATGTGGTTAGACCCACGGCAAAGCCTACAGCACTATTCCCTGGATAAAAACAAGAACATAAGTGAGCATAAGGATCCACCTCCCTTCCTTCCCTGACATCAGCTACAGCATGGAAGAGTTTTGGAAAGCCTTGGCATGCTGGAAACAGAGCTTAGTGAGATTTCTAGTGGAAGACAAGAATGGAGAGGCACTCACTGGAGGGTAGTGAGGTTTCAGAGAAACAAAATCACTATGAAGAACTGAGTTGGGACCATTTGAGTGATATTTTGGCAAAGAACTGACTTCACTCTCTTTGTGCCCTAAGAATCTTAGTTAAGTTAGATTTAAAGATAATGGACTCATTTGATTTTAAGACAGGGGAATATTCAGACTGTAGCATGGTTGCCTCTTACTGTGCTTGTCTGTTTGTACAGTTAAAAAGAAAAAAAAAGCAATCTGGGCAAAAAGATATGAAAATGAATGTTTTGTTATGTAGAAAAAATATAACTTTGCAGCCTCTACCTCACTAAAGAGAAGTGTAATTGTTACAGAAAATCATCCTCCTCTGTACCAAAGAAATATGAAATGTGTCCAGAGAGCAAGACCCCATCCATTAACAGATCCAACTTGTGAAAATGCAAACTTACTTGAAAGAAGAGAGTCTGTATTGAGAATACAACTGTTCCCTGATCACAATTATCTAAGGAAGTGTTTCACAAGGTCAGCACACAGAAGCTAGCAGAGCTGTGGTCCAAGGGGACCAAGATCTATACAGAGCTTGCAAGAGAATTTTGAAACATCATCTTATGGTACTGATTTTTGTAGGCATGAAAGACACAAGATTTATTGTAGGGGATCATAGAATCTTGCACCATGATTCTAGAAAGCCACTGTGGTCAGTTAATGATGTTAGAGTTAAAGACCCTGGACAGAGGCTCTAAGGTATTACTATGGGTGTCTGTGGAACTGAAGAATAGAGATCCCAGGATGATGAGGATGCCAGGACCATGAGGTGTCTGCTGAGGAAAGCTGTGCATAGGTAGTAAAATAAGATCAAGAATTTCTCTCTGTGTTACACATAGTAGAGTTATAGGGGTGGGACTACCCAAGCATCGTGGAGCCCAGAAGATTCCATTACTAGTCCCAGATGCAGGACATGGACATGCGGGAATAATGTTTTCTCTGCTGGGCTTTGGTCCTGCTCTGGTCCAATCATTCCTTGTTGTACCCCCACCCTTTCCACATAGAATAGGTATGTTTATTCTAAGTTACTATGGTTGGAAATATACAATTTGCTTTTTATTTTATAAGTGCCCACAATTACAAGATTGCCTGTAGTCTCAGATGAGGCATGGTCTTTGAACTTTTAAACAAGTGTTGGAATTACTGTGACTACCACAGCATGGTATGGGGCTGGAGACCATAAGGGTGACTCAACATGAAGGGGTCAAACCCACATATACAGACAGATGCTGAGTGACATAAGGGTGTGAACACTTACTGGGGTTTATTGTCAATTACAGTGGCTTCTTAATAACCCTGTGTGTTTCTGAAAATCAGTTGTATGTACTCTTTCATTGCTAATTTTATTTGTGTGGAGCTTACCACTCTTCTTTGTGGCCTGCCTAATGTTCTCTTGCCTAATACAAATTGAAACATATTGTGATGCTTACTATGAAGAGTTGAAACACATTAAGATTTATGTTATAAAATACAATTTATACAATGTTATGAGGGAAACAAAATTAATGCATGAGAATCTTATTAAGAAAATATTTAAGATTCAGATGTGCCCACTTATGCCTGTAAATCCAATATTCTGGGAGGCTGATGGAACAGGATTACCCTAAGTTCAAGGACTGCCTGGGCTACAGTGAGACATTATCTCAAGAAAATGGGGGTGGAGTGGGGTGGGGCAAGAGAACAATTAAGGAAAGGATAAAATGAAAATGTCAGAGTCTTCACAAAGCCAGGGGAAGTTGGTGGTCAAATCAGGGATGATAACGTAACCACTTCCACTGTCCCAACAGTACAGAAAGCAAAGATAATAGTCTGGATTTTTATATTCAGCCCGTTGTTCCTTTGGTGGGAAGCAGAATGGCATTAGCTTAGCAGGAGGTCATGTGTTTGTTGTTGCTGTGTGTCACTTGTTTGGGTTTAGTTACTGTATCAGAAGTTACATGCATCATCCATTGTCCTAAGAGGTTACTCAGACATCTGATAATCCACGTCCCCATGGGTTGCCTATATACCTGTGCAGGGTCGGGAGCTGCGGAGCTGCAGTTGGTCTCTCTGCTGCCTCATCTGTAGCCAGTGCTTACTCCATGCTCAGATCCAGAGCACTATGCAACACTCAAGCCTGCGGATGGGAAATTCCTGAGGAGGAGGAGCCTTCACTGTCTCTAAGCCCTCTCAGGAGAGCAGGGAACCATGTTGCTTAAAAAAAGAAAAAAAATCAAACCAAATTCATGGAGAGATTCATGACACAATGGGCTCTCCACGCCCTCTGCTTGAGAAAACAGATATGCCTCAGTTTACCTCGAATCTCTACTGTGTCACGGGGGGGATCAACACAAAAATAGCTGTTGCTGCTTCCCAAATATGAGTGACACGGGGGAACAGCATAGGGTCATCGCAGGGCTTCTGTTGTGGCCACAGTTCCAAGATCTGGGACCCATTAGGAGTCCAGGGAAGGTCTGAGCAGTGCCCCTCCCTGCCCTGCCCCCACAAGAAGTTCCGACAGTTCCGCAGGAGTTCTGAAGTTCGTCCCTACAGTACGCACCACTGTGAGCCGAGACGTGAGCTCAGATGGGAAAGTGGCTGCAAGTACGTGTCTGAAAGAGAAGATGGGCTTCAGGATGGAGGCAAAAGCTGCATCCAATGTAGTAGTTAATAGCTTTGTGTGTATCTGTGATTGACAGCAGAAATAATGCCAGGCTGGCTTGTTGCTGTCCTCAGTTAAGGTTGATTTACAGCAACACTCAGACAAACTGATTCTTGGAAAATTTATTCTAAAGGAGAATGATGCTTCAAAAACAGCGTAAGTAAAGTATTATGGTTTATTTTTTCTAAAATTTTGATATTAAATAATACAATGTAGGTCACTGAACATTTCGGTTTTATTTACACATACTAGTAAAAAACAAAATAGCAACAGATACATAAAATAAAGAGGTATTTTTTTTTTTACCAAAATGAAGATTTCCATGTGCACCTAGTACTACACAATGATCCAATAGAGGACACTCAACAATGCTAACAGGACTGATGTTGTAGGGAGGGTCCATTGGGCTCAATGATGAGTGCAGGGGGTCTTCTGGGGTCACCTCCTTCTCATACTCTGAGCTTCACCTCTTTAGAGCAGATGGAGAGCTGGTGGCTAACTGGAAGTCTGGCCACAGCCCAGCTCTTCAAATGCATCTCCAGAACCAGGACGCTAATGCTAGCATGTTTGGTAGGGATGTAGTTACGAGCATACTGTGTGTATTCTCCAAAGTACTTTGGGATCTCTTTCCATCCTTATGATAAAACTGAAGCACTGAAGCCAATACACCAACAGCTTTGGTAGGCATCCCTTGTGTCTGTCCCGTGCCTTGGAATTTAGCAATGGTTTGGAATACATGGCTTTCTTCATCCTCGTGGGGTTCAGAGACATGAGCAGAGTCCAGGCTGCTTCTAGTGCCACAGGGAGTGGTAGACAGAGGTGACCGGAAACTTTGTGATGCATACTCTACTTGTAAAGTGTCTGTGCTCACAGGTGTCCAAGCAGAAGTTACCAAGTCAGGGCACAAGCTGGCAGCACCAGGAAGTCCTGTTGGCTGGCTGTGACTGTGGGGACAATCAGGGTGGAAATGCATTTACCCTTCACACTCTGGGCTGTGGCCAAGCACACACATGGACAGCATTGGACAGACTAATATTAAAAGACAGTTCTTCTTTATGAGAGAATAAGTGTCCAGTGATATCCCGTAATTCAGTGTTTAATTGATAAAAACTCTTACCTTTGCTTATTTTCCCTAGGAACTCTGGATGCCAGGTTATTCTCAAACTCAACCGTTTCTCAATGAACCTTCCATCTCTAGTTATTTTCTGCCTTTTATTTTGAAGCAAGATCTCGTACTGACCCTGGAGTGTACTGAGTCAGCCGGACTGGCTAGCCAGCAGGCCCAAGAAGTCTGTCTTTCTCCGCCTCCCTCGTTGTGGGGTTGCAGGAGTATGCCTCTATGCGCAGCTTTTACATGAGTGCTGGGCACCTGAACTCAGGTCTGTATGATAGAAGGGCAAAACGTTTGCCATCAGAATCATCTCCCCAGCCCCAACTTCAAGTTCTTAATGGTTCCTTCCTCCGTTTGAGGAACTTTTGCCTTGCACAGTGGTCTCAGAGATCCTCTTACAACTATGTGCTGAGTCCATTCCATGGTGCCCAGCTCCATGGAGCCCCGAGGACAACGTCAGAAAGATACACTAGGACTGCAGTAAACTTCTCCCAGCATGACTTACAGGGTAACAGCAAAGGGGTGGGTGGCAATAGTAAGAATCCGGCGTGTCACGGTGGCCCTGGTTCTTGGCACACACCTGCTCCTGAGGAATGAAGGGAGGATGGGCTTACAGCAGCCTTGCTCCCCTGCCGGCTGGACAGCTGCTGGGGCTGCTTCTGCCTCCTTCATTGGTGTCAGACAACAGGAACACAGACCAGCCTCTGCCTTTGCTCATGACCTTGAGGCTCCAACTGGCACATGTTATAAGACAGAAGTAGGGTGTTTGAAGTAATGTTGGAACATCTTGTTTAGGCACACAAATGTGAGCAGAGGACTCAGGCACGAGCTAGCACACAAGCATACAAGCACACACACACACTCATGGCATGGCCGGCTCCCTTAATGCTCCTGTAGCTCTTAAACCTTCAGCAGCAGACAGAATTCAGTTCTCAGTATCATCCTGATGGGTGTGTGAGGGGAGGAGGGGGCTGCCAGGCGATGGGGTGCTAATGAGCCGCAGGCTCAGAATGACATTAGGGGCCTTGAGGACTGTGGGTCGGTACCTTTCAGGTGCTCAGAACAGCTCGCTTCCCCCTGTGCTGGGCAAGGGGTGTGCCTGGAGGATTTTCTTTCGCTCATTTACCCCCGACGTGGTATTAAAACCTGGCACTTAATGATAATGAATTGAATTGTCCCATCTAAAGTGGACCGAGTGACAGAATGCTGGAAACCAAGAGATCCCCGACCTGGTGAGGAAAACAAAAGAAATTGGATTGCACAAAGAAAATAAGATAAACATTCGCCGGAATTACACTGACAGGCTGTGATTAACGAGCTGGCAGAGGAGCAAGCAGCGCGCAGCTCCCGGTGCCACGGGGCTGGCTGCCAGGTGTGGCTGCCGGCTCCCTCTCCTGAGGGGCTTCCACTCGCTTCTCAGATCAAGGTATGGCATGGCACCTCACTTTTCCAGGGAGCCCTTCTTATGCCTCTTCTGCTTTTTTTCTTATCAAAGTTTGTGCCGTGATTGATGGAATTCAAAGTTCCCATCCCACTTCTGGGGTGGGAACTTTTTGTCTTCTCCTCAGAGTTGGGTTTCCGGTCAGTTGCAGGTAAGCTGGCAACAGTGAGTCCTCACACATGGTACCCTGTTGCCTCTTCAGTAGTACCCAGGGCTGTCCCTGCATGCCTGTATTTTACTACAACTGCCACAGATCAAAGCACCTGGTGCTCACCCAGTTTAATGTGTAGGAAAGGTCCTTCTTGGAACCTGGAGCCCAATGGGTTGTTCATCTTCTTGGCAGGTAGACTGTTAGAAGGTGCGCCTCTTTATGCTTGCTACTCCCCAGTCTTATAGAACAGTCTCACAGTGGTAAAATCAACTACTTTGGAATGCCTGTTGACAAAAGTGCCTTCTTGGACTGCCAGAAGTCCTTCAGAAGGGTCCTCAAGGGTCTTATTTATTCCAGGTGCATGTGAACTGGAGGTGGCTGACCTAGCTGTCTTTCCTGTGGCCATCTATGAGGACAGTGGTCCCATGGTCCATCTCTCAAGACAGAGCAAGGAAAGAGAGGATCTGCTCTGATCTGGGCACAGATGAGAAGCAGGAGACAGGCAAGTGACAATTCTATGCCCCAGACAGCCCTGGGGTAAGTTTATATTTGTTCTCAAACTGAGTCTCTAAACCCCTTTTTCCCAGAGGGTCAATATTGTTACCTATACTGTTTTGTCTCCTGCTGGCAATTCTTCACTTTTTCCTCTCTCCGTCTCACTATCCCTGCTGTTCCCCTGCTCTCTGCCCACTGATGCTTGCATGGACCAGGGCAACAGCTTCCTGACAATTCCTTCCTCTAGACTTCACCTTTCAAACACCATAGAGTGGCATTATGAAACCCACCCTTCTTTCTGTCTAACACCTCATCACGAAGTCGTGAACCCCATTGCCTTGATGGGATTGGAATCTTTGGTCTAGCTGTCATGCCCATCAGACCTGAACTACTTCCTGAAAGTGGCACTCGGCCACTCTGCTTCTTACTACTGTTGTCAACACGTCAGGTGACGAGTGCTCTGGCACCGCACTCTTTCACACCCTGTAGCTCCTGCTGTCTGTCCATCTGTCACACCCTAGTTATAGCCGGTTGTAATTACTGGCTTGCAAACTATGACTTCTTTGTGGTCAAACCAGAGCCTATTGCATGTTCCTGTGGAACATCAAATATCGTGTCCACTAAAATTCAACTGGGTAAATCTGGACTGAGCTGGATCTGTGTCAGACTTGGGCTGTCTTTGACATCTTGGCATCTTAGAGTCTATCACTTAGTTTGAGGCATGATGTTGGTGAAGGAGATAAAGAATAGTGTCATGAATGAATGAATGAACAAATGAATGAGAGATGAGCAAAGGTAAACCTCAACAGAAAGGTAGGTTTCCTGAGGAAGTCTGCCCCACTTCCTGATGAAGGAGCAGAGCTTCCTCTGTATGGGGTCAGGGGTACCGACTACTGTAGCCCTCACCCCCACAGACTGGACCAAAGCCTGTTGCTGGCCTGCTACCCATTCCTAGTCATAGAGAAATGAAGCACACAGCTAAGCCACATTTCCTGCTCAGAAACCCAGGAAGCACAGCCATCTTTGAGCTTGAGTTTCCTTTTTCCCATCTGCCCACAGGAATGTACACAGTATCCTGACTGCTCCTCTTGAAGGACCTCAGTAGGGTGGCTTCTGCTTTCTCTGTGTTTCCCAAAGATGAAGGCTGCATTCAAACAGTTCTGTCAACTCACAGCCATGTATCCAGAGACCTTGTTCCAACGGGGCAGGGCAGGTACCTCTCACTGCCCTTGCTCACCCACTGGACCAGCGTTATAGCTTCTAATATCCACAGAGACAAGACAAGCTTGGGAGCAACCGGTCAGAATGGGTGGGAGACCCTGCTGTGGCTCCAGGGTTGTTTCCGTGTTTCCTTCCTGTTCAGGTTCACATTGGGAGCTTCGCTTTGTCTCACACGCAGTTGTTTGTGGTTTTCATATTAGGTCTGGCTCGGGAGAATGTCCAAGGTAGGAGTGGAGGGTAGATCTGTGTCTGGCTTTCTTGCATTTTAAGCCACAGGCTCCGATTTCCAAACTTGCTAGTGAATATAGGTGTCACTAGCAGACCCAGGGGCTATATTTGGTCAAAAATGTCATGGAAACATATTTCTCAGAGGCATTCCCAATGTGGACACTAGGTAGTAAGTAGGACATATTGTTCAGAACGCAGCAACGTGGACATCCAGCAGCTGATTCACCAGGTGCAGTGTCTACAGGCAGTGACCCAGAGACGAAACAGTGAGATCAGAGAAGGCTGGGAATCCTGCAGTCTGTTCAGCTCCCATTTGAGCATAGATTCAATGTAGAGCCCTCTGTAGATTCCTACGGGGCTTCCCGGCTCCAGCACAATGGGCATTTCCTTTGTGGTTGGTATCTATACGAAAGCTACCATGGTGAACTAAGAAGCCAGCATGGTGCACATGGAGCATGCTCAGTATCTGCCAGTGCCCTAGATAGCTCGTTAAAGTAGACGTCACATTTAAATCCTTTTCCAAAGGTGAGGAATAAGTGCACCTTACTGCTTTTAGGAAAATCGGGCCAATTAGGCTCTAAACAAGAGCTCTCACTGTAGTGTTTCTGGGAATGAGACCTTCCAGATCAGGGCCTGAAGGTCTTTATCTATAGTGGCATCAGCCTATGGCCAGAAAGGTGCAAGCACATCGGCAAATCATGATGCACTTCATTCCTGTTTGTGTGGTTGATTTGATTTATTTCTGGTAGTGTTGGTGGTGAAACCAGGACCAACCTTGCACATGTAGGCAAGTGGTCTCTACTGAACCCCATATCCTAGCTGGAGAGATACTTCTGATACCTGTTTTTGCTGTGGTCCTAGATCTGTGTGTCCAGCTGCACTGAGTTTCCAGAGACTCTTGGTAATGTGAAAGGATATTTCAAAGTGCATGAGCCACTCTGAGCATGAGAACTTGGGCTATTTGAGGCATCCCCACGAAGGCCATGCTGCCTGCCTGAGCGAGTTAACTTTGTAGTAAATTATGTACAGAACTGTAGCTTGGGTGCTAATGATCATACATCTAAGCACCAGCTTATTTATGCGTAATTTGCTTCCATTGTGCTCAGCCTCACTCAGAGACTCATGAATCAGCTGTGAGCTCCATTCCTCATCGGTTTCCTGCCCTCCCAAGGTCGTCAGTGCTGTGCGCTCACTCTAAGCTCCCAGGGACTTCCACCTGACCCTCAGAAAGCCAGCAGGCCTGTCTTCTGGATGGATAGTTGGTCCATGCCAAGAATCAGAAGTAAGCTTCCTTCCCACTGGAAGGACGGTGACAGAATTCCCTGTGTGTAAGACTCTCATGACACAGAACTTCTGTCTGTATGATCATGGCAGGTCCCAGAAAAGAAACAACACAGATGCACTCAGCAAGGAGCAGCACTGGGAATCAGGGATGGATACAGTCCTAGAGGGAAGGGCCAGAGTCCAGAGGACAATCAGTCACATCATCAAAATCTTGGCTTTCCTGGTCTGTCATGTCCCAAGGTTCCCGCCAGGTTCCTGGAGTCTAAATCCTGTGAGAACCCTGAAGAAGCTGTCACACAAGACACTTTCATCCCTGTTTACAGATGGGAAACTTTCCACACAGAATGTGCCATTGATTCCACTTGGCTCTGCCATGCTCTGTGGAGAAGCCAGGGTAGAGAAGAACCTTCCAGAAAGTTCTGTCCTCTGGGAAACAGCTCCTGACTCCCCGTGTTTTCTGTGCCATGTTACTTCATCACTGGTGATGAATTTGGCTGTTTTAGGCTCTTAGGTAAGTGACTGCTCCATTGATCTCCTTCCCATACAGCAAGTCAGTAGACCTGCTGCTCTCTAGGGGATAAAGACCAGCACACACTCTCCACTAAACATCCATTGTGCCTGCCCAAGTACACAAGATATCTGCAGGAAACATTGTGCTCTGTAGCCCAGTCTGGCCACTGAATGGAGAAAGTCTTGCCTTAGTTAGCCTGGGATAAGTGACAACACACCACAGACTTGGGGACTTTAAAAATGGGAATTTATCCATACACTTACGGAAGCCCAAGGCCAAGGTATATGAAGGGCTAGTTTCTGAAAAAGGTCATATCCCTTGCTGTGGCATTGATAAGACTCCTGTCTTATCAAAGTTGCCCAATAGTTATGGCCTACTTAATCTTAATTGTCTCCTCAGTGGGCTTATATCTAAATAGCTTTCAATGTGGGTGTGTAGGGTACTATTCAGTGTATAACAATCCCAGGGACAAAACCAGATGAGCAGCAGAGGCCAGAGGCAGGTGACTGAGATCTTCTGAGACCAGAGATCCTGGGAACCCAGCTGGCTGCTGAGCTCCTGAAGACTCCAGGCAGTGACGGAAGGCTCTAGTCTGAGATCTAGAGATACTGGAGCAACAAGAGGCTAAATGTTGCAGGGTATGACGTATGGAGTGACTGTCATTTTAGAGGCAGACCTAGAGAAGTATTCCTGCTTTGCCTTATGGGCCTAGAAGGAAAACCCATACCACAGTTCAGAACATCCTGAAGGTTGTTAGGGGAAATTCTCTGCTTGCTATGCTGTGGAGGGAATTGTTTTTGCAGCTAACAATGGTCCACTACATTCTGAACAATCACGTTCTGTCTTGGCCTCTCCCTTATCTTGTAGGAGCTGTAGCTGGTCCCTAAAGTTCCCAGCACGTCTGTCTACACTTGCCAGGGATTCTCCAGGTATTTGATGACATTTTCTCCTTGCCTCATGGCCTATGGAAGTGTCACCAGTATGCCACCCATCATGCTGTGATAAATATTCCTTAAGTGTGGATCCCCATGATGGCCAGCATTGTCAATTTGACAGAATCTAGCATCCCTTGAAAGATGGGACTCTCAGAGTGTCTGTGGGAGAGTAGAAGGTTTGGCCACTGTGAGGGACACCAGTTCTCTCAGTTGGGGTTGTGGACTGCATGAAAGGACAAAAGGAACTGAGCATACTTACTCTTTGCTCTGTTCTTTGATTGCGTATTCACTATGACCGGTACCCTGAAACTCCTGATTCTCGGACTTCCCTCCATGATGGACTGCCTCCCCTCTGGAACTGTGAGCCAAATAAATTCTTTCTTGCTTAAAGTATTTGTGTCAGGGCATTTATGACAGCAACAGAAAAGAAGCTAAGAAATCCCTGATGATTAGATGTGCTGTGGGGCAGGAATTAGGTCCTAGGAGCATCTTACAAGGCAGCAGGGCTCAGAGTACAAACCCTTTTCTCCCCTACATACGTATTACCACAGCCCTGCTGCAGGCCTCTTCACACTCATCTGGGCAAGGCGGGAGAGTGCTCTGCATTAAAGATTCTCTGAATTTGATGGACACTTCTCCCATGTTGAGTCTCTCTCAGGGCCGCCGCAAAGGAGGCATATAGTGATCTCCCATCTACCTTGAAATTGTTTCAGAACCCAAAATGTGACTGATTTTTTTCGGAGTGAGTTGTTGAGTGAGTGACACACAGAATGACAATCCACACATGTTAAGTGTGAGTGGGTGGCTCGCATGAGTTCCCCGAGCACAGTGGGTCCTGTCTGTCGCAGGCTTTGTATCTGCCAGACCACAGTAAATCAATCTTGAATTTGTCATGGGATTCTTAGTCAACATGAATGAGAAACCCTGGCAGCCTTGCCACACCTTACTGAGGCCACGGTCCAGCATACTTCCCACCTCTCCAGCCTACCTGGGAGCATCCTGTGCCTGGAGCCTCACCTGTGACTCTGAACTGAGGCATCTCTTGTCCTTGTTCCCTAAACAGTACTGGATGGCAGCCCTTTATGCAGGTTTTTCAGAGCACTGGTTATATGTAAGAGAGATGATTTAATGTGTATGGGGGGGCGTGTATAGGTTATTTGAAAATGCCTTGCCATTTTACATAGAAAATTTAAGCATACAAAGGTCTCAGCATCTCTGGCATGCTGGAACTGTTTCTACACTGATACAGGGAACCTCTTTTTTCATGTCTCTGGATGATCTTCTTAACCTGAGATCACTATTAGGTCTTTGGTGACATTTCACAAACCAGATTAATACTTCCTTTGAGGTTCACAAGGAGGTTCTGAGACAGGGTGGCTCCTGGGGGAATGAGTGGCACCCAAGATCCAGCAGGGATGGATGAGTCGGTGTGTGGTGTTGAGTGCACAGCTGGTTCATAAGCCTTACTTTTTTTTTTTTTTTCTGAAGCTCATCTGGGACAAAGAAACCTACTTTAGAGGTTTGGTGAAACTTACCCAATAATGGTCGTAACTATGCCTCAATGTAACAAGAACTGGCACTTGAGAAGCCATGGTAGAGTCTAGGAGTTCAGTTTCATGTCACACATGCTGATCGTAGCTCCCTTCAGTGTCCCTAACAGAAATGGGTCTGCGGAGTCATGCTGAGGGGAACACTGACTGCTCTGTAAGCAGGTGCTATGGATGGAAGGCTGCAAGGGCAGTGGGGAGGACAGATCATCTTCCTTAGGAGGCAGGCGCCTGAAGGTCATCTGCTCTCCTCCCTGCAGCTCCTCCAGGTGTTGCTGGGGCTGTAACATCTGGCCGCAAAGCACACGTGGATGCCAGCCATCCATTGTTCTGTAGGCTGCCAGCGGAGCCATGATGAGAGGCCGTTTGCTGGGGGCAGGGGTGTTGAACAAAGAGGCAGGCTGCGCCAGCAGTGATCACCCTGGGCTGACATCAAGCTCACTAATCAAATGGCAGTGTGCTGCCCTCCAAGGACAGGATGCTTCCTTCCTATCATTCTGACCCCCCACTTCCTCGCGTTCTTCCCACCTGAAGTGCTTGATGCTCTGGGCACCTCCCTCACACTTCGGTGCAGGCTCTTGTCCTGCGGCAGGCACCCAGGAAGCATAGCCAGCCCCGGTGGAACTGCTGCCAGCAGCATCTGCCGACTCTCAGTGGGTTGCACACTCGCCTTCATTACTCTCTGTTCTCCCTGTCTACTCAGCAGGACTCCAGCGCCACATGTGTGCCAAACACAGCTCCACCAGCTCTGCATGGGGCAGGATGGGTACTCACACAGGCAGGCAGCAGCCACGGAATGCGGAAGGAAGCTGCAGAGCTTGGCTGGAGCCTGGAGCCTCTCTGACAGTCTGTTGGTGTGTCTGCTCAGCACCTCTGAGATTGTCATCCATACAGGTGACTGGGATGTTGCCACATCTGTCTTGTCTGTCGTTCTTCTTCTGGTCTGTCTGCTACTGAAGCCTGTCTGTCTGCTAAGTGGCTATCCCAGTAACGGCGGCTAGAAGTGTTCCCTCTCGGGCCTGGGGAGTTTTGGGTTTTGTTTTTTTAAACTAGCTATTTGGTCTGCTCTGTTGGACATGACACTTTATCTGCCCCTTATTAGTCCTTGGCTCTTGGCATCTTTGATCTAGGCTTCCCTTCTTGCCAGCCTGAGGCTGATCTGGTTTTCTTCAGAACGAGGTCTTAAGTAGCAAGGTCTTGGGGCCTCTCACAGAGCCCTGGGTACAGAGGAGTAGGCCACAGAGGAATAGGCCACAGTCAGACCCAACCCAGTAAGTGGGGAGTCATGCAGCTTTCTCCATCTTCAGAAATAGCATCCACGAGAGAAGGACCTATGAGCCCAGAGCAGAGATGCACAGAAGAAGCAGGGCTCTTCTCAGGATAGGTGCTTACAGCTCTTAGGCATTTGAGATTCCCATGTTGCACTGTTCTAAACGAGAACTGACAATCCAACCTTTGCATCTCAGCTTTGGAGAGCGAAATCCCCGTGACCGCACAGAGGGAAGCAGTGGCTGTTTGTGAGATGCCGATTTCCAGGAAGTGGATGCTACATAGGGGAAGCTTCCCCAAACAGAGCCCCACCTCTCCCCACAAGCTGCTCCCAAGTAGCTCACCATGCTGACTCGCCGTAGTCCTGCATGTTTTTCAGTGACTTTCAAGTCTTTCAGCAAGAGGAGGAACAAGCTGGAGCTGTGACCAGGTTTGTAACCTCTGTTCCTCCAAAGTCAGAGGCAGGAGGATTGTCAGTTCAAGGACTCCTTGGGCAACTTAGTGAGTCTCTGCCCTAAAATAAAAAGGGAGAGGGAGACTGGCCTTTAGTTTCCTGGTAGAGCATGTGCCTGTCAGGCACAAAGCTCTGGGTTCATTCTACTGAACAAGAAGGGAAAAGAAAGAGAAAAATGGAAGAGAGCAGAGAGTAAGAGGGGGGGTTGTGATGTAGGAGGTCTCTACTTTGAGTACACTCAGGGTGGTGACCAGCCAGGTCTCCCCATTCCTTCATCTCCCCACTCCATATTTACTAGTCTTACCCACCCATGGGACAGTTCACTTCATTCTTTGCATCTTCCCGAGGCCATGAGAATGTCTGACGTCTCTTTTAAATTTAGGAACTTGGCTGAAAGGTAATGAGCCAGTCTCCGTCAGGGTGTTTCTAGACACTGACTGCTGACATTTCACAGGAGTTAAGAAATTACATGTTGGTGACTCAATGTGCCCACCTACACTTTGGTCCTTCTGAGCCTGGTGGACTCGTCTTCAGAAGATACAAGGTGACATACTGAGAGCCATTCATTCAGCCACATGCTGCACTCAGAAGTTATAGTGTGCCTGCTCCCTCTTCATCCACACACCTCAAACCATGCTCTTCCAGAAGACTTGTGCCAGTTTGAGGATGATGTGTTGTTACAGGGGGCCTACTAGAGAACATCACTCAGACACAGTTTATAGCCAATTGAAAGTGTTTATTCCAGCAGGCTGGTGCAGCTCTGTGCTCAGAATCAGGGCTATTAAAGGTAAAACCCTACCCTGTTATCTCCCTCAGCAGCCCAGTGGGGAGTGTTTGTGCAAACAGGCAGTTTAACAGAAAGCTAAGGAGTTAGCTGGAGGAAGAGGTTTTTGTACAAGCAGACAGTTTAAAGGACATCAAGATAAGATAGCTGGGGCATCTTGATCTCAGGTTCCTAAAAAGAGTTGGGTAATTTTCAACAGGGCTTCCCATCAAGGAAACCAAATTCTAGTCCTACCTAAAATGGCCTCAGCAAGAATAGAAGATGGAGAAACCTCTGCACTGTCTTTTCCCTTCACATTCCTCACTAGTTCTATAGACATGAGTCGAATTTCTGACTCATCCTGTTTGGAGGTCGAGTGTCATGGTTGGTCCTAAGGACAGGTAGCTTAACTGAGCCAACACCTGCTAGGACTTGAGAAGGGCTTGATTAGATCTTCTGGAGAATATCTCGAAGTTTGGGAAGGGAATCTTCCAAACATGACTTCAAAAGAAGGGAGCCCCTGCCAGTAAGGCGAACATCAGGCTCTGAGCAGGGAAAGAGGGAGGAGTTCAGCCCAGTGCTCATCTGTTTCCAAGATCAATTTGGTCAGAGTCTCCTTAAGAGTTGCAGTCTTTCTACTTTAGAAAGAGTTCATTCTTTCTTCCTGACCTGAGCTCTGTGGCATACACACACAATGTAATTTTCAATTAATATTTAATACCTTTGTCAGATTTTGAGATACCGTGGCCATGAAGGCCAGGCCATAGTTGAACCCCAAAGCAAGGGGGAAATCCAAACCTAGGAATTATTTCCTAAAGAAATTCTTTGGTAATTATTGGAGCAGTTTCTGTTCAGGAGGGTAGGCATCCACTCATCTTGAGAATGTGTCTACAAATGCCAGAAAATATTTATAACTGAAATCAGTAGGCCTGATTTCAGTAACTTCCAACTCCCAGTGTTCCCAGGCCTATTTCCTTTAGCTATAGATTCTTTCTAAGATCTTCCCCCCTTTGAGGTTTACCTGAACACAGTGGTACATCCAAAAGTGGTGTCTTTAATCAGGCTTTCCAATTTTGGAACATAATACCTGGGTCTGAGGAGTTCAGCAGCTTTTGTGGTGGCTCTTAAGTGAGTCCTTTAGTAGAGATTCCTAACCAGTCACCTTCCCAGACTCTAGGGGAAGATGAGTCTGACCTCCAGCAGCATCCAGCATCCTTGTTTATCCAATGTGGCCAGTTCTCATTTCACCCAGTCAGTTATGCCTGGGGTGTATTCTAGATGGTCTGGTAAGCTGGGCTCTGGCAGGGCTACCAAGACTTGGAGATGGAGACCACTCTTTCAAGAGCCACTTCTTGGGCAGCCAAGTCAGCCACTCTGCTATCTCTGGTATTCTGGGAATTCCTTTTTTGTGTCCTTTGCAATGGACAATGGCTACCCTCTTAGGTAACCAGAGAGCTTCCAATAGGAGTGAGTTTGCTTCTCTATTTTTGATTTATTTTCCTATGGAGTTTAGCCATTGTGAAAGCATATTGGCTGTCAGGGTATATGGTGATTGCCTTGTCCTTCCACCACAAGCGATTGAGCCAGAGCTAAAAGCTCAGATCACAGAGCTGAGGTTCCTCTGCTCAAAGATTATGCCCAGATAGTCTTATCTTGGGTCACCAGCAATTGCCCCTGCATACCTGATCCTGTCTTGGACAAAGCTGCTCCCACCTGTGAACAAAACTTCATCCGGTGTTGCCAAGAAGATGTCAGTCAGATCAGGCCTGACAGACTGGGTCAGGTGAGTAACCTTAAGACAGTCATGCAGGGGTGCTGTGGGGTCATCATCCTAGAAAGACACTGGCAGGGTGGAGGGTTGACATCGTGTGGAACCAAATGTGGGATTGATCTAGAAGCAGGGCTTGGAATTGGGTCATCTGGGCTTTAGAAATCTATCTCTTGGGCTCCCTGCCCAAGAGGGTCTCAAAAGAGTATGTGTCTGTCAGGAACAGTTTTTGCCTAAAGTTTATTTGTCAGTTTCTTTAACTAGCAGGGCAGTGACAGCTATGGTGCTTATACATGCTGACCATCTGGCTGCAACTGGGTCAAGTCATTTGGACAGATATGCTATCAGCCTTTTCCAGGGTCCCAGGGTTTGCATGAGGACCCCTTTGGTTATGCCTCTGGCCTCATCCATGTACGTGTGTCTCAGTAATCTGGGATGGTTAGAGCCACAGCAGAAACAGGGACCATTTTCCAAGGCTTCAAAGGTCCACTGTCCGTCCCAGCCCATCCCAAAGCCTGAGTACCCAAGTGCTGGCGTAGAGGAGCTTGGCTGTCTCAGAAGGTCTTATTATTTACAACTGACAACAGCCAACCACCTCCAGAGATTTCTGGGTTTTGTTGTCGTGTAGGAGCTGGGATCTTCAAGATAGCTGAAATATGGCAGTAAAATATCCATTTTCTTTCTCTAGTTGAAGTCCAGGCGTGTGACCCGAAGGGGTATACAGCTGAGCCTTTTCGGGAATGTGTATCCCAGGGCATGGAAGATTTCTCAAAGGCCTTCTATTGCCTGTCGATATTCCTCCTTGGTGGTCAAAATGATGAGGAGGCCATCTACATTCCTTGAGCAGGGTACCTTGTGGATATTTTTGTCTAAATTCCAGCAGATCTGCACTCAGGGCTTCATCAAACAATGCTGGTGAGTTTTCGAACCCTTGCAGAAACTGAGTCCATATTAGTTGGCTCATAAGTACGTCCACCCTCCGGGTCAGTACATTCAAAGACAAGTATGATCTGGCCGACTAGGACTAGCAGGAGGCAAAAGAAAGCATCTTTTAGATCCAAGATGGTATAGATCTTTTTTGCAGGGAGGCGTGGGCAAGGGGTTGGTACTACGGAATGGATAGTTTCCACCTGTTTATTGATATCCCTTAAATCTTGTACTGGTCAGAAGTCTTGAGTCATGCTTCAGGACAGGGAACAAGGGAGTATCGCATAGCAGGGGCAGGGGGTGTGACAGAGGACAATAATTCTTGCCTCCCCCAATCATTCAATGGGTTTCGAAATCTCTTGCTTGGCCTCCTGGCTAATGGGGTATTGTTTGACCTGCGCTGATGGTGTTGCCGAACTTAAATGTACTATTGCGAGTGGCTTGTGCGCTGCTAAGCTTGGTGGGTTCTGCTTGTTTCAAGCATCTGGGTATCTTAACTCCTGCAGGCAGCCTGAGGGTAGCTTTTCCTTGTGGCCAAGTCCTCATGTAAGAAGCTGCCCATGGGTAGAGGACAGGTTTCCAGAATGTTGGTAGGGACGTCATCTGAGTCCAGCGCTACACTAGCCTAGTTCCTTCCAAAAGACACGGTGGCTGTGAGTTTGTGTAGTAAGTCTCTCCTATTCAATGAGTATGGGCAGTTCAGTATAATCAGGAAAGAATGTTCTGAGTCTACGGTATTGGAGATTGTCTATGAAAAGGTAGGGAATTCAGCCTGTTACTCTTTGGACTGTTGTATTCCTACAGGTAAGGGATCCAAGAGATTCTATCAAGACAGAGTATACTGCCCACTGTCTAATAGAAAGGTAACATGTTCACCTCCGAGTCTCCCTTTCATCCTGGACTCCCAGCAACTAAGTCATATGGAGGCCTGGCCCGTCAGTTTTCAGTTAGCTGGAGGATGGGCGGCTCTCTTTTTCTTTTTCTTTTCTGCTAGGATATTCATTCTTCCAATGACCCTTCTGCTGACAATAGACACATTGGTCCTTTTTTAGACATTCTCTTTTTCTTTTTCATGTCTATTTCCCTTACTTCCTCTCTTGTCTTTCTCCCTAAGGGCAGCAATCACCACGCGGGAGAGCTTCTTTCCCTATTTGTTTTTGGCTGAATCTCATCCGTTGTAAACTTTCTGAGCAATTTTCAAAAGTTGAGTCCTATTCATTCCTTCGAAGCACTCTAATTTCTGGAGCTTCTGCCTTATGTCTGAGGGTGACCACATGACAGAAGTAATATTAGTGGCCTGCTGATTTTCAGGAGCATCAGGGTCTATGGGGGTAAATACCCAATATGCCTCAAGAGCCTTTCCAGAATCCCAGAGGGTGACTCATTAGGTCCTGGAGTAACCTGACTTACCTTGGGTAAGTTGGTAGGTTTTCTGACTGCTGCTTTTAATCCTCCCAATACTGTTTGGCAAAATGTATCCAATGCCCCTTTGCCCTCACTGGTAATTAGAATCCCAACTGTGTTGAGTGGACGGGAAGTTTTGCTTTAGCTGGGCTTCTACATCTAGTGGTGTCCCGCCACCCAGCCCCAGAGCTGACTTCCTACTTTCCAGCTGGTTTAAGCCTTGCTTCTCTACCATAAACAGGATGGCCTGGAGCTTTTGTCAGTCTTCCCAAGTTGACTGGTATATATAGAAAATGATCTCCAACAGGCTGACAAGGGTCCATGTCTTCTCCAAAAAGAAAGCTGTAGTAGTTAGCTGCTGCTGGGGTGGGCTCAGCAAGAAAGACAAGGTGGCGTATTTCATGACTGCAAACCCTGCCAGACCTCAGCAGAAGGAACCACCATCATGGCCAGTGCCACACTCATGAGCACCTGAGGTGTTTTTATTCACTCAGAACTCCTCAGGAGCATATCATAAGCAATCAAACCTCCCCCACATAAATCCAACACCTACAGACAATACAAAATGCCAAGACCTAGGCAGACACTCACCCAATAGTGTACAAAACAATTATTTTAAACACAACTAAAAATAAACTTCTACAACAATTCCCCTTTTCTGTATAAACCAATCAGAAAAAACATTTATCTCTACAACACAATATAACACTGCACTACCAAAGCTATTTAAAAGAGGAACAATTGCGAGGTTGCTAATGCACAGGACCAAATGAAACCCAGCATCTATCAAGCTTTTTACAATGTCTTTGGACAGCAGAAAAACATTATTAATGTCCAATTATCTGGAATTCACTCAAGATCATCTGGGCTTCTCCAAAGGGTTTGGATCACTTCTTTGCTCTGCCCTCTGCAGCACATATAGCTTGTCCTCCAGGCTCTGACTGGCTCTACTCCACTGCTGTGGTTCTTGGTGGTCATCCCATGGTACTGGCATCACAAAAACTTCTGGGGTCCCTTGTTCCAACTGGACTGCATTTTCCCCAATAGCCTCTCATAGGCTCTCTTCATGGTGCCAAGTCTCAATTTGTTTTCATGACCCCTTCAATCTGGGCCTTCAACTACTGCTGAGGCTGGATATTTACCAGTGGCCTCTCCTGGCCTCTCATACTGCCAAGCCCCAGTTGCTCTCCATGACTGCTTTATGCCTTCAAAACTAGTACTACCTGTACTTACAGTACCAAATTCGACTGCCAGCAGAAGATACAAACTCCATCAATTCTGGAAAACAGTTTCTGTGTGCTTTAGGAAACATTTTCCAGGTTTTAAGATAGAATCTGGTTTGCTGGAAAAATCATTGGTTACTTTGTCTGCAGGAAGGTTCCCCTTGTAGGTAGAGGTTCTCATCACCATCATCAGTGCCTGGACTGCATGTAGTCAGGTTTGCAGGGGGAAAAAAAACTGTTTAGTTTAACTAAGCTGCTTTTTGACTCTATCCCTAGGCTTCCATGACAGCAGGGGGTCCTGGACCAGTGGGAAGAATCTCAGGTTGAAACATTCTGGCAGTTTGGCCTTCTTTCTCACCACTGCTGCGGGTAAACATACACCCTTCTTCATAGACCTCAACAAACACAACATCTTGAGCATCACACACATACAATGCAGCTATCAGAAAACTCAGTTTGTGAAACAGTACTCTACCACCAGCAGCTGGAGGGAGCACAGGCTCCATGATCAGGAAAAGGAATAAGAACCTTGCTTTTTTTCCTGCTCCTAGCTGAATTCTTTATCTTTAAGGGCCTCCATTCTGTGGCTCTCACCTTGGAGCATTTTTTCCTCATTTATTTATTAATTTCACAGCCTTTTCTCTTCATACAGGCTTATTCTCTCTCTCTCTCTCTCTCCTCTTCCTTCAGGAACCTTCAATTAATACCTTAATTCCTATCCTCTGGTAACTTCCCTGAGCATACTTTATCAGACTCTGTGAGGTCTGGAATCTGTTTCTTGTTCTTCATTGTCTCCACGTTGGCTGAGCTTGACTTCTGGCCCCACATTGAAGGCGCCACTTGTAGTAGTACACCACTCTGTGGGCTCAGCAAGAGAGACAGGAGGCATTTTCATACACTCAAACCCTGCCAGACCTCAGTAGAGGGAAGCACCATCATGGTAAGCACCATTCTTAACACTGAAAGCCCAAGCATCTGAGTTAAGATGTTTTTATTGAGTCAGAACTCCTCAGGTGCAGATCATAAGCAACCAAACACCCCCCACAGAAATCCAACACCTGCAGAATACAAAATGCCAAGACCTAGGCAGACCCTCAAGTAACAGTGCATAAAACAACTATTTTGTGTATAACTAAAAATAAACTTCCACAACAGGGAGGGTTTTGAATCTTCCAATAATATAAATCATTGGTGGAGAAGGGGACCTATACCATAAATGTACACCATAACCTGATCAAGATGACCAGGAGAGATGCTCACAACATTCCAGACTCTCTCATCCCTATCACAAAGGAAGATAATCTGGGTACAATGAGCTAGGAGAGGAGAGAAGAGACAGAAGCCTTGTCGTAGGCTGCAAAAGTGGGAAACATGCCTGTACACTACATACCATTCTTAATGAGATACAGTTTGATTCAAATGTGTGTGGAGGGGGGCAAAGATGGAGAGAGATAGAAAGACAGACAGAGAGACTGGGGTGGGGTGGAGCAAAGCTTGGAAGTGGGTCCCACACCATGCCAGCTGTTGCTGCCACCTCTCCCTGCTGAGCCAGAGCCCTGGGCCCCTCAGCATCAGAGCAAGCTGTTGACATCGCCAATGTGTGCTACTGAGGGACAATGAGTTGATGACGACCCCCTCTCATCTGAGAGAGTGGAAGTCGGTGCCCGTGGTGAGAACAGCGAACGGCACATGGAACAGATGGTAGAATCCAGCTTAGTTCTGTTTCTGGGGCTGTTTACATTCTTAAGTGACTAGTTTTGACGTTTTACCACTAATGAAGCTTTTCAGTGTGACCTGGAAAAGACACTCTGCAGCTGGGACACGAGATTCGCTGCGGAGCCCTGGGCTAGAAGGGAAAAGGCCAGTGACAATCAGGATGGGTAAGAGGACATCCTGGAATGATCATTCATGGCTGAACTGTGGTCCCCAGACTTGCCCCTTGGTCAACACACCCATGCCCTCAAACTCTGAGTACATATTTATTGTGGTAAAAGATAAAATTCAAGGAGCTCAACAGAAGGCTTGTGGTGATTGACACAGGATTGAGAGGGCTGGGCACCACGGCAGTGGGTGCTTCTGGACCAACAAGGGTCACTCGTAGAGACTGAAAATGGAGCCCTTGCGATGACCAAAAGTATGCCCAGGTTTCCTGCACACCCAGGCTGTCCTGCTGCAGAGAACTCTGCTGCAGCATAGCGGAGTCAGCCAGATCCCTCTCAGTCAGAGTTTACAGGCATGTGCCGAAGAAACCGAAAGATAAAGATACTGGTGAGCTGATGTGGACAGAGGGTGGGTGGCCAGCCTAGGACAGCACTGGACGAGAGTCAAGCCCATTTCCTCCAGCCAACCTTCATGCTCAGAAGCAGCACTGTGTAAATTAAGCCCCAAATACACAGGCATGGAGACCTGGTCAACTACAGCGGGATCTTATCCACAGCATGCTGCTCTGGGAACCTGTGTGTGTTAACAGTAAGGTGAAGAGTGGACCGGCTCTGGGTAGTGGCAGGACAGTGACTGTTATTACTGCTATAAAATCTGCAGAGGTCTGAGCTTGGCCTCCATCAGGGCCAATAACAAATGGGGGAAATAATAAATGCAAAATACTGGTGGGGATAAAACACCCCTCATACAATCTGCTCATGTTCCACCTGCTTTCTTCAGAGCAAAGGAGCAAAGAGTGCAGAAGGAATAGAAGAAATTTAGCCAAAGTTGAATGAGAAGAGACATTCTGGATCCGCTCCCTGCTAAGCTGAGAAGTGTGTTCATGTGAATGTAGATACTTAATTGATATTACAGATTTAGACTTGATATCAAAATCATTTTCATAGTGATAGTAATCTAATCTTGATACTTCTAGCAGTTAATTGGAATGAATCTACCTCTTCCTTTCTATAAAGTGCTCATTTTAAAAGTCAGTCTTACAGTACTAGGTATACCTTATTTTACATTTTATTCCAAATATTTTCCCTGTCTCTATGCCAAGACATGCACCTAGCATTCAGAGAATCTCTCGTTTGAAAAAATGCATGGTAACGTAGACAGTCCAGTCTAAGGATATAACATGACAGACATCATTTGTGTGAAACTCTGTAAACATGGGCTTATTCTTGGCGCCTCAGAACTCAGGAAAGTGTCACAGCAGGACAATCTCAGATGTGGGGTTTTCCCGACAGCTTAAGGTAATAAAAAGCAAGACTAATCTCCATTGGAGCAAAGAAATCAGGACAAATTTCGCAATGGCAGCTTTCATTCTATATCTTGAAATTGGAGTACTGTGACCACCAACCTCTCTCCATCACTCAGAGGGGCTCACACCAGCTCACACTTATCACACACTTATCCAGGCAGACACGCTGTTTAACCTGAAGTGACTCCTATTATGGCTAAATGGGTAATGATAAACCATCTGAGTTGGCTATGTGCTCCTGTTGCTGAATCGAGGCCTATCTACAGGAGCTGAGTCTTCATTGTCCTCAGCATCTTTCAGTGTGTACTCATGTGAATAGTCAGTTGCAGATTCCAGAATTTGGGAATCCCTAGACCAAGTCAATACATCTCTTGAATGCCCCAGTGTCTTGGGATGCCATGTGGGGGAAGCTGGGATGCTTTGCAGGTCTGTGTGCATGTCCTCTCTCTGTGGTCTGACTAATTGGACAGCAAAGACCACCAAGGCTAGAATCACATCTTCCTGTCCCTTAGACACATCATAGAGCAGAAAGGTGGAATTTGTGCCACAGGACTTAGTGAATGGCTGGGGACTTCAAATCAAATTGATGTGGCCTCATCAAAGGAGAGGCCTGAGGAACTTGATCCATGAGACTTCAGAAACTGTTAAGGGAGAATGTGGAGGACTGAATGAGAATGGCCCCATAGGCTCATTCATATATTTGAATGCTTGGTCCCGGTTACTAGAACTGTTTGGGAAGGACCAGGAGATGTGGCCTTGTTGGAAGAGGTATGTCACTGGGAGTTGGGGTTGGGTTTGGATGTTTCAAAATCCCACACCGTTCCCAGTTAGCTCTCTCTGCCCCATTCTTGTGGATCAGGTATGAGCTCTCAGCTACTGTTCCAGTGCCATGTCATGCCTACCAAGTATCCAAGTAACCACAATGATGGTTAAGGATCCTAACCCTCTGAGACAGTAAGCTGCAAATAAACTCTTTTAAAAGTTGTGTTGATCATGGTGTTTTATCACAGCAATAGAAGAGTAACTAAGGCAGAGGGGTACAGGAAACAATGCCATGGCTCTGCCAAAGCTGGTTATACCATCATTATATGATTCTGGTTTGAAATGCAAACATTGCTAACAGCACTTTAGTGCAATGGTCAAACAAGGGTGACTTAAATTCATCCTCAGCATGCAGCATACCCACTGCTCCCAGACTCTCTTGACTAAAGGGATCTGTTCCTGGAAGGAAAACACAAAGTTCTACGCCATGACAATGAAGAGATTGGTCAATGGGTGAGTAAATGAAAGCATCAATCTAGATAAGAGAACACAGATTGGAAATGCATATCCTATAAGACCTAGGAAAATGAAACCAGCAGAGCAGCCTATCACAAGATGGAAGGAGGGGCCCAATTAGATTGTTCAAGATGTCATGGTTTGAGTGTGAGATGTCTTCTACAGCCTCATGTGTTTGGACACTCGGTCTCTAGCTATCTGGGGAGTGTGAGGGTCTTTAGGAAATTGGAGGAAGGTGCTGCTGGAGGACAGGTTCATAGTCAGCCCTACTTCTGGTATAGAAATGTATTTAAATTTAGAGTCAAACAAGAAAACATTCAGGAAGACACGGTAAGGGGTTTACTTCTGACTTAGTTGAGGGTGTGTTCATCTGTTTTCCATGCCAGTAACAAAATACCTGAGGCTAGTGCTTTATACAGAAAAGAGGTTTCTTTGGCTGATGGCCATAAAGACACAGAAAACCTAGTCTCGTAGGAGTTCAGTGAATCTCAAGAGGAAGATACTGTTCCCTTTATGAGGTCCCCGTGACCTAGGCCCCCTGCACTAGTCTATAAGATCTCCCCATTTCTGACACTGTTCGTTACACTAGGGACCTAGTTTCTGACACCCTAAGCTTTGGGAACACTTCACTTTGGCCCATAGTAGAGGGTGTAGGAGGGAAGAATCCACACAGTGCAGGCTCACTCATGACGGAGCTCTCCTGGCCCTTGGCTCATCTCTGGCATGAGGGACTATGACAATGGCAGAGTGGAGATCTGTGTGTTTCTGTGTCACAGCCCCTCCCCAGCCTTGCTTCCTAGAGAGATATGCTAGAGTTCAGACAGGCTGGGGCCCTCCTTTCTGTCTCTTCAACAGTGGGAATTCCTGTGGTTGAGTTTTACAAACATGTCTGACTCCTTTTTCCAAACTGATGGTGCCCTTTATACTATTTTAGATAGCCCTCATCCTCAGCAAGTTATTCCTTTTAGAATTGACTTTATTTTGCTTCATTTTTATTGTGTGGGTGCATGTGTGTCTATTCTATGTGCACGTGTATGTGTGTGTATGTGGTGTGTGTGTGTGTGGTGTGTGTGTGTGGTATGTGTGTGTGTGTGTGTGTGGTATGTGTGTGTGGTTGTGTGTGTGCGTGTGTGATGTGTGTGTGTGTGGTATGTGTGTGTGGTTGTGTGTGTGTGTGATGTGTGTGTGTGGTATGTGTGTGTGGTTGTGTGTGTGTGGTGTGTGTGTGGGGTGTGTGTGTGTGGTGGGTGTGTGTGGTGTGTGTGTGGGGTGTGTGTGTGTGTGTGGTGTGTGTGTGTGTGTGTGTGTGTGGTGTGTGTGCGGTATGTGTGTGTGTGTGTGTGTATGGTGTGTCTGTGTGTGTAGTGTGTGTGTGTGTGATGTGTTTGTGTGTGTGGTATGTGTGTGTGTGGTATGTGTGTGTGTGTGTGTGTGTGTGTGTGTGTGTGTGTGTGTGTGTGTGTATGTGTAGTAGACAAAACCAAAAAACCAAGAAGAGCACCTGTCAAACCCAGAAGTTCATCGAGAGCCTACTAAAGTCAAGTAGGTTCTCATCCTGGTCCATCCTCTCTCCCTTGATGTTGCAGAGGAAATGGGGGTGGAACAAGAGAGTGGGGGAAACACTCATGGTTTTACATGCTCTGGCCACTGGCTTTCATCACAGCAGAGGCCCTCCTATCTCCACCTTACTGTAGATATTGTAATCCGCCTAGAAGGAACAAAGAACTATAAAGAGAGCCATTTGTGCTTTCATATTATTGAAATAACTGACCCCAAGGTATAGAAATTTCCCTCAGGAATGTCTTGCTACAGAAAGAAAAACTGGAGCACTGATGCCAGCAGAAGAGGAACTAGCCTCCCAGGAAACTATTTCACGCAGTCTAACAGCTTTTCAGACTACCTTGCAGGGCAGACTGGAGCTTAGAATGATAGTGGGCAGGACTACACTTTGACAAGAGCTCATATTTTATCACACCTCTTGCCTTCTATTTGAACCAAATCCTCATGTTAGGACTCCAAGGATAGATTTGAGGGTCACAGGACTTGGTTGTTTTCTTCCCAATGTGGCCACATTGAATAAACCTTTCTCCACTTTTCACTGTTACTTGTCTATTTAATTGGCCTGTTGAGGATGGAGTACAAAGCCTTAGCTTGCTTCCAGGGTCCAGGCTTTGACCCTAAATGTACAGTTACATTGCAACTGTCCCTGTGATTTTTGTCACTGCTGCTGATGGTGTTGCTGTTAAGTCCCTACTGCTGTGATCACTGGTAGCTCCCGTTGGTACTAATGCTGGTTTGATTGGTTGCTGTCACTGTCACTGCGGGTGTTCCCTTTGAGCACATTGCTCCAATGCATAGGTATAAAGGCAGCCTCCCAAGCACTCAGGGTGCGATCTGTTTGCATGATCTGTGGATACTCCTCTTTCTGCCTCCAGCTGAACTGTGAAACCCAGAACAGGTGTAAGCCTGGGTCCTAACAGAGGTCTCATCCACCTGTGCTTTCCTAATGGTGTACCATGCATCTGCTTCACCGAATGTGCAATGCTACTTGATGTCTCTGGAAAGGAAAAGCAACGATGTAATTTCTCCTCATAGAGGAAATAAGAAAACGTTGGTGAATGACCTGCTGGGAGCTCCGGATCAAGACAGACTCCATTCTAGAGCATCTGTGACAGGGCAAAACAGTGCAGAGGTTCCTCCATCTTGTATTATTGCTGAGTTAATTGTAGATTGAACTGGTGGAAAGGCCTGTGGAAAATTACTTAACTGTATTCCAGGAACCTGAGCTCAAGACGCCCCAGCTAATTTATCTTGGCTTCTCTTAAACCGTTGCTTAAACCTCCTCTTGGAGCTGCTGAGCAAGATAACAAGATGTGGTTTTTGCCTTTAAAAGTTACTCTAAACACTACACTTGAGTCTCAAATGCCTGAGTGTGGTCCCCCCAGCTAGAATAAAGGCTTTCAATTGTCTATAAACTGTATCTGAGTGGTCTTCTCCAGTGAGCTCCCTGCAACATTTTGGTGGTCCCACTGAGATCCTCAGAAACTAGACCCTTACACTTATGGGCCTCAGGACCCCCAGAAATAGGGAAGAGTACACCAGTTAGGGAGGACTCCTAGGGAGTGCCCACTCCGAGACTTTCCAGAGCCCAGGAAAATCTTTTCTGATCTATCACTGCCGAGCACTCTGGAAGCCCCTGATGCAACCACTGAAGAAGGCAAATTGAAAAGCATGCAGTCTGAACACCTCTGGAGGGAAGTTTGGTCTGTGGAGGTGCCATATGATTAGAGTACAAGAGAGAGGGTCAGGTATGACACGGAGCGTGTGTCTGAGGTCTACAGGAGACATCACCCGAGCCTACTGATCTGTTGGGTGAATGAATGCTTGGTGGTCGCCTGTGACTTGTCTGGTCACTGTTACTGTTTCTGCTTGCATTGTTTGTCTCTGTCTCTTTAAGTCAGTCTGTCACTTGCCCTTGTGATGGGAGGGAATGTGAGAGCCTTCTAAAGTGAGACCCCTCTAAAGTGGATGTTAAAACACTTTCATTAGGGATCACAGATGGGAGTGATTATTGCATTTGTTTCTCCCCATGGAGACCTCTAATTCTTTGTGAACTTGATTGATCCTCTTTTGAAGTAGGCAACCACCTAGGTGCTCCAGGCTCACACCTTCCATGAAGCTGCTGGTTCTCCACATGGCTGCTATGAAGTACACTCCACCCCAGGGCCCACTTCTCCTTCCAGGAGCTCTGTCCTTAATTTGTGGTCCCCAATCCCACTGGTGCTTCCCTGTTCTGCTCCATGATCTCCCCAAATCCTGGCCCTCTGGCTCCTCTATCATTTGAGTCATGGAAAGACAAAAATGTCTCCACATTTGGGTCCCATGCCCACATCACGGAGCAGTAGAAACTTAAATGAGATAATGTAATTAAAATTGTCATCACTTGACTCTGGTCAGCAACAGAATTAACGCCCAACAAACGGGTTGTCATTATGGTGTCAGAACAACTCAAACAAACCAGATGCACGTTTGTCAATCTCCCCCGAGATCCTAGGCATAGTATGTACTGCAGAACATCAGCACACAGGACACAGCCAGACCTTCGAAATCCCCACCTGCTGACAGCATGTGGCTCTCCAGTGTGGAAAGTAGTCTAGATGCAGTTTCAGAAATGGCTTAGGACAGAGCCTGCAGGGATGAAGCTGCCCACGTGCTGTGTGCCTGAGGAGTCACTGCCAGTTCCTCCTCACTGAGGTCAGCTGCATCCGAGCTCACTTCATTGGGGTTTCCCCATCATTTATGTTTACTATTTTATGATCACCTCGACAGTGTCACTTTAAAATGAATGAAAGCATCAAGACATCAGTACCTCATTACACAAATTTACATGTTTGTCCTGCGACATTAATAAATACTTCAATGTTATTCTTTTTATTTCTGTGTATGAATTTGCCTGCTTGTTTGTGTGTGCACCACATGTATACAATGCCCCTGGAGGCCAGAAGAAAGTGTGGGATCCCCTGAAAATGGAGTAACAGACACTTGTGAACCACTATGTAGGAGCTGGGAATGGGGCTTGGGTCTTCTGCAAGAGCAGCCAGTGCTCTTAACTGCTGAGCCAACTCTCCATCATCTGGTAATATTATTTTGTATGACAAGCTCAGGGAGAGAGGATCCAAATCTCTGTGCCTCAAGGCCTCCACAAACTATCATTAAAAATACTTTTGTGACGGGATGGTGGTGTTGCATGCCTTTAATTCCAGCGCTCAGGAGGCAGAGGCAGGTGATCTCTGTGAGTTCAAGGCCAGGCTGGTCTACAGAGTGAGTTCCAGGACAGCCAGAGTTACAACAGAGAAACCCTGTCTGGAGAAAAAAGAAAAGAAAAAGAAAGAAAAAAAACTCTATGTCCCTTGGTGTAGAGAACGACCCCACATTCCCCAACGCTTCCATTCGCAGAGCTGCACAGAGATGTGGACCCCGGTCCCCTTGATGTATTTCCCTCTAGCAATTCCTCTGTCTTCCTGTATTTTACAGGCAATCCTGGGGCTAGCTGCACCTTTCCTATGGCGTGCTAGAGGGAAGGATAGGACTCGCTCTACTCATTCAAGAGGAGAAAGTCCCACACCTAAATTCAGGTGTTTCAGATCTGATGGTTTTCACAGTGGGGAAGCTTACTGCCTCCCACAAATGAGTCTGTTCCTCCCAAAGCCTCAGACCCACGGGCCTGTAGGAAACAGAGCCAGCCTTAAGAGGGTGGTCTTGTTCCCTCCTCCACCGTTCCTAGTGCTCATGGCTGAAGTGGTATGACCCCTACATCTACCTATGCCTGGTTTCCTGGAGCCATCAGTGTTTGTATTATATCCCTACCCAAGCACTGTGATCACTGTGTGGCTGCAAACCAAGTTATCACTACGCTTTTGATCTGTGATGTGGACGGGTCTCTAATTGTGTGCTTAGCAAAGGAGCTACAGTGAAGAAGTAACACACAAGCGTTTTGAAACGGAAAGTGTTACGGCTTCAGGGCAATGGGGCTCCTGCTTGAGCGCTATGGCTTCTGTCATCTAAGTACAAAGCGATCCTTGTGATGCAGACAAGAGTGTACCCAGCTGAAAGGACCTCCATGAGTGCGTGTCAGCTCCCTCTTCCTCAGAGGGACAGGACAGATGTGCCAGCAGTGGATCAGCTGTTGAGATAATTATATTCCATAAGATATGGCAAGCTCTGTCCCAGCCTCGTGTGGGGTTCTCAGTGAACTCTCAGAGGGGGTCCTGCTGACACTTAATTGTGCCTTAAAGCAAGAAGTGGGGAGCTCTGTTGGCTTAACTTACAGGAGGACTGGAAAGCAAGTGTCTTAACTTACAGAAGGATTGGAAACAGAGGGTCTCAGCTGCAACCATCCTTCAAACAGAACCTCAGGGACAGCAGCAGCCTCGTAGGAGAAGGCTAAGGGAAAGCATAGATGAGAGTTTCTCTGTGCAGCCTCTGCAATATCTCTCTCTCTCTCTCTCTCTCTTTCTCTCTCTCTCTCTCTCTCTCACCAGAAGTGATCTAAGGGAGGAGTATGGAAGGGTTTGGAATGTTGGAAAAGCCCTTTAAGCAGAGCTTAATGTACCATTATGGTGAGAGTTTGAAAGACCACAATGCCGATAGGCACGTGGAAAGTGGAGGGCCTGAATTCTGGATTTATCATGTTTCGGACAGGAACAAAGACAGCGTTAGGAACTGGACTAGAGGCCATTCCTGCAATACTCTGGTGAAGAGTCTGGCCTCCTTACGTTCACGCCCCGAGAACCTGAGGGAGGCTGAATATAGGAATAACGGGCTTACATGTTCAGTGAGGTTTGAGGACGGGGAGCAGGTCTTCAGTGAGGGAGAGCAGAAAATGCTGTGGGAAACTATGAAAAACGTGGAGCTTGGGGAGGCAAGGACCCTTAAAGGGTTCACCCTGGCAGTTCACGAGGCAGGTTTGACAGCTCCTGTAAATGTAAGAGAGGTCATAAGCAATTAAGGAGAAACAAGCTGCTCCACCCTGGGACAAGTGGAAATGTGTCCTAAGGGTGAGATCCTGCCTGTCAAAGGCTCTACTTGATAAACACAGATTTACCTGAAAGGCTAGTG
Source organism: Cricetomys ansorgei (assembly GCA_026225945.1). Classification (NCBI taxonomy): domain Eukaryota; kingdom Metazoa; phylum Chordata; class Mammalia; order Rodentia; family Nesomyidae; genus Cricetomys; species Cricetomys ansorgei. The sequence goes on along the minus strand of JAMJFZ010000239.1, from coordinate 4,391,282 downwards.
TCAGAACTGAGGATGTGCTTGAGGGGTTCCCTGCTTCTCAGAAGCGGCTGCCTAGGAGAGTATCTCCCCAGGGAGAACACACAGAGGCTGATACAATTGTGGTCCAAGGTATACAGGCAATATATTGAGCTTGCCACAGAACCTGACAGTGTCATCAACATTGTACTGGTTTTGCAGGCATGAAAGATTCAGGATTGAGGGAGTCATGGAGTCTTTCATTAAGATTCCAGAGAGTCATCTAGGTCTAAATTGTGTGGCAGAAAAGGAGTCTTGGCAAAGAGGCCCTGGGAATCCAGTGTGTGAAGCTGTGATGGTGACGTCTGTGTTGCAACAGAGAACGAGGATGCTGAAAATGCCATGAACATGGGATGCTTGCCTCAGAAAGCTGCAGACATGTAGTGGGGATGCCCAAGAGTGGCAGGCCTGTGTGCTGTAGGCAGCACAGCTGGAAGAGCAGGGTTACTCAAGACAGTCAGAGCCTAGGTGATTCCGTGAGTCCCAGATGCCTGACATGGAGCTACAGGTTTTATACTTGCCCAGTTGGGCTTTGCTCTTTCTTCGGTCTAATCGTTCCATGCTGTGCCTCCATCCTCCCTTTTGGAACAGGAATGTTTATGACACGCACTACTGTGTCAGGAGCATGTAACTTGTTTTATGTACAGGGGCTCAAAGTTAAGAGATTGCCTGAGTCTCAGGAGAGACTCTGCTTACACCTTTGAACAATTTTGGAACTTTGAAAGATGGTGGGGACTGTTGAAGTTGACTGGGTGCATTTTGTTTTAGGAGATGGTCATGATCTCACAGGTAGAGATGTGAAGGTTAATTTTTTGTTGCCAACTTAAGGGTGTTCAGACTCACCATTGAAATCACGTCCAGGCGTGTCTGTGAGGGAATTTTTGGACTAGGTTAACTGAGGTGACAAGACTCACCCTACATAACTCTGGCAACACCACCCATGGGCTGGGTTCTCAGGCTGAATCAAAAGAAGAAGTGAGCCGAACAAGAGCTCTCGTTTCTGTTTCCTGGCTCTGGATGCTTTGTGACTGGCTGTTTCAAACTCCTAATGAACTGTTTCCCCAAACTGTGGTAATAAAAACCCTTTTCCTTAAGCTGGCTTTCTCAGTTGTTTTGTTACAGCAATGGAGGAAAGTCATTAACATAGCTAGCGTGCAAAAAGGCTTATATTCCTTCCCTCTCCAGTATCAAAACAGAACAAAATGAATAAGCAAACAAAAAAGCCATAAAACAACAAAGCAGGATAAATACCAAATAACAGCACACAACAAGGCCTGGAACAGAGGCTCAGCATTTAGAGGCACTTGCTGCTACTGAAGAGGAGGAGCAGGCTTCAGTTCTGGGACCTACACTGGAAGTTCCAGTGCCTTCTTCTGGTATCCACACATACCAGGCACATGCGCAGTGTACGTATATCCACGAGGGCAAAAATACTCATATAAAAGTTAAAAAAGAAAATAAATATGTATAAAACAAACAACAAAACCCAAACTCCACATATAGGCATATCACGGTCGGACCACAAAACTGAAAATGGAGAAATCCTCACGGGATGACAGAAGAGCAGAAGGAGGAGAATCAAGCTGGAGAATGAAAGGATGGGGTGGGGAGGAAGGGGAAAGGAGGTGGGGGAACCTTACCGTCTAGGAGTGTTGTGAGTTGTGCCAGACTTCTGTCTGCAGCCAGGAAGCTGTGCTTGGAAGGAGAGAGTGAGATGCAGGAGCTGGCAGAATCCAGATGATCCAGCTCAGACAGTGTGCAACACAGTTGTAGTTTTCAGAGAAGGAGAAAAATATCCTCAACAGAATGGAGCAGGAAGCTTCCGGGTGGTGACAGCACACTTGTGAAGCGTTCAGGCTTGTCAGGAAGAAGGAAACTGATCCAGATCAGAAACCTAGGGCCCACAGAGTAGAGCACCAGGGAAAAAAGGAAACCTTTACCTCTCTTCCTCCTCATTGTCAAAAAGGTGGCTGTTTAAGAGGGATCAGCACTGAGTCAGCTTGCATGTGCACAGGAAGAGAGGCCTTGACACCCAGCTGGTGCTCACAGAACACCCATACCACCCTGGGAGCAGTGTAACTACACTAAGTACACTTTAACAAAAGTGACCCAAGCAAGGTCTAGGGATGGCCAGGAAGTTGTCTTTATATATGACTAAACACTAATGACCACCTGAGGTGCAGTGCAGCTCTTATCAAGACACAGCAGGCAGAGAAACAAAAGTCAAACACAGGGAAGGCTGCAAGAAGGGTCACCTTCTACACTGTGCCTCGTCATGCTGCCCATGAGAAGTATAAATATACTGGGGAAGAGCAAGATTGTTTTCAGAATAGTTAAGAAAAATCTCCAGCCAGTGGTGACCACTTTAACCTACCTTAAATGTAAAGACTTCAATTGAGATTAAAGGAACGAATCAAGATTCATCATGCTGGGAAAGAACCTGAGCAGGCATTAAAACACACACAGAAGTGGTTAAGGAGGACTGCGTAGGTAGCTCAGCTGATTGTCTTTCCTAGCACACAGGAAGCCCTGCATTCCACCCCAAATGCTATGTAAACAGGGTGTGAGTGTACTTCTTAATCTCAGCTCCAGGGAGGCCAAGGCAGAAGGCTCAGATAGTCAAGGCCATTTTATATTACACAGCGAGTTCAAAACCAGTGGTGTGTGTCCGATATGTGGGATCCTGTCTCAAACAGGAAAACAAAACGAAAAATAAAGCCAAGGAGATGCCCTAGGATGTGAGGATGCTTGTCCCTAGCAGAAGAAAGCACACATGGTGGGCAGAAAAAAGACTCGAGCCAGCTGTTCCTGACCTCTGCCCTCAAGCAAGGACACCTGTACACACACACACACACACACACACACACACACACACACACATACACACACACACACACACACACGGGGAAGGGGGTGGAGTAAAAAAAGACCTCAACACATAAAAAATATAGTAACAAGATTGGCCAGGGATACACGTAAAGGTTTAGAATTACTAATGAAGGAGATACAGGTCAAAATCACAAGATGCCACCTCACCCCTGTCGTGGTCAGGGACTGGAGAGATGGTCCAGTGAGTTAAGCACGCGGACTGCTCCAGCAGAGGACGCGGGTATGGTTCCCAGCATCTACACGGTGGCACCTCTGGGGCACATGCACACACGTGGTGTACATAAACTCACTCAGTCACACACATAATGAACAAGTAAATAAATAGTAACAGGCTTTTTGAAAGCAAGCAGTAAGTGTTGACAAGAGCGGAGAGCCGGAGAGCCGGAGAGCCGGAGCGCCGGAGCTCTCACACGTTGCTGGTGGGAACAGCGGCCGACGTCACAATCTGTAAAACAGTATGCGGGCCCTAGGAAACTAAAACTTTCATGTTATCCAAAAACCCAACTTTTGATGTTTGCCCAAAAGAGATGAAATCAACATCTAATGAGGACGTCTGGGCCCTCGTTCACAGCAGCTTTGATTCCAACAGATAAATATGGAGGTGTTAGCTTAAGAACTCTGTGAGATAAAATGGAATATTATTCAGACTTAACAGATGAACCTAGAGGACAAGATGTAAGAGACGCAGTCAGGGAGAATGCTCCACATACTATAAATGTTTGGAGAAATTAGATTTTAGCTGCCCCTACCACACATATCTAAAAGGTAAGTTGTGTTAATTCACTTGATTGCAGTAACATCTCTGTACACATATCAGAATATACTATACATTCTTAAATATACAAAACAAATCTGTACATTATTTTTGTTTCTTTGGAGGTTAGAAGTCTAAAACCAAGCCATCTCAGGGCTTTCTCCCGGCAGCTTCAGAAGGCTGAAATCCACGACTCCTCTGGCAGTGCAGGCCACCCATTCTACCCGTGGCTTCACCTGCCTCTTCCTCTTGCACGGACGGCCTGCTCTCTGCCTCTGGGACTCCGAGCTCCTGGTGTGGCACTGCTGCTCTTAGAAAATATAGGACATCCCACGTCAACATCCTGACTATGCTAATGTCTGGAGTAGTTTAGAGTTGATTTCCTAGCTTTCTCTTATTAATTTCCCATGTGTCTACTGTGATCCAAGAGCAGTCCTTTGTGCTCTTCTGCGCTGCATCGTCTTGTTGAAGATTCCATTAACGTGAAGAGGTGAGTACCCGGACACCTTTCTACAGAGGGTGCCATCAACTGTTAAGTAGGTCGATGTAGGGATGTCCATTCACTGCGGAGTGAAGACGCTGAAGGTTTTGGCAGACTTGAACTTGTCTTCTGTATTTTTGTTGTTTGATACATACATGTTACTGAGGGCGATTGAACAGCTTTTTGTTACATAGCGTCCTCCTTTGGCTCATTTGTTTTCTGATTCTGAATTCTAGTTTGTAAGAAACCAATAGAGCTTTCTTCTGATTGGTGCTTGTGTATACAACTGTCTGCAGGTTGACCAGTGGTGGCTTTCTATAATGGTCTCTGTTTGCTGTAAAGAGAAGCTTCTTTGATGAAGGGCAGTTCTCTGTGTGTGTAAGGACGAGTATTCAGAATACAGGTAGACGCTGCATTTCATTAGGAGAATAGCAGCAAAAGGTTTTCTTCAGAGGTCCATGACCTCTCCTGGTAACTTCTTAAGAGAGCAAATAAACAGTGACAGAGGAGGTGAGACTTACAAGGCAGGAATGTTTGGCACTCTGTTTCTGGCGATCGGGCGTGGCTTGTGGCCACGCCTTGCAGATTCTCTTTCTCCCTCACAGCCTGTCTCTGGGACAAAGCTGATGAGCAGCGATGCAATGAAGACTGTACTACACAGCAGAACCAAATCCGTTGCTTGCTTTCTGAGGCATAGGTAAAACATAGCAGAGGGCATCCTGGGATGGAGTCACAGCAACAGCTGAAACCTAGTGGGTATTAATGTTGAATTTCTCAACAATCATCCAGCAGAAGTAGAACTGAAATATCAAGTATCCACGTTATACAGGAGCCCAAGAGATAGCTGCAGGAGGCAGAAGCAGAAGCCTGGGGTGCAGCTGAAAGAGAGGTCACCACAGTGGGCCGGAAGACTTAGAAGAGGAATAACTGTGGCCGAGGATAGCCGTCCACCTGACAGATGTGTGAGGAGTCATGCAGGTGCACGCTGTGCCCTGGACACTGGGAATATGACAATTAGCAAAGAGGACAGAGACTGCACAGGAGTCTTGTATTCCAGTAAAGGAGAGAGATAAGCACAATAAAACAGAGATTATTCATTTGCTGCCCAGCTGCTAAAGAAAATGCTGCAGAAGGGCTAGCTAAAACAATGTAACTCATCTCCCCAGATTGTGGGGGCCACCAGTGCAAGATCAAGCAATTGGTAGTGTCAGTCCCTAGACGAGGGTGCTCCTCCTAGCTGGCATTTGGCCGTGGCCTTGTTGTAACCATGTTGTATGTGCACGTGGAGAGAGGGGACGTGCAGGAATGTCCTTGTGTCTCTTCGTATAACCTTTCTCACTCTATTGAACCAGAGGCCCAGCCGACGACCTCACTTGGGTTTGACTAAGGCCTCCTTGGTGCTTTCTCCAAGTCCAGTCATGTTAGATGGCTTCAACATGGAGATTTCAGGAGAACGGCAATGGGTCTATGATATTACCCAACCGTAAGGAACTTGAACAGGAATTGATTAGAATGAAGGACTTGTCAGACGAGAAGTTGAAAACCAAGATCTCAGACATGAGTAAATGTCAGAGCAGCCATTCCAAATTTTGTTTCTATAGGAAAATTAGTTTTTTCAGAAATGTAATGTCCACATTATAGCACCTAGACCTCTAATTCTCTACAGCTATTATTAAAAAAGATGAAATTATAAAATTTACAGGAAAGTGGATGGTAAAATAAATATTACAATATTTACATAAAATAAAGAGTATATTCAGAGAAGTGGCCAAGTCATAGAAAGACAATAATCACATTCCCTCTCGTATTAGGTTTGTAACATTTAGTCTGAGCAGCTGGCAAATTGACTTTATTTTTAATAATTCCTAAATGCATGTATATAGCCCCAACATTCCCCCCTAGTCCTCTCAGATTTACAGCCTTTATTCTCAGATTACTACTGCTATGCAGAAGCATTGAGTTCACGTAGGAGGGTTGGTGCAGTCTCTAGCTACACCCGGGCAGGAAGTGTGCAGAACTGCGAAGCTGCTGGCTCCCAAGCCAGCTGTCCACTGAACCACCTTGCCTTGAGCAGTTCATCTGCCTATGAGGAACTCTTACTCTTCAACTGCCTATGGGAAAAATCTTCCTGATATTGGTAGAGCTGAGGGGATATCTACATCTCATTTCTCAGGTTGTTTGTCAAACTCTTTTGTTAGAGTTTAAAGAGGACTAAAGGTTGCCTGGCATTTTAGATGTTTCTATCTGGCACGTCTAAAGAGCTCCACTTCCTAAGCTTGCCTTCCAAAGGTCACCTGCACAGCCTTGACTTTGCCATACTATACACGGTCTAGGTGTAGGGCTGTGTGGGAGGGAGTGCTGCTCTGTGTCTAACTCATAGTCCATCCCTCTCTGTGCTCAAGCATCCTGTCCAGCCAGAGAGCGAGCAAGCAGTACCTCATGTAGGCAGTGGACACTACCTCCCCACTCCTAGGAGAGTGGCCGAAGGTCAGCTGAGCAGATTTGATACCAGTGAGTTAGGCCACACTTTGTTGCCTCCCCTGCATCCAGCCCACCTCTAAGTGGATTCTACTTCAAATATGACTTTAAAAAACAAAACGAAGCTTTTACATTTCCGTTTAACCCTGTGAGTGGGGACCATGCTATGTTTATAAGGCGTGTGAGATGCTGTATGAAATAGACTGTAATATCCTTGGTGCTGTGTAATCCGTTATATAACATGATTGATTGAATGCTGTAATACAGCATGCAACATAGCACGCAAAATAAAATCAAATGTGACTTTACATATGTGTATCAGTAGTTTAAAAATATTTACTTGTTATTTTTACTCACGGGTATGTGTGTGTGCCTGCGTGAGTCAACGTGCACCACGTGTGCAGGTGCCCTCGGAGGCCAGAAAAGCACATCAGATCACACCAGAACTGGAGTTACAGGCGGCTGTGAGCCAGCATGTGAGCCACCATGCGGTTGATGGAACTTGAACTAGGATTTCCATCACTGAGCCGTCTCCCCAGCATTAATCCAGTTCTCGCCACCTGATTTTACTTGGGAGTTCTTGGTTCTGGTCTTCCTTACACGTAACTATTGTTAATGCTGTTTTTAAAATCTCATTAAATAACATCGTTACAGGACTTTCATATGTAGGTAAAGCTTTGCCAGGGAGAAGCCCCACCCCCACCCCCTGTGGTTGCATGCCACTTGGACTTCTGGGAGCAGCTTGGAGGGAGGTATATAAAAGGAACACTAACCATTAGAGTTGGCTGTTGGGAGTTAAGAGAGTTAAGAGTTACAGCAGAGTTAAAGCAGGGTTGCTTCAGGACAGGGAAAGAGAGAGCACAAAAGCTGATGATTGGAGAAGCAGGCAGTAACAAGGCTGATAGGGAAGCAGGTGGAAAAAAAGGCTCAGATAAAATGAAGTAACTGGGGTTTTAGAAAAGTTACAATTTAGATCTTCTCAGTAATTGCCGTGCTGGGCGAAGCTGAACCAGAGTGGGTTAGAGTTAGTTCAGCTCCCCAAACATAGACAGATTAAGACAACCAAAAAAGGCTGTAAAGATTTCTCTTTCCTTCCTATCCTTTCATTTCCTAACTAACCCTATGAGCTAACTGAGGTTTTAAAACTTTACAAGTTAGAAATCTAGCAGCTGGGAACAGAGGGGCGGAGTCAAGTAGCCGGTGAGAAAAGTAACAGCAGTTTTTGAGAGCCCAGACTCAAAAGGCAAAAACAGCCAAACCCACAACCCCCCCTTAGAAGAAAAACTGTTACATTTTAAATATTTAAATAATACATTTTAAAAACCTATTAATATGTGTATTAATATTAATATAAACCATTAATATGTGTATACTGTATGTGCAGATGTTTGGGAGTGTTTCCACACTGTATAGGAGCTGCCCATCCTCATCCAGGCTCTGTGCACTGCCTACCATGCTGACACATGCTGTGGATGCCACTGAGCTGACACTGTGTGGTGCCTGCAATTTTGTTCCTCTCACTTCAATCAGATATACGGAGCATTGACAGGAGACCCGAACACGTGTTTCTCCTGTAGATGTTGACAGAGTGCTGTTATTTCCTGAAGGAGAACAGTTCAATTTCCTGGCTAGCTGCTCAGCATCTCTTCCTGGGTGGGAGGACACCATCTCTGGGCTGCTCTGAGTGGGGCTTGAACCATAAGGATGTCTGATTGGGGAAGTGATTAAAACTGATCTGTCTACCCCAGACTTAACGTCACAATGATTACCCATCTCTGTGTCCATGAAGCCTATATTGCATGCCGGGTTAGTGATACAGAGATCTAATTAAAAGCTCCCAGTGCTTTTAACTCTATGTGGCCAAGTGAGATTGGTTGTGCAAAGCACACACGCTCTGAGTTTATCCGTGCATGTTAGTCAGTGGGCAGCACTGGGTGGTGCTTGATACTCTAGGAAGGGCATCAGTAACACATCTGCAGAGCCCAAAGCTCATTGCCTCTCTGTACATGTCTCCCAGGAGCACCGGCATAAGCCTGTGTGACCTTGCAGATTTCTGAGACACTGAGAGCATATCTCACCAAGCCTTGGGCTAGCTGAGGTAACCACCTTGAGTTGTTCTTGAGGGTTTTAGTCACAGGTTGGGAGCCATCTACATCCATCACAGCTAAGTCTAGGCTCCCCACTTCTCTCTCAACCTGATTACAGGTTGATGTGTTTTCACTTTAGTATTTTGAATTTTAAGAATATTTCATTAAAAAAAAAAACCTGAAAGCACATCAGAAATCCTCTATGCACTCAGGATGACACCCGTCAGGATATCTAGACGTCTGTCATCTCTCTAGCATTACAAACATGATGATATTTTCTTTGCTCTAGTACACTGCATTTTAAATGGCCATTTCTTATTTCCCTTTAGGGCTTTGACCGGCTGAATCCCATCTTCAGCGTTAGATTTAAACAACATTGCAAACAGAGGTACTCTAAGAAAGAGGTTTCTTTTTGCATATGAAGTAGATGCACAGGCTCTGTGGAGTTTCTGGAGCCATGATACGGGGTCAGGGGGGGCTTCGCTCTGGGCTTGGCAGACTGATTTCAATACAGTAAAATTCAAACACAAAGTTGGGAGCTCCTGGAGTGTGGACGTGAACCAGTGCTAGTGACAATGTGTTTCACAAAGATTGGAAACTTGGCTGTTGTGTGATGATACGTTTTAGGAGAGATTTGTGGAGACCTACTTTTCAAGTCAGGAGCCACGTCTGTGTCTGAGTTGATACCGTTTATTAAATAGGAAGCTAGTTTATTAAATAGGAAACAGTAATTTTTCAAGTGGCATCCATGTGTATTTCTAGGATGGCACACTCGTTTTTGAATAGGAGCTTGGCATCCCTGAAAGTCACAAGGGCCTTAGGATCAGCACTGACTCCATGTTCCAACCACAGAGCGGTCCTTCCTAGGGAAGTGCACTGTGTGGTCCATCTTCACTGCTTTGTCATATTCCAGCCGCATCCGAGCAGCTGTGTGTGAGGACCAAGCCTGTGGCTGGATTTGGGCTCCTCCACGCTCCGTGATCCTTAGTTTCAGAGTGCCAAGTGTGCACCACCAAGAATGATACACTTCATGCCAGCACAGCTTGTGTGTCCCTGCTCTTGAAGTTGAGAATGTGAGGGGTTTTGAATGTTCTACAGTGTAATTCTTTCCTAAAACTGCTCCGTATCTCTTCCAACTCTCAGCTACTAAATGTGAGCATTCCCCTACAGGCTCAGCATGGGACCTGGGACCCTGTACTCCCCTGAGGTCGTGATGCTGCTCAGGAGAAGCTCAGATGAGCAGCTGTGTGCTGTGTGGCTGAGGCAGTGATTGGGTTGGCTTACAGCTGTCACTTCCTAAGCACAGGCAAACACTGGGCCATGGACGAGCCTTCCCTTCCACTCCTCCTGGAGTTACTGAGAGCCTGCTGTGGGGCCGCAACCTTCCCTTGCACTGTGCTAGGGCCCTAAGCTGGGATTTTTGTGTGCATTCCTCTTTTGCTATGTGAGGCCCGGGAAGGAAGGGTTTCCAGTCTTCTGCCAATTGGCTTTCTTTTCAGATGTGAATCTTTATATCTCTCTCCAGTCTCTATTCTCCTTCAACAACCCCCCTCTGAGAGCTGTGGTCCTCAAGTCTTTCAGGGAACAGAAAGATGATAATCAGTCTTCTATAACCACTTCCATGATGATGAGGGGCAAAGTTCCTGCCTAAGTTTGACCATATGACTCTTCCTATTTCATGTATTGGTTGGAGAAAAGGCTTCAGACTTCCTGTCCCAAGTTCTAGAGGATACACATTTCATTTCATAGGATTAAAATACAAAGTATAACATTTTATGACAAGAATTGGAGAAGCCACACCCCTGTTCATTTCAATAGCTTGTTTCAGAGGTTTGATTCCCTGAATTAGGAAAAACCCTATTGATGGCGATGGTTCTATACTAAAAATGTGGCAGGATACAGAGGAGTATTGAAGATGCTTCCTCTCTGTTGACTCTCCTTTGCAGAATGCACACTGGTTAGAGTTTGACCTTTAGGGTCTCCATGGCCTCTCTGATGAAGAGGACAGGTGACTCATCAGAGCCATAATCCTAAGGATATTTGCAAAGTTTTCCAGACTTTTCCAAAGTTGTGTCCTAGGACAGAGAATATAACCAGGAACAAATGGTTAGAAAATAAAATAGAAAGTTAACTAGAAGCTAGGAGAGCATTCTTGAGAATGAGAGTGGGCTAGTGAGCAGGAAAAAGCATTCACTCAAAAGTCCTAGGCCACGAACCACATGCTCCCACTTTGTATATTGCTTTTCTCGAGTTCTCCGTGTGTTGTACAAAGTGCTAGAGGGAAAATGTTTATGGTTTTCTGGCAACTAGACTTTTGTCACATTGTTAATCTTTATGTGTCTCTTTGGTCCCTATACTCCTGCCACACTGGGGGTTGGGTGGCAAAGAATAGAAACAAACCAAAGACTTCTAAGCTAATTGGTTGAGGGGTTTGATAATTTGGTCAACATAGGAACCTCCACATAGTTTGTATGATGCTAGAGCCACGAAGTCTTTCAGGAAGGGCCAAGTGAGACAAACCAGAGGAGACACCTCCATGGAGAATTTGGCCATGGATAAGCAATTCAAAATTCTTCAAATAATGCTAATTTCATAGGCTTTTGTTGTAAGACTCCTATTGAGTCTGAGTGTCTGAGTCAGGACTGCTACCAGAAGTGTTCAACTCCTTGAACACCAGTTATCAGAGTTCTGCCTGGCTTTCCAGTGCCCTGCCTTTGATACTCACCAGACCACTGTCACAGCATCATCACCACTTCAAGACTTCTTACCTGCTTTGAGGAAACTACTCCAGCTGTAAGGACCATGGCAGCCATGGAGCCACTGGTGCCACCAACCTCTACTTCATGAGGTCTTGTCTCAGTCACAAGTTGCAGAATATGAAGAGAGGAAGGTGAAATAGATTTAATGCCCTTCAGAAACACAGAAGCAAGCCGGTCTTAGCTGGGAATGCCCATGCTGGAAAACCAGCACCAAGCCTTGAATGGCCCTGTGGTTTTCATGAGGTTCCTTAAAGGTAGCAGCTCCCTTCACTCTCTGCCTCTGTCTCTCTGTCTCTGTGTCTCTGTGTCTCTGTCTCTGTCTCTCTCTTTCTCTCTCTGTGCCCCCCTCCTTCCTTCCAGAGGTGAACTCACACAACATTACACAGTGTTACTTTCCAGAAGTAACCAGGGTGCCATGCCCCCAATGGCATTTTGTTTCCCTGGCTTTGTTAAATCTTTTAATTAAAGCATGTTAACAAATGCAAAGAAAAATAAATGGCACTGCTTGCAAGGAAATTAAATTGAGGAACTAAGCCCATTTATAATTATTGTATTTCAATTAGGCTGCAACAGGGCTGGGTGAGCAGGGAGATAAAAAGAAACAACACTGATGGTGGAGCTTCATAAATATTTGCAAAGTCCTGTTAGAAAGAGAATAGCATAAATAATGCCTTAAAATGCTCAGGTGTCCCCAGGCAGTGCCCTTTGTGTTAATCGCTAGCCAAAATAACAAGCCTTGTGAGCTTGCAGAAACATCAGCGAAGCTATGGGAGGCTGCCCAGTCAACAAAAGCTGGGGATTCCTGTGAAGAAAGATGTTAGAGCAATGTAGGATAAACTCTTAACTCATTATTTTAAAATTAAGATGCAATTAAACTTTTGAAAGACCGAGAATTAAATTTCAATGTCTTCTCTATGTCTTAATACCCAAATATGTGATTTTCCCCCAAAATAGGGAAACCTGTAAATCATCAGTGTGTCTTTAAACAATTTCTACACTTGATTTGGAAACACAGATGAAATGCTAACCTCATTTCTTATTCTGAAAAAAATCAAGGTAAGTCAGTGGTTTTTCTTTTAATGAAATTCTATATACGTTTCTATCCTGTTTCTATGAATGTAGAAGAGAAAATAGGGGCCGTGACTTCCTGTCTGGGTAAGCAGTCCTCTGCATGCCTAGGCTCACAAGGACAGATATGGGAGCCCATGTCCTCTGTCCCTAAGGACTGTAAGTCAGGCCTGGTGTGCACTCCGGCACCGCTGTCCCTATGCACTCAACATGGCTCCATGGCTCCATGGCTCCATGCTGGCTTCTGAAACACCGCAGCAGTTGCCAGGATAGCGTCCCACCCTTGGCAGATGAGGTGGGGAACAGAATTCAGACTTCTTCCATGTCTGCGGACTGTAGCTGTGCGATGATCACAGGTTTCTAGCACAGTCTCGGGTTTTGTTTGAGTTGTCTGGATGAAAGAATAGGAAGTAGCCTTGCATACATGATCCACATCCCACAGCGCACTGTCATTGGCTCCTCCATGAGACCAAAGGTCAGTACCTCAGAGCACTCACTACTACTGCCCAGGAAAGTTGCTGGTCTGCTGAATCCAGCAACAGAATTCAGGGACAGGGAAATTGGCCTTGAAATATTCTTTTAGGAAGAATTTAATTCTTTTTTTTTTTTTTTAGGAATGTCATACATGCATAAAATGTGTTTTTTATCACATTCAACCATTCCTCCCCTTCCATTCCTTCCTCATGCCCTCCACTATTCCATCCCAATTTCATGTGTTATTTTTTTAAATTCCTTTTAGTCTTCCCAGTGCGTACATGGGTGTAGAATCTCTTCTTAGAACATGTGTAACCACTCAGGGGCCAGGGTCTGAAGAAAACTCTTTCTCAGTAGGCATTAACTTGATAGTTCCTCAGCTAGGGGTAAGATTCTGAGACTCTTCCTCCTTCTCCACGCCTGGATTTTGTCTGGATCTTTTGCAGGTCTTGTGCATGCAGTCACAGACCCTGTGAGTTCCTGTGTGCAAAGCCCTAGTCGTGTCCAGAAAACGGTTTCACTGTAGTCATCGGCTGTCTCTGGAAACTTTCCGCACCATCTTATGTAATAGCCCCCTAACCTTGATGGAGAATGCGTGGTATAGATGTCCGGCTGAGGGGTGATCACCCTACAGTATCTTATTCTCTACACATTGACCCATTGTGAGTCTCCTTGTTAATCTCCCCCCACTGCAAAATAGAAGCTTCTCTGATGAGGACTGAGAGATGCACTAATATATAGGTAGAAAGATAAGTATATCTGGGGAAGTTTAACACTGTGTCCATTTAGCAAAATAATCATAAGCTTTCCTTTAGGGCCTATGGCCTAAGAAGCCATGTGTTCTTAGGGCCATTAACAGTGCTATGCACAAATTCTGTCTTATGGAGTGGGTTTTAAATAAATCAGAAAATGTTGGCTATTCCCATAATACTCATGCCACTATTGTACCAGTGGGCGTCTCTTTCCTGGAAGCTCATTATCGTAGGTCACAATAGAACCTACACAATAGGATTTCCAGTTGGGTACGATTGTTTATTACTTTCCCAGTGGCATGAATACCACCTTCTATCACTATCCAACCTATTTAGTAGGGTCAGAGCTTTCAGCCTGGTATCTTTCATATCACCACATACATATGTGGTGTCTTACCGTCACGTCCTGGAGGGTAGCCAAAAGCAACAACAACAACCATATCCTGTAATATCTGTGGGACCCCACTGACCAAAATCTCAAAGGAGATAACCCATTCCATGGCACTTGGGTTTTTATTCAATAGCCTATGGTTTCTAGAAGAAGGATTCTTTCCCACCCATTACCCACTAACTCCACTTAAAATCTTTTTATATGCATATATTTTAGGAAGCTTCTACAGTAGTGGGTTTCCGTAGAGATTTTGAAGATCATTAATGCTAGTTGTCCTTCTCCATACACCTTACTATACCCTGCCCTCCCAGCTTCTACCTCACCTGACCCAACTTGCACCATTATTCCCCATTCTACCTTCATATTACCAGAGTTCTGCCTCCCTTGCCTTGAAATCCCCAGATCATGACCCCTGACTAGTTTTCTAACATCTATAGGTACTCTAATTTAAACACACATAGATAAAGACACAAAGCCAGCATCTGCATGTAAGAGAAAACACACAACATTTATTTTTCTGAGTTTGGGTTACCTTGTTCAAAATGATTATTTCCAACTCCATCCATATTCAGTTTTCTTTACAGATGAATCAAATAAGACAAGGATACCCACTCTCTCCACTCATATTTAATATAGTGCTTGAAGTCATAGCTAGAGAAAAAATACAAGTGAGAAGATTAAGGAATATAAATAAGGAATGGTGAATCCAAAGTGTTCTTATTTGTGGATAATATGATTCTGTACACAAAAGACCCTAAGTATTCCACCAGAAAACTCCTATATCTGAAAAACATATTCAGCATTTTAGTAGACTGAAAAATAAGCACACAGAAACCAGTAGCCTTTCTATGTACAAACAACAAACACACAGAGAAAAAACAGGGAATAATCCCATTCACAGTCATCTTCAAGAATAGCCTGGAATAAATCTAACAAAGGAAGTGAAAGACTTGTCCAGTGAAAACTTTGGTTTTCCCAGCACCATTTGTTGGGGGTACTGTCTTTCATCCTAAGTGTATTTTGGGCCTCTTTGTCAAAAAAATCAGGTGGCATCACATTAAGACATGGAAAAAAGGAATTGAAAAAAGATATCGGAAGATGGAAAGACCTCCCATGTTCATGGATTTGAAGGATCAATACTGTGGAATGTTCTTTCGAAGAGCATTCTAAAGATTCAACACAATCCCCATCAAAATTTTAACAGAATTCTCTACAGATATTAAAATAACTTTCTTACATTTCATATAAAAACCACAAAAGACCTAGGAGAGGATAGCCAACATAATCCTGAGTAATAAAGAAACTACTGAAGGAATCGTCATTCCTGATTTCAAGTTATACTACAGAGCTATGTGGTATTAACATTTAATAGAGACACATGGATCAGAGACATACACTTGAGGACTCAAATGCAAGCCCATGAGCCTATGGCCATCTGATTTTTTTGACAAAGAAGCCCAAAATACACTTAAGAGGAAAGACAGTACCCTCAACAAATGGTTCTGGGAAAACCAAATAGCTACGTATAGAAGAATTAAGTTGATCCTTGTCTCTCACTCTGCACAAAAGTCATAATAATAACCAAGTAATAACCAAGGATTTCAACCTAGACCTGATACTGTGAATCTGTTAGAGGAGACAGCAGAAAGTACATTGAAGGTACAGGGGTAACTTTCTGAATGAGACCCCAGTAATATAGACATGAAGTCCTCATTGACAAATGAGTCCTCATGAAACTAAAAACTTCTGTACAGAAAAAGATTCCATCACTCGAGTAAACAGGCAACCTATAGAATGGGAAAAAGTCCTTACCAGCTATCCATGTGACAGAGGGTTAGTGTCTAAAATATACAAAGAACTAAAAAAAGAGACAAAATAAACAGTTCAATTTTCATGTTTTTAAAGTAGCCATTGTATATCAGTTGGAAATACACACACACACACACACACACACACACACACACACACACACACACTTACATGCACATCCTTACTCTGAAAAACACAAAATTGGAGCATATTTCTCCTCCCTCCTCATCAGCATCTGGGGGTCACTTTGATAAACAGGCGAGAGAGCGCACTGCTGACCCCTTCAGGTTATTTTCAAGGGTCTGGCCTGTGGAAGAGGAGGGGACTCTGAGGGTTGAATAGATTCACTCCAGAGTATGTGACTTCTTCTTTTAAAAAAAATGTATTTCCACTCTCTTTCCCTTCCTTCCTTCCCTTTGAGATAAAATCCCACTTG
The DNA here is from genome assembly GCA_026225945.1 of Cricetomys ansorgei. NCBI lineage: Eukaryota > Metazoa > Chordata > Mammalia > Rodentia > Nesomyidae > Cricetomys > Cricetomys ansorgei. Next base: position 4,374,889 of record JAMJFZ010000239.1, on the reverse strand, counting down.
TAGTCCGCACTGCTTCTGCCTCCCCAGTACAGGCTGTAGGTCTGTGTCTCCACGCCCCTCTAACATCTCCCTCACACCATATCCAGCCCTCTATTGCATAGTAACACCCAACTTCCCTGTGGCCTGGCTAGACCACACCCTCCAAGGAGTTTGCCTCAGACCTGATGCCGGGGGTAACACAGAGTCAGGTTTGGGGTGCTGGTGCTCTGTGGTCTCTTCCTGGAAAGACTTGGGGTTCAGGACTGTGGGAAGCCCCAGTCAGGCATTGCTGAGCTCAAACACAAGGAGGGAGAAAGGGGTGTCACTCTGGGTTCCAGGCCTGGCCACTTGCTGAGTGAGGGCTCTGAAATGCTTTCTGATTTAATTCCTTTGCTCTCTCACTTCTGGAACAGTAAATATGTTTTCATGTGGAATCTGAACATTTCATTCAGGTTAGGTTAATAGTTTTCTTCTAGCATACAGCGTGCAAGTTTAGTTCCTGTTCAGCTCTTTGTAGAGAGAAATCCCAGTGTGAGTGTGCATGTATATGCCTGCACCTGTGTGCATGCACGACCCTGCCTCTGTTAGGAAAGGCAACTGTTCTCTCAGAGGACTTGTGACATTCAAAGGACGCCCTGCCTTGCCATGGTATGAAGCCAGGCACAGTGGGAAAGGTTCTGGACAGGAGGGTACCATTGGCTAGAAGGGGTATCCACACCTGGCCCTGTGCTAGGCCTGCCCTGGAGCCGATTCGGGCCTCCACCCTTGTCAAAGCTGCACGGTTGCTCCACAATTGCTTTAGCCCGAAGCGCTTGACATTCACCCCCGGCAGATAATCGAGGAATAACATTTGCGTTACAGTTTAACACGACCTCGGCCTCTGCAGCTCTTTTTAGATTAGCTGCTGGAAGAAAAAAAGAGCAGCCAAGAAAGAAAGAAAAATGGTCACTGACACCTTGCTGAGGCAGGAGGTGGGAGACTGGTCGCTTATTACTGCAGGGCACCTCTGCATCACCAGGAGCTGCGCTGCCCTTTTCCGCTGTGGGTGAGCGACTATTAAGGCGAAGGTATTAAAAGGAGGGCCAAGCAGTGTGCCAGGAGAGCAGGTCAAGCTGGAAGCAGAGGTTAATGGACTGACTATTACCTGTATATGAAGCTCAGTGTGGCCAATACCCAGGAGGATTCAGCTTTTGCTCTTCCACCGTGAAGCTAAATGAAGGGGTCATTTAGCTCCGAGTTGAATGGTGAGCTGACCTGTTAATTCTCATGAAAATGTGTAAGGAAATTGTAGTGCCCTCTAACACAAGAATTGTGTTAGGGAGCAAGGATTCTGCGTTCTCTCCACCAGCAGACCCACCCCCAACAGCTCCAGGTCCACAATGGGCTAGACGGTCACCAGCAAGCCTTTGGGTCAATGCAATGGCCTATTTTAAAGAGAGAAACAAGTGGTCTTCAGCGCTGGAGGCAGTCCTTATAATTCCCCACATGAGAACTCTGTCCTGAGAAGGGCCTATGGTTTGTTCTTCCCCATAGCTAGGACCAGGAAGTGTTGGTTGTGAGCGACACCAGCCCTGGGAGAGGCGCATTGCTGCATCCAAAGACTGCTGCCAGCCAGGCTGTCGGATCACTCAGGAGTCCCAGGTGAGTCCACACCCAACGCACAGCCTGAACTCGCTCTTCCCAGGCAATTGTCTGCTTTCCACCCAGGGAGGGAAAAGCAGAATTCTTTAGTGTCATTCATGGAACAGGAATTCAGGCTGGCAATGTATGCACACTGGAACAGAATGCTTCTTTCTGGCCATTTCAACAATTATGACATTGAGCTCTAGTGTGGAGCCTAGAATTTCTTTCATGTCATGAACTCAAGCCGCAGACCTGAAAACTCACAGGGTAATTCACAGACTGGCTGGACTTGTAGCTGGACTAAAGCCAAACCCTTCATGGACAGACTGTGATGTGGAAATGCCACCCAGGCTTGGGGAGTCTGAACTCTGCTACTGGACGGTGGCAGCTGACACAAAATGTTTTTAAATGCCACATGTCTTGTGCCTGGGCTCTCTCCTCAACCATGCGCCTGCAGGCGCATCTTTAGCCTCCCTTATGTTTATTTATTTACTTTATTGTTATTTATTATTATCTTTATTTATTTACTCTTGCTTCACGGCCGTGCTACAAGGGCACGCAGGAGCCGCACTCAGGATACTGGCCAGGCACAGGAGCTGGGGAGTCACACCCAGGGTTTGGCATAATGTAGATTCTTCTGGGGCGTGTAGCATGGTCAGTGTGACTATTGCTTCATTTGAAGATGGAGGTCGAATGAAAGCTTCATGTTTTAAAAAATGAAATATAATCCGAGGCTTTGAACCAGCCCAAGATCATATCCTTTACAGCTAAGAAGGTGAAGGAAAGAAAGAGTGAAATGCTGGGGGGAAGGGACACCGGAGGTTTGCTTTCAAGGTATTGATTTTCAGTCACGTCTTTGAGACGTGCCTACGTACTGAGACGTCACTCTGTGATGGAGCTCTGGAAGCAGGGCATAGCCCGGTCACTTCAGACTGCCAAGGCCCTTCCCTCTAAAGCTCTGCCAATGCCGCTGACTTGATTATGGTGGTGTAGCTGTGCACAGTAGCCGTGGTGACCGAGGTTCCCACAGCGTGATGGTGTTGAGGAAGGTGCTGTAGCCCAGCCAGAGCGCCCCACTCCCCGGTGCACAAAGGGAAAGAAGGCATCTGTACATCCCACGCGGCTCCCTCTCTGGGAAGCACGGCCTGCTCTGACCCCAGCCAACTGCTTCTTGCTATTCAATTAAGAGGGAAAAGATTTCACTGAGAAGAGCTAGGAGCTTCCTTCGTAATTTTCGCTGACCACTCCAATTATGGACATAATTGCAAGTATATTTCAAAAGCACAGGAGTCCGAAGACACTCAGTTACAAATAACTCGAGAGTCAACTGAATGTGAACTGCTCAGGAAGACATTTAAGGGGGCAATACCACAGTGACACACATTAACATGTACAATTAGTTTGTGTTAGTACAAGGGGGAGGTGCTGAAACAACACGGCAGCAGTGTTAAAAAATGAGGAGAGTGTCCATCATTTACCCCCCTCCAATCTCAGGGTGTGACCAGCCTGCTGGTTCCCACTGTGGGTACACACACACACACACACACACACACACACACAGAGAGAGAGAGAGAGAGAGAGAGAGAGAGGGAGGGAGGGAGGGAGAGAGACTGCTTCCTGCTGTGCAGGAAGGTCTAGAGTCACTTTTTAAAGTGTGTCCTGTAACACAAAGCTTCCCAGGTCTTACCACACAAAGACACAGCCATAGTAGCCAGGCAAAGGCGAATATGAAAATGGTTTGCTTAGTTTTTAGTTCGACAACCCTCGGGGGCTGTATCTCTCTGTATACATTTATTTCAGGGTACTTAAAAGCTGACTTCTATAAGATTACCATGGCAGTGATTACTTTTGCTGAGAAATGTGTCCTTTATCCCTCTCATTCATCCACTGCTGCGATATTTCTGTTTGTCACCACGCCACAGCCTCTGATAAATGACTGAAGGCTGACTGCTACACTTTATTAAAAAGTAATAACAATTTTTGTACGCACCCTTCACATTGTAAGGGGGGGACCATGAATCAAAGGACACTGCCTGTCTGGGCCTGATAAATGGGCCGTTTACCAGCCGAGGAGTTATTTAGCGCTGGCTATTAATTTAAATCACATTTATCTTCTCTGAGTGGGGGAGGCGGCTGTGATAGGGCTGCGAATGGCCAGCGGTGCGGCTAAGTGCACATTATTTATTACCGGGGCCTCTGCAGGGCTGCACAATATGTTTAAAAAAGAGAAAGAAAGAAAAGAAGAAAAAAAAAACCAGTGCCAATTACAGTGGTTAATCTCGCCAGGGCAATAACAAATTTCTTCTCAATACAAGACAATTTTTATTCTTAGCCTTTCCTCCTCCTCCTCACGGACTTTGCTTATAATTCTCCATCATTAAACTCAATTTTCTCCCGGGGTGGCTGCTCCTAGGAACTGCTCGCTTCTCTCCCTCACCTTTGTCTAGAGAGCTGCAATATTTTAATGTACTTTTTCCGCAATCAAGAGTGTTCCTTTGAGCTCTTAATGAATATTTGTGGATAACACAAGAGATGGTAGATATTACACAACAGATCAGCCATATTTTATTAGATATCCTCTCATTAATAATAATGCTTTTGCATAGCTTTTCAACTCACCTAGTTCTTAATAGGAGGAAGCGGAATTGGAAATAGATGATCATTAGCTGTTTTTGGCCAATTAACTTCAGTTTGATCGATCTAACATGGAAGATTAAACTATTTCTAATAAAACAGGTCTTAGGCAAATATTAACTTCAAGCAGGAAAATTCTACTTGCTGTCGCAGAGCCTGAAACACAGCTGTGCCTCTCCCGAGGAGTGAGGCTCCCAGCCACATGTGTTCTGCATCCACTGGGCTTGAGCATTCCCTGATAGTCTAAGTCCACAGGGAATGACGTGGCTACCTCAGGCCCTGGCCAGTATCCCCCAATCACAGGTTCACATGGCCTAGCTGCTGCAGTGTCTTGGTCTGCTCTCTTCCGACAGCACAGAAGTGTGTGATAATCAGAATCAAAGTTCAGTGAGTCCCTTGATCAGGACCTCCTTGGTAGTGGGGGCTGCACCCATTGACACACAGCCCTGTGCGAGTGGGACAATTTTAAATTAATGACTAGACATAACATCCTAGCTATTTTGGTAGTTGAAACTGCTCAGGATGGAGGCAGGCACGCACAGTGGGAAATCAAAGTGAGAGATATAGGGACTCTGGCATGGGTGATAATCATACATGGGTTTGTTGGCTTTTCTTGGTATATTTTAGTGATTGGTAGCTGGTCAGGCTGTGTGCTTAATTACACACACAAGCTGACAGTCAGACACTTTTTAAGTGAAATCCCCTTTAAATGTTTGGTCCCACTGAGTTTCTAACTTGTATCTCAGGTATAGGAAGCCCTCCTTCAGAGAAGTATGGCCTGTTCTTGAGGTGACAAAAGACCTATGACTGTTCTTGGCTGCAGCTACCCATCCAGAAGTGTCTTGACTTCTGCCTTTCCCCAGACCCAGGTCCTCTGAGATCAGGTCTTTACCCATTTGGGTTCCTCTCCCCAAGGTGAAGTCCCCACAGCTGCTCTGTATTTATATAGCTGCCCTGTTCTCATGGCTTATATCTTATTAGTGGCTGTGAAGATCAAGCCATTTACCTAACCTGATTTAACTGGTCTGAAGTCATAATAAAATCCAGTACTAGAGTAGCAAAAACAGAAACAAATTCAATAAATAATAAATGCACAGAAAAATCTGCTATCCGGATCACGTTCAATAAAATAAAGTATTGTTACTCCTCAAAAATACTATGCTAACACTATAATTAGAACGTGTTAATTTGTATAGTTTTAAGAAATGATTCTCATGAAGTAATAGAAATATTACAGGTATACAACAGCTTGGATTTTAGATACCCTCGAAAAGCCTAGCTGTGAAGGCTCCTGGCCTGACTATTGTGGGAAAGGTGTGGGTTTCTTGACAGATGGAGCCTAGCACAGTCTTAGGTCACAGTGGGTGTAGTTTAAAAAGAGCAGTAGACTCCGGTACTGCCTTTTCCCTCCCTGCTGGCCTGGCCCTGAAATGAATGGCTTGCCCTGACCATGCCCTCCATGAGTGCTGTCTTCACTGGCAATGGGCATTGAGGTTGGCCAACCATGGAGATGGAGTGACACTTCTAACTTGTGAGCCAAAGCAAACTTTCCCTCTTTTAAAGTTAGACAAGGAATCTGTCTGTCACAGAATGAGCTTCTTTCTCTTATATAGACAGTGATGTGGCTCCCCAAGGTGGGAGAGGAAACTGGCAAGTCTCAAGCAGAGCAAGACTCAGGCTGTGTGTTATTTTAATAAAGTAACAATAATGTTAAAACTGTTGAAAAAGCTCCTTTGCTTTCCAGGAGTGTGAACACAAAGAGGACTCAAAAACCCATCCCCGCTTCCCAGATGCTTCTGAAATTATCTTCCAAAACTACTGAGTGTAGTGGCTTAATAGAGAGAATCCGATGTGTCCAAACCTTTAAAATAAGGCAAACGAGAGGAGGAAATAGCTTAAATTTAATCTTCCTTAATAGCTCCCAATACTGATGATTCCCACACAAGTTTAACCATCTCTTGAGTTCTGTAGCCTTGGGCCTGTGTAGGGTTTCAGAAGAGGGGAGACAGGTGAACATAAAATGCCATGTTGTGCCAAGAGAAAAAGTGAGGAGATGGCCATGGTGGCGGGAAAGGCAGGGGAATCACCTGTGTTTAGATAGCACCAAGCCTAGTGTCAACAGAGAGGCTTCCTCTGGCATCTGATGGGAGTAGATGCAAGATTTGTGCCTAATCTTATTGTACCTTGCTATGCTGAGTTCAGCTGGTATCCCTGAGAGGACTGTTCTTTTCTGAAGGGAAATGAAGGCGTGGATCTACAGGGATGGAGAGGAGGGGTGGAGGGGAAGCGTAGGGGGGAGGGGTAGAGGGAGGGCAAACGCCCTCCCATGTATTGTATGAGATAGATAGATAGATAAATAAATAAATAAATAAGTAAATAAATAAATAAATAAATAATAAATAATAAATAAATAAATAAAATAAATAGCTAGCACACGGGAAGAATAAGGTAGATTGGAGAAATACAAGACGTCCTTACGCAGTGACATGAACATGGGGTTCTGTTGCCAAGCTGTGTGGGCTGTTGGCATATCACGTCTGCTCTAGAGAAGAGTGAGTCCCCAGCCTGCTTTCCTAAGACCCAAAAGGAAGCCCTCAGAAGAAAACACTGCTTTCTTGGGAACAAGTGAGGCCTGTCAACCAATTCTGCCGCTTGCTACGTGGATGATTCAAACAGATTGCTTCCTTTTCCTCATCAGAGGATGAACAAAGTAAGAGTTCTTACACAAGGAATGCATAGGAATTATATAGCACTTGCACACAGTGGGGCTTCAGTGGAATGAAGATTTTTCTACCGCCGTGGTTATTTTCACTGCAACCATTATCAACGCCATCACTGCTACTGCTGCACCGTTGCCATCGCCAGTACCACCTCCACCACTATGACCATCAGCACAAATATCACGGCCACCACCGTGATCATCATCACCGTAGCCGTCATCATGACGTCATCATATCCTGACCAGCGTCATTGCTACTTAGCCTTCATGTCAGCTTGACACAAGCTAGAGATCTGAAAGGAGGGAATTTCAATTGAGGAAATGCCTCCGTGAGAATGGGCTATTGACGAAGCTGTAGAGCATTTTCCTACTTAGATTGGTGGGAGGGTCGAGCCCATGTTGGGTGGGTCCCCTGCTGGGATGATACAACTGGATTCTATGTAAGAAAGCCAATACAAGGAAGCCAGTAAGCAGTGCTCCCCCATGGCCTCTGCAACAGCTCTATCCTCCAGGTTCCTGCCCTGCTTGAGTTCCTGACCTGACTTCTTTCCATGATGAACAGTGCTGTGGAAGTATAGGCCCAATAAACCCTTTCCTCCCCAACTTGCTTTTGGTCATGGTGTTTCATCAGTTTAGTAATGAAAATTTCCTGAGTCCTTCAACCTATCTTAGTAAAACAGTGTCTATTTTCCTTTAATACATCTTAGTTTATTTCTCTGTGGTAGGATAAGAAAAGGCTAAATAAATCACCTTCTGGTTACTTGACTAGGACTCACATTGAAGCATATATAAACAGAAAACATGCAGGTCAGCAAAAAAGGCCAGACACAAAAGAACCAGATGAGACAGCTAGAGCAAGTGGGCTTTGGGAGGGAAGGGAGCTTATTGTTTAAGAGGCAGGATGTTTGGGTTTTGGATAATCAAAAAGATCTGGAGCTAGACAGTGGCCCTGGTTATACAGCATCTTGAAAACATTTGATGCCGCTGACATGTATACCCAAGACTAAAATGTAATTTACTATACTGTGTAGTTTGCTACTATCAGAGCACATGGGAAATTGGACAGATTCAGTCTCAGTAAGCATGGGTCAAGAACAACTACTGTTGTTGTGTGTAATGCACATACAGAGGCATGCTCAGGGTGTGGGGATGGCTGGAGGTAGCCCTGCTTGGTCCCTGCAGCCCTCTACCACTCCAGAAGGTGCTTCATTATTTATTAGCAAAAGCAATCTAGCAGGCAGTGTGCCTGAATCCAATATGGAAAGGTCACCTGCCAACACCCTAGCCAAAGGGTGTTAAAGCAAACACAAACACACCTTTTTAATTTCAGCTGAATTGATTAGAGAACAATTGGAGGGTCTCACAGGTCAAAAGGCTCAAGCCAGCAGGTCATCTGGAAGAAAGGAACCCAGGGCAGTAGTCATAGTGTTGCTGGGCTGAGCCTGGGGCGCATAGCTATTCTGATCCCAAATCCTTGTCTTTACAAATGAAGGGATTCCCATGGCAAACCCAGGGCTTTGCTTGAGCCACACACAGGGCTACAGTTCACTTTAGTCAGCATAGGTTAGAAATTAAGCTGTCTGAAGTCGAATACACAAAGGCTCTCAAGTATTTTGAAAGCAAGAACTATTTTGTGTCTAAGCACTCTCTCAGCCCAGCTGTCCTCCACACCCAGCTTGGAAGCCATGTCATTTTCAGGACCTTGGGCAGGTCTGCACTCTTTCCTCTAAGTTGGTACGTGTTAGGGGAGGAGCCCAGGGTCCTGCTAAGCTGCTTGGAGTGATGCTGTAACCATAGAGCATAGTGTACCTTTTTCCTCTCCAGGTTGGTTTTGGTTGTGTTTTATCACAGCAACAGAAAGCAAACTAGAACACATGTTAAGGAGTGATGATAGGAAAATATGCAAGTACGAACAGCTTTTTTTCTGTTATTAGACTGTTAACATTTCTGTAAAGTAGAAAACCCCAAGCACAGTAAAGAACACTGCAACTCATAGCATAATCTGCAATCTACAGAGGCATTGCAGGCAGTGCTCACTTGTGTTGGCGAAGTTTATTTCCAGTTATGCCTATGTACCTTTAAAACAACTGTTTTGTACATGGTTGGAGGAAGAGTTGCCTAAGCCTTGGCAGTTTGTATTATCAGCGAAGTTGCTGTGAAGGAATTCTTGTAGTCTCTCTCCCGCAGTCTCAGGCAACAGTGAGAGAGCACTTCCCTTGGGTCTTGAGTTCCCCCACCATAAAAATCACATAACTCTGTCACTAAAGGATTGTGGGATGAGACCAAGATACAGGTTTCTTCACTATGCAAATAGGTTTTTGGATGAGAGAGCAGAGTTTTTGTAACACCCGAAGAGCTTCTGTATCAAAACACAAAATGAAACAACAAAACAAAGCAAACACACTTGAGATCAGAACCATCAGGGTTCCCCAGTCCGGTGTGCCATGACAGACAGCTTCTTCTGAGTCTGGAAGTGTTGCGTCAATGAAAGTGTCCCCTTGGTTTCTTTGTGGACACACTGGCTAATGGCTACACATTGGTATTGTATGCTGTGATGGAGTGGTCAGCGTAGTTCAGCAAGTGCACATGCTGTGTGCTCAGAACCAAGCCGTCAGTAGGTCATGTGGTGTAGCATGCCATGCCCACTGGACAGCTACCGTGGTAAGGAGAACATGTGTGCACGCATGCACTCATACATGCATACGCACATACAGAGAGAGACAGACAGAGACAGACAGAGACGGAAAGAGGGGGAGAGAGACAGAGAGACAGAGCGAGACAAAGAGAGAAGGAAACAGAGAAAGGAGCTGTAATGTCAGGAACAGATGGTGCCCTCCTCATTTTTTTAAACTTTATTCCTGGCATTATCAGCATGAGTTGTCTCTGGTCCATGTTGATTTGGGAGCCTCTACTTCTATAAGGCTGCCTCTTGCCTTCTGGTCTTTCTTCCCATATTCAAACAAGGGGTTGTTCCCTCTGTGTGTGAGACCCTGCAGCTGAGACAGCATGGGAGAAGTGAAATTCAAAAACCTGGTCACTGGGTTTCATACTTTTCCCTGTCAATTAAACACCACAAATCTTCTTACTACAGTCATAAAAATCATTGTGTGGATTAGACATTTAAAACATTATAGAAAAGTACTAATAACAAGATGCAAACTATTTGTGACCCTACAGCTAACTGGTGGTACATGTAAGATGATGTCTGTTTGAAAGTCAGTATATTCTGCTTCCTCTGGGAACCCTCCTGAAAATCATATGTAGGGGAGCAGTGACTCCATGCACAGCCCTGCACTGAGCCCTTGCTTCCGAGAAGTGTCCAATCTAGCTACTAAACTGAGAAGTACTTTTTAAAACTGTAAAAACAGAACATTGTCTGTGGTACCAGAATACTGACAGTAATGGATGATTCAACAACAATAAACTTGGCAGGTAACCATTTCTACATAGGAGGTGACAGCAGAAGGAGGGGAAGGTGGAAAGGAGGAAGGAGGGAGACAGAGGAGGAGGTTTGGGATAGAGGGGGATGGGGAGGGATAAAGTAACGGAGAGGGAGGTGCAAAGAAGGAGGGGAAAGGAGGTGGGAACAGAGAGAGGGAGCAAGGATGGGATGCAGCTGCGTCTGTGTGTCTGCCATTCCTTCATTCCCTTGCCGTGCAGTCAGCTTTCTGGGATCCACGCTCTGTAGGACACAGCATCGGGCCCTTGTGTACTCTCTGCATTCCAGTTCTCCAAGCAGAGGGAATGACATCGACTGACAGGCCAGTAGTAGGCTGGCCAGGGAAATATGAGGGGACCCGGGATGGGACAAAGCCAAGGACGTGAGTCATGCAAGCTGGAAAGTACATTTATGCGTAGATGAGGGATGAGAAGGCTGAGACGGGAGGAATATCCTGAACACAAAGGGAAGTCCTAGACAGGGATGGTGTCAGAACTCAAAAGGCGCCTCCTTCCTCAGGAAGGACAGGCGCCTCCATGCCATCGACTGAAGAATCATGTTCAGCAGAGAACCCGGGGTGACACCCTCATAGTGCTGGGTATCGCCGGGGAGACCTTGCCTGTCTGAGCAAAGAACATGCTGGAGCCGCTGGAAGCTATTCCCAGGGCGTGAGCCAGCTGGTCACATTGTATCTGGTCAGGATGCTGGTGATTACCTTGCCTTGCCCTTTATATCCAGTTCAGAACCGCAGCCCACGGGACGGTACTGCCACATTCAGGATGAGTCTTCCCTCTTCAGTTAAACATTTCTGGAAACATTGTCACGGACATATCTGAAGGTGTGTCTCCTTGAGTATTCTGCATCCAATCAAATTGGCAATGAACACAAACCATCATAGACCTCAAAGAGGACCGCTGATAATACAGATCTTGGTGTCTGTAAAACCTGGCTCAAGGTCAGGGCACCGTGGACATGACTGACTCAAAGCTGAGAACCCAGGCTATCATAGATTCAACTTGAACCAAAAGGAAGTTAATGTACTATGTTGTGTAGACATGAGGCAGACAGTAGTCAACAGAACTGAGTGCACTATCAGAGCTGCCCAGGGGTGAGGGCTTCATGCAAAAACTAAAGATATGCACGATTATTTGATGACCAGCACATGCGCATTTAGATAGCTATTCTAAAGGAGTGTGTTGAGGGGAGCTGCAGAATTTTAAAGAAACGAATGAAAAGAGAACACGTTAACATCTTAATAAACAGCTTGAATTTATAATTTAACTCAACTTATTTTTTGCATGCATATAAGTATGGAGAAGCACATCCCAGTGTGTGTGTGCTCATATGCATCTGTGCCCACATGCCTGCGAAGGCCAGACGTGGCTGTTGGATGCCTTCCTCTCCACAATCCACTGATTCAGCTAGCTAGTCACACCCACCCAGCTTGTGCTGAGGACCCAGCTTCTACATGGGTCTGAGAATGTGATCTTCAACCTCACACTTGTATACCAAGTGCTTTCTCTACTGAGCCGTCTCCCAAGCTCCAGTCTAACAGTCTTAACAACTATTTGAAAATTAAATAGTATCAGCTCCCTATTTTCTGGTGAGAAAACCAAAGCTTCCGAAGGGTTATGAAGTTCTCACGTTGATGTAAATCAAGGTTGGCCACTTCCGACCAACTCGGGTTTTGATTGGCTGCCCAGAGAGGACACAGAATCTTTGGGAGCCCCCCACCTCTGCTTCCCCAGTGTGAATTCCATAATGGAAAGGAAACCCAAAAGTGAAGTTGGTGAGGGATGAGGCTCGCCTGGCCATATTAAATGTTCCACACACAGCACGGAGCAGGACTCATTGGATTCAATTGTATCTTGTGGGCCCTCAAGGAAGGAAGATATGAATTCCTTCTAACTTCTCTAATAATCAAAATTACTTCTGAACAGAAACTTACCCAAAAAGCTCAATAAAGCAAAATTGAAGCCCCAATAACATAGTCTAGTTGCAGGAGTGTGGTGGGCTTGTGTAACTGAAGATTTCCTAAAGTCCTTAGTGCCGTGGCTTTAAGTGCATAGTGCTCTTGGATCATATGGATTCCCACAATTCCACTCTTCATGTAAGCTCAACATAGCAGACTCTAGAGGTCACCCAGATTGACTTAAGTGTGGAAAAGACTTTTCTAGGCTGCAGGGATTCAGACAGGTAGCCCTTCCTCAGGGACCTTCTCAGAGTTCTCTCTACTGTAGAGAATAGACAATCCATGCCATAGCAGCCAGGGACAATAGTACTCAAGCTCCAACTTGAGAAAAGTCAAGGAGCCAACCCACCTCAGAGCTATCCAGGGTCGCATGGCCTTCCTCTGCCCAGCCCCATGCTTCTCCACTTTCTCATGAATGCACTTCAGGAATACTACCTGGAAGACAGCCTACACCCTCACCTCTGCTCCCACATGGAAGTCAGGGATGTCTTCCTGTAGGAGAAAGGACCATGGTAGACCATATCTCCTTCTTCATTCATCCTCTTCCTGTGCCATAGTTACTTCAAAGCATGCTTGGCCGTGTGATGTCTGTCATTCTCCCTGTGAAGGTTAACTTCTTGAGCCAGAATTGGCTTGTTTGGGATCATTTTTTGGTGACTGTTCACCTTCAATCAGCTTAAAAATTAAAACTCTACAAGTGTATCATGCATACAAAAGTTGTTTGCAAACCCTGAAACTGTGAATCCGGGACAGCAATGAGCTCCACCTACAGCAGTCACCATTTAGGGGGTGAGAGGAGGGTGTGGGTTGGCCTGTTCTCTAATTAGCTGTGACACATTAATAGCTCTTAAGACTTTCAGTTGTCCTTAACTGGCTTCAACTCTGCAATGTGCTGACTAGCCAGAGTTTCATCCATGATCCCACCTGGAAAGTCAGGGTGACTCAGGTTTGCATAGGGTGGTTGTCTTAGGGGCACAGGTGACTGTGGCTTGTTTTACATTAGGCTTTCTGACTCCTCTAAAACTAATGGGAAGTCCGTAATAAGAGCCCCACAAATGTGAGAACTCAGCTTACTGAATCAGGCCCATGCCCAAGTGGGCTTTGTTGCATCTGGATGTTTCTCAACTCTGAAACACCACCGACAGCTACCATGACAAGATAAGCAAATAGAGTTAAGTCTCTGGGTACTGCAACCCCCGTGGCTCCTGTATCTACTCTGTGATGTCCCTGCGGCATGCTGGGATTTCTCCCAACCCTTCTTCTTGGCCATTTTTTTGATAACCTTCTGGCTGGTTTGTTTCCTAATAAAATGCCAGTAGAATCACGTGACGAACCCCTGTCTCTAACCCCCAAATTTAGTCGCATGTCAAGATCATTAAAAGAAGTAGAAACATCATTAAACCTTATCCATGTGACTATCCCTGACCCCAAAGACTCAAGCTCCCTTCCTGGAAATGATCTCAATGCAGCTGGTGTGTGTGTGTGTGTGCCCGTGTGTTTTAGCTCTTTAACTTTCGCTGTAGACCTGTTGTTACCTGCGAACGATGCAGTACCCTTACACATGTCCTGACCCTTTTTTGGTAACATGGCATCATGATGTCCGTGCCTTTCTATAGCTGGCTTTGAAGTTGGTACGTGGTAAATTTGGACTAGGCAACAGATGTTTAAGGCTTTGTGGACCGGCATTCAGCTGTACCCATGTAATATAGAAGGAGTCACTGGTAATACAGAAGCCACAGGCTTGGGGGTACTCCAATTCATCTTTATTGACAAAAAGAGACAGGAGGCCAGATTGGGTTGGTAGCTGTAGTTTGCAGGTCCCCACAGTGTGCGACGCCTGCTGCTCCTTGCCCCAGCTGTGCCGCTGAGTGTACATTGCCCAGTTTGTTTAGCCACTCTCGTGCGGTCAGCTATTTGCAATGTCTGGAATTTATCTCAAACATTGTTAAAATAGCATTCTTGAGGTACGTACCTAGAAATAGGCTCATAGAGATAGTCCCAGTTTCACAGACGTGTTTCTCTGCAGGTCACGGGTTCTGCAGTCAACATTCTTTAGTGAGACTGCAGACCAACTGAGGAACAAGTCCGATGTCTCCGCTTTCATTCACGGGAGTCATCCCCACGCCCTCTGTAAACTGTGTTCCTCACTCCTTTGCTTTGTCTTCAGTTGTTTTTCTTTTTCCATGTTTGTCGAATGAGGTTACACACAGGAACGCATGCACAGAATCCTCAGATTCAATTGTTAACCTGCACCTTTGTAATATTTTTTGCTATAGTATTTCATCTTAAAGATTTAGTTTTGACTTTTATGTGCACGAACGTTTTGTCTGCAGGTATGTATGTGTACCATGTGCGTGTGGTGCCCAGGGAGGACAAAAGACTGGGTCAGAATCCCTGGATCTGGAGTTACAGATGGTTGTGAGCTGCCATGTGGGAGCTGAGATCCAGTCATAGGTTCTTAGCTGTGGAGTCATCACGCCAACCACTCCTCCTGCAATCTTTCATTTTAGTGTAACAAAATGGGCTCTGCCCTTCTTCATTACTGCCTTGCCCTTCTGAGTTTTGAAGAAATCACTTCTGAATTCTGCTCCTAAAGGATAAATCTACATTACATTGGCAGCAGTGTTGCTGTCCAAGCTGAAGTTGAGTTAAGGTAGGAATCCAGCTTAACAAGGAGGGTGATGCTGAATATCAGTTGTCAACCTGGCTTGACTGACAGATGTCTAAGATTAGCAAAACCCACCTATAGCACGCCTGTGATAGGGTTTTTATAGGGGACTGACACATGCCAGAATGACTGATGGGGAAAGACCCGTTCTGAATATGGCAGCACTGACTAATGGCTGAGGACAAGAAAGAACAAAAATAGAAGAGAAGCCAGCCAGCCCACGCCAACTCTGCCCTGCCTGCATGAGGCTGTCTATGGCTGATGCCATTTCCTCAGATGTCAGACTCCAGCTTCTTCACCTTTTCAACACAGGCTCACACCAAGGACCCTCCTGGAAACTTCTAGGCCATCGGACTCAGACCCAGCCTGTACCATTGCTCCCTCTTGTTCTGAGCTTCCTGCTTCTTTGTTGAGTACCAGGATGTCTGCCCCTGCAGTGTGCACAGTGACTGACACACTCTCCAGTCTCTAAACAGTGAGCCAAATGCTGAACTCCCATTGGTAAGTGTGTATGTATGTGTCTGTGTGTGTGTGTGTGTGTGTGTGTGTGTGTGTGTGTGTGTGTGATGTATGAGTGCATTGAACATTATGTATATGTTGTGTCTGTATTTGTATGTGTGTGTATATGTGTGTTTGTGGTATGCACGTGGTATATATATGTGTGTGTGCTTATATATGTATGTGGATGTGTATATGTGTGTAGGGTGTGTGTATGCACGTGTGTGATGCATATGTGTATTTATATGTGTATATGTGAATGTTTACATGAATGTATGTGTTTGCATTCCTGTGCGTGTACGTGCATGAGTATTCTGTTCTTCTAGAGAACCTTGACTGACTTCTTTTCCATATAGACAGTCAACTATTTAAAAAGGCCGAATTCCTCTACTTTCACTCTGCCTCCTTGCTCTTGGTTTCTGATGTTTTGTTGTCATTGCTGTTGTTTTTAATGCAATGTATCCACTCATCTATTGGCTGTTTGGGGAGTTGAAACAGGAATTGCCATTCTATTCAATTTAGAATTATTTGGAGGGAATGGTATATTAACGTTGGCAAATCTTTCTCTGTGAAGAATATAATTCTTTCACTATGTGTTGGGGGAAAATGCTAACAAAACTTTACCCCTCTCTCCTTTGAGAAGTGGACTCTGATCCCTTTATTCTTGTGGCTGGCTGCTTTGCTGACTTGCTTGAACTACAGCAACAGTGACTAGCATGTCTGCTGTGTATGGAACTTCCCCAGGCTTAGCACTGGGAATCTTGTGTCCTGAGAAGAAGGAGATGGCCATCTAAGACCAAGTCATCATATCATGTGCAAGACTTGGTCCCAAGATACTTGTGTGGATTTTGGTGACATATGGGAAGTGTAAACATATGAGATGCTCTCAGTGAGCTCAGTGGCCAGCATTCCTACAGTCTTGGCTCTTCCTCAAGCCAGTCAAGCTTACAGCATTATGGGACAGGGACCTGAGAACCCACCCCTATCAGAGGAGCCAGTGGCAGTTGGTGGCTGCTGAGAGAGGGGCAATTAATCTTCTTTGAGGACATGGTTATAGTGGTGGTGCCCTGGTGGATAACTCTATACTCACTTATACATGGGCAACTCTAATTTGACTCAATGTCATCTGTAACAATTAAAAATGACAGAAACTTTGGAGGAAGACTGGGTGGGGCACTAGGAGGAGTTGGAAGAGGTAGTGGGGGTGAGTATGATCAAATGTA
The DNA here is from genome assembly GCA_026225945.1 of Cricetomys ansorgei. NCBI lineage: Eukaryota > Metazoa > Chordata > Mammalia > Rodentia > Nesomyidae > Cricetomys > Cricetomys ansorgei. Next base: position 4,358,134 of record JAMJFZ010000239.1, on the reverse strand, counting down.
TGAAAATTTCAAACAAAATATGTTTGAAATGTCGTAGAATGAAATGCAACTAAGAGGGAACTGGATTTTAAGTGACATAAATAAAATTGTTTTAGCTAGACATATGTCTCTGTCTCTTGGAACTTCATAGAGTGTGCAGATTCTAGGCAATAACACCCATTTGTCTCACAGCTCTGAATTGGCAAGTTAAGGGCTGGTCACTGTGGGGGACCTTCTTGTTGTGGAAGAATGTGGCAGAAGACACGACATGGTGTTCCACTTTGCTTCTCCTGTGACTAAAATACTTACCTAAAGCAACTTGAAGATGAATCGGTTTATTTTGGCTTAGAGGCGACGGTTCCTCATGGAGGGCAGTCAGGAGAGGAGTTCAAGCAAGAACCTGGAGTTAGAAATTGAAGCAGAGGCCACAGAGACATGCCACTAACTGGCTTGCTCCCACTGGCTTGCTCAGCTTGCTTTTATTCATACTGTCCAGAAACTCCTGCCAAAGTTCAGCACCACTCATAGTGAACTGGGCCTTCTCATGTCATTTAGCAATCGAGAAAATGGTTTGCACACACGGCCATAGGCAGGTCTGATGTAGGCTGGAGTTCTTTCATCCCCAGTGACTCTGGGTTATGTCGAGTTGAGAGCTGAGGCTATTTATGGCACATGGTAAGAGAGAGTGAGGGCGAATAGGAGGGAAGGAAGAAAGGAAGGAGGGAGAGAGAGAGAGAGAGAGGGAGAGAGAGAGGGAGAGAGAGAGAGAGAGAGAGAGAGAGAGAGAGAGAGAGAGAGAGGCTCTATTTCATGGCTAACTCACTGCTGTGATAAGGATTCCAAGACCTACCCTCATCCCTGATGACCCCTACCTCCCAACCCTGCTGTGCGGGGGACTACACTCATGACGTGCACACTGGAGGCTTTCGCCACACGCTTGCTTATACCACACACTTAAAATAGCAGATGCACCCAGGAGCAGCTTAGATCTCTGTGTCATTGTCGATATGTTGATTGTCTTTCTAAGCCATCGAGCAAGCAGTGACACCAAATTAGAATGGATAAATTGTATTTTTTATAATTTAAAATATAATAACCACGCGAACACAATAAAGAACTGGTAATGAAGAAGTTGAGGGATGAATTATTCTAAATGGAAAATAAATTACACTTGATGATAAGGATTATGAGCTCTGGGACCAGGCCTGACATGCCTGCAGCTGCATCCCAGGCCCTAGACACGCTTGGCACATGCTTGCTGCTCAATACATCCTTGTTGAATATTTTTAATAACTTGTACTCACTTCTAATAAATCTATCACTTGATTAATTCAATTTTCTAAGAAAAAAAGCACACTCAAACCACTGTGCCTTTTCTCTTTCAGGATCTAAGTCAGGGAACACAAAAATTCCAATCTACCCATTAATGAGGGGATCTTGTTAACCGTGTTTCTGACTTACATGGGAGCCCGGTCAACACAGTCTGACTATATGGATTCCATTTAGAAATAAGAGCATTCTATCTCTCATTGCCTAACGTCTCAAAGTTACTTGCAGAATAAATGAAGCAAAGAGCTGATCACAGCTTGAGGGTGGCTGAGCCTACAGGGCATTTCTAGATGTTCTGGCAGCCAATCTAAGAGTCCTTTCGGGAGCTGCACAGCTCCTGGGACTTTGTGCTTCACTGGCCCACGGTTACCCAGGAGAAACAGGAAGCCGGCTCACGGTTGGGCAAGTGGTCACCCACAGTTTATAGGAAACCTTTTTTTTTGTACGTGGTACCTTCTATGATCCCTCCAATTGAGCCAACTAAGTGATGTGATTCTTCAAGCTCAATGCACAAGGATGGGTGTTGGCTCTCAGTATGATTGAAACACTGCTTCATAAAATATGGGGTTGCTCTTGTGTCTGCGTACTGTGACTTAAAAGACGTAAGTGGCCCAAGAGCTACAACAAAGAACAGGTAAAATGTGCTATTCATCTGCGCTCCAAAGGGACCCACCCAGGTGGCTGTTGAATGTCATGCTTAATTTTGATTGAGATAGGGATATGGAATGCAAATTTGGGGTGTCCAGAAGGATGGTGAGGTCCTTCCAGTCTTCAGTAGCAGCTGTGGTGACTTATGAGTGCTGACTCACAGCTCCAGGACATCCGTGCACAGGAGCTCCCAGCCTGGACCTGGTTCACTGTCTTGTGTCTCTAAGGCTCCTGGTGGGTGTTTTCTTACCCCTCCCAAAACCTTTTTCTTCCAACCTGATAAAGACAAGATCAGAGATCAGCTCAGCCAATGAGAAATATGTGGCTCAGATATCAGCCAAGAAGGTCACAACTGGGTGACTCTGTGGCCACCGCGTGCTAGGTCCATAGACTGATGCCTGGAAACTGTGAGCTGTGTGCACTGTCCAAACCAATGAGGTAGCCCCTGGGAGTGTGCAAGACAATGTATGCAGTGTGTGTGTGTGTGTGTGTAGGAAAAATTTCCATTAATATAATAGAGTGGAGCTGTATTAGTCAGGGTTTTCTATGCAAACAGAACTGAACAAGTGAATACATATGACCAAAAGGCTTTGTCGGAGTGGCTTATAATTGGGCTATCTGCACGCAGTTGAGGCTGAGACCCCAGTGTCTACTCAGAACATGGAACTAGATGACTTGGCACTTCCAATCTGTTGCTGGAGGCCCGGATGAATTCCTGGAGATCTGTTGGCCTTATACTGAAAGGCCAGGGAAGCTATGTCCTGATATGAGGGGATGATGACAGTGGCAGAGGCAGCAGCTAAAAGCAAAATTGTAAAAAGCAGCGGCTTTACCTCAGATGTTTTTTATATCAGGCTACAACTGGAAGGTGCTGCTGACTGTGGGAAGGATCTTCCCCTTCAGTTAAGCATTCCAGGAAACCACCCACACAGACCCACAAGACCTACAAGTGTGTCTTTCAGTGGATCCCAGATTCAACCAAATCGACAACCAAGACTAACCATCACAGTCGGAGTCCCCAGCTGACCTCTGTGCATGACACATGTAACCCTGTGTTATGAACTATGACCTCTGAACCCCTTGTGTCCTGCTAGACTGAAGAATGACCTGACGTATGAAAATCATGTCTTATTCTTCTACCTTATATTTTGCAGTTGGCTCATCTTTCGCAAGAGCCCCAACATAAACACTTAGCTCCTGTTAAGTCCATTCAAACGCAGAAATTAAATCTCTGTTTCTGCACCCAAAACAGGAAGAGATGCAAACAACTGGATCCCCCTCATCCATCTTTATTCACAGCCCCTTCGGGCACTTCAGAGATGGTGACTGTTCCTCCCAACCAAAGGAAATGTGGAAGGAAAGAGGATTGATGTCTTCAGTGATGTTCTAGGAGCTCCAAGAAAGGGTCTGGATGTGATGGCTACCTGGGTGAAGGTGGCTGCTCTTCTACAAGGTCCTGTGATGAAAACCATCCACAAGTTGCTTAGCCTTATTAAATATTGTTAAAGATTCCAACAACATCCTCCTCACAAAAATTCTTTTTATCTGTTTGACAGAAGACATCAGAGCAATGAATGTCAGGTATAAAGTGCTATTGATCTGTGGCTCGAGAGACTGAGCCTGGCTGTTCCTGAAGATCAGTTCTAATTTCCAGCCAGACCCAGATGCGAATGCAAAGCCCGACCTGAGAGTCCTTGGCATGTTTGGAGAATGGCTGACAATCCCAGGGTGCGGGAGAGACTCAGTGAGCAAGCCTTCACTTTGGCTCTCTCCTTCCTAACCTGCAGATATGTAGGGTGTTCTATGCAGAGCAGCATGCTTGTTCAGGAAGACAGCTGGGATGCTCCCAGGCCCCTATTCAAGGTCTCCCAGCTCTGACTTAGACCTTGTTCCCCTTGGGGTAAATGTGTCTGAAATCTTGACAGGGAATCTTCCTGGGTTCTAGTTGAATCTGAGTTACTTTATTTCATCTCCCTTCACTGAAACTCACCCTGGGGTGTGGTCCTTGCTGTTTAGTTCTGGTAGCCCCATCATGTGATCTTAGTTTCCAAGCCTTTCTCTATAAGGAAGGAGAAGGAAGCACTAAGGTTACTGGAATATCTCTGGACTCAAATAAACCTGCCTGGAGGTTCTGAGCCAAAAAAATATTTCTGGAACAATTCCATTGCTGGGTGTCATTGGCTCCAACAGAATATGAGCAACACCATTGATCACTGAAGACTGCCATAGACAAGAGGAGCTACTTGGGGTATATCAGGAACTCTATAACTGTAAGCTGCCTGGGATTTATGAAGAGAGGTCAGTCTCAGGCAGTTATGAGCGGTAGAGTGTGAGGACTGAGGACAAAAGCTAAGAGGTACTCAGGTACCATTGCATCAATGTGGCACTGGCCAGCAGCAGGTAGTGAAGTAGGCAAGCCAAGGGCAGGATAAAGAAGGTTTCTGCAGATGGAATACAAGAGAGGCCTGCTGTGCCTGACTAGCCCTGGAGGATGCTAACCGTGAGGTCGCTCGTGGAGAGTCCTACGAAGCTGTGTAGCTTGGGCAGAGGGCTCAGTGAGGTTCTCTCACCAGGTTCTGGACAGTCGGCAGCTTCATGAGTCTTCTCAGTGAACCCTGCCTTCATGGGCCTTTTGTTTCAGTGTTCTTAATTTTAAGAATATCACATTAAACATCCAGTGTTTGATTTGTGAAAAATAGACCTACTTTCACCTCCAATATTAAAATAAAGGTATTTGAGAGATGTCTCAATGGGTAAAATGGTTGCCGTGCTAGCACAAGGATTGAGTTCAAATCCGCAGGACCAATGTAAAAGCCAGTTTGGTAGTATGCCTCTGTAATACTAGTTCTTCTAAAAGAGATCGGGAGTGGAGACAGGAGACTCTCCACAAGTTTTCTAACCGAGTGTGCAGCACAGAACTGAGACACCCCATCTCAAACAAAGTGTAAGGAAAGCACTAACACTTAAGGCTGTCCTCTGACTTCCACAGGAGCATTTGGCACACACACATACCCACTCACACACACATGAACACACACACACACCCCTACTCACACAACACATCCGACCCTCATTCACAGACCTTTACAAAGTAAAATAAGGTCCCAATTTTATTATATAAGTTTATCCTGATAAGAAATATACATAAGACATTTAATTTTTTCTTAATTTATCTGCATTAGTAAACACCGTCATGAAAGCTAACATCTTGTTAAATATCAACATTTAACTTTTTCCAGTTCGGATATAGTACTTTGTTCTGAGTCAGGACTCTGAGCATGAAGTATATGCACAGGAAGCTTGTTGGGGCCCTGGGGCCCTGGGGCCTTTGCTGGGTGTAACCTTGGTCTCTGACATCTTTCCACCTCAGACTCTGACATAGACAATCAGCCCATTGCATATATTAGTGATGCCCCGTGCCCTAGCTGTGGGTGGGACATTCTCATTCCAGAGGCTGGAATCCAAAAGTCATGTCTGAGAGGACAATGCTTTGTGGAAAATCTTCTTTTAGCACTCACAGAGAGGGGTTGAGCAGAGCAGCCAATTAGCATGTTGGGCAGAGATAAACTGACTTCCTTCAGGTCTCCAAAGCAATATCTCTTTGAAATGAGTGATTATAACTTTCGAGGTTTGGATAACAAAGCCAGTTTAGACCCATTAGAACTCTCCTCTCCCCAGAATGCACCTGGAAATGATAAAAAAAAATCAAGCTGCCTATTTTGAGTAATGTTGGCAAAGTTTTCCAAGATTTTTATAGTTTGGCTCCAGCATGCTACCACAGAGGGATCACTCTCAACACCAAAGCACGGGATGTGCTGCAGACTTGCTGCTTGCTGAAGCCAGATTCATGGTCCTCAGAGCTCAGATGCACAGTTAAAATGGAGAAAGTGTGTCAGAGCTGTTACTTCTACACAGAACAACCAACCAAAGGTTCTGCAAACAAAGCCACTCACACAGGCTGCTGAGAGCACTCTGAGCTTAAAAATTCTGATCAGGAAGAACGCTGGTGACATTTCTGCCTCTTCCAGTGGAAATCTCTTTAAAGATACTTCACAAGGGAAAGTTGTGTGTGTCTTATAACTTGTGAAGCTTCTTTGGAGAAAAAAAAAACCCATCAAAATGGATGCTGACCCAGATGAAACCTCTTGCATATGTGTGCTCTGTGTATTTGTGTGTACATAGTATGTACATGGGTACATGTATATTGGAGTGTGTGGAGTGCATGTGTGTCTGTGTACATACATACGTACATGTGTGAATGTGTATACTTGGTGGTGCATGTTAGTATACGTGTGGCATGTGTGAGTATGCATGGCCTGCACAGATGTGTTCATGTATGTGTTTACATGTGTTTGCATGTGTGTACATGGTATGTACAGGCATGCATGTTTGCATGTGTATGGATATGTATCGGGTTGTGTATGCATATGTGTGTGTATGTATGTGTATTTGTGTGTGTGTCGGATTCTCAGGGTATCTTCAGCTATCATGTCATGGTGGGTTCTTGGGCTATTGGACTGTGACTAAGCAGGGGATGACAAAGCAGTACCTCACCAGGTCTACAGAGAACAGCACCGCAGTCCCGCCAGTAGAGTTGCTGGAGGAGGAGGAAATGTAAGGCCTACTCACATCCTGACTGAGGGATTGCTTTGTTACCTCATGGGGTGAGACTGGTAACTCCCTGAACTAGATATCAGAGTGAACTGAGAAAGGGCCTGTGTGGAGTCGTCTAGTCTGCATATTTCCTTGAAAGATTCCAGATCCTTGAGGTCCTTGAGGGCATGCAAATGGGTATGAACCCTCCCATGGAGTACACTCAAATCTCTGAGCTTCCTAGAGTATCACCTGAGGCCAGAAAAGCAGACGGGGCAAGCAGACCTCTCTTTGGATCTGTGGAGTTTTCATTCACAGCAGAGGTGTGGGTGGTTCACAGTGGTCCTGAGCTGGACAGCTGTGATGTGTGCCTTTAATCCTAGCACTGGGGAGGCAAAGGCAGGTAGATCTCTGTGAGTCTGAGGCCAGCCTGATCTACAGAGTGAGTTCTAGGACAGCCAGAACTACAACAGAGAAACCTTGTCTCAAAAAAACTAATAATAATAGTAATAATAATAATAATAATAATAGCATTTAATGCAATGTTTTTAAGAACTAAAGTCAAAGAAAACAAGAGCATATGATTAGCAAAGTTTTGAGTTTTAATGAATAATTTTAAATTTTGAGGCAGGTTCTTACTATATAGCTATCTCACAAGGTAGGACTCACAAGGTAGACCAGGTGGACTTTGAATTTTCCATCTCCTCCTGTGTCAGCTTCATAAGCCCTGGGTTGCAGGCATGTGCCACTGTGCCTGGTTTCTAAGTATTTCATTTTAAAACATGTGACTGTCATTGCAGAGAGGAGCTGGATCAAAACTGGAAAGCCACAAGAAAACTGAGCAATTATGAGCTCAGATTTGTCAATGTTTTGTTTTTCTGACTGTAAAGTCTTGCATTAATCTTGCTATTTTAAAATAATACATTAAAGTGTAATCTATCTGGATGCCTGTTTTTCCATCCCTTTTGAATGTTGTGCTGTGGGTATTCAAGTTTAAATTGCATCTCAGAAATCCCCACTGAAATCATAGCCCCCAGGTACCTGTGACCATGACCTTAGTTGGAAATAGAGTCCTTGAAGATGTCCATATTCATCATGAAGTAGAGAGACCCAAATTTATTATGAATATAGTTTTATAAGGAAGAGATTTGGATACAGACAGCACACAGGAAGAACACCTTGTAAGTCTGGTAGCTTGGGCCTGAAAAACCATGTGTTCTAGTTTCATTTCTTTTGGTGTGACAAAATGTCTTGGCAAAAAGCAACTAGAGGAGGAAAAGATTGTTTTACAGTTCAGGTTATTGTCCATCATTATGGGGAAATCAAGACATGCATCTGTAGCAGCCAATCACATCCATATTCAAGAGTAGAAAGATGGATGAATGCATGTTTACTTGTGCTCGGCCTCTTGTACACTTATACAGTTCAGTATTCCCTTTCTAGGGAATAGTGTTGCCTGTAGTGGGCTAGATCTTTGTACATCAATTAGCGTAATCAAGACAATGCCTCACAGTCTTACTCACAACCCAACCTGATCTATACTAGTTCATTGAGTCTTTTTTTCCCCCAAATGATTCAGGATTATATCAAAGTGACAATTAGGACTAGTCATCACACTGTGGACTGCCACCAATGGTGAACTGCTGCTAGAAGCTGGGAGACACACTAGCAAATCTTCCTTCCTGGTTGTTTGTTTTTGTTTGTTTTTCTATGTTGTTTTGTTGACTTGATACAATCTAGAGTTATCTGGGAAGAAGAAACTCAATTGAAAAATATGCCTCCGTCAGATTGTCTAGACAGTTAAAATCCAATGGAGTCATTTTCTTAATTGATGATTAGAGTGGGAGGGTCCAGATTACTGTAGGCGGCGCCAACACTGTGCATATAAGCTTAGGTTGTATATCCTCCTCAAGTTGCAGCTGGTCATAGTACTTATGGAAACTCTAAATAAGACATTGTGACTCACAGCAGCTCCCAAAGCATCTACAGTCTCAGAAGCCTGACTTTCCCATCCCAGAACTACTGCGACTTGCCTTGAGTCCAGATATGGCCTTGGCTCCATCATGCGGCAACTTTGCTGCTTCAGAGATTCAGTACCCATTATTTCTACACGGTTTCAATCCCTGCCTGTGGGACTCTGAGAATGAAGTAGGCATTAGACTCACAGGCCCCAGGGCTTCTATAAACTACTCCATCTTGAGTAGAGATACGGACTCTACAGTCACATTGCATGGAAGGGTTGGGTCTCTACAGTCAGCTTGCCAGATGCCACGTGCCCTGTGCCTGACTGCTCTCACCTGCACTCTTAGGTATGTCAAATCATCTTTCCTTATTTTTGCAATTTATTTTTCAGCATGCTAGTTAGGGTGAGCCTTTATTCGGGCTGTGTGAAGTGGGAGCTATTTGTACTGACAATGACTCAATGGGCAGGACCCACCCAGCCCTGCTGCCCAAAGACCAGGCTTAGGGTGGCCAGAAACAAGCTGGTTCTCCACTTTTGTTGGCAAATATTTAGACCTTACCTGATCCAGTGACAGCAAGCTATGTGACTCTGCTGTGCATTACATTAACATCTGACTTGTTGGCCCCACTTGCCATGAAATACACCATCTTGGGGCTACACCTATATGAAAGCCTCCTCTGCCTTGAGGCTCAGCTGACAGTACAAGAATCTAGAACACATATCTGTAAGTTCATCCTGAACTCAACCTCTGTCACAGGAGCTGGGAGAGAGCTGTGGGGAACACCTCCACAGCCGCTGCTTTGTGGAGGGAACTTCCTAGGATGCAATTCCATTCCTCTAGGCCTTTGACATTTTTAAGAAACAAGATCAAATGTGCTCCAGCATTGAGTTTAAAAGTCTGCACTTTTGACAGGTGATGGCAGGGTGTTGGATTGTCCTCCTGGGTCAAGAAGAGGTGAACGTGTGAATAGTCTGTGATGCCTTATGTGCAGCAGGTCTAGCATGCACGGTGGTACTATGTCTCCGAGGCCCTCAGTGTCCCTATGTCCTCTTCCCCACTGGGTGATAACGCTGACCTGACCCCAAAGGTGACAGGTGATACTGCATATACCCCTAGCCAAGACTCACTACATAAGCAGTCATGAATTTGGGAGCAGGAATGGGTCCACAGACCTTCACTTTCTTGTGCAGTGGATCATTCCGAAACCTGGATCTGTGGCTGAACTTCCCAGGATTCTAAGTCTGGTTTGGTAATGGGCTGCCAGCTGCCAATCAAGTCCTTGAAGACTTTTCTGGAAAGGAGGATGTCACTGCTTTCTGGATTAAATAATTCAGGGTTTTTGAAAGCCTCTCAGAGGACTCTGTCTTGTTCCTGAATCCCCCTGGCATTAGTTTGCAAATATATCTAGGAACTTCCATAATCTCTTGGAGTCAGAAGGTGCTATGTGTAAGCTGGATAGCGTTCCTGCATTTTAAAAGCATTCCACGCTGCAGTCTGACCTTCGTTTTGTTGTGCAGGGACAGTGACCTCCCACGAAAATCATAAACTCAGTCACTCTAAGGCCACAATCATGCATCTTGGCATGTATCTAAGCAGATATTGGTCAGATAACAGCGAGCTCTTTTCTCTTGGATGCTTCCATCCTTCTGAGCTTCTGCAGTAGGGTCACTTTGCAAGACCCTCTACGGTGACTCAGAGCTATCAGAGCTGTGGGTGATGGACTGAGACGCTCCATCTGTCTAGCGTCACCCTCCCCAGTGCCTTTAGAAGAATCAGAGTTCAAGCACATTGTTTAGATGTTATCCCTCTACAACCCCATCTTAGTCCATGTTCTGTTTCTGTGAAGAGGCACAATAACCAAGACCATTTTCATAAAAGAAAGCACTTAATTGGAGGCTTGCTTACAGCTTTCAGAGGCTTAGTCCATTAGCATCATGGCAGGAGCATGGTGGAAGGCAGGTGTGGTGCTGGAAAAGTAGCTGAGAGCTATGTCCTGGTCCACAACCAGAGAGAAGGAAGATGCTTGGCCTAATGTGGGATTTTTTTGAAACGACAAAGCCCCGATCCCAGTGGCACGCTTCCTCCAACAAGGCCACCCCTACTTCAACAAGTCTACACTTTTAATCCATCTCAAATAGTGGTACTCCCTAGTGACTAAGCATTCAAAATAGATGAGCCCACAAAGGCAATTCTTATTCAAAACACGACACATGACAAATCTCTACACACGCACACACATACACACCACAACATACAACACACACACATGCACACACATACACACACACAACACAACACACACAACATACAACACACACACATATGCACACACACACACACACATGCACACGCATACCCACACACACAACAAAACACCCACATACATATGCACACACACATCACACACACACACACCACAACATACAACACACACACAACACAACACATGCAACATACAACACACACACATGCACACACATATACACATACAACACACTCAACATACAGCACACACACATATGCACACACAGCACACACACACACACACACATACACACACACACACTATACACACCACACAACATACATACACTACTACTAAGATGTCTGTCTTGACCCAAAACCCACATGTTATAGTTTCATGTTTGTTGCTGTGATAAAATATACTGGCAAAAAGTGTCTTAGGGGAGAACGGGTTTAGCCAGCTTACAATTCCAGATCATAAGCTATCACCCAGGAGAAGTCAAGGCATCAAGAACCTGAAGTAGCTGTTCATAGCACATCCACAATCGAGAGCAGAGAGAAATCAATGCAGAAATATTCCTTCTTGCCTATGCTCAGCTAGCTTTCTCCTCTCACTGTTCAGGACCCCTAGCCTAAAGAGTGGCACTACCCAAAGTGGACTGAGTCTTCCTACATTAGTTACAGTCAAGACAGCTATCACAGACATTCTCACTGGACAATCAGATCCAGATTTTTCTTTTTCCCAAGCTCATTCCCTGGGTGATTCTAGGTTTTGAAGTTGACAGTTGAAACTTACCAATACACTACACCATGGTTCTCAACCTTCCTAATACTGGGACCCTTTAATACAGTTCTTCATGCTGTGGTGACCCCAACCACAAAATTATTTCATTGCTACTTTTGCTCCTGTTATGAATCTTAATGTAAATATCTGATATGCAAATAGTCTTAGGTGATTCCTGTGAGAAGGTTGCTCTACCCCCAAAGAGGTCGTGACTCACATGTTGAGAACTGCTGCACTGCACATTTCTGCCACAGCCTACTCAAGCCTGAGGCTTACCATGCATTAGATGTGGCTTCTTTCTGAAGGTATAATGCCTTTCTACACATAAGGCTTTCAGTCTCATTCATGTGTGCAATCCAAGCAGAACACTGAGAAGTGCCTGAGATGTGTCCTGTGAGCATGTGTGGTGACCCCTTCAAAGGATGGGCACAGGCATCAGAGTTCCACCCTGGCTCAGATAGAGTCAGTTATAAAGTCATATAAATTCTGAAACCCCCAAACCCCAAGAGGGCTCTGTGTTGCACACTCTCTGTGGTCCAACTAAACAACTGAGTCAGATGTGTCCTAGTGGGAAGCTATCCTGGGTCTCCCAGCCAGGAGCATCCCAGTGCCCCCCCATGTCCCCCCCCAGGCTCGCTGTGGGTGGGCTTGGGTTTGGTGTGGCTCCTGTACTCTGTCAGTGTGGAGTCTCTCCAGTGAACACTGCGTATCAGGCTTGTCTTCACCCTCACTTTAGCTGCCTTCTAGTTACTGCACACCTTCTCTCCTTGCCCTTTTTTGGGGGGAGGGGATCCTGAGAACATAAATGCTAATTACACAGACTTCCTCAGACTCCAACTTTCAAAGTTAGCTCGTCAGAAAAACTGTCTTAACAGGACCAAGATATGGGAAGCACTAATCCCATGTGAAGCCACACATTTCTAACAGGAGGCCTTGGGGTTCACTCTAGAATTCTGGTTCTATTTGCATATCATTGATCCTTCTGTCCCTGCCATGCCATTCCTTATTTGCAAGATCTTTCTCCCCCACCCCTCCCTTTTTCCGTCTTTCTCTCATCTCCCTCCCTCCCTCCCTCCTTCTTTCTCTCATCTTCCTTCAGTCTCTTTCCCCCTATCTCTTGCCCCTCAAGTCTTTTTTTCTTACCCCCTCTCTTTCTCTCCTCTCTCTCTCCCTTTCCACTCTTTTTAAATGCCAGTATCTTTGAGGAGGCGCATCCCTCCAGTACACAGGTAGGCACTGTGTTTAGGCTGGTAATCAATAATGGCTGCTTTGTTCAAATTTAATAATGACTGTACTATTGGGACTAGATTTCAAATACAGTGTGTGTTGAATGCTCCTTTTTTTTCTTTAAGAAGAAACTGCAAACAAGATCTATGTCTATATTGAAAGGCTTCAGTCTAACCACTGCTCCTAAATTCCTGGCCCTGGCCCCTTGATGTTCCTTCTGTGCACATTGATCATGTCTCTCCTGTGACCTAGGAATATACCTGTGGTTTGGGGCCCCAGCCTACATTGCTGCTCACTGAGCCACATCACATGTTTCTGCCTGTCCTTGTACATCATTATTCCAGATAAAAGTACAATCCAGGTCCACATTCACAGTTCTGGGATATAAATACAAGCTCCAAAGCTCAGCATAGAGAGGGAACTGCTCTCTAGATTGTGACTCCCAGTCTGCCTCCCTCAGCACTGGTACCACCTGCACCTTGGCCAAAAAGCATCCAGGAGTCTCCTGCAGAACCTTCTGTGCATTTCTGTGAGATTGTCCTACTTGCATTTCTGTGGGTGGCAACCACCAGGCCCTCAGATGCTAAGGACCTGTTTCAGTCCCAGAGGCCAAGATCACTCTAGAAATAGTTTGGGATGAATATTTCCATAAGGCCAAGAGTCAAAAGTTTGGCAATTTGGGCTAAGACCATAGCTTAAGGTTTTACTTTCAGAAGTTCAACTACTATGAACAGAGGTGATGTAACTCAAAATGGCACAGCCCACACATTTAGACATGAGGGGAGGGTGCCCACAACCTTGATCTGATGATCATCATTTTCCTCAACTTAAAAGCATCCACAAATTCATCTCATAGGAATGAAACCAGTGCCCATCTGAGCAAAGTTAGATGTCTGCTCTGAGCATAAAGGAAGTGGGGATTCAAGTAGGCGGTTGGTTTGTTAGCACTTCCTGCATACCCTCTCTTGCAGAATAAGCAGATACACCCTGCTGCCTCCAGAGACAGACTGGAAGTCGAGAGACTCAGTGAGATTTTAGATGAACCTGGAGTCACCCCCACTAGAGCAGGAAACACACAGGGAACATGTGCATACACATTCTTCCAGTCCTGGGCCCCAGGCATATCCATTCCACCACTGACCACCTGTCTACACTTCCTCTAAGCCATACTCTCCCCAAAGTTTGTATCCCTTTCAGAATGCAAGCAAGGACTGGACTACGATCTATAAAGGCTGAAAGATGTCCGGGAGATTGAGACCAACTCTGCAGCGGGCTGGGCAGAGTGCAGCGTCCTGGGGTGAGGATGGGTACCGGTCTAGTGAGGATACAGCAGGGTTGAGCTTTTGTGAAGTCTGGACTCTCAGGGCACTGAGTGAGGTGGCCTACCCCTTCTAGTATCTGGCCTGAGGCTCCAGGGATCAGATTTCAGGTTGAGAAGTTTTGGCTACCATTGAGCCTCTTTCAGAGCCATGGAGCTCTGCTCCTTATTCCTGCTAGAAGGTTACATTAGAACCAGCCACCTGACTTCAGCTGTTGGAGTCCACATTATACATACACTCGTGTGCACCCCCCTCACCCCATGCATTCCTACAGAGCTCAGCATCAGCTTTCCTCCTCAGTTGCTCTCCATTTTATATTTTGACTCTCTCACAGAACCTGGAGCTCACCAGTTGGCTATACTGGCTGAGCAACGGTCTGTGAGAGTCCGTCCGTCTGTGGAGTCGCCCTCTCAGCTCTGGGTGTGCACAGCCATGTGCGGCTTTTTAGGTGGGTTTTGAGGATCTGAACTCAGGCCCCTGCACTTGCATGGCAAGCACTTTACCCACTGAGCCAGCTCTCCGGCAGGTCTGGTACCTGGTAACTTTGCATGCTCCACTGAGATGGTTGCACACACTCGGCCCAGTACAGTGCAGATTTCCCCCTTTAGCCTGGAAGGAAATGGTTCCATCAGGACCACGCTTTGCTCCTGCCCCACCCTTGTTAACTTTCTTCTCACACCTGCCTCTCATTCGGACATGGGGATGATTTCATTTGGGCCACTGATGATTATCTGAATACCAGACGTAGAAATGGTGATTTTTAAAGGTGAGTCCCGTTCTTTTGCTTTTTCCTCTCCACACTCAGATATTAGATGGCTGCCTTCAAATCTTAGCTGACATTCCATGCCCAGGGATTTGAAAGCACATAGAATACTAAAGTCCCATCCTTATCTTTAAAATATACTTTAAAAAATCTGTTCTCGGTGGAGTTGTTTTAGTTCCTGGATGATTCCGAGTGACACCAAACAGCAAGGGAATTAGTCTCAGCATGAATCACTCAGTGAGAATGTACGGTTTCAGCATAATTGATTCCCTGGGTTCCATGAGAGGAGCTACTACCTGGAAAAGCAGTGGCAACCACTGGCTCCACTCTGCCCTACCTAGTACTAAGTGACCTTCTTCCTTGTCCTGGGGAATTTGAGAAGTTGGAATCTCTCCCAGTGAGGAGGCTTGGAATTCCCCAGAATGCACCTGACAGGGGCCTGAGGAGGGCTCTGGGACCACAGTAGTGGGAGGAATGGGGGTATGAGAAGGAGAGGGAAGGCTGATCCCTGACATCTGGTGTTCCCGATTGGTGTTCCCAGCATGCGGTTCGGAAGGAGACCATGAAAAGTAACAGAAGACACAAGCAGGACCCAGTGAGGGCAACCCTCCCCATCTGAGAAGCCCAGCAGCCTCCCTTGCTCTTTGCTCCCCCACTCTCTCAGACCTTCCTGGGCATCTTTTTGTGTTGTCCCCGAACCCTTGACTCTTTCCCCTTCGTCTCTCCACCTCGGATGCCAAGCGGCGGTGATGTTTCTGCCCTAACTTCTAGCAGTCCCTCCTCTTGCTGCTGTGGCATCTGGCACCCTAACTACCGCTGCTAATCACAGCTGGCAAAACATGTCCCAGAGACAGAGTTGTTGGGGCCTCAAGGGCTCTGTCCCCAGGACAGGATTACTCTCAGGGTTCACAAGGGCTCTCTGTTCAGTGTGCACAGAAAAGGGTATTGTTCATCTCCCATCAGGTTGGAGAGCTCCTCTCTTCTGAGGAATCTTACAGAGTGCTAGGGAGACCTGAGAGTGAGACTCAGTGAGGGCAGGCTCCATCCTGCCTTTCTAGACTTCATGCTGTCCAAGTACCTGCCCCCCCCCCTCAACATGCTGTCTCCCGAGCATGGCCACAGCAAGGCTGTCTGAGGCGTACAAATAATTTTGTGTGCCTGGTCAGTCATTGCCCAAGCTTCTGACTCTTCCCCTGAGGTCACTAGACCTTTGGCATGTCCTCCCAAGCCTTCCCAGGCCTTGGAATACTGGCTCCATCAGCTGTTTGAGGACAGAACTCTGACTCCAAAGGCCTGTGCACTGCTGCAGAAATATGGAGACCAGGGGAGTAGGATCAGGCTACAATGCCCACCTTACTCTGCAAAACTAAGATTGGCACCAAGTCCCAGGGCTGGAAGAGGAGCCCCGGGGCAATAGAAGCTGATGGTCCTATCCCAACATACAATCTTCGTTATTAGAGCTTGTTCTGTTCTACACTGGTGGGTGCTGCCTCCATTCACTGGGATGGTAGTCAATACCCTGCAATGACTAGGAAGCCCTCTATAAAGAATAGCCTGTCCCACAAATGCCACTGGTGCTAGGCTGGGACACCCACCTTCCTGCTTTCCCTCATTGGGGCTCACAGGGAACACCCCACAACAAAGGAGGTCAGACCCCCAAAAACCTCAGTATCTTCAGCTATAAAACAGGCGCAGACTATGATGCCTGTGGAGGTACCACTGTCACACACACTACACCACTGAAGGTGAGCAGCAGTGGTCAACAGCAGCTGCATGCTGGATTTTCTGCGTTGGGCCCGCATAAGGGCTGCTTTGAGTTACCTGCCCCATAAACCCTTCTCAGGTCATGAGGTGCTTGGTAAGCCCTGCATCAGAACATGTCTGCCTTTGATTCTTCGTTAGGTGAAGTCATTCCTAACCATGCAGACAGGTCTGGAGAGAATGTGTGTAGGATTGGCTTTCATTTCTCCAACCAATAGACATCACGATGTGCTGTCTCAATGTTATGCTAAATGCGTCTTTCTCCCTTGCCCCTTTGATCACGGTTTCGTCTTGTGCGCGTGTTACATTGCCAAGGGGAACACCTCCCACATCAACGTATTTTTACAGCATTGCTTTTTGCTCCGGTAGTAACTCAATTAATTAGGGAGATTGAGATCTTGTCTAATTGCACACTTCACTAGCAGGAACTTGTTGGAGTTGTCTCACTTCAAGTTAAATCCACTGACCCTTTAAACCAAAGGAAAGGTAAGAAACCTCACGCGCTTTTGTGGGCGCATAGCGCCTTTGCTGAAGGCTGAAAACATCCCAATATGGAACATCCTGTGACAATTCCACTCCCGATCTAAATTGTACTTCCTTTCCTTAGGCTCCACCCCAGGGCAGCCTTCCAGCTGGGGCCAGCTGTGGTGATATTAATAACTGCCATACAGACAGACAGATGGCTGTAAGTCAACATTCTTCCCTGGAGCTGAAGTTCTTGCCCCGGTGTGCCGCCACGCCCATAATCTCCGTTAGCAGAAAGCTTTCATAAACAGCTTCAGACTGTGGGAAGAATGTCTTTGAACATCTTCAAAGGCATGCTATTTCTCATGTAGACATGAGTTCTCGGTTGTGCAACAGAGAGAAAAGCAGACTTATATCAGACTTCTGCCGTGTGACTCTCACCTGTGGCTCTCTTCGTGTGGTCCCACGCTTGCTTGGTGTTCTCATAGGTCGCATCTTGAAGAAATCAGCATCCTCTCAGACTTACCTTCCAGGGAAGGTATGCCCCTGTATTTTGACTTTCAATGCCTAATTCATAAGAGGAAATATCTGGCAGTCAACACTGGGTAGTTCCCTTCTATTGGGCTATAGAGAAAATAGTCTCAGAAGATTCTTCAGGCTGAGGACGCCAGAGACTGTGCTTTGCCCTGGACAACAGCAGATGTAGAAGAGTACACATAATCATGCCAGTCTGGCGTATGTTCCTCATTGTAATTGTCCCAAGGGCCAAGTCTGGCTCCCAGAGCATCAGGGTAGGCCTCTGAATACATGTGCCTCTCAACAAAGAGGCTTCAGACCCACTCACCCTCTGACTGAGAGCCGGAGGTGTCTCACACCTCTACTAAAGTTACACTTGACTTCTTCCTTTCCCCACAGTAGCCCTGTGCTTCATTCATGAGATTGTCAAGCTCCCAAAGCCCAGATCTGGTGGCTTGTTCTGCTGTTCATTCTCACCTGAGGAGGGAAAGTTCTTGCTTCTCTGCATAGAGTTCTGTGAGCCTTTCCTTGCATCTCAAAGCCCCTTGGGATCTGAAGGAAGCCGAAAGATGACAGAAGCTGCTGGAGATCCAGGGAAGCCCAGGTGCAAACTGACTTCCCTCGAAGTACCAAGTTATCGATCTCTCCCATGTTCCTGAAGGATAGAAACTGAGACGCACACCTCAGATGATGTTAGGTCAGTACACCTGTCTAAGGGTGACCTGGATTTACACTAGGTATGTGTAATTCACTATGGCTTTCCAGAGCACAAGCAGAAACCCTGCTGCTGTCCCCAGTGGGGTTGTCCTCACATTATGGAATCCTGAATGGTGCCACACAAAACTTCCTATAGCACTTATAAAGTAGAGTGATGTAACTGAAGCTCAAAAATAAGTAAAGAAAGAAAGAAAGAAATGGAGAATAGCCATACATATACCAACGGCCGGGTTCAGGGGAGAAAAATCTTGGAAACAAAATTATGAATTTTTTTTTATTTAAAAATTTAAACTATATTTATTGCATGTGAAAGTGTGTGCCAGGACATGTGTGTAGAGACCATAAGACAGCGTTCTCTTACTCTATGTGGGTTTTGGGGATCCAAACTCAGGTCATCAGGATTGGCCAACTTCTGGGGATCAGACTGAAGTCGTGAGTATTTGCCCAACACCTTTACATGTGGAACCAATCTTACCAGCCTAGTTATCTCTTTTAAAAGTGCTCTTCTAAAATTTCCAATTTGCTGTGAGGGTTAATTTCTTAACTAGCCAGAGCACTGGGAGTCATATGTTAAGAGGAATTGGTGACCGGTGGTAATATTAGTGACATATTGCAAACTGAAGATGAGAGTTACGTAAAGCAAGCCAGAAACCTCTTTGTGTGCCACTTCAGCTTGTCACATAAAGCCATCCTGGGATATGGGAGCATAGAGACTGGACTTTTAGTATGGAGGTGTCAAAATGGAAGCAGTGTAGTTGGACGGGCTGGACTGTGGGCCGATGCCATCTTGCAGTTTTTCACATGGCACAGAGAATAAACTCACTGGCATCTCTTTTGGAAAGAGCATGTTCCCATCCAGTCTCCCAGCCCACAACTCCTCTCTAACTATCCTCTCTCTGAGACCATCTACACAATCCCCCCAGCTCTGAAGGCATCACCTGTGGGTTGAGTGGTGGATCCAGCTCGATTCACTGCGCATAGGTAGCAGCCCTAGAAACCTCTAGCCAGCTGTCAGGACACAGAGAGGTAGGTGTCTGGAAAGCCCCGAGGTGTGGAAAGGCCATGTGGTGCTGTACACTTTTGAAAGAGACAGGCTTCAAAGTGGCCCAGTAACTGAGCTCTCAGACTGATTTCTAGTTAAAGTTACAGGATTGTGAAAGACACGAGCAAAGTCAGGTGTGAATGGACTCTCTTAGGGGTGTCTTGACAACTACCTTGTTACCGAGGACTCCAGCACTAATCGTCTCTGTGGCGCACAACGAGACAGGTAATGGAGAGAATCGCCAGCTTTCCTATGGACAATTAAGCTTCTCTTAAGACTATGGAGGAAGCTTCCTGGGTTGGGGGTGGGGGGCTGTCTTGGCAGAAACACCTCCAGGAGATTGCACAGCTTGCTGGAGAACAGTGGCCCCGGATGAACACCTGGGGACGCTCCCTCTTCTCCACAGCTTGGCATCCGAGGAGCCTTGTGGAAGAAACAGAGCTCCCTCACCCAGGTTAAAGGATTCATTGTGTGCTCTAAATATAAGATGGTAATTGTAGACATAATGGCGGTTTCCTAGCGGCATACAGTACCTAATGTGCCAAGAGAGAGAACAATCCCCACATTAAAAGGAATTATTGTATTTGTCATAAACTCCTCCTAGGATAATTCTGCATTTGGCTCCAGGCAAGTGGGAGGGTGTCTTTGATGAGGAACATGAAGGATTACACGGAGGTGGAAGGTCAGGGGGCCGCACCTGACAGGTGTGCTCCTGGGCCCTGGCCAGGTAACTTACTAAGACTAACCTGGGGCACATTTACATTTGAAAATCAAGCCTGACAGCCAGAGAAATCAAAGTGCCTGACACAGGGATGGCTCCGAGTTTGGAAATGAGGTTCAATCGCAGGCTGTTGTTCCCAAGGAGCATCACTGATACAAGGTGCCAGGCTGAGCCCGGGGTGGGTGTGGGGAAGAGGGCCTTCTGATCCATGGGCAGAACTATTCTCTGGAGCAGACAGTCCTTCCCAACCCACTTTCTTCCATTTCTTTGCAGCAGTCTCACAGCTGAGTTTGCCAAGGAGATGTTCTGCCATGCCACCCCAGGGACAATCCTGGATGCACATACAGTGACAAAGAGGATGACGGGAGGGAGAAGAGGAAGGATTACTGTTGATTTTTCAGGGTCTGTAACATGAAAATAGAAACTGCAGCAAATGAAGTGGGGGTGGTATGCAAAAGATTGTAAAGGACACACTGTTCCTTTGTAGAACTCAGACCAGAACATTCACCTGAAATGAGACAGGCGCACGAGTGTTCACTCACATCCCAGGGCCTCTCTTCCTGTGTTATTACAGTTGCTCTGACAGTGAGGGAAGAGGCTGCTGGCCCTGCCCGATGCCTGCAGATGGATTCTGCATGCCCTTTGGATGAAGCAAGGTTCTCCCCTCCTTCCGGGAACTGGCTGCTCCTATCCTGCCACCTGCTGCAGGTGGACCTGCACAGGAGCCTGGGGACCTGAACTCTGTCCTTGGCAGTGTGGCAGAGGCTCTCCAGCATACACTTGTCACAGTGAGGGGCAGACGCCTCCCTAGGTACTTTTCCTGACTCTGCTGAGAACTGGCAGAAGTATGTGCAGAAACTGGCACAGGTCTTGATAAAACCTTTGACTGGTGTCAGTATTTTTCTGTAAGCAGTCCCATTATTTGGTTATGACGTGGCTTTCTCCAGTTGTACTGACCCTGTAGGTTCAGTGCCTCACGGGCAAGCTGCTCTGACAGAGAACTCAGGAAGCCCCAAGGCCCAAGGATGTAGAACAGTACTCAGCTCCTCTCCACTCACCTCTCAGGTTCAGCCTGCACTGCAGCCCATTATAGTTAGGTGGAGAACATGTAGCCACCATTCCTAAAGCCACTTGAGAGTTCCAACTGAAGAGCTGAATCCCCCAATTCCCAAATACATCGACACATGGTTGAAGAAAACCAAGGGCAAGGCACCCACCAGGAATCAAAAGGTGAGGTCCCTCGTGTGCTCTGGTACTTGTCTGAACTGAAGCTGCTTTCCGGAGCAAAGCACAGCCAGGAATTCCACGGCCACTGGAGGAAGCCCGTCAGTTAGCTGGGGAGCTGCCTTTCCTCCTCAGGGCCCCACTCTGCTCCTTGGGACTGGACAGTCTGGCTTTAGGAGAATTTGTGTTCTTTTTTTGTTCCCTTAGATACACAGGTCCTGATGCATTCAGTGAGGACTAGTGACAACCACGTTTGCGGGTGGCATTTCGAGGAACCCTGTGACCAGCAGCAAACCTTCAGCATCCTTCTCCGAGTCCCTTAGGAGACAAGCCTCTGAACACATCTGTGGGGGAGTTTCTAGGTAGGTAAGTTGAGGGGGGAGGACTCATCCTGAAGGTGGGAGGCACCATCCTAAGGACAGGAGTCTTAAGCTGAAGAAAAAAGAGAAAGACAGCTCAGACCAGCATTGATCTCTCTGTTTCCTGACTGTGGATTCAGCGCGACCAGTTCTCTCAAACTACCACCACCATGCCTTCCCCGTCAGTGGACTGTAACTGCCAGCACCGTGCCTTCCCTGTTGTGATGGACCGTACCCTCAAACTGTGAGCCAAATAAACCCTTCTTCCTTGAGTTGCTTCTGTCACTCATTTTGCCACAGAAAAGAGAAAAGTGACCGGCGGTCCTGGAATGAATACAGGGCCCCTCAGAGGAGAGTGCTGTGTGCTGAGATCTTGTGACCGTGAGGCGAGGGACACGCGAGGGACACGTGGCCATATTCGCTGTAGTGACAAAGTGTCTCCTACCCAACAAGAACGTGAAGCTCAACTTTGCGGCGTCTGAGGAGACATCTTCTTTAGGTCTCGTTACATGGCGACGTTACGCGCTTCACACTCCTGAGGTGTGATTAAACTCACATTCATTCTTGATTGCAGTTTGGAATCTTTTATTTAGGGAAAAAAAAATAGACGTCAGAAGGCAGCGGTCTAGTGCTGTGACACTCGGTGAGGCCATTAAATTTAATCCTTCCTTCACACTCACTCCAGGGGTGATTTCAATTAAATTTGTTCAAAATTTATCAGTTTCCTGCATGTTGGCATAAATGATTCAACACCACTTACATATGCACCGAGCAGAAGGTATCGAAGGGTGTACGGTATTGGTATAACTTTTCACCATTTCTTCATAAATTCTCCTAATAGGAGTTTCTATTATTTAAAACCCTTGTCCTCTACGTTAAATGGTCCTGTTGTTCTTGCAGCGATGGAATCTAATTACAGATGCAAATTTTTGGAGCACCCGTGGGTTACAAAAGCCATCATCTCCCACAGGACATCTGGCATTTATTCTCCTGGGAGAGTGGAGGGATGTGAGCGTGACACAGGACACGGGAGGATGGAAGAGAATTTTAGAATTTCAGAGCAATGGCTCAGACAGAAAAACTTGAATCGATTTGGGAGCCAAGGTGTTGAGGATGGATGACTGGGCTGGGAGGTCAGAGCAGAACATCCTGTGATCATGCCACACGCACTGTGGGCCCGTGGGTGGCTGTACACTTAGCTCTGTGATCTACGCACAGGGCACTGTTATATTCCTAATCACTTACGTAGGATCTGTGCCTGTCCGCTCCTCCAGAAGGAATATTTCCATTTGTGTTCTCTCTTTCTTAATTGTATCAGAGAGAAACCCAATGTAAATGTTTTCTGTTCACTTGACATGGTTTGCTGTTGTAACAAAGGCAATGCACTGTGCCATCTAAAATTCCTGTTGAGGTAGATGTTGGCTGACCAGGGTTTAACTCAGACTTTCTGCAGGTGTAAGCTGGTCTCAAAGGCACTGTGGCTCTCACAGAACTCGTCAGCTGGGAAGGTCTGCATGAAGCAATGCTGTCTTTCCCATATGGCGTCATAAGAACACCACAGGCGGGCTTTTACAATTCTATTGTTCCATCTGTGGACAGAGCAAAGTACTTCATCTTTAGTCCATCTAAAGTATCATAGGTGCAGATCTGAGTTCTGACGACAGCTGATGAAGGTCCTTGTGTCTTAGACCCATTGATAGTAACTGGAAGGAAGAAAGTTTACTAAAAGATAGAAAGAAATGGGCTTGGGGAAGGCCCAGGGCTCGACTCATGGCTGGGTTCCAAAAGAAAGAAGGCAGGGGCCGTGGGGCCCTTTGCGGGCCACTCACATACGTCACACTCGTTCTACGTATGCTCTGCTTCATGACCTGTAGCAAATTCAGCCTAAGTGTTTTCTTAAACCCTGGACCCCATCACACCATGCCATGGGGCTCTGTACTGGGTTTTGCTGTGCTGTGCTCCTGGACAAAGACTGGTATGCCCACTGCAGAGCGCAGCCAAATTCCCAAGGAGAGCCCATCCCAGCTCCGGATCTTCTATTTTCTGTGGCAGTTTCCATGTCCTTTTCAAAGTGCTGGGGACCCAGACCACTTTGTTATTCTCTCTAATGGACATTCCCTGGCACTTAGACTCTAGCATCTCCTCAGAGGATGTTGTCTGTGGAAACGTGTGTGTTATGACTCGCTTCACCAGCAGCAAATGGTCATGTGTATCTTTGGAGGCCTAAGGATGGAGCCACGGTTTAGATCAGGCTGTTCTCCACTCAGTGAAACCCTCCCTGCCCAAAACTTCTGAAAGGAGCATCATTGCTATTGAAGTACCACTTGGGAATTCTTTCTTTCCATGGACATCTCCCCAGGCATGACAGAAACTGTCTGTTCCTTGTGTTTGTGAGTTAGAATCCAGCGATGATCCCAACCCTTCTGAAAAACAGTCCCCACCTGCTTCAGGCAGAAGCTAGAATCAACACCACCATCAGCAAACACAGCAAGGACGACAGGGGCCGGAGGACGAAGGTCACCGTGACACAGTGATGACTTCAGGGCCTGAGACTGGCTCCTTGTGGAAATGGGGGAAGTTAGAGCATACATCACAGGCTTGAGCTTCTGAACAAGTGTCTGTGAGCTCAACTTCTGTGTCATATAGCACATGGGACACGAAAAACAGGTGAAGGCCCTCAGATTCCTCACTAGAAAACTAAAAAGAAAATGCCAAGATTTGTTAGCGTCAACTTTTTCAAAAATGTAGAAATTGAGCAAAGGCTTAAGTTAATCCATGAAGCATTGATACAGGAAAAAAAACAAACAATTGGGTCTCGGTAAGTGAGGCCTCTGGGGTACTTACCTGTTTTTGTCTCCTTCTCTCCAGCCACAAGTCAGCCTGAAAGCCAACAGCTTAGAATCCTAACCAGATCTTGGCAGTCACTGGGGAATAAAAAATGGGGCTGTAAATCCATCTAAGCCCCCTCATCAGGAACCAATGCCAGTTGAAGTGTTGCTGGAGCCTGGAAGAGCTCGTTTCTTTAATTGGTGCTCAGTCAGCACAACAGACTTTTCTTCAGTGGCAGACTTGGTAAACAAAGAAATTGTTGAAGATCAAGGTGGCTTATGGTAGCTGGTAACAATGGGCAAACCAAGTGGTTAAAAAGCTTGGAAAAGCTAAGGTCTCTGGGAACTCGAGGATAATTGAAAAAGTTAAGTGTATGTCCAGAGCTGTGTTTGCATTCAAGAAAGAACCATGCAAACCCCAATATCTCATGCTACCTAGAACTAAAGCTGCTCACAAGCAGAAAGAGAGGGCTAAGGCAGAGTGTCCGTGTCCTGAAAGTGTCCTTGGTATGTTCAAAGACTGGGAGACACATTGTTTCAGTGACTCTGATACCTCGTTCCTGTTCTCAGCTGATCACCAATCTAACTGAACAGCCTTCAGTGGCCACACATGAAGATTGCAGACTTACAGAATTTGTTACGAAAAGTTAATGAACATTTAGCCAGCTCTGAAATAGTACCAGCAACGTAAGACCCTGCAGGTAGGGGATCTAATTTCTAGAGTCTTCAGTTTAAAATATTTTAAATGTCTGATCATCCACAATGTCAACTATGACACACAAAAATAAATGAGAAAGTGTAGCCCAGACATGGGAAGAAAGAACAGCAGCTGGGATCTGTGCTGAGAGATCCAGATGTGGACATGCTATGCCAAGCATCTTGTCTTTGTTTTTGTTTATTCTCTGTTTTCTGTTTGCTTGTTTTTTCATGTTGTCCTGGCTGTCCTGGAACTCACTATATAGACCAGGCTGACATTGAACTCACAGAGATTTATCTTCCTTCCAAGTGCAGGGGTTGAAGGTGAGGCCACCATCCCAGCCTCCACAATGCCAGATGCAAACAATTTTGGAAGCTTTTTTATAAGTGTTGGGATAACAACAGGGCACCATGTCAAAGTTACTAAAAGGAAGTTCTCTCACCAAGTAGAGAACATAAAATTATATATGAACTACAATAAAAACTATAGAAATTGCTTTCTTAAAAATAACCATGAACCGAATGAAAAGTCCATAGCAGATTTTTAGTTCTAATGCATGAATTTGAAGAAAGTTTGACTGACATTTTCCAGTGTACAAAAAGACATGAAAGGAAGTTAACAAAGCCTTAGAAACATGAACTCCATCAGACACCTGTAGACTTCATCAGACATGCAAAAATCTGTGGGCTCCATCAGACACAAGAGACCTCCGGGTTCCATTAGACATGAAGAAGGTAGACCTAATCAGACAAGCTGTTGGACACACAGATACTCATGGACTCCATCAGACATACAGAGACCCATGGACCCCATCAGGCATACAGAGACCTGTATACTCCATCAGGCATGCAGACATGCACAATGCCACGCACAGGAGAATAGAAAGAGAAAAATAATAGAATAATCCATGGCCAATCTACTCTAAGAAACTCCAATCTCCTTTGGCTCCACCTCCCTTCCCCCTCTGGACTCTTTCCAGAAACTCCTGCAGCCCTGGTAAGAAGAGATCAGTCCCTAGTTGGTTTGGCCAGCTTGAATTTCTCCCAAGACATCTATCCATCCCACCACTGGACTTTGGGACTCCAACCCAGTGGCCCATACTCATATCAAAAGACACAAATTAATAACCTAACTTCACATGACCAAGTTACATCACAAAGCAAATCAGCACTAAGCAAGACATGATGTTTGTCTCCTCATGCCTGCCTCCATTATCAACCACATAATGTGGTCTCAGGGACAATTTAGATGAAATTCGAGATATAGGTTTGTTTTTCACTTTATTAAACATGCTCAAGGAGTTCACAGAATTTAAAGAAGACACAAATAAACACCTGAATAAGCTTAAAGAGCAACAATAAACTCTTGATTGAAGCCCAAGAACACATACATGCCTGAATGAAATAATGATACAATTTCAGGATATGGAAATTGAATTCAATAAGGTGATAGAAGCACTAAAGACAATCCAAATTGAATTAAAGCTAGAAATAAAAAATTCAATAAGTCTAATAAAAAGCTCAATGAAAAGCCTCACCAACATGAATTTCATAGGAGATGGAATACCAGGGTTTGAAGATATGGTAGATAAATTGAATCATCCACTAGGATAACATGATAAACTAAAAAAGAAACATGAACAGAATATGCAAGAACTCTGGAAAAATATGATAAGGCCAAATCTACAATTTATGAGCATAGAAGGAAAATAATTCCAGTTCAAAAACATAGAAAATATTTTCAATAAGATCATAGCATAATTTTTCCAAATTCAGAGAAAGAGAGGTACAAGTTACCTCTAGGTACAAGAGGGCTACAGACTACCGAATCAACTAAATGAGAAAAGTAATTCCCCCATGGCATTTTAGAGTTAAGACACTAAAAACATAAAATAAAGAAAATGTATTGAAAGCTGCAAGAGAAAAAGGCCAAGTTTTTGGCAAGCCCACCAGAATAAAACCTGATTATTTGATGAACACAATTAAACCCAGAAGGACTTAGAAAGATTTATTCTAAGTTCTGAAAGATCACAAACACCAGATCAGACTTTTATACCCGTAAAACAATCTTTCATAATTGAAGGGTAAATAAAAACTTTCCACGATAAAAAAACAGACTAAAGGAATTTATAGCCACTATGCCAGCTCCATAGAGGATACTGAGAGGAATTCTTCAGTCTGGAGAGAAGGATAAACACACGGAAGAAGCCACAAGAGTGAAAGCACCAGGACAATTAATCAAAAGAGGTCCTTGAAAACACCACAAAGTCAATAAAATGACAGGAATTAATACACATCTATAAATAGTGATTCAGACTATTAATGATTCAATAAAAAAAACCATGCTAGAAGATTGAATTAGAAAACTGGATGTTTGTTGCCCCCAACAAGCAACTGCTACTATCAAAGACAGACAGCCCATTAGGGGGAATAGATAGAAAAATATTCTACACCAATGGGAATAGAAGACAGTTATCCTAGTATTCTAACATCCGACAAAAGAGACTGCAATGTAACAATAATCAGAAAAGATAAGGAAGGTCACTTTATGCTTATTAAGAGAACAATCCCTAGGTTATTCTAATTCTAAACTTATGTGCATCAAACACAGGTACACAGAATTCCAGCAAGCACTATAAGGTATAAACCACAGACTAACCCCCTGATACCAGGTGACTGGAATACTCTATTCTCACCAATAGACAAGCCATTTATACACAATATAAACAGAGGAGTATTGGAGCTAAATGACATCATAAATCAAACAGACCCAACAGACATCTACAGAGCATTCCACCCGAACACTAGAGAACATATATCCTTCTCAGCATTTCATAAAACTTTCTTCAAAACTGCATCTGAGGACCGAAAGTAAGTCTCAACACATAGGAAAATAGAAATAACACACTGTACTCTGCTTTTGTCACAATGGATTAAAACTGTGTATTAACAGCGAGAGGAACTACAGAAAGCACACAGGCAGATGGAGCTTGAACAGCATGCCGCTGAATGCCGAATGGTCACTGAAGAAGTCAAGATGAAATAAGAAAAATTCCTATGCTTGAATGAAATGAAAACACAGCGTACCCAGACAGAAGAGGCAGGATGGAGGCAGTCCTAGGAGGAATGTCTACAGCCCAACGTGTCTACATTAGAAACAAGAAACTCAGGACCTTAGAAAGACAATAGCGAACCAAACCCAAGAGCTGTAGATGAAAGAAATAATCACAATCAGAGCAGAAATTATTGAAATAGAAAAAACAAAAATGCAAAGAAATGATAAAATGGAGAGATGGTTCACTACAAAGATTAACAATTGACAAACAATTAGCCAAATTAACCAAAATAAGAGACAATGCCCAAATTAATAAAATGAGATAATAAAGGAGAAAACAGAGAAGATGAAGAAAAATATCCAAACTTATAAAAATCAAACAGAAAATGTACTAGAGATGAATCCTTTCTCATTGGTAATTAAATGAACGATGAATGGATTAAATCTCCCGATTGGAATATTGGAGAATGAGTTAAAATAAAAGGTGTATCAGTTTCCAATCCTTTCTTATCCTTCATCTTCCACATAAAAGACAAAGTGAAAGACACTAAAAGAAAGGAAAATGTTCAAAACTTATATTTGGGAAGCGTGACATTCGCCACACTAGCTGATGGAACACTCTTGGGGAAAAGTTAGTTCTGCTACAGAAGACCAGAGTCCATCCACATCACCTCACAGCATCACGGCAGCTAGGAACTGCAGAAAATGCATTCTCTCCGGGAGCCACCGGTCAGCGACCGGCCACATGCAGGGCTGGGGGACAAGCCGCAGCAAGTGTCCAAGCCTGCATCATGAGCAGTGCGTACTCTGATTGCCATGGAAATCTGAGCCAATAAATGGAGCTGGAGAAGCCCACCCAGGCCCATGTCCAACATCACAGCCACAAATAGCTGTCATGGAAGGAACCAGACACATCACCTGGAAACCCACTCACAGTAAAAGTAGAGACAGCGTGTGCAAAAGGCTGACTAACGCATCAAATGTCTCATCTAGTGAAAACTCATGCCATTAATTATGAAAAATGGAGGCACAATAAAAATAAGAGTCAAAAGTGATGAACAATGGCTCAGTAACATAATATTTATCACAAAACATTGGCATGAATAAACTAAAGCACTTATACAAACTGCATGCGCGCTTGGGAGGAGGGATAGCAGAAAACCACTACTCCAGTAAGGAAAAGCTAGTGCTGCTCTGAGGCTACAGGCGCTACAGATATTAGAAGTGTTTCAGACGACACTGGCAAACAGATTTGAGAGTTAAAAGGAATGGATAAGTTACAGGAAAATACAACTTTATAAAAGGAGGGGAAAGGGTAGAGCATTGTAATAGTCTTGCATTTACTATGCAATTAAAAACATAATGAAAACTAACAAAACAGCCCAAGTCCCAGGAACCATTGCTTGGGAATCTATTCGCAAGGAATACTAGGAAATTCCACGTGAAGTCTGGCTGGTTTCAGAACTGCAGTTAACATCTGAACAAAGAACATTTTATTACACCCCTGCAACAAAATAGGGGAGAAAATTTGTATCGCATCTTACGGGGTGGGAGATACGGGAAAATTTAGCACCTCGATAGACACTCTGCCAGGAACTTTATAAAACTGACAAATGGCATAAAACAAGTGCCAAGTGACGTCATACCGGAACACTGATCTCCTTCTCTTGCTGGGAGAAATGGGAGTGCATACAAGGTAACGGGATAAATCGTGAAAGGCCTGCCTGGAAAAGAAGCACAGTCTTTGATGAGACGGTCACATGTATAAATACAAAATCCACAGCTTAGATTATGAAACACATAATCAGCCTGAGCAATGCACTGCACGTAAGATCACCACCCAAGACCAAGTGTTTTCCTGCAGACTGACAGAGGACCGTCGTGACAAGCAAGACTGGCACACACATGTCCACACTTGCATGTTTAGGAAGCAGAATGATAGTAGCACAAGATGATTGGTGCAAACTTGTTTCAGCAAAGGACTCCTGTCAAGCATGCAAACAAATCTGACAAACATTTGCTTTCAAACCAGCAAGAACTAAACCAGGCGGGATAGATCTAGGCTGATCGTGTACCCCAGCAGAGGGACAAGGACACACACGGGACAGGCATGCCTGGAGGGGCAGGATGCTTGAGGAAGATGTGCTGTGCGTGCCGAGGGCACAGAGACGCCTGGCAGTAGCAGGGATACTTAGCGGCAGTGACAACTGATGGGACAGGAATGCTTAGGGGGCCATGATACATGGATGAGAGAGATCGCTCAGGGACAGGAATACTTGAGGAGCAGTGACTTCTGATGAGGCAGCAATGTTTACAGCCATGGTGATACATGGTAGGTAGGGGCATCTGGACCAGATCTCCAGGAGAGGTATAATTTGGATCCATATTCAACACCCATGCTCTAGCTTTAGTCCTTGTATATGTCACCCGCAACCATCAAACACAGTTGCAAGACACCTTTGTTAGAAAAGCCCTCCTCCCAGGGACCATGCCTGCCTCAGCATCCATGAAGGGACCTGACTCTTGTTTCCAAAGCATCCCAGTATGTATATACATTCACCTTCACCAAAATGCTCCAAATGGTGAACAATCTTAAGAGCTCGCTAGTAGTCACACTCCAAGCAGGTTGGGAGCATTGGCTGTCGGACTGAGCCGCCGGGCCAGCCTGCGCTGTTGCGCTGAGTGCTTGCTTCTGCTCGGCGCTGAGTGCTTAGATGGCAGCATAGCATTTCATTAAACTCTTCCATTATGTCGGGTGCACCCAGAACAACGACAACATTTCCAGGCAACTTGCTACGTGAACAATCAGGTGAGATGGCAGCCCGACCGTTACTTATCAACTTGCCATTAAAGTTTCAGAGGGTGTTATTAATTATTGAGGGATTAATGTTGAGACCCAGCTGCGCGCCCCAGTTCCTCACAGGCACACGGCATGGATACTTTACAGCAGGATGAGGCATGCACAGTGGCCCAGCTCCTCTCGCTGCTTCGGCTTCTGGCAAAGGAGGGAAAGGAACCGAATAGCTCGTGGTGAAAACAGCATGAGGGAGAAACAGATGAAAAAGACTATGGACATTTCACTTAGCAGTTGTCAGGAGAAGAGCTGCTTGAAAAACCGTGGAAGGTCCTGGGCCAGGACAACTGTCTCCTTAGCCCTAGCTCTGTGGATGGATGGCAGCGCTATTTGGATGGCCATTGTAACCAGCAGCTGCCTCTCCAACCTTCAAGGAAGTAAACACCGCAGCTTCCCTAAACAGGAGCATCTCTCCCTTAGTAATCCTCTTTAAACTGCTCAGAAAATCGTTTCCTAGCATCCCAGGCAACAAGACTCCAGAAGTGACACTGGCCTTTTTCCCCTTAATTCTGATGGCTGCTCCTCAGTGTCTCTTGCTGTCATTTGCTTGAACCTTCCTCCCTAGCTGACAAAGTTGGGAAGTGCTTAGACGGAAGTGGAGAATGCCAGTGTGTACTTTCTCTTCTCTGGAAGAGGAAGCCTTGGTCTGAGACACCAGTGACCCAGAGGCGCAGCTGCTGTCCCTAGGCTGGCTTTTAGCTTCTACACTGGGTGGAGGGCAAAAGACGCCCTTGAGGCTGAAGATCCTGCCCCTTGTGCACAATTGCCCCGCATTGTACCCTGGCACATTAGTCATCAGAACGCAAGAACAGCTTACATTCAGACTTCAAGTGTGGCTTACCTTAATCTCTGCCTCTGAGTTGTGATACAGAGGGTTCAGATGCAAGCATGAGAACACCTGTACTATTTTTAATGATGAATTACATCACATTAATATTTCAAACTTGCACTCAGGTTGAAAATACAGTATTAGTGGCCCATGAACCTAATTAGTTTTGTTCAATGGAAGACAAAAGAAGGTAAGATTGCCGACTCTGTCCTTGCAGCACCTGTGAGCGTCTCTAAGGTGACCTCCCCAGCAGGACCTCACCTGCTGCTGCCCTTCACAGGTGGAAATCCATCTAACCACTGGTAAACTGGATATAGGCTGAATTACAGAGGGATGGCTGTGGTCACGGAGGTAGCAGCTTGGAAAGAGGAAAGATGACTCCGTGCCCCCTACGTCTGATGCTGGGTCAGGGAGGGGAGCTAGACAGTGGGTCTGTCTACAGGCCAGACACTGCCAAAGACACATAGTGAGGTTAAAACACAATGCATTTCCGTCAGCTCAGCTCAGGCTACTAGCTGTTCAAGGAGGGGTGTGTGCAGGTGTGCATGTGAGTGAGTGTGTGTGTGCTCATGTTTGTGAACACGTGTGTTTATCAAGGACAAAACTGGGTCACTCACCTCTATGTCGGATAGACGTTTCAAAAGATGTACCTATCAGAAATCAACACCAACCCACAGAATGGCTGCTGGCTTAGTGTCTGCTTCTGACGTCCCAGGCCACAGACACACTGGGAGTTCGTAGGAAGAGGTTGTGGGGCACAGGTGCTGCTGGCCACAGGCAAGTCAAGGAGCCTGATTTGTCTTTGCAGGGCCTTCCTCTTGCTCTGGGTTTTGCTGGGTGAGGGTTTACCATGATGGCCAGAGCCTGCACACACTAAGCATCCAATGGAGGATTGACCAGGATTGGGAGTTGGTGGCATCAGGAATCGCTAGGTACATCCCTCTGGAAGAAGATGCATAATTTTTTCCCAAAATGATGGTGGCTTAACAGCACTGGGGTGAAACAAATGTCTATAAAATAAGTAGAAGCCAATGGAGCCACAAGGGATTCAAGGAAAGAGAGGCTGGCTGATGGGAAGGACCTGCGCAGAGTTCATGCCTCCAGGGAGACATTAAGGAGAGTCGGCACATGGCTGAACTGCCAGACACTGTAAAAATGATGAGAAGCTGTGTAGGCTGGATACTGCCACATGGGCAGCTGTGCAGCCCTGGATACTGAGGGCCGAGCCTCACGTGGGCAGCAAAAGATGAATAAGAAAGTGGGACTTGGGATGAGTCCTGGATGTTCACACCAGGACTTGCACCCACCAGATATATGATGGTTGTCAGGAAGTTATACATGCTTCATGTGTAGGTGATAAATGAATTCAGGAAACTGAGAAGTCACCCCATAGAGGCAGCTAGAATTCACACACAGCACAAATCTGGGTCATTTCAACCTCTAGGGCATTCCTTGCAGAGATGACCTTCATGTGGACCTTCCGTGTATATATGCGCTGGTGTATGAATGCATGCCTACACTCACAGAGTGAGACCAGATGCTTCCATAGTAACCACAGGTTTCATGCAATTACTTCATAGAGCTCCCATTGGCTTCTACTTATTTTATAAACATTTGTTTCACCCCAGTGCTGTTAAGCCACCATCATTTTGGGAAAAAATTATGCATCTTCTTCCAGAAGGATGTACCTAGCGATTCCTGATGCCACCAACTCCCAATCCTGGTCAATCCTCCATTGGATGCTTAGTGTGTGCAGGCTCTGGCCATCATGGTAAACCCTCACCCAGCAAAACCCAGAGCAAGAGGAAGGCCCTGCAAAGACAAATCAGGCTCCTTGACTTGCCTGTGGCCAGCAGCACCTGTGCCCCACAACCTCTTCCTACGAACTCCCAGTGTGTCTGTGGCCTGGGACGTCAGAAGCAGACACTAAGCCAGCAGCCATTCTGTGGGTTGGTGTTGATTTCTGATAGGTACATCTTTTGAAACGTCTATCCGACATCATGTATTCAGAATAACATTGATAGTAAGCTCGTGTGGCATCTCCTATTGGAGCACACACATGTAAGTTATGACTGTGTGTGCACAGCGTGTGTGTGTCTGAGTAAGGACACATGCAAGTGTCTCCAATGAAGATCGTCATGTACACAGATGATTCTGTAGACCTTCACATGTTGACACACTCATAATAGCATTTGCCCATGCATAACTGTCGGGATAAGGACTGTCTGCACACACGCAAAATTCTGTCATGTAGTCATGTGTACGAATGTGTGACTATTTGAATATACACATGTGTTTATGGATGTATGTAGATTGGCAGGTGCTTCTGTGTACATCTGTGTTAGTGGCTGTCTGAGTGAATTTCAGACATGCATGTGCACTAAGTAGTAGGACACTGGTGTGTCCATACCACTGTACTTATGTAAACATATCTGCAGGCATGCTTTCTCATGGACTAATGTACTATGTGAAAAAGCCTCTGTGATCACACTTACACGTGCACATGTTCTTGTTTGTTGCTGGTGACATGGTCAGAGTAAAGGCATATGTTGCCTGCCTGTGAGCTTGCCTCTGAACAACTGCTAGATTCTCTGAGCCTCATTACCCTTGGTTGTAAATCAGGACTTTTGAAAGCTGAATCCTCTCCTCTTTGATTTTCTCCGAGGCTGCATGGAATGTGTATGTGGTCCTTATGTGAAATAAGTGTCATGTTCTTTGTACTATGGATGTGGGGTGAGCTGTGGTCCTCCAAAATCCATATGCTGAGATTCTAGCACCAATAGGATGGTATTTGGAGTCGGGGCTCTGAGAGGTAAGTAGTTTGAGAAGGGGTCATGAGAGTGGGGCTTGGGTGATTTGATTATTGCTTTATAAAAAGAGATACCAGAGAGCTGTTCTCTCCCCTATGTGAGAATAGTAAGAAATCAGCTACCCGCATGCCAGTAAGAGAGGATAAGAACCACAGTGGACCCTGATTAAGCATCTATCTACATTTGGGGTTTAGGGGGAGACTTCATCAGCCCAGCATGCTGGCCCTTGATCTGGCATCTATCTGCATCCCAGGAGGAGGGATCTTACCAGAATTCACCATGGTAGCCATTGGTCTGATATCCAGCCAAAAGAACTGGAAGACAGTAAACTTCTGTTATTTGTGGGCAAGCCTACGGCTCTTAGCTATAGCAACCAATGATGAGTAAGATACAATATTCTAAGTCAAGAGATCAATCAGTGAAGGTCAATTATCCAAGCATATTTTAAAGGATGCATCTATTTTTAATGTGAGTTTTATGAAAATGGATGAATTTATATGTACCATAAAGCCATAGAACTCCATGTTCTCAACTGGCTGTTAAGACACTCCACTGGTGCAATAGTGGCACACACATCAAGAAAGCAATCAACCACTTCTGATTAGATTTAAGCTCTTTCCACAAGATAAAGCCTATATGTGGCACCATTCTCAGGCCAAAATCTATGGCTAGACACAGGCCCTAGGGGAAAACTTTCTACTATTAGTCTGCTAAAGGGCCATACTATTAACCTGACTTCTAATGACTTATTGCTATACTCATAAATTAATCTCTCAACCCTCATCAGAGAAATTTCTATTTGCAGTAGATGATGAACACAGGGTCCAACAACTAGCTAATGTGCACAGAACAAGACACTTTACATTTCTCAGACCTAAATGGACCGTCTATACCACAACCTCTCCTCCCAGGGCTCAGGAAATGTTGTGGAAAGTCAGTAAGAGCCTGAGGCAGGGTGTGAATACAAGGAAAGAGTCTCCTTTAGGCACAGCAGGACAGCTGAACATGTGAACTCACAGTAATAACACGAATTAGGGTTCAAGCCAGACCAAATCCCAGAATGGAGAGGCAACTAGGCATGAAACCCCACCCCTAGGTGACCACTCTCCAGTGGAAGACCACAAACCAAGAATATATCGGCAGCAGAAATTGGGTCTGATGTGGAAAATATGAAGGACACAAAGCTAAATGGGAAGCAAAGGGGGAACGTGCCTTGGAGGATTTTTGAGGATGAGATGAATATGATCAAAACACATTGTATGACTTTCTCAAACAATAAAAAAAGAACTACTGAAATATTTTAGCTCTGAGTATTCAAATAAACTCAAGACAGATGGGCCCGTAAAGTGCAACGTGATGCCACACTTAAAATAAGAACACGATTATTTCAAGGCAAAAAAAATGATATATGTCATAGTAAGAGGAGTCAGCAAATTAAGGCAGGGAAATCTGAATGCCAGTGGTGTCTGCCTTCAGTAGGCTGAAGTCCAGCTCTGAGAGGGCCTGATCTTCCCCCATGATGGGCCATTCCAGAGCGTGAAGCCCACTGATGAGCAAGCCTGGGTGCAAAGCTCAGCCCGGCAGCTGTGACTGATCTGCTATTACACAGCTGTTAAGACCCCAGTAAAAGCCTTTTTGAGAACCATGCTGTCTTTAATTAGTAGCCACTAGCTGTCCTATTAAATCTAAATTAAGTCCTTATTTGAAGCGGTTAATTTGAAGATTTAACCAAACGTGGACACCTGCAAGAGAGCAATTTTAGTTTCCAGGCCCTGTCAGGGGCCTGGCAGTTCTGAATCACTGAGTTTCGAAGGCCTGGCCTTACCCCTTAGAGAACTGAAGGCATGTCATGATGGGTATGGGACCTGGCAAGTGTGCAGACCAACCTGTATGCATGCGTGCAGCAATGTGTACCTCTGTGTGTGCTTAAATAAATGTCCTAGTGGCAAATGCTTCCGTCATCCGACAAAGTGCAATTTAATAAATACACAAAACCAGATTTCAGCTGTGAAGTAGTATGTAGGCAGCTCTGTTCCTCCACTGCGAAAAATGCTTATGTAACCTTGGGATGGGCCCAATGAGCCTTGTAACTTTCATGAGCTTCCTGTGTCTTGTGAGTTTCCATACTCCTGTAGGAGGGAGTGCTTCAGAGGAAACTGCTACAGGATTGGGAGTCTGGTCCCATACATGTCAGGGAGGAAGGCCTGTATTTGGAACTCAGAGCACCTACGATGTTGCTTACCAACCACCATTTCATAAGTTCTTCGAAAATTACTTTTGGATTAAATAGCTAGTATCTCCCATCTAAAAACATGTGATAATAACATGATTTAGCTCAGTCTTGTGGCTAACTGCATGCTGTCTGAGCTGTAGGCATGTTTCAGTCTAGCACTGTGTCTTTCAAGGGCAGCTGTTACTCCACTGAGGACAGGAGTGAACAAAACCCAGAAATGGGCAGAAATACAAACATTAACACAATCTTGCAAATGACTTCTAGCTCAAGATCAGCTACCTGTCACTGGCCTTTAGGTCACAGATGAACTCTGATGTCCGTAGGGCACTGTGCTCTGTAGGGTGAGTTGAAATCAGGCTCTGTGAGGGTGGTTCATGCTAGCTGAGGCACAGTCTTGGCTGCCAGAAAGTAAAGCTCATTTACAAGTATAGAACCCAGACAGAAGTGACAGGTTGAACTTTCATTTTTCCAGTAAATTATGTCACTTGCCTAAAATGACCACTGTAGTATAGAGGAGACTATTTCAATTGATCGACTATCAATAATTCTAATCAGTGAGTGGTTATTCTTAATATATGTCTGCCATCTAAAAAATGCCTCTTTTTGGGGGGAGGGGTGTCCTGAGACAGGGTAGAAACCCCTGTTGTAACTCTGAGTGTCCTGGAACTCACTGAAGACCAGGCTGACCTTAAACTCACAGCGATCCACCTGCTTCTGCCTCTGCCTCCTGAGTGCTAGGAATAAAGGCATGAGCCACCACCACCCAGCAAAACCAGCCTTTTTGAAAGTTCAAATGGCTTGCTTATCTAGTGGACTCTAGGTCCAACACAGGAATGATTATTTTAATCCTCTACCTAAGGGACACAGGCAATGGTCCAGTTTGCACCTCACAAACACGATGAGTATGTCAAATGAAGCCAGGGGTCTAAGAGGTTATATACCTCTGTCTGCATTTACTTAGATATATGACCAGGGTCCTGGGTCCTGGGTTCAAGCTATGTTCAGGGTTGCTCTGTTTCCCCAACGATTTGGACAATTGTGAACAATTACCACTTCTTCCTCTCCAGCTCCCCCTGGGGCCTTCTAAACCCTAGAGACAGCTGGACCCCAGAGGCCTGGCCATAACCAAGGAGCCTCATGGGTACTTTAGCAATTCAATTTGAGAGAGAGACAGACAGACAGACAGAGACAGAGACAGAGTCCAGTGTTTGAATCTGCATGGCTTTCTTGATTTTTTAAAGAGCACTTATTTCTATTTTCTAATGAGGTGTATGAATGTGTATGTGGGGGGGGGTGAGCACATGAGTGAGGTACCCACAGTGGGCAGAGGTATTGGATCTCTTGGAACTGGAGTTGCTGGCAGTTGTGAGCTGCCTGCTGGCAGTTGTGAGCTGCCTGACACGGGTGCTAGGAACCAACCTCAGGTAATCTGCAAGAGAGCAGCACATGCTCTTACCTCCTGAGCCCTCTCTCTAGTCTTGGCTTTCTTAAGTTTTTAAAATATTATTCCATTTGCCGATTGAGCTCCTGAATGCATTCCTAGACTTTTGCTCATTTTCCCATCACAGTGTGCCCTCCAGCTTATAAACACATAGATGTGCATATATGAAGTTAAGTGAGTGCATACGTGAGCATATACAATGTGGGTTTAAATGTCTGCATGCAGGCATAATCTGCTGGATGTTTGGGGTCTGCTGCCATTTTGTGGAAAGGACAGACCAACCCTGCTTTGAGTTTCGTATGACAATTTGCCCTTGCATAGAGAACTCATCTGGTACTAAACTGGTAAGAACGGATTCTGCACTGGGTCCTGACAATTTCAACAGCTTTAACAGAGAGATGATTTTACAAGGACAGGAGCCCCTGTTAAGCTTTCACCACATTCGTTCACCTGCGGCGCCATGCTGAGGACTCCTCTCTCTTTCGGAAGTTCATGTCAAGGCTAATTTGTTTCACCTTCTGGCCTCCACTGTTCAGTATTTAAAACAGTTTTCACATTGAGCACACACTAAAGTGATATAATTTGGATTTTTCTGAAATAAGGAAAGTGTATTATCAAAATCATTTCGCTTCTTTTCCTCTTGCAATTGGCTCTACTGGTTATCGCTGTTAACCTGACAGACACAGGCAATCGTGTAGAGGGAAGGAGAGACTGTTCTGCCTCAGGGGTCAGTCCATGGCTGCCAGCCACCTGCTCATCTTCAGAAGCAGAAAGGCAGACAGGAAAGAGGCAGGGCCAGGCTATCTCCAAAGACCTGATCCCCATGAGCTACTTCTTCATGCTGGTCCTACCC
Organism: Cricetomys ansorgei; assembly: GCA_026225945.1. Taxonomy (NCBI): domain Eukaryota; kingdom Metazoa; phylum Chordata; class Mammalia; order Rodentia; family Nesomyidae; genus Cricetomys; species Cricetomys ansorgei. Next base: position 4,318,880 of record JAMJFZ010000239.1, on the reverse strand, counting down.
CACGCCTACCCCCTAGATCCCAGGACTCCCAAACAGCACCCTCGGTTGGAAACTGGGGCTTTAGTACATGAGTCTGTGGGGGACGTTATTTCATTTTTTTATTAAGATCATTTACTTATGTGTGCCGTAGGGTGAGTGGAGTTCAGAGCACAGCTTGCGGGAGGTGGTCTTCTCCGCTCATCATGCGGGCTCTGAGGATTGAACTCAGGGCATCAGGCTTGGCATCAGATGCCCTAACTTTCTGAGCCGTCTCAGCAGCTCTGGTGCACATTATATATTGAAACAGTAACATTTTCTATTGGAAGTTTATAATGCAGATGTGAGTTGTGTTATATTTCAACTGCACAGCCTTGAGCTGCAAGGATTTATCTTTTCCTGTGTATTTAGTTAGATTATTTTTTTAATATTTTTTTCCTATGTCGCTTAACAGTAGCTAACTTGTTTTTAAATCATGGGTCCTCTCCGATGACTGAGATGCTCTGATCTGTGACATTTTCCATAGAATGACCCATAGTGCGTTCTCTGTCTGTTTTCTACAGGTCACGAGGGCCCCGATTCACATTAATGACCATGATTTTGTGCCGGGCTTTGCCGGTTGGTGTTTTAATGTGAAATCTGTTTTATATTTATTCCCTTCATTTTTTCACGTGCAAGTGTGTATGGTCGCGTGTGTGTGGGCACGAGCCTCCATGCGTGCACACGGAGGCCCAAGACTGACATCAGGAGACTCCCTCCGTCACTCCCCCTTGCTCACGGAGACATGATCGCTCAGTTGAAGTCAGATCTCAGCAACTTGGCTAGTCTAGCCAGCCAGTTGGCTCCAGGGACCCCCGTGTCTGGTCTCTAATCTCTACTTTTCAGAGGCTGGGATTACAGGGGCACTATCACACTTACCCAACATTTAGGCAGACTCTCCGGATCTGAGCTCAGTCCTTATTCCAACTGCTTGTGTGGTGTACGGGTTAGATTTCACCGACAACTTGACAGAACGTAGACTCACCTAGGAACAGAGTCTTAAGGAGGACTTATCCAGAGCAGGGTAGCCTATGGTCATACATGTAGGCGATTGTCTTGATTGTTATTTAATGAAGGAGACTCAGCCCATCTGGGCGGCACCATTCCCTAGGCCTGTGTGTGTGTGTGTGGGAGGGGGAGTAACCCTCAGAACAGCATAAGAGAGGAGCAAATCAGCGGAGAGCCAAAAATAAAGGAAGAATGTGTTTGCTTTCTCTTGGCCGTGGTGAAGCGACTAGATGCTTGAGTTCCTGCCTTGACTTCCCTTGATAACAGACTAGAGCTGGGAGCTGGGAGCTGGGAGCTGGGAGCTGGGAGCTGGGAACTAATCAACACTCTCTCCTCTAACTCAGAGTGCTCGTCACAGCCACACCAGTGGAACTAGGACATGGATCGAAAGCGTTCACCACTGAGATGTCTGTCTCCTCTGCTTTATTCTTTCCAGATTTAGGCAAAGGTCGTAATCCTGTAAGCAGATTTAGAAAAACAGTTTAGCTAGATTAGCCATTACTTTACTTAGTAAATCAGCTTACTTAATAAACTAATCTATTTACAAATTGACTTACAATGCTGAGTTACACTGGTCGGCTTGCGTGTCTTCGCTCAAGCTCAATACGCACATGACGACTGTACATTCGCTGTGTGTCTGCCTGTTGTTTCCTCGTCTTTTCTTCACAGCCGCGAACACATCCTGATAACGGCCTTTCCTCACATGTACGCTGAGTGTCTGCTGGTCATCGCAATAGCACGTGTTCTCTGTATATTTGTGCTAGTCAACCCCCCTCCTGTTAGCTCTAGTGTTTAAAGTTCAGTCTCTTGAATTTCCAGATAGAAAATTTCGTCTTCTAAAAATACTAGCAATATTGTCTTTTTATGTCTATTTTTCATAAATCACCTATTTACTTGCCATGTTTTATAGTAGACGGAAAAAAATGAAATTATGGACTGTACATTCATCTCTTTTCCTTAGGGTTAATATAAAATCAAACCTTAGCATGTCTGTTTTATGTGGAGAACTGTAAAAGCCATTGAGAACCGAGCTCAAAGGCATATGCATTTAAGGCCAGCACTCCAGAGACAGAGGCGGGCAGATCTCTGTGACTTCCAGGCCAGCCTGGTCTACATAGCAAGTTCCCGGAGAGCTATTGCTACAGAGTGAAACCCTGCCTCAGACAAAACAAGATAGCCCAATATATAAACAAATAAAATAGTTTCCACATGTATGACTCTCAGAACATTTTCTTCAGAACAAATATTTTTATTACCATTTCTTTACACGTTATTACCCGTTGGCTCATTAACGCAAGGCCTTGATTTGATCCTGTCCCCAGTATGCACCACTGCACACCTGGATGAAATGGACTCAGTGGATCCTCCATGACTGGCTTTCAGCAACACACTGTCAGGATCAGAACTGCACGGAGTAAGTTTAGTGTGATCAACTTTGAATTGGCTGAAGTGATGGAAACAGCCCGAATTTCACCTCAAGCTGACTTTGTGGGAAGTGGTGGATCACCTCCAGAAACTGCATGGTCTTTGAGAAATTGGGGAAGGGGGAATACCACTCACCACCTCTCCTTATCAGCTGTGCCTTAGCACATTCGGGTGCTGCGATACAATGCCATAGATCAGGGGAACTTGGGACAGCAGGAACTTACTGTCCAAGGCTCTGGACGCATGCTGCCATGCTTGGTGTCTGGGTGTCTTGTCTGTGCAGCTGCCCTTATCACAGATGGTCATTGTTCCTGTGTCCTCACTGGGGAGAGGGAGGGATGAGGATGTCATGTGGGTCCTGTTGTAAGGACACTGGACCTCCTATGAGAGCCACATTTCAGAACACCATATCTTCCCAAAGGTGTCATCTCTCAACACTCTGAGAACTTCAATATTCTGAAATTTTACTTATTCTCAATCCTGGGGGTGTGCGGGTAAGAATTTCAGCTATAAATCGTGAACATACTGGCTTTGTTCAATCTTGTTAAGCCATGACCTGTTTGAGAAGGAACCCTGGAAGAATTGTTCTTTTCTAGGGAGAAGCAAGCATTGTGGGGGGTTGGCTGGTGGGTGGGGGTGGGGATCGATCTAAGGAAGAGGGTGGATGGGGGAGCTGGGAGGAGTGAAGGAGAGGGAGGCTGGGAGTCAGGATGTATTGTAGGAGAGAAGAAAACTAAATTTAAAAAAAAGAAAGCGAAAAAAAATGTGAGTATAGACATTCAGACATAGCACTCCACCCCGGGATCCAGCGCCTACGTGGTGTCCCTAAGTTCTCAGCTCCTGAGCCTTCAACTTGCTCTGTGCAGGGTGCTCTGCACTCACTCCTCTCTACCCGTGTGGACCTCCTGACTACTTTATACTGTTTTCTAAGTCCTCCCACTTCTCCACTGGGGTGAGTTGTTTCCCTAGTTCAAACTGAGTTGTCTGCAGGGTAAGTTGATCTTAAAAGTACTGCTCATAGTCACAGAATATAAAAAGAAGAGGAAGGCGGTATTTGGATCTATGTATAATTGTGTATGTTCAAGTCTATACTAACATTTAGAAAAATCAAGCAGTAAGAGATTTCAGACGTTTTGAATACTGATTTTAATTGGGGTTTTTATTTCCTGATCTATCATTTGTATTGTAATCGCCTCAAATCACACAGTTCCAAGAGAGTCTTCTGACATTCACAAGCAAGCAGCATGGCTTCTTTTCCAGTATCTCTGCTTGAGAATTTGGGTTGTGTTTAACTTAAACTAAAGCATAGGCTGGAAGGGAAAGGATGGCTGCTCCTCCCTGACTGCCAGGGAAACTCATGGGGTCAGCCTTGTCTCCTGCTTCCAGGAACCTGACCGGAAGGGAGTCAGAACTGACAGGCATTTCCAGTTAGTTTGAATCTCCATTCATTCGAATAAAATATTTATCAAGCAGCTTGATAGTATCTGATGTCGTTTTCATAAACCTCCTTTTCCTCAGAGTTGACCTTGTGTGGTGTTCACTGGCATTTCTGAGCAACCCGGCTGTCCACGCGCTTTTTCCGCAGGCACCCCTTGGTGCCCACGAGGGGTACAAGCGTATGCCATCATCCTGAATCGGTTAGATGGACTAAAATCTGATTATGAAGCTGGACACGGTGGCACACGCTATCTATCTGCAACTATCCCATGGCTGGAGGTCAGGTGAGAGGTAGCTGAAGGATGCAGCGTGTGAGAGCTGGAGGAATCAGGAAGCCTGTGGAGAGCTGACTTTCTTGAACTACATGTGGTTGCACGCTGGAGCCCGCAGCAGCTGTGATTCCCTGAAGAAGACCTGCAGAAGGCAGGGCTTGTCCCAGTTTGCTCAAGGAGTGGGAAGGATCTCCAGAAGCCCCACCACGCCATCAATTGAAGCAGTTGATGGTTGCTGGAAGAAAAAGAGGAACTGTGATACAGCCACTGAAGCTGCCCGTGCTCCAGTAAGCAGCCCCTCCCCCGAACTCCTGTAAACAACCCCTCCCCCATGCTCCTGTGAGCAACCCTAATAAAACTCACTGGGTTGTCTAGAAATATCTAGAAAAGCTGAGAACATCCGGGGCTGAGGGGAAGTGGAAGTGAGGGTAAGATGGAGCTCAGAGTGGGAAACATGACCTGAATCATAAAAACATTATCTACATGTGTGAAATGTCATCATGCAATATTAATATATATAATAAAACATCAAAGGCAAAGCAGTTTTCTTTAAAGACGTGGTGCATATGCTTCCCAGTTTTCAGCTTGCCACACTGCTTTTGCACAGCCATGAGAGAACTCAGAATTGTATGGAGTCTCAGACTGGAGGGTAGCACGGGCTTTGGCTTGAGCAGAGTGGAGTCAGTTTTGCTCTTGTGACCAAGTGGTTTGTGTGCAAAGACCGTGAGGAAAGGCTCATCTCTGACTAGCCGGATGAGTGGCGCAGGAGAGGGTCACATGTCACGGCACCAGGGCTCTTAACCTGATGGCAGTGAGCTGGCTTGTGCGCTAGTTGAAGCTTAGATTTTAAAATCTAAGTTTAGATTTAGATTGAAATCTTCTTGGAAGAGTGGGGCCGGGATGGAGCACTTGTGGACTGGAAGCCCCCGTGTTTTTCCAGAACTGTAAAGCAGAGACATTGACGGATGGAAGTGAGTTAACACGCTACCCTCCTGGGATATTTGAATGTTAACCGAATTACTCTCTGATCTGTGATTACAGCCATGCGGGCAGTGGGCCTTGCTTATGGTTACACCAGGGAGGTGTCAGCTCCAGACTATGTGCTGGTCTGATGCTCCTGTCTTTCTCCACCGTGTCCCAGCTAAACAAATTCCACCACGTTGCGTGTTGGCTTTTGAATCCTATAGGGTTTGAAATTTATTTTGTCTTTAACTGAAAAAGTTTTATGTTGTTGTGGATGATGTACACACAGGATACCTTCCGTTCCATACATAGTGTATACACAGTCACGAAAGATTCTCCAAGAGTACATTGGGAGTGTGTAAGAAAGACTCCCCAATGTAAGCTGCAGTTATAAGTATCATTATTTTAAACAAGCTACACACATATAGAAAAATATGTATTATTGTTGAGATTAACAAATTTGCATGGCATGGCCTCTGGAGCCTAGTGGTCTCTTGAAGCCCCAGACAAGACTAGGACATTGACCCTACCTCTGAATCACAGCCAAGCCTCCCATCATCCCACAAGGTAGAAACTTAAGAGGAAGGAGGCATACCAGTGTTCAACACAGCAACGCCTCATCCACAGTACACTGGTGGTCATGGCTCGTGGCACACCTCCCCACAGATGGTCCCCAGTGTGTCAGAGGCAGTGAAGAGTCCCACACTGTTTCTTCCACTGTCTGACCTGTTCCAGGTACCACCCCTAAGCTCTTCTTCCAGCTCCTAAGTGGACGTCCATCCTGGGGATACCTTGTGCAGGGCAGGGCTAGAAGCCTCAGATGCTACCCTCCTGCTGTGGAATCTGGAGCTACCCCCTTTGAAGGTGGTCAGTGACTTCTCACTGCTGTGGAAAATACCTGACGTAAGCAGCTGAAGGAAGCGTTTGTTTGTACAGCAGTTTGAACAGTTCATCACGACCGGGCAGTGTGTGGGCAAGAGCTTGAGACTGCTGGTGGTATTGCTTCCACCCCCAGGAAGCTGGGGGCAATTAACGCTGGTGCTCAGCTTGCTTTCTCCTTTTTATTCAATCTGGGACTCCCACTAGTAGAGCAGTGCTGTCTGCATTTAGGGTGTTTTCCCAACTCAATTAACCTATTTCCCCTCCCTCAGAGGCGCACCTAGGCTTGTCTCCTAGGTGATCCTAATTGCTGTCAAGCTGATCCTAAATATTAGCCGTCACAACTGCTATGGAGTATCATTCTGAGGCTGATGGCAGGGGTGCAGAAGACAAGCAACACTTCTGAGGAGAAGTGATTTATAGCTGTCTATTGTCTAGCCTGTTCTCCTCATTTCTTAGATAGGGATACGGATAGAGAGTGATGCAGAAGGGTAGTGTGTCTGGGTGTGAGAACAACACAGGGGACACTTGAAGGAGCCCCACCCAGCCCGGAGACCAGACCACCAAAGTAACAGGAGCTACTATAGTGACCTTTGATGACGGGATGGCTTGTTACCACAGCAACACCTGCCTTGTCCCAGCTGGTGCATCATCACACAAGACTGTGAGAGCTGCAGAGGTGACAGGCACAGAGCCTGGGCTGGGCCTTGCGTACGGTTACACCAGGGCAGTGTCAGCTTCATTCTGTCTTAGAGGGTACAAGCATCTCCAGGCTGACTCTCCAAAGTGCCCTCTGACCTCCATACACCGTCAGATGGACACTACGCACACACACACACACACACCCACGCGCGCGTGCACACAAATAATCATAATAAAATATTTAATGCTTGTTAGCCCTATGAATAAAACTGACAAGCAGACACTGCAGAGGTGTGCTAGGAGCCTGGCTCAGGACCCCTGCTGGAGGTCCCAGGCTTCTCTGCTTCCTCCTTGGATGAACACTTTGCATGCACAGCCCTCACTGTCCTATGAACCTTGGTCTCTGCCCTGCACCCTGCAACTGGGCCTTCCAGAACAGAGGAGTTAATAGCTGCTCATTTTGTGAGCATCTTTCTTAACTATTTTCAACCATAGCCCTGTTACCAGATCTGGAAGACTGGCGACATGTGCCTTGCCAGTCGACACTGTGGGGCACCTGGACTTGCTGGAATGCGGGATTGTTGGCCTCTGTGATGTCACTTGCAGCCAATCTGAGAAGATGGGCGCAGGAGGAAGCATTTCATGGATGCAGGTGTGCACGCTCAGATGCAGAGCCTGCTGATCCGCTCCTCTCCTCCAGGTAAAGGATGTGTGTGAGCCTCCCATTGCACTGAACCCGGCTGCTGTGAGCATGAAGTGTTTGCAGTAAGAGGGACTTCCGCATCTCTCAGAGCAGCCACACTGATGGGACCAGGGGAATGGAGGGGGGCTGTGGAGGAGTTCTGCAAAATTAGCTTAGGTTTTATTTGACAATATTCAAATAAATGAGTCATAAAGCTTTAATACTGCTTCCAGACATGACAGTATTTCAGCATCTTTTCTGAAGGTCTAATATGTCACGCAGGCTGGTATTAAATCCTCCACATCACGGTGACAGAGAAAAATGTGTACTTGTAGTGTGGCTATTGTAATGCAGATCGCCGGGTCAGGAGGGCCCTGGTGTTCACAAGCTCAAAGGCTCAAGCCTGTGAGTGTTTCCCTTTTAAGCCTCCTAACTGTGACCAGCCTATTTGTGATAGCCAAGGAGATCATGAGCATTAACTAAAATATTGTGCAAAATATACGGTACAACGTGTGTCTCCTTTAGAAACAAATTCAGGGACACCTGACTGACTGCACTGGCTAAAAGTCAACTCCGGAAGATGTGGACGAACACTGGCTGTGCTTTCGTTCTGGGCTCGGTCTTCCAGTGACAGAACAACTAACGAGGAAGACTCTGGAGAGGACGGCAAGAGCAAAGCAGTCAAAATACCATGTACTCACTGAAACGGTCACAAACGCCTAACTGAAGAGTGCATTTAGGGTGGGGATGCAGTTCAGTCTTGCTAGCCTGGCATGCGTGATGTCCTGGATTCAATCTCCGGCCCAACATGAACCAGGCCTGGAGGTTTGTGGGTAAATGCACTTAATTTTGTTACTTTGGAGGTGTAAGTAGGAAGATCGTAAAGACAGAAGTTCTAAGTTATTGGCCACGTTTCCAATTTGAGGCCAGCCTAGGCTAGATGATCTCCTGTTTAAAAATAATAATAATAAAAATGTTTAAAATGCCTTGAAAGGGAAAAAATACTAAATTGTAAGCCCAATCCTGACCTGTTTTGCAGCCTGGCAACTTTGCCATTGCTTTTCTGCTCTTGTCTTCTGTGTAGTGTTTGGATGTGGATGTGTAGATGCACACACATGTGTACAGATGTGTATAGAGACGGGAGGACAACTTCCAGCGACATTCCTCAGGGTTAGGGTTAGGGTTAGGGTTATCTTATCCAGAACATTCTAGAGACACTATAGCCTGGTACCCTGTGCTCACAGACGTGCTCAGGAGAATCATGTAGATTCTGCTGTGGGCTGACCTCAGGCATTTTCCTGGGTAAAGAGATGGGTCATAGGCACCCATCCGTTGCTTACATTCCATGGTTTTAGGAAAGATGCCAGGTGAGTCCCTCCAGGTAGAATAAATGACTTGACAGTTCCACAAATTGCTACTGGATTGTTGGGGACCAATGGCCTTGTTAAGTACACCCCCTGACCCAGATGTGGCCCTATGACTGAAGAAAGCTGCAGGCTTGAGATAAAACCTAGGAGGAACACCCTTCAGGACAGAACAAGGTCTCGAGGCCAGGGAAGTGTGGAAGGAAGGACTCAGATAAGGGGTCAAAGATGCTGTTTGCACAAGCCCTGCTTGCAGTATTCTCTGTAGTAGCTAGCTAAACAATATGTAAACAGCAGCACTAAAATAAAAATCAGTCATTCTGAAAGTGAGCACCAAGTCTTGTGTTTCTGTCTGCCATTACCCTCCTCTCCAGGTTCCTGTGAAGTTCAAGGCTGAGGCACTGGATAATAAATTACAAACTAGGGTAAGAATAAGGATGGAGCACAAAGATAAACTGCAAAATAGACAAGCATCGTCACATCCTACCCTATGCCAATTGGCTGACCCATGACAGACCCAGGTTTCAACCAGAGGAGAGTCAGAGCCACATGTGAAACGTGTATAATTGTTGCCGAAGACACAAAAGGTTTCAACATATTAATTCCTGTGTCTTATAAGTCAAAACAAATCAACAGAGACTAAGTTTTTGTTTCTCTTCTTTTCAGTTTACTTTGATGTTATTCAAACTCTGGCCTCCCTATAGCTGTTTAACAGGATTGCTAGCTCAAATGTAACTGCTGTTTTGCTTTATGAAGCAGCAGGTACCAAGAAAATTAGTGTTTGCTTCAAGAAAACTTGGTTCTACCTATCGGGTACCGGGTGACTCTCAGTCCCGTCCTCAGCCCCTACTGGGGTCCTCTATTCCATACATGCTGCCTGAAAGCACAGCCTCCCAGGGCCCTGATCCCCTGCGCTCCTGAATTGACTTGCCATTTGGATTGCACAGCCTCACTTCAAGTTGCTCAGACCCCCCCAGGCTTTCCAGGCATTAGACTTTGGGGATTGTCCTAACACCAGAAGCAGCTTGGAGAGAACCTTTCTACAAATCTCACCCTCAGAATCTACATGGTGTCAGACATTGTCCTTATTCTGAAGGACCTCAGAGCCCAGCCAGCCTTTATTGCAAAGACAGCTTCTCTTCTTCTACAGGCAGTTCCACAGTCACAGCTGGGTATTTATTCCCACGGTGCTGCAGACTCACGGGATGGAGCTGGTCATACATCACGGTCTCTATGAGCTCCATTCTCATCCTCTTGCCATTCCAGAAGGTTTCCACCACATAGGACGATCTCCATTCATCCCAGCTGTACTAGGCAGACTGTTATCTGGGAAGATGCACCTTTCATAGCCAGAGCTTCCTTAGAAACAAGTACTCAGACTCCCTACTCCAGTGTCCCCACCCACAGACTCCAGGAACTAGAGTGTCCCATGTCTTTTCTTCACAGCTCTCCTGCCCCTGCCACCGGCCTTGCTTACTGCACTTGTAAGGGGCGGGGCTTCCTGTGGAGACCCTGCACATCTGGATCTGTGTTCCTGGCCACCTGTTCCCCAGGGTCCATAAGCTTGCCTGCCCCCAAGAGGAGCCACACTCCACTTGGTCCTTCTCTAACACTAGCTTTGGAGTGCTACCCTTCTGGTGCCGAAGGACCTCCTTGCCATTAGCTCAGAGCCAAGCCATCAGAATTTGACAAGACAGAATCGCTGAAGCTCACGCTTGAACTTTGCATGCAAACACGAGGCTACGGTAAGCCAACCTCCTGCATGCTGTAGGCTTCCTTTTCCTTTACGCTAAAACTCTGTCTGAATGACATCATTACAGGTTTCCACAGACTGTGTCCCCAGCACACACAGACCTATCTGAGAAGAGCTACGCCAGGCTATCACCCAAACCACAAACACTCAAAACATTGTCTTTTTAGTTACTTTGTGTTCTTGCATGTGTTCTTAAGACAGATCATAGTCAGAATGAATGAACTTCAAGTGATCTTCAAAATCACTTAACGCGGTCTGCCTTAGAGTTCTCGTTAGCTGTCTGTACTTTGAACTACCTGAATTTCTGCTTACTCACCTGAAGCCAGGATACTGATCCAAGGAGCCTCAAGGTGGCATCCCTTTACCCTTGCTGTTGATTTCAAGTTGAATTGCAAGCACCATTGAAGGCTACTCCATGTCCAAAGCTGAGCTTCCCATAAAGTCCTACAGAACAGCCCTTACAAGGTGGGTACTATAGTTTACCCACAATGACTCTGATCAACTTTCTAAGTGCCACATCTTCATCTGTGTAGCTTATGGCCAGGCCTGTATGAATCACTCCACATCCACAAAGAAGGAACTATTTAAACTCGCATACCTGCCCAACCAACTTTCAGAACATTGGCCTGGCTGAAGGATTCGATTTTGTTTCCATAATTTTCTCTAGCTAAACATTTTTTTTTAATTTCATAAAACACAATCATATAAATCCAGTTTAAGTTAATTTTGAATTTAGGAAGAATAACTAACAGAAATTAGTTTCTCAAACATTGTTCCCACTTACACATTGGCTTTGTAGGGATGTTTGAAGCAACAGCAAAATTGTTACAGGGATTTGAAAAAAATATTGTGCTCAAGTGAGCCAGCATATGTACCTGAGTTCAGCTTTCCTTGGGAATCAGGGACCAGCATGGCCATCTGGGATTCTAAGTGGGACACGGGTATCTTTCCACTCACAGACCTTTTGGATATGGGGTAAGTAAAACCGGCAAAGGGTGAACACATACATGTGCTTTTAAGTTATCATAATCCCTAACAAAGAGTTCTCCCTCCCTCCTTCCACACATGCCTTCTGGACACATACACGTACCCCACACACGCCCATTGCCCACACATGCACGCACTCCATACCCACACATACATGCGTCCCACATATGCGCACACAAGCAGGCACTCCCCACACAACGCAGAACTTCTAAAGTCCTGCTCCTTCTATCTATCTTGAGGTTTCCATCTTCCACAGGCAGGAGTTTCATGAAGTACTTGATGATGGTGCTTTTACCCTGCTTGGGTCTCAGCAGCTCCCCACAGGAAGTTTACACATGGGGTTTGGTGCTCAGTGAGAAGACAGGGACAAGAGAGACGGAGGCTTCTAAGGAGCATTGAGATAGATGCCCAGACCGGAACTTAGCCTGGGAACATGCTAATAGTTGACTTTGACTGAGCTAGCACCATTTCATAACCTCAGTTTCCCCTCTAAACTGGGGTATGGCAGAGCAGAGAAGACTGATTGGGAAATGAGCATCAGATCAGGCACTTCATTTCTCAGCTTACCTGGCAGCTTAGGAAACGCCACCCCTCTCCTGGATTTTCCACGCCAAACCACAGATACTAACTCCTCTCCAAAAAGAACATGTCTTCCTTGATTACTTTTAATAGAACAGGGCTCTGAAATCCTCGTTTTGGAAAACAACCAAATCTAGACCCTCCCTCACAGTTCTAAACCCCATCATCTGATGTGGGTATGGATCTGGAAGTCCCTAAGTCCCACTTGCTATGGCTGACCAAGCCCCTTCTACGGTGGCCACAGGCACTTGTGTTCCCAGCTCTCTCTTTAAACTCTACGCAGAGCACCTAGGATTTGTTCTTCACCCAGCACACAGGTTCCCAGGGTCCCTTTTATTCTGAGAAGCTGGGATCAGACAGCTTATTATCCAGGGCTCTGTGGCCTTGTTTGTTTGAAAGCTGCCTTGGAACGCCTTGGCTGAGCCTCAAATCTTCTGTGAGGTTAATTGAAAGATGGCCCCAGAGGAGCCTGCACACGGACTGCACTGCAGGCATCTTGGCAGGAAGGAATTCAAGAAAATAGGAAAGCCATTTGATGCAACACAAAGATGGGAATCATGAACACAGAGACAAAAGTAGAGTGGAGTGGTGCCAGGCCAGGGCTGCAGGAAGATGTTACAACACAAAGTACACAGGGCAAACCCACGCCAGCCTGGCGAGAAAGGGAGGCCGAGTGAAGGACAGCGGGCAAGCTCTGCGGTGAGTACCAGGAGGGGACCCACACATCTGATGCCCCGGCATCAGTGGGAAAGTGCTTAGGGGCCAAGCTCTGCAGCTTCACATCCAATTGGCTGCAGCCTGGTATCCTGCATCTGCTAGGAACACCTAGGCCAGAGGTGGTCATTGAAACTCTCACATTCTCCACAGTGAGTTTGACATGGGTGGCTTGCTTATAGAATTTTAAAAAAAGTGTTTTTCCAGGGAGTGCTAAGGAAGCTACCAAGAATCATCATTTCTGGAACCCTGAAATCCACAGTGGGCATGAAGCCCTATGTCAGTCCAAGGAACTGTCTCCTGGCCAATAAGAAATTCATTATACTGAATTGGTTCCTCAAAGAGAAAAATGAGCCCCCTTTAAACACCCACAGTCTGAGCATGCCTAGGTATTCCCACCGAGTGAGTTGGAAGGCTATGGAACCTATAGGACTCCATCTCAGAGAGGTAGGCTGTGCCTCATGCTTCCTTCTGGTGGCAGAGTGTCCTCTTGGGTAGTCAAATTCATTCTTCAATGAACAACCCAGGTCTCACATTCTCTAGAAACAAAATGAATTATCTTTTCCAGAATGCCAAAGAAGGGCCACACGCCTCCTATTTGCATAGTCGTGTGATGGGAAGACACAGGCATGTGGCTATCTGCTTAGGCTGTTCAGGGCTTACCAGACAGAGCTGGTGCCCACTGGATACAATTGCTGTTATATGCAGCTACCAGTGAAGATACGGGCTGTCACTCCTGTTTTGGAAGTTCATTCAGAATTGTTTGCTCTCTCAAGTTCTAGCTTTGCTGTATTCTTGATCTGTGAGTGACCCTACAGAAGTATAGTCTAGGAATTGGAAATGACAGTACAACATAAAGTTCCTAGCAAGGGAGATCCGTGGGGCAGGTCTGGAAAGCCAAATACACAAGTGACCCTGAGATGATCAACAAACACTTTGGAACTGCAAGCAGGGACCATACCCCCACCAGTGGATGGAAGAAGAGGTAATGGGGGGATCAAGGCATCAACAGCAGAATATTAGAGAACACCTCCAGTAATGTGACTTAACCCTGAAAGACTGATAATGTGTGGCTGACACTGAGGTCCCTAAGGGAGAGCAGAGGCTGATTCTAGGTATGGAGAGATCAGAAGGAGATGCTACAATCAGATGAGGTTCAGGCTTGATTCAGTAATTAGAATGACATCCACATATAGGAGAAGGGGCTTTTTCCTCCTTGGCTATTTATTTCCTTCAGACCTTTGCAGCAGAGCCCAACAAAATATAGTCCACTAAGGACAGGTGCCTTGCTGAAAGACTCCGTGCATATGACAAGACTAAGTTCACTGTTGTAACTGGCAGTCAGTATCTAGTAGACACAAGACGCCAGGCCAGAGGCTGAACCAAGATGAGCAGTGGCTACCCTGGGATGCAAAAGGCACAACCAGCCGGGTACAAACCACTTCCCAGTCTGGGTTAGCCAGAGCCTGAAATGCTCTCTGCAGTGGCCTGGCAGATGCCTCGTGGATGACACAATGAAGTGAGCTCTCCCCATGCCATCCGTCCTCACACCACTGACCCTGCCCAGGCCAGTAACCAGTAACCAAATCTGCTTTGATATCAGAGTTTCTCTATTGGTGTCATTCTTCTAAAAATATGTTTACATTCAGTGTGAGTGTGTGTGTGTGTGTGTGTGTGTGTGTGTGTGTGTGTGTGTGTGAGAGAGAGAGAGGGAAAGAGAGAGAGGCGGTGGGGAAGGAAGGAGAGACACTCAGGTCCTCAGCCACGGTGGCAGTGCCTTTACCTGATAAGCCATCTTATAGGCCCCATTGAACTAACTTGTGAAGGGCTGCCATGTCTGTTCGCAGAGGTGATGAGCTCCTGCTGACACAGGGAGCAGCAGGCATGGCTGTCCTCCCTGTAAGCACCTGTCCACAGTAGGCCATGGGTGTGGGGATGGTTACATGGTTGGTGCAGCTCCTTTTAACTTTCTCCCCATCAGTAACCCAGGGCTGGGATAGAAGAACCTGGGGGCATCTCTAACTTACTACTGTGGTGTTTGTTCTTGCCAATCACTGCTCGAGGGTACAACCTAGAAACCATGCCAGATACCACTGCATAGGCCAATCAGAGAAGAAAACATAAGGTGGAATAAATACTCAAACCCAGGTATGCAGAGCTGCCTGTCAGATCCATTGCCTGCTGCAGGAATCCAGGGGTGTTTCAGCTTTCAAATGTCTGAAATGGGGGACACATTGGCCTGCTTCATGGCCATTTATACTAGAGATGACATTCTGAGGCACCAGGATGTGCCTCAGAATCACATGGCAGATCTGTCTCACAACCTTCTTTTGTCTGCTTTCTCCTAGCGATCACTAGAGAAAGTGATGTCACTTTCTTTTAGTGATCAAACTCTTCCGCACTCCAGAATCTCCTTTTGGAGGGCAGAAATTGAGATAGGAGCCATTCTGTCAGGTCGACAGGGCAGTCAAGTCCAGCCCACTTGTTCTTGCAAACACCCTTGGCAGAGGCCAGCTGAGCCCAATACCACCCCAATTCAGCACTGTAGTAGGAGAGACTGGAACCTCTTCGTTGAGCTCATTGACCCTTACTGGCCCTGTGGGACGTCACTGACCTTCCTCAGGCTGCAGAAAAGAAAGTTGCTCCTGAATCCCCAGTAGCCCTCGTGTGGCAGCGGAGGACAGATCAAAGGCCTCTGGAAAAATCTTGGGTTTCCCTTGGTTAGTACAATGATGACAGGAGAATCAGAGCCTATATCAACCAAGCATTCCTGAAATCAGCAACAGGACCGATCTGCTCTGGAAGGGAACACGATGTGTCCACATCAGCTCCATACCCTCAAAAGCATCGAGAACATCGCTGTGGCATGGGCTCAGACAGTCAAGTAGGTCCTGTAAGGATTTCTCACTGGAAATATGTGGTACTTAGGCTCCAGCTCTGCATCTCCTCCTTGCCATCACAGGGCAGATATTTCACCCTTTTGCAGGCTTCTTCATAAATACGTGTCACCCACAGAGCAGTGTGCTACATGTCATTCTTGAAGCCGAGGGTGGCCAAGACAGAGGTGGTAGTGTTTGCCGGCTGATGCTCTAAGCCAGCATCCTGAGCCAGGCAGGACACAGAACCCCACTGCATTCTGAAGGCTGTCCTCAAGTTTGGGTGTGACTCATGTGCAAACCTTTATTGAGGGCCACGTGTAACCACGGCCCTATTTAATAAACTAGGGAGTGCCTGCACTAAGAAACTACCGCTATACCCAAGGTAGCATGCCTTCCACTACTAAAGTTCCCTGTGCTCTTATGTGGGTTTGGGGACACAGGAGTGACTTACCTGGTATTTATCCTCTTGGTAATGAATGTAATCAAGATGTATTATATGAAATTCTCACAAATTAATAAAATATTATATTTGAAATACCATATTAAGAAGTCAAGAGCAGATAGACCCCTGCTCAGGTGACTTCGACTCAGCATCACGCATGTCCGGCCACATGCAGCTCCCCAGTCCCACTCCTGAGACTTCAAAACCCAGAGTTCAGGTCTCTTCCACTGGGGAGAATAAGAGGCACTGAGGCTCAAAACCCTGCCAGAGCATGCCGAGCTCACAGGCCCCGGAGGGCGGTAGGCTCCCTAAACCCTTCCACAAGAGTCCTGGCGCACTTTCCCCTGCTGACCAATGACAGACTGGTAGAATGAATTGACCCAAACTCCAAGATGCGATCAGATATCACTGTTCAAACCTGGCCTCAGAACTCCGGCCCAGGGCAGTGGTCAGACGTTCCGATTCTTCCTGCATTTTATGGATGGCAGGCAGGAACATGTGAGCTTCTAATGAGAGCCATTTAAATTTAGCTAATTTTATGGCTCTCATCTGTAAAATAAAAATGAGAAGAGCATATTTCCTCTGCGTAATGCTATGCAAATTAATTAGCTGCAGTTAAACATATGGAAAAATAAAAATGTCAATAAAAGCATTAGCACAGCATAAATCTCCGTCCCATTAGCAGAAGTTCCGTCTCTACTGGAGGGGCTCAGCCCCTTTTCCACTCACGAATCTCTCTAGTATGTATTTGCTGTCTGTATTCAAAACTGGAGCCTTGCAGTAAAACTGGCAGCCAGAGAAGGGGAGGAGGGCATGTGAGCACTCCAGTGTTGTCTCTTCAGCAGCCCTCCCTTGATCCACGGTCTCCCTGCAGGTCCAAGAATTTCTGGTGTTCCTCAGTCAGCCATGTTGGTCTCCCCTCTTGATCCTGGTCTCTGTCCCAGTTGAAGTGCGATGGTTGGGGGCGGGGGGGAGGGTGGAAAGTGTATATTTACTCTGAAAACAATGCCCTGTCTTCTAATATAATTGGCCACAAATAAAGCCTGGGCTTGGGGGTTAACTGCTCCTCAGCCTCACCTCATTAATTGGGCATGTTGGGTGGCTCTTTCTTCCCTCAGGGAGAGGAGTAGTGAGAGGAGCCAGGGTCCTTCCAAGTCCCTTCATCCCCTCTGCTGGCTCCAGTACTCACAGGCTCCTGGACGAGAGGATTGGATTTCATGCCTCTACCGATCCACTGGCCTTCACATACAGGGCCACTGCCCCTCTCTTGGATGCAGACCACTTCTCTCATCTATCTGGGCTTCCCTAGCTCCAAAGGTACCTCCTGCTGAGGGTATGGCCAGCCCCTTCCTTGAAGCCCTTTCCCACATGAGGTCGTCATTGAGTTTTTCAGAGCTTCATCAGGGACAGTTTTCCATTTGTTTGACCAGGACACAGATCTACAAGTGGAACAACCCAACCCTTACCCTGAGCTCTCATTGCTAATTACTGAGCGTGGACCACCATGGCCAGAACTTGGAGAGCATGTATTGATTTGAATTGGATCAGCCAGGTGACTGATTCGTGGACCTCACTTGGGATGCACATATACTACCCTTGGATAAAACATTTGGTGAAGTACACCCTGGGCTCTGGCACAAGAGGTGTTCAGGATAGAAAAAGCTTCCAGTTAATCATGAGTGATTTGTTACATATATATATCCAAGTTCCAAGATTCTGCAGCCACAAACCCCTGTGAGTCTAGAAGCTATTTGCCAGCCACCTCGCTGGAACTGCTGTCCCTTCAGCTCATCTGCTCTTGATCAAACTTCCCTCCCCTGCACTCCTGGAGGACAGCCAGGATGTCCACACTGGCAATGAGTTCATGTACTGGGACACATCTGAGCTCCTGGGGCTTCAGGAGCCTGAAGCCTATACTGTTCATAGATCCTGTGTAGAGACGGGTTCCCTTGAGAAGCTATGCTGGCAGCTGACGATCCTCTGTATGTTCTGAAAGATAATGATGAAAGTTCTACTCCATTTCTTAGGAAGAGAGGAGAAAAGTCCTGTGCTCACCTTCTCACAGTGGTCAGATGCACCCAGAGAATGCCGTTACTTCCGTCGCTTTAACACATACATTGTAAGGGAAATGTGCTGTGGCCACCCTTCACACCTCCTACCCAGGATAGTAGAGCCCCCTTCGTGGTATGGCATGGTGATGACTGTTTTCTGCAGCAGGAACAGCCACAGCAGGCCCTTGCAGGATGTCCAACAGCACGCCAGCAATGAGACAGGAAGGAAAGAATATGTTAGGGACAAAGGAGTTGTCACTCTCCACTTGAGTTGCTTCTTCACTGACAGTACTAAAGACACCACCCCTTTGAGTAGAGACGGTGTTTCTGCACAGGGCTCTGTGTGCATGCAACAGAGCTGGCAGGCTTCTCTAGCTCAGCCCCTCTCCTAGCAGCCTCTGATGTCTTTCCAGCCTACATCTCCTGCCTGGATGAAACAGATGACTTTCTGGGCTAGCTCCCGTCTCAGCAGGCAGGGGCAGCAGTGACTGATTGGCTGAAACATGAGGATTAATGGGTATTTATATTTCATTAAATTTTATGCTCACTGGAGAATAATGTATCACTTGCAGATATTGAAACATATGTCAACCCTATCCACTTACGTATAATTCAATTTGACTTAAATGCATTGATCAAATTTTATTAAAGTCCAATATATCTTCCCAAAAAGCCTGCTAATACTGGATTGTCCCTTCAGAGTCACTGATGAAAGGGGGTGATTGTGCTCTGATTCTACTTGTGCTATTTGGGGGAGTGGGGGGACCACTGTGGACAGAATACTCATCACTAAGTAGCCAGGGTTGCCTGACAAACTTGCAAGTGGGATCATCAGGCAAATTTCTAAGCAGGAGTCCACACTCTAATGGCCCCGGAGAGGGTCAGATCTCAATGTTCAGACACAAAGGGGAGAGGTCAGTGGGAATGACTCCTGGAAGTAAGCTACAGAGATGCTTACCAGCCTGCACACGCACACACCTCACGGTGAGTCACACATTGCTGATGCTGGCCAGGGAGTACACACTCGTTCCTGCCCAGGTGTGCTCAGCATTGCAAGATGTGAGATGCTTTCACTTTGGTGTGGCACCAGGCTCCACAACTCTCTATTGCCTTCCTTCCCCTGTAGTTAGAAAAGAAAGGAAGTGCTCCATGCTGCAGCCACAGCATCCTAGACTGGGGGTAGTGAGAGCAGTGTCTAGTTTACAGATTGCACTAGAAATTTAGTAAGGAAAACCAAGTTCAAACACCCGTATTCTATTAGCTAATTTTAGTTCCACAAGGAAATAAACCTTCTAACTACTGGACACTGTGTATGTGCTGGATATATATAATAGATTGCAATCATAGATGCTAAAATATTGCTGCCTAAGTCCAAAGCATGATGACATACCAAGTGCCTGTAATCCCAGCACCTGGAAAGCTGAGGCAGGAGGATAACCATGGGTTTGAGGCTAATCCTGGGCTACAGAGTGAGAAAGTAAATTGTGACCTAGATTGGTTTGACACAAAGGAGATCTCTGGACACAAAGGAGATCTCTGGACACAAAGGAGATCTCTGGATATGTCCATAGAATTTATCCACAGGGAAGGGGCAGTAAGGCAGTTGGAGGTCACTGTCAGGACCCCTACTGTGGCATACTCAGTCACAATGGCCTGGGCTGCAGACCAGTCCCTGTGACGTCACATGCAAGCACACAAGTATTAAAGGCAAAGTCTGTCTTGGAGGAATCAACTTGGCACAATACTGGATCCACAGCTACAACAGACTTCCTGCTGTGGGTAAAGCCGAGAGCAGACTCCAGGGCTGACCAAAGAATCCACCTGTCCCCTACCTTCTCCATTGAAAACTGTGGGACACCAGAATCCACTGGCAGGACTGAGTGTCTCAGACATGGTGCATTCAGATGGGAGGGGCACTGAAGTGAGGGGCACATGGAACGTGTGACTGACATACTCTTGAGGCAGCAGGTGAGCCCTCTGCCTGCAGGTGACTCAGTCTCTAACTTGCTGCTCCTGCCATGTACATTCTAGAAAGGGGCAGTGCACACTGCCCCCCCCACACACTGCCCACCCTTAACTGAAGATGGATGCCATCAAGGGAGGCCTTGCTTGGTTTCTGGCTGTGCTTCTGCACAGCAGTTTTGGCTGAATCCTCAGTGTTTTCTGAGGAATCCTGTGGTCTTCCCACCCTTCTTCAGCTAATATCCAACATCCCTGACTCATCACTGCCCCTCAAGAGCCCAGAATAGGCATACTATCCCCATGTACAGATCTCCTCCCACTATCTGTGACTCCCCGGACTTTGAAGCTCTTGGGGTCACAGCTTCTACATCACTTAGTCACTAAGATTTGCTTAAGAGGGTAGGTTAATTTGGTTAAGGTGGTAGGTCACGATTCTTAGTGTACTCAGCCTGCACTGCCCACTGAGGGACCCAAGGGTATGCACCACTTAGGTGTCAGGGACTCTTAACCATTTAACAAGTTAAGCAGGACCAGTTGTGACTACAAACACCTTTCATATTTTCTTAGGTGTTAGGAATACAATCTGCCTAGACTAAAGTCCCTGAGAATTTCCTCATACTGGGAACACTGAACACACTACCTCAGAGTCCAGGCCCCTGGGGAGTCACAAAGTTTTCCTTCTCAAATAAAGTGTAGGATACACGGAAAGAAAGTCAATAGAGAAAAGCAGGTTTTAAGGTAGAGACTGTATCTTTTGGAGTAACAACTGGTCACTTTGTCTGCAGTAAGGGTTCTCTCATGGGTAGAGTTCTCATTACCATCACCAGTACCTGGACCGCTTGTAGTCAGGTTTGCAGAAAGAAGAAAAATGTCCAGTTTAACCATGAGGCCTTTTGGCTTTAAGCCATGGCTTCCACAGCATGGGGTCCTGGGCCCATGGGCAGAATCTCTGGCTGAAACATTCTGGCAGTTCGGTGTTCTTTATCATCACCGCTAAGGGGAAACATACACCCTTCTTCATAGACCTCAAACACAAGACCCACCTGGGCTTCACGCACACACAAAAGCATCAACAAACTCAATTTATAAAACAGGACGCTCTGGTTTCCATTTCCCACACCCTGGCTACCACCAGCAGTGAAAGGGAGTATCAGCTCTGTGCTCAGGAACAGCGATGGCAACCTTGCTTCTTCCCTGCTCCTAGCTGACCTCTGTTTTCACCATGAAAACTCATCCCAAACATTTGTCCAAAACATGGTTCTCACCTCGGAGCGTCTTTCTTGTTTATTTATTAATTTCACAGCCTTTCTCTTCATAGAGGCTTATTTCCTTTCTTTCTCTCCTCTTCCTTCAGGAGCCTTCAATTAATACTTTAATCTCTATCTTCTGGTAGAAAGTCAACAGGGCAAAAAGAAAGTGAGCAAACAAAACCTACTCGAGAACAAGTCAATCCTGTTTGTTCTTTTCAGTGGACTCCGCCGCCAACCACCAAAACAAACAGTGCCGACCCCCTGCTCTGCAAGCTCTTGAGATGACAAATTATCACAGAGGAGAAGAGAAATGGATGGCTAAATGGCAACACGAGTGGATATATAGAGGAATTGATGGGGGGAGGAGAGAGGGAAGGGCTTGGTGAATAGATGGATGGAGGGATGGAGGAACGGGGGATGGATGGATGGAAAGAAGGAAGGAGGGCTAGGTGCGTAGATGGGAGGATGATTGGATGAGTGGACAGAAGGGTTTGATAGGATGATGAATGGAAGAACGGGTGGATAAAGGGGTGGTTGAGTGGATGGATAGAGAGTTGGAGGGATGATTGCCTCAGATGAACAACTTCTGTGTGGCGGCAGAAACACCATGTGAAGGTGCTGAATATAATTTCATTTTACTCCTTGACAATTTCATTTTATTCCTTGACACATGTAAAACAATAGAAGGCTGACCCCAGAGGTGAGAGATCGTCGAGCACTTCAGCGAAGATCCTGAGTACTGGCTTTGTTCAGAAGAAAGCCATCAGTGCACATGGCTGGCTACGAGAAAGGGAAGGTCTTTGAGGCAGGGCTGTGTGCATCTGCACTTTGTTTTGACTCCTGCACCTTAGATCAACATCATATATGCAGCCTGTGAAATACTCAGCAGGCTCTCCAGTGCTATGGTGGCCACATTTCTGTACTCTTTTTGATCCCATTAATCAAAGCAGCCCCAAACCCATTGCTAAAGTGCTGCCCTGTAATGTTAAGTGCAGGAAGGCTGTGGTGTGTCTTGGAAAAGAATCCTATCAGCTGGGCATCTTTGAACCTGAGTCATCTCACTGCTCATCACAGTTAAGCACCAGGGAACCAATGCTGTTAATAAACAAGGTCTTCATTTTGAAACATGCAAGAAGCCAGTTCATGTGCTGAGGGCTCATGCTGTGTAACCTGGAGGCTTGTGGGCACTTGGTCTGAATGCTCCTGGGAGCAGTGACCCAGCATTCTCTGACTCGGTGCTTGCAAGACTTCGGGACACAATTTCAGTGAACGAGAAAGTCCTGGACTTGTATGAGCCTGGTCTACAGATGGCAGCCCACAAATCAGAGCATGAGATGTCTCTCTAGCTGTACTCAAACCTGACACATATTAAGCTAATTGGAAATCTTTTTTTTAAAAATGGAACAAAGTCCCTGACTCCTGCTGAGGTAACTTCCATACCTGGAATGGTCTGCCCAGTTCAGATCAGCAGGGTACCCACAGCAGAGTCCTCTGGGAATCTCTGGCTCACGTACCATTCCCAGGGCAAAAAGGTGCCTGTTAGAAAACCAAAGTCAATGTGCTCTAAAATTGGACAAAAGTCCCTGTCTCTTTCAAAGAACTCCATGCTACCCAGAAGTCCCTACTCACCCCTAGCCCTTCATTAAAGGGACTTCCTAGAGTCCAGTGTGTGATGAAGAGCGGGAGCCCCTTTCTCACTCGGCCCTCGTATGTGACCTCAACAGTGAGCACACCCTGGCAGTGGTACAACTTCCTTGTCTATAGGGTAGAGATATCAATTGTTCTCCTTTGGTGAAATTCTCCTGAGACTCAGAAAGCTCAAGTGTGTGATTTGTTTAATGCCAGAACCTGGCAGGCTTTTTCCTGAATGTTGACTGAGCTGATAATTTTCTGGCCCCTTTCCTTTACTTGAGTGTGACTGTTTAAAACAAGAGGAATGGTGGGAGACTGAGGAGCCTTTGTGGACGGAGCTGATGACAAACAGTAAGCCAGTTACACTGCAGCCACAAGCCTCTCCCCGTGAGCCCACTGCTGTACGGCTGTCTGGTCTCATCCTTGGACTGGGATAGCTTAAAATTAAGGCAGAGTGACCTCATTGGATCCAGAAGAAAACACCCTCAGACCATGTTCTGTCTGTATCTAGCCCTGTTGCCAAGTCCTGACTGGATGGCTTTATGAAAGTCCTCTGAAAATAAAAGGCCAAAATCAATAGGGAGATCCCCTGGAGAACGTAGAATTCTACGTATTGAGAATTACATTTTTTCTCTAAATCTCAAGAGAGGCAGCCAGAGCTTAGAGAGGTCTTGGTACCTGTCTTCTGAGCCATTTGCAAGCAACTACAGTCCCTGCAGGCTTCTAGGAGTGTTGCAGATGAAGCTGAATCCACTCTGCATCTCCCCTGAAGAACTATCAAGATCCCAACTAACCTATCACAGGCTCTGCACAACTCCTAGGTCCGTGGTCAGTTGGCTGGTGCCTGTGAACTGCAGAAAAGGGCTTGATTAGGACCTATAGTGTGGTGAGGAGCCAACTGCAGCCTTGGCTTTCCCTGTCTAGCGAGACATGGCCTGGCTAGTTTCACTTCCTAACAACATCTAGGAATGTGCAGGGTTGTCTGGCCTCGAGAAGCTCCTGTTGGAACCTTGTTTCCCTCATCAGCCCATCCAGAGCCTCTCGTTGCCATTCCATTCCACGTCTGAGCAAATGAACTTACAGGGCTGTGCAACATTTCAGTCCTGGCTGTTAGAGTCCACTGGTG
This sequence comes from Cricetomys ansorgei, assembly GCA_026225945.1. Classification (NCBI taxonomy): domain Eukaryota; kingdom Metazoa; phylum Chordata; class Mammalia; order Rodentia; family Nesomyidae; genus Cricetomys; species Cricetomys ansorgei. The sequence continues at coordinate 4,294,818 of JAMJFZ010000239.1, read as the reverse complement.
TCTGGGAAGGGATGCTCTGCTCCCTGCTTCACAACCCTGAAAGGATGGACTCGGAGGACTGGGCAGAACTTCAGTTCTTGCTTATTGGTCCACTGCTACACAAGAGGGATGCTCTGTACTTTCATGCAGTCTCTTGGACAGACTTATGATGCCAGAGAGATAGAAGTGTCTCAGTCCTTAACTGAAACTAGCCTGCTATCTGCTGTGACATCATGAGCTAAGAAGCCAAATTATAGCAAAATGAGATCATATACAATGTCACCCAAGGTCCTAAGGACTTTAGTAAGTGGTTTACCAAAGACTTGTTCCCAGATTACTCAACTTAATGGAGTCACATGGCGTGGACTTCCAGGAGGATGTGGGAACAGATTTCCCACAAAAGTTACTCTCAATCTTTGCTGTGGTAGCTTGACTTTGTGCCCCTTTCCTAAGTTTATCTACTTACATAGGAACATGAGCTCCTTCCTGAGATGCTGGTCAGAAGTGACATAAACAAGGGTCCCAGAAAGAGAACCCTGCAGCCATGGTCTGAGTCCCTCCCACCATCCCCAGTGGGGATAGCATATGGTACAACAGCTGGGGACCAGCATGGAGCACTGGATAACGAGGCCCCTTTGAATCATTAAGTAGCCTCACAAAGGAGTCCTTCTACCACTCCATGCCGTATTTAAGCCTGCGAGTCAATTAATACTTAAAAGGCAGAACGGGCCTCAACCATGGGCATCAGAAGGCATAGCTAAATTAGCCGAAAGCCGGGGTAACCTGACTGGAAAAGCAAGGTCTGGGAGCCACTCCCATCATGAAGTCAGATAGCTTCTGTCTAACCAAGCCTCAGAGTGTGTCTCTTCACCCAGCCAAGGAACCCAAATACACACAGCCCAGCCCTGGGCTCTTGGGTGATAATGAACCCGCCCAAGTCATAGAATTATCACGGGCCATTTCAAAATACAGGCAGGAACAGTGCATAGGAGATTATAGGTGAGAACAGGGCCATGTGTGAGGACCGAGTCCCTTCACTCCTGGGTCAGAAAACAAATGATGCAGTTAAGGATGGGCCTCACGGATAGCGCCAGGCTCTTCCTACCTGCCCACATTCACAGGGTGCAGGGGTCGTGTGTGAAGCGAGAGCTTTGATTTGTGTGGAGTGGACGTGCTGGGAATACATCCTGCATACCTGCAGGCTCCATCCAGATCTGCTGATTGAGACCAAGGCCTTTGCATCCACTACAGGCAGTTTCTATGTCACACCCTCATTATTGCAAGGCTCAATAGTTGGGTTTCAGCAATGTATCTGTCTGGCCTAGATGTGGACCTGATGTTTGGGCTGCCCCTTTCCCTTAGCTCGCACACTCTCCTCAAAATCTTGGTCCCACAACCACAATCCATTCATATACCCTGCCCTGCCCCCACACACAGCATACACACTCACATGTACATACCCAAACACACACAAGCACAGACATTCACATGCACAGACACATACCTCCCACATACAAGCACATACACTCACATGCACAGACATAACCACACACACAAGCACACACATTCACAGGCCCATACCCTCAGGTACACAAGCAAACACACAAGCACATTACCCCCCCACACACAGAAGCACACACACTCACATGCACAGGCACATACCCTTGCACATAAGCACACACTCATATACAGGCACATACCCACACACACACAACACATACACTAACATGCACAGGCACATTACACACACACATACACACTCACACTCACATGCACAGGCATATCATGCCTAATCACTTACACACATACCCATTCACCCACAGAAAAGGACATGGAGACCCCAGGGGAGGCTGCTTCTCATTGCAGGTGTTTTGAGGTGGGGCTGTTTCTGGATCATTTTGTTTAGTTTGACTTTAAGCAATCCAGCACCAGGGCCCCGGGAGAACAAGGCTTTGGGCTTTGTCTATGTTTTATCCTATCAGGCTGCCTCAGGAGCAGTCATCTTGGAGTGTGAACTCTGAGCTGCACTCTGCTCGGCTCTTCCTAGTCCAGCCTAGCCCAGAACCAGAGCAGACTCATCGTACTGTGGATAAACTAAATACCACCTGTACCACTTTAAAGTTCCGGGACAGCCTGGCATCCAGCTCTTTAGTACTATGGACAAGCTTCCCCGTGCCAAACTTCCCTAATAGCTCAATTAATAATTCAAAATGTCTGTGCAGAGTGAGAGCTGGATGAGCCAGGTGGCCTCTCTGCCCCCCTCTTATCCACAGAGGCTGCTCTGTGGTCAGTTGGCAAGCAGCTGGCATGGGCCATAGGATACTACTACTCACACGGCTAGCTTAATGGGCTACTGGAAGACTCAGGTGGCACCCTTGACCCAAGGCCTGTGAACCTGGGATGGTCAGACTCTAGACCGCTGTGTTTCTAGACCACATGAGGATTCTAAAGGGTAGAGTCTGGGCCATAGTCTTTGAGCCCCCTTCCTAGAGCCCACCCAGAGCTACACACCTAGGGTGCAAGCTGGGGAATTGTTCCCACTCACATGTGCCCGAGTCTTCCGGGGTACCCACAATCTCTTTCAAAATAAGACAGAGTCGCTGCGGTGATGGCGCCTGCCAGGCTGTAATGAACAGCCCTCGCTGTGGTTCTGGAAGGCAGTTGGGTTTTTGCTGTTCTGAATAGTTTGGCTGCTGATGCTGGGAACCTGGATGAGAATTTTCAGAAACTAGAAAAGTGACTGATGAGTTCATCATCCACTTTTTATAAATCCAGTTCAGAGAAAGGTCAGGAGGCAGGCAGCTCACCTTGATGGGCAGGAGCCTGAAAGGGAACCTTAGACACTAGGCAAGTCCCAAGGCAAAAGGTTCGGGATTTCCAAACCACAGCCTTTGGTGCTGACTAAGGAGGAGCGCAGGCATGGCGTACGGTGTGTGTATTTGTGGGCCCTGTGTGTGATGAGGGCGATGGCGTGCGGCGTGTCCTGTTTTGTGGTGCAGGCTGCAGGGTATTGTGAGGGTGGCCTGTTTCCATCTTTTAAATCTCAGAGGTTCGTGAGGTGCTCTCAGGCAGGTGTGCTAGGCAGGTGTCTAGTGAGTTCCTGGCTCTTAACTTACAGTAAGTAGGACACTAGTATGCAGCTGCTCTCTGTAAACCCTGACTCTGAGTGCATTCACTTTAGCTAGAAACTACTTCTAGAAGCAATGAGAGAAGCAGGAGGCTCCAGGAAACACACTCCATTTTGTTTGTTTTACATTTTCAAAACAATAGAGGGCAGGAGTCTCAAACTGATCCCAGAGGCTGCGGAGCAATTCTCTCGGAATCTAAGGATATTCACCTATCAGCCACGCGTTCCTTTGCTGTGACTCTGAGGAGCTGGTTCTCAGCACGATTTCCAAAGTCATTTGCAATATTGTATTTCATAAGGGTTTACAGACTGCGCAACAAAGTGAGTTGAGACATCCTTCCCAACTCTCACTGATTGTCTTGTTTTGTTTTACTCAAAAGTAAGACAGTGGCCTGGGTTGTTTTAATCTATTTCTACAGATAAACAGACAGACAAGCAGATAAACACAGGTAAGAGACTTTATGGTCGTCTGTTACATACAACAACTACATTGGAAGGCGGCAGAATTGAAATTGTGCTCTCCACTGAGACAACAGTGGGCTAGCATGGCTTCCACACTGATTACATGCTGGCCCTGTGTTCTGTCTCAGGGACCTCCACACACAGGGGAGACCAGCCGTGTTCCCACTGTACAGAGATGAATCCTATGGCCCAGAGCCCTGAGACCCCACTTACTAACCAGTGCAGGAGAGTGAGGAACAGGCCTGCATCAGAGAGTGGCCACGCTAAAGTCAGTGCTCCTGTGTAGCAGGGCCTGCAGCTGGAGACAGGGGCCCCGGCACAGAAGAAGTCACACTGTGCTCTTCCTCCTGCTGCCATCCCCTGGCTGAATGCTATCAGGGTCCATGACTACCTGGTAGCTATGGGACCTATGCCCCGGGATGTCACTCATTTGTAGCTTTCCTGGTCTCTACTCCCTGGCCACAGGGTCACCCACCTCAGCGGGACAGCTCTAATGTCCCCAGACCCTGTTGATGTCCCTTCGTTGAAAGCTGCTGCTCTAAGTTGACCTCGCACCTGGAACTAAGGTAACACCTTGTAATGTGTATATTCTATAAACGCGGGAATCAAAGTTTGTTCTCCGAATTTCCCTTTCTGCCCCTCCTCAGAAAAGGAAGGCTTTCGCCTGCACTGATGCTGTAGGAGATTACTGGCTATTGTTGGGGTGAGAATGGCCATCTTCTAGCCTGTTCTCAGCAGAGTTCACATTGTACCTGTCTGTGACACGGACTCCTCGAAAGGCCTCAGCTTCCTTCCCTCTGCTGCAAACACAGGAGACTGTTTCGCAACACCTCGCCAGCTGTCGCAGGTACAAACTACCTGGATATTTAGCTACCGGAGTACCTAATAGGACACTATCAATCTTTTATATAGAGAGAATACATAAATTATAAACAAATATGTCCTTTGGTCTGGTCGAACAGCACAACGATCAAAGACACACAATGGCAGTGCGTTTGCTTCTGCAGGCGCTCTATTCCCCAGCTCGCGGCTGTGCTGATGGACAGCCGGGGAGCTGTCGGCTTTTGTTCATTTGTCACAGTACACTTACCTCCTGTGGTTTTAAGTAATCAATATGGGAGCTGAAATCACCTACTGCTACGTCCGCTACCTCCTATTTTGTCCACTCATAAATTATGGATTGCTGCACAACATCAAGTCTACAATTTCGATTGCATTTGCTAATCATTGATCAATAATTCAGAAGCTGCGCCTCCTTCAAGGGACCCGCTCTCCTACAGCATCTGGCACTGGCTGACAGCAAGCAAGAGAGTTCCCTTATCACAAAGAACAGCCGAGAAAACAACTTGTTTAAAGTCGTTCTTCTGCCTTCCTTACTTCGTATTTCTGACGAGGGTGGCTGTTTCTGTATGGCACCTTCCTCTGGCTTGTGAGGCTTCATGCCTATTGCCAGGTCCTGCAGTGGTCTGTGTGTTGGGTCTGGGAAGCTTCTTTCTGTTCGGTTTTGTGGTCTGTTTGGGGGTGCACCCAGTCTCATGGGGGCAGGGAATGTGTTTTGTCCACAAAGTAAGACCCTGTGGCTGTTAAGGCACAGCTGGGACAGTGTGTTCAGATTCAGAGGCACAAGCCACACATTCATAGGAGATTCTGCCCTTGAGCAAAGTCCTCATTCTCCAGGGCCTGACTCCTTCGGGGTCCACACTCATCTTTCCTTCTGGTAGTTTTAAGGTACGCTTCATCCAGCTTGTGGTGTCAGTCTGAGCAAAGTTAAAATTAACAATGCCTTCAGAAAGCACCCTGCCTTTTGGATAGAAGGAATCCTTTTATCTCAGGCTCTGTGAGGACAACAAGGTGGAGCCCTGCCCCCTTGCACAAGCAGCTGGCTGGATGCTGCTACTGATGCAGATGGAGGGGGCAACAAGGAGGAGGAGCAGCAGAGAGAAGGGTGCAGGGCAGAAGCAATCTGTAACTGGGGTTTCTGGGAAGCCTTCTCTACAAAAGGCAGGATGCTGTGGAGGTTGCTGGCTTGGGCACAGCCCACTGCCCCCCGTGGAAGGAGAAAAAGGGCAAGTGGAGAGAGACTCTTTGTGGGCTCCCAGTGCCCATGCTGCCTCCTTCCCTGCTTGCTCCATGCCCTCCTGCAGCCGACTTCTATAGATGCCTGGCCTCACCCATTGTCACCGCCCTGCAGGAGGGAGGCAGCCAGGAGGCTCTCAATAACTTTAACTTTCAAAAAGTGAGGAAAAAAGAGCAGCAGGAAGGGCCAGAGAGGAGGGCAGAGGGAAAAGGTTTAAGACAATCTGTGGCAAGAAGCAGAGCTGGCAGGCCAGGAGGAGTGGGGTGATGGGAGGGAGACAAAACTTTCCCTTTAAGGGAAAAAAGAAAAAGAGAGAATGGAAAAGGGCTTTTAAATCTTTAGTGAATTTATGAGAACGAGAGGGAAGTAAAGAGCTAGGAAAGGCAACCATCACCCAAGGACACCAGCCCCTGCAGCAGCCCTGGCTGCCTGCCCCATTGCCTCAATAATGATCACCTTGTTTCCACAGGCATAGGCCAGCATCCCACCTTCCCTCTTATTTCCAGTTATAAGCCTGCAGGTGACCTGGGTGGGCACTGAGAAACAGACTGCAGGTAAACTGAGGCGAGCACAAAGCTGAACTGGAACTGAAAGTGGAAAAATCTGAGCAGGTGCACTGAATGTGAGGCACACATCTTTCCCCTGCACAGACAGCTCCCCACAGGTCATTAGCACAAGATCCAAGAACCTACACAGTAGGGCTGGTAGGGAAATGGTATAGGTGGTGCTGGTAAAAGTGTGTCGAAGTCACCCTGGCTTGTCAGTCACTGCAGAACACATGGCTTGCCTTACTGGTCTTCCACATGCCTCCAACCAGCCTGCCAGCCAGACCTAAAGTTTGCCCTACTAAGTATTTTGCAAAGACTCAAACCACATCAGCTCATGGCCCAGCACTGTGCGTAAACAAAGCCTCCATGCCTGAGGTATGGTCTCCAAGACCAGAGAGCACCCTTGACATTGACTACTGACACCAGATTGCTGACCAGAACAAACAGAGCAATGGCTTGACCTGAGATGGAGAACCAGAGCTCCAGAGTTTCTCTGGAGGGGTTCCTCAAGACTCAAGCCCTCTAAGAGGAGAGACTGATGTCATCACACCTAGAAAATGGGAGGCAAGAGCACGGATTAGGCTTCGGTTTCTGTGGCCTGCTGGTCACAGAGGACAATCCTCTACATTTACTAGAATAAACCCATCTAGTCACTCCGTTTATTGTTGTAACAAAATTCTAGACAAGAGCAAGCTGAGGCTAAATGGGTTATTTTAGGCCCCAGTTGGAGGATACAGTACATTGTGATGGGAAGACATGGTGGCAGGAGGTGAGGCGGCTGGTCACATTGCATCTGAAGTCAGGAAGCAGAAAGAGTTGAATGCTGGTCATCTGCTTGGTTTCTCCTCTTCCAGTTGTATTTAGTCTGGGATCCCAGGGCATGAGATGATACCCACCCACATTCAGGGTCTCTGGGATTGGTTTCATAGATACACCTAAAGTCTCCTAGGTGACTCCAAGTCCAGTCAACTTTACAGTGAAGGTTGATTGTCACACGGAACCCTACCTAGAGACACTGTTTGATTAACATCTTAGAGAGAATGGAGATCCTCTGGAAGCTGTTACTGAGCACACGTATATTTGTCTGCTGGCAGAAGCAAAGACCTGACTCTCAGACCCCTGCGCCTGTACCCACCTTGTAGTGGTTTGAATGAGAATGGCGGCATAGATACCTATGTTTGAATACTTGGTCCCCAGTTGGTGGAACTGTTTGGGAAGGATTCGGAGGTATGGCCTTCTTGGAGGAGGTGTCGCTGGGTATGGACTTTGAAGTTTCAAAACACTCATGTTATTCCCAGTGTCCCTATCTCTGCCTCCAACTTTTGGGTCAAGATATAAGCTCCCAGTCATTCCTCCTGCCAGGCCTTTGCTCCGTCATTATGGACTCGAGCCCTCAAAAACATTAAGTCCCAAATTAAATGCTTTCTTTTATAAGCTGTGTTTTATCACAGCGATAGAAAAGTAAATGAGATGCACTGTCAGCCTGGCTCTGAGGCTGATAAGGCCATCAACATTTCTGTGTCCAACCAGGACCAACCCCAGAGTGAGCTTAACCACTGCTGGGCCCTGCACCTGCCGTCACAGAGCCTCTGATGGTACCCAGGGATTAAAACACTAATGAGTCCTCCATAGCTTAGCATTCACTTAGAAACCTGGCATGTCTCTCAACTAACTATACATCTGTCTGTCTGTCTGTCTGTCTTCTGATTGTCTGTCTATCTATCTATCTGTCTACCGATCATTTATTTTATCTATTGTTCATCCATCTAATCTATCTCTGTCTATCTTCTCTTTATGTCACCTATATATTTTCTATTCCTGTCTCTTACTATTGCTCACTCCGTCTTATACTAACTCTAATCTATTTACCCGCCATCCATTTATCATAAGATTTCCGATTGATTCACGGAATTTTCTTTCAACACATGAATAATTCAGTTTCCTAGTGGACTAACCGTGGGGCTCTTACCTCCACTGTGAGAACTTTTACTTCTCCTTGATTCTGAGTATGCCCTAAGCCTGGATCTATGCCTGCTTTCAACATACATGCTCAATGTTCTGGGGGCCACATCAGTCTGACCTGGAATCCAAGAACCAGCAGGGGTGGTCTGGAACCCTGGATTCCAAATAGGTCTGCATGGTGTCAGACTTCTCCATGTTCTCATTCAGCAGAAGGGTCAGGAGACTTCCTGGGTCTGAGAAGAATGCAAACGAGGTCTTGTGCATTCGGCCACTTGTCTACTAACCTCTGCTAGCCAAGGAAGCTGAAGGGCTTAACCATTTCCCATGGTGACTGCAGAGGGAATGCAGTGACGACTTTAAGAATTCCTGGTGGGGACAGTCTTTTTTCTCTCTCAGTATGTGCATCTTAAAACCCAGACAGTGATGGTCTGAGCTTCTTCTATCTGTAGACAGCTATGCTCTGGCCTCAGGACCCCCTCGTGCTTTTCCAGCATCAGCATCAGCCTATGATGGACGATTCATGAGATCAGCATCAGCCCACAAGATCCCAGCCTTTCTCCTTCCCTAGGAGACTTGCCCTTCCCATTTCTCCTACCACACTTCACTTACAGCTCAAGACTACTTCCTGCTCTGGGTTTGGGGTGCAAAGCACAAAGATGGAGATCAAGGTATTCAGCAGTCCCACAAGGCCCCTGGACAGTAGTGACCTGCTGTGCCAACTTCATAGTGATGGACTCCTGCTTCACTAGTGACACAGGAGTCTCCGTGGTGATTCCGCTTCTTTCCTGTCTTTGTATGCTGGACCAGCTAAGCCTGTCTGTGATCTGTGCATGCGCTTCACTGTGCACCCTGTTGACTTTGCTAACTTCTATGAGCCATTCCATGTGCATTTATGTGCAGGCACATGTGTAATTCTGTCATATGTATTCACATGTGCATGCAAGCACATATGCAGTTTGCTGTGGCAAAGCATCACCCTCTTCACAGACAGGAGCTACGTCTGGCTCTGCCTCCTGCTTCCAACAGCCACCACTTTTAATATGTCCCACAAGCTGTATCAGTCTGACCTGGGGTCCCAGAACCAGGAGAGGAAGTGGTCCAGGGTCCCTGAAAGTTTAAACTAAGTTTTAAGGGAGCTCAGATCAGGTAGTGCTAAATGTCTTTAACCAATCAGACTTGAAATGATTGGTTTCTGTTCACTGTGCCTTGCTCCTCCCATCCCACTGCAGGCTTCAGGACAAAAAACAGAAGCCATGTACCTGCATGGCTATTCTCAAATACTTCTCAGAAAACAAAGGTACATTGATAAAGAACCCTCTTGCTTCTCCCTCTCAGTGTCAGCACTTGTGAAAACTTTTATTTAATATACTGAGTTATAAGACCATTTTCATGCAACTTTATAAAGGACTTAGGGCCTATCTTATTCTGACATGCCCCTGCTCCTTCCGCTACAGTCACTCACAATGACAGCAGGAAGACACAAGATGCTTGACCATTCAGGACATGCATTCACTGCCTCTGCAGAGCCAACTTAGTATTATTCACACAAAACTTATAATATAACCTTGAAACTGTAGAGATGTCTCAGCAGTTAAGAGCTCTTGCTGCCCTTCCAGAGGACCCAAGTTCAGTTTGCAGCCCTACGAGAGCCATTCAAAACTGCCTATAACTGCAGCTACAAGAGATCTGCTGCTCTCTTCTGGCCTCCATGGGCTCTTGAGACATACCACACACACACACACACACACACACACACACACACACACACACACACAGTGCATATGTAACCATATAACCTAATGGGAACTCAAGGAATCTCAAGAACATTATTCTCACGGAAAAGGAAGAGCGTGTTATCAGTAATTGTCATGCAGAACTGGACAAAAGCCAAGTAGACAGCAGAAGGGTTGATGGGTGGTGAGGTGAAGAAATTCTAGGGCTTTGATGATGGGAAATAAAACACTAATGCCGCTTTGCAGACACTCGGTAGATAATTATAAAATCAGTGGCCACAAGTACCACACTGTTCCTGCCCATGGGTCTACCCAGGAGGATTGAAAATGCATGCCCACACAGCGCTTGCTCATGGCCAACATTCTCCATGACTGCCTTACACTAGAGAGGACCTTTCCGCTTCTCTGCTGGCACCAATATACTGCAGCGAATCTATGCCATGTTCTTCTTGGCAGTGAGTGAGAAAGTCTGCCACACCAGAACCTCAAAAATACTTTAACTGAAAAGAAACCGACACAGAAGGCCCACACTGAGTAACTGAACTTACAGAAAGCTCTGAAAGTGGCCAAATATAGCTGTAACAGGCAGATCCATGTTCTCGAGAGCCAGATCTTGGGAGAAGTGTCAGTTCAAAGGGACACAGAGAGCCTTTTGGGATGGCGGAGGGGTTCCGGATGAAGAGGGTTCAGGTGATGAAGGGCTCCAGTTCTGGATGACAGATGTGTCCTGAATAAAGGAGGGATTCTGCCTGATTGGGGGGTAGGGTTCGAGACAAAGTGGGGGATCCAGGATGACAGGGGGTTTCTGGATGATGAAGCAGTTCAGTGTTGATGGGGGTGAAGGCCACAGGATATTACATAATCATTCGCCCACCCAGATGCACTTTGAAGTGCAATTTCATTCTTCATCAGTCTTCCCTCCACAGTAACTTCATAGAGTGACTAAGCCTGGCTGAAATGAACAGAATGGAACAGAATGGTTGACATCCTCTGTGTGCCTCTGATGCCTACTATACCAGATGTGATGGACCATTCGATCAGAGGCTCCATGGCCTGGCTTAGAAACAGACCCTTGGGTAGGACCTCCTGGGCAATGGGTCAGCTCATGCCTTCCTCAGAGCCCTGAGTGTTTCTTTCTTGGTAAGGAGCTGAGCCATTGTCTGCTGACCCTTGACCAGTGAGGCCAGGAACAAGGAAAAGTGAGAGACAGACGCATTCTCTGTCAGGGTGTTCTTGGAGACAGAGCAGGTTCCTGCTCCATGTACACATCTTCTCATGACAATGCTTCCCACAGCGAAGTGTGAAGCCAGGGACAAACCTGAGGGCTCTGCAGGCCTCTCAGAGGCCCCTCTTTTTGTGTGTCTAGGCTTGTCCCTGGACGGCCAGGTCAACCTTCTTCCCAGTTGTACTGGTTAATATCGTAGCTTGAGAGAATCTAGAATCAACTAGGAGGCGAATCTCTGGGAATGTCTGTAGAGGACGTTCTAAATGGAAAGCTCCACCTTAATCTTGGCAGCACCATTGATAGGATTGGGCCCTGAGCTTTGATACATCCTTGTGCTTCCTGACTAGGGATACGATGAGACTCTTCCTTAATGGCCTGGAGCCATGCCCTCCCTTCCATGCTGGTTTGTACACTCGTGCTGTGGCCATAATCAACAGTTCCTTCTTCGAGTTGCTTTTGCAGGATTTTTATCACCTTGATGAGAAAATTAACACAAGGTCCTGTTTCTTTCCCACTTTGCAGTCAAACAGATGATTCTTTCCGAGGCCCATCTGTAGGCCTAGACTTGTGTTTTTGTTGAACGCTCAATTGCTTTTCTTGGCTTGTCCTTCCATTCACTCTCTTCTTGAATGCCCAACAAGTTCACAGAAGGCAAGAAAATCAGTTTCTCCATTTGCATCTAACTCAGCGCTCTGCACAATTTAGTACTTAATAAGAGCCCCTAATGATGGAGCTGTCAGCTGATGATAATGGGCCAGAACTCCCTTCTGGGAAGGCTTCTAGAGGAGCTGGCTCCCTGGAGTTAAATTATGATGTAAAGTCAGTTTCTTTATATCCTTGATGAGCCGCAAGGTTACAGGCTCAGTGAAGGGTTACTAGGTGGTGTGCTGTGTGAGTTTGTGTATCTGATGGTGTGCTGTGTGAGTTTGTGTATCTGATGGTGTGCTGAGTGAGCCTGTGTACCTGATGTGCGCTGTGTGAGCCTGTGTACCTGATGTGCGCTGTGTGAGCCTGTGTACCTGATGTGTGCTGTGTGAGCCTGTGTACCTGATGTGTGCTGTGTGAGCCTGTGTACCTGATGTGTGCTGTGTGAGCCTGTGTACCTGATGTGTGCTGTGTGAGCCTGTGTACCTGATGTGTGCTGTGTGAGCCTGTGTACCTGATGTGTGCTGTGTGAGCCTGTGTACCTGATGTGTGCTGTGTGAGCCTGTGTACCTGATGGTGCTGACTCGGAGCAGCTCTAATCAACCCAACATTTCCGCTTTAAGAGTCCCCGGCTGTGAAATCCGAATCACTTAGCTCATCCGTGAGGTGAATAGCATGGGGACAAAGATGCTTTAGAGCCACTTGAAGTCGGACTGAGAAAGTTTAACCTGCCCTATTGTAGGCTTGACTGTGCTTTTCTTATGTTTAGGTCATGTGGCCTAAACATGGCATCACACTCAGTGTGGGGCAGGCCTTTCAGGACTCCCAGTCACTCCACAGGTGTCAGAATGGGCGCCAGCAGCCCGGCTAGGGAGGTCTACAGAAAGCAGCCAGGCTTGGGGTCACCAGAGGCAGAAAAACTGCTAGAAGCCATTGCTGAAAGGAAGGACTTTTTGTGAATCAGGCCGGGCTTCCAGGCTCAACCCAGATGAACCCAGCTTTGTCAGGTGAGAGTGGAGTCCAGAACTTGCTCTGGGCACACTTACCCAGCCACTGTTCAAGTACCCACTGCACACACACTGTGCACCCTGCCCACGGCCTGGCACATAGATAGCTCCAGAGGGAGTTCTCACAGCCTCGTGCTATGAGGCTCCATTCCAAGCAGGCTCCAGGCAGAAGCAGACAGGTAAGCTGTGGTGCACCTGCTGAAGACAGCAGAGTCAGGACACAGCCTTGGAGCAAGATATGCCCAAAATGCAGGGGAATATGGAATATGACCAAACTACCTGGGAGGGCTCCTTGCAGTGAGAGCCAGTCCCATCCGTGGCCCTAAGGTCTGCTGCTGTGACTGACCCGTCTTGGACAGTAACTGCTACAGGAGATGCACTGTCCACAGTCCTTCCTTGGAAAGATAGGTGTCTTCTTAAGTCTCTACTTGACTATCAGCTGTTCTCTGACATGGACATCAGTGTTAGCTGTCGAATAACTTTCTTCTTCCTGTCAGGCATTCATGGGACTGTGTAAGGCCACTCTTCCCCATCAGTGGCAGCAGGGGGCCCACATACAGGTAACTGTTTCTAAGGTCAAGCTAGGTCGTTTCTATGTGCTAAGACATGTGCTAAGACATGACTCCATGTAAAGGCTTCTCCAAGGGCTTTCCATGAGCTAAGTTGAACCCCCAAATAGCCCATCATGGATAGGCTGTGCAGCTGTAAAGATGAGTCAAATGTCTTTTTCTAATTAAAACTCATAAAGGAAAAATTATATCTTGTCATTTAATGGTATCATTTATTGCCATGGATACCAGGGGGGAATGGTATTAACGGAAAGCATGGAGGAAATTCCACACCTAGTGGGGAGTTTCTTGGCTTGTCCCAACCTAAGTGTGCTTGCGCTAGGCCTGAAGTGTGGAGGTCTCATTTTATTCTGAATTACTCACCAGAGATTGATATTAAGACAGGGAATAAGTAACCTAGAATCTATTCTTTAGATTTGTAGAAATTTTTTTCTAAAAATTCAGAAATATCCCTATAGAAGTGTGTTTCTTCAAAGACAGAGTTGTGGGGAAGAGTGGAGGAGAGACGAGGCTCTTCTCCCAAGTCCCCAGTCTAAGCACAAGGCATGAGGGTGCTGTAAATCTCCCAGCTCCCCAGTGGGAAGCATCTGTGTGGAATCACTGGGAATTAAGTTAATTGGGTTCGCTGTAAGGTTGTCCTCCCTCCTACAGGAAACTCTCCCAGGTCCTTCTCAGCACTCCTGGTCACCAGACTCCCGGCCATCCTGTTAGCTGGGACTTTAATTAGCTCTGGCATCCTCTTCATAATGATAAACGCAGAGATGATGAATGGAAATGCAAATGCCGGTGAAGTGGCTCTGCCATCAGCGGGAGCATCGTTAATACCTTCCCACTGGTAAATCGATCACTGTCACTCCTGGGTGCCGCGTTCCGCAGGGCTCATGGCTGTGCGCCAGAACGCCTTCGAGAGCACAGGCAGGCCGAGCTTGGTGGGGCCTTCTTTCCCATATGCTTTTACTCATCTTTTGCTGAATATTTGTTTGGCAGCCGGGGTTCCAATATATTTCCAGCTGAGACGATAACTATTTTGGGTCAATAAGCAAATAGCTAATTTACAGCAAAATAAACACTAGTAAGAAACTCTCTTTGAGCATTGAGATCTGAAAGAAGGTTGACATAACCATTCTGATGAACCCTGGTCAACAATGAGCTTTCATCTAGGACGGCGGGCAATGTCTGATCCTGCAGAAAACAGACTCGAGACGTGTGGACACAAAAGCTGTTCCAGTCCCAGCGTAGTGGTCTCCGTCAATGTGGTTTTGTGTGACTGCGGTGCCTCTTCTTCAACCAGGACACCAGCACAGTGCCTCGAGTTTCCCTGCTGATAATTCTGAACCCCTTTCCAGGTGCCACGCCGCTGTGAGTCCAGCTTTGGCTCCAACATGGCGTTTTAGAAGGGGTGTTTTCCACTGGTCTTTAGTTGCCACAAAGTCACAGCGTCCAGAGGGTCTCCACATGAGGGGAAGCCCACGCACTGTTGGCACGTCTCTCCAGCCATGCATGGTTTTTCTCCCTTACTCTACTGGCTGTCTCCATACTGACACTCAGCTGAAAGATTTTGTAATGTCCTCCAAAGAATGCCAAGTCCTCAGGTGAACATCCTGACCCCTTCGTGTGGAATGAAGTGTGGCTTGAGAACCAAGCTGAGACCTTCCCTGTCCTAGACAGAGGAGGGCAGAGCTTGGTGGCATTTCACATTGTTGGAACTCAGCCCTGTCCTGAACACACCTACTTCACAAGTGCAGTCCAACCACTGGGGACAGGCCTACCACTGCTCTCTGCCCTAAACCTTCAGTTCAGCGAATGCAAAGAGTGATTCCATCCTCCTTCTCTGCCCTTCTGACTGTGGCTCAATCTCACTCCAGAGAGAGGCCCTGCCACTTGAATCAATCCTGTTGTAGGGAAGCCAGAGGCCTTAAAAGCCATTCTTACAACTCCTCTGCTCCACACATTCCTCGTGTACAGCCTTTCCATCCTTTTGTATGTTCTAAGCACGGTGAGTAAGTCTGTCTCTATCGCCCACATGAACGTTATCCTTGGGGCCGTGCTTCATCTCGGCCTCACTTCTACCCCAGTCCATTCTTAGCACAGCAGCCAGAGGCATCTTGGGAAACCTTACCTGTGACCATGGAATCCTTGTGCTGAAGGTACTCAAAGCTTTCCTTCCTTGGGAGCGTGCAAAGGTCTGAGCTTCAGAGTCAGGCACCCCATTTCAACTCCCCAATCCTGATAGCTCAGAGTGAATGACATCACCACATCCACAGCTGATTCTTCAGCTATCTCAGAGCTCTTCTTCCAGCCCCTGGGAATACTGCTGTTAACTTTTTGGAAAAAAAAAAAACATTTATTCTAAAATTTTCAGTGAGGTATAAATAAAATTTCACAAAGGGAAGTCTTGGCTCTCCGTCTTTAGCCCTGTGCTATAAGAAGCAGCAAGTAGGCTCTAGACTGCTTCTGGAAAGTTACCATGTACAACTATCTTACACCACTGAGGCCTGCTATCTTGGAGAGCTGGCTGGCTAAGCCTGTGGGGAATCCATTCTAGCAATAGCTGACATTACAGCCCAAGAGGGTCAGGTGCCAACTGCTCATCAGACCCCAACCACTTGAGAGCTAAAACTGGGTCATTCTCTTAACCCATTAAGTTTTGTTTGAGAAGCATTTGGAATAAACACACTAACAAGGTCCTGTTAGCCAGTGGGGTTAGCTCCCTGCCCCCACTCTGGCTTTTCCTCTAATTGTCTCTCTGCACAGGACTAAACTCCCTGAAGATGGGAGTCAGCTGTTGTTTTCGACCGCACTGGAAAAAACGTAGCTCCTAGCAGGACCTCAGTAAACACTGGCGGAATAAGTGGTAATCTCTGATCCCTGATGGCACTGCCTCCTCTCCTAATCAGGCAGTTGTTCTCAGAGCCAATGATGCCCAGAAAGCCCAGAGAGCTGGTGCAGGACTTTGGATGTGGAAAGCCTTGTTGATCACACCCAGCACAGAGCCTCCAGCCCAAGCACAGGCATGGCAGCACCTGGCCAGCGTTAGTCCCATCTGCTGATGGTGAGCAACACATCTAGTTTTAATTTTGTTCTAAAAGTTCATATTGGAGACCAATCAAACTTTGCAGAAGAAAGCTTGAGTGGCCAAGAAACACAGCTAAATTTCAAGTTTAATTTTAATATGTTAATACAATTGTTTTTTAAAATCAGGTTACTAATTGATTGCCAGACCAACCTAAAGGGGCATTGAAGATAAACAATTCTCCTTTCCTTTAAGCTGTTAACTATAGCTGCAAGGAATCTTTAAAATGTGTTTTTCTTAATTATAATTATCACCTTGAAGTTACATGTTATGACAGTATTTCCTTCTTAATAAGGTATCATAAAAGCATCTCTATTTAAGGGAAAGTAATTCCTCCCTAAAATAAATAAAAGGAAATTAATTTCCATCTGACTATAGGTTAAACATTTTATTTTGTTAATATAACGGCAACAAAAATAAATAAATAAGGCAGAGAAAACGTTTGGTTACCCAGGTACCTGGCAAGGCTCCGGCGCTCTTTCTAGAGTGCTAGCCAATTCCAATCGCATCAGGAAATAAATTAGACATTTTAATTGTGAGATTATAACACACTGATGAAAGAGCTGGGAGGGAGCCAAAACAAATTTTAATGACAAAACAATAATCTAAGCAAAGTTGAAAACATTAGACTCTATGAGCTTCGAAAGGAAATAAGCAAAATTAGCTCTGGCTTGTGAAGGCAGCTAACCCAAGGATGCAAATGGCTGACAAGTTTCTCCAGAGCAGCGAAGGCTGCTCTAAACAGTAAATCAAAAGTATAATTGGGAAAATTTTCAGCTGACATTAATAATTGATTTTGGGGGAACAGGAACTGCCAGGAAATTAGATCTCTAAGAAAATGTACATTTTCTTTTAAGGTGTCATAGTGCCCAGTCATCTGTGGCCATCACTGAGGATGGGGACGGTTCTATAAGATCTTAGTTGGGAAACAGAACCATGGGCGAGTCAGCCTTGGATGAGAGAATGTGACTTGACTTGTCAGATCCTTAGCAATGGAACTATTCTCAGTGTAACTGGTGACCTGGCAGAGGGGCAAGCCCACGGGAGACACGTTTGTTCTGCTCAGATTTGATTAGCCTGGATTGCCACCTTCCTGAGACACGGGACCACAAGCTCCAGGCAGCTATGAAGAGCAAAGGGAAGCTGCTCTGTCTGGCTCTTGCTGTCCACTGGGTCTCTGTGTACAGGGCTCACTCTAGATTTGAAGTCTGACCCAGGGCAGCATGACATAGAACAATAAATAGACAATCTAGACTAAATGATTAAGGGCAAAGGTTTTTAAGCTATGGATCATGATTTCATATGGGGTCTTGTAACTGAATGTTGGGGTGGGGTGGGAAAAGCTTGGCAATAGCAAAAAGTTTCTGAATGTTTGATGACCAAAAATTAGTTCAAAATCAAACTCATAATGATTCAGGATGCTCCTGGCCGCATTCCTCCACACTGCATCATGGAGGCACCAGAGCCTGTGTTCAGAGCGCACAACAGGAATACTTTGCCCTGCTAACACGACGATGCTGCAGTGCAGAGGTGGCTGCAATCTACCTGCCAGAGGTAGCTGCAATCTGTGGCATTTGCATTAAACACAGTTTCCTACTTTTACAGAATAATAATGGCTCCGTTGTGAAATCAAAGACTTTCCTTAGCATGAAGTATCAAGTTGGTGCATCTTTGCGAGAGGATGGCAACGAGGCCCAAAGGTAGCCTTCAACTCAGTTCCAGTGATGAATTAGCGTGTCTTAGGATCGGGTTGTATTTAAATGTTTCAGTTTAGAAATTGCTTTCATCTCCTTTGCATACAGCAACCTATTCAACTGCAGCAAAGAAAACCTTCAGATTTCTCAACCATCACTGCTGTATGTATATTTAAGTATAAATCCCAACCTTTTGAGCACAGACACAATTTCCTAAACCAAAGCTAGTGTATTTGATAAATTATTAGCAATGTGTATTTATAGCTTATGGCAAAAAACAATTTCTGGTATGGGTAAGTCACTGAATGTAGGGAGAAGAGTTAAAAATGCTGATGCCGGGGTGAAACACACTTAGATTGACAACAAGAAATGTGGATTTCTTTGCAAAGCAGATTTGCTTTTGATGATCTTGATGATGTGAAAAAGAAAAAGCCTTTGCTTAAATAGTTCTGTCCTTGGCACTGAAAGATGAAACCAGCCAATTAGAAACAATATCTGCCGGAGATGATGGCATAGCTCAGTGGCTAAGAGCTCCTGTCTTCCTTGCAGAAGACCCAAGTTTGATTCCCAACACCCCTGTCCAGCAACTCACAACTCTATAATTCTAGCTGCAGGGACTCTGTCTTCCTTTTCTGTTCTCCATAGACACCTGTATGTGTGTTGTACACACACACACACACACACACACACAGACATACACACAAACACACACCCATGCATGCACACACAGGAATAAAAATGAAAATAAATATTTAAAATGGCTCCCTAATACCAACCATGCAGCCTGGTACACTAAACCAAAGGGATATTTTGAGCATCTTTTAAAATCTTCAAGAAAAGCAACATTTTGGAAATTTGTCTGTGCCAAGGAAAAGTGTCTGCTCACATCCTAGGCAACTTTTATATAATTGGCCAAACTAAAAAGCCCTGGGCAATCGGAGACGAGTTCCGTTACCTGCTGATGTTGAAATGCCAGAAACAATCCTTAGGGAAAAGAAGATGGAAGAAACTCACGAAGTGCTGAGGCGCCCTAACTGAGCGATACTGTTTCCAGAAGAATCTCTGAAAGTCACAGCTTAGTTCTAGGCTTAAAGGCAGCCCTAGTTCAGTGACCAAGCAGCTGATGTACCCAACAGGACACAGTTGTTAGCTTATCGCACTGGGGATGAGATAAGCTTCCTTAAGACTTGTGTGTGGCAGGGGAGAATACATATGGAGATCAGAGGACATCTTTCAATAGTCGGCTCTCTCCTTCCATCTTGTGGACCTCATGGTTCAAACTTCCAGATTGGAAGCAAGTTCCTTTACCCGCTGAGCCATCTTGCTGGGGCCCAAGATATACTTCTCTGAAGGATCCATCCAGGGACTCAAGGAAATGATTATCTTAAGATCTATGATTTCTCATGAAGATTTACAGCGGGAAGATTTTGTTGGTGTCTGTCTGTCCGCAATGATGGTCAGCAGATGTCTGGTTTGTTGTGAAGTCATACCCAGTGTCAGTGACTATAGTCAGTCAGAGGCTCTTGAAGTCCAAAAAGTATCTCCAGAGGTAAACTTTGTTCTTTGACACCATCAAAACCAGGAACTTCGTGAAAAGCCGTGCCCTTAGCAATGACTTGTTTTAAACATTTGTGAAGACATGGGCTGTGATCATAAAATCTTAATGTTACAGGCCAAGGGCTGGTGACTCTCAAGAGGGCAATGTTTAAAGAAGTAGTGGGCAATAAAAGGTGAATGAATGACTTATAGTTTTCAATGACTGCAAGTCCAATTTTGTTAATTTTTTTATGGTGGCCAAAGGCTTTCAAAATAGTGTTATAGATCAGAAATTTTTACAAAAAATATTTAAATGCTGTTTCACGGAAGACATTGGAGCATATATACATTAAAAAAAATAAAATGGAAAGTTTACTTACAGTGTTAATAGTTTGAAGAAAGGGGTGAAAGAGGTTTCTGTATAAATGTTTGCATCCACAGATGACTTTATCATTAAAAATAACCTCCCCAGTGATTCAACCGTAAGAACTTTAGTTGATCCTCCAAAGCGTTGAGAGACAGTTTCAGAAATATTCTCTTTCAAATTTAGATTCTAAAAATCTACTGGATTTGTAAACCACATTCAATTGAAATTTAAAAAAAAAAAGTCATCAGCAATTAGAACCTCAAGAAAAACCGAGTTATCAAGTAACACAGGCTTAAAACTAGAGTTTCATAAAAAATTGTTAAATAGATTTTGGCCGGATTAGGACAGAATTTCAACAACTTCTGAATGTCCCTAAACACAGGTCTGCCAATCTGCCCTGTGTATTTGTGTAAAGTGCAAGTCTCCGTATGGATGATTATAAAATCTAAATGTCAATCAACTCTGAAAAACATTGTCATGTCCTATAGTATCAAATGTTCATCCAAGGTTTAATTCCTTATATAAAAATGGAAAACATACCCATCTCATTAGTATACACATTTCCTTTCACCTTTAGAAAATGGAAATGTTTTATGAATATCAAAGAATTGCTTTCAGACGAAGCTGTGAGTGACATATTATTGGTGAATGTTTCCTTTGCACACCTCTTTCAAAGATCTACGTACCTGGAATCTTATAGAAATGTCTTGGCAACAAAGGATTGAGAGTAGAAAAAGTTGAAGCCCTGGTTTAGGGAACATTCGCCTGCACTAATAAAAATTTTAATCACTGATGGATGTGCAATGAGATCCGTGCTAAGGGGCTGGGCTGGTGAGTTAGCTTAGAGGTAAGTAGCTAAGAAGGAGTTCAGTCAAGAAGTTGGCTGTGTCACTCTCCCAAGACAGACTTCATGATCCACTGTGTCGGCAGTCATCCTACCAGCTTCCGCCCCACAGCCCCACGGAGGAGGGATCTTACTTGTTCACACTCATGCTTGGTCCCCATTGCGCAAAACAAGTTTGCAGAGGTTCTCCACATTGCCCTTGATAGCAAATCTTCACTCGCGTTGCTGGTTACTTTTCTATCCATACATCGCTACAATTAATGTAGTAAAGGAGTCCCCCCCACCCCATTCCCGCTTTACAGGTGTGAGAAAAGCTCATTTGAAGATTTTAGACAAGTAGTATTTGTGGATACTTTAAAGTTGCAAAGAATATATTTATAATTGCCTTGCAAGTTACATATGCTATTTCAAATTCCCAGCTAGACACAGAGGCTTTCTACCTTGTTTGGAACAGGATCTTTTTGCTGGTACTGCCTGTATCAGACTAGCTGGACCATAGGCTTCCAGGATTCTCCTAGCTCCAGCCTCCAGCTTCCTGTGGAGGTACAGATGTTACAGACATTCATGCTAAAACATGTGACTTTCTATGTGATTTCTGAGGATTTGAACCTAGGTCCTCACATTTTATCCACTAGGCCATCTACCCAGGCCAGTCCACTAATTTTGGCTTTGATATTTTCCTTGTTATAAGATTGTGTCATGCTTTGAGTATTGGTGTGTGTCAGCAGGTAGATTCACATATTACACAAATGGTACATTGTGCAAACACATGCACTTGTATGCATCTGCAGCAGTAACTTATGGACACACGCACGCATTCACAGCTGAACATTCTAAGGAAAGTCTCTGGTCCCTTGTATGTTTCCTGACTATTTTCTCATAGCTCTGACTTGCTTTTTCATGTCTCTCCTATTGTTCTTTGAAGACCCTTTTACAGCTGACTCGGCCCAGCTAACCATGCCTGCTTATCCATGCTAACTTTTGCAAGACCTTTCTAGTCTCTCCGTGTCAGTGTTTGTCTTCGTACCTGAAACACATTTCCTGCAGATGGACTCCGTTTGGTCTCAGTTTTCTTAGCAGCCTTTGTCTCAGTCTTCGTGGTGAATTCCCACAGACGTAAAGCTGTTACTGATGTGGTCAGGTCAGACCCATTCTCTCTCCGGTTACCCATTCCTTTTGGTTCCGTTACATGCATCTTGTGGACATTCTGTTTGCATTAGGGGGCTCGTTGTTTGTTTACATTTACTCTGTTGTCTTCTTGTCTCTGTTGTTTTCAGTGCTGCTCTAAAGTGACCTTGGTCTTCCTTTAGCTTATCAAGAGTCTGTTCAGGTTCATTGCTGGGATTCCTCTCGCTTCAGAGCCTTCGCTTGACAGTGGGCATTTGTTGTTCACAACCTCAGAATGAACCAACTCCTCCGAACAAGCCTTGTCTACCCATCCCCACCCCATGTGGACAGGTGTCACCTTCCACTTTGGTAGAGATAAAATCCTCCTCACATAGTCACTGGTTTTCCTTGATGAAAGCCTTTGCCTTCTACGTAAGTTAGGAGAGGAAAACAGATTATTTGGATTCACCCATCTGGCTCCCATTTCATCAGGTCCAGGCCAACATCTTGAATAAAGCTTCAAGCATGTCTTAGATTTTTTTATCTTCCTGCATCAAGTATGCTCAAAGCTTTAAAATCCCAATCTGTCCCCTTTCCTCTTTTCCTTGTGAGGGATGCTACAGTTGTCAATGGAGTTTTTCTTTTAGTGCTAGTCTGTGGCTCTGTTGTGTCTTGTGTCTTGGCTCTGTCCTTTCTACGATACCTCCAGTTGTACAGCATCTGCTGCAATCTCTCTCTTCCCCTCCCCACATTCTCTCTCTCTCTCTCTCTCTCTCTCTCTCTCTCTCTCTCTCGCAGACATGCACACACCACATGCTCACACTTTCCTCTGCTAGTCATGCCCTATGTATCACAATTGCATTCATGTTGGTTGCCAGTCCCCTTCCTGGCTTCCTGAGCACTGGCCGCGTTTCTCAGATCCCGACCTCAGACTCATCCTGGTCATTTCTCTCTGGGTTCAAGATGACATTATTTCCACCTTCCTCCTTCCAGGAAGCTGCCTTTTCTCTCTATCATCTACAATCTGATCTAAGACTATCCATTAAGGTTTTATTTTGGCTATTTTTCTTATTCTAACTAGAATGTTATTTGAGTTCCCATTATACATTCCATTTTTATACCAAGAGTCCATTTTCCTCATCATAACTGTGCTTTCCTTCACGTCTTTCATATGAATGCACTAAAGAACATTTATAAAAGTTAAAAAAAATTTATAAAAAACATTTATAAAAGTACCGGAGTCAATGGCTGCTAAACTCATTTTCCTGTCTTTATACTTCCAGTGATATTTATTTATTTATTTATTTATTTATTTATTTATTTATTATTTTTGGTTTTCTGAACAGGGTTTCTCTGTATAGCCCTGGCTGTCCTGGAATCCAGTCTGTAGAGTAGACTGACCTTAGACTCAGAGATCTGCCTGCTTCTGCCTCATTAGTGCTGGGATTACAGAGGTGTGTCACCACACCCTCCACGTCTGGTGATTTGTGATGGAACAGCGGGTAGTATGTATAATTTTGTCAGAAACTCCTGCATTCACTCCGGCTGTACGAGGCTTAGCATTTCATTTTCTGGGAGCTCAGACCTGGCTATTCTCACTCTCTGCAGACTGTTCTGTACTTCACTTAGGTAGTGTGCAGGACGGGCTTGGCTATGGTCGTTGTCCTCAAAACTAAGCACAGCTTACAGAAGCAGGGCGATGAAGGCCTGACAGACGCCTATGCTACTTTGGCTGGAGCTTAGAAGCTCCAGGGAACTCCCAGGGTCTGCTCTCCCAAGGCTTCCTCTTCACCTAGTTTCCTCCTTCCTGGGTCTCCCGTCCCCAGACTGCTTGTCCCAGTTTGCCTGTTCCATGCTTGACTCAGTACTCTCCTATGTCTTCCTTCCCTGGATTAGCTCTTCCTGTCCCCTGGGTCTTCTGTCCTGGGTCAACTGCCCCCTGGTCATCTTTCCTCTGGGTCAGCTCTGCTGGGTTCTCCATATTTAGTATCTTGTCCTAGCCTTGGGTCTTGAGCAGCTGCTCAAAGTTTTGCCTGGCTTACCTGCAGCCCAGCTTGCAGCCGTGGACTATAGGGAACCCCACATGAGATGCTGGCTCCCATGTTATGTAACTTTCTGGTGTCTTTCCTTAGCTTGGAGATCCCTACTGCTTGATGTCCCAGACTATAGCCTCTGGGTTTGTTTCTTACTGTGGGCAGGAACACCTGGTCTGATCATGCTCCTGACTTGCCTCTGGGTAAGCAGGATTAGCTTACGTGTTTCTGGTAGCAGAGACAGCAGTATCTGCTCTGAAGAGGCAACAGGAGAGAGTGCATGCAAGACGTGACAATCAGTGTCTTCATGTATTCATTTCATATAAGGGATGGCAATCGCAGTGGTCTCACAAGTAAATCATTTGGCTTGAAATAGTCAATGTGCCTGTTCCTGATTAAATAATCAGACGTTTTACCCCATGCCTGCCTTCCGTAGTAGGTACCGTGTAGTCATGTTGTATGACACCTTTGTGTAACTATAGTTTCAACCTCATTTCCTTGTCCCTCTTGTTATTGACCCATGTTTGTGGCATTAGATAAGTTACTTCTGATTTAACAACTCTCTTGTCCATGGGAAGCCATCATTTAGATGGCGCTTAACTGCTCATGTAGGTGTTTTTCAAGTTTCAACTTCAAATCTTTGTCCCTGGCTATGCTCTGTGGCCCCCGGTGGGGTGTATGAGGAACGCGGAGCCCTTGGGAGTAGAGTCCTGGAGAACGGGGCTAGCATGGAATACAAGGATTACACTGTACCCAGGGCCACCTGGGTGGGTTAGGTTTGTGTCATCTCGACATAAGCCAGGGTCATCTTGTAAGAAGAAACCTCAACTGAGAAAATTCCCCCATCACATTGGCCTCCAGACATGTGTGGGGGGCATTTTCTTAATTAAATGATTGACACGGGACATGGGAAGGCCCAGCTCATTGTGGGTGGCACCACCCCTGGGCTGGTAGTCCTGGGTTGTATAAGAGAGCAAGCTGAGCAAACCATGAGGAGCAAGCCCCTAAGCGGTACTCCGCCATGGCTTCTGCTTCAGTCCCTGTTTCCAGGTTCCCGCTTAGAGTTCCTGCCCTGACTTCCTCAGTGGTGGGTGGGGATGAGGAAATGTAAGAAGGAATAAAGCTTCTCCTGTCCAAGTTGCTTTGGTAATGGTGTTTAGCACAGCAATAAAAAGCATACCAGGACCAACAGGAAACTCGACCCCAACCCTCGGTTACGTCCATGACTCCTCCAGGCTTAGTTTTACTTCTAAATTTAAGTTGAAGTACAAATACTCAGGTGACAAAAGTATAGCTTTCTTTTCAGGTAGAAGTCTAAATGTGTCCATTACTGAAGCTGTTTATCTGGTACCAGAGCTGCTCAGCTCTAATTATCACTTGCCAGGGATGCTCCTACTGGCTCACAGCTTGTCACAGGTGACAAGTCCCAAGGGATAAGCCCACCAGGATCACTACCTCCTGAGAGCCTCTCCTAGACACCAGCAGACTCACAGAAGAAAGGGACAAGCACATGCTTGAGATCAAGAAATGAATGGTCTTGTGAGGACTAGGAAGGGACCCCCAGCTTTATGTGGGGCGTGACAGGCAAGTGTCAGTGGGCCTAAGGTGCTCTGGACTGGGAGGCCATGGCGGACTGTGGGAGGGAGGATAAAGAGGGGATGATGCTTAGGAAAGATTTGGGTAAAGGAGCTTGAAGAAATGGCCCCTGGATACAGAAAGCAGGCTGCTTAAGTGCAGAAGTTTAAGGGTCAAGACAAGACAGTAGACTGGGCCTGTGTCCTTCATGGATACTTCCAACAGCTCCTGCACTGGCTCAACTCTCCTGTGAATCATCTCTTCCCTGGGTCAGTAAGGAGGTAGAGGGAGACCTTATGGGGTCTCTGTGGGGATGGGGAGCTGGTATGGACAGTTTTTTCATGAACAGCTTTCTGTGCACAGCTCCTAGTCCCAGTAAATCCCTCCTAGTCGTTGAGCTGATGCAGCCTGCTTCTTGGGAGGAGCTGACTAACATGGTTATTGAGGGTAATATCTCACGGGGTTGAGAAGTAACCCCACTGGAGCTGGAGAGCGACTTAGTGGTAAAGATAATGGACTGCTCTTCCGGAGGACTCGGGCTCAGTTCTCAGCACTAACAAGGCAGCTCATAACCATCTGTAATTCAGTTCCAGTGACCTGATGCCTTCTTCTGCTCTCCGTGAGCACCAGGTACACAGTACACATGTACACAGTGAGCAGTACACAAATGTACATGTAGGCAAAACACCTACACACATAAGCTAAAATAAGGAAAAATTAATACCGATACTCTACTACTGCCAGTCAACCATATGAAATTGAATGTAC
Source organism: Cricetomys ansorgei (assembly GCA_026225945.1). Classification (NCBI taxonomy): domain Eukaryota; kingdom Metazoa; phylum Chordata; class Mammalia; order Rodentia; family Nesomyidae; genus Cricetomys; species Cricetomys ansorgei. Next base: position 4,268,487 of record JAMJFZ010000239.1, on the reverse strand, counting down.
TATTTATGCCCATTAGTACCACTGTTTTAGATAGATGAGAAGCAAATGTCAACATCTCAAGTTATTTCTGGCGTAACTAATCTGTCTGTTTCATTAAATATTTAGTTGTCCGTGTTAAGGCTTCCCATAAGGATCCTTTCAACAGGTCCTCTCTGGGAGGGGAGTTCTCTTTGCAGCAACGGTGGTGGCCTCAGATCCTCTCCCTTCCTCCTATTCTACTGATCCACCCAGGCATCTGGGCAGAGTGGATGGTGGGGTTGGTCAGCTGATCTCATGGTGAGCATGTAGAAAGGTAACTAACAGGAGGTAGCGGTAAAGCACCTATAGAGAGAAGACTGTTGGCTACAAGACACACAGGTGGCCCCAAGCCATCAGAATGGGAGGTCCCCCAACCCTGTAAGTTACCCATTGTCTCCAAAGGCCTAAGGCCCAGCTTCTGCCATTCACAAACTGCAGTGACCAGCTATCACCTCTCAGTCCCAGTGTGACCAAGAAGCTCTAATCTGGCATCTGATGCCCTTTCTTCCTGAGCCTAGGTATGCAAAGCACCTTTTTGTACTGCAGACAAGGGCTTGGCCTGGGTCAGTCTTACCCAGACAAAACCAGAAATGGTCAGGGGTTAACATGCTGTGTAATCAGGCAGTGGGCGTTACCCAATGCTGGAGACAAAGCTGAGTGTGACAGGGAGTGTGTGAGGCTTAGCTTTAACTGTTGACTTGATACAAGATAGAATCATCTGGGAAGAGAGTCTTGGTGAGAGATGGTCTATATTGGACTAGCCTGTGGGCATGTCTGTAGGGGAACGTCTGTAAAGTAATTGATGTGGAAAGAGCCACCCCACTGTGGGTAGCAGCATTCCCTTGGCAAAGGCTCCTGAGCTGTATGAGAGAAGACACTGAGCTGAGTGCAAGTGAGCACACATGCATTTCTCTCTGCTCCTGCCAGGAGGTCACTAGCTATATATTCCAGACTCCTGCCATACTGACTTCTCCACAACAGTGGACTAGAACTTGAAACTATAAGCTCAAATAAACATTTCTTCCCTCAGTTGCTTTCTGTCAGTTGTTTTATCATAGCCACAAAACGAGACGAAGACGGTGACCAAACGTGGCCCCTCTTGTCCTGTCAGCGGAGAGATGAGCTTTTCCCTCACCATTCACTCCACTGAGCCCACCTGCATCTTCCCCTGCCCAGGCTCTGCTCTGCCCTGCACTCCAAGTCACCAACGCCGCTGCCCTCATCGGGACTGTTGGATTCAACTATACCACACAAACCTGTGGCGCTCTGACCTGTTTCCTACAACCATGGGACTCACAGGACATTATTCTGTCTATATTTGCTGAATGAATTGCATGCCCCACCCTAGAGCCGACGAATGATGAGACTGGCAGTTTGCAGGGACAGGGGTGCAGGATCCCCAAGGGACGGGGCTGCTGGTTAGAGGTCACCCACCATCAAATCAGACGCCAGGATGCATGTGCTGAGGAGAGGCTGGTTGATGGTCTGGAGTGCTGTCAGTTGACGTAGAGCATCGCACAGCAGCTCAGAAGGTGAACCTCCATCAGGAGCTCTGACAGTGTCACATGGTAAGAGACTCGGGGTTTGAGAGTGACTCTTAGGGGAACCCAGAGTGCCTGCCTCTGCCCTGCTGTTTCAGGGGCAACAGCTCTCTGCTGTCTCCAGTCTGGTGGCTTTGCTTCACTGTGACTCCAATTCACATCAGAGAAGCAACTCTGCTCCAATGAGAAACAAGTTGGGGGCGGGGCTTGGGTCTCCATGTTCTTTTTATCATGTGCAAACTGCACATCACTCTGGGTCCTGCAGTATTTTCACACCTTCACACAATATGCACTGATCAAATCCATCCTTCCTTTCCCTTCTGCCACCTCAGCTCATCTCAGACTCTGTTAACCCTAATTCTACACTCAGGCTGTTTGTAGCGTCCACTTGTGGAGAGGACACTAAGTCCTTGTCTTTCTGTGTTTGGTCCATTTCAGTTTACAAACTGCCCCTTGGTCCCTTTCATCTTGCTGCAAACAGCCAATTTCACTGCTGTGACAGAATACTATTCAGCCACAGTGCATTTACATTCTTTTCTGGTGAGTCGGGGTACAGTGGTATAGCTCTTTGGAGGAGTAATTAAAGCCTCACTATACAAAAACTAAAGTACGCAGAACACAAGAACTCGCTTTTAGAATGAAGTATGAGAACACAAACGCAAAGGCTGCTTGGGGCACATGGTGCAACGTCTAACTCCAAAGCCACCCAACAAGGATGTCCGCAGCAGCGCCATCTGGAGGTGAGCCACACACACACACGGAACTCACACACAGGGCTTGCAGTGGCAGAATTACTAGCAGTTACTGCTTTTGAAAATACGGTCCTTGATGTTCTTACTTGATGGCAGTAAGCAGACATTACTTTAACTATTAGAAACTAAAGCTTCTTTCCTCTTTGGAGGAAAGGGGGAGACCAACTACACAAGAGAAACCTGTATTTCATTTTTTCTGTACTTTATGCTGGCAGAGTAGAACCACATGCTATCACCAACCAGCCTCAGAGCCCTGACAATCCTTATGAATTTTTACAAGGCACCCCCAGGATGCTTCAGAACACTCAGCAGAGTGGCCATGTTCCTAGGCCAGTTTCTAGGGCCAACCAAACTTCCTCATTAACTTTAGTTAACAGCAATGGACACGTGACTTATTTAAGAGAGAGACACCAGCTCCTTTTATTTTTTCCTTGCCAAAATCCATCTGTTCTCAGGAGAGAATGGCAGGCAACTCATCAAAAAGGCTATTACTCACTAATCAGACCTCTCATTAACAATTAATTAGATCAAAAGTTCACAGGCCATTGTTGCCGTGTCAGTTAGATGCACAGGGCCTGGGAGGCTGAAACAGAATGACCTCAAGTGATAAATTATTTCCAGGGACGATTCCCTTACCACTGCTGCTTGAGCTGGGGTCACTGTCCTGGCTGCAGTGGCCACACAGGGCACCCTTCTGACAAGAGAAAGATGCGTTCTCTCTTATCAGACATGCTAATTTAAGCTCGTAACTTAAACCGTGTGAAACACCATCTCTGACAAACAGAAGCCGCCAGGCTGTGTCTATACTTGGGCTGCAAGTGACTACTATGTGCTATTTGAAAGAGGAAAGAAGGACAAACAACCTGTGTCCAAAGCAGACCATGCTGCCCTCTGATCCTCAGCAGCCAGGGTAAACTCAGGTACAGGGTCTCCCGACCTGGCCCCTGCAGCACAATGAAGCACATTTCCCTGATCATTGCTTTCCTGTCTGACTCCTTTATTGGATTTCTACTCCACGAGGGGAAAAAGCCTTGGCATGTAAGACTGGAATTTCCTGGCATCGTGAAGATCGTCATTCCACACCAAACTCATTGCATCCTCTCGGGACATATGCTGTTCCCTGGACAAAAGTAAAAGAGAATGAAAAACTCAAATAAGTGAAAACAAAGAAAGCGTTTACTATAAAAGGTTCCGGAAAATATATAAAACACAGCACCCTTGTCAGTCTTGAGAGCCAGGCCCACTTTCCTATGCATCGTTCTTTGGGGGAGCACTGTATTCCAGAAGATGGGGAATGTGCCCTGCTAGCTTTCTGCTCTCCATGTGGTCCTGGTCTAAGTGTGCAAGTGCCATGGGAATTCGTTGAACGGGGTAACATTTGAGCACAAGGGTAAAATTCAAGTCAGGCTAGTAAAATTCCTCACGGGACAGTGGGTTCAGTTACTCTTTATTCAGAACCCATGTGGTATCTGACTGTGACACTGTGCTGGGCTACATTCAAATGTCAGCATGCCTGTCCGCTCACCGGGTCACCCAGAATGGACTCTGCAGGGACTGCGATGCCACCTGCTGTCTCTGCTGTCAGGAAGCTTCTCTTCGCAGTGGCAAGCTTAAGGGGAAAAAGGATTTATCTTGCTTCTCAGTTTCAGAGGGCTCAGCACAAAGGGTTCCAGAGAGGAAAGCTGCCTGCCTTGTGGTCAGAGAGATAGGAGGGAAGCAAAGAAAAGCCTACATTCCGAGAAATTCTCGTATCCCACTTCCTCCAATGGGCCCACCTCCTAACAGCCCAATCAGCTGTCATTCCATCAACGGGTTAATCAATCAATGATGTCCATCCTCTTACCATCCAGTTACCTCTCCATAATGCCACCTACTAGGAACCAAGCTTTCCACCCTTGAGTCTGTGGGGGATGCTTCCTATCCTAACTCCAATATCCCCAAACTCCAATGGCTGAAAGCTCTCCGTCCTTCCTACTGGTAATCAAGAAGCACTAACCTTCCTCATTTCATTCCTCAATTAAGGCTGAAGAGCCTCTGTTTGGGAGACCAGAGACTCATCTGACCATTCTCTCCAGAGTCAGATCAAAGACAGGGAGCACAGTGGGGGAATTCCTGGATGCAGGTGGACAGAATATGGTAGAACGTGCCACCCATTTCCCAGAAGTCACTGCCCTATCAGGGCCCATCACGCTCCCCCTTACTATCACCTCTAGCCCATCAGCCTCATCCTCATCCATTCAGCATCAATGCTTTTTGAAGAGCGCCTTCCCATCCCTGTGCTTGTGCCTGTGCTGTCCGAGCAGCAGCTGTCACACATATGCACTGAGATGGAGTCACACCGCAGCAGAGAGGAAGCACGCAAGTGCCCGCAGGCGGGACATGATTATGTGTCTCTGATGAAGAGATGAGGAGCAGCTGAATCCCTCACTGGATGCCCTAAACCAATGGGAAAGCTCACTTTATTTGACAGCGTCTACAGTAGCGAATAGCATGTGCCCATCTGTTGTTGCGCAGAGTCCAGGAACCTTAGCTAAGCAGTGTTGGCCATCTTGGACCCTGCAGAGGCAGTGATGTCTATGGTTCTCAGACTCCACGTCACCCTAATGCTTGCCTTGATGGATCACTAGCTGCTAGGCATTCCCTACAGCCACTCGCACACACAAAGTTTGTCTATACAGCTGTAGGCTTCACCAGTTGAATGTTCAGGATAAAGAGTACTAAGGTTCATTGAATAGATGCAGGAGCAGCAAGAGGGTAGGGCAGGGGCAGGTGGCTTCTGCTTAGAATACGAGAAGCAGGAATAGAAACAGAGAATGTCTCACAGAAAAAAAGACAGCTGGTGCCTGGGTGGTGCGTGTGCTGACCTTTCTTCCCAGTGGCGCCTTTTCATGGTGGGGTTGGATGTGGGTTTAGACAAAGATAAAGGGAAGACTATAGGATTGAGGAATAGCCATCTTAACCAGAAGACATGGATGGCTGCAGCTTGGAGGGCACATGCTCTGTGACTGGCTCTTTAAAGGCGTGTAGGTACATCTCCAGACCTAAGCATCGCCTGGCAGCAAGCTTCTTCTCAGTCAGTGAACTCTGAAAGCCGCATCCACTCAAGGCCCAAGCGTCTCCCTATTTCACAGGGTTAGGAGCAGTGAGAGTCAATGTCCCAAGTGTGGCAAGGTCCCTTGGGCAGCTGACAGAAAATAGCACTGTAAGGCTGCACCATTACAGGCTGACCAGAAAGGCCTCATGACAGGTCTTTTTACCCATCATCAGTACCTACACATGTAACCAACACAGAGTAATGGCCAGTGTCTGTGCCTCAACTGCAGAGACTAATCACACGACCTGAACTGAAAAGTATCTCTGAAGATTCAAAATTTCTCCTCTTCTTTGCTTTGCATTGTTAATTTATTTATTAATGTCCATTTTTATAGATACAGGAAATGCAGGACTGAAAATTACATACAACATTTTCATCTGCCTAAGGAGTCAGTCAGCTGCCCCATCGTCTAAGCCAACTAAGTCAACTATTGTATTCGTTTGTTTAGCCTCCAGTTTTAACTTTTTCACTGAATCCTGTTCCCAACAGATGGACGTAACTGTCCAAATCTTTAGCATTCCAGTCATTTGCCCTTGTGTCCCTAAGCACACTGTAGTGTGTTGGCTCAGGTCTGTGAGTGGCAGGAGATACTCCACAGAGAGGCCACGGTGACTGGGGGCTCCAGAAGCTGCAGGCCCAAGGCCTTCCTGGTTCCAGCAAGTGTATCTAGAGTCCCACTGTGGTGGCATTGTCCCGCTAACATGTGCAAAGTCATGTCACGGAGGATGCAGACAGATACCTGTACATCCAACTTTCACATTAGATGGAGCCGGCTCAGCTTTGTTACTTGTGAAAGAAGCAGAGCTTAGGTACTTGTTTAAGGTGGGGCCTTTCTGATGTGCCTTGGGATCTGTGCTGCCCCTCTGCCACTGGATGAACCAGAATAGCCCCTAGGCTTAGTTCACTGGGGTGCCCCAAAGTCACATGCCAGTCTCAGTGGAGCTCAGGCTCCTGGGATGGGGATAAATAGAAGACGTTTGAAATCTGAAAACTCAAAGGACTGTACCCCGCAACCAAGCAGCAACCCTCTCACTGCCCCAGAGAAGAGACCCTGACGCAGTTGCTGACTGCAAGGCTGAGTGCTGAGGGAATCTTGACCTGAGAGCCTCCAAAGACAGCCATAGGCGACCCCTGGCACCTGGGACAAGGGGCATAGGACAGCCATGATTCGGGTCAAGGTGGCACAGCCCTGTTCTTCCTGCCTCACTGATGGCTCCTACCAGCATCTGCCAGAGTAAATGGGTCCAGTAGGCTTGGCAGAAAATTTGAAATTTCTCTAGAGGCCTTGGAACAGCCTTAGACAGGCTCCAGGATTGGCACCTCACCTGAAAGTGCTGGTGGGTGCAGCCCTGCAGCTTGAAGGGTCTGAAGACCCATGGACACGCCTTGTGTTGAGCTGGGCTCCTGCTGCCCCAGGAGGGTGTAGGCAGCACCTTTTTAGGAGAGCCATAGCATGCTTGGCAGCAGGCTTGGCAAGTCCTGCCTCTGTCACTCCATCACACTTTAACAAGAAGCCTCTGTCATTTCCCGCGCGGCCAGCGAAAAGACGTGTCGTTGCAGAGCACTCCACACTGCAGCCACAGACCTAGAAATCAGCCAGGAAGAGGCCGCAGTGTGGGGCACTCTGTTGGAAGACAGGGCACTGGCAGAATGTGACCTGAGCTGTCGACCTAGGACTAAGATCGGTGCTCTTGAGTGACAGACCTGCCCAGCCTCCTCCCTGGCAAAGCCCAGCAACGCAGGGCAGCATGAGGTCAGAGGAGCAGCAGCTCTCCCTAGGAGAGAGACAGACAGGCTGGCCAGAAAGAGCCAGTGATGGAGATGTGAACAGACGGGCCTTCCCCCTGGCACCAAGGCAGCGTAAGAAGATAGAATCATTACAGCTCCCGAGGACAACCTGCAGCGCTCAGAAACTACTTAATCATGTTTAAATCGCTGTTTCCAGAGAGTTCATTTCAGTTCAACAAATATTTATCATCAGCTAATTATGTGCGGGGGCCCTGTGAGTCGCCCTGGGGGCGTGGGTGAGGAGGGATGCTAATTAGCTTTGTGAGGTCTCAGCCTGTTGGTTAGGATGCAGGTGATATTCACAGGCTGGGTGTTCCGGCTCAAACATGGGGGATGAAGAACTAGAGCTAAGAAGGCTCCAGGATGAAGACTGGTCCCATCTTGTCCACTTTCTTCATGATCGGAGGACAGAGCAAGATGGTCACATGATCTGCTGCAAAAGGGAGTAGCATCCTAGTCAGCCCATAAGCCACAGGGTCTAATGGGTAGGCAATGGCTTTGAGGCAGGAGCAGCTGCAGGGGAGGGTGGTAGTGGACCTGAGCTGTCCTAGAGCCACCCAGAGATGCTGGAGAGGTTCAAGAGACAGGGCAAGCATTGTGCTCTGCCAAGCAGTGTGACAGGCATAGCAGGAAGCTTCAAGCAGGAACTGGAAACATGCAGAAGCTCCCAGATCCCTTCACAGCAGCTCCTGGTCTCTGTAAGATGTCATCAAAACAGATTTCCACAGAATGTGTCAGCACACTAGAGAGAAAGACCTTTCATGAGCGAACCCAGCCCGATGCCCACTCCTGATGTTTCACCCATCCAGCAGCTGTCACTTCAGTGCGAGCATGGTGCACAGCCTCTCTACAAGGTCCTGAGTCATAGGGATAGTTCATCGTGCCATGTGAGAGACGTGCATTGAACATAGACATTCAGAGAAGAGATAGTATGTTCAAAGCATTGTACTGCAGTCATTAAGTGGCTTCTACCACATTTAAACAAAATTACTTGTTTTACCCATGCTCTGGACTGGGCTGAAGTAGAAACTGCCCCCCACTCTGCCACCAAAAGCTAAAGTATATAGATTAGAACACACACACACACACACACACACACACACACACAAGAATTGTGTATTGGTAACCAAAGTGAAGATGAAAGCTATACAGAGCTCAAGGGCAGCCCTGGCTAAGTGAGGTCTATTCCCAAGAAGTCAGTCCCATGGAGAGGAAAGAAGAAGGGGCTTCTCAAGAGGCTATCAAGTAAAGGGCCTGTGACAGGCCTGGGTCACTGTATTCTGCAGATGACGTCACACTGGTGTAGACCAAGCTTCCAGGGAGTTGCCAAGTCTGAGTGACATGTTGACCTCTCCCAGGCTGTGTCAGGCCTCACTGACGTTCCTCACCCTACACAGCCAAAGCCCTGCAATTCTAGTCCAGGAGATCTCTCACCACCCTCCTCCCATCCTGACATCTCCTTGAAAAGTACCCCATCCTCTGGTGCAGATGTATATAGGTCCCCTGTCTGCACAGGAAGCTGTGATGGCTCCTCCCATACCTGGACCACAGATGTCTTCTTATGGAGATTCCCAAAGAACTGAACAACACCTGGAAGAGTAAAAAGGTCATCCATGAGGAGTTTGAGAAAGCTTATAAAAACAGATCCTGAATGTGAAGTCCCTGCAAGCAAAGTCTGCCTGTATACGGCTCATTTCCCATAGAACTACAACCTGAAGCTAAAACTGAGACGTCTGAATGCCCTGGACAAAGAAAGCACCAGCAGACCAAAAGTTCTGCAGGAACTCTAGCTCAGTATCCTCACACAGGAAGCAAAGTAATGGGCCACCTTGAGGCAAGGTGAGAAGACACACGGGTTCAAGTCTTAATACTATAAGAGAGGAATTAACATCAGTACTTAGCGGCGTGAGTGATGTAAGAGAGTTATCAGAAGACTTAGCCCTGAAAGAGAGGGAGCCAACACTGAGACTCTGCACTGTAAGACGGAAAGCTAGCAGGAGACTCAGCACTGTCAGAGAGCTGGTGGAAACTGGCTGTCAGAGGTACTTCCGCCAGTTTAAAATGCCAAAGAGGGCTGGAATCTTGGCTAAGCAGGTCAAAGAGCTTGCTGCCGAGTCTGATGACCTGACTTCGTATGGTGGAAGGAGAGAACTTACTCCAATTGTCCTCTGACCTACACATATGCACCCTGGAACCCATGAATCCACATGACTACACACATACACACAATAAATGAATTAAAGTGCAACAGAATAAGCCACCAAATAGAAAGTACAAACCATGTGTTTTGCTGCTTTGTTATGTCTATTGAGACAGGGTCTCACGATCTGGTGTCCAGGCTGGTCTTGAGTTCCAGCGCTCAAGGGATCCTCCTGCCTCAGACTCCCAGTAAGTTGGGAGTCCAGGTGGGCACCACTCCATAAGCCAGTTTCACGGAGAGAAGACTGCACATACGCAAACATCAAGAACAAACTGCAGGCTTTGACGGCTGAAATGACTTTAGTGAGTCCTGGAGGTTCATTCAACTAAACAGCAAGCGCTGGGGGTGAGGGCGGGCTGGGGTTAGGACTTGGAGCATGGGATGAACCACGGTGTCCTGGACTTGAGACAAAGACAGGCCTCACTGAGGAGTCCACTGGAAGCTGGGAATTGGACAGCAATTAGACCCACAGTCTTCATGAGCACAAACAGGAGCAGGGCTGAGGGGATACGATTGTTGAATGTGAGAAAATACCAGTTCCCCATACCCCAAACCCAGATAAACTCTTACGACGCAACTTGAACCAATGAGGTATCGGGAAGGGTGGCCTATGAGAACCAATGGCGTGCTGACTAATGAGCTCACCGTGTGAGCAATGACAATCAAGGTGGATAATTGGAAGTCAAAGGAGGCAGAAAAATATCGAAAATATTGAAAGGTAAAAGCTTGGAAAAATCATGGCAAGGTGTGATGGTATCGGTTCATTAACATTCAGAGGGGAACCAGCAGAAACTCATATAGAGAATGTATGCCTATACTAACCATGGATAAAAAAGAGTAAACAAAAAAATCAATAGGGTCCAAGATTGAAATAGAGAAACAGGAAGGTGGGAGCGTGGAAATAGTATGAGAAGTTGCAAATACGAAAAAGACTGAGAGAAATTCAGATTTAATAACAGTTACATTTCAACTCTTCAATATACAGAGTTCTCAGACAAGAAGATGGTCTGGACAGACAGAGGAGGGCACCGAGTGTCCAGCTGCAGTCTGGAAGGGAAGGCAGGAAACATCTCAGGCCCTGGACTGCTCCCCTGGACATCTGCAGGGTCCCCATTGCCTAAAACCCAGAGGAAGCCATACCTTGGAACTCAGTGTGGTTCAGGAAGGTCTTTTCCATGGGCAAGGCTCAGGAAATGGTGGAGTATTGAGATGACAGAGTCACACTTCCCTCACAGTCCTCCCAAAGCAAAACAGTCTATTGACAGAGGATTCAGAATTAGATTTTTGCAAATGCACTGGACTAATTTTCATCAAAGAACTCCACTTTCTTTTGCTATTACAAAACACCTGTGGTAATGAAGTTATAAAAAGAAAAGCGTGTGGGCTCATGATCTGGCAGGTTTATTTCACTGATCTCTCATAGAGATGACAGGTGACAGGAGCAGAGAGCAGGTAGGAAGCAAGCTGCTCACCTTATGACCAAGGAGCAGGGCCTACAGAAGAAGGGGCTGGGTCTCTAGAGTCCCTTTCCAGGGCATAACTACACAAAGTCCTAAGGACCCCCACCAGCCCCATAGCCTGGAGATGCCATCACCTCCCATTGGCAGCCTGGGGACTGAGCCTACAACATAAGGGCCTTCAGGAAACAATCCAGACCCAAGTCGTAGTGGTCAAATGTGTAGGGCACTCGGGATTGTTCATGCCCAAAGTGAAGAATACCTTCGAATAGATAAAGCCAAGCCAGATAGGCCAAAGACCTAATGGAAGAGCTAAGGCATTGTGGTCCTACTGTACGTTTAAGAAAAAATGTCCTTCCAGTCTGAGGATGGTCAGGTTCTTCAGTAGCACATAAAGAGACTCAAGTATTTTAGGTAAAGTGGGTACTCTTCTACAGACATTTTTAAGCAAAAATATAAAAGAAACCTGAAGGAAAAACAATATTTGCACAGCATCAGCTTATTGATAAAATATTCTCACAGATGTAAAAAATTCTCACAACTGTGTAATAAACAGCCCAGTACAAATCAGGCAGGGACAATTATTCAAATAAACAATAAAGCAAAAATGCACATGAGAAATAAGAATAAAATCGTGGTCAGTCTCACCACACTGAGTAGAAATGAGATGAAATTGGCTCTAGAAATGAAAAGTATAATCTCTCTAGGACTGCAAAACAGTTGAGAGCCTGATGATGCCCGATGCTGGTAGAATGGAGGGGTGCGGAGTGGAGACTGTTTTCACGGCTCATCGGAAGGTGAAGTGGTGAAGCCACCCTGGAGAGGAGTTGGCAGTTTCTTGTAATCTTAGCACAAGAGAAAAGGATTCCATTTCTGAGCAGGGACATGAGAATTAAGAAGTGTGTCCATAAAGATCTGTGAGTGGAAACGGACATCTTTGGACTTTAGTAGGCAAGGCAGGTAGCAGCATAGGCTTTTATCTCGGGGACGCAGAAGCAGCTGTGGCACAGCCACATGGTGAACGTCTTTGGCGATGAGAAGGTGACACTGAAGCCACTAGACACAGCAGCGCGCCATGTGCTAGCAAAGGCTAAGGGTCCAGGGCAGTCACAGGGACATGGAGCACACCTGGGGGAATGGAAGCATTCTTCATATTTATAGTGGTGGTCCTTACATAACCATATACATTTTCCCAAGTCCCCACGATGTGTCCTTCTGGGGTGAATTATGTTGAAGACAAAATCATTCCTCAGCAAATTTGATTTTAAACACTCACTTTAGCAGCCATATGAAGAAGGAACTAGAGAGAGGCTAGGCAGTGATGAGAATTCCAGGGAGGAGGCCGATGTGGCCACTCAAGGAACATCATGAAGGTGAGAGACAGCGGGTCTGGCAGCAACAGGAGCAGGCCAGACTGTGCTGGAAATCCTAAAGCCCCTTTCCCTCAAGAAACAAAATGCTTTAACACTGGGAGACTGAGGCAGGAGGAGTTCTGCAAGTTTAAGTCTAGCCTGGGCTACATAGTGAGATGAGAGAGAAGGTGGGGAGGAAGGGGGAAGGGGGAAGGGGAAGTGGGGAGTCCTTGCCAGCACTTGGGGTTTATCCCTTCATTCTCTCAACACTTCCTCTGACATCAGGCACACCTCCCCACGATGTCCATCTTTTTGCAATACTAAGCATTCATTTGCTTCTATGTGACTAAATCATTCCGGATAGTAGAATGTCAGGGGAAAGGCATTTTATTAGTTAGCAATTTACTTACCAATCATTTGATGCTAAGAGACACATATATTTCTATAGTCTATTCAGACGTGAATCACAATTGGAGAAGATGAGTCCCATAGTTGCTTTGGGAAGTTTGGAAATAACCTCATATTTCACCCAGGGCAGAGGCCTGACTGCTTCAAATACTTCAGCTAAGAGTGCTGTATAAGTGTGTACTCGGTTGAAGAATCAAGGTGCTATAAAATATCCCTTTGAGATATCACTGAAGTAATCTGTAAAGGGAAACATAGACGATGTGTTCACAGTGCCCTGGATGTATTCTTGGCCATGGTGTATAAATGCCTGCTCTTCTTAAATCGGAATATCATCACACACAAAAGACACCAGCAGTAAAACATTCCAGGGCTTATAACGAGAGCACTGGTGCAAATAAATCTCTTATCCAATTCCTTTACATACGGGGATGAGAGGAGTCTGACACATCCTGCTGCTGTCTGCCTTCCCTCTGCTGCCTCCCTTCCGGAGTCCCGCAAGTCTGTGCCAGTGGCTTGGTTCTTAGCACCTCAGAAAGTGACCCTATCAGAAGAGGGTACTGAAATAAAATGAAGTTACAAGGGAGGGTCTTAATCCAGTCTGACTTTAGGATTTAATATTTATGGATTTGTTTATCCATAACTTTTATGTATTTGTAACGTATCACTTATTTATCTATAACTTTTATTTATTATTGTTGTGGGTATAACCATCCGTGCCATGATTTATGCAGCAAATGTGTTTATCCTCAGAGTCATCTTGCAGACTCGTGACTGGAGTATTTGTAAAGAGAAATCAGGACACAGACATACACAGAAGACTCTAGAAAAACACTGCATCCATAAGCCAAATGGGGAGTGTTAACACCTGTGGTTTGCACTCGTGTGATATTTGTTACAATGTGTGAGCTGACTCATACATCACAGTGAGGGACAGGTAGGTATACAAACTTACTGAGGACTTAAGAGCCAAAAGGATGATTGTGTCGGTCAGATAGTGCCAAGGCTAACCCAGCCCCTTCTCCTGTGATTACTCATTCTCACGAGGGCAACCTCCAGCTTCTAGGCCACAGGGCAATTCATTTCCTGGAAGTGGCTCTAGCTGAGTCAGATACCAGTCTGCATGCTTCACTCTCCCACTTTGGCCATAGCAATCATATGGCACCCAACATAGATCAAGCCCTCTTGGAGCCCTTGGCCCATCTGCACCATCCCCTCAGCTCCCAACATCTCTTCAGCCCTCTAGTTTTCACACACAGAAGAATCAGAGCAACCTCGAAGCGTTACAAATTCCTCCCATTGTGTGATTTACCTGGGCTAATGAGGGCAGTCTGCCCACTTGTGTGCACTCCCTGTGAAACACCTCGTCAGCAGTATCCTTGCCCACGTAGAGCTGGGCTGGTGCAAATGGAGGGAGACACAGTTCAGCCTACCAGAGCTGTCAGAGTCAAGATTCGGTCATCTGCACCAGTCTGAGCAAAGGGTTTGGAAGGAATGATTCTCTTCATAGTGATGGCTTCACAGTGATGAGCGAGCTCAGATTAACTCTGACTCTGCCACGTTATCACAACCTTGTGCAAATCCACCAAAAAAGCACACATGGGAAGTTTTATGGCTGGCATTTGTCTGGTTAGACTCACACCTGTACCACCCTAGTTATTCAACCTCCTCAGAACCAAAATCATTGTGTCAAAATACCCTATGACCGCCTCCTCATTTTTGCCTCTAGAAGTCTACCTTCGTTGCAGCCTCTTTAACTGTGCACATAGTCTGTAGCGTACACATTCTCATTACAATGTTCTGCTCTCCCTTTGCAGTAACGTTCCCAAATAGAGATGGTATTGCTTCTAGTGTAACCCCCTCATGCTCCTGTGTAGGGCTTCCAGGCTAAAGAGTGAAGTTGTAGCACGGGTGTTCCTCGCCCCCTGGGGCTAGTAGGATGCGCGGAGACTCCTTCCCTTTGACGCCCAGGAAGCCACTACGTAATAAGCAGATTGGCAAAATGTCTGCCTGCCCTGTGGTGAATTATACGCCTGGGTCTCTGCAAAGGCCATGGATATTGTGGGGGTTGGCCAGGTACGCCCCTCCCCCTGCCATGCTAATTAAGACTTCTCCGCTCAAGGGGAGAAGCCACGCCCTTATGGGGAGAGGTTATTTATTGGGGAAGAACCCCTTGAATAAACGAGTTCGGGTCCACCAGATATCGTCTCCTTCATTTCGGACTCCTGGGCCTTCTTCGCGGCTCGTCACACATTTCTCAGGCCTGCGGGTGGATGGCTCCATGAAAGGTCACCAAACCATGGATCCCGGGGCCCACGCGCTGCCCGCCGCTTGGGTCTGGGTCCACCTGCCCGGCCAGCGCAGCAGAAAAACGACACTCCTGTCCACAAGCTCTCCTCACAGACAATGTTACCCTCGGCATTCAGTTTAGATGTCAGCAATCTCTTCACCTGGGTAGGGATCCAGGAGGGCAGAACCATATCTGTCCACAGTGTGTCCAGCACAAGATGACCAGTGAGTGCTTGATGAATAAGATAAGTAGATGGATGAATGAATGGGAAACGTATAAACAAATGAATGGGTAACTGGATGAATGGACAGATGAATGGTTGGATAAATGAATGCATGTATACATGAATTAATGAATGGATCACTGTAGCCAGGGTAGTCTATCTCTACCATTTCTCCTTTTTTCTACTGTCATCCCTCAGACAGATTCAAGGAATCAGAAAAGAGAGACTTGGAAGTTGATGAAGGCTCCATCCCACAGATAAAAAGCAGAAGCCCACGGCTCTGAAAAGTGTCCTCTCTCCTTGTTCCATTTCTGAGAAGATGGACTTCACTAGCAGAATGCTCTCTGGCCCTAGGCAGGAACCCTAAGTTCTAAATATTTAGCCCAGACCAGCATTCCCCTGAGCCAAAGCCATGGATGTTGCCTGAGGAGGAGCCTTCATGCTTTTGTTTCAGACATGATGGCAGAAGAGAGGGCTCCCAGAAGCCCCGTAGCTCTGCAAGGATGCCTGCTAGCAAGGTTCCCTGGAGGCCGGGCACTTGGTGCAGTGTTGGAATTCTGGAAACTTCTCTAAGCCCTCAGCTGTTCTGTGAGGTCCTTCTGGGTTCCTGTGCACCTGTGCACACCTCCACTGAATCCCTAGTACATCTGACAGCAATTGCCAGTTTCCATTTCTGCCTCTTCTGCTAGGACCTAAGAGCTCATGAAATTTTTTTTTCCCCAGTAGGTAGAAGATGGATGAACACAAATACAGTCATAAAAATAACATGGATTTCATCCTCACCCAGAGAGGATTGTGTCCTGGGGGATTGCTTCAGCCTTTCTGAATCAGTCTCCAGACATTTCAGATTCTATGTGCCAGGCTTGGGGTTCTAATAGACACTGGCTTGTCTTTGTCCTCTGGGAGCATATAGACCAATTAAATAAAGATAATAAAGATAATAGGATAATAATAAAATCAAACACTAATAAATAAATAGGTATATGTACATATATTCCAATACGCATGTGTGGACAACACTCTGTAAACGAAAGGCATGGAAGGGAACTCCAGGAAGAAGCTGCAAGGAAATGTGTGCTTGGAACTGAAGGTTAGGAGCACGTAGCACGCGGTGCTCTGGGGGTGGGGGGGTTGCGGCTAACAGTATCTGGAGTGGACACTTCAAGTAAGCGACAGCTGAAAAAAGTCAGAACAATCTTTCAGAGGCCTGCAGGTCCTTTGAATGAGCCCTTCCCTCTACCTGGAATGCATCTGTTCTTCAAAACACCAATCCTTCTTTGGAGAATTTTCCAGATAACTTTATCAGACCAGATCAGTTTGTCTTGCTTTCTGCCTTCTAAACATACCTCAAAAAATCCTAAAAGCAGTTAGCATATTGTCAGTGAATGGTTAATACTGGATGTGGTCATTTTTGACATGTTCTGTCCAAGCACTTCTTCAAGGAAATACATGCTAAGGAAACTGTGGCGGACTGGGAGGGTGAAGAAGAAGAGCCTAGGCAAGCCAAGGAGAACTCATGCACACAGCATAGAGGATAGATTCTTGTAGGGTGCAAACTGAGACACTACCACAGAGAAGAGTGAAGCAAACTGGTGCCCAGTACGTGTTCTTCAGGAGGGGAGGGGGACTCAGCAGAGGGGAAGAGTAATGAGAGTCCCAGCAGACCACGCCACCACAAGTGCCAGAAAACCCACGCATAAGAGAGTTTCAAAGCCACCACTGGCTGGAGTATAGACAGGGATCTGCCCAGAGCCTGAAGCTTTGCTACACAAAGGGAACTGACATCACTCCCCCTGCCACCGAGAGATGGCTTCCCTCAGGGGCGCTGGGCTGGGCTAGAACCACATTACCGACCCACCGTATGCCCCATACCACTGCTTGTCCCAAGGATGCGCATTCACACCCTGCTCTTGAGCACACATGCTCCACACTCCCCACCACAGCCACTAGGGCAGAAGCATCTCTCATGTTCTATGTACTGGTGCCACATCTTCCATTTCTGGTGTGGCTACACAGGGATTATGCACCCCCACAACTGTGTGTATAACCCCTGCCCACTGTCTCTGGGACCTGCATGGGGAGAGCCCACTAAAATAGCTCTCTCCACACATTTTCACAGAGATACTTTCCTACCATGTGCACCATGTTTGAAGTCACTGGTTACAGCTGAAGAGCAATTGAGAGAGTATACTGCATTGCTCCAACGAATTCAAAATAGCCTTCCAGGAAATGGAGAGATGGCTCAATGGTAAACGGTGCATATTGATCTGCAGACGACCTTTGTTCAATTCCCAGCACCTACATCATAACCAACTGGTAACTCCCACTCTAGGGTATAGTTGAAAGTAGCTATGGCAGCCCAGCAAGAGAGATTAAGAGGCATTCTCATACATGCAAACTCTGTCAGACCTCAGCAGAGGGAACCACCATCACGGGCCAGTGCCATATGCCATAGTCAGTGGAACCCTGAACATCTCAGCTCAGGTGTTTTTATTTTTTCAGAACTCCTCCGTTATTCTACTGATAACACATGCAGATCATTAGCAATTCAACAACCCTCACAGAAATCCAACACCGGCAGACAATGCAAAGCGCTCTAGATAGCCCCTCATCCAACAGTGCATAAAACTATTATACATAACTAGAAATAAACTTCTACAACACTGTGGGGTCTGACACCAGCTTCTACACTCGTGTGCGCATATCTCCCCACACACATGAACAAGATTAAACACAGAAATAGATCATTTTTAAAACTAGCCTTCCAAACAATCATGGTGAGGCGTACCTTCCAGATAAAACAATTAACTATGAGAGTCACCGTATAAAGGTGGTAGAAATGATGGATTCTCCAGATGTGTACATCTCAATAGAGGGAACCAAGAGTTATAGTAAAATGAGGCAACATGAAGCCCATCAAGGAACATAATTACCTAACAACAGACTCCAAAGGAAAGAATATGGCTGAAGTCCCTAATAAAGAAGTCAAAAGAATGATTGTAGGAAAGCTCAAAGAAATGCAAGAGAATACAGCAAGACAACCCAACATCATCAAACAGTCATTTCAAGCTATGAATAAAGAATTCAGGAATGGGACAAAAATAATGAGAAAGAATCCGATTGTAATATCAAGTCAAGAACTTAGTAGGTGTCATTGTTAGGATTTCTATTGATGGGATGAAACACCAGTTTCACCAGGGAGGGAGGGGTATATGTGCTTGCATATTCTTAATAATAGTCCACAAGGGAAGCCAAGACAGAAACTCAAACCAAGTGGGAACCTGGAAACAGAAGTTGGCGCAAAAGCCATGGAAAAGTGCTGCTTACTAGCTTGCTTCTTATGTCTTGCTCAGCCTACTTTCTTATAGAACTCAAAACCACCAGCCTGGGGGTAGAACCATCTACAATGGGCTGGGACATCCTGCACCCATCACTATTAACAAAATACACTGCCAGGTGGTGGTGGCCCACGCCTTTAATCCCAGCACTCAAGAGGCAGAGGTAGGTGGATCTCTGAGAGTTTGAGTCCAGCCTGATCTACAGAATGAGTTCCATGACAGCCAGAGTTACAACAGAGAAACTTTGTCTCAAAAACCAAAAAATAAAAACTAAATAAATAAATAAAAATAAAACAAGAAAGAAGAGATCAGAAGAAAAGAAAAGAAAATGCTCTACAGGCTTGCCTGAAAGCAAAATTTTTGTAGATATTTTCTAAATGAGGTTCCTTTCTCTCAGATGACTCTAGTTTGTGTCAAGTTGACATAAAACTATCCAGAACAACAAATTAAATAAAAATGTAGTTGGAAGCCTTGGAAATAAGACTAGAAGAAACAGAAGAAAAGAAAATACAAATCTGCAGACAGGTCCTTTGAAACATCCAAATCAGACAACAGATGAAGAAAGAAATGGAGAGAAAGACAGGAAGAATGGGAAGGAAAGAAGAAGGGGAAGGAAAGGGAACGGAAGGGAAGGGAAGAGAAGGGAAGAGAAGGGGAGGGAAAGGGAGGGAAGGGGAGGGGAGGGAAGGGAAGGGAAAGAGAGGGAGGGGGAAACAAAATAAAAGAATTAGAAATTTCTAGACTGAAGTCAATATCTGAGACCTTTGGGATGTTATTAAATGAATTATTAAATGAATTAAATGTTATTAAATGTTATTATTTGTATTTGGAGTTCCAGAAGGTAAAAGGAAAATTTTTAAAAAAACATAGAAAACACACTCAAATAATGAATATGAGTTTCCAAAATTTTTTGAAAGATGTGAACACCAGACATTGGAAGCTGAAGGATCCCTGGTAGTCATGACTGTAAAAGATCATCACCAGAGTGTGTTATAATCAAATTGTTCCAAGTACAGGACAAGAAGAGACTTCTCAAACCAGAGAGAGGAAAGGTGTCAGGTTACATGTAGGGAAACTCCCATAAATAGCATCAGATTTATGCCCAGAACCTCCAGACAAGGAAGCAACAAATAAATTCCAAGGTTTTGAGTAAATACCTGCGTACCAAGGATACTCAACAAAACGATTCCTCAGACATCACTTTCTGAAAGGGGAAAGAAAGTCTTCAATGTAAATGAAATGTGCAATCTGCTCAGCCAGGACTGAGACACAGATGACAAAGATAAATCTCACCATGCTGGCCTGCCATCCAACCACATAGACAAGTAAGGCTGGGGGAAAAAAGACAGAAAGTATTCAAAACAATTTGAAGAGCATCATCAGAATGGTAGAAGTGCACCCTTATTTTCAAATAAAAAGGTTTAATATAATGAACCAAATCTCCCAAGTAAAATATATAGAAAGGCTGGATGGGTTCCAAAAGGACTCAATTATATGCTTCTTACAAGAAACTCACTTCGTCAATCAAAACACAGAGGCAAAGTGAAAGCCATGAAAAGATATCCCGTGTGGATAGAAAGAAAACTGCCAGGAACCACTACACTGCAGTGTTTCTCAATCTCCCTAATGCTGCGGCCCTTTAACACAGTTCTTCACATTGTGGTGACCCCCACCCATGAATTTTCATTGCTACTTCATCACTGTAGTTTTGCTACTGTTATGAATTGTAATGTAAACATCCGATATGCAGGTGGTCTTAGGTGACACTTATGAAAGGGTAGTTCGACTCCCAAAAGGGTTTCACCCCATAGGCTGAGAACCCCTGCACCACAGTGAAATAGACATTGATGAAAAAACTATGAGGAGACAATGAAGGCTGCCACAGAATGATCAAGAGGCCATATCCATAAGAAGCCGTGCACACACACACACACACACACACACCCAACACCAGAATACCCAATGCTATTCTAAAGGACTTGGTATAAAGAAAGATGTGAGCCCAGTACAGTTAACAGTGGAAGACATCAACAGCATCTGTGAACAGAGATCCTATTAAGACAAAATACTCACCCCAAAACATCACAGCTGGACTAGAGAGCAGACAAGCAATCTAATGGACACAGAGCAGTTCACTCAAGAACTAAGGAAACACATTCTCTTGAATCTGGAGAACATAATATATTGGGCCAAAGATTAGACTTCAAATAGAAATACCAACAAATTTCAAAAAGTCAAAATAATAACATGTGCTCCTTTATTTAGATTTTTAAATTTTACGTGAGTTTTTGGTTGTATATATGTACCTTCACTCTGTGTGTGGAGGTCAGAAGAGGGCTTCACGTCCCCTGGGACTGGAGTTACAGACAGTTGTGAGCCACAGTGTGGGTGCTGGGAATTGAACCCAGGTCCCCTGCAAAAATAAGTGCCCTTAACCACTGAGCCATCTCACCAGCCCTCTCAGGAATCTTCTCTAAATACAATAAAACTACAGCTCAACCACAGAAGGCACTTGACTTTTACAAATTTATGGAGTGTGAACCTTTTTTTCTTGAAAACTGAGTCACTGAAGAAATTTAAATTTCTTGAGATAAAATACAGTACAGACATGAAACATCATAATGAAACCTGTTATTTTGTTTAGATGATGGTCTTAGCTAACATTTTGTTGCTTGAAGGCAACATACAGAAGAAAGAAATTCTCGGGGCTGATAGTTTCATAGAGTGAGTCCATCATAGCAGGGAGCAGAGCTGCCAGCTGGCGGGCAGGGCACTGGAGTGGGACACTGTGAATGGTGAGGGCCTTGGAAACCTTAAAGCCCGCCCCCGGCCACACAGCACATCTCCAATATGGCCATATCTCTTAATCCTTCTCAAACAGTTCTACTAATCGGGGACCGACCAATCGGATATATGAGTCTATGGAGGCTATTCTCATTTAAATTGCCACACTGATACACAGTAATACAAAATAAAGGAAAAAAACTAGCAACTGAGATGTCTTCGGATATTACAGTCCCCCTCCCCCAATATCTAGTTACTTTTCCTGAGCCTTAGGTGTAGGGTCTGTGTTGTAGATGAATCAGCTGGGGCTGGGTGTTCCAGTCAACTGTGCGCTGCACCTTGAATAACTGTGAATTTCTGTAACGGTCTATATATGCTGTGCAAATGAACCAAAAAAAAAACCCCTTCTTTGATGGTGAGAGCTATACATGTTGTGTATATAAGATTTGATGGTGAGAGTTACATGTGCTGTGTCTGTAAGATATACAGGTAAGTATTTAGAACATAGAGATTTTACAGGTGTAGGAACAAGGCGGTAGTGGGTTCTCGTCTAGGGTAGATGACATTTCCTAGCCATTGGCATTTGGCTAGGTTTATAACAGAAGGTATGAATCTCCTCTTATGGCATGGCTCTTAAGCCCAATTATACAGCTGTTGGTTACCCTAAGGTAAAAGTGTTATCTTGTCAGGATGGTCATTGTTGTTGACCATGAAGCTGCACTCGTGAAATCTCAACAGTATGGCTGCCTAAATGAGACCTGCCAACGTGGATGGGGGAAATAGCACTTGGCCCCGCCTGTGCTGAATAGCTACAGGCAATCAATAGCTTCTGAGAGAGGGAGAATCAGTCTTCTCCAGGCACAAGTGCCCTGTGGACTATCCAATCCCAAGTGGTCAGCCCTGAACGCACACATATATACATACACATACACATAAACATGCAATACTGAATGGACTCAGCTGATGACACACACACACACGCACACACACATGTAATGATACTAATTAAAGAAGAGATAATGAATCTGAGAGGGAGTGAGGCATTGGAGCGGGAAGAAAGAATCATGGACATTATGTAAATAGAGTACTCACCAATGAAATGAACAAACTGGGTTTGAAAATACAAAGTCAACAGGCTTTCAACTCAGAAAAAAAAAATACATTTCAAATAAATCAAATTATAAAATTAGAGGTGAAAGGGGAGAGGCGATCATGGATAGACCGAGAATCAAAGGGTTCTTGAGACAATGATAGGAACAATTCGTGTTAATAATGAGAAAGCCAGAAAAAACACAGGTCCATTCTACGAGCCTGCCAGCTGAACCGTGAAGACACAGGGAACTCGAACACACCAAGGATGACTTGAGATAGACTCTAAGAAAGGAAAGCCTGAGGCCAGAGGGCTTCCAGCTTGATTCCACCATACTCTCAGGAAGAGCGGGCACCCTCTGCTCTTCTCCAGTATTACAAAAATGTGAGAAAGAAACACTTCCAAACTCATTTTACAAGATTAACCTTATCCTTTAACAGTATGAAATTCCAGATGAAAGCATAACAATAAAACAAATTATACAGCAAGATTTCTGATGAACGTAGAGGTAGAAATCCTAAGACAAAAACAAAATCTAGTAAGTTGAATCCAACTGATGAGAAAGAGGGGATCATTACCTTTGCCAAACGTGACTGCGCTTGCTGAAAAATCTGGACAGCCTGAGTTTAATTCCATGGTGAAAGGAGACCAGAGGGTAACTTCTGGTAGTCATTTCAGAGAAATGACTTCCTTCCACCATGGAACTGAACTCAGGTTGTCACGATTTTTCAGCAAGCTCCTTTACCCACTAAGCCAGCCAGCCAGCCACTGGGCACATTTGTAATAAATAATAGTATAATGAGAGCATCATCAGAGTTTGGCACAGCATCATGTTTCTCTCCACCAGAGATAGGGGAGCAGTGTTATCACTTGTGACTAACCACGAACGAGGGGGCCTAACTGTAGAAATTTCTGTACCACACACACAGAGACATACACAGCACCGCCCCACAAAACACATAGATAGCACCCATCCATACACAGAGACACACAGACAACACACACACACACACACACACACACACACACACACGCACGCACAGAAAGAGAGAGAGAATACACAGAGACTTATGTGCAAGCATACGCAAACACACAAGCACAAACACACATACACACAGAAACAGAAACACACATTCAGACAAAAGCACTTACAGAGACTCCAATACACACACACACACACACACACACACACACACACACACACACACACAATCTGGGTAGAGACAAATCCTGTGCGTTCTCATTGCCCTGCAGGGGGCCCAGGTTGTTTTAACAGGCTAGTCTTCCTTTCCCACCTGTAAACCTTGGCTGCATGCCCCCTCCCTAGAGCTTCTGACTCCTAGGAGCCCACAGCGCTCCAAAAGTTTACATTTTCCCTCCACAGCTGTTTCAGTGCAGTGTGTTCTACATCTCAGATCTGTATAATTACCATTCTCAAAACTATCAAAAAACAAACCATCTGCTTCCAAAAGCCCTTTCTCTCATTCAGACACCGTGGCTCATTCCTGACTGTCTCCATTCTGTGTCCTATTGGTTGCCTGCCATCACACAGCTCATTGGGGTCCCAGCTGGGAGGCCTCCCAAGAGCAGCTAGCTGCAGGAAATGATGTCTTTGGTTCAGCAGATGGCACTCTTTGCTCTGAATCCAGAACAGCGGTGTCTGCAAATACTCCTGAGAGTCACAGAACTGCGTTTCCTTCTGTGTTGATAGCAAAAACCCAAGCTGTCCCTCCTGGGAACTTTGCAAACACCACAGAGGAAGCCGTGTGACATCTTCAGCCAGGTCAACCTCTGGGGATGTGCAGAAGTAAGTACTAAGAGACCCAGAAGTGCTCGGCTGTGTAATAGTCCCTCCAGCAAAACGCATTCCAGAATGTTCTTCCAAGTTTCCTGTTTGCCAACTTGCTCCTGTTTGCACTTGTCCTGTCGTGTGTCAGCCATGTTTTAGGACATTGTCTGAAGCAATGGCTCAATTAGGCATTCTCAGGTGTGCCACCTGGCCTGGATAAGACTAATTGTTTCTGTCTTGTTACCCATAGGAAATAATTATGATAAAAGTAACCAGTGTTTAAGATACAAACCAGATAGGCTTTCTGTTCAACAGCATGGAAATCTCTGCCATTGTTACTTGCTGCTCTGTTGGGAATTTCTTTGGCTTGTTTTCTTTTTTTTTCCCCTGATTTTGTATTTTCTTATTTTCTGAAATCCTTGTGAGTGTCAAGTGTAAGACATGTACTAAGATAAATTAAAAGTTATTGGGCAGAAACTTTCTGCTAATTCGATTTTAGTGAAGATTGTTCTAGACACAAGTGAGAAAAGTCTACATGACTCAGCCCAAAGTAACACAAGAACTTACATACAGACACTTTACAGTCTCCCAGGGTTCAGAATAGGGTGATGCCAGGGTGGCTGGGGACAGCGGTCCCTCTGGTATGACTTAGCATCTCTGGATGTCCCTTTAGTCTCTCTACTCTCAGACGTGAGGGAACAACGATCATCCCCACACAACTCCTTCTTTAAAGACCCCAGACAGTAGGGCTGGAATCTGAGAAGATCACCTGTTTAGTCAAGGTCACATGACATCACGTCCAGTCAGCTGTGCCAGGCCTGGGGTCACACGGTGGCTTCAGAAGAAGAAGGTGTTCAATGAGTTCCTTGAGGAAGCCTGTAGGCTCACCTTTGTATGTGCCTACGTATACAAGAGGGTGTGTTTATGTGTGCTGTGCATGCTGGGACAAGGGAGAAAAAAGAGGGGTGAATAAAGAGCACCAAAAATATGGTTTCTGCTACTAAGCAGTTATTACAGTTATGTGAGTAAGTCATTTTCTTTAATGAGAGTGATGTCACAAGACAGTTCTCTAGTGTTTACCATAAACAGGTTTGTTACTTTGAATAATTCTTAGACTTAATTACAATAAGTATTTGGATAGTTTCCATTTGTCTCTGAAGTTTGACTCAGTCACTCTCCAGGACTGGCATGTTGGTTCACAGAAACACTGATCACAGGTCTGCCTTATCTGTGGGTACAGAGCCACCTCTGTCCCCAGCCTTGCTCTCAGATGCTCTGTGAACGGAGAGAAAACCACAGACAGAAGTTCAGAAGACAGATGGTTCTAACGGCCTTTGGCCCGTGTGTGCTCCGTGGTCTGAGGGTTTCTAGATTCCCCTGCAAAGAGCAGCCCCAGATCTGCTTCCCCTGCCCAGGGTCTCTGCCATGGGGGAGTGAGCTGCACCACACCCAGATGTGCCCAGACTTGCTTCCCCAAGAAGAACTTCCTCTAGGCCCACTCAGTTGGCTTGTAGTGTGTACAGTGGCTAGGGTTATGAAATTCTCTATAAATTGGCTTACATAAACCGATTAGAGGCGAGATCAGCTTCCTGAATTTGCCTTGAGGGTTGATGGGGAGATTTCTGGTCACCAGATCGTCCTGTGATTGTTTGGGAAAATTTCATACTTTTGGAAATGCCTCTTAGAAAGTCATTGTGTGTGGAATCCTGGCATCAGGCAGTTGCTAATTTACTTAAATTATCAGTGCTATGTGCTCATGAAAACTGCTCGTGGATCTGCCATGTATCCTGTCTTGCCAGGGTCACTGTTGCCTTTTCCTGTGTCTCATTTCTCTATTTCTCCTCCCTCCCTCTGTCTTCCCTCTCTTTTCCTACCTCCTCTCTCCTTTTGTCACTCTCCTCCTACCCTTTCTCTCCCTCCTCTCCCTCCCTCCTCCCTCTCCCTCCTCCCTCTCCCTCCTCCCTCTCCTTCTCCCTCCTCCCTCTCCCTCTCCTTCCTCCCTCCTCCCTCTCCCTCCTCCCTCTCCCTCCTCCCTCTCCCTCTCTTCCTCCCTAACCCATGTCTTAACAGCACATCTCATGATGTTCTGCTCATTTTATGGGCACTTAATTAAATCCAAGCACAGATGATTGATGGGAAAGAAAAACAGTTGGGTAAAGAATGTAGGAGGGTTGAAAGTTTGGCACCAAGTACAAATTGGAGCCTAATTAACAAACAGGAAGAACTTGAAGTCAGGCTCAGTGTGGAAAGCAGGCTCCACGTTCATCTGAGACAGCAGACAACGTTGCACCTTACCAGGTGCACATCTGGAAGGGTGTGGCTTGCCTAGAAATGCCTGGCCCTGGCCATGAGAGCTAAACAACACAACCCTGTTCTCTGAATGGAGTATGTATTTCAGAGACATCTGCGGAAAGGAGACTGCTACAGAGCATTTCACCCTTTGTGGAGAAAGTCTCTAGGATGCTGTTTGCTAAGGTCCAAGGCGATCCTCGGGAGCAGGTCAGAGAGGAGATGAGCAAACTGCTGGCAGCGAAGGGCCCACATTAGGGCACGTTAATTGGATGTGAAGCCTCCACCCCAGTGCACACACAAGCGCATCACACCATTTGCTGGCAGCACCGAGCATCTCAGCATCCAGCTCCACAGCTTTCCAACGGCGCCAGCTTCATTTCCCAACGTATTAGGAGCCTGTTTTTGTTGTACTATTTACACTGTGCTTCAGCTAAGTCGGGACAGAGGGCATGCCCATCTTTCTCTGGCAGTCACATCTTGGAGTCTTCGGGGTCAGCTTCTGCTTGCTGATGCCTTCTCTTCCCTCTTCAGACAGCACCAGCACTGGGTACTCACAGAAAAGAAAGACAGTAAGGCAGGCATGTGCTACCATGAAAGATACCACCAAGGCCTGGGCACATGTGTGTATATACACACACACACACACACACACACACACACACACTTCTTCTTAGAGCCAGTCCCTCCCCAGGATCAGAGTAACAGAAATGCTAGCGCACTCCCCCTGATGAAAGGAGGCCACACCGTAGACCCCTGGATGAGCAATGAGAAGAAGCCCAGCAGTCAATGACTGGAAGTTACATTACATTTCCTTTCTCACTGTCTAGAGTTAACTGCTCCTCACCTCCCAGCCAGCAGAGGATGGAGGTGAAGGACAGTGGCTCCCTTAATTGTACAGTCCAGGGAATAATTTACAATAGTTGTCCCTTTGGTTTTCATGGGCATATTCATTGAGTCTGTGGCAAGCAAAAGGAAAGAACAAAATGGCAAGGAGCAAATATATGGAAGCATCAGATAGAAACAAAACATCACCGAGGGAGGAGTTCACAACATGCAGCGGAGGCAACTGGAGTGGCCCGCTTGGGTCAGCTGACAAAGGGAACATCACCAACCTGGGTGCTTACGACACTCACGGAAACCAACTGGAGAAGCCAACGTGGTCAGGTAGACTTCCTAATTGCACTTTCTCTCGCACATCAGCTTGCTTCTCATTTTACAATAGGGATTTTTATAGTATGGGATAAACAATAGTAACTCCAATGGGAAATTGTTTCCTTTCTGTCTGTGGTCCTGGCTGAGATATTTTCAATGTAGTTTGTACAGCCCAGATATAAGACAGTGAGGGACAGCTGTGTGCTTTCTGGTGACTGTCTTGTCACACAGGGATCTCCTAGGTCCTACCTGCACAGAGCTCTAGGAAGAGGTGTCGGGGAGAGATGCCTGAGGCACACACCTGCACCACTGTCTCACCTGTGTGAGGCTGTAGCCCCACCTGCATTTACTTTGAAGACATCACCATGGCCGAGTAGGTCCCTGCTACTGTTCTTGGCCTTCAGTCACAGCACTTAGCTCTACATACGGTGGTTTAATTGCAAAGCATCCTTCTCAATTCCAATTATACAGAAGCATAGTCTCCCTATCCCCAGGCTGTTATTCAGCTTAGGCAGGTACCATCCCCGGCCTGGAGGTCTTAAAAGAATTCAGCCCACCATACAGCTGGAGATACCTGAGCAGTGCACTGCAAATCCTTGGCAAGTGTCTTCACTGGGCTTCGGGTTTTTGAGTTAACAGAGGTCAGCCTTCATGATATGGGGAAGCTCACCGCATACTTTCCATACCTTCTTGGGTGTGGCAGCAGGAAGAAACCTAAGCCTACTTCATTCTCAGATAGGTAAGCCTCAATACTGCAGCTTCTGTATTCTAATAGGAAAGGTAGAGAAGAGAGAGAAGATCTTCCAAGTGTCCCAGGCTGGAAATAGGTCGGATGAGTTGCATTTTACAAACCTTGCCGCCTGTATGAATGGTGCATTCTACAAAAGTGCTATGCACTTTGCTCTCACAAGAACTCAAGCTCAAAAACTCACAAGTTTTCCTAGTTAGTTCTATGTCGACGTGACACAAGCTAAAGTCATCTGAGATGGGGGAGGAGGGAGCTTCAACTAAGAAAACACATCTAGAAGATCTGCCTCAGGGCCAGCCTGTAGAGCATCTTCTTAATTAGTGATTGGTGTAGGGTGGCACAGCTTACTGTGGGTGGTGCCCTCCTGGGGTGGTGGTCCTGGGTTCTATAAGAAAATAGGCTGAGCAAGCCATGTGAGCAAGTCAGTAAGCATCACCCCTCAATGACCTCTGCATCAGCTCCTGCTTTAAGGTTTCTACCTGGTTTGAGTTCCTGTGTCGGCTTCCCTCAATGGACTGTGATTCAGCAAGCCAAATAAACCCTTTCCTCCCCAAGTTGCCTTTGGTTAGGGTGTTTCATCACAGCAGTAGTAGTCCTAACTAAGACCTATACAGAGGCATCAACCTACAGACTTCTTTAAATTGTGTGGCTCACATTCAACCTTGAATAAACCCGGGTGACTGCCTGCAAGTGCACCAGCTCTGCTAGAATTCATGAGTTCATCCCACCCTGTCAGTGCCAGCTCCCTCACACTGTGCCCAGCATCATCTCCCTCTCACCCTACCTACCCCCTTCTCCGTGGTGAAGTCACTTCTGATTTGCTCAGTCCCTTAATTAATCAAACAGGAAATATTGCCCCCATATCAGAATCTTGTGAGAGATGTCCAGTGACAGCGAGCTTTAGAGATGGTTAACATATGGACAGGTGTAAATCTTTAGACTCAATAACTAATATCAATGAAAGTGGGGCTAATGTAGGCTCAAGGTTAGAACTCTAAACAAGTAAAACCTCTTTCTCAAAAAGAAGGTATGTTTCTGTGCATGCATATGTGGTATGTGTGTGTGTGTATACATGTGTGTGTATACATGTTTGTGTGTGTGTGTGTGTGAGAGAGAGAGAGAGAGAGAGAGAGAGAGAGAGAGAGAGAGAGAGAGAGAGAGAGAGAGAGAGAGAGTCTGCAGTGTACCTATATGGTACCTGTAGCTGTGTGAGTGTGTATATGTGTGACTTCATGTGATTTGTGTGTGGCTGTGGTATTGTATGTCATGTGATATCTGGTGTGCTTATATATGGGATGTATTTGCATGGTATATCTCAGGCTTGCAGCAAGAGGATGAGTGGGGTGTGGAGCGCTGTCAACGTGCCAGGTTTTAGCTGTTATCTGAGCACACATGCATAGCCACCCGTGGTGATTCCCACCTCGTCCAGTGCACACAGGCCTGGGGCAGCAGGGAGCAGCTCTCTGCACACATAGCCAGCACAGTTCACAGGACTGGACAGTCACAGCCTTGGGAAAGGCATGAAAGTTCACCTCCACTTACAGTCCCACCAGTGTGATCATTCAGAGTCTGGAATGCAATACAGGAAGGGCAGGTAGCATCATGAGGCCAAGCTGCAGCTTCTTGCTCATGGACACCATCATATGGTGCTCATGTAGGCTCGGGTTAATGGATAAACAAAACAAGGGTCACCTTTTAAAACACAGAGGTGTTTATATAAATAACAACAAGTGCAAAGGGGAGTTGGTTTCCATGTCCAGGAGGCAGAACCTGGGGTGCCTCTGCCTGCATCCGGGCACCGGATGGCTAAAGCAAAAGAGGCTGTGCCAGGAGAACAACTGGAGAACAGCCTCACTCCATTGCAGGATGCTGGTGCCTTCTGAAGTTGCCCAGAACACACACACACACACACACACACACACACACACACACACACATCTTTATAGCCCAACTCTGATCAAAGTAACTAGGCACTGGGCTAGCAAAGAACAAAAACTTCCTGGTAGCAGCATCTTATGGGGTGCACTGTTTCACAGGCTTCACTTCTCCCAAAGCTGCCAGTGTTTTATACTAAGCCATCCTGAACCTCTCCCAGTCAGGAGAAGAGTAGAGGGTCCCTCTTCATCCAGCACAGAAGCCATACCATCCTCATTCATGGAGAAGTTGTTGGTACAGAAACATTTAATCTTTTAATCCAACAGCATGACTGCTCTAGCAAAGGATTGCACTGAAAGCCTGTGTGACAGACATTTGCTCTCTGATCTGGCAGCATGACTGCTCTAGGGTAGAAAGAATGTTAGTACACACCTTTAATCCCAATTCAGAAGGCAGTGATGGCACATGCCTTTAATCCCAGCTCAGTGGAGAGAAGCAGGGAGAAGCAAGGCAGAATTCAGAGAGAAATGAAGTGGAAGCAGATAGGAGGCAGACAAGAGGCAGAATTCAGAGAGAAAGGAAGAGGAGAGTTAGTTCAGTCAGGAAGTTTGAGTGCAATCACCTCACAGACAGATAGTTCAGAAGCCAAGAAGGGCAAAGCCAGTCTAGAATAAGCTGAGAGAAAGCAGAGAATTAGAAGCAGACAGTTTACTATTTACACGTCAGCATTCAGAAGACAGTTAATCAAAGAGAGCTCAATCAGCAGTAAATCTCAGAGGCTGAAATATTCTAGGTTTAGGTTTAAAGATTAGATTGTACGGAGACTGAAACCCTCTAAGATCAGAAATTGAACTGGCAAAGAATAAATTGTCCTCTGCACGAACTCATGAGAGTAATTGTAAAATTAACGCATACATATACACCTATAGTTGGTGCTGTTAACTACAGGCTGGTGCTGATGGCTTAACTTCTAAGTTCCCACAATTGTTGGTATATAATGACAGTGGTGTGTTGATTTTCAAGCAAGCTGCTAGTCTAAAAGTTAGACACGAGTTGCGTTCTTTCAGAATAAGGAGTTGGTAAAGGAGAAATCTAGAGAGAAAGTAATATCAAAAGCAGGATGTTTCCTTCACACTATTTCCATGATTAGACATGGAGAATCATAGATAAATGTACACATACAAAAATACATGGCAGTAGATGGATGAGTAGATACATGCATACAAATACATAGATATACAGGGATACATATGGACCAGTTGAGACATACATATACACATACATACATATATACAAAAATACATAGATACACAGCCACATAGATGCATACATTTATGCATAGAGATACGTGGATACAAGGCATATAGATAGATGGATACATGCATGCAAAGACATATAGACACAGAAAGATAGATGATAGATAGATAGATAGATAGATAGATAGATAGATAGATAGATAGATAGAAACAAAATTCTATAGGCACATAGATGAATGGATAGATACATAAGTATAAAATATATATACACAGATATAGTTAGATGGCAGACACATACATGCAGGGAATCATGAAAGTTGGCCTGGCCTAGCTGTCTTAAGAGAAAGCATCATAGGTTTTTCAGGTTACAGTCTGTGGCTCCTGGGGCACTGTGTGCCTTTCAGTTCCTTAGAAACTGAGGCACTCCCTGAGGCAGGGAAGTGTTCAGTTCACTTTGTGTTTCTCTGTATGTTCCCTTAGTAGTCCAGGAAGCATGAAAGCTCAAAAGGACAAATGGCCTTAGACATTAATCTTGTATACCCTGAATAGCTTGCACATGGCATTGTACCCTGACGACTATGACTGTATTGATCCTGGCGATTGCCATTATATTCTGTTTCTGATAAGAGTATAAAAAGTCTGATGGCTTTAAAAAAAAAAAACTTGCCTTCGTCTTGCTGTGGCCCCTCATATCTGTGAATCACGGCCCTGTAAGCAAGCACTTAAACATATATACAGGTATACAAAAACGATGCATCTGTACACAGGCCCACAGATACATACATACAAAGATACAGACATCTAGATATAATTACATGATAGACAGATGATACACACGTACTGCATGCATGGATACATACACACATACATCCATAAACACAGATACATAATATACATACAAATATTTTGAGATTATAATTTAATTATAACATTTTCCCTTCCCTTTCCTCCCGACAAGCCCTCCCATGTACCCCTCTCTGCTCTCCTTCAAATTCAGGGCCCAAGCTCCCTCTGCTTTCTGACTGCCAATACCAATGACCTCCCAGTTTGATCTCATTGTCTCCCAACAGTGATGGACTGGACTTCCTTTAACTGTGAGCCAGAGTAAATCCCTCCCTTTTCTCAATTGAGGTTCCCTCCTTTCAGATAACTCTAGTTTGTGTGTCCAGTTGACAGAAGACTAGTGAGCACAGATAGAGTTTTCTTGATCTATTTCAAACTCTTTATGTATCTTAAAGACATAATACATGTAGCATTATATGAACTGAACAGGTTATATTTAGGAATATATATATATATACATACATATATATGTATATATATATATATATATATATATTTGCAATAACAATTAGTTTTAAAAAAGGACCCTGTTTCCGTAGACCAGAGGACACTTCAGCAAAGAGGCAAGATATAAAAAACAAGAAGCATGCAAAGGCCAGTGGCTCTTCTATACAACAGAGGAATCCACTGAAGAAGTTAGGAACAGTATAGTCACAATAACTTCAAAACAAAATTCTACAGGTGAATTTAAGCAGGGACAGAAAGATGACTATGGTGAAAATTCATGAAACACATAGGAAAGACACCAAAGAAGGCACAGAGGTTAGGGAGACCTAAATCCTCCTACTTGGTCCTAGTTCGCTTCTGTTGCAGCGACAAACCCTAGGAGAAAAGCAGCTTAGAGAAGGAAGGGGTTTGTCTTAACTTTCTGTGTCACAGTCAATCACTGAAGGAACACGGACCAGAGCAGAAGCCACGGAAGAACCCTGATCACTGAATACTCACTGGCTTATGCTCAGCTATCTGTCTTAGACAGCAGGAACCCACACCTGGGGATGACACTGTCCATGGAAGGCTGGACCCTCCCACATCCATCTTCATACAAGACAGTCCTTCACGGCATTGCCACTGGCCAATCTGATTGAGGCTATTTTTCAATTTTGCTTCCTATTCCCAGGTGATTCTGGGTGGTGTCAAGTCAACAGGAAAAGGTAACCCACACAGCAACACTCTCATGGATCATTAGATTAATACTGTGTAAATGACCATATTGTTTAAATGACCAAAGCAATCTAGAGATTCACTGAATCCCAACCAAAATTCTATTGACATTAATCACAGAAATTGGGGGGGGAGGGAATCCTAAAATTCATATGGCCTAGTCTCAAATAGCCAAAGCAAGCAAAATCTAAAAGAATGAGAGAGGCATCTAGGCAAATTTGTATTCCAGAGCCAGAGAAGCTAATCTAACTCTAGTTTGTGAGTCTAACAAAGAAATAAATACATAGTCCACTTGAACAGAAGAATTATAAGTAAACACACAGAATCACAGCCTTTTGGTTCTTGACAGAGGCTGCACAAGTAAACACTGCAGGAAAGATGGCCTCTTCAGCAAATGACATTGGGAAAACTGGATAGCCAAGTGCAGAGAAATCTGTCTTAACCTTGTGTCACTGTTCATCGCTGAGGGAAGTCAGATCAGGAACCGAAGCAGAAATCACAGAGGAACGCTGCCCACTGCTCTCGTACAGCTTATGCTCAGCTATCTTTCTTACACAGCCCAGACCAACCACCTGGGGTCTGGTGGTCTGACTAAATCTGGGTATAGCACTCTCATATTCTGAACCAAAAATATCAAATCAAGATGGATTCGAGCCTTTCAGGCAGGAGCTGAAAATCTGGAACCAGCTGAGGAAAGCAGAAGAAAACTTGAAGCTGTGGGTCTAAGCAAGGACTTTCTGAGAAGTCCTGCAATGGCTCAGGAAATAGGAACTGACACGTGGGACTACAAGAAACTGAAGGGCTTCTGCGCAGCAAAGGCAACACCCAGCAGAGAGAGGGGACAGCCTCCAGAGTGAGAGGAGGTCCGTGTCAAATACTCAGCCAGCAGAGGGTTAACAACTGCATCATACAAAGAAGTCAAAAAAGTAAAGATCAAAGAGCAATTAATTCAGTCAACAAAAATGTCCATGATCTCGACAGACAGCTCTCAAAAGAAGTACAGATGGCCAATAGTTACTTGAAATGTGTTCTATGTTCTTGTTCACTAGGGAAACAGAGAGATCCCCTTGTACCCCGGGCAGAATGACTGTCACCAGGAAAGTGAACAGCACCCAGATGTGGGCAAGGACTCTGGGAGAAAGGGACCCGTATTCTCTGATGGTAAAATGTAAATCACTCTAACTGTTATGGAATCCAGAATATGGAATTATGAAAACAATTAAAAGTAGAAGAAATGCCAGGTGTGTAGCTCCACTGCCCCCAGGTTTGACCCTGGGGGGGGAGTCATAGTTCAGCCGGTCACAGAGACACCTGCACATCCACTTATAGCACTGTTCACAATGGCCACAAAGTGGAGACAGTCTAGGGGTCTCTCAATAGATAAATGGATTTCTTTAAGTGGTTTATATGCACAATGGACTTTTATTCAGAAGTAAAGAATGAAA
Organism: Cricetomys ansorgei; assembly: GCA_026225945.1. Lineage (NCBI taxonomy): Eukaryota > Metazoa > Chordata > Mammalia > Rodentia > Nesomyidae > Cricetomys > Cricetomys ansorgei. The sequence continues at coordinate 4,233,594 of JAMJFZ010000239.1, read as the reverse complement.
CCTTGGCTATTACAGAAAATGGACAGAACTGGGATTACCATGGTGAATGAAATCAACCGCACTCAGTGCCGTGTGTTTCCTCTCTCCCACATGGAGTCTAGGAAGAAAACAGAGGTTGTGAAGCGAAATGGGAAATGCCAAGATGCCGAAGGGGAAGGGAGAGGCACTGGTAAGGAGCAGGAGAGTGATAATGTGATCAAAGTGCATTATACACATGAGTGGAAATGGTATAATGAGCCTCTTATTTTATACAATTAATATACATTAATATAATTTAAAACAAACAAACAAGAACACTACTGTGATACATGACCAAGATGAACTTGCTACAAATGCACATGTATTCGCCCATCTCTTTCCCCACCACCACTGAAAGTTGTCTGGGTGCTGCTCCCAGCTGCCCAACTCTGCAGGTCATTTGCTTTCCCTCACTCCATTGCTTTTTTCAGTCTTCATCACCATACTGTAAGCTGTATACTTGACTTATTATATCTATGTCACCTTCCTCTCAGCATAAGAGGTGTGTGTGTGTGTGTGTGTGTCTGTGTGTGTCTCAAGACTGGCATGCAGTAGGAGCCCCATCAGTGTTCAGTCAGTGTCCCCTCCATCAGGTCTCAGGTCTTTACTGTGCTGCCATATTGACCAACACAAGGTATAAAGGCCACCTTTACAACGTGTTAGCCATGTCTCTACGATTCTGATTGAACCCAGACTGTAATTAGCTAACAGAAAGAATCCCCTTCACGCAGAGTCATCCATGGCTAAAGTAAAAGAGGGGAATTAAAATGGAGACAGGAATATGAAATCACAGACTGTGATGGCTTGACAGATTGTCAACTGGACAGGCTCCAGAACCACCTAGGAGACAACCTCAGAGTCTGTCTGTAGGGAATACCTAGATTAGGCTAATGGAGGTGGGAAGACTCACTCTAAGGACAGGTGGTGCCGTTCCCTAGGATAAGCTCCTGGACTGAGTAGAGAGGAGAAAGTGAGCCGAGCACCAGCATTCATTCACCTCTGCTTCCCCACTGAAGGAGCCGAGCGACTGGCTGCCTCTGCTCTCACTACCATACCTTCCCCACCATGATGGACTTGTACCCATGAACTGTGAGCCAAAATAAACCCTTCCTTCCTTAAGTTGCATTTTGTCCAGTGATTTGTTATAGCCACAGAAAAAGGATACAGCAAGCAGGTGTTGTTTCTTCATATTTTTGACATGCAACATAAAACCAGAGCCTTGCACAGTCCCCGGTGAGGCAGGGCAAGTACATTCTCACATCAGAGAGCAGAGGCCAAGTGTCCTCGCTGTAGGCAGTTTGGCAGGGAGTTGCCACCTCCCACGGCAACCCCTCCATCTTCCCACACCCGGCATGCCCTGGGCACAGCAAGGGGCATAATTTTGTCTTTAATAGTTTATTAATGGCTGTGCCTTTGATATTCACTTGTTCTTGTTCCTCATGTAAATTCAGTTTCGGGTCTATAAATGATCACACCCCACCTGACCTAGTCTGTGGGACACTGGACACAGCCCCCAAGCATTGTGGGAGGATATAACTCTGAAACAGGTGTCATGTTCACTGAGAAGTACACAGGTACAGAAGCCACAATGGCAGTCAAGCTATGATGGTGTGCAAGGTGCAGAAGCCAAAATGACAGTGGAACTCATACAGGAGAGAGACTGCGCAGGTTCCCATGTTCTGTGATGGCTATAAACGGGCAGATGCTGTGTCACAATGTAGATGGAAGTGGTGTGTGTCGGTGGGGTTCAGAGAACGGTTAAATCAAGGCGGTTGAGCCTAATGCCAGGCTTATCCCAGCAGCTTTTAGGTTGTATGATGATTATTCCGAACCTAGAGCATGGTTATGGTCTCCGGCATGCCAGCTTACTCTCTCTGTATGTACAAGACCAGGGAGTGAAGCCTATCAATGTGGTGCTGACCAGGAATTTCACAGTGGAGACTCACTGGCGTAGTGGTATGCCCGTACATGGCCCGAACACAGAATCCATGGTGGCCATAGTTGGCTGCAGACCCCTGTCCTGGGGAAATGAGGTATTTTTCTGAGCTGAAAAGTCTAAATGTTGGGGAACAAATGAGCAGTCTCCTGGGAGAACAAGCAATCAGACATACAGAGCATACCAAAGTGTTCATGGGCAAGGACACTGAGGACAGGGGAGCACATGCCAGGCGTTGAGCATTATGGGAGTCTGAATGAGAGTATTCTCCCGTAAGCTCAATTTGCACACTTGCTCCCAAGTCGGTGGTGCTGTTTAGGGATGAGGTGCAGCCTTGCTACACCAAGAACACTGCGGCTGGGCATGGGCTTTGGGAGTCCACGGTCAGTCCCACTTCCAGTTTGCTTTCTATTTCAGGTTTGAGGTTGAAGACATCTCTTCACTTTCTGCTCCTACTGCCATGCTTGTCTCTCACTGCTGTGCCTTCCCTGTCATGATGGACTCTTATCTTTCAGGAGCCATACCCAAAACAGACTGTTCCTTCCAGAAGTCATTTTTGGTAATGGTGTTTTATCACAGCAACAAGAAAAAATAGCTAATCCACCAAGGCGTACTATTTGAAGGCATCCACAGTGATGATAGAATCGTGGTATTTCTAACTTTACCAAACAGACTAGGAAACTGAGCTAAAGGAGGGTAGGAGAATCAACATTTGGGTGTAGCTTGGAGGTGCCATGCAGACATTCATACTCTCTGCTATGCGACAGACTTGGCTGGATTGAACCACTCAAATCGATAAGTGTATTAGTACTTTCCTTTTGCTGTGATAAAAATCAGCTTAAGAAAGAGTTTATTTTTGCTCATGGTTCCAGAGGGTCAGAGTTCACTGTGGCAGGCATAGTAGCAACCAGCAGGCCTAGTGTCTGGAGCAGGAACCTGTAAGAGTGCATCTCTAGAAGCAGGAAGCAGAGAGGGAACTAGAAGTGGGGCAACGCTACCTAATCTAAAAGCCCATCCTAAGGGGCACACTTCTTTCAGGAAGGCTGACCATCTACATTTCCTCAAACAGCACCACCAACTTGGGACCAACACCTGAGCCTACGAGGGGCATTCTCTTTCAAACCAATACGTACTGTCACTCATTGTATCTGAGGATTTGAACCTGAGGAAGGCACCACAAATGGCTTGGGCCAGTGCTTCGGGGTCTTCTTGTGGAATGGCTTCAACTCATGACTGCTGGTGGAAGCCTCAGCTATGTCTGTGAAGTCCATCCACAGGAATGCCTGAGTATCTTGGGGACATGGTGGCTGCCTCCCTGGAGCAGGTGGTCCATGTAAGACAGAGTAGCAACATGCTTTATGAATGATGCAGGCATAGAAGTGGTAACCACCACTGCCCTACCTGCTCCAGGCCATACAGCTGTCCCCAGCACAAGACACGAGCCCCATGCTGAACCATCAGGCCTTAGGAAGGCTGTCCACCCCCTTCCACTCTGATGGGCAAGGTCCAGTAAAAGCCTAGAGCCGTGTTTTTAATTAAGTGGTTCAGAGAACACGTGGTTCTTACCTAGAAACAATGACTTAGATCCCATCATAGCACATGGATGGCCAAAAAGCAGTGAGGGAGATCTCTGAGTTTGGGAAGCCAACACTACAATGGCTCCTAGAGACAACCTCTGTATCTGCCCATGTTTCAGGTGGATGAACTGTGCTTGGTTCATGATACACTTTGATTCTGGGCAATCCACATGTGAATAACTACAGGCTCTCCGAGCACAAAACGACCAGAGCAGCCCCTGCTCAGAAGCTGAGCACCGGGCAGACCCTTGCCAGCTCAGTCAGGCATGCACATAGTATCTTTTCCTAGCTATCTATCATTGTGGGAGCTTTAGGTGGGTGAGGGTTAACGATCTAATTCCCCTAACCTCGTAATGTGGTTATAATGAAAGCAAATATTAGACTCAATTAGGCTACATCTGTGAAGCCTATTAAATACACCTTATTAACAAGCAGGTATAAAATTCTGACAACCTGTTCTGTGGGCTTGATGGAGTCCCAGACCTTCCCTTGAAGTGAGATGAGTTTCTATCTTCACAATTGAACCTTTCTGAGAGTTTTGGGTGTTGTGAGTAATTGCGCCTAGCCCGTGTGCATAACCCAGAACTGGCCTGGCAACACCAGGAAGCATGGCTTGCAGATGGGCCATCTTCCTAATAAGGCCACAGAGGTTTACACTAGCCCAGAGGCCGGCAGACGCTGACAAGGGCATTTTAAATGTCATTCACTCTTGAATCTGTGAACCCTGAGTAGAGCCCCCCAGTTGTCCTAAGCTACATGGCTGCCACTTCGACCACTGGATGGCTGAAGAGAAGCTGGTTTCCCATGTGAGCAGCAAGGCTGCCTCACAGCGGCACCGAGGAGTCCATATGAGCTCATCCTTTGGGCTGGAGCTCCAGTTTGGGGCATCCATTCTACTTCCTAGATTGCTGCTGGCCTGAACTGTGCAGTTCTGCCAGCCCACATGTACCATCCTACAAGTGCTTGGAAGAAATTTCTCCCTTTCCTTGCTCTTTTCTCTCCTTTTACTTCCTGTGGCTCATCTCTGGGGGTAGGGGGAGTTGATTCTGAATTCCAATTTAATCTGCTACCCCACTAGATAGCCAGAAATCCCCCCTTCCTGTACTGGACCAAGTCCAGGGCAGTACCTGGCCACCTACCCTAGACTGGAATGGAGCATGGGGTGTGCAAGCCTTTCTCTTCTATATAATCCCAAGAACGTCATTTCATCAAGGACAGCCCATTGCAAAGCCTTCAATCTGATCAACAATCCACTGCTTTGCCAATTAAAACTCTTCTTTGACACGCGTAATGCTAATCAGTATGCTCCTGGGGTGACTTCAGAAAGTGCTGCTGGCTGGCTGGCTTTGTGATGATTCTGGCCCTCTCTGGGCAGCACGCTGTCTAAACTGGAGCCACATCTTTCCATGCTGGCAGTACCACACAGGAGCCCACAACCAGGCCCACCCTGTCACTGCTCTTTTAGATGAGTAAATGTGACTTTCCACAAAGGCAGATTCCCTTATGCTAAGAAAATAGATTATTTTTTTTTAAATGAAGTTGTTTTGTGGTAGAAGACAAAAGCAAAGAGCTGGTCCTCCTAGACAGCCGCCTTTTATTGAGGTACAGTTCTCACATCTGTACACCCCTTTACCCGATGAAGCCTCCCCAGTGCACCTCCCTCAAGGCCTGGGTAGGCAGTGCAGGTTCACAGCTGAGTGGGCTCATCTGAACGATGTGCATGTTCTGATGCCACATCTGCAGATGCTACCTTTTTCTGCAAAGTGTCTTTTGAGATGCACACAGGTGAAAATGAGGTTGTGTAATGCGGACTCTAATATGACTGGGGTCCTTAGACATGGGGCCACCGGGATATGCAGACAGGCACAGAGAGAAAGACAAAATGAAGACACAGAGAAGATCGCATCTACCTGCTGCTCCATCAGCTAGGCAGACCCTGGATCAGACGTGATCCAGCCAGCTGAGTCACAGTGACCACACACCTGACACAAGTAGTTCATAGAGGGAAGAGCTGGTTGGGCTCTGGGTCTCAGAGACTTCAGTCCCAGAACAGATGGCTGCTTCCTTAGGCAAAGCATTATGGTATCTGGTATGTCATAGTACCCAGGAAGTGGGAAAAATACAAGCAAGGTGCATCTTGGAACAAGACACATCCTTCAAACACACACCCAAGATTTCTTCCAACCAGACCTCATCTCCCAGCAGCCCAATCGATCAATGAGTTAATTCTTGGTTGAAGTCAGTACCCTTGCAGGCCAGTCATCTTCCCATAGAATCACTAGCTGAGAACCAGGCCTTCCACACAAAAACCTATGGGGAACACTATACAAAAAAAAATAATGAGACCCTTCTAGTGCCTCTGGGGAGACCAGGCAGATTGACCATACCTGATTCCAAAACCCCAGCTCAGGACTGACAGGAGACACTTCTCATTCAAGACACTGGGTTTAAGAGACATTAATATGGCAGCCAGAGAGGACTCTTGTAGTGAAGGTTCATCAGGAAATAAGGGGCACAATGAAATCCCAGAATGCACATCATTCCAGGCCTCTTCCTAGGTTATATAGGTCTGGGGTTCATGAACACGCCCAGCATTCAGGAATGGCTCCTATTGGACTTCTACCCCCAAATCCCTGGCCTTTGGACTCCCACACAAACCTGGGCCTCTGACAGCATTTATCTTCACATTTCACACACCAAACAGAGACAACAGTTCAGTTTGACTTTCTCTTGAGTGAGAAGCACCTGAGCTATCAGCACAAAGCACCAGAGAGCACCAGAGCTTTCCTGCACACCTCTCTTGGACAGCTTCTGATGACCTCTGCCAGGACAGAAGGCTGACAGAGACTCTCCCCATAGTCTCCTTCTGTCTCTTCAAAAGGGACAACTGTGGAGGTGTGAGGAGAAAAATCACCAAAAGAAAACTACAACTGCCAGTTACAGACACGGATATGTGTCCCTTCATGAGGGAATGACCAAGATGCTAGTGAACCAACATATCACAAAAAGGACCCATCCACAGAGAGGTCATGTCAGAATCCTCACAGAGCCCCAGAGCCCATAGGCACGTGACACACCCAGAGCTGCAGATCCAAGGAAGTAGAATGCCACTTCCAGGCTGGAGGGGGTGGGACAGGAAAACCTGCCCAATGAGGTGGAAGTTTTCCATCAAGAGGCAGAAGGACATTCAGATCAGAGGTATCAGTTGCACTGCCAACCGGAGCCCAGTAGCAATGAAAGATTAAAATCCCAAGTTCCATGTTCACTGATGCTCATCTCAAGGTTTGTTTGTTTGCTTGTTTGCTTGGATTTCATGGGTGGGAGTCTTTGTAGAGTCAAGCCCCTGCCCCACATTCCCCAGCCCTAGAAGGCACTGTAGAGAGCAACTCTCCTCAGGACAGCTGGGCTCCAGCCCATTTCTGACCTTTGGTCCAAAGTAGCACCTAGCACTGTAGCATGCTGCAGCCCTTGTGACTCACCCAGAGTACCCAGATGGACAGTTCCCTCACTAGAGCCAAGGTGCCAACTATGACCTGCAAACGAGACAGGTTAGATTCTTCACCCTATGCTCTCCAAATGCCAGCAAGTCTCCACCAAAGCCATCCATCTCCCTCTTTCCTCTAGTTGGTGCTGATTTTCAGAATGAACCATTTTAAAAGACCTAAGTTCATACTAGACTGTTACAAACATTTGGTGTAGAAATGGAAACTCCACAGCTGACCAAGCAAGCCTAACTCTCTGGTGCCCTCCCCATCCTGGTACCCTAAGGTAACAGATATCAGGAGAGGCTCCTGGCTTGCAGAGACTAGAATCCACTTCTCTAGAGGATTCCTACGAGGTAATCTCTACGAAAATTATGTACCCCAAGCATCTAGCATAAGTGACAACCATCAAGGAAGGAAAGGACATGATAGGACACATCTGAGTCAGCATTACAGCCCTCCAGCTTGCAGGGTTCTTCTCTGTACCATGGGACTTGGTAGACCCCCTTCTTCCTCTGTAATGGAGGCTTGCGCTGTGGGCCCATTGCCTCAGGCTTAACGCAGTCAGCCCAGATGGGGCTTCTAGGGTCTGCCCAGTGAGTGCCCTCTATCATCCTTCAAAATGTTGCTCATAGTCTTCATGCCATCAGATCAGATAATGCCCAAATGACACCACCCTTCACAGCTGGGTTTGGAATCTTAAACCCAAAATCAAATCACTGGATTAAACCAAACAAGGACTCTCAAGAAGAACTGGTGGCCCTCTGCTGGCAGAGTGTCTGTGGACTCACGTTCATATGCTGTTGAAATCCCTAAGAGAATGTAATAACTGGTCCTGTTCTTCCAGTGAGACACCCCAACAAGAAGAGCCTGGGACCCCTCTGGTTGCTCAGAAAACTGGAATCAGAGAGTGTGCCTCAGGGACGGACTTGCATTGACTGCCCAGCGCCGTGGCCCATCCACGCAGAGGTCAGGCATACAGAGGTCAGGCTGGTCCTGTCACTCACTGTCCCTCCCTGAAACTCCCTTAACTGTGCTTGCCAATTCCCTGGTGAATGCTAACGTGTAAGTGTGAGTTTTCTAAGGAAAGGAAGAAAGCCCCAGGGAAGGGACATGGCCACCATCACCCAATGCTACCTTGGTCTTTCAGCACAATCCGTGGAGGTGCTGGTGGGAGGGCCAAATAGGGCCCCGTGGCTTGACAACAATTCCTGTGAGGTTGAGAGGTAGCGCCTGCAGGAGACAGGTCCTCAGCCACATCCTGTCTACGAGCAGAGTCTACAAGCAGAGCCTTTCCAGGTGGTGCAGGAGTGTGGGACTCTTAGGGGGACAGCTCTGAGGTGAGCAGACTAGGAGACACCGAGGATGACATTAAGAACATCCAGGCCCAGGTCTACTGCCGGCTGCACCCGTGTTCTCAGGGCCCCCCACCTGAGCCACCTCCACTCCTGCCCCAATGGCTGACTGGCCCTGGGCTGTCTGCGCCACCAGGAATCCTGTGAACTATCCCATGTGACCTGAGGCCCCTCTACTGCATCCTGAGCTTCCTGCCCCTGAACTGCCATTTTTTTCTAGTCTTGTTTTAGAGAGGACATTGGGGGAAGCTCTAGGGCCTCCCTTCTTTGTTTGGCAGGATCTTGTCTCCTCCCAAAGGGGCTCATCTCCTCCATCACCCACTCCACTTCCCTTGCCTTCCTCTCAGCCTTTCCTTTGGGCCAGTGAACATGCTGACACATTTCTGGTTTTAAAAACATAAATCCCTCAACCCAAGGGCTGAGTCCTGTTCTTCCTTCCCTTTGTGAGGCTTCTGAGGAGAAGACTCATTCCATCAACCGGCTGCTTCCTCCCTGCATCCTCGGCCTTGCACACATGGCTTCTCTGCCCAGCACTCCTGACTCCTTGTCCAGGGAACCTCTAGGATACAAAGATTAACCTCCAGGTCCCCACTGCACGCTGCCTTCCCCTGACGTGCCTGTGGTATAGGAACCTGCTGCTGCCTGAAATTCTCTGCCATGTGGGCACACTTTTTTAGCACTTCACCTGACCTTTCTTTCTGAAACCTTCTTCAGACTCTTCTTTCCTCCTACCCATAATTTTTGGTAGGCCACATAATCTACTCTTGGGAAAAGATGGTAGTCTGTCTACAGAGAAGCTTAGGGTGATGTGTAAGAGTGTTTGCCTGCGTGTATGTATGTGCACCACATATGCATCTGGTGCCTGCACTTGCCAGAAAAGGGCTTTGGATCCTCTGAAACTAGAGTTACAGGAGGTTGTAGGCTACCATGAGGATGCTAGGAACTGAACCCTGATCCTTTGCAAGAGCAGGCAAGTGTTCTTTACTGATGACTGATCTCTCCAGAACCTCTATTAGGTTTCTTAAGATTTTAAGATTATAATATCAACAGAAGGTCTTCCAGGGATTTATACTGTTAACACTTTTCATACACAAGGTAGAGATGAGTGGAGATGTCGACGCATGTAAATGGTTAATGTGCTGTCGTCTTCTCCTCTAAATTATTGTGTGATCCTAACGGATTCCAGAATAGAGTCACTACTGATGAGAACATGCTGAGACTTTAGACAGCTTGGCGGGTGAGTGGCAAGTTGAGAAATCATTTTCTTTATGCCATGCATGAAAAAAAAAAGTATTAATAGCAAGAATGAATAGTTCTTAGCTCCAGTGGTCACACTTTGATCAGGAATAGGGAAAAAAACAAAACAAAACCCTGCAAGTCCTCAAAACTGAGAGGCATCCATATTTAGTTTAAACGCCTGCTGAATACTGCTGATTACAACTTATTTCCCATGTCTGTAATGGCATAATTGTGGAAACCGATTGCCTGGGGAGTGGCAGCTCCCTAGGTTGTAGAGAATCTGCTGCTGCCCAGCTCCCTGGGGCGTGGTCCAGGCCCAGTAGCTTGCTTATTTGACTGGTCCACGTTCTCAAACCTCTAATATTTGAATAAGAGGGCTTTTTTTTCCCTGAAAACCTGATTTATTTCATCTTTGTATACTAATGAGTTACACTTCACAAGATATTTTAAAAACCACTTTGGAAAGTAGGTAAAAGTAAATTTTGGGGAAAACTTAGAATGCAGGAGGTTTCAAAATTCAGGAAAGCTGTGGGATGATAAAGTATCTGTCCTTTTCAAACAACGGAAGGAACGTTACTACAGTGGAGAGCGACAGTGTGGGGGGCTGGCACCCATCGAAGCCTGGCTTGGATGGTGCCAGGCTCTCGGCTCTGGGGGAAGCACTGGGTTGGATCCTTTCAATCTCCTCCCAATCTCATCCACTTTGCTAGATGCCTTCTCTACTGAGATCCCTCTCCCTCAAACAGCATTTTTAGATGAAAGCCTGTACTCGAATTGACTTGAATTGGGGGCCAAACTTCAGCTCGTCCCTTTCTTTCTCCGCCACAACCTTCTTTCAACTTAGAGACAGCTTTTATTTGAGCCCAAAACAATTGGCTGTGAAACAAAGACCTGCACAGGAGTTCCACTCGTGCTGACTCAGCACACGGGAAAATACTAACACAACGTAGTCACAGTTTTCAGCTCAGTTGTATGTTTCCCTGTAAGCATTTTATGATCAAAAGAAACACAAATTATTTTTACTCATGAGTGCGCTAGTCAATATCAGTTTGAAAACGTTGTCAAGAAACACCATCTTGGTAAAATCACAAAAATTAAAACATTGTCTGCAGCATAGGAAATGACCATTTATCAGCCAAAAGGGATCACCTATGAGAATTAATGGCTTTCCTCGGTGATAATTCAGTCCTCAACAAAAGGAGATTTTTAAAGCTCAAACCTGCAGAATTTGTGTTGAATTTACACACGGTGATGTTTAAAATGTTATTGGCTGACTCTCTTCTTCCGGCGTCTTTCTGCAGAAGTGGGTACAGCTGGCTCTGGTGCTACCCTTCAACTGCCCGTATCTGAATTAGTCCTTGAGAAATTCCTTTATTAACTGCTTTGTCCAAGTGACTCCCGCCTGTTAAGAAACTAGTGCCATTTCCCCACTTCTCCAAGCCCTGAGACTGGGGAGGGAAGGCCAGCTCTCTCACAAGAGTTGGCAGAACCTGGGAAGTGGGATCCATAGGACAGGTGAGGCTGGAGCTTATCAGCACTGCCCTGCATTGTATCCCACCCTCCTGCCTACTCTCCTCAGCACCATCCCACCATTGTTGCTGTAGGCAAGCCCTTACCCCAGAGTGTGTTTCTCAAGGATTTGACCAGGAAAGCACATTTCAGAAGCTTGGAGTATGTTTCTCACTATGGCCAGAAATAAACCACCAATTTGAGATGACTAGGTCCTTAAGCAATACAAGTGATAGTCCAGGCATGGCCTCTCATACTCACCATCCCGCCTCTTGAGAGTCTGAGATAGGAGGATGGCCATGGGTTCCACACTGGCCTGGTAAGGCCCAGACGGGCATCTGCTATAACGTAAAACATCATCTCTTTTTAAAGTGGTAAACTGGAAAAAAGATTTCAAATTTGCTCAACAATCTCATGTGACCCATTTCATGTGTTGCCAATGACATCATCTGTGGTCCAATTAAAGAAAATAATTTTTGCTTGAAAGATCGTTGGGTAAGGGGTAAAGGTTTAGGTGAGGTGCAAGACCCACTATAAAATGATGTGGCATATGCTGAATGCATTAATTGAAGGATTCAGAAACTTGCAAAAAAAAAAAATCCTCCAGTGAAGGCACTTAACCTACTTAAATACGTGAGGCCTGTGCCTAGCTCCTTCCTTCCTAAGATGGAGCTGTTACCTCTGTGATTTTGAGAGGTAGCGTTCCTGACCCTTCTTCAGCTAGTAAATTGGTAGGTGAAGGCCCTTGAAAGCTGAATGCCCCCCAGACACCCGCGAAATACTGGCAGCAGATGGGGACTGACCTGATATCCTTCTCTGTAAGGGTGATGTCACAGGGAAGAAAGGGCACTGACTCCCTGCTGAAGTGTCTCCGTGGCTTTTCAGGCAGAGCCGGACTTTAGCAAACTATTCCGCAGAGGCACAGTTGCTTGGTTCGCACACTTCGGGTTATCTGATACTATTTTGAGAGGTGGGGTAAAATAGTTGGCTTTGTCAGTGTAACACGGTTGGTGGCTAAGGGATCCCAATAGCGGGAGAGAAAGACAGGCAGGGTGAGTACCGTAGCCGGCACACATCACGTGGCCTTTTGAACTGGCAGATCCTGGAACACAGGTTGAGCCCCAAGATGGGAAAGCCGACCAGGACATTGCGCACTTCCTCCATCTTGACTGAAACCTTAGTCACCAACATGGGTGAAATGGATAGGCTAAGAGCTTAAATACATGCCTAAAGATGATTGGCCTTTTCCTGACCTTGCCCACGCCCCCCTGCTGTAGCAAGCTTTGGGTAGGCTGATTGAAGTGCCTAGTAAGCATGGGCCAAAGGGATTGGACCTCTCCCTTATGCAACGCCCTGCTTCCTCTATGAAAGCCCGGCTTCTTCCACAATAAAGTAGATCCGCACCGAGGCTGTGCAGGATCCTCGTCAAGCAGAAGCATCCATAGTCTGGGTCATATGGCTCTCAACGCAGGAGTCTGTTTCTTGGGCTGGTGGCTCAGTCACGCTCACCCTCTCGAGGCGAGAGGGTTCCGGAACATGCATTCCCCACATAACACAACCTAAAATCACCTGGGAAGAAAGCCTCGGTGAGGAATTGTCTGCACTTGGGTTGGCCTCTTTACTTGTTTGTGAAGGATTATCTTAGTTAATTAATGTGCGGAGAACTGGCCCTCTGTAGGCAGCACTGTCCCCTCGGCAGGGAGTCCCAAACTGTACAAAAGAGAGGAAACTGAGCTGAGCACAAGCAAGCACAAGCAAGTGAGCATGCATTCATCCATTTCTTTCTGCTCTTGACTGTAGATACGATGTTTGAAGTTCCTATCTTAGCTTCTCACAATGATGGACCAAACTAGAATTGTAAGCTGACATAAACCCTTTTCTCCTGTAAATTGGTTTGTGTCCTGTTATTTTATCATAGCGATATAAATGAAACTAGAATGGCTGGAACACATAGCGATGGGTTACGGTTTCCTGGAAACAGCTGTTAACTATTCATCGGGAACATCTTATGCAATGCTCTTATCACTCCTCACATCACCTGACTTCAAACATCCTGTGTTTCTTGCCATAACAAAGATCATTTCCCTACAGACAGATACACGGACAGTCTGACATGAACATCATAAACATCACTCACAGCATGGATGGCTCGACAGCCTCCATGGGCCTTGTCTTGTGCACTACTCTTCCTCCTCTTGGCTCTTCTTGTCCTCAAGTGCTGAACTTGTCCACCATAACAGATGTCTGGAATCTTCTCATAGCACAAACTCCTTATGCTCCAAGTTAGGTGATAGTTGTCTACCGTATCTCCTTCTGGAATGGGGACACATGCTTAAACGCCAAGCCAAGACCAGGGATCTTCCTGTGATGGGTGGACTCCATTTCTATGTGCGCCTGTCTCTATTGAGTGTGCATGTCACATACAAAGAAGTACAGATGTCACCATGGCTGGCTCTGGGAACCCAAGTTGCACCAGATACCTCCAGAACTGAAAAAGAGAACTTTGGACAGTGCCCAGAGAGTGCTTGCTACTGCACATTAAGTCCCTCTGTGTAGGAAGGACCTTTTGACTTTTTGTCAACAGAATGAAAACAGACTGGTCTAGCGGTAACTTTGAATGTTCCCTCTGGCAACTGACTCCTGAGGAAATGTACCTTGAGGGTCTGTGGGGACAAAAGGTTAACCAATGAGAGGGTTGTAAAGAGGGACAAATTGTCATTGTCATTTGAGACAAGGTTTCTAAGCTTCCTCAAATTTCTAGTTGCTAGTGGTCTGAAAACGGTCCTGACTGCTGAACCGCCTGGCATGCTGAGCTAGGAGAGACCCTCAGGAGAGAACACAGCCATGTGCACCCAGGCGGATGTCCTGGAGTGAGAAATGGTGGGTGAAGCTTCTAGCTGGGTAGGAAGCTGAGCCATGGAGCTTGGTGGCGGGGGCAGAGCCTGCATGATTCTTGGTTCCAGTTTGAACAGCAAGAACACCGTGTAAGCACTGTAACATGAGGAAAGTGAGGGGTCCCAGGAGGGTGGGAAGCACATGTGACAAAGAGATGGTGCTGAGGTAAAGGTTCCAAAAGGACCCCTCAGCAGTGGCTGAGACCTGCGGATTAAAGCTCCGGGAAGAGAAATGTGGACTTGGACCCAGACCAGGCCTGAAGAAGCTCACAGCATGTGCCCGTGGAGCATCCCGGGAAGGTGAACCTGCCCAAGAGAAGCCTGCAGGGCAGGAGTAGCAGCCAGATCACAGCGACAACTTCCTCTGGCTCCAAGGTCTCAGAAAACAGTTTCTCTTCATATCCCAAGAACTCAAGGTCACTCATGTCTTTCTCTGTGGTGACTATGGTGTGTAGGAAGCAAATTTCCATGAAGATCAGAAACAAATGTTCTAGTTCTATTATTGAGAACAGATCAAGCCTAAGCCATGGGTGTCTTTCCAATTAAGCCACAAAGTGTCACTGGAGTCCTTTCTGTGAGACACAGCTAGGAAATATTACAAGAGAAACTCTGGAAGGATACATCTGACCACCCACCAGCTGTGTGAGCAGCACTGGGTTCAGACTCTGGGTATAAGAGGCCTTGGTGATGGGGGTGGGGGGCAGCCTCCACATCCTGCCAGCAAGCCGCTGGTATTCCCAAGCCACCTGTGTGGTGTCCACACTTTCTCCTCCATGCAAACCACTTGTGCCATTTGGAAGTGATTGAATTGGACGACCTAATTCAATTTGCGTTACCCACCAGAGCAAGTGCTGAAAGTTAACATCTGATACATACATCCTTACATTTCAGCATAGATAAACATGCTCTGTGTTTTTTATAGGTGAGGACATCCCCTGGAGACTGGGTTGGCAGAAGGCAGGCACCTGTGATTCTCAAGGACAGTACCAAATGGGATGCACTCCTTTGTCTTCACAGGATATCACAGCATCTAAGACAAGTGCCAGCACACAGGGAGCTCTCTGCATGTTGCTGGTTGGGAAACATGGTCTGCAGGTGCCAAGTTGAATTCTGAGGCCGAGAAGCCCCAGCACCTGCCTGGATACACTGACTTTCTTATATGTTTCGAGTAGGCTGTTTCATCTCCCCGTCTGCTTCTGTGAAGATTTCTGACTGTCAGGCTCCTCCCTTCTCTTCCACTGCAGAAGACGCACCGCGTTCAGGTCCCACCCTTTGTCAGGTGCACGTCTTGGCAAAGCACTTAGTACTTTAGGCCAGGACATGGGCCTAACATGGATCCAGTATTACTCTTCTGCTGAGCAGAAAAGGACAATGTTGGCTGTGGCAAGGGCTGATGGGAAGAATGACTCTTCCAAGTCTCAACACAGTCAAACTAGGAGCCCATCAAGCCAGAGAGAGTGGAGCTCATTAACAGACCCAAATGCATTTACCTCAGCGTTGAGCTCACCTGTGCATGCTTAGGAAAGCTGTTCTGCTGGTAATTATCTTCTCATAAAATGTAATCACACATGACGCCATAGCCGCAGAATAAACAGGAGGAAACCAGAGTACTTGGGTGAAACCTACCCCCACCCTGTGATCCTACGCACAGTGGACAAGCTCAAGCAACACAACAGACCATCTTTAACTTCCACTCTGCAGAGCCTACCTCGTGTGATTTCAAAGGACTTGTGCTAAAATCACTCAAACATGAATAATGAAAATTGTTCTTAATGGTTGTGCCATGAAAGACCAAACTTGTAGCAATCTCAAGCTAACCTAGTTTCCGCCCCTCTTCTTTCATCGGCTTATTTTACTGGAGAAATTAAACATATCCATCTCTAATTAGACAATGTACCATCCAGACAGTACTGGAAAACAGTTGCCTTTAACATTTGCACTGTGTGTCTGCTGTCCTTGTGCCCGCTCAGATGCACTGGCCTGCTGTGTGCATGCTCTCATATTCTCCACCCTCCCTGTCAGTCACTGTGCCTGGATGCCCTGGATGCATTCTGACCTCTCTCAGCAAAAGTTGTGCGTTTAATTAGCAAGGAAGTGATGCCGAAGTAAGAGGCCAGCACATTAGCAGCTTCTATGCAGGAGAGCTGTGTGAAGGACAGATGTGGCAAAGATGCTTCGAGAGGATTCCAGGGTTCTGAACACAGTGCCGGGCTTTCATTCTACCCAGCAAAGGTATTTGTCTCATTCATAAAAACAAGTCCCTGGGCCGTGGTGGTGCACGCCTTTAATCCCAGCACTCGGGAGGCAGAGGCAGGTAGATCTCTGTGGGTTCAGGGCTGCCTGGTCTACAGAGTGAGTTCCGGGACAGCCAGGGTTACAACAGAGAAACCTGCCTTGAAACCCCCCCCCCGAAAAAAAAGAAAGAAAAGAAAAATGCCCAGCTCATCATTGACCTCTTTTTTCTTTCTTTCTTTCTGTGTGCGCTCATCTTTATGCCCGGCTTATCATTGACTTTTAGTGTACACATCTTTAACACCAGCACTTGGGAGACAGAGGCCAGCCTGGTTTATATAGTGAGTTTCAGGACAGCCAAAGCTACACAGAAAGACCCTGTTTCAAAAAACAAAAAGTCAGTGATAAAAGATCTAAACCATTTATAAATTTAAAATATGAATGTTTATTCATCCTTCAATCTCCCTAGAAATTTAGGAGGCAGGAGCTCTCTCTCCACGGAATCTAGGATTTTTGGTTTTTCTTTCTAGTCATTCATTAAGACATCTGCCAAGCACTGTGAGAGTAGTACCCTGGAAGACATTTTTAATTTTGCAGATTATATGCAGAATGTGTAAGCGACATCTTTATAAAACCTTGATGAAGCCTGCCTGCTTCGTCTTCTCAATTTAAAAGAACTCTTCCCTGCTACTTACATTAGTATTTTGTACTATGTATATATTGATAGCAAACATTCCCTCCCTGTTATTTAATTGAAGTACTTTATTTAATAACAAGAATAACTGGTGAAACAGAGTCTAGAAAAACCCCAGCCCCTCCATGCCTCCCTAAGAATGCCAATCATGCCGTGCAGTGGTGGCACACACCTTTAATCTCAGCACCTGGGAGGCAGAGGAAGGTGGATCTCTGTGGGTTCAGGGCTGCCTGGTCTGCAGAGTGAGTTCCAGGACAACCAGAGTTACAACAGAGAAACCCTGTCTCTGAAAAAAAAAAAAAAAGAAAGAAAAAGAATACCAACCACAAAATAGCAGAACCAAGTAATCTGTGAACCCACTCCAACTTAGGCAGTAAGTGAGCCAGTTGGTTTCGTGTACAACCGAACACATCCATAACTTTAGAGGTCTCTGAGAGGCCCCTGGCCTCAACTCTGCGACAGCTTCAATATCAGCACCTGCAGTAAAAAAGCCAGAGGTGGCCAGCCCTTTCAGTTCACCTGCTTCCCTCTGACCTTCGGTAAGCTGATTCAGGGGCTGCCCCACTGCAGGAGCTGGGGTGAAATCTTCAGGTTGCCTTGCGCTGCATATTTGGTGAATTCTCTGATTCTTAAGTGAGGAAAGAGAAACACCAGCATATGTTGAAGGGCTACACAGCACATGCAGGGGATTAAAAGAGACACGGGGCTCTGGAGGTGCAGCCTGCTCCCTTTCCAGGTTCTTACTGCCCGAGGAGTGAATGGAGAGATGAATCACGTGGGGACAGAGAGAGTCCATTCAGTGAGCACAGACGCTGAAGGCAGCCTTTCCATGTGTCTTAGGACATTAGGACAAGGAGTGATTCCTTCTGCCCCTGGAGACTTGCTTCCTTGTCTTTTCGTGCTCAGAGTAGACTACTCACTTGCCCCAACTGCTTCAGCTGCTTTTCTCAAAGGCTACGGAGGGCCAACACTTAAGAAGTAAATTCCAGAGTGGGGCAAATGTATACCAGGACCGTCTGCAGACTTAGCACAAACTGCCCTTTGATGGGGGGCTGCACTGGCATGCATCCTGGTAAGAAGCCCTTTCCTCACACAACCGCTTGCCCCAGTGGGAGTCTGCTGGCAGGATGCAAACTCTGCATCCCAGCTCCAGCCGTAATCACAAACACAAGGCAAACCGGGTGTTTATGGGCTTGTTGAACAAGAATGTAAATCTTTTGGAAAGCAAAGCTCGCCATAAGGTTTCAGAAGCCAGCCTCCTCCCACCCCGCAGTGCCCTGTCTGCTGCATTCAGGCCTGTGCCAGCCAGAAGGAAGCGCACACTTAGAAGGCATCCAAGCGACTGTGAGCAGCATGGCCAGGCTTTGTGGAGCTGCAGAAGGCAGCTGGAGGGGGCCTCTCCACACCTGCTCCTCCAGGTCTCCCAGAGATGCAAAGAGGCGTTTGCAGACCGAGCCCACGGTGCAGGTGACTCATCTGGGGTCTGTTTGCTTAATCACTGCCACTTCTTGCTGAGATTCAGGATTTTTTCCCCCCCGTCCACAGGTTGTGCAGAATTCACCTTGAACACAAATTGTGGTGAAGTTAGTTTTTCTCCTGAGTGACACCTGTCATCCAGTGTGAACACCCTGTGGGGCTTTCTAGGCCCCGAGCTTTGGTTTCTCCATACAGGACAAGGTCAGATCTCAGTAAATGAAGTCCAACATCCAGCAGAAAGACAGGGCTGATGACCAAGGAAAAACCACTACACATGTCGACTTCCCATGCTCTCATTTAGACTCTGCACATTTAGCCAATCCCGTGACCTGTGTTATCAGCACTTGACTCTCACAGTGTCCCATTAGAGCCAGCACTCTGGGAAGCTCTGTGACACAGAGAAACAAAAGGATGTCTACAGGAGTGGTGTGCAGCCACTGTGTGTGCAAGGACCAGAACTCTGAGTTAGAGTATTTGCCTGTTTCCATGCCGTGCTTCCTCACTCTGGTCATTCTGGGCACCTGGTAGGAAGGTCATGAATCGGAAGTGATCTACTAAGAAGCAACTAGTATCCTTCATCCTAGCGGTGTCCGTGTTTACATGCTGAGACCCCAGTAGTTCTAGGTCCTCACAGTCCTCATGGTCCTGTTCTCTGTACTGACACTTCAAGAGATTGACCCAACAGAACTGCTCATGATGCCTTGGGGCCACAATGCAGGTGCCTCCCCATTTCCAGGTACCATTAAGCTGGGGGGCTCGGGGGCTGGAGGCGGACCCTTTCCATATTACCCTCACACGTTTCCTCACGGCTTATTGATTTCTGTCCCCAGGCTGTCGCTTCTGTCTTTTCTCAAGACCTGAAGCCACAGGTGAATTCATGCCCTATTCAAGGTCCTCAGAGTCAGATTTGTAATGATTTGTTCTTCCCTGATCCTCTCTTTTCTGGGAGGCCCTCCACTGTGTGGCTGGATAGCCCGCAGTGAGCGTTTGAACAAGAATCCAGGGACACCATCGAAGTCTGATCAAGTAAACTTTAATTGACGGTAGCACACCGTGGCTTGAGGAGCAAGAAGCAATTTCTTCACCGAGGGTAATTGCTCGATGCCGACAGTGGGACTGGCAAGGGCTCACAGGTCAGATACAAGCCTGCTTAGGAACAAAAATGACACTTTCCCACTGCCAGGTTGTTCCACACTGTGCAGCGACTTCCCCAAACCTTCTGAAGAGAAAATTGTCCTCAGCTTGAGCAAAGTACCCTGTTAGTATTTAGCAGTGAGGCATGGGAGCCTGGGATTGATGAGGAAGAATTTGCCCTGTTTGCAGAGAACAAGAGCCAGCAGCTTGTCCTGTGGATCAGGCCAGACACTGGTGTTTGTGAAAACATTTAAAGATCCCATTCTCTTGTGTTCCCTACTTAAACAATTTCCAGAGTGGGATGAAGAGCCTTCACAGTCTTATCAAGCAGATAACTTCACTGGCCATCACCTGTAGGGAGTGGTCCAAGGTGGTGAGGACCAGCAAGCACGCACCACATCGGAGACTTTGAAACTACAAAAGGACATTTCCTTTCCATTGCACTGAGAGCCAGAATCAAGAAAGGACATGGAGGAGCCCATTGGTGATCAGGATGTGATACAGGTAGGATAGTGCCTGACGAGTGGCTGTTTGTGTCTGGGGGCTGCAATGGCATAAGGACAGAGGCCAACAGGGTGCACATGGTGGTCTACCTAGAAAAGCACAGGCATTGGGGCAGCTGACTGAGCGCCATCTGGGATCCCATGTCCTGGGGCCTGGAACCAGAGCCTCTACTTCAGAAGTAGGACTTCCCTATCAGAGATGAAGATATTAAAAGAGCAAGTGTTCTGGGGTGAAGTGATCATGCCATGGAGTCTGCCACGGCTTGGAAGACACCAGGAGAAGGTGACTCAGAGGAGAGAGGTGACAGCTGTCGCCTCCTGGTGCATAGATGAAGGTTTGTGAGTAGGTGAGGCCACTACCTCACATCCTGAAGTAGACCTAAAGGTGAATGAAAGATGGAGGAAGAAATTCCTACAGGTTTCCCTGGGTCACCTTAAAATGAGCCCAGTGAACTATTAAGTTTACCATCCCAGATCCCAGAAAAAGGTAGATGGAGTAGAGACAGCTTTCCCTGAAAGGCATTGCCAGGTTGACACAGACAACATTAAGCCCTGCTTGGACCATGGTTATCACTAGTCCCCTGGCTTCAGGAGTCCAGTGCCTAGTCCATAGGACCCTTCTGAAACTCACAGGAAGAAAACTATTTAACCATACGTGAAATGGAGTACACCCTATGGAGTTCAAGTAGGGGGACCTCAAAACACTGTTTGAGGTAATCACAGAACTCATACCACAGGAAGACTATTGGTTTAAAATCTGAATGCCAGTTATTAACGGACTCTCCCAGTTAGTGGATGGGATGCAGCCTTGTGTGAAGAGCCATCTGAATACACCCTGGCTCAGGTGGCTGCAGTCTGCATAAACCAGAGATGCCTCCCTGCTCACTGAATATTCAAATTGACTGCTTTGTTTAACACTAAATAAAACCCGGAGTTGTTAGCTACCACCTTATCCTAAGTCCAGGGAGAGCCAATGGACTGCTTCGTAGAGCTATGAACAGACAAAAATCCACAGCAACGCCAGTTGCGGCTTGCCGGTCAATACTCTTCATTTAGCAGCGTGCAGTCCGAGCGTCCCCATTTGTGCTGGCTAGTTTTCTTTAGCTTTGATGCTGCAATAAGGCCACTCTCTTCCCCAGCACACTAATATCTGCATCAACAAGAGATCAACAGGAGGCAAGAGGCCTTGCTCCTTTGTGAGGCAGAGAAGACACTGCAAACAAATCCCACCCTGAAGCTCATCTGGACTTGGCAAGGTCTACAACTCCATCTGCAGTGGAGGCTGTGGCGGCGGCTGTGAGGCAAGGAGTGGCTCAGAGCTGAGGTTGCTAAAGGCACCACGTGAAGGCAATGTCTGTACTCAGTCCCTGCATGCTTGTCTGCATCGTGTGTGCAGCAACTATGCTTTTTCAGAGATGCTGTCAGTTGTGTGGATGCATTTTGAAAGAAAGACCTTTTTGTTTTATTTGTGAAACACATCTCCTTCACTATAGATCTGTAACTCAATGGGGGAGGTGGGCACAGCTATTCAGTCCATATAATGCTACTCTTTGACACTAGACAGCCAATCAGTGTGCCCTTCTCTAGGGGAGACCACCTCTCCCATTGCCAACTTTCCTGTAGCTCTTTGTGTAGGGGTGAGGCTTCATGGGCTTTTCTGTGTTCAGTTTGACTGCCCGTTGGTGTAGTCCATGTCCAGCTCACATGTGGGCAGTCATTTTTATGGGTGTCGTTGCTGACATTCCTAGGAGACACAATCCCAAAGCGAACTCCCTGCTCTCTGGCTCTTGCAATCTTCCAGTCCCCTCTTCCACAGTATCCTTGAGTCTTGGGTGCGGGGAGGCTTTGAAGTCGTACCCATTGGGGCTGGGCTCCACAACTCTGCATTTTGATTGGCTGTGGTTTTCTATAGTGGCATCCATCCGTCTATTGCAACAATTTTGATTTCTGAAAAGAAAACATCACATGTTCAAAGTTAAAATCAAACATAGCTCCATACAATGAGCCCATGCCATGTATCTTTTATGGCACAATGCAACCCTTTTATGTTGGAGACAAGATCTGTAAGATGCAAGTGGGGGTTGAGCAGATCGTCAGAGGAGCAATACGTTAATGCCAGAGAACTCACTCCAGGCGTGTCGTCTTCTACTGCAGGACACAGATGAACATCTGTACCTGGCTGCTGGAGGTCTCCTAAGAGAGGCACAGTTAGGACCTGCCTTACCAGGACAAGACTGTCACCTATGGCTCTGTCCTTATGAGGGTGGTGACAAGACACCAGAAGAGATCAACACAATGGTCCTATTCCCTTGGAGTCAGAAAGGTGAAAATATGTGATCCCTTTGATAGATCAGGCACGAGTGGCCAAGCTAGCACAGAGTTGTCATGGATCCTTTGTAGAAAGGGGGGAATGTGAGGAATTATCCAGGGCCTCTGCCCCTCTAACAGGCTCCTGTCTTGGCCTCAGAATCCCCTCTTCTGGAGAAAGTCCCAACAGGAGGATTTCTGCTATGGGTGGAGGATGTGTTCACATGCTTTAGTATTATGTCACTGGGCCTATATAAAGGCACAGCCTCTGATCATCCTCATGCCAGGACCCTTCTGTTCACTGCAATTTCAGAGGAGCAAGTTGGCTAGCAGAGGTCAGACCTGTGATGTGTCACAACTGAATCTGGACTGTTAGACCAACACTCACGCCGACATCTGACCCTTGTTCTGCTCCATTCCATATTCAGAAGCTACAGAACTCAGAGCCATTGACATGCCCATGAAATGATCCTAGGACTCCTCACAGGTTCTGACACAGAGAGGCCTTGCTGATTGACTCCCTGACCCTCCTCTTCACCACCTCTGGCAGAAGCCAGGAACATCTGGACCCCTCAGGCCACAGCAGGCCAGCAACAACAACTTTGGGGAGGTCCTTAACCCCCTTCCTTCAATTGAGCTGTCTTCTCTGCCCAAGTCTGCTTCTGGCTGAGCAGCCTACTAGCCCTGCACTCTGGCATCTCCCTGGTCCCTGACCGGTTCGCAGTGGCTGTCTGTATATAGGTACCAACTGGGCAAATTACAAGTCTCTGAGAACACAGCAGTGCAAAGAGTTGGTTCCACAGCTCCAGCCTAACAGCGGTGGCCCAGTGATCTTAGAGGAGAGACCTCCGTCTGGAGCCTCTTCACTGTGTGGGTGGACTGCAAGGGCTGCACAAGGAGAGGACAGGAGGGGTGGGTGGGTCAGGAGCTGGGGTGGAACATGGGTGGGGTAGAAAGTGTGGCAGGGCAATGAGGGTGAGGGCTGGAAGGTAGCCATCTTAGAAGGCACGCTGGCTTCCCCAACCAAGAACTCACTAGCAGGAACAGGGCATCCTAACCACTATGGAGAGCCAGGCACATGGCAGCAGTGAGGTTGATCCCAGTGGGGCATCAGGTCCTGGTTAAGGGTGGGGAGGTCAGAAATCCCAGCTACTTTGGCTGCCACCCCTCATCTCAAAAGAACCAAAACTCCACATATCTTAGTCTTTCTAACCTGGAAAAGTACAGGAGTCCATTGCTCCTAAAGGTTGGGTGTGATGTTCCAGCACTATCACAAATGAGAGGCTAGAAAGCAAACGCCTCACTCAGGGGCAGCACCCAGCCTGAGATCAGGCACTGCAGATCAGCTCCCTTCCCACACTGTAATCTGCATTGTGCAGCAGTGCAACGGGGATGTAAAATTCTGACACAAAAGAGCTCTGATTCCTAATACAAGTCCGCCGGCCCCAATCAGGAGCGAGCCCCTTCTCCAGCTTCTGCAAGCTAGGTAATATCTTCAGCTCTGCCAGCCTCCTTTGGTTGGCCATCTGGAATGCACAAGTGCACTCTCACTTGAACTTTAGCTAAAATCAAACTGCTAAACTCTTAAAACCCAACGAGCGGAACCACGTAGGCGCCACAGTTAAGACTGACAAGAGAAGGACCGTTCTCTTCCCTAATTTCTCCTTTGTGGACCTTCCTGATTCAAACATGTTAGGCAACTCTTGCTCCTAACCTCTGCTCTGAGCAGAACAAGGCAGAGAGCCCTGATAGAGCAGCTGTGGGAAGAAAGGCAGCTGTTCCGTGCCCTGTGCCTGGCACTTCCTGTCATGGTGGAGAACAGCATTCACTTCCTGCAGAGCCAAGATATCTCACCAAGAGGCAGCCCTGAGAGCAGGCAAGAGAAGAAATGGCTGTCTCCAGCACCATGGACTCTGGCCACATTCCCAGGGCAGCTATGCCTTGATTAACGAGCAGCTGCTGGGGCTCTGTCAACCATGACTTGCACCCATGGCCTGGGTTCCTGGAGCCTTCACTCCACCTCCATCTCCTTCCCCGCCCAGGCGTCTCCAAGATCAGGTCAAAGCAAAGGCAACCATGGCCAGGGACTGCAGAGCCAGGGCTGACCGCTGGGAAAACCATAAACCGCACAGCATGGTGATCAACTGAGCAGTAAATTAATTAATCATCATTTTATGCCTCATCAAGCGCTTTGCTAAGACTCTCGACCAGGGGCCGTACGGCAGCCAATGGGAAGAGGACTGTTGTGTTTAGCTGGGGGAGTCTTCCACAAACAGGGGAGGCTTTGACAAGCTAATAAATATGCCATCCGTCTCTGCCCTGGCAGAGGCTCAGCCCCACCTGCAAAGTGGTAGGGTTCTGCCTGACCTGGTGGGCGGTGAGGGATGGATGGCAGGGGCAGTCTGAGAAGGGGAATCAGGGCACAGGGAACAGGGGGAAGGCAAGCTATCGAAGTTCCTGGATGCTTTCGTGAGGAGCACCACGCTCCTCCCAACCTGGGACCCTCGCCATTCCTGCCTCAGGAGTAGGAGGCGTCATGATAACTGTCCTTCAAGCTCAGCCTTGACCTTGGCCACACTTGGGTCTTCGAGGGTGGGCATCATCACTTTAAGCTCCTTGGCACAGGGACTGAGGTTTGAAAATGAGTATGAAAGACACCACCTTCAGAAGACTGTGTGCCCATGTGCCCCACCCTCCAACACTGAGAATGGGCCTCGAGGCTGCTGACGAGGGCTTCTGGGCTAGCCTTGACTCATTACTGTTAAAAGAAATCATCAGGGGACATATCCTTTCATAAGGAAACTGTATTGCTTGATGCCTGTGGTGATGAAATGGGTAAGGGAATGGGCAAGATTAATTCTATCACGTTATTATAGCTTTTTGGTTGTTGCTTCATATTTTGAATGCAAAATGAGATATGTGACAGCTGGGGAAGAATATAGCACCATCCATGAAACACAGACACCAAAGGAGTATGTAGGCAGACTCCACAGGGCTGTCTGGTTTATCAGTGCTGCTAACTGACCTGGGTGCTAGGATTTGGATGACACTGGCAATGAACATCCAGCAGAACTGAGCCAAAGGTGCCATGGAAAAGGTAGGTCCCTATGAAGTAGCATCACCCCCAAAACCATACTGTGAGGAGACTGGGGGCACCAAGGTCAGGAATGTCAGACTGTGGACAGCCCTCCACCCTGTCGTTCAGGCTTCATCTGAATCAGATCCTCACTCACAAATCTGACTCCTGCTTAAGTTTCTTGCTCTCAGATCACTACCACTGACCCTTCTGCTCATGTTATATCCAGGTTCTACTGAGTCCCTAGGGCCTTTGAAATGTTAATAATGGTCCTGGGCATGAAGGAGCTCCTTCCACAGGAGTCTTTGCATCCAGACTTGATCCTTACCTTGTGATGAGCTGGCCAGGGGACTTG
Source organism: Cricetomys ansorgei (assembly GCA_026225945.1). Classification (NCBI taxonomy): domain Eukaryota; kingdom Metazoa; phylum Chordata; class Mammalia; order Rodentia; family Nesomyidae; genus Cricetomys; species Cricetomys ansorgei. The sequence continues at coordinate 4,207,807 of JAMJFZ010000239.1, read as the reverse complement.
ACTTTGTAGCTGCCCTAGACAAGTCCGTTCCAGTTCTCCTGCAGAGCCAGGCACAAGGTGATCACCAGATTTGAGGTGACAGCCGGCAGGCCTGCAGGAGCTCCCCATCTCTCTTCCTGCTCCAAATCACCATTGAAGTGGGGAGATGGCACTGTTTTCCTCTAAAAGGAAGCAAGACAGGAGATGCTGGAAAGCTCCACAGCATCAGTAGAGTGGCTTTTAGCTCAGCCACACCACAGATGGCACACCACCCTTTTGTGATCTACTTGCGTAAGGGACTATATGAGACAGCTTGGGAGTTTGGAGTTTGAGAGTGAGCTCTGGGAGTTCTGTGCACCACAACTGTGGTCCTTCTGTAGTGATCAGCCACTCTGTGTGCAGTTGTGGATTCAATGTCACAGTCCAGACTGGAAGCCAATAGCTGAGGGGACAGACTTGGCCTTTCCTGGTGCTTGTAGCCTTGTTCTCAGAGTTGAAGCAGGGTGGGCTGAGCTAAACAGAGATTAAACAGAGAGACGGGGCATACTGGACTCCACTACCCTGGAGTTAAACTCTTTTCTTTGAATGTTGTCCCTTGTGTTTCTGTTGTTTAATTTTTGAGTCCTATTTCATGAGCAATAAAGTAAAGAAAGGAGGGTGGGGAGAAGAAAGTCCAAGTTCAAAGAAAGGAGGTTCCCTGAAGAAGTCCCAAGCCTTGCTGCTTCTGGTATCACTGCTTAAAGCAACTCTTCATCTACTCGGTGATGCAGTGAGCGAAGTCCCAAACAACACGGTTTCTAAGAGGGCTGAATTCAGGAGACTGCATACTGACTCTTCATCTAAGAACACGTAGGAGAGCTGACGAATCAAGTTTAATCTGGTTCAGCCTGTGGTAACTGCCACCTCACATAGAGTCTACTATCCACATCCACGCTCCTGGCTGCTGACTGCTTCCAGATGTCTACACAGCACTTTGACTGGAAAAGTCAAATTCTTCCCCGCAAAGGTCCTATGTTACTATTCTTAGTATTGAGTTCTCCTTCCCATTCTTTGTGTGTGTGTGTGTGTGTGTGTGCATGTGTGTGTGTGTGGAGTTAATCTATTGCATGCATTCCTCAAAAAAATCAGCCTTGCCTCAAATAGAGGGGATTAAAGTACTTTTGTATGAAATGTATACATGCATTTATATGTGCATATGACTCGTCAACAGATGTGTCTAATAATGTTGCAAATCATAAGAAAAGCCTAAAAAGGATTGTTGGAGGCAGCACTGAGAAACCAGACTAAGAAATAAATAAGAAACAAAGGCTGTGTGTATCTCCCTTTGTTACAGCATCTTAGATGCTTCCCGTGTTGTTGTGCAGGCACACACACTCACAGGCTGTTTCCTTGTCTAGCTGCTGTGTGTTCACTGGCAACATTGTTAAGAACGCCCTGTGTCTCCTGCAGCTTACATGTTTCATCACTGTGGATTCTGCTGCCCTCCGAGTACCTTGGAGCTGGTGATGACGTCTCTTCTGCTTTGATTTCCATTTCTGTAGTCTGTTCTGGCCTTTAACTTTATTTCGATCTTGTCACTTGATGTTGAAGAGCAGTTTGTGCACCCAGACATAGGGTGTTGGAGACACAATTGGCCCCCTATGAGTTGTGACGTGGATATTCAGAACACCTGAATCTAGCGTATGTGGCTAGACTCAACCCTCCATATTTAGTTTCTCTGATTTACTACACCAAGTTTTTCCTGTTTCTTTCTGTAAGGTGTCTTAGTAAAGGTTCTACCCACTCTCTTGCTATGCTGTAAGCTCCAAACTGTCTAAAAGCTATGCCCCACCGTGTTATTGTGCCTACCTGGTGCTCCAGATATCTAGGAGTTATCACACCCAAATCCTGAATATCTGGATGTCGAAGGGCTGCATTAGTTACCTAGAAAAGACAATAGGTGATCCAAAATGTAGCTAATATTTTAGTGTTTAATTATTTGCCAGATTTTCTCTTAGGAAAATGCATTTTGATGCAACCTGAATAAATAAAGAAGCCTGTGATGGTAAGCATGTAGAAACTGAAAATAATAAATAACAAACAATTTTTGGGGGGTCTTATACAAACATCTCTAAAACTCAATCCCTCCCCAAGCATCCTTCACAAAAGTCTAGTCACTGCCATACAATTTTAGAGGGTTTGCTTATTATGAGTCTGGCTATGTGCCTCTGGCCTGCTCCCCTGTGTCTTCAGATGTCACCTGACGACTACCCTCTCCCATCTCTCTAACAGAGCAATGGCACTGTCTGACTTTACATGCTCAGCATCAGTTCATTGTCCTGACAGCAAGGATTCTGCTCTCACCTCAGTCATGGACCCCAGGAGCCCATCTATGTATGCAGAAGAGGACCAGGGTCAGAAGGGCAGCACAGTCCAGTGGCCATGGAGCATGTTGATCTATATTCAAGTGCTTTCAGTTGTTATAATGAGCGTGCTTAATTGTGAACAAAACATTAATAAAATAAATCTAGAAGTAAATATGTTAACTTTTAAAATATGAGTCACTGTCTGATAAATACTGAAGGCTCCCAGAATGGGACAGAACTGAGAATGCAAACGCTCCTTCCATCTTTCTTCCGTGCCTCCCCAGCCTCCAGTGGCTTCTTCCAGCCCCTGCTGCAGACCCCTGAGTGCCTTCCACCCTCATGGAACCCACGTTCATCCCCAGCCTCAGTTGCTGCTCCCTTTGATTCTGCTGCTACACTGGACTAACCTCATTTCCTCAGAAGCTTCTAGAACTCTCTCCATGTACTTCACCTTCCAGTCAGTCCTACATTGTCTTATCGGGTCTGAAGCACACCGTTATCTCCACTCGATACTGTATGAAAACGTTCGCCTGTGGAGCACATACCTCTGTTTATCTGCTGGTTTTTAGACAGCCGGACCAAGTAGTATGTCTTATAATGTCACTATGTCTACCTGCCAGGCTTCCTGAGAACAGTAGACCTGTGTCCCTAAGTGGATGCAACACAATGTCATCAGGAACTAATTACTCTTTACTTGGCCTCCGAAGATACCTCAATACATGCTGAATGGCACATTTGTAAGCAATTACCAACTATCCACATATAGAGACAGACATAGAGAATAGGTGGACGGGTGAACTCAGCTGTAGTCAGATAAGTATAGATGAGTAGATATACGATAGATAGATTATAAATAGACAGACAGAGACAGATGATAGGGATAGATAGATGAGAGACACTAAGATAGATGATAGATGATAGAACAATAGATGGATGATAGGTAACAGGTAGGTAATAGATGCATAAATAATAGCTAGATAATAGACAGATACTAGGTAGATACTAGATAGATAGATAATAGATGGTAGATTAATAGATGATCAGTAGATGATAAATAGATGGTAGATAGAGTCACCTTTTAAGACACATTTTATTGTACAGAAGAATAACGCCACAATTTGAGTAACTTTTCCCCAACAATACTAAGTATCTAAGCCAGGCCACGTGACATAGCTTGTAGCCCGTGAACAGAAATGGTCAGTGTCTTTTCCTTACTTGAAATATGAGAAACTCACATGAAACCACTTATGCAAAATCAAGGAAAGACAAGAAATAAGTATTGCAAAACCAACCCAATACAGCACAAAGGCAGCACCATCCCTCCAGCTCCTTTTCCTGTGGCCTTCAGGGCCAGTGGGCTGTTCCCCTCCCTCTCCCCTGTGGGTGTCCAGTCTCTTGAACCTAAGTTCGCATCTGGCTTCTGACCAGTGGCTCTGACAGACCTTCACATGTGTGTTCTCAGACATGTAGGGCCTGAGTTAAGTCACCCTGTCCCTTCTGTCAGCGACAACTCTGAGGCAGAAGCTGCGCCTGGTTCAACCTCGTAAGAATTTTTTTTTTCTTTTTTGCTTAAATGCTCAGAGTGATTCTGAGTCCCTGAATGTCAAACTGGGCAGTCTGCTTAGACTCAGAAGTTCCTACACAGGACCTTGGTCAGTCAGGTGGTCTACAGCGCAGGGTGCTGTGTTGACCCTTGATTTCCTCCCTACTCTTCTCAAGTTCCTTCCACACAACAGTCACTTCTGCCCTCAGACCCCAGCTGGGCTTTCCTTCTCGATTCTCTCCACATCTAGCTGTCCTTGTTATCATTTCTCTGCTTTCTTAGGAACACTCAAACTGGCCCTTTGTAACTCGATTCATTTTTCATGGTAGAAGCTCTGCTTTTGGTTTCTTCAAACAGAGGAGAGATTTTTCTGACAAGGGTGGACATCGTAAGCCTGAAGTGGCACCATATGCTACAGTCCCAGCACTCAGGAGACATGGACAAGAGGTTTGACACATGGTTGTTGGACAGCCTGGGTTACCCAATGGGGTTCAAATCAGTCTTTCATGTCTGCATAAGGAGACCTTGTCTCAAGAAAGCATACATTTTAATATTTTTTTACTTACCTACTTCCTTTAAAGGCACTAGAAGCATGCTTCAAGTCCTGATGTGTCCTTTAAATGTTGACGTTGTTTTTATTTCAAATTTTTCTAAGAAATAGAAGAACTTATCTTAACTTCTCGTGTCCTCAGTGATTTCCTGATAGGTACTGGGAAGAGCAAGTCAAGATCGTTCTATCTAGGTCCTATCCCAGGGTTCCTTGCAACATACTGTCACACAATAATATTCACACAGAAATACTCTCCAAACTGGACTGCAATGTCATGTTTCATGCTTTCCTAGACATCCAGTCCCTCTGTTGTAACCCCACACCATGGGCAGACTCTACCCTGAAAGTCCCTTCTCTGGTTGGACTTCTTCCCTGCAGCTCTTCATGTGTTGTGTGGAGTAGTTGAAGTCCAGAATAAATGTAAATTGTTGAATGAGCATGGTCATGTCTAGGATCTCAGTGCTTCAGACTCATGAGAATATATATACACATGCCAAGTTTCTGTGCGTGGTGCTGCTCCAGAGTGCAGGACCCACCCGATCTCTGCGTTAGTCTGTTCTTACGTCTGCCATTTCTTCATGCCCAATCACTCCAGTCAGACGCAGTCATGCAGGTCACTGCAGGGTGTTCCTCCTTCTCCAATAAGAAGAAAGTAGTCAAGACTATGCAGTGTGCAACTTTCCATTTCTTACCCCCCCCCCCACACACACACACGGAAAGGTCTCCTCAGGGATTGTCTCCCCATCCCGGCTTCTTAAACTGTGGGTCACAATCCCATACAGGGTTATAAAACTGAAAGTTCTGGTTGTGAAAAATGGGCAGCCATACTGAATTTCTGAATATGTGGCAACCAAAAATTAATTCAAAAATCAAATTGCTTTTAAATGGGTGTCTTTGTGATTTGTTATCATTAAATATTTGATTTGTGTACTATTTTATGGATATATATACCCAGACCCATTTAAACATTTCTCAAGTTGGAAATGGTTGGAAGAAGAAAAATTTAATAAGTCTTTGTTCAGGCTCCTGAGGGGCTTCCGGTGCAGGGGGGCCAACCCCTCCCCCACCCCCACTGTGCCTAACTGAGCACCTGGTCTAGCACACTAATCCCTGGAAGTCTTTCTAGTACTGGAGGCTGGAAGTTCACCTCTGCAATCTTAATTACAATGATGCCTAACTAGTAAGAACTAGTCCTGTCTCTGATTCTGATGGTCTCAAGAACTTGACCTGGAGTTGTGAACAAGCAGTTGTCTGCCAGGACCAAGAGTTTAGCACACCAGGAAATCATCACTCACACCTGACTCTCTGGGCACTATTCTAATTTTCACAACACCTGTAGTCAGATCTCTTGTAAATGTCTACCTGGTGCCTCTGTTTAGAAGACTAGGCCCTGCCGGTCAGGTTAAAGGCTGGTAGGCTGCTGGATCCTGGATCTGTCCCAAGGGACACCAGGTATCTGTTTCCAGCCAGCCTGTGTACTTGAACCTTCATTCTTGAGGGCCCTGTGGAAGCTTCTCAGAAACAGTGCTAAGGCTGACCCTAAGCCTGGTGTGGGAAGCCTCTTGGAAACTTTCAATCAGTGAGCAGGAATACATCACAGAGTAGCTATGTCCCCAAGTGTTCTGTTTTAAAGAGCTGGCAGAACAATCTAGGAAGCAATACTGCTGACCTCAGCCCCAAAGATTTGGCAATTAAGACAAGACAGTAGAGTCTTGTTCTAACTTATTCTCACTTGTTTGGAGTCCAGGAAGAAAAAAGAAAAACAAAAAACAACACAACCTCTTATCCTGGTAGCTCAAGAACCCAGGTGCACTAACTACCTGAGAAGCATATAAGGGGACAAAGTGTATCAGGCTCTGAGAATGCCTGCTTCCAGAAGCTCACCTCACTGTGCTTCCTATTTAGTGGTACAGTGCATGACTGCTGAAAACCACTCCCTTTCTTGGGTGACCTCAGCAATTCAACATCTGTAAGGACCCAGTCATGGCCCTTGGCAGAGTCATCACAAGTCCATATGTCATAAAGAGAGAGTCTGTGTGGGCACAGCATAGAGTACTTAAGGGTAATGTGGTTCCGGCCAGGCAGTGAGAGGCACTCTATCTGCAGGGAGAGGACTTAAACCTGGAGTGCTCACCTGCGTCATTGTCAGGAGAACCAGGAAGCTTCCTGGAATTAATTGTTCTGTTGTTTCAGAGATGACTACTGCTATTCACCAGAGCCTCGGGGCCTTTTGAGCATGCTGAGTAGGTTTCAAAGAATAAAATTACCTTTACCATACTGTGAAAAGTGAGAAGGATGTCCCTTTTTATCTATATAAACTACTTGGTAGAAGAACTTTCCTTCAACAGTAATTATTCTTACGTAAAAGTAAATGCTCCTTCTAGAAATAGATACGGGGAAGGCAACCAGGCCTCGGGCACTCTGCAGAAGGAAAGGCCCTGAGCTGGACATCTGGACTTGCACAATGTCTCTTGGGATCATGTGACAGAGATTAAGGAGGAGAGAAAAAGTGGGAAGAGTCTGCAAACAGGGAAACAGCCTCTTGTTTCTGACAGTTGAGGGAGCAGCAGCCCCCTTGTGGAATATCTACAATGCTCCTTTCCTGGTCTCAGAGGTGTGGCTAATACATTACTATAAGCAGATGTCACACAAAGACAGTAGAGGACTCAGCTTTGATTTTGGACCCTGGGTGCTTTCACATTGAAGCAAAGCTTAGCAGATGTGAATCTAAGCAAACAGGAACTGTTGGAAGGTGTTGGCAAAGCCAGTGCCAAGAGCAACCCACGGCTTCCCAGCTGTCCTGGGGCCATCACCAGCCGTTGGTCCTCAGGAATTTTCCCAACCCTGAACTTCTGACTCATTTCCTTTTGGAAGCTCCTCTTTCTGTTCACGTCAATCAGAAACTAGAAACTCCTTGTCTTGTCCCCAAGAAGCAATAAGCACCGTTCAGTTCTGTCAGTCATCTGTACAAATGGTGCTACCAGCACACATTTCCTGTGTGTGCCATTTCACGGGAAGGAAGGGAATTCCAGTTCCTTGAGGCCAGTAAGATAGACAGGTGAGAACCAGGAAACCAGGAAGGGAGCAACACCTTGTATGAGTCATCTTTATCAGCATCTTCGGGCCAGTCCTCTTACTGAAGGCAGAGTCATTGTTCTGCTGAAGTGGAAGGAAGGGGCATGAAGAAGTAACAGGCCATCCTCCCCACTCACTGTGCCCCTTGCAGACACAACCTCTATCCAAGGAGACATTGATATCACGTGTGTGGGGGGGGGGAGGGGGGGACAAAGGAAAATTTTGGGTATTATTCCTTGGGAGTGACCTACCTTGTATTTTGGCAGTCTCTTACTGGCTTGGAACTTGGTAACTAGACAAGGCTGGATGACCAGTGAGCCCCAAGGGTACACTGTTTTGTTTCGCCATGATTGGGATTATAAGCCACCATGTCTAACTTTTAAAATGCGGGTTCTGGCATCACACTCAACCCCTACAGTTGCGCAACAAATGGTAAATCGACTGAGCCACTTCCCCAGTCCTCCAGAGACTGGTGTTATCCCTTGTCTGTGTTGTTATTTGGCCCCATCACTGTGTCTGTCCCCCTACCATGGACATAACATAGGTATGGCAAAGGCTCAGAAAGTAACTTCAGCTCCCGATCTTTGTCATTGCTCTCTTCAATGGGATTTGCCTCAGACAACTAGAAATGCCAGCAGCTGCCATGGGGACACCAACCACCAGCTTTCCTCTTAACCACTGACACACACAGGATTACAGCAACCAGGGTGATCCTCACAAGGATAACTCTCTAAATGCCTAAGACCCTTTGAAGGTAGGTGGCTACCTGCAATGCCCTCTTCTTCCCCAACAGGATCCAGTGCCACACCCCCAAGTCTGTCCCTAGGAAGACCAAAAGGACCAAGCAAGACCTAGTTGGGGACAGGACCTATCATGACAAGCACAGAATTGGAAGTAGAGATCCCAACATAATGAGAATCTGGGAGAAGCAGTCTACTAGGCGTTACCAGAGACCAACTAGAGCTGGAGATTGACCACACCCAGGCACTGTGTGCTGAGCGCCCCTATAGGGTGGCAGTGCCTGTTCTGATGTAGGGAGCTGGTGAACATGACTTGGCCACAGGCTCATAAAGCTACCTCTCTCTCCATTGTGGTTTAAGCTCAAACCCATTACAAAGATGGCCCTCTGTTAATATCTGCAAGAACAGTGAGCATACTTGGGCATCCTGAGAAGGCAGGGGGTAAGACGTGACTGACCCACTGGGTGGACTGGCTTACTCCTTGTCCTGTGAAGTGACTGTGAGAAGTCCTTCAGAGGCTTTGCCCTGGGATCCATCTGTCTCTGAAGCAGCAACTTTCTTCTGAAAGTCCAGAGGGGAAGGGGCACTTACGTGGGCCAAGGAGAGCAGAACCTCTTCGCCCTTCCCCAGCAAGCAGGAAGTTCATTAAGTATGGCTGGTAAAACTCATCTTCCAACAGAAAGGGAATTATCCAGGATCATCTGTGCTTCACTAAGAGCATGTCAGTGTGATAGTCTATAGCTTCCCCACCTTTAAATAAAAACAAATTTGCTTTGATTTACATGGGGTGACTTTTCTGTTTGATTCTTTTTTGAGCTTGGGTCTTGCTCTGCAGCCTCCTCCTTTTCAGGCTCCTAGGTGCTAGGATTATAGGTGCTTAGAGATGGCTAGTAATGTCCCAGTGTGACGGAAGGGTGGACCACTACAAAGAATCCCTGTGTTTCTATAAAGGGTTTTCTTTCCACATCAGACAGCCCTGGAACTGTCAGATATGTTTCTATTTGGATGATGGGGAAAGCTGAGCCCTGGAAAGCAATGTTCTCCTCGGGCCACTCCAGCCAAGCTGAGCCTACTGGAAGGTGTGATTGGTTCCGTTTGTAATTGCGATCTCTATTCTTCTTGGCTGCAACCCCAAGACTTCTTCGGTCCTATGGATTTTGTCCTAACATTAGCAGACTCCCCAAAGCAATCTGTGACACCCCTCCCTTCTTTAAAAGGTGACAAATACTTGCCCCTCGAGTGAGGGCTTAAACACTTAGGCTCTTGGGCTATTGTCAGCTGAGGACAGAGAGCAGTGGGAGAGGAGGAGTTAGACCTATTTCCTGGTAGGCAGACAGATAGGGGAAAGGAACCACAGCTAAATAATAAAGGTAACACATTTTCAAGATGACCAGCTTCTTCCTCATCCTCCTGACCTGACACAAAAGCCTGGCAGCACAAAATAAAGGCTTTGTAGGCTTTTGTCTCCTGCTAACAGCCTTCTACCCCCACTGATGGACTGGCTCAAGGAGTTCAAAACCTGCTCAGGACATGTCGCACACAGTTCTGGGCCAATCAACCACCTTAGCTTTCTTCAAACTGACCAACCCTAAATTAGGGGAGGAAAACTCTTCAGAGGCTTTCCAAGCTTTCTAGAGCAGACTGTATTTTTTGGCTTCCTGAGTCCCCCGTCTGCTTTACAGGGAGTCCTTTTCTCGGTGTATCTGCTGCGCATGTCTATTTCCTCACGTCCAATAAATGCCTTTCTTAACTGCTTATTCTATTTGTGGTGCCTGAGATTTCTCTGCTGCTAGCTGTTGCGCTTCAGATTTTTCCTGCCTTTTAATTCCTTATCTAGCAGAGAAAAGGAATCTAATTCAGACCTAGAGTGCTAAAGTTTCTTGCCCCTCCGTCTTGCTGATTTCAAACTGTTATAATTATGGCAAACTTTTTCAAGCAGTCTAAAATAGACATTTGGGTAGGAATGAGGTTCTGTGCAGCCTGCCGCTGGCTGGGATACCCTCCTAAGGCTGATGCCTGGGAGTGTCACCAACCAGGAGTCTGCAAGGGAGTACAGGCATGTGCCCGACACACCCTCTCCAATTGTGCTACTTTCATGGCTCCAGTCCAGACTGCCAAATTCAGCAATCCTTAACTGAAGCCCATAGAGTTGCAACTGTATCTTAATGATGAAGAAAGGTGAAAAAGCAGCCCATTAAAGCTAATCTGATGGCTATCTGGAGTCTAAGCTATGTAGCTGACAGCTTTGAATGAAAGAAGATACATGACTGTACAGTATGTGCACACAAGCACACTCCCTACGGCTTCTTACAATCAGGGACCTCAGATTACATCTTTCCAATAAGCCTAGGTTTCATCATCAAACTACCACACAGTGTGGTACACAGACCCTCTCTAATAACTGGGCTAATGAAGATGTGTCAGATCAGGAAAGGCTGGAAAGGAATATTAGAAACACACAGGTCAGAACCAAGGTTGCAGTAGAGCTGGGGCAGCCCTTGGCACTGTGTCTCTCACCCTCTATGTTTTTAAGAGCTCACTGAACCTCCGTTTTACAGGCTGAGAAACACATCCACTAACCAAGTAACTGGGTTTGAGTGAGCCTCAAGTGATTCCTGGCTCCCTTTTCTAGAAGAATCACAATTGCTGCAACAAAGTCCCATCTTTATCTGTCCGCCATCAGGGGTGGGTGCAGAGCCGATGGAGAGATTGGCTCTTTACTACCTCCTGAGCAGCTGCCCAGGACTGCCTTGTCAAAATTAATCGTTGTCTAGAATGTTATTAGTGGAAACACTAAATTTGCTCTTAGGGTAAAGTTCTTTCTTAATGAACTGCAAGTCTTGCCCCTCCTAGCACGCCCCCCTCCCAGGCATTTCTCATCAGCGATAACATCAATCCAGGTGCTGTGAGTCTTAAAAACCGTAAATCTCAGCCTGTCACTGGAGGAGGGAGAGAAAAGGTTAAACAAGTTTGTGGAGGAAGATTTCCCAGGTGCTATTTTGCAAGTACAGAGCTAATTGATGGTTGTGCCATAATAGTTACTGCTGATAGCGATCATGTAAATACTCCCTGCTTGCCTGGGGAGCATTCTCAGGGTGTCCCGGGGAAGCAGTGCCTGAGATTGAGCTGTTCCATCACGCACACAGAGCACCTCAGTCTCTTTAGAGGGCCACTTTGATGCAGGCCAGTGCCGGAATCCCATGAGATTTCCAGGATGGAGAAACTCCATCAAGAAAGCAGAGACCTAAGTAGAAGAATTAAGTATGGAGCTACCCCCTCGGGCATGCTCTGTAGAGCTCCAAAGCAGCAGGGCAGCTCTCTTAGAAACAAGGAACTTGTCGGGGAACCACAGAAGGACCTGAACTTTCTCTGGGGGATTTTCATCTTCTCTCAGTTGTCCAGGGTTGCTTCTAAAAGGCTGAGGTCTCTCCATCTTCAATTTTAAGGCTCATAATTCTTTTGCAAGATGTAAAAGGGACGGTATGCTTCCTCATGGTCACATCCTGGAAGCAGAGAAAAGAATTTGACTGGTGGCCTCTCATCTCATTTTCCAGCTTCCCCCACACTGCCCTGGGCCCTGCACTTGGACCACGGGTAATGTAATTGGATTCCGGGGCCAGGGTGGGAGAAGTGATAAAGCTGGGGCAGAATTCTCACACAAAAGCACCCAGCCCATTTGCATTTTCATTGGTTTCTCAGAAAGAAAATAGGGAGCCAGAAGAGTTTCTAATTTTTGCTATCCTTGAAAAATTACCATTTGCTTGAGAAAGGAGCTGTGAGCTGATACCACCATGTGGTCTGAGGCCTGCGAGGGGTTCTGTGGTATCCCAAAATAAAAACTAGAGGTGATAATGGTGTTTCATTTTCTTCCTTCCTATATTGTAACCTCGGTTGAGCTGCATTTGCCTGGAGATTTTTTTCTTATGAAAATAGTATTATGTGTGACATCCGGGCTTCCATAAAAAAATGATTAAGACCACAGTGTCTTTGATGATAGTAGTCAGAATCTATAAATAACAGCAGTATAAATAAATCCAGAAACAACAATGGCTAGAAATGAGTCACCTCGAGTTTCATTTGCTGTTTGGTTAAATTGCTTTTTGGTTTTAACATTTGTAAGTTAGGGAGCAGTGATCTCTCTGCTTCTGGGGGATGCCTGGATGTTTGGTCCAGCTGCCCCCTTCCCAGAAGGCACAGGACTCACTGATGCGGGCTCCCAGAGGATGGAGCCAGCCGCAGGGCACTGCTGACTTTGGGGGACCAGTGTGAGTTCCCTGGGCCTTCTCTCATTTGCCTCTGGAATTTATCATCCCCCCTCATCTGGGCTGTCCCAGTCTGCTCATTTTATGCCTCATGTGCCCTCCTAAGAAGTCATCAAAGTTTTTAGTTTTTAAAATAATTGAATCTTGTCTTCTTGTTGGTAATCTAATTTTCTCGAGGGCAGAATGTGGGCTGCATGCATTAGCCATTTTCACAAAATCAACGTTCATTTGAAACTATTCTGTAGCAGAGAGTAGGTTTATAGAAATGGAAAAGGGGAATTTTTGAAAGATCACACGATCAGCCTAATGAACTCTGCAAGTCAATTTCTGGCAATTACAAGGTCAGATCAGGGAAACTCAGCGACTTCCAACCCAAAACAAGATATAGATGAGCTTTCAAAGTCTTCCCTTCCAGAAATAAAATTACAACCACCCAGCAAACAGATTTGGCACAGAACTTAGTCTTCTGGTTCTTAGGAGCGTTAGCCTAAGGATGCCCAGTCCTCTCAGCTGCAAGATGGGATGGGAGATTTAGGAGAATTAAATAAAAAGTAAGCAGGCCGTATTGTCCCCTGAGTCCAGCAGAGCACAACTGGGGATTCTCACTTATCAACTTTCTCACTATTCCACTAGTGGGCCCAGGGCTACACCTGCTGCCCCATGACTTCAACTTGGTGCCCTCTTGACCTAGCTAAGGGGTCTAGACTTGAGGTGTCTGCATGCCCCTTCCCAGACACTGCAATGGAAGCTGTTTGCCTTCTAACTAAACAAGCCTCTCGTTTTAAACTTATTAAGTCACTGCAGGACAATTCTTGGCCCTAGAGTAATCAGAAGGAGCTTCTGTTATTGAGAGTATATTGAAAGTAAATCTCTGCTATTTAATTTGGAAAGGAGACTTGACTCAACTCACAGAGAATAAGCAGAGCCTTTCACCAGAATCTATTCCTGACTGAGGAAAGCAAGACTCTCAAGGGGACCCTGAAGCTGTCTTAGGGAAGCTGCGAGAGAGCACTGGAGCCTCATGTGAGGCATGAGGAAATGCAGTTCCAGGTGGGGTAGGCTTTTATACTTGGGGGTGTCTAGCCTGTGGCCTGCTATCCTGCTATTGCTGTGCTTCTCTATAGCCTCTGCTTGGCTGATCAGGCTTCAGGTCATCAGCCCACCCTTCCTCTGTAGAAGAGCTTGCTCTCTCAGGACACAGCAGAGGGCCCCCCTCCAAGTGGCCACACAATTCCTGAACCACATACTATGTCTGGTGGTTTGCACTTTTAGCAGAGGGGAGGCCCACAGCTCCTCACCCATGGGGACAGAGATATGCAAACATAATTTCAAACATTCCCTCAGTCAGTGTATAAGATACTTGGTGCAAGGATCTGGCCCCTGGCTGGTTCTAACCCACCAGAAGAATCCACTTCCTGTCCTCTAAGTTTCCCAAGCTTCGATCTCATTCCTCCCACCCCTTCTGTCTCTGAAGCCCCATACTCTCTCCTCCTCAGATAAGAACAGATCAATTCATGGCCCCAACACAGACTTCCCCCTCTCTAAAGTGCATTCCTCAAACTGTATATCTCATGCAGAATCATCTGTCCCCTCTGAGCCGCTGGTCGTTCTACACGCATACAGCAAGGTATCATGCAACAATGATCTCAATAAAAGTGCCTCAGAGCCTTGGCATAGAAACTTTAATAAAGCCAAAATATTTATATTAAAAACAGATCATCTGGCTTCATAACAAAGCGAGACCCTCAGAACATTTTTAAGTGGTACAGACATGCATATAAACTCCTTCTAATTGGCTGGTGACCAGAAATCACTGATTCGTAGCCAGCCCCAGCCCCAAGTGCAAAGAAAACCCAGGCCTTCAGCTTTCCAAGCCTGGAACATTAATGGAAACACTTCTGAGCCCTTCAAGTAGGCAGATATGTGCTTTGGCTGCTTCAGCTTTTCTAGGCAGATGTGCTGCCCTCCTAGGGCATACTGTTACATACTAGCTACCCACTGTTACACACTAGTTACATATTGTTACATACTGTTACATACTAGCTACCCACTGTTACATATTAGTTACATATTGTTACATACTGTTACATACTAACTACCCACTGTTACATATTGTTACATACTCTTACATACTAACTACCAGACGTTACATATTGGTTACATATTGTTACATACTCTTACATACTAGCTACCCACTGTTACACACTAGTTATGCACTGTTACATGCTAGTTACATACTGTTGCATACTGTGACTTCAGTGTTAATGGACGGAGGAAGAATGAGAAACGAACTGATGCAGCCTTTGAGTTGGGAACTGAGGAACACACAGCTTTTCAAAATATTTCTTAGACACCTTTTTTTATTATCACATATCAATTAGACATAATAATGGCTTTCTGATGACATTTCCATACACATAGATCTTGTGTTTTGATCATACTCTCCCCCACTGTTCTCCTTGTAACCCTTCCACTCTGGCTGATCCTCGCTCTCTTCCCAATGAATCATCTTCTACTCAGTCATTTTTGTTGTCTAAATTTATTCCCACTAAAAATTATTAGAAATCTAGAAAACATTTGAATGTATCTGTGAAATGATGATTTCTCAATTTGACACAATTACTAAAGATCTCACTTAAATTCAGTCCTTCAAAAACCAAAGAATACTTTGTGGTGCACCTGAATATCCTTTGTGGGTATTTCTCTAGGCATGTGTGCTGCCCTCCTAGGGCATATGGTTACATGCTAGCTACCTACTGCTGCATACTAATTACATATTGTTACATACTAGTTACATACTGTACACACTAGTTACATACTGTTACATACTATCCCTGGGCAGGAAAACCTTTTCAGGAGACACAGACACACTTTAGCCACTCTGGGTAGTGGAGGCCTGTGACCTCAGGTACTCAGGAGACTGAGGCAGCAGGATCAGGAGTTTAAGGTCAGCTGGACCAAGTTAATAAGACTCTGTCTCAAAATCAAAAGTAAAAAGAGGGCTGGGATATAGTTTAAAGGTAGACTGCTTGCCTAGCATGTGTTCCTAGCAAGTTCTATTGTCCCCAGCACCAGAAAAACAAAACAAAATCAAAACAACAAAATCCCCACCATTTTCAACTAACCACCACACTAGACACAGCCCAAATATAGACTTTCGCTTTGTTTACAGAGTTTTGAACTCTGCAAACCCAGTTTTCAACTAGCGCTGGAGAGATGGCTCAGCTGTTAAGAGCACTCGGTGCTCTTAGAGAAGACTCAGTTTGGTTTCCAGCATTCACATCAGATGGCCCAGAACTGCCTGTAGCTCTGGCTCCGTGGTATTGGGTGCCCTCTTCTGGCCTTTGGGGGCATCTGCATGCATGTACATAATACCCACACACAGACACACACAAGTACACATATTATGACTAAATGAATAAATACTAGTAGCTTTTCCACTGTGTTTGTATTTGTATCTAACTCTAATTTGAGAGGGAGAGAAGGACAGAGAGAGAAAGGATGGGGATGGACAGGAGGAGGAGGGATTAATCAATAAGGGAGATCAACATTGTCCTTTGAGGAACCTTTCTATCATGATTAATGTTCAACAGTTTTTGGTTTCTGTTAAATAAAGCTGAGTACACCCAGTGGCACACACATGGAAAATTACAGAGACAGTCACAGAGGAGGCAGAATGAGGGACATGCCTGTGGGGGTAAGGAGAGAGCCTGGGGCCTGGGAAGGAAGGGGAGAGGTCAGCTTCAGATTTTCAATTTTTCTGAATAGGGAAGCTTCAAGTTACCCCTGCCTAAGAAGAAAGCCAAGTTGTCTTTTGAAGATTGTAAGCTATACTGGCACCCCACACAGACATGGATGCAGAGTATTTTCTTTGAGGGATGGGCATAAATTATTAAATTTTCCTTCCTTCAAAGGTCTGACTTGGGCCATTTTTGGAACCCATTTTCATAAAACCCCAACAAGAGAATTACACACAGCAGTAAAGGACAAACCCCAAACACAGCCTAACAGTTTGGAAATTCTTGTTTTCACTTTGATTGCTCAGGGGTTAATTTCCATGAAGAGGTAGCTGTAAATATATTCTGTTTTCAGTGGAACCAGAATTACCTCAAGCTTCTTGGAGGCAGGGGCTATGTGCCTCTGAGGACTAGTCAGAGATTTATTTCTCCACAAACCATGCAAACCACAAGCCTCAAAGTCTCATGGGGAGAGATGGAGCATCAGTCCTCCCTCTTCCCTACGTCCAGGTCTGCACTTCTTTCCAGCTTCCCCAGCTTTGCTCTGTGGTGGGCAGAGGACTGTGTGCTCAGTCGGGCGAGTGTTCCTACAATGGGCTGGGAAAGTGCTTCCCTCTTCTGCTTCATATTCTGTCTGTAGACTGGGAGCTTCCCATTTAATCACCAGGAGAAGACAAATGGCAGTCTGTGGTTGCGGTCAGAGTAATATTTCAACAGTCATTTCTTTCTAATATATTTTCTTTATTTTTACAACTGTTCTCTACCCTGAGAAATCTTTAGTGTCAGCAACAAATGAGGTGAATAACCCTCACTTTTCTATGGGAAGAAAGTTAAAGGCCTGCTAATGAACTAGAGTCGGAGTGCACCAGGGTGTTGGGCCAGCAGATGGACAGAGAACATAGTCTGGGAAAGCGCCCTTGGACAAGCTGCCCATGGTCAAGATTGTCTCCTGGGTGAACCAATGGACCCCAGGAATTGAAACAACTCCTCCCAATAATAGTTATGGTTTCAAAGATGTCACTAGTTTCATGTGTCGCTAGCTGCTAGCCAGCATTCCCAATGAGAAGCCGAGGAGGAGTGCACCTTTGCACCCTGTGATATTGAAACTAATGGAGCAGAACAGTGCGAGAAAGAGACAGAGAATCAGAAACAAGGAGCAAATGGACATTCTGTCCTTGACAGAAGCCACATCTGAAGTTGCTGTTAAGAAATGGATCATCCTGTAAGTGGTGTTGGCCTGCCAGGTGGACAAAAATAAAACGGAATTCCATGCCTCATGGTATTCACCAGAAAGCACACACCAAAGAACTTAATTAAAATAAAATAAAGAGCTAAGAGATGGCTCGGTGGTTAGAGCACTTGCTGCTTTCCCAGAGGACCAGAGTTTAGTCTTCAGCACCAGGATCAGGTACCTCACGGCCACATTTAACTCTTCTCCAGATGATCCAACACTCTCTTTGGCCTCCTTGGACACCTTTAATGTTCACAAACCAACACATATACACATTATTCAAAACGGACTAAATCTTTTTTTTTAATCCAGAAAAATTCCTTAGAATGGGTGGGTTCCACTCTAACACGGCTGTAAAGGTAAACTCGGACTGCGGCCAAACCCCCAAAAGCAATGAGATATTGAGAATTTCAACAAGAGTGCTTAAATGTTTCCAGAAAAGCCACATGTCGGTCGCTTTCCTGTCAACCTGATGGAATCCAGAGACATCTGAGAAGAGGGAACCTCAAGTGAGAGAAGGCCTCGAGACTGTCCTCTAGGCCAAACCTGTGGGGTGTTTTCTTAACCGATGGTTGAGGTGGGAGGGCCAGTGCAACTGCGGGTGGGCCACCCCGGGCAGGTGGTCCTGGGGTGTATCAGGAAGCAAGCTGAGCAAACCACGGGGAGCAAGCCAGTACGCAGTGGTTCTCCATGTCCTCTGCTTCAGTCCTGGCCTCTGGGTTTCTTTGGCTTCACCCGATGGACTTAATAAACGTTTTCCTACCCTAGCTGCTTTTGACCGTGACCTTTATCACAGCAACAGAAACCAAACTCACACAAGCCATCATAAGGTTATTCAAAAGTCTGGTGACAAAGAAAGAGAAGAAACACTTCTTTTTTGCTCATTTATATCATAGTAAAAAGAGGGATTGTCTGAATATGAAGACAGCCAAGGATGGAGAAGAAAAATAGGCAAATTATATAATATGCCCAATTTCAGCCCAATTAAAAGATCACTACAATTATTATTTCTCATCTATCAAAAGCGGTCCCCAAAACTAGGCAATGTTCCCATTAGGAAATATTCACAAGGGGCATTCCTTGAGACACTGAATCCAATGGTAAACATGCACACATTAAACACCTAAGATTTGTATATATAAGTAAGGAAAACAGGTCCCTTTGGTAGTCTGTATTAGTTACTATTCTTGTTTCTGCAATCAGATACCTGGGAAAAGGAAACTTAAGGGAAGAGAAGTTTGTTTTGGCTCAAAGTTTTAAGACATACAGTTCATAGCAGCAGAGAATTCAGGGCAGCAGGCATCTCTGTGACTGTGGGAATGTGCACAACTGCTTACTCGCGGACCAAGGTGCAAAGACAAGATACAGAAATGACAGCTGGACTATAAACCTCAAGCCCCACCACACACAGATCCACTTTCTCCAGTCAGACCCTACCTCCTAAGGCTCCATAAGCTCCCAAAACAGCGTCTCCACATGGGACTCACATGTCAAAGCATGTGATCCCCTCGAGGACACTTTATATCTAAACCACAACACCTGCGTTTGCTTTTGACTTTCAAAAGCTTTGTGGGCTTTTATGAAGTCGCTTTTCCATCAGTACAGAACTGATTTCTGAGGTTCTAAAATGAGAGAAAATAGAACTTTAGACGTTCTACCAGTCATTCATAGTATTTTGTTTAATGGATCTGCCAGTACTCAATTTCAGAGACTGTAGGAAACTCCAAATTTTGAAAGAACAGATTTTCTTCTGGGGCCAACAATATGCTCACTGGCACACAAAGAAAACCATTAACCCTGCAGGCCTTGGGTGCACAAGGATACCCCTAACCCCGAGCTCCACCTGTGCATCTTCACTTGTTGGATCCCACCTGCTCACCCTCACTTATACGACTTCACCTGTCCATCATCCCCTGCACCACCTCTCCCACCCAGCCTTGCCTGCTGAGTCTCACCATCTCCCAAGTTGCATTCCTCAGGTGGAGGTACAAGCAGGTATATGTTGAGGTGGCGGGGCCACGGTATAATGGGAGGTGCCCATGAGTTCTCAGAGCCCTCTCCAGCTTCCGGCCCCTGCCCCCGTTCACC
Organism: Cricetomys ansorgei; assembly: GCA_026225945.1. Taxonomy (NCBI): domain Eukaryota; kingdom Metazoa; phylum Chordata; class Mammalia; order Rodentia; family Nesomyidae; genus Cricetomys; species Cricetomys ansorgei. The sequence goes on along the minus strand of JAMJFZ010000239.1, from coordinate 4,188,257 downwards.
CTGTACTCCAGCCCCTCTGGTGCTTGACTCACAGAGCTCAAGTTCTTCCCCACCAGAGGCACTGGGACACCCTCCAGAGCTCCCTAGGACTGTCAGATGCTCTTTCAGGTACTTCTGTTTAGCTGCAAGGCTTACCATGCCCACAGTCACTCGTAACTGGGAACAGGGAAGTTCTCATTGCCAGTGCGCTGGCTGGAAGACAAATGAGCCCACTGATGCTCTCCCAACTCTCCAAGCCAGTCAGTCTTCAGATTCATTTCCCGAGACCTAAGGAACTTCTTCAAATGCTTCCATGATCAATAATATCTTGGCCTTTCCCAAAGCTGATTATCTTATTGGACACAAACAAAACTAGAGACAAATTCACCTCTTTGATTCTTTTTGTATATTTATTTTAATTGAGTATGCCTGGGGGGGGGCAGAAGGGAGAGAGAGGTGGGAGAGAGGGGAGAGAGGTGGGGGGAGAAACTACCCACAGAGGCCAGAAGAGGGCATTGGATTCCCCCGGAGTTGAAATTTCAGGCAGTTGTGATCCACCATCTAGGTGATATGGGACCTGGAAACCAAATTCAGGTCCTCTGTGAACGTAATAAAGTAATATGCACTCTTTGTTGTTGTTTTGTGTTTTGTGTTTTTTCGAGACACGGTTTCTCTGTTGTAACTCTGGCTGCCCTGGAACTCACTCTGTAGACCAGGCTGGCCTTGAACTCACAGAGATCCGCCTGCCTCTGCCTCCGAGTGCCGGGATTAAAGGTGTGCGCCACCACTGCCCAGCATGCAATATGCACTCTTAACCGCTCTCCAGGTCCTGCCTCTGTACCCTCTGTGCTTCTGTTGTTGTTTTAATCTTTCGGATTTATTATTCGACATGAATATGTGTTTACCTACATGTACGCATATGCACTACAGGTGTGCCTGATACCTTACAAAAGTCAAGAGAAGTCTTTGGATAGCCTGGAAATGGAGTTACAGGTGGTTTCAAGCAACCATATGGGTGCTGGAAATCTAACAGGAGTCCTCTGTAAGAGCAACAAGCGCTCTTAACTTAGGAATCAACTTTCCAGCCCTGACCTCCTAGCCACCTTCTGAGTTTCAGACAGTCTCTTCTGTGGTGGTGAAAACAGAAATCACAAGGAATTAAGAAGATTCTAGTCGTCACCGAAGTGTTAAGGTCAAGCACAAAGTATTCAAGGCACTCCATTCAGGAGATGAAAGTTAGTTCAGTGGCCAGGGAAAGAATAGATTCAAGGCAGTCATGAAATATGTTGCTTGGGATAATTTTAAGTCTAGCCTTCTAACTGTGGTGAAATCACATAGCCTCTGGAGGCTGTAATGCTTCACGCGACTATCCCCGATAAGAAGCTGGGGAGCACAGCCTGTGAAGTCCTTCTGGAATAAAGTAGTTCACAAATGGTTAAGACACCTCAGCGGGATCATCTTGCTCTTTGCTCAGCAGTTGGATTTTATTGAATTGTTCCAAAGTGGATCCCTGAGACTGTGAGGAATGTAACTTAACCGCCACCCCTTGATGGCATTCAGAATCAGAGTGAATGAGTCTACGCTGTTCGACACCTGATGTTTTCAGATTGGTTCTGCAGAAGAACTAACCATCCACAAACCAGAATCAGGTGGCGTGCTGTTGGAGCTTAGACCTACAGTATGTGACACTAGAGACGTAGAAGACAGAGACGGGCACGTGAGGAACCTTGTACTCCAACCTGACCTGTTGTCACTCCACTCTCAAAATGAAGTGTCAGATGAACTGCTCAGCAATGCTGACAGGGCATGCTCTACCTGACAAGGCGGCTGCTCAAAGAAGGAAACAGGATGTCTGGCTTGTAGCATCTGCTGGTCATTGTCCATGGAAAGAACTTGGGAAAGGAGAGGCAGGAGTTTAAGGGCTCTCAGAACTGGCAGGACTGATTTCCCCTCACCAAAGGTACAGATGCCGGCTCCCTATTAAAACTTCTGAGTGACTCGGGACATCGTACGGAAAAGCCCCTTCAGCTGTCTTGGAGACAAGGATAAAGTCCTGATTCCCACCAAAGCCAGGCAGCCTCTGTCAAGTGGAAAGATCGTAACACAGACTGGCACCAACAGAAAGGTGCAAAACAGAGCGAATCAGTTGTATAAGGGGGTAGGAATCTGCCTTCAAGGAAGAATGGGTTGTAGGGAGGTTTATTCCTGGAATTTAAAGTTGCTTTGGCAGCCAACTCATTACTTTGTTATTCCTAATCATGTTACAGATTGATCTGGAAAAATCCCACACAGACTGGTGTGTTTGAACACTTGAATTGGTGATACTAGTTTAGAAGGCTGCGGGAGCTTTGTGAGGCGGGGCTTGGCTGGAGTGGGTCACTGGGGGTCGGGCCTTGGGGGGTTACACCTCTGCTGTGTTTCTTATGCCATTCCTGCTTCCTGATGCCCTGAGCTGCGAACAAGCAGCCTACATTCCTGCTGCCTCAGCTGAGAGCTGCTCTTGCTGTCATATCATCCCTCCATAAAGAACCCTTAGACCCTTAAACCAGGAGGCACAAAAAAAAAGGCCATGGGCACTTGTTCACAGTAAAGGTAAAAGAAATAATGAACATTAGTTACTTGTCACATTATAGAATAAAGTTATTACCTTTGAAAAAGAGAAACTGAAAAAATAAGTATTAGAATTACCTCATGGAGCTGACAGGACTAAGATATGTTTTGTGTTGTGTTTGTCTGTGATTTTGTCATGCATATAAATAACACCTTTTCAGCTGTTTTTAAGCATGCAGGGTTCAGCTTCATCAAGAGCAGTTACATTGCTGGCTACACTCATCTCTTGAGCAACTTCATTTCATTGTCAATGACCACCTCTGCATCTTGTCTCTAAGTTTGACTAGTCCTCACATATGTGGCATTATACTTCCTCTGGGCACAATATGACTACCTGAAGTGGAGCTGACACAAAACCCTAGGGAGGACCTTGGCCTGGTGTCATGGCAATGTGGTAGGCAGAACAGTGGAGTGATAGACAGACGGGTCTGTGGCGATGGAGCTAAGGCTGTTGACGTTCCCTCTGAGATGCCAATCACCAGTCCCTCCTGCACCAGTCACATGTGGCCTTGCAAAGTGCTAGAGCCCGGAGGGGGAGGGAGGATTAGCTGGGGATGCTGACTTCTCAGGAGTGCAGCTTTGTGAGTCATCATCCATGCTGGGGATGAGACACTTCAGGGACATGGCTACCTCTGACTCTTGTATGCTTTTGTAAGAATTCAAACTCACCGGTTCACCAAGCTGGACTTGGATGGAGCCCTATCTTTGGTCCACAGGTATCCTCTCTATCTAGAGTGTGCGGACATTTCTTTACATCTTCCCAGGAGACCCCCATGACACAGATCTTGTGGTATTTGTCCTTTGGAGACTGGCTTATTTCAGTGATTTGTATATGTGCATATTTAGTGGTGTGGATTAGAAGGTCCCCACTTCTTACAGGTGGTAGTCCACTGTATGTGCCCTAACTTGTCTGTTAATGTCCACTCATCTGTTAATGGTACCTTATGCTGCTCCTGCCTCTGACTATTGTAAATAGTGCTGCCGTGAGCACAGGGGTTCAAACGTGTGCTCCAGTTCCTGCTTGAATGCTTTTGCATATAAACCAGAAGTTGAACTTCTGAATGATGTGCTAATTCTAAATTTTAAAGTTTAAGCAGTCTTCATATTTCTGTGATGGTGGGTGCTTTACTCTGCACTCCTCCCAGAGGATTTCAGCCTCCTGCTTTTTGTTTTTGTTTCTTATTCTTTCCCCAGTATTTATCCCGATGGGTGTGTGGTTGGAGCTCCCTGTGGATTTGATTTTCATTCCATGGTGCTCAGCAGTGTTGAAAATCTTCTCTTGTGCTTGATGGCCATCTCTAGACTGTCTTTGTGGAGCTCTCCGTTGACATCCTTCTTTTCCTTTTGAAATCCAAGTTCTTGGTGGCCTCATAGGGGTTCCTTACATATTCAGTATAGCAATCCTTTGTAGCTGCCTTGTCTGGACGCCGTTCTGTGGGAGCTGAGCCGCCCTTGTACCTCCCATCTCGCCTTCTCTTCACAGTAGGCACCAGCATCCCTACACCTCCCATGGGATGATGTGGCCAGCAGCACATGGAAGATGGAAAAAGTGTGTTGGCTAGTCGTCTGTCAAACTGACACACAAACTATAGTTATCTGAAAGGGGGGAAACTTAATTGAGAAAATGCTTCCATAAGCTCTCACTATAATGCATTTTCTTAATTAGTGATTGATGAAGGAGGACCGAGTCCATTGTGGGTGGTATCATCCCTGGACTGGTGGTCCTGGGCTATGCAAGAAAGCAGGGTAAATGAGCCAGTAAGCAGCATCCCTCCATGGCCTCTGCATCAGCTCCTGCCCCCAGGATCATGCCTGTTTGAGTTCCTGTCCTGACTTCCTTCAGTAATGAACAGTGATGTGGAAGTATAAGTCGAATGCTTGCTTTTTGGTCAGAGTGTTTCATCACAGCAAACTAAGACAGAAAGGCTGAGGAACTTGATGTGACCTTGAATGCTGTACCATTACAGAGCAGGACATTTTCACTGTGTGACAAATCTCTAGGACACCAAACAGAGAGACAGTTGTTTATCCCAAGGTGGCTGAGCGTTGGCGAGGACATCATACTGACAATTAGGCAATCCCAGGTGAATAACAACCCAAGCAAGCACCCTATCATCTGTTAGGATGAGGAGCCCAAAGGTCTGTGTTCCTCTTATGAAGTCACTACAGTCTGGAAGCATCCCCATGTCCTGTTGGGAACTAAGGCAGACAGTCCTGTGGGTAAGTTCATCCAGCCATCATTCAGCTATGCACTTAGAGGATAACTCAGTGCAACACAGAAGAAAGCATTGGTGTACTCTCCTCAAAGCTCTATTTCTGACTTGTGCTCCATCTCTTAAATAAACAGACTATGGTGGAGCTGCTGCATGTCTAAGCAATGGCACAGCTTGGAAACTTAGTCCATGAAATTCATTGCACAAAGCCAGGGGTACATAAATTACAGAAACCTAGCCCCTGAGTTCCTCAACCAACTCAACATGGCAGCAACCAAAAGCCCAAAGATTAAAGTGGATGTCAAAAGAGCTGGCTTACCTGCCATGATATTCTCAAGACAGGTGGCATGGGAATATCAGAGAAGAATGTCAGACAGTGGAAATAGCTTCAGGTTATCAGGAAAGGATATGGAAAAATCCTTCTGGAAACAACCCAGTCACCCATTTCTGCTCAGTTTCCAATGGTCGGGGGCATATTTGACAAGGTTCGTTTTAATCACTTTGAGGTTAAACAATAAGTGGGTTTTATTCCACTCATAGCTAAGGTAGAAAGATATTGCTAAAGCAACAGTGGATGTTCTGGAGATCAGAATGTCAGCTCCCATGGGGCTCTGAGACTTGGGAGTGCTTGGTGATGTGGGTGTTGGAGTGAGAGAGTAGAGAAATTGCAGTGTGTAAAATATAAGAACAAAGAATTTGCAGCCAAAAGAGATAATGACAGTATGCAGTGTAGGGTGGGAATTGAACCTTTATTTTATTTTTCTGATACCTTTGTGTGTGTGTGATAAAAGTTGATAAAAAGTCTTTTGAATAAAGTATAATAGTACTTTAATTATCATTTGACAAACATTAAATTTTTTTAATCGTCTTCAGAGCAAATGAATAAAACTTTGATGTAAGTACTTGAAACCTGGATGAGACCAACAGGTTGGGAGAGATGAGAATGGGCAGGAAAGGCCTTGCTCCACCCCAAGAGAAAGGCTGCAGCCTTTAGAGTCCTGGGCTCAGCCATGGAAAATAGAGCCTTCTGCCGAGGCCTCTGTTCCTCTGCCTGAAGATATATGTATGGGGGGGGTGCGTTTATCCCATTCATTCATTCCTTCCAGACACAAGAGTGAATGGTTCTCATAGGAGAGGTCAGGGACTACGGGGCAATCAATGCAAATAGAATCATCATGGTGTTTCAAGTAGATGAAGATCTCCTGCATAGAGGTGCAGCCACTGACTTCACATGAAGGCTAAGATTTCTGCTTACAGAGCCCACCATTTAGGCACACAGCCTGGACAAGTGTCATGCTGCATGAGCAACCCTGTGGACATGGAAGCCAGAGAGGTTGTCAATCACTTGAAAACACCAGTCGGCTCTGCCCCAATGATGTTCCTATCATTCTGTGACCTGGAAGATGTCTGTCAATCTTTCAGGGTTAATATGGGACCTAACCAAATAAACAGTAACTTCTATTTTTCACACTTCATTTTAGATATTAGGATTTAAAGATACATACCCCAAAGGGATCCTATTTCATTGTAAAATGCTTTTTGTTTCTTATTATGAAAGTACTACTCACTCATCAAACAGGGGCTAAGTAGACGATTCAGTCAGTGAAGTTATTGCTAAGCAAACATGGCCACCTGTGCTCCAATCCCTAGAACCTACATAAAAGGAGGGCACCAGACTTACGCCTATCATCACAGTACTGAGAAAGTAGAGGCAGGTGACTCCCTGGAGCTCACTGGTCAGCCCAACAGGCCAAATTGGTGAGCTCTGTATTAAGACTTTGTCTTAAAAAGTGGGGGAGGGGTGATTGAGGAGGAAATCCTTACACTGATTTCTGGTCTCCAGGAGAATACATGTGCAACACAGAGAGGGAGAGAGAGAGAGAGAGAGAGAGAGGAGAGAGAGAGAGAATATAATAGTGAATCAAACCAGCCCTGGCTTGATCTCCACCGCTGCAAAACACTAAATAGGAGACAAAACCCATTTAATAACAATGCCAGCAGCAACAAAGACAAAAGGCCAGTGGCCCTTCACGTGCTTTCACGTGACCACACTCCATCTGGAGTTCTCCAGGAATCCACCCACCAGGGGCACATTTGTGGGTTTTTCTTTTGATACCTCACATTCTCTCACCCTGGAGAGGTTACAAGGCCTGATGGGATTGTGAGCCATATGTCTGTTTATAAACTCTCCCTATAGTATGTTTATCTCCTTAGTTGTAGAATTCTTCCTGTCAGAAACTTACTTAAGCTTTCCATTTCATTGTTTCTTTATTCTTATGGACTTTCTTTTTCTCTTTCTTTCTTTTTTTTTTTCTCCTATAACATTTCTCATTATGTTGCCCAGGCTGGCCTAGAACTCCTGACCTTCCTGCCACTAGCTCTCAAACACTGCAGCTATGAGTTCATGACACCTTGCTGGCTTGGACTTTTATTTTTTTTTTATTACCTAAAGATCCAGTTCTTTCTCAGAGTTGTTATATTAAGAAGTTCTCAATTCCAAGGCAATGCAGTAAAAATTCTGCCCTGTCTATCTTCTCAATTTCTGTGTGTATATTTGAATTTTCATACTTGAATATTTAACTGTCATAGATAGACTCTGTGTAAGATGTATATTTGCATGATGGATTTCTTTTCTCATTTTTTGAGAACAGGGTTTCTTTGTGTAGCTCTGGATATCCTGGAACTCACTCTGTAGACCAGGCCAGGCTGGTCTTGAACTCAGATCCGCTTGCCTCTGGCATTGTGCCACCACTGCCCGACTGTATTATGAATTTTTAACAAGATGTGTATTTTCTGCCTGAGTCTGTTTTTCACATGGGTAGGCTAAAGTCTTAATGCATCTGGACCACCCCATCAGCCCACAGTCTCATGGTGTCTTGACAACTCCACTGTCCGAGTTTGTTTTCTATTGTGTGATAAATACCACAGCCAAGAGCAACTTGTGGAGTAAAGGGTTTAATTGGCTCACACATCCATATAATAGCCTATCATTGAGGGAAGTCAGGCCAGAAACTCAAGCAGGAACAGAGGCAGAAACTATAGAGGAATGCTGCTTTCTGACTTGCTCCCCATGAGTTGCTCAGCTTCTTTTCTTATACTTCCCAGGACCAGCTATCCAGGGTGGACACCACCTAGAGTGGGCTACACCTCTGATATCAGACATCAATGGAGAAAATATTCCACAGACATGCCTGCAGGCCAATCTGATGGAGGCACTTTCTCAATATAAATTCTTTCTTCCAGCATATGTCTGCTTGTATCAACAAAAACTAACCAGTACACTCATGAACCCAGAATCTCAAGGTGTCTTGACTACCCCTTCATCCCAGAGTCTCATAGTGTCCTAACTATATACCTTTACTTTCCCATCACGGTGACTGTGCCCTTTAAGACGTGGTTGATGCCACTCTGTGTGACATACCCCTTTAAACAAAGTACTCTGACCCTCTACCTTCCTCATATTTCCCTAGACAACTCTCAATGAACCAATTACAGAAAGTTTTTTCTAAAGTAGTATGAACAACTCACAGAATATTTTTGATACAAGTCATATGGGGACAAATATATGTAAGAGCTTCTGCAAAATGTCCACAAATAAGAAGCCTTTGTATCAGCAGCTGGAAGAGGATACAGAAGACATGGCATTGTTATGAGAGACACCTATGTCTAGAGACTGGATCTGATTTTAAAATGCAAACAGATCACAGCGAATGGCTTAGACTCATGAATAACTATAGCAGATGACTTACATCTAGAACACTGACTGCACCTGCCCTAGGTAGCAAAGGGAAGAGCAAGGTCACCAAGGCCTCTGGAGAAGATGTGCACAGCTGGATGGGTAGGGCTACATGGCATCACAGTCTGGGAAGCCCTGAGCTTGGCACCTTCTTCTCAGACATCTTAAGGCTATCACTCCAATAGATCATAGCTTCTTCTTGACATACCCTGAGTCCTCAGGATCTGAACCTTGGCTTGGGTTAACTTAGTTGAACATAGGTGGAAGGAAGGAAGAAACAACAGGTTTCTTGCTGGCAGTAGGATGGGGAAGTTGGTCACTGCAAAGCAACAGTTTTCTGGAGCATTGGCACTTTGAAGAGGAGACTTGGTGGCTGGCTGGCGATACAGTGACACTGCCAGAACAAAGAAATGGTAAGCACAAATCTGAACATACTTATGCCCAGGGCTTCACGGGCATTAAAATAGAGACTAAAGTATTTTCTCCCCCTTAGAACTGAGGGGAAACACTGAATCAATTTGGAAAAGAATTATGAGCAAAGAGAAAAGAGGAGGAAAGAGTAAACCAACCCTCCAATTCCAGCTTATCACCATGGCTCTTAAAGAAGCCACTCCAGACCTGTGTCTTCTGCCTCAGAAAAGAGCAACCTTGCAAATTGATAGTCTTCCCACTATGTTTTCCATCAGTGGTATGTGGGAGGTGCTTTCCCTGGAGTTAGGCAAGCTGTGTGTCCAACTTGGGAGGAACCTCTAAATGGGTATCCTCCTAGAATCAGCAATGGGAAGCCAGTGGTGCTGAATCTTCCAGAGTTGCAAGGACTCCCAATGCTGGCCTCACCCCACCTTGCTTTTGTGGAAGTCATAAATAAAATCTGCTATTATGTGGATGATGAGTTCCCTCTACAGGTTCTGATGCTCCAGATCCCCAATGGGGGCAGTGATGTGAGGTCAGGGAATATTTGAAATGTGGATCCTAATGAAAAGTCACTGAATCTTTGGAGACAGTGTCCTTAAGGAGAGACTAGGATAGTTCTCGTGAGAATGGGTTGTTATGGGAGCCTGGCAGTTGTCCTGAATCCCCCTTTGTATTCTCCACTGGCCTCTTCTGCTCCAAGTCCACCATGATTCCATCTGTCATGAGGGTCCCATGAGGGCCAAGCAGAGATTACTGTCATGCTCTTTAAACTCCAGAACTTTGAGCCAAATAAACCTCTTTACTTTGAGAGTTACCCAGCCTCACCACACCAATTGAGACACCAGGCAAGCCTGGGGACCACCCTCCAGAGTTCAATTTGCACACTTCTTAAAGGGCAGCTCAGACAGTACGACAAAAGCTGCCTCTCACAGGAGACAGACAGATTCCACATCTCCCCAAGGAGAGCACTGGGCTGGGAGCTTCTGAGAACAGGTTATTTGAGCTCCTCAACCTGAATCTGCTCTTATCACTCCTACCAGGGAGTAAAGGCTGTGGTTGCCTCAGGCCATTGAGCTGATGCTAATATGAAGACAGGAGGATGGTTCATCCGAGATAAAGTCACAAAACACATCAGTGTGGAAGTCTTCGGCCACGAGCTTCAGTCCAGGCTGGTCATTATGTCAACCGTGCTATCACCCTGACTGATAAAAGTTACACTAATGCTTATTTACTTGTTTAAACACAGTGTGGAAAGTGTAGTGCTATGCTGTGATGTTTAATTGCTACCAAAATATTTGTCCGTCAAGTAAACAGCTATAGATAAAAGAAAGATACTGTTCAGAAAATGGATTAATTAGTATTTAATTGCTATAACGTACAGTTAATCCACTAATATTAGGAATGAAAGCTTGTAACAAATTAGTGAGGCACAAAGGAAAACAGCTAAGAACCAAAGACTCAGCCAAATAGGTAGCCCACGAGAGCCCCAGACTCCTGAAACCCTAAAGCAAGTGTGTGGCTGGGGTCCTCCAGGTATCTCCTCGGGTTCGAACTCAAAATTCCGTCTCCATACTGCACAGTCTTTTACAACTTTAAGTGGCTGAGGTACTTCCAGTGGAAGGTTTGATGACTCACTCAGAGGCTATAGGAATGAATTCCTTGGCAGGAAGGCCTGCCTGCAATTGAGAGTACATCTAAAAATAATTGCTTTGCAGGAGGGAGGCTGGAAGAGGGGGTTAGTGAGCTGAGTATTTGGAAGAACTGGAGCCCCAACTGCTCTGTATAGATGCTTCCAGCCAACCTGGGCACTCAGCTCAAGCCAGGCACATCTCACCTAACAACACCCCACCACCACCACCAAACACACACCTCCCAACCCTGCTTCTGTTGAGGCCACCTGAGTGGGGACTGTTCTAATCTATTCTAACTCGCCCTCCCCACCACCATGACCAGGCCAGCTTGGGAGTGCCCTCAGGGTGAGTGCATTCCCCGTGCCCACGCCTGGCAGGGCCCAGGAGACTGGGGTGGGACCCCAACCGAAAGTGCACAGGAGGCTTCCCCCAGCACCAGGCCCTGCTCAAAGCTACCCTGCCCACGCACACTAGGGAGCTGCTAATTAGAAAACAAGACCCCCCAAGACAATGGGGTTTCAGGGCAACCCAGCTCTCCCTCCTACTCCCTTCCACCCACTGCCAGCTCCTAAAGACCTCTCTGTATGGTTTGCTGTCAGCAAAACAAGCAGGAGCCCCTGGGTCCCACAGACAACAAAGCTCGGCGGAGGCATTGCAGGCAGGTGATGTCACCCAGGTAAAATTGCACTGACAAGCTTTTAATTAAAGTTTTCCCACACATCTTTCCGCAGGTCCCCGGAGCAATTTATTCATGATGTGCCGAATGCAGCCAATTGTGAGCAGGGAGGGAAGTGTTTTATTTTCAAAGCTCTTGCTGACAGCTAGAGAACACTTTGTTATACAATCTGTTTACGTTTTTTCACACATATACACACTCACACCCCATCTTGCTAAAGGGGAAATGGCTGTGCAGGGCGTTTAGCTTGTGTAGCAATAATTAAGTACATCTACTGCTGAAGTCTTGGAGGGGGGAGGCAGATCACCCTCTATAAACAGTCCCCCCTCCTTATGCCCCTCACAGCTTGTCAGGGTGAGGTGACTCCAGGCAAGCACCCTGCTGGGTGCAGGGAACCTGTGAACAGTGGCTCCCATGGCAAGAGGGACAGACAGCAAAACAGAGACTGGCCAAGAAATCAGCAGCCCCCAAGACACCGTAGCACGCTCCAGTCTCTGCCTTCCAAGGAAAGCTCCATTCTGTTGAGGCAGAGTGAGCTTTAGCTAGGCAAGGGGTTCCACAGCCCCTGGTTACCACCTCTGCTCTGAGGATCAAGAATCTCACAATGGCAAAGACAATGAAGGGGAAAGATGGTAGTCAGCTTGGAACTCCCAGGAAAATTGCCTCGGCATCTCCAGACGCGCCTGAGACGGGCTGCCTCAAAGGAGACTCTGGAAACCTTCAAGGCAGTCCCACTCGGCCCTCTGTGAGTTCAAAGGTAGGGTCCTCCTGGGAGTTTTGCAGGTAAGCTTTTGTCTCAATCGATGGACTATAGGGTAATACAAAGGAGGCCCAACGTGTGTTGGAAGTAAAATTATATCAAGCTAGATAGAAGCAGTGGTAAAACTGTTGAAAATTATAATAGCTTTTTGAAGATAAGATGGGTGATTCCAGAAGGCAGGAGGACAAAGCAACCAGCTAAAATGAGGATTTTTTTCAGATGGAGAAGGAAGCTGGCATGGAGCATTGGTAAGAGCCAAGAGTCGCTGGAATCTCCCTCACACACATGGCCAGAGAAGCCTGTCAAAATGACAACCAGCACCCAGGACCCCTGTGCCCGCCGCACATGGGCAGCCCTGCTTCCCCAAGCTGCTGAGGCGTGAAGAGCTCAGGTCACAGGCAAGTTGATGGGTCCTTCATCTGCATCTCAGTGGAGTCCTGCAAGTGAAGGGCAGCTCACCATCCTGGTCCCAGTGCCAGCTGTGTTCTCCAGAGAAATGAATCAGAGAGGGGGAAACCATATAAAGAAATGTGTTGTTAGAATCAGCCTATGCAGTTGCGTGCTGCGAGTCTGAAGCCCATCTAGCAGTAGGCAGGCTGGCACCTGTCTGTTAGGAGCCCGGTGGTGGGCCTGCTTCCTCGCCAGGGAGCATCACCTTTTCCCTTCAAACTTTTCCACCCCCTTGAGGTGCAGCTCACTTCCCATCAGCTGATGGAAGACGCAGTTCGCAGCGAGAGTGTACTGATGGAAAGATCCAGCTGGGTTGGTTTAAAGATGCCACCAGGTCTGCAGACCAGCCAAAGTGGCACCTCAGAGTGACATCACACTCACAACTTGGTTCAACTGGTTTTCCTGGACCAGTTGAGAAGAGAGAAGGACCCTCATGGGTGCTCGGGAAGCCCCGTCCCATGGATCCGAGGAGTCCATCTCAGGGATAATATGCAACTAATGTCAGGGTGAGTGTTGGTGCTAGGAGGGAATAATAACAAATGTCCAGGAGGAAAGGGTTTTCCACCGCGGCTGAGTGCTGACCTCCCGGGAAACCCACTCTTAGTTAGGGTTCCTAACTGTGAAGATACACCATGGCCGTGACAACTCACACAAAAGAAAACATTTAATTAGGGCTGCCTTGCGGTTTAGAGGTTCAGTCCACTATCATCGTGGTTACAGAGAGGCCCCGTGAGTTAGGATTGCTTGCTGGTCTTCCAGAGGACCCCAGTTTTGTTCCCAACGCCCATGTCTTGTGACTCATAATCCCGTGTAACTCTAGCTCCAGAGACTCTGATTCCCTTCTGGACTCTTCAGGCACCTGTACCCGTGTGCACATGCACACACACAGACACGTATATATGAAAAATAAGAACAGAGTAATACAGGTTTTAAAACTGTAAGGACAAACCATTCCATGCAGTCATCAAGTGACTTGGAGACACTATGTGCGCAGCCAGTCATCACCGGAGCTCCAGTGTCCAGGGACTCCATGACATCACGTTGAGACACGTGTGGCATATGACATGAAGTCAGCAGCAGACATGGGGGGTGGGCAGAAGGTGCTGGGTGGCATAGGAGCCAACAGGAAAGTGTAATCTTGGACAAGACTCTGAGCTGTCTGCCTCTCCAGGTCTGAGGACGCTCTTAGCACAAATCCTCAAGATGCTAGTTGTTGGCTCAAGGAGAATCAACAGGGCAAGAGGTCAGAAGTAGGCAGGACTGGGTGCCCTCACTCCACCTGCTGTCTGCCATGGATGTCAGGTGGATGACTACACTGCGGGTAAATATTGACACTTGCTTCCTGCATCCATGAATGCCTCTCCTCCTTCAGCAGGTCATTCTGTCTTCAACTACTAAATAAACATTGCATCATGGAGAACTCAGCTAAGCTGTTACCTGCCCTGCATAGGCTGCCCTCAGCTCCATCGATGGAACATTCCTTGTATCTTCTTGCCATCCCTTCTTCCCCTCCCCTTCTTTCTTATGTAACTTTGGCTAGCCTAGACCACTCTAACTCTTGCCTGCGTCCCCTAACAACCCAGGTTACAGGCGCGTGCCACCATGTCTGCCGTCTGTCTTCCGTTATGAATGTGCTTGGGGATTCTGTTCTGTCTGTTCTGTTCTGTTCTGCTTTTGATCTGGGTTTCACTCTGTAGCTCAAGGTAGCCTAGAACTCGCTATGTAGCCCAGGCTGGTCTCAAAGTCTTGGTGATCCTTCTGCCTTGGTTCCTCTGAGTGCCTGGATTATAGGTGTGCACCTATAGGCCTGGTGCATCTGTGTTCCTTTCTGAAGCTGTGTTGGGAACTCTGGAGAGCAGGAGAGGCACTCTCCTGCAGAGAGGCAGCCAAACTCACCTCCTTCTGAGATGTCATCTTTGTGTGTGGATCCTGTTGTGTTCCTATGACTGCACTCCCACCCTGTTGCCCACATATTGGTTCTGTCTGTCCTTCACCAGTGCTTGCTAGAACATGCCATTGAATGAAACAGTCTTGAGCAGCTCTGTCTACCATAGACACCATTTAGAAAAAGCCCCAGCCCCCAGAAGTATCCAGAGGTCTCTCTGGAATTTTTTTAACTGTAGGGGATCAGAACTGTGGTGAACATACATCCTGGTCTGACCAGCAGCTTGCCTGCTTTCCTAACAGAATCATAAGGATGAGTAAAGCCATAGATGTTGGAGAAACATGTCCATCACCCTCCAGAGAAGATGAACGTAGCACAGGACCACACTGTCACTTAAGCCATCACCAAGTTGACATAACTCCTTCTGGAAAGATGAGACACAGAGTGGAGCCCATGATGATCACACAATCCATCTCCCTGCCACCCGTGGATGCAATCACTCATGAGTCAGGACCTACAGCTGCTTTACTTTGCCCCCTGAGGTGAAGGGAGCTGTTAATGAAGACTCCAACTTCCACATTCTTAAACCAGAGCCTTCAGGCTCTGTCCCCCTGGGCTCACCATTGCCACAGTTACCTGGCTCCTGGACTCCCAGGTGGAGGAGAACTACCAATTTGAATCTCAGATGCCTGGGGTCACTGCTCCAGGTGGATGAAGGTTCAGCCTGAGTGCCTACCAGGTATGACTGCAGATGCTCCACCTTAGAAGCCCCAGTCAGGAAGTGGACCTGGTGGGAAGTTCTGTTCCATGCTGGTGAGAAGTGAGGAAGGTTTTCTTCCCCTCCCGTCTTTCTCTCAAGACCAGGGTTGCTTTTAATCCCTTCATTGCAGTGTGAGATCTCCCTTCCCTTGTTTCATGTCATGCACAGATATTGGATGTCAACAGCATCCATGTTCGGGGTCAGTGTGGTGTTCATTATGAATGAGCTCCGAAGGTTCTTCCATCTCTCCGGATGCTGTGAGTTAGCTCTATCCTAGGTGACAAACTTCTGATACACTCCACTGTTCTCTTGTGAGCCGGTTCAGAGAAGCTAATACATTTACCAGGAATACCCAGGACTCTGCTGTCTTGCCTTTGGAGACTGGGAAATTTGGATCCTGTGGCTTGTGCTCTTAACTCATGCTTCAGAAGAGGCTGATCTGGAGAAATGGGGCTTTCTGATAATCATTGGCAGAACATTGTGCTTCTTTCAGTGATGTTCCTGCAGATCATCTCCCCTCGACAATCTGGTTTGCATTCCCTCACATCTGCCAGCTGTGTGAGCATAGAGATGCACACAGAGTGTGCTCTGCTCTCCCATGACGCTATCCAGCATGATACATCTCTCTTCTTTGTTGCTTGTCAGAACTGCAGGATCTCGGACAAGAAGTTGCTAAACTAACAAATAGGTCTCAGGAAGGGTGGGGTTATAGGATGCCCAGTTCCCACCAACGCTTAGCTGTCCTTTGGCTGATGGCTCTGGGAGGCTGTATGGGGCTCTGGTGAGAGCCTCCTCTCCCAGGCTTCTTACCTTCTTCACAGATCCTCAGGCCCCAGCACTCCTGCCTGAGCCTCTCCAAATGTCTGCTCAGCTGTAGCATGTCTCTGTCTCTTTCCAGGGTGCACTCCTATCCCTCCTCAGCAGTGTTGGGCAGCAAGCTGGAGGCCTGTGCTAGCTGCCCAGATTTGGGATGTCCTTCCCACACTAGTCATCATTTAAGGGTACTTGCTAATAAATAATACACCAACCCCACCATGGCTGCTTTTGCAGTCTGGTATCCATTCATGGCACAGAACAAGAAACAGAAAGTGAGTCTCCTCACATCACAAACAAAGGAATAAAATCATAACCTTGCCTCCCTTGACAGCACTCTCCTTGGGTCCAGAGAATATGGTCCCAGTCCATCCCTGGCAGGACCAAGCTTGTCCTGATCTTTGACACTGATCTTTCCACATTGTAGCTGCCCTAGGCCAGGGTACCTCCTCCTGTGATGTGATGGTGAATTACAGGTATCAACTTGACCAAATCAAGGAACCAAATGGGACCTGGTGTTCATCATCCAGGGTATCATGATAGTGTTTCAAGAAGAGTCCAGTAGGTGAGTCTTCAAGGACCAATTAGGGAAGACCCACCCTGTATATGGACCACTTTGTGATAGTGAGTCTTGCCAACTTGGCAAGAATCTCCATGGGAATACATCCCAGTTATGATTATGAGCGTGATTCCAGACTATTTAACTGAAGAAAGATGACACACCCTGAATGTAGGTAGTTCCATTCCGTGGGCTGGGGTCCCAGACTAAATACTGGGGGGAAAGCCAGCTGGGTACCAGCATTTCTCTCTCTGCAGTCTTAAGCATCATGCCTCCCCAGCCGTGATAGATGCACCTTCCAACCGTGGACGGAGACCAGCTCTCCTGTCACTAAACTGCCCCCCCTCGGGTGTTTTGACACAGCAGCAAGCTAAGCATCTGGCCTCCTGGGGGCTGAACAGACAAGCACAGCAAGTGAGGGTATCTCCTGCCAAAGGCGGGGACACTCAGGTCCTCCCAAGACCATTCTGGGTTCACATCTATGACCCCATGCCCAGACTTCAGCCTCCAAATGAGTTCAATCCCAGCTGCCCCAGTTTTGTGGCTTTGGATATGGACTGAGTCTCATGGGCATTCCACATCTTCTGCCTGCAGAAGACTGCCAGAACTCTGCAACAGACCTTCTATCACCCCTCTCTCATGAAGCCATGTGTGCTCTGCTAGTCCTGCCTCTCTGGAGGACCCTGGCTAATGCTGATGGCCTGGTGCAAATGCCTGGGGAGACACACACATGTTGCAAATGCAACAGGGCGTACTTTGAGATGAAAAGTTTCACACATGTCTAACGGGCTCCCTGCTTAGTGCATGCAGTTGAAATGTAAGCTCTAAGCATCTTGCTTCTGCAGGCCTGACACCTGCAGCCACACTACCCCTGCCACTGTGAACTCTAATCTTCTGAAACTATAAAGCAAAATAAAATTTCTTCTGAAGTTGCCTTGGTCGGGGTGTCTTTTTGGAGCAACATGAAAGTAATTTTGGGCCCTAAACCTGAGTCAGCAAAGGGTTCTGGGAAGTAGATGAGATGTGAAATCAGTCCAAAACGAGATGCCCAGTACTAAAAAGGGAATGACAACCCTCACGCTCTGGAGTGAGGCAATGGGCCCAAAGAGCCTAGGCCTCCAGTCCTGCGAGGAGGCAGCCCTCTCTTGTTTGAACCTGGTTCCAGGAAGCTCAGACTTACCCAGAAAAGGCAACTGTAAGAGAAAAAGAATGGGCCCAGACCCCAGCCTTCTCAGGCCTGATCACTCTCAGCTCGTGCCCTGTCTTCCCTGCATGAGCAGGCTCCGGCAGACCTTCCCCACCTTCCACTCAGCCCTGCTCCCACCGTGTCCAGGGCACCTTGTGTTCACCAGTACATCCCATGTCCTCATGAGCCATCAAGAAAGAGGGGCTCGATTCTGCACTGCAGGGGGCCTGCAGGAAGCTGTCAGAGGCTTTTATGTTTCCTAAAATCTCAGAACACTGTTCTGTGGTACAGCTTTTTATTCATACATTCAAGTTTTCATTCATTCATTCATTCATTCATTCATTCTTTACTGGGCTGGACTGAGCCTCATCTGCCCTCATGGACACTCAGAACAGAGTAATAGGCAGGCAATTCACCTCTCAATGCCCAGAACCAGGGGATGCCTGGGAAACAAAGCTCACTTTCAAGATGAACACATGTATCCAGCCTTCCCTGTCAAAATACATAGACTTCAGAAATGTGCCTTTCAGAGAAGGAATGGCTGTTTTTATACATGGTGATCTGGTGAATCAGGCATGGCTTCTGAGCCCAGGATATGTGAAAATGGTCTCTAGGGGAGCACTGCTCACTGGATGTGCATTTAGAGCTGCTCATATCTTCCAAATAGGTGCCTTGGCTGGAGGGTCCAATAGTCACAAGGCCCAGAAAATCGTTATCCCTGTTTCTATAGCCATCGTGGGATGAGATAGAGAATTGGTTTTTGTCCCCATGACAGGAGTGGATCTGAACAGCTCTGCCCACAGTTGTAGGTGTGAAATTTGATCTGGGTCATCAGAGGCCAGGCCCAACGGCGATCATGCAAGAGAGATGATGCCCTTCTACCTGCATATCCCTCTGGACCACAGAATAGTCGTGTTCAAAAGGCAGAAGATGCTCACTTCTAATGGAGGGTCACCCCAGAGGAATCTGTGGGAACCCAGACTGCCTCCCAAAACACCTCTTTATCCCTCTCATGCTTCTGTAATGCATGATATCTCTCCAGGGACCGAGCCATGGACGGGTGCTGTTGAAGGCATGACCTCAGGAGGTGGTGCTGTCAAGAACTGAATCTTGGTGGGGGATCCTAGATCTCTGTGTACTCTGAAAGAGATGGGACTCTCATCTCTTCTTCTTCCCATTATTTCCTGGCTGTGGGGTTAGCTGTTTGGCTCTGCTAGGTATTCTGGACACCCCATACACATATGGGGTATGCCTTACCCCATATGCTTAAAGCAACAGGATTGGGGCAGAGCCCCCCAAAACTGTGAGCCAGATCTTTGCAAGCTGGTCATCTTCAGTGTTTTTGTTAGAAAACTTCATAGCACTGACTTTTCCTCTTTATCAACTCCTAAAAATCAGCTTTACTTCTTTCCAGCCAGGCTGTTACCATGAAGGTCTTCAGATATGTCTCCTCTCTGGCCACACTCGGGGCCTCAAACAGGGCACACTTTCACTAAGAAAGCATCAGCCACTGAGCAGCCAAACTCCGAAGCCTCCTGCTTACATGCCACTCAGGGAGCTGGGGTGTTCATCAGGATCCTGTCAGGCTCTGGACTGAGACATCCAGATGGGTCAGCTGGGGAGCACACAGCTGCCAGGGGCCTCCCAAGGCAGTGCTCAGTCTGTTGGTGGACAGCAGGGTTTTATGTACAGCACACATACACAGAGCTCTGAGAGTTGAGCTCTCTGTCTTTATGAAAGCCATCTCCAAATCCTGGCATCATATGGCAGCTAGATGGAGCCTGACTTTAGAATCAGCAAAGCTCTGCAGCCAGGCATCCCAGGCTGGGGAGCTGAGGCCCAGCTGTGGCATCCTTCTCCACGAGGTGCACAGGCACCCCTTTGGGAACCATACTTGGCACTCAGCCGTGAGGGCCGTTCCACCCCATTGCCTAGTGAAGCAGTGAAAGTAATAATAATTTCTGAGACTTTCAGACTCAGCCTTCCAAAGTACTTTTCCAGGGACACACTCTGAAAGAACACCATAGAAAATATGGTCTCGGTGACACAACGCTTCAGACAGCCTCCTGATTTAGGGGGCAAGACTGCTAAGCAGTCTCTGGGAGGAAATATCAGACAGAGAATATCTGTCTTTGAGCTGAACCTCAGCTGCCAGCACTTAGAATTCTGCATGAGCTTGGCTCTCTGTCTGTCTGTCTCAAGGATAGAGGGGGTTTGCTGCAACGGTCTGTGTCACACATCCCACTGCAAGGGCTCTGTTCTGGAGGTGGCGTCAGAACTATGTCTTGTGTGATTTCCATAAAGCAAAAGGTACAATATTCTAGAAGGGTACCTGTGAGTGGGTAACGGGAGTGGGTGATTTTTGCTTGTTCCTGGTGCAGACTCGACAACAGAGCATGTAGTTAGCCAAACCTGCCACTGTGAATGGAACCTTCACCAAGAAGCAACTGTATACCTAGTACATACCAGGTTCTAGGAAGGAGGAAGGAGGCAGAGGCTCTGTCCTTGCCTGCTCATAGATTCTGCAGCAGGTATAGTCAACATGGAGTATGTGTGCCCTATACAGAGATGGACCCGGTTTCCCTGCCATTTCCACACCTCAACAGGTGTATGTGTGCACAGACCCCTCTGGTCTGGCATGCTCTGGACCCCATGGAAGTCTTGCCATGAAGAACAGAGCTATCATTTCCCCTCATCCTGATTGCCCAAATCTGCTTCAGATCTTGTCCATAAAACTGCAGAGTGTACGTGAAGAGACCAAAACCTTCCCTGAGTACAGCCATGGGTCATCGAGCTCACATCCTAGAAATATCCCCAAAAGCTAGGAAGGTCTCAGACTAATATGGATTCAAACTCTCATGTTCACCCAGAACTCCTGATAGCCAGGGGCCAAACAGGATCCACACCCTTATCAACTTCCTCCAGTGTTTCTGGAAGCTCAGGGGGAAGGAACAAAGAATAATAAGGTTTTATTTCCAGGATACTGAGGAAGCTGCCCAGGCGACCAACATCCCTGCTTGGGAGAGGGACAGCGTGTTCCAAGGTCCAGATGAGTGTTGGTGCTGGGGGCTGCTGTGCTCTACAGGACGGAGGACATGCTCTTCTCTCTCACATAGTCCTCCAGAGGGTTCCTGAAGCCAGGGTAACTAATGGCTGACGGATGCATCTCCGAAGCATCTGTTCAAAGTGCGCTGATGCTTCATTGAAGGCCTGCCAGGGCCTGATGACAGTTATACTATATCTTACGGGGAAGCAGACAGGATGATGTGCTAGATTAATACTTTGCCTTTTTAATCTATTAATCTACCACCTTTGGGACATGATTTTAAATCCACTCCAGAGCAAAGTGACTGAAAATCATTCTAGTCTGACAGCTTTAAAAGATCACAAGTGAAACACGTTACGAAGGTCTCAACCCGTTGATACTCAACAAGGGCAGCTCTTTGGGATTTGCCTTTCCCTAGTGATAGCTCTCACTACTCCCAGGGAGACGACCTGAGGCAGGCATCACACGCCAACAGGAAAGAGCCGCATCAGATGGGGTTGGATGGAATGCGGTCTGCACTGCAGGGGTGCCTGTCTATGATTATCACTCGTTGAACTGGAAGTTCTCAGAATCACTAGAGAAAATTGCTTCGTCTTTGCCACTAGCAGCAGCAAGGAGTGGGGCGATGCATCAGCGTGCCCACAGTGTGCAGATGACAAGGCCCGGAGCTCATTTTTCCAAAAGCTTAAAATTGGGCATCACAGAAGCAAAACCGTATTTGTATTTTCAAAGCACATCATTAGGCCCTGTTGTTGCTGATTAGGACCTGTGTGCATCTGGCACTGTCCCGTGACCAGTGCTAGAGCTATTGACAGGGCTTGGCACTTAGTTTGCCTGGGATAGCCCAGGTCCAGTCACTGACATGTGGGTTAAGGGTCTTCCCAGACTACACAAGAGTGGGCGTGTAGCTCAGAGGCCATTGAACAGGGCCAGTTCAGCCTCCTGGCCAGCCCCCCACAGTTAGAAGTGCAAACAGACCCTTAGGGAAGGAGAGGAGCTCAGCATGTTTGAAAGAGTGAATTCTGAGATTAAGGCACTCTAATTGCTAGTTTAAATGGATGGTAGCCTGGGCTCCAGGTGTGGAAACTGAGGTCAATCTGCTCCTGGAACCAGAGTCTCAGAAAAGACTCAGAAAAGGCTAAGGATGGGCCTGATGCCCTAAGGGTTTCTAGGGGAGCCTGACCATTCATTAGTGCGCTTTCACCTGAATCTCTCCCTCCTGGCCTCTGGGATCACTTCCTCCAAAAGCCACTTTCTCCAAATCCTTTACAGAAACTACCCTGGAGCAATAAGTAAGAGCTTAAGGCAAGAATATAAAAATAAAGAGAATTGTTAGCAAACCATGTTGTCAAAAACAAACAAAAACACGATTACTATTGACTTGTGAATGAAGAAGTGTTGGAGGTTGGGCAGGTGGAGTGGGGGTTGGGGAATATGGCACTCTGTGGCACTCGTAGAAGCTCAGGCAAGATCCAAAGCCCAGAAAAATATGGTAAGAGGAAAATAGGTAAGAAGGAATTACCACAGGAAAAGGCTAACCCACGTAATAGTCTGTGTAACTGTCCAGGAATCATGGTCCTTCTGTAGGGACCATAAAGTGGTCAGGAAGTGCTGAGCTGGGGCCTCTGGGTTTACAGAGTGGGCCCAGGGCCTCCCTGGACATTTTCCTGATTAGTTTGCTGTTTTAATTAGGAGAGAAGCATGCAGTCTTCTATCACCCCATCATGAGTTCCTCCAGGTGTGGCATTGGAAACGAGAAGCCATGGGAAAACAGCTAGATGAAAACCATAGCTAGAATTCCTCTGGTGTAGGCTTGGAAACTCTCCTGTGTTCCTGTGATCCACGCATGGGGCCCTGTGTTTCTACCTGCTCTGTTGAGGACTCCTCTGGCCAGCTACCTAGCTGAGGTGAAGGCCTGTCCATCCGCATCTGTCCTTCTCACCTGGAGAAGTTTGTTCTACTTCTCTTTATAAAATCAACTCTCTGGCAACCTGCACTTCAAAGAGATGCCCCTCTTTGAGGCCACAATCAATGTGACTCCATGCAACTCAGAAGTTTGGGAAGGCCTTTCAGGATAAGGCTCCATGGGCCTAGCGTGGCCTCCAGGGCAGGCTCTGTGACTTTCAGATACTGAAGGGTCTCCTCACGCATCTCACGCAGGTCATCACCCCCTAATAATTCTCAGTGCAGACCCTGGACAGGGCTTAGCTTCCCATCCCTACCACTGCCCACAGGCACTACCACTGCCTATCACTTCTTCTTCTCATTAACCCTGGATCTCTGGCTACTCACAGACAGACATTACCTCCCTGTCCCCATGCTGTGGCTCTGTTGAAAGGAAGGATACACCCATGGGCATGCTTCCCTGCTTTCTAGCTCAATTCCAGCCTCTGGGGACCTTGAAGGGGTTGTCCCAAAGCGAGGCCCCAAAGTCCCAACTTCCTGAGAACAGAAGAATCCTATTCAGAACTGATAACCCACAGCTTTGGCTCCAGAATCCTCTGAGAACACACATTCTTCAGTCCACCTCCACTTAGGGCTACTCAGCATGCCCTCATCCTGAAATATCAGGAGGTTTTTGGGTGGCTCCTTTATACTGTCTGCACTCCAAACCTTCACTCCTGTAGTCCCGGGTCTCTGCTGTCAGCTGCTCACCCTTGGAGGTGGCCAGAATTCCTGTACAGGATCTAAGCGACTATTTCCCACAATCCTGTCTATCTCATACTCTGGTCACGGGCTCCTTTCCTCTGGAGCTTAGCTTTGGCCCCATTGAACTATCCCCACCATGCTCCCACAGTTTCTGGAGAAGAGGAATTATACTGGAATTGACAAGACCGACAACAGCATGGGAAACATCATTCATGAAACTGCAAAGCTAAAAACAAGATAAAATAGCCAGGAACACCTCCCAGCACGTAATTGTATATACACAGTTATGACTGCATGGAAGACGGTGGGTGACACAGGTTTACGCCCATCTATCTCCCCCAGATGCTGTGCCTCCAGGCATCCGCAGGTGTATGGCCTGGGTTTCCAAAAGGGAGGAAAGGGGACAGTTTGGGCCAAAGCAAGACTGAAATCCAGCAAACTCCAAACCCTGTGGATTTATTACGTGTGGTGTATATGGGCTTAGACAACTCCATCTTTCCAGCTTTGCTGACTGCAACACGCTTCTCTCTCTGGCTCCAGTCCTTGTATGAAGTGCCCTTGGCATATATCCATTGCTCTGGCTTCTCCAACATGTTGGGGTTACTTTTTGATTGATGTGAAAAGATACTGTGACCAAGGCAACTTATAAAAGAAGTTACTAGGGCTTGCTTACAGTTTCAGAAGATAAACATCGTGGCAGAGAGTGCAGCGGCCGGCAGCCATGGAGTTAGAGCAGTAGCTGAAAGCTTGCTTCCCCACCCATATGCATGAATGGGGGGGCTAATTGACAATGGTATAGGGTTTTTAAACCTCAAAGCTCATCCCCAGTGACACACCTCCTAATCCTTCCCAAACAGTTCACCAACCGGACAGCAAACATTCAAACATACGAGCCTTTGGGAGTGTTCTCATTTAAACCACTACATTGGGTGTTCTCTGTTTCGTCTGTTTGAGACGAGGTCAGCCTCGGATTTCCCATCCTGGAACTTGGAGCCTCTGCGCCCTGGACACTCGGATGATAAGCATATGCCTGACATTAGGCCAGGATGTTATCGCACGATTATTTTTTAGTGAAATGCTTAGGACTGGTTGCATCTTCACACCTAGGGGGCAGTTCCTGTGTTGGGGGAAGCCTTGTGCTTCACATCACCTCTACCTTCCACCACCACAACTCCTCTCCGCCCTCATCTTCCCGGTTTTCCCCTCCCCTCCTCTCCTTGTTGGTATCTGCGTGAGATTTACTTCAATTCTGTATGGCCTGACGTTGTTACCACTGTCATCTTCCTGTCCAAGATCAACAAACGTTTTTAGTGTGCAGCAGGCCACCAGGGAACCCTTGAAGAATCCAGTAAAGTTTTTCACATCGATTTTTCTTTTGGACAGTGTATCAAGCTACTTGGGAATGCTGTTTCCGGTTAGTCGTGTCTAAAGCTTGTTATGACCACAGGAGAAGACAGTGTAGCTTTGTAACCTACTGCTAGTCTCTTCGGGCACTCTCTCTTTATATAGCTTCCTTCCGTCTGTAAATGCTGCCTCTTTTCCCTTCCATTCCAAACGCATCGGGAAGGTGAATGAAGAGCCCTGGGTGTATATGTATGAGCACCCATCAAAGCAAACAAAGAGAAACTGTGAGCCCAGGAGTTGGGCAGTCTCTGTAGCAAATAGAGCCAGGGCCGGGGACTGTAATGGACTAGTGAACCGAAAGCTCACCGGAGACCTTGGTGGTGCAGTTCACCATGTGTTCAGGGATGGAAAGCAGCCCGCCTCACTGTAGGATAATCTCTGAACCTCTATGGGAATCTGGCCACTCATCTGGCTGTAGTGGACCCCTTAGAATGAGGAACTCCATCAGTGTGTCAGGTGAGTTCCTGCCCCAGCCTCAGACGGCAGCTGTGGGGCTGCCAGTAGCTAAGGCTCATCAGCTAAAGCCCTGTGTTTCCACAGAGGGCTACATAAAAAAGCAGGGTCTCCCTACACATGCATGCTACCATTTGTGGCCCTCTTTCAGAGGTAGGCCCAACCTGTCCTCAGGGAAACCCACCAGGCCTTCTCAGTCATCTGAGCTGTGTAGTTCTCCAGGGCTGATGACCCACCTTCCCCCTTACTGCTCTTTATATCTGGCTCACTTTCACCATACAGACCAGGAACCAAGATGAATTTTCCAGAGCTCTTTGCATACTGCCACTCTGACTGCAGCTGAGTTCTTACCTTATCTCCCCAAGGGCAGACATGGCAGGGGCTGCAAGGATCAGCTTGCTCATGGTGCTGGCTCTGTACCTGAGGGCCCTTCTGTACTCAGGAGGAGGTTCAGGCTCCTCTGGAATGCCTGCAAGCATAGCCAGGAAAGACAGACCACTAAGACACTACCTGGGATCTATGTCAGAGGTCACCGGCTGCTGATGAGCACCTGGGACAAGGCCAATTTAGCCTGTTGAAATGGCCTGGCCTCAGGCTGGGCTGCCTTGGGGTGCTGCACAGGAAGGCAGATGTGGAGCAAAGGCACGAAGGCCCCAGAGCACCCACTGAGGAGGAAAATGAGCCCTGACCAGCACACACCTGGTCCAAAGAATAGCACCTGGCCTGGGCCCAGAAAAGGTGAGGGAGGTACCCTTCCCTAGATTCTTTGAGCCCTTTCTTCTCTTGAGTCCATTGGCTCTTCCAGTCCCTTCAAGAGATCCCCAAGCCTGGCCTTTTTTTGCAGATTGCTGACAGGGGCCTGTGCAGTCCCTTGGTAAACTGAGAACACAGAAGCCAGGAGAAATCCCTAGAGGACAGAGAAGCTGTCTGTCTCCCTCCCCCTTCTCAGTAGGCCTGTGTCTCTGTGAGAGCTGGAGCCCTGCTCCCAGGGGAACACACAAGTACAGAGAGGTAAGGAGGCAGACTCCCTACTCCCCATCCTGAAATCATCCAGGTTCAAAAGTGAGCACTGCTCTTTTGTCATCTGACATGAGAAGGAATGTCTTTTTAAAAAGTAGAAAGCTTCTAAGACTAATTGTAAGAGGAAAAGCACACTTCAGAATGTAGCATCTTTCCCCTGAAAGTGAGGTGGGTTTATGCACAGCAAGCCCTAAGCCCTCCTGGTCTCCTGTGCCGAACTCGCCCTCTCACAGAGGGTGTGAGCCCCCAGGACACGGCCCTGCTGAGCTAACAGTGGCAGGGAGATGGCTTCCTTCACATTACATGATGGGGTCCTCCTTAGTACTCATCCAGCCGCTAGAATTTCCCATCCCAGGCTGAGGCAGAGGGGACTTTTCTGCCCTGACCCCAGCTTTTGCCACTGTAGAGCTCAACTGGACCAGGTGCCATCTTGCCTCATTGTTCTCCGCTCCAGCTCAGGATCTGGCCCAGCTGGAGCCACAGGCACTGATTGTGTGACCACCTGCGTCCCTTGACCTTGGTTGTTCTCCCCTTGCCACTTCTCCTTTCTGCACTGTCCCCCACAGGCTAGCTTTGCTGCAGATTGCTGGAACCCAGTTCTCCCACTTGTCCATCGATGACATGGGAAAGGCTCACCGAGACCTGAAGGTCAGCTCTGCAAAACACTCATACCAGGTCTGAATGCAACGCCATGACCTGAGAGACCATAGTACACCTCCAATACCCCTTCTTCTCATACCACCCCCTTGTCCTCACCTGAGCTCCGCATCCTGGCCCCTTGTCCCAGATGATGGTCCTTGCCTTTAGTCTTCCTGCCCGGCTTCTTCCTCTGCCTGAGACAAATGTCATCCATCACAGTGATTCCAGCACGCCCTGGTAACACTGTAGGGTACTTCTACCTACCTGCCATCTGCTGAGCTCCAAACTAGGAAGTCACCTGACCAGCAACCCATCTCCACAGATTCCAAGTGAAGATGTTCTGTCTACTGAATTTGGCACCAGGGACTCCATAAGCCTGTCCTGGAGACATTGTTATCTTCCTGCTTCCTTGAGCCTTTCAGAGTGTCTATGATCTCATTCTCAAATGCTCCTTCTCCTATCTGTCTCCACTTCTTTGTCTGCAATCACTCTGGTGTTGCTCAGTGTCTCTCACCTGAGACAACCCACATACCCTGGTCTGTAGCCTCATGATCCATGGGCCTTTGCAATGCCACTGACACACTATGGGGGAGAAACAGATTTCAAACACTTGGGAAGGCCTGGCACAAGCTAGTGCTGTCAGATTTAGAGCAAATATTTCTAGAACGTTCAGCCAGGAAGCTCTTAAGTGACTAAAGAGAGAACAACCATCAGGGCTCAGGGCTGGCTCAGTAAGTGAAGCACTTGCTCCATAAACATGAGGCCCTGAGCTTGGGCCCCCAGCACCCGCATAAATTCTGAACAGGCACACACAGCATCCTACCAAAAATAACAGTGCTCAGGAAGCAGAGGTGAGGGATTCCCCTGGGCAAACTGTCTAAGTAGGCAAGACCAATCAGTGAGCTCTGGGATCTACTGAAAGGTCCTGTCTTAATAAATAAAGTGGAACACCTGGGGAGCAGAGGCACGAGGATCTCTGTGAGTCGGAGAATAGATAGCAAGTTCTAGACCAACCAGGGCAACACAGTGAAAGCCTTTCAGTAACTGAATAAAGAAATTGGACAGCAACTGAAGAAGACATTTAGAGTCCATCTCTGACCTCACCATGCATGCACACATATGTGCACAATCGCACGCATACATGCATATGCACACAAAGATGCACACACCACACACACAAATGAATACTACACATAAACATACATATACAAAAATTAAATAAAATGAAGGCAGAAAGGTGGACAAGAGCGCCTGGAACCTATTCAAGGACAAGATACTGAAGTTGAGGATCCTCTTCTGGCTACAGTGTTATTTGCAAACTTAAAATAACGAAGTGTTTTAAAAAAATCCATATATATTCTAACGAGTCACTTCCAATTCTAAATGCATCAAGGCAGCCGGAACCTGCTGCATTCAAGGTATTAAAATTGAAGCCGATGGTGACTCCACATTAGTCATTACATCAAATGGAGATGCCTTTAAATTTATATTAAATTCAATTTAAATGCCATCAAAACCATGGATGACAAAGTACTGAAAGATGAATATTTTAGAATGACTCAATAGCAGTAAACTTTATTTTCCTACCTGGAGGCAAGGTGATGGGCTTCTGTGTGCAATAGGTTGAACGGGGTCTGCAGTAACATGGCTTATGATTTCCATAAGGGAAAATTTTATCTTTAAAAGGAGATTTTAAAAGCTTTAAGTCTTGAACTCTGCAAACATTTCTCCAGGCTTCTTTCTGCTTTACTCATTATTTCATGCTATGAAATCTAATCTTCGTCCCACTCTCAAACACTTCCTGATTTGGAATGGACAATTAGTCACTTTAAAGGTTTTATGTTTCGTGTTGATATTCAGCAATATTTCAGCTTGATTTTTCCACTTGAAGTTTTTGGTCATAAGGAGAAAAGGGTTTCTCATAGTAATTTCCCTATGGTTGGTGCTGAAGGAGTAAATTCTTAGCCAAGTGGACAAAAGACTCAATTCGTTAACTAGTCTGTGCAATGGCTTGTGAGAAACAATAACCTTTCACCTGCCCTAGGACAGGCCTTGGTGTGAGAGTCTACCAGCTTCATACAGAAGGATGCAGCTATGCTGTATGATGGGTTGTTAAAGAGAAATGGTAGCAGACAGACTGATGATTTATAGACAGATGATAGATACATGATAGACAGATGATAGGTAGGTAGGTAGATAGATGACAGATAGACAGACAGACATAGAAGAAATGAAGAAAGAAAGAAAGAAAAATTGGAATTAGCTGGACAGATGATGAATGGGTAGATGTCTGGGAAGGCAGATTAGATGGGTGGATGGGTAGATGGATGGATGGATGGATGGATGGATGGATGGATGGATGGATGGATGGGTGGATGGGTGGGTGGATGAATGGAAGGCATATTGATCTAAACAAATAGGTGACTGCCTCTAGCTGTTGTAGTTGTTTTCAAGGAAGGCCTTAGAAGTCAGAAAAACATTTTTCTCCTGACTGATTTTCCAGAATTGTGGAAGTTTTAGCTCACTGTCTCACTTAAATTTTCTTTAGTATACAGATGCACTTCTGCAGTGTCTCCTAATGTTTTATCTTTAGCCCAATACGTTTCTAATTCCCATTAGCTGATTCTTACCTGGTCTGTGACTTAGTGCCTAGTTCCAGGCACCAGTCCTTGGGGAAGGGATTGCTTAGCTGGGACTTTCAAGCATAGCCAGCTAGGAGACAAACATCCTACAACAAGAAAGAGCAATGTACTTCCTGAACCCCAGCGTATCCTTGTAATGCCACAGGCCAGAAAGAGAATCCCAGAGTGCTGACCACAGGCACAGTGTTGCTGTTCCCACCATTGGAGGGAGGAAGTTCTGGAGTGAGATGCCTTCTAGTGAGGCTTCCCATAGCCCCTCAAGCCCTAGAGTGCTGTACTGGGAAAACATTACCACATTGCTATCTCCCTCCTCTCTGCTTCCTGCTTTCTCTGTAAGGTTCTATAGCTGCCTGGTTACTTCCCCAATGCCCACAACAACCATTAAACGATGCGGGACCAAGAGGTAGCCCAGAACATCCTGGAGATGGCCAAGACACAGGCAGTGTAAATACATCCCCTTGGTCTTGGTGGTGCCTCTCCACTGCTGAGAAGTGCATTATCCCATGGGGATACTGTGCGTACTGATCTCTATATGACACCTGCATTTCAGACTATGGAGATGCCTTCTGCCACACTGATTCTGGAATGCACATTGTTCAGTGCTTCATCTTGAAAAAGGAAGCGGCGGAAACTGCTCTCCTGAGCCCACTGAATTCTGAGGTACTTCAACCAATCTACAGCAAGTCTGTGTAGCTACCCAGAGGTACAAGAGCCACTGAGCACAGGGCCTCAGAGAGATGGTGATGAGATTGAAGGAATGTATGAAGTCGAGATTGAAGGAATGTATGAAGTCCTTTTAGCCTTCTTTCACACAGAGACAGGTTAGGGCTCACTTTAAACTTCCAAGGAAAGCTGTTCCTATGATCTTGACTTTGTGCTTCTATCCTAAATGGAGAGGACTCCTCTCACATACAATACTCTAGCACCACATTAGTACCCTGAAGGGATGTTCTGCATTCCAGTCCCTTCCCTACAGCCTGGAAGTTCCTCCCAATGATGAGACTCAGATGTGACTAAAGTGAGGGCTGCTACCAGGAAGACTCCTTGGGGCCCTCAGAGCCTGCAAGGAGAGTCTTCTGGCTGGACAGAGATGGGAGGTTGTGAGCCTCCAGCTTGTCTTTCTGTTTTTACCTCCCAAAAATCTTATGATAAATACAGACAACACCTGAAGCTCCTCACTACTGCCAACAGTAAGCTGCTGTCCAGTGAGGTCCCTGGTAGGCTCTGGCTCTGTTGGGTTAGGAAACAGAGAGGCTCTGTGTGGCTCTGATTCAGTCTTCTCCATGATCTCAGGCAGGGAACTTTGGTGTAGAGCTGTCTGAGCAGATGACGACTCAGGCCGCTTCAAGTGCTTAGTCTCAACCATGTTTCAATTAGTCAACTGTGTGTGTGTTTGTTTTGTCTGTTTCTCATATGCAAGAGGAAAAAAAGAATCAGTATGGAGAAGTGTTTACTGTTTGTTTGCTGAGGAAATAAAAACCTGTCATTTCTGGCTGAAAAGCAAGGAGCTAGGACCCTGAACAGCAGTTAGGAGAACAACCCCAGAACAGCTTTGTCTGCTCCTTGACCCAGCAGAGCACAGCACACACATGACACTGTTGATGGATCGCACCAATGACCTTCTGTATAATTAATTTAGGATAAAACTGCTGTGGCTACACACATACATGTGCCATTTGTCAATCCATATAAGTCAAATAGAGTTGTAAGAATATTATTATTTCTAAGAAATATTACTTTCTGTCCCTTCACAGTTATGAGATGAGTTCTGAACTTCACTTTTGTAACCTTAGAATTACCCCAGCATCCTGTAGCTGTGTAGAGATACTAGAATTCTTCCAAGAATAGCCCTGCCACTGCATTTAAACATAGAAGCCATTACAATGTCTAATTTTTGCCTCATTGCTAGCAAGAGAAGAGAAGGAACTGTGACCATGGTGTGACAGATGAGCTACTTAGGGCATGGCTCCTGAACACCTCCAGGCAAAGCAGTGCTGTTTTCTGTTTTGCTCTCTACTTCCAGACTGAAGAGGGTATCCTTATGCAGAGAGGTTCCTCAGGTTCCAGAAAATGGCAAAGTGAGAGAGAGTGTGCCCCGGACAGGAAGTTCACAAGCTCTAGGAAAATATCATGGTTAATTTTTACATTGAAAGCTCTCAAGTCAGGAGTCATGTGTCCATCATTGTCCGTGTTATTCAAGAAAAGAAAAAGATGAGTCAGGGTTAATTACATCACTGGTGTCCCACGTGATTTCTCTATGTGTTCAGAGTCATTTGATACTTTTAACTCTCAGGCCTCAGTAGCAGAAGATACCGCAGTTAGACTCTTGGAATATGGTGACAGGGGCTGCTGGGACTCCGCGCTGGGAGCTTGCACTTGTGTGTGGATGTGATACTGCAGATAGGGGCTGGGTCATGGTTGCTTTTGCTGCTTTTGCCCTTAATTTCCTCTCCAACTTTGTCCCTTGACGCAGCCATGCACTAGAGCACCTGGGTGTCAGGTGGACTTACCTCTCCCATCACCCCCATCAGGTGAGCCTTTTCTTTGAGATTGACACAAATTTGGCCTGGTTGACCATCCATGGAAGAGTCTTGTGTTCAAGAGTCAATTCAGAGTTGGGCATAGAAGACTGGAGTCCAATACAATACAGTCTCCCCGTGACCACAGTCACTGTCCAGAGCACGTCGCCACCCATACGGGCCTTTTCCAAGCTATCATGATGATTTCTTTCTTCTCTCTGGTATGTGGAAGTGACACTGGGTAGGGGGACTTTGGAGTGGAGGGAAGGCCCACTTTTCAGAGAAAGATGATAAATTCAACCTTCCTACCCCAATGAGAGGGCCAAGTATCTGAGAAAGGGCCAGGGGATGGGTGGTACTGGATCTAACCCTGAGGACAGGAAGCTAGCCTGGGTTGTCACCTGCATGGTCATCACCATAGCGGTCAAGGTTCCCTGCCTGGAAACAGAATCCCCACATGCTCTCCCCATCTGCTCCAGAACGTATCCTCTGCCCCCCCCCCCCCCCCAGAGCCAGAGCCTACCAGAGGTGTCACTGACCATCTGAATCTTTGCTGGAACTAATGGGTAGCTTTGGGTGTCTATATTCATTTAAAGTTTTTTGGAAGATCCAAACAGAAAGACAAAGGAGGCCCATGGTCACCCTTTCTCTGTCTAGTCCGAAGACTCATTACAGGCTGAGAGCCCCAAGGAGTCTTCCTGAGAGAAGTCCCTCACTTTAATCATCTCCAAGTCTCCTCATTGGGAGGAACTTCCAGGCTGTAGTATAGAACACAGCAGAATGACCACGGGGCACTAACTTACTGCTGAAGTGCTGGAGGTGAGAGGAGGCTTCCTGAGTTAAGGAAGAGCCAAGCCAAGGCCACAGGAGCAGCTCTCTCTTGTGGTACTTCATGGTGACCCTGTCTGTGGATGAAAGAGGACTGAAGTGGACTTTACCTGTGGAAAACGACCTGGCTCTCAGTCCCCAAGGATAGGAGTCCTCTGATGCAGCCAGCTACCTCTGGGTCCACAATGTACTATGGATATCAAGCTTGGCTCTCAAGAGCAATGGCTGTACTGATTTAAATAAATAAGAACTTGCTGGGCATTGCATTCTAAGTTGCTTTGGGAAACTGGGATTTGAGAATTCACAGAGCACACGTGCGCGTGCACACACACTGTGATACAACATTTCTGAGATGTCTTCATCCCCAAGATGGATCAGCAGGACAGACTTACAAGTGTCAGCTAGGTAGGCTGGTACATGCTTGATATCTAGAACTCTGATAACTAACAAAGGAGAACCCTAAGTTCTAGCTTGGCTACTCAGGAGCTTGGATATGGCTCAGTTGTAGAACAAACTCTTGCCTAGCTTAAGTGAGCCGTGGAGCTGGCGCTGAGCACTTCATAAACAAACAAGAATTACAAGTGACCTCTAGACACTGGGTATGTGGATGTGGAGGCAGCTCATCTGGTCATCCGTGCCCACCTTTCTGCCTGAGGGCCCTGGAAATGTCCATGAACATTGTCATCACTCCTGAATACAACCAAAGTCAAGTCTTGTGTTCACAGTACCCCTTTCTCTCGCAAAATGCACACATCCTGCTCTTCAAAAATAGCCAACCATTGGTCTAATCACACTCCATTTGTTCCTTTACAACCAGACTGTAGGAATACTGAGGGGAAAGGATTGTTCCCAGGGAGAAATCAAAACCCAGTGTGGGCTAAGTATGCCCACGTGACTCTGCAGCCTCTTATGGGACGCCATCAGCATAACACCCTCACCTCTAAGATAGGCAGGCTCCACCTCATAATCTCTGGACTCTTTCTAGAGCATGTGACTCCTGTTTCATTCCACTTTTGCTTCCCACAACTACTGGGGCATAGACATGCTTAGGTTTGGAAAGCATCTTGTGCAGGATCTCTAAGGTCGGAAATGGCTACCTTTCTCTCACATATTAGAAATGCATGAAGAGGAGCCATGCAAATTCAACTAATGGAACACCCTGTGAGTGACCATGTGCATGCCCAGCCCTTGTTTTTCAGGATCTCCCCTGCGTACATGGTACTTAGGACCCCAGGACACCCCCCCCGAGGCAATGATGTAACACGAGAGCCAACTGACCACAGCGTCTTCTCTGCCAGCAGCAGAAGTGTCTACGGCACTCAAACTTGTTCCTTTTCGGGCTGTGAGGCTGTTCCCCGTGTGTCTTCTCTTTCAGCTATCGAAAGACCATCCCACACTCTTTAACCGAAATTTCCTGGTGTGCTTCAGTCATCTTCATGAATAATACACACACTGCTTATTGTCAGTCATTCTAAGTTCTTTTGAACGTGTAGTAGAGTCAATGATATTTAATGACTTAACCGACAGATTTAACAGCTTGTGGTAGTGTCATGAAATCCTCTGGCTTCTGTATGTTGTGCTTGCGTTCTAACTTTGTCTTCAAGAAACAATCTGAATTTTGTGATCTCCACTATCAGGCTGAAACTACAAAAGTCTATTGCAAAACTCAACTTAGCTCCCCTATACTCAACATATCGCTCCTATGTCTGATACCCAGAAGTTTTGTGAAGTACGTAGTGGTCTGGTGTGACACAAGGAACGGAGCTCCGGTGCCTGTGACTTAGAAAGGACTTTGGCTGTTGCTCATCAGTACCTGTGAGGCAAGGAAGACCAAAGCCACAGGAGACTCAGTCCTTCAGAGAGAGCTGTGAAGATTCCCCGCCTCTTCCTTCCTCGTCTCAGGCTACACAGTGTATGTATGATGAGTACATGTCAAGATGAACATTTGAAACACCAGCTCTGGCAATTCCTTGATAATATCCCAGGCATTGTGTGAAGAAGAGCCCTTCAGCTAAGTGAAGGCAATCCTGTCCAGACACCCACCGAGCAACAGTGACGACACCCCTCAGAAGCTGCGTGATCGGTGGTGGCGCTTTCTGCAGGCCGAGGCACCCCACTGAGGACTTCAACTTGGTGTAGATGCCTGTACCGCAGACCAGGCTCTGGCTACAGATCAAGAAGTGGAGAGGGAGGGCCGGGGAGGAGAGCACTCTCACACTTCTGATCCTTCTGTCAGAACAGTTTGCTCCCTGAACCTCAGCACACTGCAGGATTCTGAAATGCTTACTTGTACTCAGTGACTAGCCGTGTGTGTCTACTGGAACCAGAAAGGCCCTTGTTGAGCCCATGCTCCACTTGAGAGAGACAACTTCTGAGCAATAGGCAAGTGTTATGCCTTCAGTCTCCTCCACACAACTACTGGGGAGAGGTGGAGCTAGGCTGCTGATTGTCAATGACTGACAAGCCCCAGATATTCCTGAGACACTCAGCCAACTCTCTTTGCCTTGCTTAGGGGTTGTGAAGTCAGGTTAAATTATGTAGCCACAACTCCTGCTCCAAACTTAGATATGCAGATGAGCAGAAAGAAAGATGTGAGTGTGAAGTGCAATTAGGGAGACTGGTCTCCGGAGAGTAGAAGAAGAATTGTACTCTGTGTGTGTGTGTGTGTGTGTGTGTGTGTGTGTGTGTGTCCCAGTGTTTGTGTACAGTGTGTCCCAAATGTGTATGTAGCGTGCATGTGTGTCTTTGATTGTGTGTTTGTGTGGTGGTGGGGTGTCCCGGTGTGCATATAGGTGTATCCATGGATGTGTGTGTCCCAGTGTTTGTGTGTAGTGTGTCTCTATATGTGTGTGCCCATGACTGTATGCATCTGTAAGTGTCAAGAGAGACAGAAAGAGAGCAAAATAGATTCATACGTTTTAAGGTTTCAATAATTTTAAATAATGTTCAATCTGAGAAGTCCCAGCAGAGATAAGGCAAGAAAGGATTAGAGTTAGGTGTTGCAGGGTTAGGGTTAAGGTTAGGGTTAGTCTTAGAGGCTTAGAGTTAGGGTTAGAAGGTTAGAGGGTTAGGGTTAAGATTAGGGTTTGTCTTGGCATTACGTGTAGGGAATGTGATACGTTTGTGGTAGGTCCCCTTCAGCCATGGGATACCCTGTGCCTGGCCGTGTTCCTTCATCCATCCTCCCACCCTGGTAATCCACCTACATAGCCAGGAGACATAGAGAGCAGGAAGCTTCTCCCAGATTTCTGAGAGCAGCTGTGCCTTTCATCTCCTGTCTACACTCTCCTTTACTCATGAAATATAAACTCTATGAGTTATGGATAGGCAAAAATAAAAGATGCAGATTTGGAAAGAGATACCCATAAAATACAGATAATTTAGTCATAAAATGAATAGAGAAAATTTGATGTAGAAACTGGGGGGATGAAGACATAGTGATATATGTATCTAAAGTCTTTGTTAAATCAAGAACAAAAGACATCAGAAAAGAAAAATGTCAAGGCCTTTGGCTTCAGATGTAGAAGCCAAGTCCAAAGTGCGTATATGAATGGTATTCTGAGCTGGGCCCACATAACCCATATGTGTCTGTATCTCATGTGTGTGTGTGTGGTGTGTGTGTGTGTGTGTGTGTGTTTCTGTGTGTGTGGTGTGTAGGCATGAGGTATTAGAGTCCCTGATGTCCCTTATTCCCCTGTGCCAGTATACATGCTGCCCAGCCTCAGAATTCATGGGACCAGGCCAGGGCACTGAGGCTGGAAGGTCACCCTTCTTTGCCGGCCGTTTGAATAAATCACAGCACCATTGCACTGCGTTCCGATGATACAGTTTGGTTCTGAGGGTACAAAAATGCATGTTCTGTGAGTTGTTCTTAGAATACTTTTGGAAAGTAACACAAAGTAGCAGCAGCTACTGAAACAGTAAGTACTCTCAGCCTTGCCAGTCACAGACAGAAATGCTACCCTATACTTACAGTCTCCACTCTGTTCATTTGATTCTGCTGCCTGGATGGGAGACCGGAACCCACAGTCATCGGGGTCCTGTTCCACTCTTTGCTACACCAAGGTGGATAATTTGCCACAGAGCTAATGAGAGAAAACAGCAAGGCCAGGGAAAGTGAGCTACTGAAGGCTGGTAACAGAGGGCAGCAGGCAGCACCCTGGAAGAAGAGGTTTGGGGGGAAAGACTTGATGAGGCCACTTAGGAAACATAGGATCCTCTTTGGGTTGACTCAGGTGAATTACATCTTCCAGAATGTCATCCCTGCTGCTCTGCAGCACCGTGAAAATGAGGTAACACAATCAGCACAAGTACACAAGGAGGACATTACACAAATGTCAATAATAATAATAATAATAATAATAATAATAATAATAATAATAAATAAACCATCACTTAGAATTCAGTACCCTCCTGTACAGAATGTGAAGAAAACAGCCTGTCCTACAGGCCTGCCCTGCAGCTACCCAAGTGGTCCATGAGATATTTAAGATGCTGAGGTGCAGGGCAGGAGCTTGTTGCTGGCCTCTGAGGGAGCCAAGAGCAGCAGCACCATCATATCAGTATCTGTGTACCCCTTCCCCAGGGCCTCCAATTTCTCTTCCAAACTGCAGCACACCAACCTCGAGCCTGCAGTTTCCCAGGGGTGACGGGATTTGCTGTCTCAACTCTGACCACAAAGACATATTCATTCAATGGAACTTTTCTGGTCCCTCAGACAAACCACCTGTGCCTAGCATCATATGAACCTATGACTACACAAATCTCCTACCTTCTCTGGAGACTGATAGTCAATCCAGTCTTGGGAGACTCCTTCCCTTACACCCTAAGATATAGGGTCTAGGATCAGCTCAGAGAAGTACCAGTGAGAGCTGAGTTCGCATTAATCATGCACCTTCATCGGCCCCTTCTTGCATACCTGGCACAGCCACCCCTCCTCTGAAAGAGGACAAACAAGCCTATTCCTTCCGAGGGTCCTTAGAACAATTTGCTATGTTTTGACGCAAATGCTGTCTGAAGCCACTAATTACAGAAATAAGATATTAGGTGAGGAGGAACATTCCCCATGTTTGCCTAGTTAACTTCTCTTATCGGGACACTCATTAAAATTAATAACAGTTAGAGTTAATAAAATGGTTCTGAATTTCATGAGTTTCGTTTTCACCTTTGCGCCTCCTACTTCATCAGAGCATCATGTGCTGAGACTCATGAGCTGGGGAGAGGGCCTTGACAGAGAAGAAGTCTCCGAGGGAACTACCTTTGTTGCCCTTCATAACACATACATGTGCTTGTATATATGCTCACAGCTGCACTCAGTGTTCTGTGCAGCTTTCTGTCTTTGATTACCACGTACACAGTATGTATCTCTAAGTTGAATTTTGAACTCAACTGATACTTCTGCTGAAAGCCGTGCTCTCCTCTAGGCGAAAGGCTGTGAGTTCAGGGGAGTAATACTGACATTCACACCAGCGACCCAAGCTTCCTCCACATGTGAACCTCACCCCTCCAGGAGTCTGTTCTTCACAAACAAGTTCCTTCTGGAAGCTATCTCCATGGAGAGAGCATGCTTTCAGCTGCCCCCTCTGTACTGTAGAAAGGCAAGTTCATCAAGTTAATTAGCTGTGAGGAGCAGACAGTGGACAAGGAAGGACTAGACCCCATTGCTGTCTCTTCCCTTACTGTACAAATGCTTTTCCCAACTCTGTCCCTTCTAAACCTTGGAGATGTTTAATGAGTATGCAGTAAGGACCTGCGGGCGAGAAATTCTAATTATCTGCATCTTCCTTGGAGTGTATGAAAAAGCATACGGGCTTATTCTTGCAAAGAGGCACCAACCATACTGAGAAGCTCTGTGGAGGGAAGAGGTGGGAGAATGCACGCTGAGAGACCCCAGAGCTGGGGTGAGGCGGTGGGATATAAGAAGACTAAAGCTTTCTACAGCATAAGCTGCTGTTTCTCTGCCCACAGCACCAAATCCTGCTCCCAGGGATTCTCAAGGCTGGATCAGCCTCCAGCTCTGTCTACACACCCTCAATTCTACCTCTCCACAGGCCTGTAGGTGATGGTCCACACAGGACTCCTGCAGCTGTGATTCTACATGGAGTACCATGGGTGATCCTGCCCAACCAAGCACCTCCGTGACTTCCATTTTCATCCCTAAAAGTCCTGTTGGGCAGGTTCTGTCAAGTGAATTTAGTTGTGTGTATCTCAGCTTCTCTCCACTGCACAATTGAGCTCTAAGGCACGTGAGGAAATGTCTATCCTGGTAGAGAGGCATGGCTACTGGAATAGGAACCTGAGTACTCACATCCTCAGCCACAAGAAGAGGCAGAGAAAGAACTAGAAATGGTGCAGGAATTTACACTCTCAATGCCTGCCCCAGTTCTGCAATTCCTAGAGTAGGGGTGTACTTCTTAAACCTCCACAGACAGCACCACCAATTGTGGACCAAGCATGCAAATGCCTAAATCCATGGAGGTCATTTTCCTACAAACCACCACAGAATTCATGGCCCCCATCCAAGGCTAGCTACCATGATGGTCTGTCTCTTTTTCTCACACTATAAACCTTCAGATATTCTGCCTCTTAGGCCCAAAGCAATCCAGCCAGCTGACCTTGGGCTGAGACCTTTGAAATGGTGAACTTTAAACTTTCTTTTCTTGGGTATTTTGTCCAGATTATGGGAAACTGAGGAATGAGCTGCCAGAGTTTGTAGGTTAAGATTGAGGGTGCCCTGTCAGGGCTTTTTGGAGTCTGTGCTAAACACACACAGTGCTAATGCTCCGAAAGTATCCACTGTGCACCTTGAGTTGCCCTCTGCAACTCTATTGTTTATAGGTCTCTGTAGATTTGTATTGAATATTCATGTTATTCATATTATCATCCTGGTATATTTTTATTATATTCACTTGTGAAGTCCTATGAACTTGGGAAACAGTCTGTTGTCTGTGTTTTCAAAATTGAAAATAAATGTGGTACGATCCAGGGATTGTAATTGGTAACAATGTATCCATATTGGTTCCTCATTGTAAGTCAGATGCCACCTTATTGCAAGGTGGTAATAAAAGGGAAACCGAGGCATCAGGAAGATGCACCATAGATAGGAATCTGTGGTAATTTCAGCAAGTGTCAAAACAATGAAAGCCTTTTTTAATATCCAAGCATACAATATGTATAGCCACTAAATGATCTTATTGTTTACACAGTGCCAGCAGAATCCTGTGTATGAAGCCAGAAGGGAGCAAAGCAGGGTTGGATATGCTGAAGCCACTGTGAGACACTGGTGAACGAGCAGCAACTGAGATTCCAACCAAGAGCTCACATGGCTGCCTTAGAAGGAACTTCCCAGTCCAGCTGTGTTGCTCGTGTTGTGAGGAAGTGGGAGTCGAACTGCTGGCCTTCAAGGAATAGAAGTTCCTCCGTGCCTGTCACAGTTTCAGAAGTTAACCTGAACCAGGACCACCTGGGAAGAGAGAACTGTAGCTGAAGGATTGCCTGGGCCATATGGGCCTATGGCCGTGCCTATGGGCATTTTCTTGGTTGCTAATTAACGCAGATGAGCCCAGCCAACTGTGAGCAGTATCATCCCTAGGCAGATTGTCCTGGGATGTTTAAGAAAGCCAGCTGAGCAGGCCAGAGAGTGAGGGAGCCAGAGAGTGAGAGAGCCAGAGCTCGCTGCCATAAGCAGCTTCTCTCCTGCGCTTTCTGCTTCCAGCTCCTGCCTTGAGCCCCTGCCCTGACTTCCCTCAAAGGTAAATGTAACCTGTAAGGTGAAATGAACCCTTTCCTCCCCAGGTAGCGTTTAGTCATGGTGTTTATGGCAGCAATAGAAAGCAAGCTAGAACAATGACCTTGTCACCTCTAACCCTCACCCAGACTCTGGACCCAGCCCTGACCCCAGCTCTCACCCCAGTCCTGACCCCACTCAATGTGGATCATTACTTTAGTCTTTCTGCTCTTTGGCCGCTGTGTTAGTCAGTTTTCTGGACTATGACAAAACACCTGAAATTGTCAACTGAAAAAGAGAAAGGCGTTATCTTGGCTCATAGTTTCGGAGGTTTCAATGAAAGAACAAGTAGCCCATTACTCTGGGTACACATGGAGGCGAACACATGATAGAGAAAACCTCCCTTGTGGCTACTCACACACATGCAAAGGAAGAAGGAGCTGGTGCCTCTGTCCTCAAGGACACTGCCCCACTGAACTGAGAAGCCAAGCTACCAGTCACACAGGCTGGGAACATTCCCTTGGGGAGACACTTCAGATCCCAAACACAGCTGTCTCCGACTGTCTGAACAGTCCTGTCCCACATTCAGGCAGTACCCACTGATTTCTAGGTCCTGGTTTAGTGGAGTCTGTCTCCTCAGTTCTGCCCAAGAGCCTATACAATACTCTTGTCATTTAACCTCCCCCAAACACTTTAGAGGCTGCTGTGTGCCCAGCACACAGGTACAGAGAACAATGCTCCACAATGACAGTTCAACAGCTCTCTCTAAAGGCTGCAGTGAAGGTTTTCCAGATGGAAACTTGAATTCTGGTATCCTAAATGTATGTTCTTTTTACCCTCTGCTAGGACTTTTAAAGAGCTCCTGTGTCTCAGGAATTCAGTTTTTAAAATGAAACAATTCAAATGTATCTTTGATTCCTATTTAACCTTTTGATGCTTATAAATTATGACAGGAATTTGCCTTGAATCTTCATTAATAACTTGGAATATATTAGAAGACATTGGATATTAGAAAACACATTTTGGAAAACTGTGATATGGCTGTTTTATTTTATTTTTGGTTTGTTTGTTTTGTTTATTTGGTTTGGCTTTTGGTTTTTGATTTCTCAAGATAGGGTTTCTCTGTTGTGACTTTGGATATCCTGAAACTCCCTCTGTAGACCATACTGGCCTTGAACTCAAAAAGATCTGCCTGCCTCTGCCTCCCTAGTGCTGGGATTAAAGGCAAGCACCACTGACCAGCCAGTTCTGTTTCCTACATTTGGTTTACTATATTATTTTAAGAAAGAATTTCATTTATTATGTGTTGTGAAAGTTTATTTTTAGTTATGTATAAAATAAGTGTTTTGCACTATTGCACTATTGTGTGAGAGTCTGCCTAGGTCTTGGTTTTTTGTATTGTCTGCAGGTGGTGGGTTTCTGTGTGTGTGTGTGGGGGGGGGTGTTTGATTGCTTATGATCTGCAGGTGAGGAGTTCTGAATCAGTAAAGCACCTGATCTCAGACGCTTTGGGTTCCACTGCTCAGTGTGGCGCTGTCCAGGATGGTGGTTCTCTTTGCTGAGGTCTGGAGGTTTGTACCTATGAGAGTGCCTCCTGGTCTCCTTGCTGAGCTGCCTTGGGAGGAGCTTAATAACTACAATTATGGTGTGTGTGTGTGTGTGTGTCTCAGAGTGTGTGTGGAGGTCAGTCAATTCTCCTTCTCCCATGTTGAGGCAAGGTCTCCCTTCTTTCTTCTGCGCTGACCTAAGAGCTTCTGAGCCATTCTCCAGTGTCCACCACCCAACACACAGTGTTGGGATTACAGACAGAATCTACAACATTAAGCATTTTATGTGTCCTGGGGATGGAACTCAGGCCATCAAGCTTGTGTAGCAAAGAAGGATTTTACCTGCAGAGCCCTATCTTGCCAGCCCTATTATACATGAAAATGTATTTAAATAGATCTTGATTATATTACTTTTTTTAGATGACCCTTGCCAATAAAACATAAACTATGTCAAAACTGGTGATTACTGAGTGACTCTATTGTTAAGAAAGCAAATGCAGACTGGGTAAGGCAGCACATGTCTTCAATAGCAGCTCAGAGTCAGGTGGATCTTTATGTATTCAAGGCAGGCTGGTCTACATAGAGAGCTCCAGGTTCATCAAGGGCTACATAATGAGACCCCCATCTCCCTCCCCCACAAAAAAAGGGACAAAGAAGAAAGAAGAAAGTAAAAGCAGATAGGATGAATACAGATATGTAAGTTGTGGTTTATGCTTTTTTTCTTTGATCACACATGCAAATGCAATTACCTCATTAGAATGGAGCACCAAGCTGATGACAAAGGATCCCATCTTCTTGGACTGTTCTCTGGCTTCTGACTCCACCACCAGAAATGTTTTCCAAGGTACAGG
This sequence comes from Cricetomys ansorgei, assembly GCA_026225945.1. Classification (NCBI taxonomy): domain Eukaryota; kingdom Metazoa; phylum Chordata; class Mammalia; order Rodentia; family Nesomyidae; genus Cricetomys; species Cricetomys ansorgei. The sequence continues at coordinate 4,145,261 of JAMJFZ010000239.1, read as the reverse complement.
ACAAAGCATTCTATGTTGAACATTGCCCAAGCCTGTGTCCTAATAATCTGACCTCAATGAACTCATAGTCCAGGCCTCATTTCTTCCTGTCCTGATGGGCACTACTGGCTGTTGGACACTCTTAGTGACATCTGTGTAACAGGTCAGGCAAGTAGACCCTCACTATAAAAGTCAAGGATCCCTAAGACTTGGTCAACCTGGCCTGTGAATGGCTCTGTGGCCCATGATAGCTTCCTTCCAGTGGAAGGAGCCTGATGACTGCTTATTTTGTTTTGTTTTTTAGATAAGGTCTCTTGTAACCCAGGCTTGCCTTGAACTCACTATGTAGCTGAGGTTGACCTTGAACTTCTGACGCTACTGTCACCACCTCCAGAGTGCAGGGAGTACAGACATGCACCACTGTGCTCTGTTTATACAGTGATGGGAATCAAACTCATGGCTCTGTGCAAGCTAGGCAAGCACCCTACTGTGCTGTATCCCTGGTCATGTTGAATTTCATATGAGGAGAAGAAGCAGACAAGTAAGCATGAGAAAACCCCCTATGTGCCTACTGGGGTGACTCAGTAGACCAGCAGAGCACCTGCAGGAGCTGGGCTGGGGTGGAGGGGGGACATTAGGGTGTCCTATGACATCCTCCCTTCTACAGTCTGGAGTTCTGATAGATACCCCTGCTCAGCAGCACCTCAATCTCAGAGGCCTTCTCTTACAGTTCTGCAGGGCAAAGTAGAAACACAGGCACATGTGCTGTGCAGAAGAGACACCCTCTTGGCACAAAGAGATATTCAGGCTCTGTCTCATGTCAGATGTACTCCGGGAGCCAATACTTGCACCTAGCTCTTCAGAGAGAGGCCAAGTTTCCCTCAACACCCAGGGGAATGTAGGAGCACTTACACTTCCCCATGATGGCAGATTCCTTCCATAGGCTTCCCAACCTCAGGGAACAACAGTCAGACTAAGGGTGACCAGCCATAGTGTTCCAACCAACTTGTAGCCCCAGGCTGCACAGAGGCCCTCTTCCTGCTGGATTCTGGATTACTGTGCCCTGTGCCTGGTCTTAGTAGTCCCTGGACAGGAGAAAGCACAGGGAGGGCTTGAAGTTGCTAAAGATAGGACAGAATTGATTTAAGGTACTTAAACCAGAGGTTCTGCATCCTGGCAGGGTCTGCCTATCTTCCCACAGCACCACCCCACCCAGCTCCTTCCTTCACAGTTAGCCATACAGACATAGAAAGAAATGTCAAACATCCCTCCTCTCCACAGGCGTCAAGTCTGAGCTCTGTACAACCCGGCCCCCATCTTCCCTACCTCAGAGCCACCCGCAAGGAGCTGTCTGGGCCTCGGTTCCTCCTGTTTATGTCTGGGCCCATTATCAGGGAGAGCACTTTAGTTGAGGGGTTGAATATCATATAATCATCATAGAACGAATCATTTTTCTACTGTGTGAGAGCCAGGGAGAAGGAACTTGGACCTGCCACCCACTCCTATTTAAACAAACTAATGTCATTCTGGAGGCCAAAAGGAGCCTGCTGGGCCACCCTCCCCCAGTGTGACTTTGACTAAGCTGTCCCAGGCCTAAGGTTGGCCTCTCTGTTTGGGGGGTGGGCAGGGGGCAGGGCAGTCCACTATCCCCAGCTGAGGCTGCCAGGATCTCCAGGGTGCAGCTCCCCAGGCTACCCTATGGTGAAGAGGATTAAGGGGAGGTCTGTGGGTGCCACCAATCCCCAGATCTTCCTCATAGTCTAACCAAGGAAGACTACAAAGTACATCTTTCCCCCCGGGTGTGAACCAGACCTCCACCTTTGTGTCTGGCACACACATACACCAAGGCCTCTGACACGGAATGGCGGCTGCATATTTATAAGAATATTGCAGTAAATTCTGAGGACCCTCTCCCCACCCTCATGGAGGCTTATACACTGTTTCTGAAATCACTGGAACCTAAGCTAATCACTATGAAGTTCCTCCCAAAAGGCTACTACAAATGGGTAAATATAGGGGCTCCAGGACACCCAGCAACTCTTAGAAGCAGGAAGGCACTTGGTAACCTGAAGTGCTCTCTAGCGCCCCCATGCTGACCAACACCACTTGCAAGGAGGTCTTCTACTGGATTCCTACTGAGAAGCAGCAGAAGGGTGCTGAACATTTCCAGGTGACTAAATCTCATGCGGAGCCAGTGACACCCCTATTTCTTTGCATAAGCTCCCTAGAAATTCCGCAGGCCCATGCCTGCACGCAGTGGCAGATCACCATCAGTTCTCTGCCCTCTACCATCCTGGAGTGTAGATCGAGGATGGGTCCTGAGGGCCAGAGGCGCACGTGGGGCTCATGGGTTCTCTCCCAGTTTTGGCTCCCCGCCTGGTCTCTAGCGCCCGGTTGCTCTGCCTAGGGCCTCACACTCCCGCGCGGATACAGCAGCAATGGGTCCTCGTAGAGTCTGGGAAGGTCCAGTTCTGCGTGAAGTGGAACAGAGAGGTTTGCTAGGAAGGAACCGAAGAAAAAACTAAGAGAGAGTGCAGAAGGTCGGCTGGAAGCGGTTCTGGCGGGCGAGAACGCGGCTGTGGCCTCGAGGAGGCGAGCGCGGGCGCCTCCGTTTGCAGCGGCTCTGGATCGCCCCAACTAGAGGCGCTTTCGATTTGCCCGGTGCTCGGTAAAACCGCATCCTCAAGCTCCGGATTCAGGAGCTCCGGTCCGGCGCAATCCCACCACGCTGGGCAGGCCCGCTGCTGCCTGGAAATGAGGGGGGTTGAAAACTGAGATCTGGGCAGGAGAAGACGGAGATCCGGAGGACTGCGATCCTCCGGGGAGGGAGCAGGGATAGTCCGGGGAGAGGAGCCTCTTGGCGCATCGAGGAGCAGGGAGTGGGAATCCTAAGAATCCGATGAGTCCTGTGGCTGTGGCGGCCTCAACGGATCTCCGAAGCCTGATAACTGTCTCCCTGGGAGTTACAATCCGGGCAGGTTGGGTCGCCCAGGCTGTGAGGTCCAGACCCTATTCCGCAGGGCGTGCTTGCTGATTCTGAGGTTCCGACAGGACCTTATCGCCCGCTTACCGCTTCCACCACCACCACCACTCAGTAGAGCCCCGAAAGTAAGGGCTGCCGGGAGGCGGCTGTCTAGCACTCGAGACTCCGAGACTCCGTCACACTAACTTCTGCTCTAGGAACCCGCCTGCTGGCGGTGGCCTTATAGGACCTCGATGTGATAATTAAGAGCGCACGTGGCCAAGGCACTGTTCTGGTGGACAGAGAATAGAAAGGGGCCCGGGTTGGGAGAGGGTGTCGGCTGAAGGGCTCCCGGCTGGGACGGTTGCGGGTGCGGGGGAGGGCTTTGAACAGGACAAGTCCTGAAACAAAACAATTGTAGTAGCTAGGGCAAAACCTGTGCTTGGAACAGACCCTGGGTGTCATTTTCAGCCATGCATGTTGAGAACTCCCCGCCCCACCCCCACCCCCAAGAGGCACCCATAAACGAAGATCCCTGCGGAGAAGCACACCGGGTCAGGAAGCAGGGCCAGCTTTGGGAACAACAGAGATGGGTCCAGCTCAGGCCTTTGGACTTGGGACTGTGGTCAGCGCAGGGCAGGCTCTGGGATGGTGGACCGAACCAAGACCACACTGCCTGCTCTCCTTCGGCGCCATTGCTCAACAGAGGTCCAGAGCCAACAAGACTTGTCCCCAACGCCTGCCGCCGTCCAGGTTTGGGGGCTGCCCTTTGGCTCACTCCTATATGATAACTGAACTCTGATTAGTACGGATCTAGAGCCCCTCCTAGCTCGCTCTTCTCTACGGCTGAGTGCAGAATGGGGAACTTGCACTCGCACCCGGCGAAAGTGTCGCGCTGCAGCAGGCCCTGCGGTATCCAGAATGGGCAAGGTCTCAAAGGAAGGGTCCTCCTGCCGAGCCACCTGCTCCGGACGCTTCCCTGCCCTTGATCCTGCAAGGTTGAGACCGGGCGGGGGAACGCTGGATGCTCAGACCTGCACAGCCTTGGCAACCCAGCCCCACATCCTTTGATCGCCCTTATTCTTTCCAGCTGCGCCCTATTTGTCTGTCATTTCCCCCTTTTCCTCGGGAATCATTATTTATGGCAGAAAAAATAAAAGGTGCTCCCTGGAAAGAACCGAGGCAAGGAGTAAATTTCTGAGAAACAAGAGAGTGAATGTGTTTCCTTTTAAAGGTCACCAAAAAAGGAGGGGTGGGGGAGGGTCTGATCAGTGCTTCCTGGAACTCATTACCAGAGAGCATTAACTAATCAGCAGATCAGAGACACGAAAAAGCAAATATTTTTTAAAATAACTGAAGGTAATTATAACCCTGTTGTTGACACTAACGATTAATAATTGATCAGGAGTTACACACAATAAATTGTCAATTTATCTCCCCTTTAAAAATGCTTGCCAGAGTAGCCGGGTTTCCTCCCCTGGGCATGTCCTGTGAAGATCCACTCCGTGTGAATAGGCTGCCTGGATCCTCACAGTCAATTTTTGAAGAGTATTAGATTTTACTTATTTTTAGTTCCAAATAGAACAAAATTATGTTGGGGCATCCTTTGAAAACATTTTTCTTAAGAGCTAGGGGCCAGATTTAAACAAACAAGCATTCTTCCTCCTTCTACCTGGGATTGCAAGAGAAGAGACGAAGTGTTTCATAACTGTTTTAACTGCATTATCAGTATTGTCGTCCTAAATAATGTCTTCAATGTTCTTTTTTTTTTTCTTAGAAAAGACAGCACTCTGTACCCACACCAAGGAATGAGAGCCAGCTCTGCAGGGAGCTTGGAGGGAATGGAGGCAAGGAGAGTCTGCAGAAAGTACTGGTGAAGGCATTTAGGAAAACCTACAAATGGTGGCGTTTGACCCTTACAAGTGGGGTTAGCTGGGTTTTCTCTTTTATTTAGCAGTGGCTGGGGTCCAAGGTATGCAGTGGGCTGGGAGTATCTTCATAATGACCAATAGATGGGGGAAATTATATTGTCATAGATTAATTCTCCTTAAAATAAGCCTTTAAAATATTAGTAGGGATTTGTCACTTGCATAAAGGTTTGAGACTACATCAAAGGGCCACATCCCCCTTGGGATCTGTGGCAATTTAAATGACGTTAACATAACATTCACAGGCCAGGCTGTATGTTGTTTCTAAGATCCACTTGGGTTAACATCCTTAAAATACCTGAAATGCTACTTTCATAAAAGCGATTTTTAAACATATTTAATTTAGCTATAGATTTAATTTGGGGCTTACGTGAATGTTTTCTTGGGCTCTTGATAGATTGCTTAACTAAAAAATTTAAATGGTGACAATTATTGTAAGTATGTGGCTAGATGGAGTGAACTTTGTAACAATTCGAAGCGTATTTAAAAATTAAGAAAGGCTTATCTCTCTAAACTCCCTAAGACTTCCTAAACTGGTTTGAAATCTTTTCAAACTGATGCCTGTGAAACCGCTCTTTTGTGTTAGTTTAGTAAGTTGGGTTTCAAAAGGACACCCTTTACCTTTAGCCTCCTTCATTAATATTTCAACGCCACTGTCCTTGACCCTAGAAAGCTTGGGGCTTTGGTGCCATCCAGCGCGTCTGGACCAGTTGGAAACTCGTGCAGTCTCCAGCCTTCCGGCTTCGCAGACCTCCCTCCCGGTGCAGTCCATTCACTTCCAGAATGAGCACTGGCCATGGCCCGTAAAGGAGGTGCAAGAGGGACTAACCCCAAGCCCTACCAGGCCGCTGACTGTCCCTGCCCCCTTACTCGCCTCCATTTCCCGCCCCTCCTGACTCACAGACAAAGGTGGGTGAAGTTCTTTTCAAGTTTCAAAGGCAGTTGCCCAGCAGCTTTGCTGAGACAATAACTCTTTTATTGGGAACAAATGTTGACATTTGACGGGCGCAGGAGGCAGCGCCGGAGCCGGCCGCCGGGCAAGCGCCCCCGGTGCTCTCGGCAGCGCCGCCCCCGGGGCCCACCTGAGATTAAAGCGCGAATTCTGATAAATCAGCTCTAATGAAACCCGGACTGTGGAGGGCAGAAGGGCTGCCGCGGCCTGACCGTGCGGGCGACGGGCCCGACAGCCAGCAGTGTGCCCAGGCTTGCAAGCAGTCCGGCAATCCAGTGTGGCTGTCGGAGCTCCGCCGGGCTCCTTTCTCCAAGTGAGGCCACTTCCCTAAACGAGGATATTCATATTCATTCTCTCTCTCTCTCTCTCTCTCTCTCTCTCTCTCTCTCTCTCTCTCTCTCTCTCATAAATAACTACGTTTCTTAAAAGGTCCCTCTAAACACCCGCAGTTTTATGTTCTTAGTGCTTATTTAAAAATCAAGTTCTCCAATAAGATATATATTCAGGTCGGGAAGGGGGGGGTGGATAAACTATGAAAATCTCTGATAATTTGTTGGGCATAAAAACATCAAAGCAGCTCCATTAACTCTGGCTAATCTGAGCCCTCTGAGTTGTCACCAAGAGAAACATGCCAGTCCTCTGGGAGAGGGTGGGGGGCCTGGAGGCCTGTGCTGTTAAAGGAACCCGGATTGTGTGTCCAGGTAAGAAAATCTTCCCTGCTCCTAGAGAGGCCACTTTGGCCACTTGACCAGTTTCTAATTCTGAGCACATGCAGGAAGGTCCTTCCGGGATCGGAATTTTCTCCAACATACAGGGGCCACACTTTTGCCTTAAATGATGCCTCTTCCTTAGAGTTATCTTGGGTGTTTTGTTTTTTAAATATTGTTAACTTTCATTCTTTCCTCAAAAAAAATTTCAAAGTATTCAAGTTACAACAACACACACGACAGATACCCAGCCCTTTCAATTCCCTGCTGATTTATGAAACATGGCTGGCATCAGTAAAGCAGGGCCGTTTGTTATTGCCGCATTGCAGTGTAAAATGGGTCTGGGGAGAAATGGGTATCTCTGGAAATCCTAAGAAACACAACAAACAAAAGGACAACCAAAGTACCCTCTGTCTCTGGGATCTCCCAGAGTGCAAGGGTCTGTATTTAAAAAATAATACTAATCCTCCCTTTTGCCCCGCAAGAGCTCTGCTCAAAACATCTCCATTTCTATCCCTGGGGGAGGCAGGGAAGAGACTTTAGGCCTGAGCTCTGAATGCCCATGCATTTCAGACCAATCTCCCCACCCTCCCCCCTTCCAGAGATATAAACTTAGTTCCTCCCTGGGCCGGCCTGCCTGCCGGGGGCTTTGCTTCAAGTACCTTAGATGACTTTCCAATACCCTTTCTAACAAGACCCCAGCAAGAGGCCACTAATTTCTATGGCACAAAAAGCCACTGGAGAGAGATCCTTTTGTCAATATCAACTGGCCTAGCAATTTCCCATCCTTGGCCACATCAGCCTATCGGAGCTGGCAGATGTTTAGACAAGATTTTATAAATCGTTCAATCTCAGTCCATAATGAACCCCAACTGACCATTCCAGAGCAGCCCAAAGCACCAGAGACCTCCCCCGCTGGGCTCCAATAACGCTCCCCTGCTGCACTGTTATTAATCATGGGATGAAATAGGTGAGCCTCTTGAAAAATAAGTGTATGATTGATTAAAGGGCAATCTAAGGAACCATTATTCTTGCTTTGTAAACGCAAGTTATATTCACTCAATTTATCTTTGCAGAGGAAATAAATGATTGTTCATTTCTTCTCAGAAATTTTATTATATGGGTATATACATAATTTGAGGAAAGCTGAAGTGACAGAGTGGTTGCTTTTATGATACTAATCAAAGGGGCTGGGTTCCTTGGCTGCCAATTCCAGGCTGGTCCTGTAATTAGGAGGTGCATAGACAATAAAGAGACGATGTCTGAGGATGTTTAAACTTTCTTTTCCCTGAGGGTAAGGGTGAACAGAGTACCACAGTGAGGAATCTACTTCCCCCCCCCCCCCCCCCCCCCCGTTAATGAGAATTACACAGAAGGGAAAGAAAAGAGTCCTTCAGTAAATGTGTGTGATCTATGTCAATTGAGATATTTCAGGCTTAGGAAAACAACTGTGCCCATCAGTAATTTCTTGTGGGAGGCACTCTCTAGTATTAACGGGAGAACCCTTCTGCAGCACCACAAAAGAAGATAAAATGCAGAGGAGGTGGCATATCCTTTTATTTTTTTCATGTTTTAGAAATTTACACTAAGAAGGAATTTGCATATTCAGAGAACAAAAATCTGAATTTTTTTCTCATAACACAATTGTATGTAAATAAATTAGACACATAGGTATCTCCCTGTTGTACATTAATCTCTCTCTTTTCTGTCTTCCATTTCAAATAAGCTCAAGAGAGGAGAGGTTATTTCACTAGGCTCTTGATTTAAAAGGTAAGCTAGGATCATCTTGGGAGAGGAGGACCAGGGCTACCACTAGGGCTCCTACCCGAAATCACTCCAGTAAAAATGAGCCCTGAACACCATTTTCTGGTAGGCTAGTCTGTTTTTATTTACAGTTTTAGATATAAATTAGTAGAGAATTCATGTTAAACAACCAACAGAGATTGTATAACCAGCAATGTTCAAATAAAAACCAAGCAGAATTTATTTACAAAAGTTTTAGATTTCATTGCAATACAACTTGCATAAATTACTAGAAGCTTTATATCATTATAAAAATAAATATCAAATTTGTTTCCACTTCTGAAGGACTCAAGTTCTTCAATCACGTTAGTTCTACCGTGTACATTTTTTTTTTTTTACAAATAAATTTTACAGCAAGTCCTATCACACCTATAGAATATATACCGTGGCAATGAAGTGATCAAGATATCCTGAGAAAAAACAGATTGTTTCCAAAAGTCACACAAACATGGGGAAGCTATACTATGCCAAGAAATTTGTATATGCCCAACAACGTGTGTCCAGTCCTTAGAGTCTGTGAGTTGGCAGTGCAGTGTGCATCCTCTTTTACAGTGGCACAAGATGTGGTCCGGATTTCCACATCTGGGGTTTGTATCTGTGGACTTATGAGCTTGGGAAGGGAGAATGGCCTCCTGACTTTTTTTTCCAAAGCAATTGTGACACCTACCTGTGGACCAAGGAAAAGACCAAATTATCCCAAATTCTTCAGTTTCATACCAACATATAACAAAACAAAAAAGCAACAAACAAACAACAACAACAGAAAAAAAACAAGCTTGTGTCTACTGGCTCTGCCTCTTTGCCATTCTTCAGGGTCTAGGACTAGTAATGTTGACTAGTTGTAAAGTAAGTGTTTGTACGAGCTTTGGGCTAGGAGAACTACAGAGTCCATTTGGACACTGGACACTAAGTAGCAGTCCCTAGGAAAGAGCAGTCCTGTAGGTGTATCTTATTCTGTAAACAACATCCATTACAGGTTTCTATGCACAAGTTTATGCACAATTCACTCATCAAATGAGGTGTTCTTTATGTGTCAAAACAATTCTGAGTGCTGCATAGCTGCCCAGATATTTTAGCCATCATCAAACAGCCAGTGGTAGGATATATGTTTAGGTGTTTAGGTGTGGTGTGGTGTGTGTGTGTGTTCCAATTAAAGAAGTGATTCTCCAAAGCAGAACTGGAGCAGAAAAGAAGAAATCTATAAACAGAAGGCAAAGAGGCCAGAAGCAAGCCAGACTCTCTTTTCCAACCCTTGACAAGCAACACCATACCAATACTACACAAGACAGAGGCTTGGGGCTAGAGGCCGCAGAGGGAACCCACTTACTTGCACTGCTGAGCTTGGCCCTCCTATAGGTAGGGCTGGACGCCTGCGCCAACAACCGCACAGCCCTCACTGGCATCTGTCAGGGGAGGGGCAGTTAGTGAGGACAGGCTGTGCACAGCCCCTGGCAGCTAAGCACCTATCAGCTCCTACCCCTGTACAGGACTCACACTTGGGGAATCTGAGACCCATTTCACTTCTACTCCCTCTTTCTCTTTTCTTTCTTCCTCCCCTTGAGCACACCTGTCTCAGGGATGCTGAATTAGGAACAATGGAGGCAATGTAAGAAAATTAGGCTTCTAAGAGTTCTCAAAAACCTATGCTTTTCTTGAGCCAAAGGCAGAAAGGATTCCTCTAAGCTCCACTTAACCAACACCACACAGGCAAGACTACACAGCAGGGAGGCAAGTGCAGTTTTCACTTCCTGGCAGTAAGTTTGCCACATCAACACAGTTACGATGATATTAACAATCAATAAAATAAAGAGTAAATAAAGCCGGGTAGATCTAAAAAGAAGACTAACCCTCTTTCCCATCACTCTCAACCCTCCTCCTCACACTGGCTTCCCTAAATCTGGGTCTGACAAGTGGCTCAGCCAGTCCACAGGTCTCCCCGCTCCATCCCTGAGCCCTTTCCCGAGTTTCTAGCTAGTTCTGACTTACCAGGATCCCTCACCACGGGCCTGGGGCAGCCTACCTTTCTTGGGCTCGTAACCGCCGCCCGGAGGCCTGTAGTGGGACTCCAGCGGGTGCGAGCCCGCCTTGCCCGCGTCGCTGGCCGCCTTGGGCGCGGCGTGCAGTGTCTCGCCCGGTGCCGAGGCCGCGGCGTTGTACCGCAGCAGGCCCTGGCCTTGCAGAGCTGCGTTCAAGTTCCCGTAGTTTGTGTAGTTGCCATAGAAAGGCGACGTATAGTAGAGGTGGCGGCCCAGCAGCGGCGAGGCAGAGTAGGGCGAGCCTCCCGGAGGGGCCCCGGAGGAGGCGGGCGCGGCGGCAGCTGGCAGCCCCGGAGGCCCGCACCCCGGGCCCAAGCTTGGTTGCTTGAGGTCCGAAGTGGCGATCTCGGCCAGCGACCACAGCTTGGGCTTGCTGACGGGCGGCGGCGCTCCAGGCGACGTCCGGCTGCCTAGGGGCGTCTTGCCACCGCTGCCACCGCGCGGCCCGGCCTCGGGCGTCGGGCTCAGCAGGGGCGCCTCCACGCCGGTGAGGGGCGAGGAGGTCACGGGCTTGGGGGGCGCCAGTTCCCGCTCGCACTCTTCTTCGTCGTCCTCCTCATCCTCCAGGTCCTCAAACTTGTCCTTACACTCTGAGCCCGATTCGCACAAGGGATCCCCAGCGCGGCAGGGCAGTTTCTCCCCGTCTGACTCCGCCGAGCACGAGTGGTCCGTGAGGGAGTCGACGTGCAGACTGATCCCTGTAGGGATGAGGGTACGGGTGGGCGGAAAGCTGGGCCGTGGCCGGCACCCGCGGTCCCATCCGCCCAACGCCCTGCACCGGGCCTTCCCAGGACCCCCGTCCGTTCTCCCAAGGCCCGACATCTATGCAGGACTCTCCAAGCCAAACCCCGCGGGCCTGGAGCGAAGCCACTTAGCAGCTTTTCTAGGCCTGGCCCCGCGTGAGAGGTGGGCAGAGTCCGCCCCAACCACAGCCCGCCTGGGAAGAAAGCTCCCTGCGCTCCGGCACCGACCGCGGCCCCGCTCACCTTCGTCCTCCGCGGAGGTCTCCGTGCCGTCCGGAGCCTTGTCCGGACTCTCCTCCTTGTTCCTGGCAGCGTCCGCATCGTCCTCGTCCTCGTCCTCGCTTTTGTTTCTCGGGGCCCAGGTCATCTTGTTCTCCTTCTTGAGGCGCCGGCGCGCGTTGGCGAACCAAGTGGAGACCTGCGTGAGGGTCATCTTGGTGATGATGGCCAGCATGATCTTCTCTCCCTTGGTGGGGTACGGGTTCTTGCGGTGCTCGTTGAGCCAGGCTTTCAGCGTGGCAGTGGCGTCCCGCGTGGCGTTCTTGCGGTATGCGGGGTCGTTGAGCTGGTATGGGTAGGCCGCGCTGCCGTACGGGTGGTAGCTGATGGCACCCGTCATCCCGGTGGTGTGCGTGTCGTATGGTGAGCCCTGGAACCCACAACAGCCGGTGAGTGGAGGGTGTGGGCCCCCCCTCCCCGTGTCACCCTGGAGGCGACCCTCTGTCCGCCCCTGCTGCCTTTTCTGACAGGAGACTCTGGTCTGGGAACCTCTTTCGGCAGCTAGGGAGCCCGAGAAACACAAGGCCAGCTGCTGAAAACAAAACGACTGTCCTTTTATTCTAGAATTTAGTTTTTTAACGAGCTCACTTTTTCTGAAACGACATAGGTTCCAGAGTAGCACGAACAATGTCTGCAAACACATTCTCTGGATGAGCTCGCAGTTCTGCAGGTAGTTTCTTGATAACTAAATTTCATCAGAGGCTTCCGCTGACCCCTCACCCCCTTCCCTCCATTAGATGGTTAAAAACATACTTCGGAACCCCACCCCGCGATTCACTCTAAAGCAGAGTAAATCCAATTTTGCAACTCGGAAAGCCAGTCAGCTTTTCCAATTCTTCAACTACATAGTAATTAGCATTTTAATTCATCCTTTAACGTTTGTAACCTTCTCTCAAGGCCTGGGTTCCACCCAGGGAATTCCACCTAGGACAGAATTGTTGGCGAACCCCCCCATGTCCTCACACGCCCCAAAACTGCTACGGACCCGCCGCTCCAGCGGCGCCCATTCTCAGAAGCCAGGGATGCTCAGGTGGATCCCGGGTTTCCGGACCTGGAGCCCGTAGGCCGCGTGCGAACTCTGGAAGCACTTAGCGGCGGGTCCCAAGCCCGTCGACACATTTTTTGAAAGCCGGGTGAGCGAGACAAATGAAGGCCGAGACTAGAGAGCTTCGGCCTGGGTTTAAGGGCAGCAACCGAAGGTTCGGTGCCCTCTCCCAACCCGGTGACCCCGCTGCTACCAGAGCTACTAAGACACCCGAACCGTGAGACAGTGGCCCGAGAAACCCGGGCAGCGGTGGTCCTCGGCCAGGAACCATGCGGGAGCTGCCTGCCGATCTGCAGCCCCAGCAATCTGCAGGCGCGGATCAGAGGCAACTTACGGCCCCGGCCCGGGTGGAGGAACACCTCGCACGAGCTTAGGGAAAATCGCCCTACGTCTGCGGCGGATCAGCCCTGACCCTTGTTCCGCTCGGCAGCGGGTGCCGGTGACTCTGGAGCCGCCGCCCGCGTCGCATTCCCAGCGCCCCCGCTCAACCCACGCCAGGGTCGGGGTTTCCCAGCCACCACCCAAAAAGCGGTTACCATGTAGGATGGGAAGCCGGCGGCAGCCGCGGCGGCGGCGTCTGCGGAGTACTGCAGCGGGCTGCCGAAGCCGGTCGCCGCCTGCGCTGTGAAGGCCGCCGAGCCGGGATACGGACTGAACGCAGAGCCCGACGCCGAGCGCGCCAGCTCCTCGCTGCGCGGCGCCGCCAGCGCTGACGCGCCGTACGCGGGGCACGAGTAGAGCGCCAGCGAGCCGGGCGCTTGGTACAGGTAGCCCTGCGGGTAGGACATGGTGGGCGCGGGGCGCGGGGCCCGCGTCACGCAGAGCAGCGGGCAGCGCGCGCGGCGCCCTCCATCCACGCCCGGCCGGGGCGCACCGGGGCCACGGGCCGGGGCAGGCTGGGCTGGGCACTAGCCTGGGCGGCCCGCGGGGCCGGCGCTTCGGTGGGGTGGCTGCGGCGGCAGCGTGGAGCCGGTGGGCGCAGCCGCGCGCCAGGCCGGCGGTCGGGGTTTGGGGGAGTCTGCAGTCGGGAGTGTGGAGTTGAGGAAGGAGCGCTCGAGTTTCCGAGGGACATTGGAACACCGAGCTGTCCGTCACGCTCTCATCTGCATATTCTGGTGCCCGCCCCTCCCCTGCTCCGCCCGCCGCCCAGGCCTGGCCAGGGCCGGGGGAGGGGCGGAGAGCGGATGGGAGGGGAGTGCGGGGAAGGCGGAGGAGTGGCCGAGGGAGGCAGGAAGGAGGGACGTGCAGGCTTTTGTCGCGCAGCCGCCGCTCAGCTCCCGCCCCAGCCCGCAGCCCGCAGCGGTGAAGCCCGGCCTGGCCAAACTGGGCGTAGCGCTCAACCCCTCCCTCTGGCACGTCCTCAGCCACGTCCGCTCACCCCGCTGCCGCCGGCTCGCGCCTCAGCCCAGACACCTTCCACACTCCCGGGGCCCCAGCAGGCCACTGCCGGTTCGCTTGCTTGTTGCGCACCGGCCGGCAAAGTCCCCCCCCCACCCATAGTGGGGCCCGGTCCGATCCACCCGGGGACGCACGGACACCCTGAAGACACTGGCCCAGGCTGCATCCTGTGTCCTGTGCAGAAGCCGCAGGGAGCTGGAGGGTAGTTGGAGACACCTGCAGGGTTGTTGGGCAGTCTACAGTCCTCTGTCCGCCTAGCCTCAAGCTGCTCGCGTGGCCTCGAGTCTGGTCTCCTGCTCCTGGTGACCACGCTGCCAAGCATCGACCAGGAACCGTTGATTTGGAGCTGTGGGAGGCCCTGAAGTGAGGCTTCTGCCTCAAGTCCACAGAGAAGATTTCAGGCCGTGTATGTTAGGAACTGCATGCCTTTTAACGTCTGGAACGCGTCAGTGAGTGACTCGCACCAACAAATGCCACTTTGGTCCGGAAAGAGTTTTTGCTTTTTGTTAAGTTGAATGAGTCTTCGAATTTGGGGGAAGGCTCCTGCCAGAAGAGTTGTCTCTGACTTAGCTCGAGTCGTGAAAGGATCTGGGCCGGCCGGTGAGGCGGTGCAGTCGGCTTCACGGGTGGCTCAGGTAACCTGAAGTTCAGGAGGTGACTCGTGGGTCCCTCGGCTAAGTGGTTAGTGAAAGTCTTAGGGACCCAGTCCCTAAACTTTCCCTTCTGCATGTCCAGGGAGAAGGCGGACAGAGAAGGCACTGGTCCACCGGACCTGAAGGGCCGCCAATGGGGGGCGCTCAGGGACTCGTAGGGGTCAAGCGTGTGCTGGCCCGGGAGGGGGCGCCCACGCAACAGGTGTCTCTTTCTTGAAGCCAAATAGGTGGTGCACTAGGGCTCTGGAGGCTGGGGCGCGGACTTGAGCTCAGATCTGCTACCATTGCATCCTCAATGGGCTCCAGAGCTAGAAGAGGGCAGTAGAGGTCTCCGGTGTGCAAGGGCCCAGCTTCTGCATGGGCCTGGGCTGTAGCGCTCCGGCTCCTGCTGCAGCCGGATCCGTGGTTCCCAAAGAATACTGTAGGCAGCCAGCTTGTCTTTTCCCAGGTCCGGGGAAACCAGGAGTCAATTGCAGTGATGGATTAAAGTATCACTTTTGGGACTTCCCAGGGGCTCTTCAACCTCACCGGCCCTTAAATACTGCCACCACATCAATATTTCACAGGGCCCTTCTCACTCTCCCCTACAAACCTTCACTAGTCGCACCTTTAAAGTCTCAGTGCGTTGGTACAGCCCACTTCCCACATACCGTGAGCTAGGCCAAGACTGGCACATACAGTGCAGACCCCCCGGGTGGGATATCCTAGTTGGGGAGAAGGGGGAGGGAGAAAGAGAGAGGGGAGCACCACCCCAGCACCCCAGAGCAAGGCAACTGGGTGGAGCTAATTCAGCATATTCAGGCATTTTTATTTTCCTGGGAAGGAATTCCTTTGGGAAGTGGCTCTCGATCAGATCCCAGGTACTGGATAACAAGCAACCACAGGTCAGAATGAAGCATTTGGTTAGCTTTTAGTTAGATTGGTTTAAGTTTTTTATGTAAGGTCTCTAATTTTTACCTGGGAAGTGATTGTCCAGATCTTGTGTTTTTGTTTGTTTTTGTTGTGGTTTTATTTTTTTCCTAAACACTAGTTTCTTGGCCACGGTGCCAATGGGGTTTGCCCTAGCCTTCTGATCTTTTCCACGGATGGAAGAGAAAGTGGCCAGATATTAAACACACGCACACACACACACACACACACACACACAGCTGTGTGTGTGTGTGTGTGTGTGTGTTTAAAAAATTAGCAGATTGGAGCAGGTCCCTATGCCTAGATGTAGCCGATCTGGACATTTCTTAATTACATTACCAGACAGATGTGTTCAACTTCAGTCTTCTGCAGCCCTCTTGCTCACTGTAACCTATCTAGACCAAGGCGCCTGTATTTCCTCCAGCAATTATCCTCCACCAAAATCTAAAATTTCCATACTGCTGCCTGTTACTAATAAAAACAGGCTACCTGGTGCTATTAAACAGTGAATCTGACTATATGCCGATTTTATTGGTAGTGACTGTGGTAAATTAAAATGCCTATACAGGGACATTAACACATGAGTTGCCCGTTGTTATTCGAGTATTTAAACTCTGGTTCACATTAATGCTCCCTAAACCAATTTTTCTTTTCTTAAGCTAAAGTTGGTTGGTCTTTAAAGTTGATCTTTAAAAACCACCACCTAGAACAAAATCAATGACGAAAATTCGCTTTCCAAATGTGGAACCTGGGCTGAAGTTCCTCAGTGCTGCTATAGTGACAGGGTTAGCTCAAATTGCTGTGGGTGTGCACTGCTGAGACCCTAGCCCAGCAGTTTCCCTCTGCAAAAAGGCCTGGGTGTTGTGCTCCTGGGTAGGAGGGGTGTGCAGGTGCAGCAGGCTCCTAAGAAACCTGGTGCTTAGCTCCTGATGTTTCTTCTGCTGCCTAAGTGGAGTGAGCACTGAGTGTCACACAGGTAAGTCCGATGACTGCTTAGAAAGCGACCACTTGTAACAGTTACTCAGGCTGTGGGTACTTGCTGTGGATCCTCCCTCGTGTGTGTAGTAGAATTAAAAAACAAACACATTAACATGGTCAAGTCTTCATCCCTCTCATCGGTAGAGGCTGAAATGTTGAGAGCAGACCTTAGCTAGCGACTCATTTAAGCTGCCCCTGTTTTCAGTGGAGGCCACTGGCTTGCCAAATATTAAGGCCAGGATTCGAGGGTCTTCCTTGGTATGAAACTGTTTTCGAAGGCCCAGCCACTAGCCTGACACTGTCCTGTCCTATGGCTTTCAAGAGGCGATGCGGGGCCGAGTCGCGCGGCGGGCGGCGAGGGGGCGCTGTGGGCCGCGCCTGCCGGCTTTGGCCCAACTGCGGAAACCTGGCGCTGCCACCGCGCCACCGACGCGTGGCTGACCCCCTGCCAGAGGCCGGATCTGCCTCATCCATGCATGTTTTATTCGGGAAAGAAGGAAAACAATACCCGGACACTTCAATAAAGCCAGCGTTCTCACGACTACTCTCATTCTGTTTCAACTCTGGCCTTGGTGTACTATTTAAGTTTGGGACCCAAATAGCTGCCACTTTGGTGTGTGCAGATTTTTCAGTTTTAAGTAAAATGAAACATTCGCTTTTAAGTGTGTTTGCTTTAAGGAAAAGCGTTTAAAATGTAAGTAGTTTTCAGTGTATCAAATCGTGTTCTACTGTATTCGCAGCCAGGACTTTCTGGCAAGTGCGTGGCGCTCATCAAGAAAAAAGGAAGAGGTGAAGTCAAGCTTTGCTTCTTTTTTTTTTTTTTTTTTTAGTTTCGTTTTTGTTTTGTTTTGTTTTAAAGATTTTAATTACACCAACTTTAATTCCACATGCAAAGGAAGTCTCCTTCGGGCTTCCGTTGTATTGGGGCTGCATCGATATTTCTAGTTTCCAAAGACATTCCCGAAACCGAAGCACTTTCCTGGAAAGCAAGCACGCAGGGCAGTCCACAGAAGGTGAAGGGTCTTTGATGCCGGTGTCCTGGGAGGAGAAGTCTGGGCGCCACCCGGGGCTCCAAGACTGGCCTGCGAAGCCTGGCCTCCTAGGCGGGCACCCGAGGCAGCCGCCCGGCTTCCGCCTCGAGCTGCCACGCGCGCTTTTTCCTTGTTTTCCTTCCGAAGACCGAGAATCCCGGTAAACAGCGCTCCCTCCTTTAACTCTCCTCGCTCGCTCCAGATCCAGGTCGGCCCTCTAATGGGCTAGCTGGTCTCTCTCGGTTTCCGTGAGTGGGCCGCGTAAGGTCGGATCCTCCGGTAGACACCCCGCCTCTGTCAGACTTCCTGAAGTTTCTCTCACCGCGTCTAGTCGGACCGATCCTTATTTCTCCACATCTGGCCATTAGGTCTCTGGCCTTGCCCCATCTGCCGATGCCGTGCTTCTGTAGCTCCTTCTCTCCCCTGTTATTCTCAGCTGCAATCCTGCCGCCCACAACCCTCCGGTGTTCACTGCGAGGCGTCACTACACTAATCCCAGGTCCCTGCGCCCCGCCGGCCGGTGGATGCGCGGGCCAGAGCTCCGGGAGTCCACCGCGCCACCAGGAGGGAGCGCAGCGTGCGCAGCCTGGAAGCCAGGGAGAAACCGGACTAGGGACGTTCCGGGGACGGCGCTCGCCCGCGGTCCCGGAACCCGTGAGAGAGTTAAAGGATCCGTTTTAGGAATGGCGGAGAGCGGCTGGAGCAATTCCACAGCCTGCTCCCCTGAGCACCCACTCGTGCCTGTAGCCTGTACTGCAGATTCAGGTCCCAGATTACTCAGCTGAGCTCGGGGCTCGTAGGAGATGCCGACTTTCGGGCTTGTGAGACCCGGTCTTTGGGTTCTACAGTCAGGTTTGCAGAGCCAGTGCCCACCTCGGTCCCTGCAGTTCTAGCCGCCAGGAGCAACTGCAAACTGGCTGAGCCCCGGAGGAGTCTTTTCTGGAAGGAAAAGACCGCAAGAAAATCACCAGGCCCTTCTCCAAGTCTCCACACATTTCCTTCTCCAAGAAAGGCAGGCCCCACCGGGTGTGTGTGTGTGTGTGGCGGGGGGTGGGGTGGGGGGGAGCTGGCTTTAATTTTCATTTCCACCTCTCATTTTGGGATGCCCCAACCACTCTCCGGGACATAGTCTGGATGGCATGTAACCTTGTTCACTTGCTCCCTGTTCCCACGCTCTCTCAGAATGCTCTTACATACCCAGGAATGCACTGTAGATTAACACACACACACACACACACACACACACACACACACACACACACAGACACACACAGACACACACACAGACACACACAGACACACAATTTTACAATTTTTAACAAAAAGGAGAGATGGAGAGGGAGGGAGAGAAGAGACAAAGCAAGGAATGCTTATCCTTTAAAATGGGTAAGTCTGCATTTAAAGTAACACCAACTGGAGAAGGTTAATGGTGCTGGTGCCCAATGGCAGGTATGAAGAGTCACAAATTCTGTCTGGAGAAACATGGGGAAATGTGCAGATCTCCACAGCTGAAAGAACTGGAAGGTGGTTGGACTGTGGTGTGGAAGCTTCCAGACAAAGCGATGCACTTTTTACTCCCACTGCAGAACTCCAAGCAAGACCCAGAACAGAAGGCACCCCAACACCCCAACCATCCTGGTTGTGACAGTTCAAATTGCTTCAAAGAAATAAGGGAAGGACATTTGGTAAGAGGTAAGAGCTGCTGTCCACCCAGACATCTATCACACGGCGTTAAGAAATACCTCATGGGCGCCCAGGAGACTGTGGTAGCAGACCCAGACCTCTCCCTGGCAATCCCAGAGGTCCTGATGGTGGAGTTGTGGTATATTCCAGGGCACAAAATGCTCTGGGTGGAGGTAGAAAGAAGCAGCTCAGGTCAACAGGAGAAGGACTGTGGTGAAGATGGACCTGAAAAGAAAGTAGCAGTACTTTTGCTTAAAGACAGGCTGAGGAGACCTTAGAGTCTGTGCCCTATTCCAGGCATGGGAGACTCATGAGGGGTGGGTGCTCAGCTCTGTCAGTAGAGCTCTGTCCTGAAGGACACTCCAGAAGTGGGGTCAGTAAACATTGCAGGACCCTAACAATTCTTAGCCAGGAAGCACTGTTGCATGGAGTTATATTGCTCTGCACTTTTCTTTTGTGTGAGCTATTTTATGTTTCTGAAATATTTGCAATTAGGCACTAGCCTCACAGAGGAACACCCCAACCACGTAAGTATAATGTGTGTCTTGGGGAGAGTTGTTTGAATTTTTAAGGAATCTCTTTCTTAAACATTTTCATTCTGCATCTTTCTTGTCTATAATATAGATGTATTGAGTTTGCAGTTTAACCTTTAAAGCAAGTAACATCTGTGTGTATATGAGGCAGGGTTTCTGAGGTGTGGCAAGGACCTGGGCAGGGCCTTTTCCTCATAAGGAGTCTGGGATGTGGCCCTGCTCTGCTCAGGGTTGCATGTATACACAGGAACTCTGGAAGCCATAGATTCTGCTAGAAGAGGCAGAACTGCAGGCAGACACACCTCTGTCGGAAGTGTCTGCTTCTGCCTTGTATGAAATTCTCATTATGCCACAGTGAACAATGAAGGTATTTTAAAGAATTCAAATGACAATTAGTGAGGGGATGCCAGCAGACAGGAAACTGGGTAAGAGCCTGGGAAGGGAAAGAGAGGCAGAAACAAGGAGGGAGGAGGGGTAGTACCCCCTAGCCCCCAACTTTCCCAGGCCACCCCTCTCTACAAGACTGGAACACAGAGCCTTTCCAGAAACAATGGCTCTGGGCTCCATTCGCCCTTGCGGCAGCCAGAGGGATGGGGTTTTCAAACCCAAGTCCCTATGAAGTCCTTGCAGAGGGGGAGAAGTCTTTTACCACATATGATCTTCCTGTACTAACCTTCAGCAGAGGCAGAGAAGGGAGCAAAATGTTTTCAAGGCTTCCCTTTGTTTTCTGTTTTCGAACCTGATAAGCTTGCAGCCCTGGGTTACTGACTCTGCCCTCTGTCCATCCTGTCCACAGCAGGACTTCTTCTACTGGATGCTGCCAGCAGTAAAGCCTTTCATTTTCCAGAAGTTTCCAGGAGCAGCTTGCTTCGTAGCTGTCCTCACTTCCTATCCCTTCCTCTATGCTAGCCTATGCAGGTACTAGCCAAGCATTGATTAAGTGAATACATATAAAAGGAATGAATGTCTGGATCTTGGCTGGTCATTTCTGGAAGGCATCAGGGTGGAGGTAGGGAAAGCAACAACCGTGGTATAGACACATTCACTCCCACGCAGCTGGAGGCTTCTCTGCACTTGATCATGTGTCCCGTCTAAGTCCAATCATATTCCCCAGCTCCAGACTTTATATTCTTTGGGCAAAGTAGCCATACACCTTCATTTTCTGTCTCAGATGACTTGCAGCTGTCTGAGACAGAGCAGATAACACAGCGGCTGAGTGAATGAATGAATGAATTGACATATTGATTGAAAAGGAAAATCAAGTAAAAGCAAATTGAATTTTGACAGTTTTAGTTAAATGTACCATAATGGAAGCAAGTTATAAACGTCTTATTTAAACACTTATTTAATTTTGTTTTTTATGTGTATGTGTTTTGCTTGCAGATATGTATGTATGCCATGTGTGCTGTGCTGGAGGAGGTCAAAAAAGGGAGTTCGATTCCCTAGATCTGAAGTCACAGATGGCTGTAAGCCACCATGTGAATGCTGGGAATTAAATCTGTGCCTTTGCAAGAACAGCAGGTGCTCTTAACTGCTGAGCCCTCTCTCCAGACCCTATGCTGACTTTTCTTTCTTATTTTTAAAATCATTTAAAAATTAAGATTATAAAATAATTACATCATTTCCCCTGTCTTCCCTGTCTTCCCTCCAAACCCTCCCGTATACCCCTCCTTCCTCTCTTTCAAGTTCATTTTTTCATTAATTAGTTTATTTAATTAATTAATTTCATTAATTGTTGTTACATGCATATGCATATATTCTTATAAATACATAAACACAACCTGATCAGTCTACATACCATGTTACTTGTATTATAACTGTGGTTAGTCATTTGCTCTTGTGCTGGTAACTACTGGATCACAATGGCAAGAGAAAGAGGTGGGCTTCAGCACCTGTGGTAGGCCAGTACCTCTGCCCATAGTGCATGTGTGGGTCGCCCTTTAAATGACAGATCCTGGTACACCAGTCAAAAAGCCCACCAAAGCAATGTCCACTTCCTCTGTCTTTATGGAAACCTTGTTAACCAACATTGGCTCTTGGGCCTTTATTGACCTTTACCCATGGCTCTATGATTATTAGCAAGCTTTAGATAGGCTGATTGAAGCGTCTAGTAAGCATACACCAAAGCTGGATCTCCTCCTTTCTGTACCTCCCTGTTTTCTCCATTAAAAACCCATTTCCCTCTGCAATAAATGAACTCTCGCCGTGGACTCGCACCGTGGGGGCGTTCCCCAGGGTCTGTTTCTTGGGTTAGTGACTCTGCGTCACTCCCTCTGGAACCCACAAACCCCCCACAGAATTGATACCTAATTGGTGTGCTCTTCCTTGGGGAAGACTCTTTCTATCTCAGCTTTCCTGAGCTAACTTTTTTAAAAATTTATTTTAAAATAATGTGTGGAAAGGGGATTCTCACAGCACTGCATGTTCACTGCTTCTTGCGGAAGTATTTTGTTTATTTGCTGTCTGTCTTGTTTTTAAGACAGGTACCTTTGGCTGGTCACTCACTATTTAGCCAAGGGTGACTTTAAGTCCTGCTTGACCTCACCACCTTCACTTTCCCAGCACTGGGACTTACAGGTGTGTACAAACGCCTTCAGCCCCGAGAAGGTTTTTGTATGCACTTGCTCTCATCCTGTGCACAGAGCCCCTGGGGTCCATGCCAGTGCAGTAGCCCCTCCCACAAATTCTGTGGTGTCATTGTCCTCTATGTGTGGCACTGATCTATTGACTCATGCCTTACCCACTCAGGGTTCAGAGGCATGCAGATCTCTGTGAGTTCAAGGCTAGCCTGAGCTACATAGTGAAACCTTGTCTCGTAGAAGAAAACATTAAAATCCCAGGGGCACATGTTGAAACAAACCAACACATCACTGTGACTGGACATGTATTTTCAAGGACTGGGGTGTAGATCAGTGGTAGAATGCTTGGCTAGCACAAGGAAGGTCCCAGATGCAATTCCCAGAGCTTCAAGTAAATGAATGAATAAATAAAAATACTCCTATTTTCCAGATGACAAAAGTTACTGGGAGTGTACACATTTGCCATCTTCCGACTTATTTGTTTAAATATCTGGGCCACTCTTTTGATCACGTGTTGCTTTCCTTCTAACTGCTCCTTCACAGGAGTTTTAACATACTGTGGTCTTAGTCTTTAATAAGTGTATAGTTCACAAAGATTTGTGAGTTGGGCTTCCAATGTTTATAATTTATTAGTGTACTTTCTTCATATTTTGATTTAAATTGATTTTAAATTTAAAATTAAATTTGATTTAAAATAAATTTTAAAATTAAAATTGATTTCTTCAATTTTGATTTAAAACCTTTTCTTTTTGCTATGTGTGCACATATATGTGTGAGTGCATGTATGAACATGTATTTATGCTGACTATGTGTATGTATGTATGTGTGTGTATAATGTTTTTAGGTGGTGGTTGTGTGCTTGTGTATGGATATATTCATATAGGCAACTGTGTACATGCACATGGCCACATGTGTGTGATATATATGCAATGGATGGGTGTGTGTACATATGGACATATGTGTGTATACATAGCCATGAGAATGTACGTACATGCATATGTGCATCATGTGTTTAGGTGATGACTATATGTATATATCTTTGAGTATATGCATTTGGTCAAATACATGTGTACAAGGGCACATGTGTGTGCATGGACATGCATGTGTGTGCACATGAGCATGAGTATGCACACACATGTATATGTGTATCATGTGCTTACATGGTGATTGTGTGTATATTTCTTTGAGCCTTTGCATACAGACATATGTGTGTGTGTGTACATGGGCACATGTATGCATGTGTGTGTGTGTGTGTGTGTGTGTGCGTGCGCGCTCTTTTTAAAAAGTGTTTGTCAAATCTGATGTCATAAGACCCCCACTCTCATGTGTATATCTATTCTGTTTCACTTTGGCACATTTGCTTGGGACGAATAGTAAAGTCCTAGGTTTGTGTTCTCCACCCAAGCACAACCCCAGTTACTTCTGCTTTTATAAAGTTCTTCTTGGAGATTCCATGTCCTTTGCATTGCATGTAAATGCTGAATTAGCTTTGCAACTTCTACAAACGGCCTGGTGAGGCTTGACTGGAATTTAATCGACAATAGAGATCAATTGTGGTGATTGCTTCCTTGAAAGCACATTGACTCGTTCAATCTGTAAATATTACAAATCTTTCCTCTTAGTTAGATTTTTTAAAATTGTTTTCTTGGGATTACTATATGCATTTTAGTGCGCAAACTTTGACTATCTCTATTAACATTATTAACATTCCTCAGCACTTTATTCATGTATTTATTGGCTTGCATTTGCTATTGAAATGCATTTTCCCCATTTTAATCACAATTATAGTAGAAGTGAGTTTTGTATACTGACTTTATATTTCACAACCTTCTAGCATCTGGCAGGTAATTATATTAGCTTTTGGAGATTAAAAATAATCTCTGTAAACTATTATGCTGAGTGTCCATAGTAATTTTATGTCTTTCTGACTTACTTTCAATTTTCATTAGTTATAACATATTAATTGTATGAAATAGTGGGCTTCACTACATTTTCATACCTGCATATTAGTACTTTGATCATGCCGACCTCTCCTGCGCCATCTCTGACCTGTGTCCCTTCTCCCGCTCATCCCTTCTATTCTTTGGAGGCCTCCCTTCAGGCCACACTCCTGTAGCTTCCCTCTAGATCCTCTATGTGAGGGAATGTTCTCTTTTCTTTCTGAATCTAGATTGTTTTACTTAACATGATAGGTAATATCAAGTCCCATCTACTTTCTTGAAAATGGCATGATTTCGTTCTTCTTTCTGGCTTGATTAAATTGTGTCATTGCCCAACATTTGCTTCCATCGATGACTACTTGTGTCTCACTGCCCTGGCATGGACAATGTGGAGAGAGCCTTCCTCACCTCATCCTCGTCCTGGAAGAGGTCAGTCTCTTGGTACTGTGTGCAGCTGTATCTTTGGTCAGGCTGAAGGAGTTTCCTGGCACCTTCAGGCAAAAAGGGATTTTGTGAATAGCCGTTGCACTTCCTGAAACTAATTTTCTACATATAATGAAAAAGATTTCCATTTCAATATATTAATATGTGTTTCAAAATTGAGTTTCAAATGTTGAAGTGAAGTTGCGTTATTGAGGCTCACTCCACTGGATTTGACTACAGGCAATATCTTTTGTGAGCACAGAAACCCAAATCTTCAAGCATGTTCATGAATGAACCATCTGTGTGTCAGCATCAGTGAACAGCGCAGTATGAGCAACAAGTTCTTTGCAAGAACTTACCATGCTAGCAGAAAAAAATCATGTGACTATCTCAGCATTTACAACCTCTTGATGTTGAGGTTGTAGCCCTGTGGTAGAGTGCTTACCTAGCATGCTCAAAGCCATAGCTCCACCCCCAACCCTGTAAAACAGACAGGCAACAAACAGGACCCCAAACAATGACTACAGCAAAAGTAACTTCCTAGCCAAGTTCATCCAGGAGACTGCAGGCAAGATGGGATCTTTAACCTATTGAATGACATTAAATAGACATGCCACTAGCCAAAAATATGAGTGGTTTGATGCTGGGGAGCAAGATAAGCGTATCCTTTCCTATTCAACATGGTACCACATACCTCAGCTGGAGAACCTAGTCGTACACACAGATAGACAAGCGAGACACTTGGAAAGTGTTTACAAAAAGCCTAGGCTGTCTTCAAAATGTTCTTTAACTCCACGTGAGATTTTTTTACGAGGTTACAGGATACAAACGTGGTTTAAGTGAGTAAAATCCCCCATGGACTCACGGAGCTATGCACCTGGTCCCCACGGCTTAGCACTGTTTGAGGGAGGTTCTGGAACTTCTGGTGGAGGAAGTCTGTCACTGGGAGGGAGTGGACATTGAGAGTTTGTAGCTTTGCCTGAGTTGCAGCTTTCTGTCTCTGCTTTTGTATGTGTGGATTGAAATGTGGCCTCTCAGCTGCCAGCTCTGGCTAAACTGCTTTGACTGCCTGCTGGCATGCCACTCTGTTATTATGGACTTTTATCCCTCTGGAGCTAGAAGCCAAAATAAATCTTTTCTTCCACAAGTTGCTTTTTGTCAGAGTATTTTATCACAGCAACAAAATTAACTAGTACAAAAGTCTTTGTTTTCAAAAACCCATTGAGTTTCTGAATTATAATAAAAACACAGGTATGTTTATTTTTTAAATGCCACTCATACTGTTATCAAAATAGTAAAATAGCGGGAATGAATGGAGTTAAAAGCAACACTGAAAACCACAGCGCAGCGTGGAAAGCCGGTAAAGGAGTGAAAATGCAACAGGGGACCCAAAAGCCATGGCTTGAGGCTCTGTGTTGCTGAGACGCTCATTCAAGTGGGATGCAGAGTCAGTGAAATGCCAGTCAAAGTTGCAGTGACCATTTCTCTGCAATTGATACTGGAATTGGTACAGAATTACAGAAGTTTATAACGTTGACAAAACTGAGAGCAGAGGACCTTCAGGAGAGCTGGTGCCTTGATCTCTTGCCTTGCAGTGTTGTCACAGGACTAGCTCTGTCTGGTGCAGTGCAGGCAGTAGACATAGGAACTAACGGAACAGATGGAGGACCCAGGAAAGCCCCATACTATACAGACCTGAAGCTCTGAAATAGCTGTTCTGACATTAGAACAAGTCCATATTCCGTGAAAGAAGTGAATTAACAATGCCTCTTAGCTCGCAACATCACAATTATTTTGAAATTGCTCACAGAACAAGACATAAAACTTCTTAGAAAAAAGAGTAAGTTTTCATAAGTTTGAGGTTTGCTAGTTGTTCTTCGGGCCCGAGAAAGACTGTTTATGTAGAAAGAGGCATATACTGTATACAAAAATGTGTTGAGTAGAAAGCATAGTGAAGTGAGGGCCGCAGAGATGGCTCAGTGGTTAAGAATTCAAATTGCTATTGAAGAAGACTTGCGTTTAGTTCTCAACACCCACACCCGGTCATTCAAATCAGCTACAGGGGATCTGACCTTCCTTTTGGCCTCTGCAGGCAGTTGAACACATGTGCACCCACCCACATACAGGCACACATATACATCTAAAATAAATATATATTTTAAGAACAACAAAGCAAGCTACAGCCAATCTTTGTATAAATTATTTGTCATTATGAATTAATATTACAGATTTTTGTTTGTTTGTTTTCAAGACAGATTTTCTCTGTTGTAACTCTGGCTATCTTGGAACTCACTCTGTAGACCAGGCTGGACCTGAACTCACAGAGATCCTCCTGCCTCTTCCTCCCAAGTGCTGAGATTAAAGGCATGTGCCATCACTGCCCGGCTCAGCATATTCTTTAGTGAGATATTTGTAGTTATTAAAACATCTACCCAGTAAGGTAATCAGATTAAAAATTTCAGGTCTTAGCTGGGCAGTGGAGGCACACACCTTTAACCCCAGCACTCGGGAGCCAGAGGTAGGAGAATCTCTATGAGTTTGAGCCCAGCCCAGTCCACACAGTGAGTTCCAGGACAGCCAGAGTTACAACAGAGAAACCCTGTCTCGAAAAAGCAAAAAATAAAAATAAAAAAGATGCAGGTATTAAAAAGATACTTCTCAAAAAAGAATATTTTAATATTTTCATATATCTCAAATATATTAAGATTGCTAGTAAGTATTTTGAAAATGTTTAACCTCACCACTCACAAGGGAACATCAGCTTGAACCCTGTCAATGCACTCAGGACAAGCCCACTAGAATGGCTAAATTTAAAACACATAATCTTGAAAGTGGACGAGAATGAGTACCATGGGTTGCTACCAAGCAGCACACTGGCTCTGTGTGTAACTGTGAAGTGTAACATAGCTCGGGGCATTTACTAACCAATCGTTCAAAAGTCCTGTAGCATATACCGAAGGTACCTTTTGACCCATGTTCATGGTAATCTCATAATAGTCTCAGACTGGACACCCTGAATACCAGCAGATGAATGAGTCACTAAATTTCGGTCTGTTCATACATGTGAGTTTTTAAATGTGTGAACAACACATGACATGCGTGAACCCCAGAAACAGAGAGTGAGAGGCTGATACAGGTCTTGCATAGTGTGAGATCTCCCTTTGCACCCTTGCTTCAGAACAGGCTGACAGGCAGTGTTCACACTTATAGAGGTCACCTGGGGCTGAGGGTTGGAGGTGAGAAGGTGGGAGGAATTTTTATAAAATTTGGACTCACATGGATTCACAACACCTAAAAAAAAAATGAACTTAGTGGTTGGACTTTCCACAGTATGTAAATTCCATCTCCATTAACAAATCAAACTGCTTATGTTTTTACTGAAATGATGAATTAATATTTAAATACTCACTGAAGAATTTATATTTGCATGACAGAATATAAAACTCTTGCCAAAAGCAGTTGTTCCCAGCTACCCTGATCTGATGGTAGATGGGGAATATTCTGGTTTTATTCTAACTACTTTTTTTTGAATTAATATTTTATTTTCATTTATGTATATGTGTGTGTCTGTGTGTGTATGTCAGTGTGTCTCTGTGTCTCTGTGTATCTGTGTATATTAGTGTCTCTGTGCATACGTGAGTTTTTTGGTGTCTGTGCTCGGTTCTGTGTGTCTGTGAGTGTATTTTTGTATGTGTATGTCATGTGTCTCTGTATGTCTGTGTCTGTGTGTATGTGTGTGTGTGTCTCTGTGAGTGTATCTTTGTGTATGCATGTCATGTGTCTGTGTATATATGTGTGTGTGTCTGTGTGTATTTCTGTCTGTGTGTGTGAGTGTGTATGAGTTTGTGTGTGCATGTCATGTATCTCTGTATGTGTGCATCTGTGTGTATGTATGTGTGTATGTGTTTGTGTGTATCTGTAGTGTGTGTGTGTGTGTGTGTGTGTGTGTGTGACCTGAGTGTAGGTGCTTGTGGAAGCCAGAAGAAGTCACTAGATTCCCCTGGAGCTGGACTTGCAGGCAATTTGGAGCTGCCCGGAGTAGGTGCCACAAACTGGCACTGGGTTCTCTGAAAGAGCACCAACTACTCTTGACCATGGAGCCACTTCTCTAGCCCTTGCTCTGCTTTTTATCTTAGGTCCTGGGTACCATTTTTCACTGGCCCTCATTCCATTCCTTTGATTTGACTCCTTGGTTCCTTTGCTGATAGTTCTATGTCAGCTTGACACAGGTAGGAGTTATCTGAAAGGAGGGAACCCTAATTGAGAAATACCTCTGTAAGATCCTACTATAAGACATTTTCTTAATTAGTGATAGATGTGGGAGGGCCCAGCCCATTGCGTGTGGTGCCATCCCTGGGCTGATGGTCCTACATTCTTTAAGAAATCAGGCTGAGCAAGCCATGATGAGCAAGCCAGTCAGCAGCACCCTACTACGGCCTCTGCATGAGCTCTTGCCCCAGGTTTCTGCCCTCACTTCCCTCTGTGATAGAATACAATGTGGAAGTGTAAGCCAAATCAACCCTTTCCTCCTCAACTTGCTTTTAGTCAAGGTGTTTCATCCCAGCAACAGAAACCCTGCTGAGACAGTGCCTTTGCTATTTGGTTGCCTTTTCTCTTACTGTCACTGTGATGAGCTCCTTCATAATTGATATTATTACACCTTTGGCATCCATAGACGCTAAAGCTATATTCCTCTTGGATTTTGTCTTTCATTGAGATGTCTTTGAGAATTATAGGCAACTGAGTGAAGCTAGGTAAGGGAGAGATACTCTTCCCCAGGGAAAAGCACAATAATTGGTTCTCCTGTGCCAAACACTCAGCCCTGAAAACATACATACAAGCAGCATTATACGTACCAAATGGCTTATATTTAGGAATATGTAAGCACACTAAAAATTATATGCATGCAATATCAATTAGTGAAAGAAGAGGTCATTACTTGGAAGAAGAATGGAGTGGGGTATATGGGAAGGCTGAGAGTGAGGAAAGGAAAGGGAGAAATGTTGTAATTAAATTATAATCTCAAAATTAAAAAAATAGTCCTTGAACTGAAATAAAATCTTGATATTTGATATTTTTCAAAGAGATTGTGACTTTTTGATTGAGTAGAAATGTTTCTTTCTGAGAAACATGGTATGTACTGACTTACATGTGGGTATTAACTGCTAAGCGAAGGACAAAGGTGCTGCCATCCACAGCCTCAGAGAGACTAGGCAACAAGAAGGGCTCCAGTCGGGACACAGGGATCTCCCACTAAGGGGGAAATAGAGCAAAAGATGCAGGAGGGATGGGGAAGGATGGGAACGGGAAGAGAATAGGAGGGTAGAGACGGAAGGAGAGAGAGAATATATGGAAAGATGACCAGAATTGGAGGACAGCTAAGGGAGAATCAGGAGACCTAGTGCAGTGGAAACTCCTGGAATCAATGAAGGAGACCCTAGTGAAGACCTCTAGCAATGAGTGATGGGAGCCTAAACAGGCCATCTCCTATAATGAGGCAAGGCTTCCAGTGGTGGGACTGGGACACCATTTCCAGGCATAAAAGCTTCAACCTGTGGCCTGTCCTCCCTGCAGGATTCACTGGGACAATGGAAGGGCAGAACACCATGCTAAAAGAAGGAAACCATGCCTGATACACCAGGGCAGGCCAGGAACTAGAGTCTGGACAGACAGGAAAGGACTTCTAATGCTATTTTGCTCTCCTCATAGATTAATGCCTAGCCCAGTCCTCAACAGAGAGGCTCCCCACAGCAGCTGAAGGGAGCAGATGCAGAGGCCCAGAACCAAACAAAAAGTAGATCTCAGGAACCCTACGGAATAAGTGGAGGAAGGATTGCTGGGACCAGAGGGGTCGGGGACACCAGGAGAAAAAACCTCATGGAGTCAACTGACCAGTACTCTTAGGGGCTCACAGAGCCTGAAGAGGCAGACATGGAACCTGCCGGGTCCCTTAAATATGTCCTGAGTCTGCCTGAACTGGTGCTCTTATAGAACTCATACAGACTGGAATAGGGTGGTGTGTCCCTGAACCTCCTGCCCTTGAGTACCCTGTCCCCTTACTGGGTTGCCTAGTCCAACCTTGAAGTAGGGAACTGTGCCTGACTCTGCTCCATCTTGTACCATGTTTGAGCAATAACCCTGGGAAGAATGTTCTTTCTTGGGGAGAGGCAGAGTGGGAGTGGGAGGATGTAGGGGTAGATCTGGGGGAGAGGGAAGAAGTGGGGGAGATGGGAGGACTGAAGGGAGGGGTGGAAGGGTATTGGAGTGAAATATGAGAGAAGAAAAATTCTAACAAATAAATAATTAAAAATAAATAAATAAATGTTTCTTTCCAAGAAATTGAAATTTAAAAACATCTATATTTTTCTTTTATCTATTGGTTCTTCTAATTAATATTTGTATTCATCTGAAATTTAAATCTTTAGTCACATGAGGTAATGCTTATTAAGTGGAAAGCAAGTTCTTCAAAGCCTCTGTTTGTTTCTTTCAGTTACTTGTTTGAAATCAACCCACTTCCTATTAGACGTCCCCAAGTATTTATGATTTTACTTTATCTCTTTTTCAAATTATGCTCATGGGTTTGAAAAAAAAGACTTTTTAATTTGGGAATAATTTCATATTTACAGAAAATTGCAGAGATCATACTGAATTCCAAACACCCTCCCCAACTTCCCCCTCGCTCAGCTCTTATGTTACCATGCGGCCTGAGTACACGAGTCTCTTCTCAGCAGGATCCGGACTCACCATCCGGATCTGTATACGTAAGTGACCACAGGCTCCTCTAGACAGTTAACTCAGGCCTCCATGTGCCCAGTCTTCCTAATGTAAAGCTGTCTGACTCTATAATAACTCTGGCGAGGTTGTCATTTCACCCTTTATTTGCTGCGCTGCCACACTGGGTATTGTTCTTTGTGACTTCTGCACATTGTTTTCCTTAGATTAGCTCTGAGCTTGTGTCTCACCTGAAACAAGCAGGGAGCTTCTTTCTCACGGGATCTTGAAGCATACTGGTCCGAACCCAGTCCTCTGACGTCCTCGTGTGGGCACGAGGACTGCTGCGCTTGTTAGGAACACGCCGGTTTCGCATTTCCTTCCTCTGCCTTTTCTATTTGGCCAACCTGAATGTTGAAGTTTGTGCTGGGATGCATGTGTGAGGGGTCTCTGGTTCCAATGAGCATCTTGCCAGACAGGGATCTGTGTCAAGCTTCATGTCCTGCCATCTTGTGGCAGGGATAAGTGTAGTCAGGTGAGGGACATGCAGGAGGGTCAGTGACATCCCAACTGGGTCAAGGTCACTCAGTGGGATGCTTTTGCAACTGAACATCTAGTGGAGAATCTGCAGGGTACCACGGTTAGCCTCGTGAACCCAGAGAAAGATCCCTGGTCCCTGATGCCTGGTGCTTGTGCCTTTCTATCTTGTTTTGCAGGAAGCAAGTGAGCAAGGGCAAGAGAAACTGGGGGAGACACCATGGCACTTAAGGTGTTTGACAGCAGCTACAAGAAAAGGTTACCCCAATGAGAGACAGCGAGCTTCTGTGGTGGGGGGGGGGGTCGGGTCACTGGAGGGCTGCTGTCCATGGAAGGTGGTACTGACCACCCACATCTTACAGTTGCAGGATGGAAGTCAGGGGGAACAATTAGTTTCTGTGGCTATGTAAAATGGCCACACAGCTGGCTTAATATAGCAAGAGTTTATGTTCTCACGGTCTTAGAGAGTAGAAGTCCACACTAGAGGTGCCCTCAGTGCCAAGTTTGGAGGCTTGAAGGGATGGGCTTTCCTACCTCTTCCAGCTGATACATGACCTTAGGAAGATTTCCCAGGCGCTGACCTCAGGCAGGACTACTAGGGGACCTAAGAGAAGCAACATGGGAGAGCACCAAGATGCTGCTGCCATCATAGAGCAGGGAGACCCCAGGGCTGAGGGCATCTTGTCTCTAGGCAGGATGGACATGGCAGACTGATCTTTGCTGTCTTGTATCTTTTCGTTCCCTTCCCCAACTTCTGGGGAACCCATTCTCCCCCATCCCTACGTTTTCCAGGGGTAGCCCAAACTCCATCTTCATCCCTCATCTCCCTGCTTCCCAAGGCCTTAGGTGAAAAAATTCCCTGCATCTTCCCTAGTCACTAGTCCCAGAGCAGGCGAGGGGAAACACTCAATTTTAGTACAGTCTAACGGTGCACGTTTGATACTGCCTCTAACGTCAGTCACGGCTGCCAGGACAGCCCCATATGTTGGACGGCTATAATGATAGGCAATTATTTTTTCTCACCTGGGGCATTAGTAGGGTAGAAGTCTCCTAGGGCTGATGGGTAGCTCTATTCTAGTCTGCCCCTTGGTTTCCAGTGACTTCATGGGGTCATCTAAACTCTGACCTTTTTTTATGAAGATACTAGGCCTCCTGAATTAGAGTTAACCCTAAGGACTATATTTGACCTCCTCACATCCTGGGGGTCTGGATTAGGGCTTCCACAGGGGGTGCATGTCAGTCTGCATCAGCCTCCCTGGTCACTAGCTCAGGTTCCCTAGGGTGTTGGAGCCTGTGTACTTGGTTGCCTCAGCCCATTGTGCAAGGCCTGGCTGTGCTCAGCTCACCCCCGGCCCCAGCCTCCACACTGCTGGAATGTGCCCTCAGGTCTCCGCATCTCAAATGGGGGTGAAAGGTGCTGCCCAGCACAACTAGTTTAACCTGTTTTAACCAGACTCTCCAGAGGAAGAGATCAACTCTAGTGGAACTGGTATCCATTCCTAAGCCCTTAAGCCTGAAGGTCCAAGAAACAGGTGCTTGGGTGGGGGTGCCAGAGTGCACCTGGTCCCCAGGGGCTTTGGTCTGACTTCAACCCACCTGCCAGGATCTCCTTGCCTCTGTTCCAAGTCTCTTGAGCTTTGCTGACTTTGTGGAAGGTACAGGAGGATGGGTGGGTGGGGCTTGCTCCAAGGTAAAAGAGTCTTCATATTAAGTACTTTACATTCCTCTGCTTTGGTCATGTTCCCAGCCTGCTCCCAAATCTGCTCTTGGTGACAGCTCCCTAATCTGTTCTTTCCTTCCTTTCAAAAGAAGAAAACTAGATTCCCCTCAGTTATGAAGAGCAAGGCAGTCACTGACCCAGGTTTTGATGAAGACATTTGTACCCACACCTGGTTGTCAGTGTTCAATTTTTTTTTGAAGAAGGTTTTGAACATGAGACTAGGCATGGGGCATAGGCCTTTGATCCCAGCACTTAGAAGGCAAAAATAGGTGGGTCTTTGTGAGTTCCAGCCAACCTGGTTTACACAGTGAGACCCTGTCGAAAATGTTGGAGGGAGGGCTGGAGAGATGGACCAGCAATTAAGAACATTTTCTGCTCTGGCAAAGGACTCTAGCTTGACTCCTACCACCAACATCAGACACTGGCACACATATCCACACATCACCCCAGACACACAGGCACATACATGATTAAAAGTAATATAAATAAAGTCTTTAAAAAAAGTTTTTGTGCTGACTGAGATAGCTATTCCTTATGAAAGTGTCTTGTGCCATGAGTGTGTGTGGGCATGTATGTATGTGTGTGGGTGTGTGTGTGGGGGGGAGGGGTTCATCAAAGGAAGTTGATGTTTATGAGATACATTGAAAAACCATACAATTTGTATTTAGTTTGCAAAATTATTTTCTAATTTCCAAAGTTCAATCAATAAATGAGGTTATCAGAGCATGAAATAAATAACAAGACAAGTCCCAAGTAAGCATCTTGGAAACTAGAGGACTTCAGCTAAAATGAACACAGCTACTTGGTTAAAGAGTTTGAGACTGAGGTTGTGAGGGCTTAGGAGCAGAAGCAACACAAGGGCAGTGGGTGGGCGCAGGGCATGAGACTTCTAGACAAAGCAGTCAGGGTCCCCTAGATGTGGAGTCCTATTCATCCAGAAAGAGGGCACTTTCCAGACTGCAAGGAAAGAGGATGGAGGAAGAGAAGGGAGAAAGGAGGAAAAGGGAGGGAAGAAGAAAGATAAAAGAGAAGAAGGGGGTGGAGGAGAAAATGAGAGGAGAGGGAAGAGGGGGAGGAGGGGGAAGGAGGAAGGAGGAGGGTGAGAAGCGGAGGAGGAAGGCTGCAGGACAAGTCCTTCCATTAGGATTGCTGCTGGCGATAGGAATCAAACTCTCATTTACGTAAATTACACATAATTATACTGTTCCCATAAATGACTTCAAGATTATTGATCAAGTTAAGATTCTTCTGGCTTTTTAAAGAATTTACCACAAACTTGTGCCTTAAGGCAACAGACTGCCCTTTCTCTGTCCTGGAGGTAGGAGG
This sequence comes from Cricetomys ansorgei, assembly GCA_026225945.1. Classification (NCBI taxonomy): domain Eukaryota; kingdom Metazoa; phylum Chordata; class Mammalia; order Rodentia; family Nesomyidae; genus Cricetomys; species Cricetomys ansorgei. The sequence goes on along the minus strand of JAMJFZ010000239.1, from coordinate 4,110,406 downwards.
TCAAGTTAGGATGCAGGAGGGTCTGGCTCCCTCTGGAGGTTGTAGGGAGAATCTTCCCATCTCTCTGGGCCCTTGGCTTCTCCACCTGATGGCTTCATGACCTCAACCCTCACCTCCACATGATTCTCTGTTCAATTGTTCCTCTGTCTCTTGTGAGGGAAGGTGGCTGTGGGCCCAGGTAACCCAGGATGACTTTAGCTCAAGATGGTTCGATTCAGCTACCCATCCAGGTCATGGACAACTCTGAGGCTTAGGACAGGGGCAATTCCTGTCCTAATATTTTGTATTTATATGAGTATCGTTATGTACATGTGTGTGTGTGCAGGTGCAATAGCCCAAGAGCTCTTGGAGGCCGAAGGAGGATTTCAGGGGCTTTGGTATCTTATTCCCTTTTATTATTTTATTACTTATTATTCCACTTTATTCCCTTGGATAGGATTCTTACTGGGTCTGGAACTGGGCTGGTGACTATTCCCACAAATCCTCCTGTCTCGTTCTTTCTCCAGTACTGGACTCATGTACAGTCATGTCTGGATTTGCATGTGGGTTCTGGGGATTTGAACTCAAGTCCTAACACTTGTGCAGTAAGTGCTTTTACTTGCTGAACTAGTGTTAGACCATGTCTTTAGCATTTTCCTACTGGTCGCCATGAGCACAGAGAAACAGAGGTGCCAAACGTTCGCCTTTGATAACATATGATCCTACTAAATTCATTTCTTAGTTCTGGCAACTTTTGTATATTTATTAGAATTTTCTACTGATGTGTATATTTAATGAAGAGACAATTTTACTTCCTCATTTTCAACCTGAATAAATTTTCTTTTCTTGTCTTATTGCACTAGTTAGAGCCCCAGCAGAAAGTTCACCAGAAACAGTATGACTGCAGATTATTGCCATGTCTGTGTCCAGGGTGGAGGGAGTATCCAGTGTTCATTATGAAATACAATGCTGATTATAGGTCTGTTGAAATCCCTTTATGTGGTTAGATATGCTGCTTCTCCGTGCAGTTGTCTGAGGGTTTTGAACTGATAGTGGTACAAACTTTATCAAACATTCTGCTTCTAGTTACAATAATCATGCAAGTTTTCTTATTTTTAAATTCATATAGTAAATTATGAGAATTAATTTTCATTTATTAAATTAATAACTGAATTTGGGGATGTACTCCATTTAGTGAGTAGTAATGATACATGTTTTTACGTTACTAAATGTGATTTACAACAGTCCATACAGGAGCTAACTTTTGATGATGGACATAATTTGACAGTTCTCTTATGAGTTTTTGTTGTCCTAGGGACAAAAGGAATTGGGAGAAAAATAATTGGGATTTACTGTCTTCTCTGTTTTAGAAAATGTGCTAAGCTTATTTAGGCCTGGAATATTTTCTTGTGAGGAGAGCTTTGATTATTTATTTATTTTTTAGATGGATAGATTCTTAAATCTTATACATTTTATCTGTGTGTTTAATGACCTGACCTGTGACAGGTGCTGTGCAATGACTGTCCTCCAGCCTCTCCAGGGGCTGTAGTGATGCCTCCTTCCTTCTGTTTCCTGTCGAAATTTTCTCCTCTCCCGTAGTTTTTCTTCTCCTGTCAACAGGAGTTTGTGAATTTTATTAATCTATTTAAAGAATGATTTTTTCCACTTCATTGTTGATTGCAGCTCTATTCTTTACTTTTTCCTTCTTCCTAATATGGTTTTGTTTTGTTTACTTCCTTCCTTCATCCCTCTCTTGCTTCCTTCCATTCTCTTCCTCTTCCTTGCTTCTTCCCTCCTTCTATCTCCCCCTCCCTCTAGCTCGTCCTAAGACAGCTTTTTGGATGTTTATTTAATTATTTGATTGATGGTCAGAGTCTCAGTCTGTAGGTCTAAGCTGACCTCACACTTGTGGCAAGCATCTTGCCCAAGCCTTCTGAGGGCTGGGTTTACAGATGTGAACTGCATTTTGACCAACAGACTATTCATCTGCTTCCCGATCTTCCTTCCTTTCTTCTCCCACCCTCTCTTGTTCTCCAGATGGGTGGATCCCAGGGCTTTGTTCATGGTAGACGTGAATCCCCCCCACAGAATTTCATGCCATATCTTTCTTTCTGAGCATGAAAAGTTTGTGTCCCATTTTTTATATGCTTTCAGTAAGTCTAAATATTCACTGCCTCCCCTTTGTCCTTGATCTTTTATTTGACTTACTGGATCACTTAAACAAGTTTATCTTAGTTTCAGAAACACAATGGTTGCATGACTGTATGTGTGCTACTTTTGCTAGCTTGGTGCCATCCTGCCCTAGTCTCAGTCCTGAGTTCACGGAATCCATTCCACTGCACACTATGTGGATTGCCTGGGTGTGGATTTGCCTCTTCTAGCGGAAAGAGTATGCAGGCCAATTGGATGAGCTGTCTGGACCTTCTCTGCCTTCTTCATTGCAGGACCATGTTAACACCACAACTGTTTGTGCCAGGGTTCATTCACTCCCCTGTCATTCCACTCATTGTCTCCTTACATTAGCATACAAAGTGCTGTCTTTTCACCACTGATCCTCCCTCATCCTTCCCCACCCCTTTACTCCCCCTGCTGGGCCCTTCCCCCACTCCAGTATTCTCTACTTTCAGATCACACACATTCTATTATACCTTCCTTTAATAACCCCTTCCCTGGTCTTCTTTTTTGGTTTTAAAACCCTTATCGACACTTGTGCATGCATATATAAAAATGGAAATCTAGAATCTCCATGACTGAAGCAGGTATGTAATATTTGTCTTTTTGAGTGCTATTTTGCGTAATGAGATAATTTCCTGTTCTATATGTTTCCCCACAAATGTATGATTTCATTTTTCTCTATATTTGAGCAGAATTTCACTGTGTGTGTACATACCACATGTTCCACGCCCGTCCCTCTGTTGATAGACGTGTATTTTAATACACTGCTATTATAAATATAAAATCTTAGGATTGCTTTATATTCTTGACCCACTGACCCTTTAGTCATTACTAAATTCCTTTCTCTCTTTAAGGCTTTAGTTCTTCGTCCTAGAATGACTTTGATCCTGAGACAGTCACTCCCCTTCTCTTACAAATTAGTTTTGTCATTGTGACCTTTCCTGTCATCTTATTTTAACCTCATGGTATTTTCATATGAAGTGTATTTTTATGGATAGGATGTAGTTCTGTTCTGTTTTTCCATCAAATCTAATAACTTCTGCCTTTTTAATTGGGAATTTTAGTTCATTTATGCTTAGTACAACTATCATTCACTTGGTTTAAATCAACTATACAGCTATTTGCTCAATCTTTTCTTTTCCCTCATCCTATCTTCTTGTGCTTTCTGGAAAATGAGATTTAAAATTTTTATTTTATTATGTTTCAATGCGAATTGAAACGTATTGTAGCTTGCGCATACTCTTCCTTAGCTTCTCTCTTAATTTGCCTTCTGTTGATGTGATAAAACACAGACCAAAACAACTTGAAAGAGGAAAGGTTTTTTTTGTTTATTTGTTTGTTTGGCTCAAAGTCCATCAGCGAGGGAAGCCTTGGTAGAAGCTCAAGCAGAGAACACAGGAAGCACTGCTTCCTGGCTTGAGCTCCACGGCTTTCTTGTCTGCTTCCTTATACACCCTGGCCCTGCCTGTTCCAGGGCAGCATCACCTACGGTGGCCTGGACACTCCCACATTAATTAACAGTTAGGAAAATGCCTCACAGATATGGCCACAGGCCAATCTGATAGAGGCAATTTCTCAGTTGAGATTTCCTCTTTTCAGGTATGTCTAGGTTTGTGTCAAGTTGAAAAAATTAAGCATGAAATCTCTGTGGACTCAGTTTACTTAGGAGATAAGGCCAAGTATCAACAAATGGAAACTCATGAAATTAAAAAGATACAGCAAATAAAATTATTAAAGAGGCAGGAATAAAGTATCCAACAGCTATACATCTGACAAAGAATTTCTACATAGAATGTACAAAAACTCAAAAAAAAAAAAAAAAAAAACCAACCCTTAAACAGCAAGAAATCAAACAACTTATTCGGTCAATGGTCTAATGAAATGAGCAGGCAGTTCTCAAAGGACGAAACTCAAGTGGCCAGTAATCATATCAACAATGTCCAGCTGTCCTAGCCATTCCAGAAATGAGTCTTAAATTGTTATTATTCCATTTTTTTCCCATTATTAGTATATTCGTTAAAACTCTTCTTGACTATTTTAGGGTCATTAGAAGTTGGGCTTGAACTGGACAGGTGACCTTTTGGGATGCATATGAGACAGCTTCCTTTTCAGCTCTCCCACTCTGGTGGACAGCCGGGATGCAAGCCTCACAGCGTTTGTGACAGTTCTGCTGTCAATGGCCGCTTATCTTACAAAGAGTCTAAGTGACAAACATGGCTGTATCATTTACATCCTCACTGCCATCCCCAGAGTTCCTTGTTTCTTTTTAGTAGATCCAGACTTCCCTCTGATATCACTCTGCTTAAGCAGGAAGGCTTTTGTTATTAACATTTCTTGAGTTACTTTTCCAATGGCAACAAATTCACTAAGACTTATATACCTGGGGAAAATCTTTATTTTGTCTTACTTAAAGGGATATTCGCCCGAGTCTAGAGTTACAGGTTTCCTTTCTCCCTTGCAGCGCTTTATAGATTTTCTCACTGTTTTGACTTTCATAAAGATGTCTGCAGTCGCTGTGATCTTTGGCTCCTGTGTGGGTCGTTTCCCACCCACTCTGGCTGCTGTGGAGGTGTCTGTGTGCTAGTCACCACTGAACTTTGGTGACTTTCATCTGTGTATTCATAGTTTGTTATCTGATTGGGCATTTTTAAAATTATCTTTTAAGATTATAATTGCTCCCCTTTCTTCCCTCTAAACCTTCCCATATATTCCTCCTTGTTCTCTTTCAAATTCACGGCTTCTTATTTTCATTGCTGTTGCATGCATATATTTGTATATATGTATGCATGTATGTATGTGTGTGTGTGTGTGTGTGTGCATTCCTAAATATATGAATACGACTTTCTCAGTCTATATAATACTTGTATTTATGTTTTCATGGATGACCATTTGGTATTGGCTAGCCAGTATTTTAGTCAATGTGTTTTTCACCCCTTCCCTCTTTTAGGCACTACCAATGTGCTTATGGTAGCACACAGGGTGCTTGGCCATTGATCACCGAGGCCTAGTTCTTTCCCAGGTCACCTACAGTGCTTCACTTTGATTTTGCATTGCTGAGAGCGCAGGTCCCTGACCTATCCATATACAGCATATGGTTCCATGCCTTGTTGTGTTGACAATGGTCTCACACATCACAGGAAGACTAGAACTTGGATTGGAACATTCTCTTGTTCTATATTTTCCCCAGGAGAGACAGGCTGGCCCACATGTATGTATTCTACAGCTGCAGTCACAGCAGTCTGTGGAAGCTAAGTCAATGTAGGGAGAGTCTTCACAATTATGGAGCTTTCTGTTAATGCGTTTCTAAGAACAAATCCTCATGGTTAGGCAGCATCTGGTTATTTCCGACAAGACTATCCAAAGGGTAGGTCTAAGGCTGTTTGAACAATGCTAAAATCAATATCTCCTTGCCAGAGTATGTGCACATAAGTCTCTTTTCAAGGGGACATGCTGGACTGCCACATGTGGTTTTCTCAGGTCTCCCAGGAGAATCTACCAAGCTCAGTGACCACAATGACAGCCACTATAAAGATGATAGTGGAGACCATGGGGTGGCCATTTAATCACTCAATAGATTTTCCTAAGCACCCTATAGATTTCTTCATATTTACTTTTGCTTCTGGTCTGGGTAGTAGACTGCTCATTGTTTTTGAAATCAGTCTGTTTCATTCGGGCTTCCAAGCCAAGGATTGAAACAACTCAGCCCAGTAGAAAGGGTTCTTTACAAGGTCTCAGATCCTGGCAGAATTCCACAGCAGAGATAAGCCAAGCACTAGAAGGGCCCAAATGGGGAGCTGCAAGGTTCCAAGAGTCTTCCTCTGTCCTCTGCTCCTTGCAGACAGGCTGGTTTCTTTGTCTGTGGTGTTCCCGGGTAGCACATTCACACATCAGTGCTTTTACCCAAACACTGATAGAAGACAGAGAGCTCAAGGAGTTTGCACCGTAGACAGTGACACCTTTCAGGAACTTGCAGGTCCTGTAACCATTAGGCTGAAGATATTTCTCATCAAAGTTATTAGGAAGATAAAGATGTAGATTTAGTTCAATAAACCTCTAAGATCTGGGATCTCAGTATTTATCATGTTACAGTAATATCTATTATTTATTATATCACGTAAGCAAAAGGCACTGTCTACTGCTCAGATAAGTGTTATTAACTGTTCCATTATTAAGTGCAAGTGGATAATTATCACTAGGAAGAGGCACCAATGTGCTTTCACGTATCTGCTGGAGGCTCACTGGAATAGATTTGGGCAGAATTGTCTCCAGGAAGAGAATGGATACATACAAGTCACTATGAGTTTTATCTATGTAAGAGTCATAGTTTTGCACCAAAACACATCTGATATAGATTAAAAGTTTCCAACATAAAGTACAGTCTCTTAGCAAGCAGAGGGATTTTAGCCACTTTCTCTGTGGCTAATGAGAAGGGCTCTGCTGAGCAGCTGTGTCCTAAAGTGTAGGGATTCAGGGCCCCTCTCTGGGAGCATGCCGGACTGTGCATAGATGGATGCCCTCAGCTGGGACAGTGACACTTAGTCACAGCTTTGTGATGTATGTCCCGTGGTCCAAGCTGTTCAAAAAGTGAAACTTTGTATCAGGACAGAGAACAAGAACTTCTCCAGAACTTTCTATGCGAAGTTCCATTCCAGTTGCTCCATGATCCTATGAAGCCCCTGCAAAGGAGGACACTCCAGCTTTTCATTTGCATTGTGAACCAAGAAAGGATATGAACTCAACTGGCCATTTCCAAAGAAGAAAAGCCATGTTCAGATGACAGAATAACTGCCCCAGTGTTGTCTCATTATATAGCCAAGGGTAATGTTCCAGATGCCAAGAGGGCTGGCTGGACTGGTTCAGCTTTTCTGAAGAGAACATCGATTAGGCTTCTGGGAGGGAGATTTACAGTTTATTTCAAAGTTAGGTTGCCCTAGAAATACATGATCCAATGCAAGATTAGCTAGAGGTACGTAGAACCATAGACACCAGGAAGGCCCTTCCCTCCTGGGGCGGCATGTTTTCTTCTAGCCAGCCCAAACTCTGGGGTTCTGCACATTTCGTCTCAGTGTGACGTTCTAGTGAGAAAATTGTGAATTCACCAACTGAGTATCAGGATCCACATAGACATTACAGGCAGCTACCGGGACCAAGATGAGCATTGACCTGCTAGGGAAAAGGGACCATTATGTGCCCAGGCTAAAACCACATTTAAGAAGGGCCAGGTGTCCGCACACAAGGTCAGTGGTACCGCTTGTCTGGAATGCACAAGGCCCCAGATCTAATGTGTAGCCCTGTAGGAACAAAAAGAAAGAAGAAAATTGAAAATGCAAATCTTCTTATGTTGGAGAAGGAGTTGGGTTGAACATAAAACCCTAGTATCCTGGCAGAAGTGGGGATCCAGCCACTGTTTGACACTGGCAGTCATGGGGATCTAACTGCTCTCTGACTTACTTCCTTCTCCTTCATAGTTTTCTGGGATTAGCTTAAGTGCCTGCTACGACGCAGTGCCTGAACAAGGTGCCCCTGATGGGTCAAGGGACACATTTCACCATCCAAGCCAGGAAGGAGGGAGTGATATAACCCTGAAAAAACCAGCCACCAACCACAGTTCCTTAAACTGCCATTTGTCCAAAGGGAGACTAAGATGGAAAGAGTCTCCTTAGGAAAACTCTGACATAGCAAGGAGGAAGGGCTGAGGAAGTCACTGGCAGGGCCTAAGGCACAGGTGACTCGGGAGCATGTGGTATGGAGAGAGGGAGTCAAAGCATTCTACTGTAGTGAGGTCCACAGGCTGCTGTCTCTATCCTTGAGGAGTGGCTCACCAAAGGTTTGGTGCTTTCCAAGTGATGTGTGTGTGTGAGTGTGTGAGACTTGAGTGTTGTATGTGTGAGTCCGAGTGTACATCGGAGGGTGTTTGTATGTATGTGTGTGTGAATGTGGGCATATGTGTTTGTAGGTGCAAGCACACATGTATGGTATATGTGTGTGAGCCTGTGTATGCATGCATGCGTGAGTGCATACATGTATGTATGTGAGTGTGTGCATGCATATGTGTGTGTGAAAGTATGTGTATGTGAATGTGTTTACGGTGTATGTGTGTGTGTGCATGCATGTGTGTTGTACGATGTGGGTGTATGTGTTTGCATAGGTGTGTGTGAATGTGTATCTGTGTGTGTACACACATGTGTGTGTGACTGTGTGTGCAGATGGATGTGTATATGTGAGAGCATATGTATGTATATATGTGTGCGTATGTGTCAGGTGTATGTGTGAGTGTGCATGTGTGACTATGTATGCACATGCATGTGTGTACATGTGTGTGTATGTACATGTGTGTATACACCAGTGTGTGTCCATGCATGTGTGGTATATGTGTATTTGAGTGTACATGCACACATGTATGATGTATGTATATTGGTGCACACACATCCTGGTTACACTGACAGAAGACACAGCAATGATGTTCCATTTTCTAGAAATAATAATATTCAGCCAGCTCTCCAACCATGAAGCTGGTTTGGAGAAGGACTATCAGCTTCTTGATCCCCCAACAGTGGACTATATTCTAGAGACTTTTGCCCGCTCCAGGCTGGACACAGTGTCTGCTGCTGTTCCTGCAGGAGTCAGCTCTGAGTTGTCATCCTGCAAGGCACATGGGGAACATGTGGCTTCCCCCTGCTCCCCAGCAGGGCCTCCTCCCTGATGTAGCAGTACAGATGCTATTTGTTCACGGCGGGGTCCGAGAGGGTCTGTTCACAGACTTCATGGGGGAGAGGTGACATGGGACAACCTGATAGGTTCTCAGGTGGAAGGGCTAAGCCTCTGAGTTGAGTGACTGAATGGATGCATGGTCCAGTACAGTTGCAGGGCATTGAGCGCTGCTGTCTGCGTTCTCACTTTGCTGGGCTGGCAGTGACCTTTTCTCAGGCCCCTGTAGCTACGACAGATTTTTTTCTTTTTAATTGTAATTTCAGCAATTTCTGCTATTGGGAACCTCGGCCCTCTTGAAGTGCTCACTCCCACCTGCAGTCCCTATGGAGCAGGCCTCTCCATTTTATGTGGTGAATTCTGTCGGGTTCCTCACTCTGGGTACCAACTCCAAGAACTCTTTACCAGCTGGATTTATGATGGATGCCATCTGGTCTGATAGAAGGAAACAGATATTGATTTTTAATATTTTCTCCCAACTTGTTTACTCTAGGATAATGCTGCAGCTGTGTGGCAGCTTGTCTCCGAGTGGAAAGGATTATTACCACCACCTTTTGACGGGATGAATCACCCAGGACGGCTTGAATGGCTAAAGGGTAGACTTCGATGTTATGTCGCTTCATTTACTCTTATGACTAAATGATTATTGATTTTATATTTTTAAGCTCTTGAAACGTGAAAATAACTCGGTGGAGAAGGCCGGCTGTGTTAGTTTTATTAATTTATTTCTGCGGGGCATAATTCACTTTGGACCAGGTTGTGAAGGTTCTGGGTTCATGACCGGCTGCAGATACAGTGGCAAAGAAATGGCTTATTTATATAGTCATTGCAAGTAGTCCCAAAATCAATACAGTCTGGGATTGGATGATTAAACTCAGTCCCTTTGTGGGGTTCATTCCTGTAGCTGCTGCCAAAATCAGCTGCACTGCCTAGCTTCATGTGATCAAGTCTACAAATAGCAAGTTTGTTCAAGTTGAAATATGATTTTTTGGTTCATTTTTTTTATCTGCTGCGTTCACTCAATGGCACTTTAACAGCCTATGGGGGGAGAAGGAGGTTGATTGACTACTTCAATGAAATCAGTAATCTGTGTTCAAAGAGCCTCCTCCAAGGACACCCAGGATGTGGCTGGATGGAGACTCCAAGGCCCTGAGTAGAGATCCTCAGCAGACGGGGCTCAGTGCTGGGAGCTTCTACCTGTAACAAGGCCCAAGGTGTAGATTGGAACTGAGACCCTTTGTGCACGCAGTAGGGCTGATGCCTCTGTGTACATTCATATGTCTGCAGAACCCTGCCCTCAGACCCCTCATCTGACGTGTGGTGCTATTCGTCCCAGGCGTGCACCCAGGTCACCTGACTTCAGAGTCATGGGAAATGTGGGCCTTTCGGGTTTCATAGCTCACATTCCCTCCTAAGTTATTTCTATAGATTTTAAGTATAATTCTTCACATTTATTTCTTCCTAATAAAATCTGGCTTAAATCAAGTGTAATGTCACACACCTGTCATCCTGGCATTTCAGGAAGGATGGAGGTGAGTTGGAGGCTAGCCTAGGCTGTAAGGAGAGGCCCTGACGAGCCAATAAACCTATATAATAAATAAATAACAGTTTGATTATTAAGGCTCTCAGTCACTTTTTGTGTTTGAAATATGGGCTTTTATTTCTTCATCTAATCCCAACCTGTCCTCTAGTCAACAGGAGAGTAGACCTGGGAATGTGGACAGAAAGGCTTGTTTTCTAGGACCTAACCATTCAGGCATTCAGACTATGAAAGGCCAGAGTTAGCCCAAACCAGAGATTTCAGATGGTGGTTCATACTTCATTATTATTTCATCAAAGCGTTCAGCCTCCGTCTCCCTCCTTCTTTCCTACCCCAGTCTGAGCCTTCCATGAACTGAAGGGACAGCTAAAGAAGGGCACTCCAGTGCCCTGTCCGAGATGATGACTAACACTCTTAGGTTGACATAACCTTTCTACGTCATATGAGGTTTGTCCTGATAGCCATCTCAGACTGACCATGCGACAGTCCGAACTGTATGGCAGTCGGTCTTAAGACATGCTGCCTGGACTTCCTGCTCGTTCATTCAGGAAGTCACCGTTAGGCCTTCAGTTTCCAGGACAGGACATCTCAGCATGTTGAATCATGGCTGAGTGTTTTTATGGAGTTACAAAAGGTGTAAAGCACTCCCTCTCACTTTAGTCAGTGTGTGTGCATAATTAATATGCAGTAAATTATATAGCTCCGGTTTAAAGCTTGTTTAAATGCATAGAATTGCAAAGAGAATGGAGAAATAAAATAACTTCGGAACAGCGTAATGTAATATGTTGATCAATTTTATAGGGAGTGGTGAATATTTAATTAATCACCTTTTGACAATTATTCACAGTGGTCAGAATCAAGGTCTCCATTAAAGCCAAAGAATAGGTTCATTACAAATGACTCATAAAAGTGTCAAGGGCTGGCTGTGGGGACAAGTAATTTCCTTTCCCTTTAAAGCCATTAGATGGGCTGGTGGGGGTGGGGAAGGCGATAGAGGATGAAGTCCCATGATTACAAAGAAAAGCTTCAGCTGTGAGTTTGGCAGCGTGTTGGAGGCTTGGGGGGAGGGGCTCAGTTAGAAAGTTACCATGGTCCTTCCATGCTTCTCCTTTTAGAAGGAGGCACACACAGAGGCATGCTGGCTCTTGCTGGATTACTATTCCGTCCTGCATTGTTTGCATCTGAGCTTCAGACCTGGTGGAGCCCTCTCTCCCATGGCTCTCAGCAGAGGGATCCATTGGCTGTCATCTTGATTGATGTCCTCAGGGATGCTTCCTGGAATGGCTGCAGACAGCGAGAGCCAAGAGAAACCTGTGGCCCAGGCTGGATGCAGAGGGCTCAGGATGGGTGGGCCATTACAGAAGCTTTCCACCCAAAGAGCAATCTTAAGAAAGGCTCAGTAGCTGAAGTTTTGTCAGTGAACCCACATTTCTCAGCTTGTCAACACTGCCCGCGAAACCTGACTCCCAATTTAGACATCAGGAGAAGATTAGAGGAACCTGTGTGAAGTCTTCAGAGTCAGATATGTTTTTCTCCTAAGTGACTGAGTGGTGAATACTCATTTAAAACAACAGCTTTGGAAAGAAGCCGTGCGAGACAGACCTGTGTCTCCAAGTCTCTCAGAATCTTCAGGGGCAGACATACCAGTATTGGGATCACAGCTCAGCTTCAAAGGACAGAGCCTGGAGTTGAATTCGCCATTCTGGGGGAACGAGTGGACACTTGAGTCAACTGCATTTGTGAGTGGCTTCCTTTGCTGATAAACTTTCTCCCCAAACTAGCAAAATACCCGAAGTGTTTTAACCCAGACAGAATCTGAGTACACTTCAGTTTTCGAAAGTTTTGCCTGCTGCTGTGGCCAACTATGGGATGTGTTTCTTAAACTCCTTCTTTGAAGCTCACATACGACGCCATGGGGAGCCTGGCTCTGGGGCACATACCGACCCACACAAGTTCAAGTGGCCACTTTTGAAAACTAATGGCTATTGACTCTGGTTGAGATCTCTATGATGTTATCTAGCCCATAAAGACTTTGTGGTATGCGTTTACATTGTATCTGGCAAGTGTCTAATCAGTATTGATTTTCCCCGTGTGTAGTACCTATGTCAAACAACCTAATATATTTAAATGGAGATTATTTCAGTTATTTATCTACTATGTGATAAGATCAAAGGCAGTTAACTGTGCAGTGGATGGGGAAGATAGTACAGTGTGCTTGGGCCTTCACCTATACCATTGTACCACTCCATGATGGCAAACAGCTAAAAATTAACTTTGTGAAGCGTGCTGAGATTTGGGATCTGAGGAGAATAGGCCTGGCAGACCGAGGAGAGACGCTGGCTTGCAGCTCTGTGGGCGCCAGCAGTGGGAGGATGGTCTTTTCAAAGGTCCTGGGAAATCATGGCCGTGCTTAATTCACTCCTGGGTTTTTGTTTAGACACTTCTGGAGAAATCAGGAGCAAACTGGGGCTGATGGATGTGTGATTTCCCCGAAGATGTGTACCGATGAATCTTCAGAGTGGCTTCAGGGAGATTGTTCCTGGAGTAAGGGGCTTGGCAGGCCCATCTCAGAGGCCATGTGCTTACAGCATTTTCCTGATGGAGCCCTGTTGATGCCATGGGATAATTTTAACTGGTCTGGCACATGCTTCTGAAAGCAATGGAAGCTGACTTTATTTTTGTTAACTCCCTTCCCACAAAAAAAAAAATCTTATTATTTCTCTTTTTCAAAATTTACAACTTTTTCAAAATAGCTGGGTGGCAGCTTTTGGAATTCACTATAACATAAGATTCACGTTTATTGTTTTTGATGTAATTCACAGCCCATTTTAAACATCCTAAGGGAAGTTTTCCAAGAATAGAAGAAGAGGAGGAGGAAAAAGAAGGAGGAGGATGGGGAGGAAGAAGAAGAGGAGGAGGAAGAAAAGGAGGGGGAGGAGAAGGGGAGGAAGGGAGAAGGAGGGGAGGAGGAGGAGGGGGAGGAGGAGGGAGAGGAGGAGAAACAGGGGAGGGGCAGGAGGAGGAGGAGGAAGAGGAGGAGGAGGAGGAGAAAGGAGTCATAGCACTGACTCCTAACGTGGGACTTGAGACTCCCTGGCAAATAAGTTCATCAGCAGCAGACTCACAGCTTTGACGCTAGCCTCTACCCTGCCCACACTCTGGGATACAGATCTGGCTGTGGGATGAACTTAGCTGGTTCCCTTTGAGAAATCATCTGCAGGAATGGTAACAGAGATCCTTTGCTTCACTGGGTTGCTTATTCTCAGGGCTCGGGTGTTGCTCAGTGGTAAGGCACTTTTCTACCACATATCTGCTGAGCCAAGCTCCAGGCCAGAGGCCAGGTACACCAGCCTCCCTCACCACCTGCCTCCCTCCACCCTGGCTGCCACTGGCTTTGCCCTGAGCAGATGAGCTTCCTGATGGTGGTGGAGTGTGACTTTTCCAGTGTGCTTCTGCACAGAGCAACTCAATATTATTGACCTGTCCTTTCTGTGGCTTCAGGAGCATGCTGTGCTCTATGAAGATCAGAGAGCCTGCCTGCTCTTCCTACCCCCTAGGGACAGGCAGGACTCCCTTGCCCAGTTGTCAACTGTGCCTCTCAGGGGCCATGTATGGCAGAAAAGAAAGGTACAGGGCAGAGAGCCCAGGCTCCATTTCCTTCCTTCCTCTCTCCTATCCTATGTCTTCCTTTTTGCCTGCCTTTCTCCACTTCATTCCTTTCTATGCTTCCTTACCCTTCTGTCTCCCTACTTCCTCTCTCTGTTTCTCTCCTCCTCCGCTTTTATTTTTTCTTGCGACTTCCTCCTCCTCTGTCCTCTTCCTACTCCTTCCCTCCTCCTCTACATCCCTTCATTCTTCTGCCCCACCCACTTGTCACTCTCAGTTCTATTTTACTTTACTGTCTTTTTTTTTTTTCATGATTCAGCACTCCCGACTCCTCATTCTGACCTGAGTCCTATCCTCTGCCTCATTGTTCCCTTATTGGTTCCAAAGCTCCTTCCTTCCTACTCTACTATCAAGTGATTCACTCACTGATCCCAGAGTGCAGAGAGGTCTCTATTGAGACTCTAGCCGTAACCACAGTGCCCTGCCCAGCCCATGGTCTGTGGTCTCTCTGTACTTAGAGAGCTGTAGACAGTGTAGACAGTCCTGGGAGTTCCTTCTGTCAGGAGAAGGAGCCCTTCTGCAGTCACAGAACCATCTTTGTCCCAGATCTGAGGACCCATGACCCACCGTGGTCAGAATCCCACCCTGTGTGGCGGTGGAGCCCTCTATGTGAGAGGCAGGAATCATCCGCTCGGCTGGTGTTATAACAGCACAATGCTGCTGTGGAGCTGTCAAATTTGATGGTGTTTAGGGCCAGGTTCTTGTCCTCAGGGTTTAACTTCTTATTTCCACTCACTCAGAGATGGGTAATTTATGCAGATATGTGTCAATCAGCTTTCTTTTCTGAAAGCAGTTTCCAGCTTCAGGGATGCTGGGGGATGTGGCAGCATCATTACTGCTCCATTGTCACACCGTTGTGGAAGTGGAAAGCAGGTACGTTCGGGGCCCCAGCAAAGCCAGGCTGGGTACAGAAGCTGTGGGTGGAAGACAGCATGGTGTGGTCCATCCAGAACCTTTACAAAGGACAACAGCATGGTCTGCTGCCTTTGTGGGCCTGCCCCTTAGATCAGCTCCATCTACTAGCCAGAGGAAGAACTTAAAGGCAGACCCATGTCATCAAGGTCCCAAGTTGGACATGACCTCAAGGGTTGGGTCCCACCTACAGTTGGTTTAAGTCACGGTGAATTAAACTCTTTCTGCTCAGGGGAATGCAACCCACTGCTCTAAATGGACCAGATGTGCTTATAGAGAAAGCACTGAAGGATGAGTTGAAATGCTAGGGTGAACACACTCAGCAGACACATCCCCTGCTAGTTAGAGCAAGGAGGAAATGAATCTCACACTCTTCCACATACTTTCAGCTTCCACTAACCAGACACAGGGAGCTTCTGAGTCAGACTGCCGCGCTGGCCAGGAGAAGGAGGGCTGGCACAGCTGACTGCCACTAGGAATACTCACACTGCTGTCTGGCAGCTCAGAGCCTGGGCCCCAGCTTGGCCAAGAAAAATCACTTCTACCTCTCCTGCAGAAAATGACGTTTTAATAATCACATGCTTGCAATGCTTAAGTCGAGATTTATTATTATTGCTGATAATAATAAAAATGAAGATTGCTTATGTCCTCCCTCAGTGAGCTGCAAACATTGATTTTCCTAGGGCCAGCATGCATGTTCAAAACCCACCTTTTCTTCAGTCTGCAAGGTGGATGGTTATTTGATTACCTCAATCCCTTAAACTCTAAATGAATGATTGGCATGGTATTGATATGCCCAGGAGAGATGGTTTGAAAATCTCATAGCTCTGTCTTACGCCTTTATGGTTCTATCAATTACAGCTACTGGGCGGAACCTTGGATCTCAGTGCAGGAGGACTCCATGCATGGAAACGTCCTTCCTTTCTGTCCATCAGAGGCACAGGCCCTCCTAGTGTGTGTCCTGCTTGCCTCAGTATTGAGGGAGGTGTTCCAGGCAGGAGAGCCTGATCGGAAAACAGGCAGTGCTCTGTTACTAAACAGTAATTAACTCCTCCAGGCTCAGCCCTCCACTTCTGCTAATCTCAGTGGCTGTTTACATGCTACTATTCGTTAAATGGCAACGTTTATTGATTTAGCTAACTCAGTCCCACATTGTAGATTTCCTCTTGGTCTGTGTTCCTACATGTGGTTCAGCATTTTTAAATGTCAACTGCAAAGTTTTATTGATCAGTAATTAAAAGTGTAGAGAAAAATTAGCATAGTAGAAGTTTGCGGTCATTAGCAGAAGTCCTGTCGGGCAATTATTTAGCATGTTTTAACATTTATTTTCCTTCTTATTATCGACGTACAGTATGGTTCTCTGGGAACAGCTTTTTTTTTTTTTTTCTAAAAAGCAAAGTTTTAACATCAATAAGAATTAATGACAAGCAAGTCGTTTGGAAAAATTGCTTGTTGGTGTTCCTGCTCCACAGATAAGCCAGTCCTAAGGCCCCTGTAATGGCAGGAGGGAAGTGGGCGGCTCAACCCTTTTGGGATGATCATCAGGGTGGTGAAATAAGAGCCGAATGAGGGCAGCGCCCTTCTGTCCCCACAAGGAAAAAGAGAGTTGCTGCTTAAAGCCACTGTGGCATGAGAGACACGCTCACTGGACCTTGCCACATGAGGGATGGAGTTCATTGTTCAGCAGGGCTTACTTCACACAGTCATCCAGGAAGATGGAGTCCTGTTCTGTAAGCTTAGCCACCAAGCTGGTGCATGGCTTCGAAAGACTGCACACCCACACTGTCCTAATAGCTGAAGCACAGCCCACACGGGCATCGCTGCAGGCGGCTGAGGCAGAGGTGGTGTGGCCATGGGTGCCTGCTCTGGATTGACTATTCCAAGGACCACTGCATCTGAGAAAGGAAAGAGACTCTTTGAACCCATCAATGGGGGCTAGAGATGGGGAGCGCTGCAGAATGACTACAATTCCCAGCCCAGAGCTGGTTCTAGAAAAGGCCAGGGATACTTGAGTTTCTCTGTGCCAAGTATGGAGCAAACATGACGACACACATGGGTCTCCACCGGTGGCAGCGCTGGGGCTCGACAGGCAGAGCTGACTTGGATGTTACTACAATGAGGGGTTTGGGGCCTGTGAAGAAGGAGATGAACACGGAGGAATTCTGTGTTCCTGTTTGTGTTGGTTTATTTTATTTCAGCTTGACAAAATACCTATTCAGAGTAGCTTAAGGGTGGAAACACTTGCTTTGGATCACAGCTTGAAGGAAGAGCTCATCATGGCAAGGACCATGGCAGTGGCAGCTTGAAGAAGTTGCTCACACTGTATCGATACTATCTCCATAATCAGACAGATGAATGTGGTACCCAGCCAACTTTCTCCTTTTCGTGTAATCTGGGACCTCAGACCATGGAATAGTGTTGCTACATTTAGGATAGGACTTCCTTCCTCCTGAATCCCCGTCCAGATACAACCACACATACCACATGCAGCTCATCTCCCTGGTCCAGTCCAGCTTCACACCACACTGTTGTGTCCTTGGTAGTTGTCCCATGATACTGGCATCTACAACATGGTGGCTCTACACTGAAAATGAGCTGTACCTTTGCCAATAGCCTCTCCTGGGTTCTCTTTAGGGACTTTAGGGACTCTGAGCCTGCCACATGGTACCAAGCCTCAGCCTCAATAACCTTTGGTCTTGGAGCTTTAACTGCAATTGAGGCCGCACCTTCACCAGTGGTCCCTGTGAGCCTCTCTTCAGGGTCCCCAGCCTTGCCACATAATGCCAAGTCTCCACCGCTCTCCAAAAATCATTAAAACCTTCAAAACCAGGATCACCTCTGTGGCTCATTTGCCACATGAGATAGAGCTTTGGCCCCCTCTGGTCCAAAATTTCTCTGTGCTGACCCTGAAGAAATATTTCCCAGTTGCCTATTTCTTTAGATCAAAATATCATCCATCTACTTATCCGTACAACCAAGTGCTTAGATATCCACCCAGCCACACGTACATACATACATGCATACACCTAGCCATTGCTGTCATCCCATTGGCTTTTCAACTCGTTCTTCGAATACATCATTTGTTCAGTATCTTTTTGGGAAACAGATGAGAATTTGGAACACTTGTGTCTAGAATGATGACTGCAGCTTTCTGTGTGTAGTGTTTCTCTGAAATCCTTTGGGTACACTAAGAGCAATGGTGGGTGTTTGCTGGGTGCCCACTGTACCTCTGCCAAGTGAGAAATGGAGAGGGTACTTAGAAGCAAAGGTGGGTGAATGGCAAGAGCGTGGTTTCCCAGTTTGGTTCTGAGTGCCTGGTAAAGTTGACAGGGAGGTATCATTCAGAGTATGAATTAAGTTTTGTGTGTCCATTAGGGTGTGAAACAGGGAAAATTACTAGGCCTTTTGTGAAGAGGGTGCTATAGGTTTCTGAGGGAATGCCTCAGCACTGAAGCAACGGGAGAATAATGGGATGAACTATGCAAGTATGCACAGTGAATGCTAGGGCTGGGAGAATTAAAATAGATCTGGAGAAATTGAGACTCATGAAGTGGAATTGGAAGCTAATGAATCCACACTAGAGGATACTATGGAGGCTCCAGTTCTACCAGGACTTTACCCCCACTTCCTTTCTAGCATGCATGGTGAGTTTTGGCATTAGAGTGATGCTTCCATCCTTCCTTGAAATGTAGGATGCAGGGCTGTTGGAAAGATGTTATGGAAAAGGAAACAGACTGACTGGATTAGAGGGGATGAGCTCACCATGGACCAAGAATTAGGGCTTCAGAGTTTGGAGAGAAATGTGTGGCAAGGGTACCAGGTCTTCTAGAATCATATCTTCTTGCATCCAAATTGCAAGCATTCCATGAGTCTGCCTCAATGTGCTCATGCTCAGATGAAGGGGTCAGTGGCCTCTCATTCATAAAATGTACTGTGGAGACCACTGGGATCAAGTGTTAGATGTCACTATGGAGTGGCTTCATAGTTCCCAGCCCACATGATGTCCGTTGTTTTCTACTCTTGCTGAGATGAGCGGTGTGGTTACCACACGGCCGCGGCAGCCGCAAGAGGAGGGACCTGGTTCCCGGAATCCAGCACACGCCCTAGGGATGTGTACACTGAAGACTGCTCGCTTTCAAGTGATGAAACTCCTTACACGGTGATGTCAGCATGGTCTTGGGTGTGAGCAAGCAGGGCAGAATACCCTACGGCCATCGGGGACAACGACAAACAGGGTGAGTGTGAGTTACAGGGAGGCCACTACCACTGTCTACCCAGAAAATCCACTTCCTCACCAGATGAGGCCAGGGTGGCGCTGTGGTGGTTAGTGAATCTGAGAGTCTAATGAGAAACAGCCAGCAGCCAGAGGCCCCAGTGTGATGGGCCAGATCTTCACACTGGGACCAAGAGAGAGAAGGAGCAGAGATGCACTTGCTATTGATGCATCCAAAAACTGTACTTCATTTCCCATTTTTCTGCGCTACTTTTCCATTGCTGAGATAAAACTCCATGACCAAGGTAACTTATAGAAGAAGGAAGAATTTATTTGGGCTCAGGGTTTCAGAGGAATAAGAGTCTATCGTGGCTCTGAGGCATGGCATCAGGCAGTCATTGTAGCAGAAGCAGGAAGCGGAGAGATCACATCTTCAACTGTAAGCACAAAGCAGTGAAGCTAGTCATTTCCCACAGAGGCAGAGGAGTTGGGGTTCAGCAAATGCCTACCAGGGAGAGAAACAGAGAAGAGTTTGTGTTACAGTACACCTACGGTGGTAGCTCAGCAAAGATGACATGGAATCATTCTCATAGGTACAAGCCCTGTCAGACGTTAGCAGAGGGAACCACAATCCTGGCCAGTGCCATACTGGACAGTGGAATCCCCAGCATCTGAGCTCATGTGTTTTTTATTGATTCAGAACTTCTCAGGTATTCTACTGATAGCACATGCAGATCATGAGCAACCAAACACCGCCACATAAATCCAGCACCTGCAGACAATACAAAATGCCAAGAGCTAGGCAGCCCCTCACCCAACAGTACACAGAACAATTGCTTGAACATAATTAAAAATAAGCTTCTACAACAGGTTTGTCCCGAGAGACACATGCCCTGGGAAAAGGAGAGCCTCCATCCCAGCCCTTGCTTTCTAAAACTAGGCATGGTCTTAGTCCAAAATAGGACTGTTCAAAGGGTCCAGGAACTAGGGGGATATTGGTATTCCCCTATTGTACAAGGGGAAGTGGGTCCCACCTGTGCATCCAGGGCAGATCCACTTCCCAGGACTGGCCGCAGTTGGGAGAGGAGGATGCAGAGCTAACCCCCAGCAACAGTGATGCAGGAAGGAAATGTTGAAAAGCAGGAGTTTCCCTGTGCTTGGAGAATGTACATGGAAACTTCTGGAAATTTGTGGAGGTGGGCTGGTAGCTGAAAGGGAGTTCTGAGCTGGTGAGAATGTTGCCACTTAATAATTCAGTGAGCTATATTTTTTTTAAGAAATGAAATATATTAAAAGCTGTGTTTTCATTTGATTAATAAATGTGGTTTAGAAACGACAAATAACCAAATAATTAAAGTAAACCCAATCTCTTCCTGCAAACATCCTTTAAACAGTCCTTAATTTGCTTTTAAGTATAAATATTAAACACCACCCACCCAGAAGGCTCATTTCCCAGCTTTGCTTTCTGATGGATTTGCCCTCCTGCTTTTATCTGCCCTTTATAGAGTGTGACTAGCCACCTCCTGCCTACTAGCTGGAAGGTTGGGAGGAGGAGGCTTTCTGTTGTCTGCTCCTTTACAAATGTCTCTCCAGAAGTGCCATAGCACAGGACTTCTGTGCCACTGGTAGGTGCATAACAGGAAGCCTTCCTTAAATATAACTTCCAGGGACATTTAAAGTCCTAGGATGATCACCATGGCCTGTTGGCTATCCTGTAAATGGAACAGTGTCTTAAGTAGCCACTACCCCACATCAATTAGCTTTTCAGTGTGTGTGTGTTGGGGGAAGGGTTGCTGTGGTCATGCCTACAGGACATGCGTGTGGTGTGAACTGCGCCTCTTGTTCCAGCTTGAAACCAGTCTTGAGAATCATGCCTTGTCTGCCATTCCGAAATGAGCCAGACAGATCCCAGGAGAGTACCTGATGAAATGCTCGTAGGCCCTGGGATACCGTCTAGGGGCACAGGTGAGGGATTCTGCAATAAAAAGAATTCCAGTGAACAGGCAGCTCTTGTCCTCAGGACTGCAGAGCAGGCGAAAATGATGCTCAACGTGTGATGTAGGGAGACTCATCCGGGCGTGCTTTCCTTTTTATGATTCCCCCCAATCATGTTTACCCTAGAAAACCATCTCTCTCCTTTCCTTTCGATCTTCCTGAGAGTCTTTGTTAAGAAAGTTGTCTCAGTCCCTTGCTGACATCCAGGGAGACTAGGCTGTGCAGTAAAGACAAACTCAAGCTAGAGATTATCCAGCAAACTGCTGTGGGTCATCAGAGCACGGGATTGAACATAAGAGATGTTGCTCTACCCCTGTCTAGCACTGGAGCTAGATCGAACTAGGTGAAGGAATCCAGATGGGAAAACTGCCTCTGAGACACAAAGAGGGGAAGAAGGGAAGGGATCATGGAGGGAAGAGAAAAGGAAGGAGGATTGAGGAGGAAAGATTGGAGGATGAGTGTGACGTCAGAGCAGGAAGTGCCTGGCAATTCTGTCAGAACCCAGCTGCTCACCTGGCTGGGAGGGGAGGGTTGGCACAAGCCAGAGGGGATCATGACACTTGCAACTTCATCATGATGCTTTTGCTGGAGCTCACATCTAGTTCTCAGGCCTCTGAGACTTAACAGCACCATGTGGGCAAACGTAGGGACTTGACTTTGAATACTGCCCAGGGGCCTTTGAGATGAGCTGGGACACCACTGCAGGAAAGAACTCTTTCTATAGGAGATGATGTCCAGTAGGATCTGTTAGGTCAGTGGAGATCTGAAGGGAGGTGGGATGAAGAAACAGCCTAGGGAAGATAGCAGCCCAGGGTTGGGGGTCTTTCCCTCATGAAGCACATTCATGGGTGAAGTGGGTGCTGTGTTTAGCAACATGCAGTCTGGCTGCTCACTCATTTAGGGTCAGGGAAGTGCATAGTGTCAGAGAGGAGTTCCAGGGTGCCACACGAAGGTCATGGTACAGACTTGGAGATCTCACTGTAGCTCCCACAGCCCCTTCTGGTCTTTCAGAGTCTGGGTTCTGTTCCACAGTTGGGATGTATGGTGGCTAGGCTGAGCATGCTTTATGATGAACATGGAGCTCTCAGCTTTCTATCACGAAGAACCACAGTAGTGGCCATCTGTCTTGGGGTACCTGTGCATGTAGAACAATGTCTAGATGCAAGCGCACAAGGCTGATCACACAGTAGCTGACTCCGTCTTAGGTGCTTCCATGCCAAGTATCTGTTTGCCTGTGGTATAAATCCATGATGTAGACTGGGTTTGCATCAGAGAAATTAAAGAACAGGAGGAAGTAGGGAAAGTTAGGGACCATGAATAGCCACAATGCTCAGGGGCTGTTGGGTGCATGATGCTCTGCTGTGCCCTGTGTTCCCCACCACTGTCTGTCATGTCGCTTCTTATTGGGGGATGGAAAGAAATGTCTATTCACAGCCAGAGGGCTTGTTGGGGTCACTCTCAGGAGCATGGGTAATTCACAGGCAACCATAACACCAAGAAGTGCTGCTGGTTTATTATCTTCTGCTCAGCTCTTACACCATCTCAGAGAGAAGAGCAGCTTTGTGAGGGTCTCCTGAGAGCATGGTGGGTGTCACATGAGCCTCATGAACTGAACGACACCCAGGAGAGTGTGTTAATAGATCTCAATGTTAAGGGTCTGGTATAGTTGACCATAGCTGCCTTGAACTCATCAACCGGAAGAATAGACCGCACATATCTGTCCTCAAAGGCACAGCCTCCTTCCGTTCATCTTTTCTGCAGAGTGGATCTGGCTAGAGCTAATCAACAATGACCCCGAAACTCACGTGTATCAAACACCATTCTGCACATCCTGAGGTTCGTTATGAAGTGGTGTTCACTGATGACGCTTGTTTGTTTCCCTGCAGATTCAAGTTTGGTGGGAATCCCACTGATTTCCCTTTCTTTTGAAGCACCTGCTCTAGGGCCATACTACAGAATCCAGTGTTAGAAAGTGTTCCATCTAATTCAGCTCTTACATCTGAGTCTCTAATCCATTAAAACAATGTCTTAGACCATGGCCATTTTCCTATATGAAAATTCAGTTTTGCCAACACCACCGATTGAAGGAACGTTTTCTACCACATGATCTTGGTGCCTCTGTCAAAGACGATGAACCACAGACACCATGGTTAACTTCTAGCTACCTGTTTGTTTTCCTTTGCCAGTTGGTCAGCACCATGCTGTTTTGGTTACTACAATATTTTTAAATAATATACTTGAAATCTTGGGATCTTAGTCACGTTCCTGTTGCTATAATGGAGCACCATAACCAAGAGAACTCATAGAAAAAAAACTTATTTGGGTTGATGGTTATAGAGAGAGTCTACCATGGCAGCTAGGGGCAAGCACAAAAGGCTGAAATATCTCACATCTGAACTTCAAGCACGAAGCAGACAGAACAATCTGGAAGTGGCCTACGGATTGTGATCATGAAGTCTGCTCTGAGTCACACACTTCCACCAGGGAGGGTGTGCCATCGTGCAACCTGAACCTCCCCAAACGGGACGCTAACTGGGGGCCACGTGTTCAAATGCCCCAGACTGTTGGGGGACATTTGTCCTTCAAACAACCTCAAGGCATAATTCCGCCATCACTATTCTTGTTCAAGATGGCTTTGGGATATTCTGGGTCTTTAGTGGATTCCAATAATTTTAAGATTTTCTTTCTGACAGGATAAAGAATAACATAATAGGGATTGCCCTCAACTCTGTGAAAATTCCTCAGTGTCAGTTCCCATCCAGGAGCAGGGTCCACTCCCCGTCACCATGTCAGCTTCAGTGTATTTGATCACTGTTGCTTAGTTTTCAGGATTTTGCTTGAATTTTACTTCTATTTCTTTTATTTTGACACTATTATAAATGGCATCGTATTCTTAATTTCTTTTAGGCCACTCACTGCCAGTTCAGATACCTTGCTACTTAAAAAAAAAAAAAAGTAAAATTACCAGCACTCTCAGGGGCTCACAGAGACTGCAGTGGCAGACATTTGACCCTGCAGGGTCCCCTAAATGTAGCTTATGGTTGTCTGGCTTGGTATCCTTGCAAAACTCCTGCAGGCTGGAGTAAGGGAGTCTCTGACCCTCTTGCCTGTCCTTGGGACCCTTTTCCTCCTGCTGGGTTGCCTAGTCCACCCTTGACATAGGGAGCAGTGCCCTGCTTTGTTTCATCTTATTATGCCTTGTTTGAGTCCTCGGAGGATTGCTTTTCCTGGGGAGAAGCTGGGGTGCAGTGTGGAGTGGGGGTGGGAAGGTGGGAACAGTGGGTAGATCTGGGGGAGAGGGGCGATGAAGGCAAATGGAAGGAGGAGAGAGAGAAAAAGAGGAGCCTCTGAATGTATTGTACAAAAAGGAAACATTTAAAAATTTAAAAAAATAGCTGTGACTTTACAGAAAAAGATAGAAGTTTCTGTTTAAGAAATGATCCAGGTGGAGCTGGACAGATGGCTCCTAACCAAGAGCACTGGCTGCTCTTCCAGAGGACCCAGGTTCAATTCTCAGCACCCACGTGATGGCTCACAACTGTCTCTAATTCATGTTACATGGGGTCCAACACCCTCATAGAGATATATATGGATGCAAAACACCAATGTACATAAAAAGAAATAAAATATTTTTTTAAAAAGAAATAATCCAGGAAATAGCGAGGGACCATCAGATTAATAACATAGCAGCCTGATGCAATAGGCCGGCCCCAGGAACCCAAGCAACGGACAAGGGAAGCAAAGAAACCAAAATAAAAGCTGTATTCGGCTCAGTTCTGGGGTGTCTGTGTAAGCATTAGCTCCATGACTTACTTTGATAGTTACGTTTGTAAATTATGTAATTTAGGAAATAAAAGAAACTATACAGAAAAAATCAAAATTATATGAATTATTATGAATGTGTGTATTTGCGTGTGTGTGTGTGTGTGTGTGTGTGTGTGTGTGTGTGTGTACATGTCCTGGCACAACATAACTGATTTTCATTGGCTTTCTGTCCTTCAGCTTCAATGAATTAGTGTATCAGCTCCTTTTGCCTAAATTTCATTTTATATATATATATATATAAAAATCATGCCATCAGCAAACTGAATGAAGAGAAGATTCACAAATGGGGTGAAAGAACTAGGAAAATATATATCATCCAATCAGCTAAAGAACTGATGTCCAAAATATACAACGAACTCAAGTTAGCCATAAGAAGAAGAAAATGAACTGTTTTAGAGAAGGAGAAAGGATTTGGCAGACACCCCCAGAAGAAGGGCACCGGGTCCACCAGCCTGGGAAAACGTGCCAGCATACCTACTCCATGCTTATTAGATTAGCTGTCAATAAAAAGATGAGGGGCCAAAAGGCTGGGAACTTGTGGGCAGTGAGACTTCTACTGTTGGTGGGAACGGTGAGCAGTTCGGCCCTGGGGATTCCCAAAACCGAGGAGGTCTACTTCTGAACACACTCCCAAAGGAAACTGAAGCAAATACTAAAGAGAAAGCTACCCTCTGTGTGCTTGGCATCCCTCTTCACACAGTCAAGACGGGGAGCAGGGACAGGCCTGTCAGCCTGCGAGTTTGTGAGCCTCGAGGAGTGTAGGCAGGGACAGAACATTTTCTACTTTGCACGTTGGTGCATATAAGAGATGCTAAGTCAAGAGAGTTAATAAATGAATTCACTTTATGTTGAATTTCCAGAGGAGAGAACCTAAGGCTGGTCAAGGCAGGGCCGAGGAGGCACTGTCAATGGTCCAAAGTCTCAGATGGAGGACAGCTTTAGTGACAATATTCTATATAATACATATTTCAAAATATCAAAGAGAAGCTTTAGATGCTGTGGCCACAGAGATGATGAACAGCTGAAATGACAGATGTCCTAATTAGCTCGGTTAGGTGCACACACGTGTGGAATCATGATATTATGCCCTTTGAGGGTAGAAAGCCATTATTTGTTGGTTACATTTTTTTAAAGTTAGAATTTTACATTGTTTTTATTGTAGTTAAGAAAGATTTAGTCCTTAGTGTAGGAAACTACAAATCCTGACGGCCATTAAAGAGGAGAAGGCCACCAGTGTGTTCTCTCACTGCACACCACAGTATCACAGTCATTCACTGTGTAGGAATTGTAAGCCATTGGTCCATGTCAAAAGTGACCAAGTACCATTTTCTTTAGTCTATCTGAATTAAGCACTTACTGTCTCTCAGAAAAGACAAAAACAAGAACCTAACTCCACTGGGAGGTTCAGCGTCTCCTGTGTATTTGGTCTTGGCCAGAGCAGGGATTATCGAGGACAGAGTTTAAATTCCCCTTCATTGCCGCCTTCGTCCATTCACCTTTCTTCCGAAGTCCTTCGTCCTGGAAATAATTTATTGTAGAGGCCCATGAGGAAAGGATGTCTGCTTCTCAAAAGCCTGTGGATCAGAGATGATTGAGTACTGTTTCTTGTTTTCTTAAAATAGGAATAAATCATCTCTGACCCGAAATCGGTGGTTGGAGATTTTAGTTCAGGAAGGCTCAGGTGGTCTTCACGATCCAGTTCTTTCTTACTTTGTGAAAAACCACAGTGGGAAGTGTCCAAGTCAACACAAGGCTCAGGTAACTGGAGGGCAGACTGCATTTGACACACAGCTCTGTCCTGCACGCTGGCCAAGTCACCTAGGATGGTATTCCTTCTGCAGAGAACACATTTCAGTGTCTGGGTAGACAATTCATTTCGGGGGAAAACTATAATTTTCACAGCTAAACATCTTGATTGCTATCATAATAAAAATGTAGATACACATATGCTAAGGTCAACCCGCATTTCTCCTTGCTTCTCCAAACACCAACAGTGCATGCTAGGTTTTTGGGTGCTCCAAGCAGCAGGCGCAGAGGTGATTGCCAACTCCAGGAAGACAAGTGTGGCATAATTCAATCTGAATTCGGTTCATCCACAATTACATCAAAGGAAGGGGGCTGTAAAACTTGGAAGCTTTCTGTTTATTTTTGACTTTTATGTGATTTTTAAAAACTCTACTTGAATATGATCAGGAGGCCAGGAACTCTCAACCATCTGCCATCACGGTTAGTCTGCGAGTAATTTTATTCTCCTGTCAGTTGGTGTGGAGTGTTTTCATTCTCACAAATCCAAACACTAGGACAAGGAGTCCTGACGTCTAACTCTCTTCACTCCAAGTCTGTCTCAGTGTTTGGTTCACAATGATAATTTTTTTAGACTGTAGTACATGTGTTAAGCACTTCGGTAGATTCCTTTGAACCTGGCCTACTGCTGTTGGGGAAAATGGAAGCATGTGTGGTTCTGTGTACACAGGCAAATACCATCAGCAGTGCTTTCTCTGGGATGGTAACCTTCCCACACACTTTCCACCCTGTCTGGGTTTTCTTGAAGGTCGATTGGGTTTTTAACTGTGTTATCTGTGAGGTGTTTGATGGAGTGGTCCAGATAACAGGGGAGAGAGCAAAGCAAAAAGAATTTTTTGAAGATCAAAAGTGGCTGTTCATTTTGTTATCTGACCCCATCTGTTGTCATGGTAACAGGCTCCTTTTAACCTGTGTCGTGGGATGGTTTGCCTCTATCAGCTCTGAGCTCTCCTTTGACTGAGGGCGGTTCCTGCAGCAGCCACAGCAGACTTCCAGGCTTTCTGTGGAGCTCGAGGAGGGCAAAGCATAGCGTCCCACGTTGCGGAGGGCTGGAATTACATTTTCAGTTTAAGCTGCTATCTTAATTTAGGCAGAGATGAAGCGAACGGAGTAGCCTGTCTCCCGCCTTTACAGTGGATAGGTAAATGCCATGTAGGAATGAAATAAAGCGTCATGCTGATTCTCGAGTGATGGACAGACAGGTCTTATTTTGTTCTTCATTTTGTGGGAAGGCAAAGTGACAGAGTACAAAGTAGCATCCAAAGCCAACTTTTAAAAAAGGGCAAAATAAAGGATGCTAGTCAGGGAGTCTACTCAAAGGTAACAAAGTTTGATGACTGGAAATGATCATCGCTGTTTGGCTCCTGGATGGCTGCAGCCCTGGGTCCTTCAGTGTCTCGACACCTGTGTGTGGTGAGCATCTCTACACTTCATTTTAGGGTAGGCAAAGATTCATGTCCAATAAACCTCAGTTTATTCATCTGCAAAAATAGAGGCAGTATCTACGTCCTGTCTTCAGGACAGAGCAGTAGGTGTGAGGCACTTTTCCTAGGGTGCCATGAAACAACCTGCCTCCTTTCAAGAAGTTCCTCAGATCCTGGTTGACCTCTCAGGACAGGTTCAAAGGGTCTCCTATGTGGGTAGCTCTAGCCTGATCAGAATATGACGCATCATGCCCCTAAACCTAGATATCATATGCTACCCTGTAAAAATGTACATGTTTTGCAAGACAATTAAAATGTGGTAGGAAAGCTGCACCCATGAAATCTCAAAAATACTGTGGCCTAATCAAGGTCTTCATAATGATCACACTGAGCCAACACCAATGCTGATGGAGGAATTTCACAAGCCCCACCCCTAGATGAAGAGCTATAGGAAATCAATGGGTGCTGAGAGAGGGAGAATCAGTCTTCTACAGGGATGAGCTCCCTGATACATTGTCCAACCCCAAGTGGTCAGCCTGAAACACATGTACTCATGAACAATATTAGTTGGACCCGATACGTTGTGCGCATGAGTATCAATAATTATAGAAGCAGAGGCCGTGAATTCTCGAGGTAGAGGGGAATACATTGGAAGAGTTAGGGTGGGGAGAGGGAAGAGCCTCAGTGCTGAGCAAGGTGTGTGTATGTGTTGGGGGTAGGAGAATTGTGACTTTTATGGGCAGAGAAATGTTTGATATTTTTTCTTTTTTCTTTCTTTTTTTTTTAGTAATAGAGTTACTGAGGTAAACACCCTGATTACCTTGATTATTTTAAATGTTATTTTATTGTGTTGGTCTGTATGTGCATGTGTATTTATGTGTGCATGTGTATGCACATATATTTGTCTGCATGTGTGTATAAATATATGTATTGTACTGTGTGTGTGCATGCCTGCATATATGTGTGTTTGTGTGTGTGTGTATGTTTGAGTGTGTTTGAGTGTTTATGTGTGTGCCTGCTTGTGTGTGTGTGTGTGTGTGTGTGTGTGTGTGTGTGTGTGTCTGAGCACGTGCTTGTCCTCCTCACTCCCTGAGCCAGGAGACAGGATATCAAAAGACAAGAGGTCACATAGTCACAGGAACCGTGAAATCCCATCCTAGAATTCTCACACACCTGCCAAGTCTTCAGCTTATACAGTAAGCCCTCACTAATGTTTGAGAGGTTCTGATGATGAGTTAGAAAGCACAGTTACATTGAATTAATTCCTCTGTTGTCTAAAATATTACCCTCAAGTTCAACGTGCTTTGCTCTGAGTTTTAAGCTGGACACATTCTTTCTTCAGGGGGATTCTTAGATTTGGATTTGGGTCATCAAGTTAAATTAAAGACAAAATGAAACAACTTTTGGATCTTTCCAAGCACACTTGAGTAGAAAACATAGGCTCCCTTAATAAGTGGAGGCAATTTCAGTGGCTTTGTTGAATATTTTGGCTGTAAAACCCACTTCAGTGACTCTGTCTTGC
Source organism: Cricetomys ansorgei (assembly GCA_026225945.1). Classification (NCBI taxonomy): domain Eukaryota; kingdom Metazoa; phylum Chordata; class Mammalia; order Rodentia; family Nesomyidae; genus Cricetomys; species Cricetomys ansorgei. Next base: position 4,080,644 of record JAMJFZ010000239.1, on the reverse strand, counting down.
ATGATACATTGTTCAACAAAGTACTCACACTGTCCCTTTATTTTGTGGATTTATTTTCCTCCAATTTTAAAATACAGAAGTGCTTTTGTGCTCGGAAGACAGATCGCCTCATGCTACCAGGTGGGATAGGCAACGAACAAAGCTCTGTGGATTTTGGAGGTCCTGTCGATCGCGAAGGGGATCTCTCAGCAATACGGAGGCAAACGTGCTGCTGGAGCAGGTTGTTAGAGAGCACAGTAGAGCAGCGGGGGACCTGGCACACACAGGTTGTGGAGAAATGGGTGTTGGAGCTGTGTCACCCGTGAGGTACTCCCCTAACTTTCCTCCCTGCTACCCACAAGTGCTCCTTCTGAGTCCTCCCTGGTCTAAGAGTGAACCAGGCCCTGACACTCAGGCCCCCTGGGTTCCTGAAGAGACTTGTCTCTGCACCTGTTCTCAGACCCATCACTCAGGCTGCCTTACCCCTGGGCGCCTCTTACACACATTCTAAGATCCACAGTGTTTTCTCTGTTAAAACCTGCTGTTGTGTCCCATTGTCTTCCTGTTGAACTGGAGCCCTTTAAAGAAGCCTTATGATGGATGCCTGGAGAGTCTCTCATCTAGTAACACTGAAAAGAAAAGCCCGAGGAGCACAGGCAGATTATGCAAATGCTTCCAGTCGGACCCGTTTTAAATAAAATAGTTTTGCAAAGCTGCGTAACTACTTCAAAGAGTCTGTTGCCAATGATTCACAGAAAATCATTTAGCGACAATGTCAGAGACAAGGGTAGAAATGACACCACAGACAGGGATAATGCCGGATTGCATTTAATGCCTGGCTTTAAGCATCTGTGCAAAAATAAATAAAAAGTTAGGAAAAAATAAATAAATGGAAAATGTTGAAAGTCAGGTCGTTATTCCCTCTTTATTGGGTTCTGTGACTCCTGTGATCTCCTACAGACTCCCAGATTTTCTGTATTTCTGACTAGAGAAAGCTGACACACTTCAAATTGAAAAGGCAAACACAAACAAAATGGATGCATAACCTCTGATAAACAGGAGGGCAGCATGGAATTTATTTTACAAGGTTTGTTAGCAGTTCTTTTTTTTTTTTTTTAATTCTTAAAAATCCACTAAGTGCCCGTGTGTATGTTTCCATGCACCTGTTTCTCTTTCATTAGGATTTCCCACTGAAAGCATTTTAAAGTCACTTTCAAAAAACCTGCTTGCAGACTGTTCTGGAGTGAGGAGCCAGCAGAAGCAGGCTAGCCCCTCAGATCTGCAGGCTGGCTCCCTGGCAGGTCAGGCCTCAGGGGACGGCTTTGTCATATGGAAATGTTTAAGGGTCCGGCTCACAGCCTGTGGAGGCTGCCTTTTATCTTTGCAGAGTTTGAACATGATCCTTTCAAAGCCAGATAACCCAGGAAAGGCCTTGCAGGGACTCCAGCTGCTTCCTTCCAAGATCCCCACCCCTGCCCTCGAGGGAATGGTTACTAGGATTCAGTGTGTGCTTTGGTCTGTGCGGCCCAAGAAAACAGTGCTTCCCCCTTCTGCTTGCCTTTAAGGAGCAAACACAGTTTTAAGATTGCAGTTAGCCCAACATGCCTACTTGGAGATTTGTTTGAACTTATGCATCTTTTACAGATGTTGTGAAAAGCTGGCAGCTAAAATTCCCCTGAAGCCTTAACTTTCCCAGCCCCATGTGAATGTCCTTTGCCCTGTTTCACGCTCGTGGTGGGACTCTCCTTTCCGACTGCTCCTGGGAAGAACGGATGCTCCTCACCTATTTCCACAGGAACACTTTATGGAAGAGGTGGAGACCTCAGCAGAGGGGTCTAAGCACTCGTCTCCGTGGCTGGGTGGCTTGAGCCTCCACTTGACTCCAAAGTTTGCAGTCCACGGAAGATTGGCTTCACCTTGTCCGAGGTGCTGAAGACCAGAGCTTCTCCGGCTGAAGCGCAGAAGGGAAACAGGCTTTCACCTCTCCCTAATCCACAGCACACAAATGCGTTTTTGTCAAATATTATAGTAATTAACGGATACTTAAATAAAAAAGACAGCAAGTTTTAAACCATTAGATTCAACTGGCATATAAAATAGCTCAGTCATAATGTTGCAGCAATGGCTGGATGCTCATTTCCTGTTTCTCTTCCAGATTCAAGACATTTGCATTCCACCCCTGCTAAGAGGAGCACCCACATGCATGTTTGCCTAAGGAAGAGGTTCCCATGACTTGACCCAACTTCCAGTGGTTGTAGACCGGCCTCTCTGTTTCCAGATAACTCAGCCTGGAAAAACAGTAGCCAGGAGTTTCATTAAGACCAGAAAATCTCCATGGACAGCAGACTGAGTGCATGAATGCCTTTTTGTCGAGTTGTTAATTCCATCTTTCTTCCTGAATCTAATACAGGCATCTATCCACAAGGGTGATGGGAACATGAGAGAGAAGTGCTGGTGTCCCTAGGCAAGGATTTTACCCACAGGCCTTGGGGATGCCTCTTGCAGTTCAATATACCCCTCCCCTTATGACTGTATTCGACCCAGGGTTTACAAACCAATTCCAAGGGTGCTCACATCTTTTTCAAGAAAGGGAGTCAACAGTCAGTGCTTTGCTCATTTGACAATTTGTTTGGAAGTTAATATGTGCTGTGTAAACCAATTCTAAATCTGAGGCTCTGTAGAGGTAGCACGGTTGCCAGAGTACAAGCCATATCAAATATCAAATCGGGCAGACATTCAGACTGGAAAGGAAGGAGAAAGCATCTCTATTGGAAGGTGGCATGAATGAATATATGTATTATGTGTGTAGAGAGGAAAGCTTCAGGAGTTCACCAAAGGGGAAAAAAAACCGTTAGATAAAAGAATTAAGCAACGTGGAAATGTATCAAAATCAGCAGACACAAATTGCTTCTGTTTCCGTTGACATGGCATAGAACAACTTCAAAATGAAATGAAGAGTACAATCCAATGTAAGACGGCATCACAAAGAATAAAAAACTTAGGAATGAACCTGACAGATGAAATGTCAAATGTATAGTCTGAAAACCATAGAGTGATTTTTAAAAGAGATCATGAAGAATTCAAATAAATGGATGACCATTCCGAAGGACTTGTAATTGTTAAACGTGTTATCGCAACACTTACAGATTGAGCGCCATCCCTAGTAGAAAATGACTGCGTTAGAATTTGATAAGCTGATCGAAATGTTCACATGGGACCCATAAGTGGCCCAGAAGAGAAAAAACTAGTTGGAAAAGAAGGCGTTATTATTCCAAAACCCGCTGCAAGGCAGCCGGTGTGTTGGCCGGGGACAGACACACGGACAGCCTCTGTCCTTGCTGGCTCTCATCTAGCTGAGGACCAAGGATGCAAGACCATTTGAAGAGAAAAGGATAATTTTCAACCATTAAGGCTAAGTGACCGGATAGCTAGCCACGTGCTAACGAAGGTAGCTCAACCATGCCTCATACCATCCGTAAAATTAGCTCAAATGGGGTCAATAACTTAATGCTGACAAAACATTTTTAAAGTGCTGATATTGAATTTTTTTTTTTTTCCGAGACAAGGTTTCTATGTCCTGCAACTCAGTCTAGACCAGGCTTTTCTTGAACTCACAGAGATCCACCTGCCTCTGCCTCCCAAGAGCTGACACTAAAGGCATAAGCCACCACTGCCCTACCTTATACTGAATTCTCAGAAGAAAACATGAAGATAAATCTTTCTGACCTGGAACTTGTCAATGGATATATATATATATATATATATATATATATATATAGCTTAGGTAATAAAGGAAGATTGGATTTCACCAACATTAAATGCTTCTATACTTCAAACTACTAAAATAGTAATTTTTATTCCATAATGTGAGAGAATGTGTTTCCAGAGCATGTGTCTGACAAGGAACTTACACCTCAGACATTCTAAGAATTCTCATCCTGAATAATACTGAATGATGAAAATGTAAATTTCACAGTTAGAAATGGCTAAAGGGTCTACACACACATTTCCTCATGTGTATTGTATGTGTATGTAATCTACTATACAAGTGGGTGAAAGGCGTGTGGGGAGAAGCTGGGTATCATGGTCAGGGGGTCTTTTCAAATGACTGCATACCCACCAGGATAGCTAGACTCAAGAAACAACACTCCTTGGCAAGGACTTGGAGAAACTGGAACCCTTATAGGCAGCTGGCAGTGCATGTTTGAATTGCACTGTTATTAGCTCACAGTGGGAGCATCTTGACTGCCCATCGCCTAGTGACCAGATACACAGCCACAATGTTAGGTGCGTCTGTACTGTCGAATACTGGTCTACTACAAACCAAGTGACAGCCTACAGTGCGACCTGCTTGACCTTGAACACGTTATGCTAAGACTACAATTCCACCAGTATGAACTGTCCATCACAGGAAAATCTATAAAAGGAGAAAACAAATAATGGGTTTCTTGGAGATGGGGGAGGGGCGGATGGAAAGAGCCAAAGCTAAGGGGCTCAGGTTTCTTTCTAGAGTGATCAACAGTTCAGTGATGGCTGTACATATTGTGAACACTGAGCTGTTGAATTGTATGCTGTAAATTTATAGAGACACGACATATGGATTACATCTCAGTAGAAGCTTATCTAAAAAGAGAAGCCCTATGTAAGCTCCACTCATATGTGGAGGCTCCTCAAGGTCCTTGGAAGCCCACATCCTGCTCCCCAGACACCATCATGACCTAGATCCTGGCATAATCACCCTCAATCAAGAGGCAGGCAGTCTCAGAGAGACTGCACAGGCTGGAGGGCTGTTCTCCTTGTCCCGAGGTGCATTGGTTTCTTTTCTTCTCCTGCTGTCCAACTTAAAGGAGAAAGAGCTTAATTTGGACAACAGCTAGAGGGCACAGCTCCTCCTGGCAGGGAAGGCATGGTGCTGGAATAGACTTGTGCCTGGAGCAGTGGGAGCTTGAGACTGCTTGTTCACACCCTGACTGATCAGGAAACAGTAAGCTGATTAGAAGAAAACCTGAGCCAAGACCCTAATAACCAATTTTCTTCAGCTAATCTGTCCACCCCGCAGTTCACAGAAGAGCTCCACTAGGTGAGGAACAAGTGTTCAAAAACATGAGCCTAAGTTTCACATTCAGATCATAACAAAGGGCCCTGGCCTACCAAGGCATCAGCTTTGTCTCCAGCCGCACAAACTGAAGGGACTGCACACATGGAACCCTCATGAGAGCACTCTGAGCCTCTGCTGGGATGTGCTTAGACACAGGGTCTTCTTTGCAGGTTGTTCCCATGTGGCATCTTTCCAAGGGAGGATCAGTTAGGACCATAACCAGTTTTCTGATTTGTTCTTCCCTGTCTTCACAATAATAAGATATAAAATGAACCTATAAAATTCAAACGATCTATTTAAAAAGATCCTTTGTGACTAATGGAAGAAAAAAGTCTGACCCTCGCATACGCAAGGAAGATTAGAGGTGTCTATCCCAAAGACCAGGAATCAAGTACAGGGATAAACAAAACAGAGGTGGTGCTTCCAGATTTTGTGAAGCTTCTAATAGTTGGGGACTGTGGTTCAGTCTGGACTCTGACCTCCTGCCTGTGGGCTAGCACTAGGATTCTCAGCAGCTGTGGAAATGCAGTCTCTTCCCTATCTGTTCCTGTCAGCTGCACGGGCCACAGTGGTTGTTCAGAGGCAGCCAAGGGCTACATCTATAATCTATATTGGGCACAACTATAGGGCACATTCCCCACAAATCAGACTCTTTCTTTCTCTCTGGGGCATCTCCCAAGATGCCTTTGCATCTGTGGCTCCCTTTGCAGCCACATTTTAGAAAATTTATTTTATTAAATTTTTTTTTCTGGGCTGGGCAATGGTGGCAAACTCCTTTAATCTTAGAATTCGGCAGGCAGAGGCAGGTGGATCTCTGTGAGTTCAAGCCCACCCTGGTCTACAGAGTGAGTTCCAGGACAGCCAGAGTTACAACAGAGAAACCCTGCCTTGAAAAACAAACAAAAAATCTGAAAATGAAAAATAGGTGTTTTTCATATAATATATTCTGATTCGTTTCCCCAGCTCCTCCCAGAACCTCTCTACTTCCCTATCCACCCAAATCTACATCTTTTCTTTCTTCTTCTCATTAGAGTACAAATAGCCATCTATAATAATAATAATCAGTACATTAAATAACATAAAGTAAAATGAACAAACCAAAATAAGACAAAACAAGCAGAAGAAAGTCAAAAAAATGTTTCTCCAGTGGCTCCCAGCCACCCTCCCTTAGGCTCTCCCAGGCCCCACTCTCAAGGTGATAACCTTTTTTCTTTGATTATATTTGTTACATGTGTATGCACAAATAGACGTGAATACAACCTGTGGAGTCCATTTCTTATTGTTTGTGTGCATATGGTTTTATACTACTTTGCACTGGATAACCAACAAGGGGACTCATCCCTGAAGAAAGCTAAGTACCTGTCTTCTAGCTATCAATAGCTGTTTGTAGTTCTTTGTTTAGGAGTGGGACCCCCAGAAAGTTTTCCCTCTTTTGGTTAACATGTTCATTGACATTGCTATTGTTCCATGGTATGCAGCCATTTCTAGAAAAGTGTGTGTGTGTGTGTGTGTGTGTGTGTGTGTGTGTGTGCATTCACCTGAAAGGAATTTAAATCACTTGGTTGACAATGCTCTCCACAAGAACCATAACCACCACCACCACCAGAAACAATATCAGATATGAGAAACATCCTTGTGAAGGGTTGTTCAGGGAAGTCTGAGTGACTTCCCAAACAAGACAGATTATAGATATAGCCCTTGGCTGCCTCTGAGGGGTTGAGGGGCCCCTATTGCTGAATATACCATACACTGGGGACACAAGACTTGGATGACTCAAGCTGGATCTGATCTGAAAACCTCTTTCCTGAAGTCTAGCTTTCATAGTTCCAGAAAATATTATGCAAACTGCCAAGTGGGGGAAGCTACTAAACAGCCTGGCTGAGCAGACTCATTTTGTTTTAATCACAAGCTGGAATACTCGATGTGAAGTAAATCTTGGTGCTTTTCAACCATTACAGGTTCTGCAACTTTCCTCCTGGCTAGGGACTTTCACATCAAGTAGCGCTGGGGGTGGGGTGGGCTGAGATCTTGAGCCTGCACCTTGCGATTCCCATATTGTGGAGAGAGGGGACGAAATGGAAGGTAGGAAGGAAATGAATGTCCTCGTGTCCCGCCCTGCCCCAGGCACTCTGTATATCCTGCCATTTTTAGTTTCTTATAACGATCCTTTGGGATCGATTGTGTTATTATTGTGATTTAAAAAATGGGCAACCTGGAGCTAAAGATGATTAAGGAACTCGTCAAAGATCACAACAAATGCTGGAGAAATAAGGCCAGGAGAGGCCATGCAGCCATTGTTCTGGGATGCTGCGTGACTCTTTGGACGCAGAGAGAGGCTTCTGCAGGGCCCACGCAGCTCTCTGGCTACTCCCTTGGTGATGCCATATTGCTAGGCTCTGAACCCCCTATCTTTCTGGTTGCATTCCAATCTGATTACTACAACCTGACTGTGCAGGAAGCTTGTATTTTGTTAGAAAACTTGGTCTGGATCTTCCAAAACATGGCTGTCAACTTGCAGGTACCTGCTGCTGTTACCACACTGGTCTCCCATAAGGGCTGGTAGCAGCCAGTTCTCAGAGGGCTCAGCTTGAACAAATTCTATGGACACCTGAGCACAAACTGAGATAGTTTTACAGGTGCATATTTCTGCAGGTTTTTGCAAGAATAGAACCATATATTCCACGAAGTCCGAGAGTGACGTGCTGCTACGGCAGAACCAACTCTCTCCAAGTGTTCCCCAAAGGAACCATCTGTTGTATTAAAACCAGAAAACTTTTATCGTTGGTGATGACCTCGGGTGAGCGCCAGCTTGTCTTCAGCTGGGCCTGAGTGGGTCTGCTATATCAGTAGGAGGGATTTTTTTCAATTACCCAATAGACATGGAGTATCGCTGTGCAGGCATTTCCTCATTATATTTTGGTATTTATTACAAATGATGGGGTGTGTGTGAGTGTGTGTGTGTGCATATGCATATGCACATATGTTGTGAGGGCAAATGTCAGAGGTGAGACAAGTGTCGGTATACTGAAGTGACCCTTAACCAGGACTCTCCCACCTGCTGCCCCAAGGAACAGAGTGAGGGTAATGTGCGTGCCACCTCTTCAGACTCAGAGTGCCTGTTGTTTATTTTCCTTTTCAGCTGGATAAACATTTGAGATGACACCAGGAGAGTGTTTTGCAGTTTTCCTTAAGAAATGCAGTATAGTTTATTTTCAGATCCTCACAGCTTGAGCGCCCAGAATATATCCCAGGAGTTTTTGCATTGCTACCTTTCAGTCTGGCAGGAAGACTGAACTTAGGGCTGGTGAACTGTCAGAGCTTTAATACAGGAGTGTAGGGAAGACTCCATGGTGACCCCTTGTGCCTGGAAGAGCTGCTTTCCATCCTGTAGTACTTGGAGACTCCATGGAGACCAGGGCAGGTCTGTGGTGACTGTCAAAATAGAGTCTGTACATTTCTGTGTACTAAGACCACACTACTCAGGTAACTGGCCACCCATTGTACAGTAAGATCATGGATCCTAGGGAATATTCAAGGCCCTACTGTGCTGAGCTGCCCAGTCCAAAGGCTTCCTTCATCCTGAGACAGTGACTGGGACAAAGACTCACATATACATGTCAGCTCGTGCTTAGTCAAACACAAATGAGCAGGCATTGACCCCCTTTGAAGGCAGCACATTGAGTTAACACCTACCCCAGAGCTCACTCCTCTTGAGCGTCTAACTGAACCATAGAGATACAGACAGACATTTTCAGAGTCCAACAATAGCAAAGCCAGATGTGCCATATAGAAAGTTCTAGAAAGCTTACTGAAGGATTGTCTGTTGGACACCATTTCCAGATTTGCCGAGCTACTGTAATTTTCTTGCACTTCTGAAGCAGAAACCCAAAAAGGTTTTCTCTCTCTTGCACATACCAGCCCCTAGGCTCTGACAAGGAGCACAAACAAGTATTGTTGTCTGGAAAGAAACTGTGTGTTTATGATCTGCTAATAGATTGCCATTAGAAGTTAGAGTAGGATTTTTCATTCCCGTCACTAGCATGAAACAACTGAACATATTTGAAAGAAAGGTGTAAGGTCAACCAGTTTTCTAAATATGGCCATTTACTAGAAAACTCAAGAGAAGAATGAAGACTATTTCTCTCAGGAGGAAGTTAAACCAGATACTTAACTACAGGACAATGGGAGAGTCATTTCATGGTATGAGCAAGAGATAGCCTGAGTCATGTTCACCCCAGAGAGCACAGGGAGCAAGATGAGGGATTACAATCTCTAATGAAACAGATGAGCTAAAAACATATATTATCAAGGAAGAAAACTACACAACTTGAGAGAGTGTTTAGTGCAGAGAGAAATGAAAGATTCCTGGGTAAAATTCAGGATCACAAGTTAGAAATCTCCAGGATCTGGCTGGGGAGTTCAGTGGCTAAGTACTTGCTGTGCAGGCACGGGAGCTGGCACGATCCTAATACTCACATGAAAAGGCCCGCACGGCAGCTGCCCGGTACCCTGAGCACTGGGAAGATGCAGATGGGATCACCAGGACAAGCTGGCTAGCCAGACTAAGCAGGTTGGAAGCTCTGGACTCAGCAGCAAACCCTGCCTCAGTAAATAAAATGGAAAGTAATGGAGGAAGCCTCTTGGCATCAGCCCGTGTGAGCAGACACACATAGCTCCTGTAGGAAAACACGCATGGCACACACACAATATGCAGAGGAAGATTGTAATGCCTCTCAGTTAGCTTATTCCATGATTCCAGATAAAATATTGATCCATGAAGGCTCCTCCTCAAACAAGAGCCATTTGTGTCAGGACTAGCTCACAGGCCTTTGGGTCCTGCTTTTGAAGTACATGGTGTCTTCAGCAATAGGGACTTAGCTTCCACCTCTGGGGAACAACCAAAGATCATAGCAATCACTTGTAATTTTGGGGGAGTGACTGGGACAGCCCTGACTAGTAACTCAGAAGAAGGCTTCTCATGCCTGGTGTTGGGGTTTCCTTAGGTGATCTTTGGCTCTTGGAAGGAGCACCATCAATCAGATGAGAAAGATTTATTTAAACTGCACGCGTTTATTTATATACACACTTAAGTGTATTATAATCTTTCAAAGGCAAAAGTTAATGTGAATCTTTATGAAGTTTCCCGACACCTTTACTGTTATCTTACCCTCCTCTCTCCTTTGGTATTTGTCACCCCCATCCTGAACAAGAGCCCCTCCCCTTGATGAGGTCCATTGTTCCCTGCTATTCCCCTCTGTTGTTCCCCCGCCTCCCACCCCAGAAATTGTCCCTTTCATTTTCCTGGTTTCCGCAGTTTAGCCAGAATATGTACTTACACCCGAAGAAGATTCAGAGCTAAGACTCATTCTTGCAAAAAACTACAATGTTTTGATAAAAGGACAATTTAAAAAGTACAGTGATGCCTTAGAGTGACATATTAAAAGTTGAATTATTTACTCTTTGAATCACCATAAATCATCAAAAAAGAGAAAACGCCGATCAATTAATAGTTCTAAGGAAATCGTCTCTTAATTATGATCAAAGTGAAGCTATCTCTGGCCTCACCTGCATGTGAGCACTCCGGTGCTCTTCGAGTGATCTCCCAGACCCCAGGATGCCGACTCTGGGTGGGTACAGGTGCCGGGAACTACACTGCTGTCATTTTAGTATGCCCGCCCTCTGTGGATTCTGTAAGAAACGGGAAGAGATGCAATTTAGAAGCTCCTTCTGAAGCAGAGCTCTCAGATGGACAGAAGATGCTAGAATGATTGTCCACAAGAGATGGAACCTTGGCTCAAGGTGGTCCTTAGGTGATCAGCCTTCTGCTAAGACAACCCAATGAAACAAGCCCACAATTATTTTGAATGAATGTGGTTAAAAAAAAAAAAAAACTTCCTAAAATATTTCCTGATTTTATAGCCTTCCATAAAGTCAGGGAGATTTTTGATATGTTTTCTTTCAGAGTGAATGAATGTTGTTTTGGCAACTTTGGTATTTCATTCGAAGGGACTGTAATAAACTGCTTTCTTTGTATTGATTGAAGAAATATAGTGCTTACTTTTTTGCTTGGTTTTCTAGTAGTTATTCAATAGGTGAAAGGGCAATGCCATCAGTTTCCTAACAGGACATTCTGTGTGAGATTTGCAAGTCCTACAGGCACCTTTAAGCAGGGATAAATATGCACTCCAGCTGCAGATGGGTGGTTTTTTACCACCAAAGGATGATTATAGTGTGTGCCTAGAGACATGGGCTATAATATATTTCCTGTCCCTTTATTGCATTTTGGAATCATAAACAATGACTGTTTGGCTCAAAGCCATTTATTCAGCCCAAAAAGACATTATTTGCACAACAAAAATCAATAAAAATGTTACTGGGTCTGGCTGGATACTTTGCTTAACTGTGATATTCGTCTATCACTGATGGAATGCCATCTCTCGCAGGAGACTGGGGCCAAAACACAGCGATCGATCCAGTCAGCAGTGATGGATACTGGCATTTGGAGAAGGCTGCTGTAGAGAATCTCGATTAAAGAAATCTTTTCTAGGTTTTGCCCGCAGCCCAGTCAACATCACCCACACACGAGAGCTTTACTCTGTTCTTTTGGGTCGCTCCCTCTTGTGGCAGAGAAGCGCTCCAGACCCGAGTTATCACAGAGAGAATTAAGTCAGTCTGTGTTTAGCCAGAGGCTCTGGCAGGGTGTCCAGTCTGGCTGATTTAGACGGTGTCCCATCCTTCTCATTACCCCAGTGTATCAGAAGAGCCATTTCCACCCAGTCATGATGGTGAAGGCTTCAGGGATGAGCTTGCTCACTTCTTTTCTCCTTTTGTGCTGTCTGAGTCTCTAAGACATGGGGCTAAAGCTTCCTCCAGAATAATTAATTCTGAATCCCAACTTCTAGAAGGGACGCGCCGGGAAGACGGAAATCATACTAGCCAAAGTGACGGGTGTGAGTGGCACGGGGAACATAGCAATGGGCTAGAGACAATTGAACGCACGGAGCTTGGGAAAAGATGATCTATTACCCTCCAGGCCCATAAATTTAAAATATGAAATTGTTTTTCATTTTTCACCGGCTATCTCCCCATCCACTGCATAAATCTGACCTGGAGAGCTGTGCTGGGAGGTGACAGAGGGTCGAGAATACTCTTACTATATTTTATTATTTCATTTCAATTCGTTTATTCACGGATATATGCCATACCTTTCTCAGAAAAGGCTATGGAAGGCTATGGAAGGCAGAGCTGTCTGAAGGGGCTGCCCAGGGTGGCTCTGGGCTTCTAGGCTGAGACTCTTGGGAAGGTTCACTGGGGCACTGAGCAAGTGGATCCCGGTCTGCCAATCTGTGGGATGGATCCTGAGCGTCATCACATAGCACTGCTCTTTCAATTGGTCAACACTGCTGTGCAAAGCCCGCTTGCTGCTGCTGCTGTGCACTCTTTGTTTGATGTCTAGGCTGGCCTGTTGGGCATTCGTTTATAACCCACAGATCAATCGCATGTGCTCTTATTGTTGATGATTGTTTTCTAAATCTACAGCGTATTGTCTGGGGAAACATGATCAGCACTGGAAATCCACTCAGTTGCCAGCATCCCCTGTGCACTGGTATGGTTGAGGGTCCTAGCCGTGTAGATAGTGCCTGACAGCTTGTCTCCCCGCCAAGCCCTCTGTAGCAGAGGCCCTGGCCGATGGATGTGGGCTTCACACTAACCCTAAGTGGATAGTTTTAGTGCTTCTTGCAGTGCAGGATTTTCTAAAGTTGAGTTATAGCTACATTTGTGAGACACTGACAAGTATCCTATCAGAGTAACGGAAAGCATGTGTTACACGGACTAAAGGTTTAGTAAGTCTCACGGTATAATTACAGTCTCCTTGCTGCAAGGTCATGTGTGGTATATAGACACCTTCACGTATACAGATACATACATGTAGAAGTACATGTGTACATGCGTGCACACACTTTTGGGTCCTGAGTCGGGAACCTTGTGCTTGTCGATACATTGACCACAATATATTCTCCAAAGTATGTTTTCCGTATCGCAGTGCGCTAATCTGAGAGAATTCTCACGGTCGTCCTTTGTGAGTCAGGATTGTGGGTGACCTCTCCTGAAACTCTTCCTGGAATGGGGTGCACCTGGCACAGCTCCTGAGAGTGTCTGCTTACTTTCCTAGACCAGCATGTCCACTAATGATTAAAACTTAGTTCTCTCATATCTCACAGCAGAGAGAGTGAGAAAAAAGGGGGGGGGAGGAGAGGGAGAGGGAGAGGGAGAGAGAGAGAGGCAGGGGAGATAGCAGGTGAGCCCCACACTGGAAGCCTGCCCTCTGTGAAGACAGATGCAGGCTGGTGAACACCGGAGTGCAGTGTCACATTCCCTTTAACAGATGCTCGGAGCTCCTAGTGAGCTGTTGAGAAGGAATCAACATACCAGCTCTGTATTATCTCAGTCTCTCTTCAAGCCTCCAGTGGGCTTTATAGGGGAAGTGTCTGTTTTGCAGCTGAATGCAGGCCACAAGTTGTTTTTGTGAGCACTTCACCTATGCAGGGATTTTACTTTTAAAATGCATCATAGCCTTGACTCCCACCCCCTTCCTTCTTATTTGTCTATTTAAGCCACTTCCAGGGTTGATCTCAACTTCAAGGATGAAGTCTCCTCGTTTCGACGGGAGTGCTGAGATGCACATCGGACAGGGAAGGCTCTGTGTGTGTGTTTGGGGCAGAACGCATAAGATGGTTGGTGCTACTTTTAATCAACTGAGAAAACGGCTCAATTAAAGGACTTTAAAACGTATTTGCCGGGTGGCTACTGCAGGGAAAGTGTATCCAATTCAAGTTTAGTTCTAAATCTAGTTAAGTTGATTGGCGTTAAATTGTCCTTTTGATTACCAATGTGGCTTACTATGATTGGTGATTTATCTTTATTTAAATAATAAAATATTGCCAGCCTAGACTTGTTCCTGGAAGAACAGGGAGCTTGGCCTGAGGATGAGGTCTGTTTTGTGAGTCAATGGGAGTCTACAGTGGAAATAGTTTCCGGATTCTCTAAGGAGGTGCCCATCACTGACCTGTGACAGTCCTAGCCCGTGTTAGCACTAAGAGGAAGCCCAGGATCAACCAGTGGGAGGGGAACCAAAATTCATTTAGCATCTAATTTATCAGCAAATGTAGGACCTTGACAGAATACTTCTTCACGTGATGCTTGAGAAATCTAAGCAGCAGTTGTCACACAAGGTGGAGATCGAGGAGATACATCTCTCAGATCGATAGCATTGATTGTCATTAAAACAGCAGAGAACAATGAACTGAGTTGATTCCCAGGCTCCAGGTGGACCCAGGTCTGCCCTTCCCTCTTCTCAGCTAAGAGCATCATTAAACGTCTGAGCAAACAGCACACAGAGAGGCCAAGTGTTTTATTAATTCATCATCAGAATTATCTCAGTGCATTAATATTAATAGCCTCAAATTGGATTTCATTTAAGAGCTGAAATAAATATGCAGATAGTAAAGGCTGCAAAGCCGAGAGCCCTGCGTGGTCCCGCACCTCGTGCTCCGCTTTCTGAGGACTGTAGGGCGTATAACCCATCACCCTTGGAACAGAGAGGGCAGCAGAGTAAGCTTGCACACAGAAAGGTTCCTGTCGGGGACCAGCTAACTCTGCCAACCTCTACTAAAAAGGCACGCCATTCATGATGCCTTCCCAATCGTAGGATTGCAGAGAAGCCCATCAGGAAGGCCCACTCCTCCTCAAAGGACAATGTCTTGAAGTTGTGCATTGCTCCGGGCACAGGTGGAAGGAAGAAAAGTTGAGTCACGTTGAACTTTATCAAAGAAGAGGTTCCAGAGTAGGCACAAAATTCCATGACTTTTCTCCAGAATGTCTTGTGACTTCATTGAAATCATATAGCACTATCCCTGAGTGGATCTTTAGACATCTCTGTCATTTTGTATCCAGGCGTATTAGTGCTCCCACAAGGTGAAGGTCTTCATCTCCTGCTTGTTCTGGAAGCCAAAGTTGGTGCCAGGTGGGAAGGTGACTGTGCCTCTTCTCACAGGAGCAGTTGGTCTTCCTGTGCTCACAGGGTGCCCCTTGCGTCTGTCTCCTTATAGGTGCGTACCCATATAGAGTACCTGTTCACGTGTGCATAATGCGTGTGGTTTGTAGGTGCGTGTTTGCATGAGTGCGAGGGCAGGTATCTGTGCAGGCCAGAAGGAGATCTCTGCTGTCATGCTTCAGGTACCTTAGGTTTGCTTGCTTGCTTGGTTTTGTTGGTTTCCTGGGTTCTGTTGTTGTTGGCCTGGAATGTACAGATTAGGTTAGGCTGGGAGTGAGTCCCATGGGCCCACCTGCCTCTGCTCTGGGATTACAAACACAGGTCACCACGCTCTGACTTTTTCTTTTACAAGGTTATGGGGGATAAATTCAGAGCCCCTCTTACATCTGTCTTCTCATAGGGAGACCAGTCACTTGGCTTTGAGTCCCACTCTGTGACCTCAGTGTACCATGATGACACCCCCCCCCCAACCCTCTTTGCAAGTGAGGGCCCTGGGGTTAGGACTTCCTCATTAGAGGCAGATATGTCAAGGAGTGTAAAATCTCCTAGAATAGCAATGCCAGTGTCAAGTGCCATGTCTCTGGGAAGGCTTGTCAGTGAGACTCTTGACAAGTCGGGGGTAGTAGAAGTAATCAGAGAGCGTATAAGGGCTCTCTGGAGGGCCTCTGACTCCATTTTTACCAACAGTGGGAATTGGGGCAAACTCATGCTGTACAGACAAAAAACTGATGGCAGCCTCCCGCTGAGACAGCCACTCCTAGGGATGCTAGTTGAACTAGTGATGTCATTGCTAACAGTGACACACTAATGCTATCACCATATATGCTGCTTAACCGGTAGAGCTTCTCCATCAATGTCAAGAGATGCAGATCAGGGCGTTATGAGAGGCAGACATCCCAGACCTGCCTGTGGCTTCCTGATCTTGAACTGAGGGGGTAAAGGAGCCATGGAGAAGGGAAGAGCTCAGCAGCAGCAGCTATGATGGAAGAGTGAATCCTGACCCATCTGCTTGGGTCCCATTCAGCTTGTATCACAACCCCTGGCTTTCTTTTAGGCTGTCTCAGTTAACCAAGTATCTCATGCACAGCCTCTGTTTTTCTCCTTAGTTCTCTGGGCAATCTATGCAGAAGTCATGGTCAGACAATATCTGCTGTGTGACCTTTCCTGCAGATGTGAACAAATGTCTCTTCATCGAATATATGGCACCAGTGACGGACCAAAGAAAGGATTCCTTCAATTCTAGCTTGGTGAGTCAGTCAGTTTATTGGGGCTGCTATGGAAGCACGATGAAGACTTACAGAATAATTGGTGACTCAAAGGTATCTGCCTCACTAGAAAGCCTCTTGCTAATGAGAATTGTCCCTAGAGCTCTTTGTACGCTCTGCGGGCAGCACCACTGAAGAAAGTCCCCGCCCCACAACAATTATTGATAACCTTGGAGAGAGTGTCTTGGGCATTTTGTAACTTTTTGAGTTTCTTGGGCATATAAGTTTTATTAGCTCCCCAAGTCTTATGGCCTTCCCTTTTTTTCCCCTTAGGAAGCAATTATTTATTTATTTTTTTAGATTTTTTTTTTTTTTAACTTTATTTTTTGTGTTAGTGTTCTATCTGCATGTATGTATGAGCACCATGTGTGTGCCTGGAACCTGCAGAGATGAAAAGAGGACATTAAATCCCCTGAATCTGGAGTTACAGATGGTTGAGAGTTACCATATGGATGCTGGAATTCAGATCAGGATCCTTTGCAAGAGCAAGTCTTCTTAACCACGGAGCCATTTCTCCAGCCCAAGGGAGGGATGTCTTAGGGAAAAACTGCTGCGTAACAAGGACAAAGCCAAGATAGCTATGAAAGTGAAGTCCTGAGCTTGCAAATCCGTGCCGCTGAAGCCCCGAGACAACTGAAGGAGAGTGCGGGCGTGGCAAAGAAGAAGGGAGCGGGCCTCAACAGATGTGAGGAGGGCACATCTGGCCTACAGTGTCACCCTGAGCAGGGCAGGGTAGGGTGCATCGTTGACCTCTGAGGTGAAGGGCACCAAAGTCTCCCTAGATCTAAATCGCTCGTGCCAGTTCCAACTGGCGTGCAACCCAGAAGACCACTGCAGACCTGAGCGGCTGTGCTCTCAGGAGGTGACAGGGCGGTCTTGCTGAGAAGGCATCTGGCTAGAGTGTAGGGAGGATCTGGACTTCAGGGGACAAATGAGAGGGAGAGATCAATGATCACTTGGTACTGGATTTTTCCTACTATGGATATCTAAGACTTATCTGACTGCTCAGTGAGATAAACTAGAATTGTTAAAAATCTGGTTCCCCTTTGGGCAGACATGGCCTCTGCTCAGTGGCACTGGGGATTCTTCACCACACCAGGAGTGATCACGGCTTGAAGTCGACACACAGACTGTGGGGGCCTCCAGGATAGAACACTAGCCTGGAACTACCAGGCTCTAGCCCAGTGGTTCTCAACCTGTGGGTCACGACCCCTTCGGGGGTCAAGCAGTTCTCCCACAAGGGTCGCCTGAGACCATCTGCATCTCAGATATTTATATTACAATTCATAACAGTAGCAAGATTACAGTTACGAAGTAGCAATGGAAATAATTTTATGGTTGGGGGTCACCAGAACATGAGGAACTACACTGAAGGGTTGCAGCACTAGGAAGGGTGAGATTCACTGCTCTAGGCCCTCACTGGCACAGGATGTGACGCCAAACCACCCCTCCACACCCGTGTACTCATCCAACTGGGCAAGGCCTGCGCAGCCTCCTTGCCCGCTTCCTCTTGGCAGTGACTTTCGACTGCTGGAGTGACTTTCCGTCATTTAAATTGTTGTTTATCCAAATCAGAACATCAAGAGACCAACATTTAGAAATTAAATTATTATATTATAATGTATTCTATCTTTAGAACCTTCTAGAACACACATGCATAACCCAGCAGAATGGATAATTCCTGTTTCTTAAATTGTATTTCAAACAAGCCGTTAATGATTTCCGAGGCTAGAAATTTAAACAGAAAGGAAAGGGACAGAATCCTGTAATTAATCCAACCACACGTGAAGGTGGAATTTTAAAGAAGATAAATTCAATGCAAATGTAAATATATCTTCATATATAATTCCTTTCCTAAATAATTCAAAATAATATTGTACTTCAAGAGGATGCCTTTTGTAGGTAGACTGTCCCTGATCAATTTTCCTGTGTAAATACTACCGAGACCTGAATGTACCAGTGTGGGTTTGTTCAAGATTTCTGAGGTCAATTAGAGAGAGTTTCTGTGTCTGC
The DNA here is from genome assembly GCA_026225945.1 of Cricetomys ansorgei. NCBI lineage: Eukaryota > Metazoa > Chordata > Mammalia > Rodentia > Nesomyidae > Cricetomys > Cricetomys ansorgei. The sequence goes on along the minus strand of JAMJFZ010000239.1, from coordinate 4,062,235 downwards.
AGGTTTGTTCTGTTTTGTTCTGGACTGCTTAGCCATTGATCACAGAACCAATGTACGGCTGCCATGGTTTTGTAAAGTAAGAAACAGAGTTCCACACAACCACCTTCACACTGGGGAGGTGATGGAGGCTCCAGGAGCCTCAAGAACCAGTTAAGATTTCCATAATGGCTGGTGCCTAGCATCTACAGGTCTCAGAGAAATAGGAATACTTGGTGCACAAGTTGCCACTTGCCCCAAGGTGAGCATTATCCCCTGGGCTCCAAACCTGCCTGGTAAGGAGCCGTGACATCTGCCATTTGATGGAGCAGCCTCCTCATCCGTCTGAGGCTCTGCCCTCAGAAATGAAAACTTCTCCATTAGATTTGCAGTGTGCAGAGCCTCCTCAGACTGGAACCTGGTGCCACTCTCAGTTTTTATCTGCATAGGCAGCAAATCTCTCCTACACACAACCTGATGTTCTCCGTGGAACAGTTTCAAGCGAGAAGACGTAAATATTCCAATTCCACCTGTTTGGCAGTGCTCAGGTGGGTGTGTGCAAGGGAGAGCAAGTGCATCCTTCTGTCCTCCTCCGGGTCCACAGAATCATGGATAAGAAAGGCTCAGGGCAGGGGCAGTGGGAGAAGAAGAGCTGCCTCGGAGACCCTGGGGCAGAAGCAGCGTGACTTACACAGACTTGCTGGGACTTTTTGGCTTCGAGTTGAAGAGGGCATTTCTAAAGAAAGCTTGTTTTTTCTAAAGAAGCCCTCTGTCTGACAGATACTGTCACTGAGCAGTCTTCATGAACGAATATGGCAGCAGCATTTCGTGTCAGGAACCAACAAAGTGTACACTTATCGACACAGGCGTCCACTCTATTCCATAATCTGAGATTGCTATAGCTTTTCACTTTCTTCGGTGAAAGAAGTGTTTCCATTTGATGGACAATTCAAATGTTTCTCATTTCTTCTGTTATAGGTAATGCCACGGTGGATAAAGCTTCATATAGACAATGTTCGCAAAGACTTGCCTGCCTACCCCATGGCTCGGATTTGAGTTTCTGTCATTATGCAAAGACTTCCTTCTCCCCAATCCAGCGGGCTTATAGCACTTGGTGCTCACTTTCGCTTTTGTGCTCTTTTCGGGTGATTCTCACTATTAATCTTCAGCAGTTTGTGCTGAGGTTTTTTGCTCCTTTGCCTGTCCATCTGCATGTCCTGGGAGGTAGATGGTGAATTATCCTCCCAGCTGTCTGTGCTTTTGAACTGTGTCCTGGCTATCCAGGCTTTCATGGTATTGTTTGTCTCCTACTGCTTGTATTCCATGCAGAGGACAGAGACCCAGTTTAAGCAAACAAAACCCTCTGTTGCTTCTGTGTACGTACACGTGTGTGCCTTATGCATGCAGGCATGTTGACTTAAGTCAGTTTTTGGACTCGCTTGGCAAACAGCATGTAAACATGTGTCCACACGAATCCGTGATCATGTTTACACCATTTCTGTTGTATTCATTCCCTCCAGCCACCAAAACCCAAGTCCATTGACTTGTCTCCTGTGCTGAAAAGCTGTGTCTGTGTGTGTGCTGAGCTTGAGGGAAAGGTCTTTTTCCTTTGGTCCTGGGGCGGGGGTGGGGCGATTGCTTTAGTACACTAAAATAGTTAACAGATAGTTTCTAAACTGCCAAGCTCCCAATCTTCCTTTAAACCTGCATGCCTGACCTCTCCTTTTTCTTCCTTTGTAGACAATAACTACTGTGTTGGCTCAGCAAGAAGACAAGGGGATACGTTCATAGATGCAAACCTTCCAGACTCAGCAGAGGGAAGCTTCTGTCATGGCGAGCACCATACTGGACAGCAGAACCCTGATCATTTGATCTCCAGTGTTCATATTGATACAGAAGCTCCTTAGGTGGTACAAAACTCTGCCCTGTCATCCAAAGGCCTATTTGCATAACAAAAGAAACCTGTACCTTAGTCTCATCCCACAATCCTTTAGCAGCCCAGCTATGTCATCTTTAGAGTATGAGAACTCAAGGCCCAAAGGGAGTGTTCCTTCCTTGTTGCCTGAGACTGTGGGAGAGGGACTACAAGAATTTCTCCACAGCAACTTTGCTCTTCACAGGAAGATATCATCAGTGAACTACATTGGTTCTGCCAGAGAGTAGTGAGCAGGTGCAGATCATGAGGAAGCAAACATCTTAATCACAGATTTACATAAAGCCAACACTTGCAGATAATACAAACTGCCAAGGCTTAGGCAGCCCTTCCCCCAACAATGTACAAAACAATTATTTTAAAGTTACATATACATAACTAGAAACAAACTTCATCAACATTCCTTTGTTTGGGTGGTGGCTTGCATGACTCCAATGGAGTCTCATTTGCATAGACTAGAAGAACTCTTTAATATGTGTGAATCTTGACATAATTCACATTTCATGTGCATACACACATACACTATCATACACAGAGTGCACAGTCACATACATACATACACACACACACACTCAGTTGTGCTCAGATTCCTGACTGCATGATTTCCTACAGAGTCTCATTTGTATAGACTAGAATATCTCTTACTGCATGTGAATTTTGCATAATTTACATTCCAGGATGTGAATATACCTATACACTGTTACACAAAGTGCACAGTCACACACAGACACATTCAAACACAATCAGGTTCTCTCTCTCCTCTCTGTCTGTCTGTCTCTCAGCTGTACTGATTCCTCACTTCATGGAACTGAGACAAGAAACGTCCACTGTCTTGGCCAATGAATTTGTATGGACATCACTCAGCAGCTTGAGACTCACTTCCACAACAGGCAGAAAGACCCTCTTCTCTCTGGGACTAGAAGTATTGCTTCTCATCCTTGCTATTACTGGTAATGATTTTAGATTCATCCCTTTTATGATGCTGGCCCCGTTTTTAGATTTTAATGTAAACAATTAACAGACAAGTATATCTTAAGTTGTGTGACTAGAGCACCCTGTTCCCATGAATATCACATTCAATGAATTTCCTCTTCTGTAGTAGAGGGAAACCTTGCCTTTCGTGCCCGCCCCACACAAAGCTTTTGTGTGAAACGCTTTCAGATCATTACACATTCCTATCAATCTTACTGTGGTTACACGACGGTTTTATATTTAACCATCTTCCCACCCCCTCCCGTGTCTTGCTTATTTTTTCTCTCACTTTGTGTAGCTCTCAGATCCCTGTCATTCATGTAGGAATTTAGTAGTGGCTCAAATGTTTCTTTTTTTTTTTTCTATTTTGATAAGGGTAACACCTATATTTTTATAAAAAGATATATTTTATTTTAAATTAAGTCTCTTTGTGTGGGGGGTGTATGCACATGAGTGTATATGCCTTTGGAGTCCAGAGATGTCTGAACCCCTAGAACTGGAGGTACAGGTCAGTATGAACTGTCTGACAGGGGGATTGTTGACAGAACTCTGGTCCCCTGCAAGAGAAGTGGACACGTTAGCTGCGGAGCCCTCTTTTTACCTTGACATTCTCATTTGCTGGCTATCCCCTCAATAATAATAAAATGTATTCTTTTTGTTTGTTTGTTTGCTTGCTTGTTTTTGAGATAAGATCTCACACTACAGTCTAGGCCGGCCTGGCACTCACAATCTTCTTGCTTCAGCCTCCTGAGTCCTGGGTTTAAATGCATAAGATGACATGCTTGGATTCCTACTGGATTAATTCCTGCACGATTATCTTGTAGTGTGAAGGGCCTTGTGTTCCTGGCTAGTTGCCTTTCTGTGAAGCCCTGTGGTTGAGATGATCATGTCACTGCAAGGGTGGTGGTTGTTACTATTACTAATAGCTACTTTACTTACAGGGACCTTTCCAGAAGATACACAATCCGTCATGGAGAGTGTTTGGTTTCAAGATCTCCAACCCTAGCTGCAACATCTGTCTAGATCAGCAGGAAAAGCTGACCACACAGAAATGTCTTCTCCTTGTCCAGAGTTGTGTACTATTCATAGCTATACTTAATCATATACTATTTTTGTTAATATTAACTTAATTCAATATTTATATTTAAAGACATTCTTCTCACAGACAGATATAGGTAGGAAAAAAAGCAGTCTACAATGTGGTAAGAATGAGCTTCCCACAACGCTTCTCTCAGAACGTAAGCTTTGCTCTTTCCTAATGCACTCTATGGAGTCCAGGCTCTTAATAGAACACGGCGAATCAAGCAAGGAGCAGGATCCATGTGGCCTCAACTTCTTCTTTGCCTTTTTAAAAAAGACAATCCCAGCAGCAGGCTAGAGAGGGTGAGGACAACCTATCAGTGCCCTCTCCAGAGCTCTGGGGAGCTGAGATGCTCAGGAGGGCTCCCACTTTGGTGGATTGGAGACCCACCTGGGTTTTATGTCATCAATCATGCAAGGCAGCTCCTTGCTGGACATCAGCTCTGCTCTACAAGGCATCTGACCTCTGTGGGTACAGCGCCAAATGCAGTCCCCTACACTTGGTGCTTACTGAGGAACGTGTCACTCTAGAAAACATACAGTTCCCAACAGTGTTGCCATTAGTAACTGGCCTGGGAAGAGTAGGATGTAAAGTAATCAGACTCTTCACCAGATTTTAGTGCCAGCTCTTCAAATAAGCACCAGCTAATGGCACAGAATGTCATTGTCGTAGTCATTAGACTGAGCATATGACAAAGTGTCCATAGAATGGGAATAGGTTTGAAACCAGGGAGACTTCCAAACACCTCATGGAAAAGACTAGGCTTGAATTCTGGGAACAGACACATCACATCAAGGGCTGTCTCATGGAATCTTTGCTCCAGGAACTCATCTCTGTTGAAACCCCTGAAAAGCTAAGGAACCAAACCTTCTGATAGTTACTAAGAAAGCTGGAACAACAAAACAAACAAACAAAAAAAACCAACCCTACTGTGCTCCTATTTGATTAAAAGAATATGAAAGCAATTACAATTGCCCAAGAGTAAACGTTGTGATTCCCCAGGGTTTAGGATGCAAAGGACATTACAAAGCTTACAGCAGACCAGCAAAGTCCTTTCATCTAACGAGTGGGCTGTATCACCATCACATGCTGCACACACACCCATGTTCATGAAGACACGTATGCCCTATGTGTCATGTGTGTATATGGAGTGTGGTAATAGCCTCGTTATTAGGAGACATTTGTGTGTGTCTCAGTAACAAGCTCTATTTGCTTTCAGTTAATTTCAACTAATTAATCTTCAAGAATCTCCCTTGTCTGTTTATTGTTATTTCTGTGCAGAGTGCTGTATATGGTTATATGGCGGCGTGTGGGTGTGCCGACCCATGTGTGTGTCTATGACCTGAGACCGACATCGAGATGTCTTCCTCAATTGCTCTCCACATGATTTTTCTGAGAGTCTCTCATGGAATCCTGGGCTTGCTGTTTGGGGGAGGTTGGCTATCCAGTGAGCCCCCAAAACTGCTTGCCTCCACCTCTAGCACTTGGGTTATTGTAACCCCACCCTCAAATTTTACATGGGTTCTGGGGATTCAAACTCAGGATGTCTATACAGCAAGCACTTCACCTGCTGAGACATCTCTCTGTTCCCTTTTCTTTAACTTTTATCAGCCAACAAAGCAACAGCTTCTTTGTGGCATTTCTGAACATACTTAATTATGGTTGCCATAGGTTTTATTTTCATTGAAAATTAAAATTCTGTGCGATTACGCTTCTGGTGGTGCTGAAGTACGGTTTTTTAAATATTCATTTGTTTATAGTTTAAAGACTGTGTATACAAAGGTGTTTTAGTAGAACTCAGAATTATCACAGAAATGATGCTTTTCCTGATTTGTAGTTTTTACTAACTACCAGGCACTACTTATAGGGAACTACTGTCAGAACAGGGGACCTCATTTATACACACCCCTCAGTTTGAAGATTATGTGCAACCTAGGAATTCCTTCTATAAGCAACCTTGCCTCCTCCCGTCGCAAGGACCAACTCACACTTGTTTACTTCAGTACCTGCTCCTTCGTGGGTTACAGGGTGGAGCGGAGAACGCGGATTCACACCAACCATCATCAGATACAACAGGGGAGCTTTCAAGCTCAAGATGTGTTTCATGAGTCTTCCTGAAACATAGGTCCCATGAATGAATGAAACCTGATAATTTTAGGTGGCCGTTGCTAAAAATCAAACTTTAGTAACCATTTTTCCGATTCCTTTCCCACGTCCTTTCTGTCTGAATAACTTGGAATACTCTTCTTTCTCCCTGGGTAGGCTTTGGGCAGAGGGACTTCTCATTTTCCAGCCTTTGCTGCTTGTTTTTTGCTTAATCCTGTTGACAAGTGCTCTTCTCTGGACTGTCCAGCAGAGAGGTGGGCACTGCGCTGCAGGAAGTGCCTCCGTTGTTCACCTGGAGTTTCTCTCTTCAGTCCCTTGCATCTTGACAGATGCTTTACTTGCTTTTCTCACATGGCAATGTTTTTGATAGAGCTTAGCATTCAGACCCATCTTTATTTTTTCTTTCCTTTTATGAACATTTGTGAGCCTCTCTACTTTCTCTTTTTCTCACGGCAAACTAAACAATATCCATGATGCTCAGTGTGTAATTCAATAGATTCATTTTGTGGCATGGTGGCAGCTGCAGTCACTGGGCACAGCCTCTGGGTGCTCACCTCCTGAGTCTCAAAGACTCAGGATCCAACTTCATACAGCTAAAAACAAGGAAGTGCTGCTTCAAGTCCCGGGTTTACCCAAGTCTCTTTGCATGCTCCCCTCTTGTCATCTTGGTATTGTACCAATTTAGACAAATTTAATGTGTGTGTGTGTGTGTATGTGTGCATGCACATGTATGTACATGCATGTAGAGGCCTGAGTTCAATGTCTAGTGCCTTCCTCAGTTGCTCTCTACCATGTTGTAGTTTGTTTTCCCAGACCGAGTCTAGTCTGGGAGCTAGACCATTTGGCTAGACGGACGGGCTAGCAAGCACGGGGCTTCTCCTGTCTCTGCCTCCCCAGTACTAGAAAGCATAGGCACTCACTGCTGAACTCAGATAGTTTTACGTTGGTGCTAGGGATTGAACGCATGTTTCATGTACTCAGCTCAAGCACTTTGCTGACTGAGTCATCTCTCTCAGTCCTCTTTTCAAAGGTTACTTATGAAACCATAGCACATGTTTGGAAAAAGTACCATTGTATCTTAGATTCTTGCTATATAGTCCCGCTATTCAGATAATCTTTCAGATTATCCAGAGGGTTTGCTGCTTGTATATTAAGCAAGTAGCACAGTACAGCATGATGTTTCAGGTTATAGGACATTAGAGCATGTCTTCAGGCAGAACTGCTCAGCAAATGTCCAAGTCACACAGTGCCCGGAGCAGTGGCTTGTCCACATGCGAGCCTCAGGAGTTCAGCTAATCACAGCAGAGATGCGAATACACCCAGGGGGTGTATTCAGAACAAGGAGAGAAAGCCCCTGCTTTGCCCATTACCTCTAAATCCTGGGTTTCTGAATGAGAGGGCAGAGCTCATTAGTGCTTTGGTTGATAGATCTAAATTGAAACCTGTGCAAAAAGTACTCTGTCCAAGTATCCAATTAAGATGGGGGTGGGGTGGGTGGGTAGGGAGGAAGGCTGGTTCAGAGCCGATGAAGCAGGTTTTAGAAGTCAGTGTTAGAAAATTCCCTTCTCTTTCCATTTCTCTGAGATTTGCTCAATTCATGTCTCAGTTTGAAGAGTTGAAAGAAACAGAAAGCCAACACCCACCCTCTGGTCAGTGCTTCCCCCTTCTCTGTCCAGCGCGGAGCATCTACTGCATGTCTGCTCTCAGAAGAGGGGTCCTTGTGACCACGGGGCCACATTACACATTGAGGAATGCAAAAATGGAAATAGGAGATAATCTACCCTCCCCGTCAGTTTAATTAAAAACCTCAAGTATATGCCTATTGAAGCTAAATAATGTAATTAAAAAGACATCCAATTCTCCACCTGCTTATTACAGCCATCACAGTAACAAATGTTTTCCCAGGAACTACAAAACCCTTTCTGTTTTCCATCTATTGCTTTGGGATTTTCTGCTCCCAACTTTCAGGACAAAAGTGACTTTAGTACGCAACTCCCTGGGATTTCACACATTTCTGTGCCACAAAATTGACAGGAGAATGGTTAGAGAGCTGGTAACAGAACTGGGAGTGGAAAGCCTGGGTCCTGATATAGCCTCTTTTGGGGGGGTCTCCAACCTACTAGCTTCTACCTCTATTTCCTAAAAAAGGAAACCGTGACATAAAATCCCCCAGTAGAAATATGTATTGTAGTGTGATGTCTTAAAAAAAAAAAAACACAAATACGTCTTTCAGAGAAGTGATCACACACACACACACACAGTTAGGGTGAAATATGTAGGTTCCTCTCACAGTGTTTTCTAGAGTGTGCACCTGTAACTGTTCAGCAATAGTGCCGAGCGCTTCTTTCTATGTCATATTTAAAACCCAGGTCAGAAGAAGTTCATAGAGAAGGCGAATTGTCATCTGAGCTGTAGCCCCACGTGAAAGACAATGGGGAAACAAATGGCCGCAAGGTTACTGCAGTGTCTTAAAGGGATGGCAATAAATTGCCAGGACGTTTTTATGGGGTTTTTTAACCTCTGGCCTTTTGAGGGGAAAAAATCAATAAGATATTAAGAAAATCATGAATTAATGTTTCCTGGAGTGTAGACGTCCGTGAGAGCTGGGCTGGGCTGGGGGAGACGGGCAAACATCCGGGCCAGCAGCCCATCGAAACATCGGTGGCGCTCTGCTCAAGAGCCATGGTCATCCTCGGAGGCTGCTATGTGGACACAGCGAGGAAATCCTCAGAGGAAATGAAGTACAAATAAGCTTTCAGTAAATTGCTTCACCGGGGAGAGTCGTATGATCTAATTGACCCACAGCTGTCCATCTAGGTGATCGTGGACTCCAGCTCTGCGTTTTGTGTAAATGAAGTCTGACCTTAAGCTGGCTTTGCAAACACAAGTGTCTTTGGTGTTCCCAGAATGTCACCTCTCTGGTTGTTCACACAACCCGGCTTTACCTTCAGGTCCCTCTTGCTCTCTGACCTCCTCCCTTTCTTAATATGGCTTCTTGGGAAAATCATATTAAAGTCACTATCTATAAAAGAGATTTCATTTTAAAATCTTATGTATTTTATTTCATGTGCATTGGTGTTTTGCCTATATGTATGTGTGTGCAAGGGTGTCAGATCCTCAGGAGCTGAAGTTACAGACAGCTGTGAGGTAATACGTGGGGGCTTGGAATTGAACCTAGGTCCTCTGGAAGAGCATCCTAGGCTCTTAACTGCTGAGCCATCTCTCCAGTCCATAAAATAGATTTCTATGCGCAAGGCTGCCAACCTTGGCACCTGTCTTCCTTATGCAGCTTGGATCTGATGCAGAGGATCTGGACTGTGATCTGCAAGAGCCTTCTTGCCTGTGAGCCACTGTGTCCCTGCACCTAGTATACGGTTTGTATAGTGACAACTCAACAGGTGCACCAAGGACCTCCTGGTTCTCGGCCCAGCCCTCCATCAGCTCTCCACCTTCCTGCCCTGCTGGGAGACAGGGGTTTTTTCTATTGCTTTTCAGTTTCCCATTGAAGAAAAGAAAGTGACATCTGACTGCAGAGGCAGAATTGGGATTGCCTCTGGGAATACGCATCCCAATTCCCACTCATATTACACACATAGGGACCTAGATGCAAGCAGGTGCCTGCGATGCTGAGTTTCTCTTCTCTGCCTACAGTTGTACCATCATCTCCTGATGAGCATTCCCAGGCCTGGACAGACTGTGGGCTTCACAGACCACCAAGAATCCAGAGGGCTCCTGCACTTGATGCCCACCTCTGACTCCTCAAATGGCCACCTTATCGGGACAAGTTTCTTGAAGCAAGGGTGGTTACATATATAGTGGAAAAAGGCAGGGAAGTTTCTTGGTGCCCAGGGATGGGGGCCATTGGTTAAGACAAAGATACCGGAGTAGCCACATTTGCCTGTGGGAGCTCATTGTCTAAGGGTCAAAGTCCTGCAAAAGCACCTTCTGCATAAGGTGTGGTCCCACAGGAAAAAGAGGAAGACACCTTATCAGAAAATGGGCTTAGCCCTAGGCTTCCAGCTACAGAGTTCAGATAAGCACCAACCGGGCCACATTCCTTTGCCTTGGCCTGCTCTGAAGCAGGCAAGCATTTAGAATTTAGCCGTGTTTTTGCCATGGCTATGAAAATGGGGAATAGCCAAATGCCTTCAGCCCTCAGGGTGAGAATTCTGGGGTTCCAAGCACACTTCAACCCACTCTTAGCTCTAGGACAGCCCCACATGCTGGTGCCTGAATGAAGGCCTTTCCAGGGGCCCCAGGATGGTTCTCCTTCCCAGGTAGTAGTGGACCAAGTAGGCAAGTCCAGGAAGTTGTCTGCTGGCTGAGAAGGGGTCTGCAGAGAGAGAATGCCTTTCACAGCAGTCTCCTTCAGGCCCTGCTAAGTCCCTACAGTAAGAGAAGATGCTCCTGACTGAAGAAGGAAAGAGGGGCCCTGCTCCATAAACCCATGACACGGCCATTGGTTTCTTAGCAGGATTGTTTAACTGTCCTCACAGCCTGGCTACTGGTGGCGATTCCTGAACTGCCATACCCCATTGCAGGAAGACAGATTAGTGGCCATCATTGTGACCAACTCAGGAAGAGCCATTTAAGGGACAATATGGCTTCAAGTGACAAGTAGGGTATAAAAACCAAAGGGCTTGTGAACCATCTATGCCTAGAAGAACTATTTGTGCTACTTCTTTGCAAAGGAGATGGCAATGGGATTCTAAAGGCTATGTTTCCCCCCAGACAGGAGAAAAGGTGCGAAGAACCCCATGAGAACGATAAACAATAACCAAACTGTGTCCTTAGCTCCAGAGGACCCCCATTGGAGACCCTGTGGCCACAGGAGTTGGCAACGAGGCCTGACGTCCACTGGCCCCTGGGGAGGAGACACCTGGATGACTTGTTCATGGACAACATGCCATGGATTCCTCTCTGTCTCTAACTTTGCCTGTGAGCAGTGGGAATGCTCAGCAGCCTTCCATGTGCTGGATGTTCCTTGGAGCTGGCGTTTGCAGCAGAATACCCACACCGTGTCACCGTGACGCAAAGTACATAGAGCTTCTGGGGTCCCAGACATTATGGAGTCCTGGGTTGCAGTGAGCTGGCGTGAGCATTCCATCCATCCGTGGAGAGAGCAAAGGGCAAGTGCACTTAGCCCTTGTGGCTATCCGCAGGGAACACTAGCATGGCCTCTGTGGGGAAGTGAGTTCCGAGCTGATGGAGAAGCAAAGGAGAGAAGGAGATTGGCCAGCCCCCGCAGGCCTGAAATATCCCGCAAGTCTGGATGCCTTGCCTTCCTCTTGTTAATATCTGACGGAACAAGCGCGAGGGAAGATGCACTAAAGGCGGGCGGCGCCAGCGGGTTGGAGGGACAGTGCCGGTGACTGAGATGGATTGATGGAGGATCGTATCATCTGCACATTGTCAGGCAGGATGCTGAGGACAGGACTCTTCTCCAGTGCCTGCCGCACCAGACAGGTGATGTCACCTCCCACACTGGCAGAGGGCAGTGGGCTGAGAGGAGATACAGGCCTATCAGCAGCATCTCTCCCAGCTCTGCCGAGCAGCAGCCGCCTCAGGCTGCTTCTGTTAGAAGCTGAAACTGAGTTGGATCAGCCAGTTTGGACAAGCACTGCTTCTCAACCTGGACATGCTGCTTTTACTGTTGGGGTGGTGTGTAGCTTTACTGCTGTGTGTGGGTCTCAGGCAGGTTGGAGTCCATGGTGTGTGGCAGCCACAGAGGACACATGTTGGCAGTCATCTTGCTGTGTGATGGGCCACCAGATGGAAAATTGCCAAACTGTCAGACCTTGCACAAAATACTACTAATATGAAGAATAAGTACCTCCAGGTCCTTCTATGCGGGCTGCGCTGGCCACTGTTGACATGAGGTTCACAGAAATGGCTCACGGATGTCCTCACACTGCCCGTACATGTTTTCAAATAGAAGCAAGAACGATTTGAACTTCAAATGTAACTGGCCTGCCAGCTCCAGGAAAGGAGAGCATGAGGAACTGAAATTTCATCTCTCTATTTCAAGAGCAGTGGGAGCAAAAAGCTCTTCCATAGGGCCTGGGGACACAGCTCAAACGTGGTGAAGTTACAGTGAGAGATCTGAGCTGGTTTCAGACAAAGACTACAAGGCCACGCTTTATAGCGTCTCGGCTCAGACAGTTTGAGCTACCCAGCCAAGAAAGACAATTTGCTGTGGTTTGTTCAGCCTAAACCATGAGTCTGTTGGTTCTGGAGTAAGAAGCAGAGAGGGCAGTGGGAGACCTGTGAGTCAAGGAGGACTTGAAGCTCCTGGGAACTTTCCTAACATCCCTGCCATGACAATATCTCACCTGCTGTCTCTGGAAAGGGAAATGACAGCATTCAACTCCAGAGATGGAGAAGAGGACAGCGTCCCAACCTTGCTCCTCAGGAATGAATGGACTGGCTGGGAATCTAAGACCCCCATCAAGCTGCAGAGAAAGATGTTGATACCATAATTCACAGTTCCCAGCAGGGAATTTAAAACACCTAGCATACCTTTCCAGATCATTCACAGCAGGAACGTGCCCAGAGTGTTGGGGTCTTTGCAGGAGTAGAAAGTAGAGGAGACTGGTTTTCTCCGATTTTCTTCTTCCTTTGCCTAGATCTTGCAGAGTCCTTTGGGGGGCTGAGTGATGTCAATATATTGTGGGTATTGTGTAAGGAATACAGGAAAAGAAACAGGGCCCTGGAAGCTGCACCTGGTGATGCTTGTGTGGGGAGCACTCAGACCCTGGGGCTCTCACCAGGCATCCCCTTTTCTTTTATTTGTTCAACAGACATTTTAATAATCATCTTCGGGTTGGGCCGCGTAGGCATTTGTGCTGTGCTGACCTCCTCAGAAGCTGATGGGGAAGGGGTGGAGAGAGAGGTTAGCTATGGAATACCTTCCACGTAAGCATGAGAACCTCAGTTTGATCCTCAGAACCCACGATGGAAGAAACTAGGAGTGCTGGTTCGTGCTTGTGATCTGAGGTAGAGACAAGACCCCTGGGGTTCACTGGCCAGCCAGCCTAGCTTACGTGGCAAGTCCTAGGCCAATGAGAAACCTTTAGTCAAAAGCAAGCAAACAAACAAACAAACAAGCTGATCTTTGGCCACCACATGTACACACACATGAAGTATGTGCACACATACACACACGCACCCCAAAACCTTGTCTGAGATGCTCTACAGCCTTTGAGAACAGGTTCTATGTGCACAGTGTATGAAGGTCTGAGCTACAGACTTGTTCAGCACAGAAGAATCCAGCATTCAGGATTGCTTAGCCAGGCTGACCATGCAAACCAGCTCTCTTGTCTAATCTAAAGGGAGAAATCCCAGTCACCATATGTGGATTCCTAGTTGAGTCCACAGTGAAAATGAGGGATATATTTTTAACACACATCCAAAGGCTTTCTCACTGACTTTACTAAGTGAAGCAGCAGCCATATCTCAAGGGGGATAACTGAAACCGATGGGAGCCTGCAATGTGCTTCAGGCTCACTGTTGTACAGTAGCATGACCAACACAGAAAGCAAAGCCCTTCCTGACGAGCAAAGTGAGCACCCAGGACTCCCTCCCCACACCCTTCAGCGGCTTCTGAGCGCCTTTGAATACACGCAGTGCATCTCTGACCCTGTTGCTATCAGTAGGGGTTGCAGAATCTTGAGCAAAAGGAGAGGAAGCAGGGGGGCTTGTGGGTAGCTGGGAAGACCAGAAACTTCTTGTGTGATTCTGGTACCCTGCTCAGTTTGTGAGGTTCCACATCTTTTCCTTGGGTCTACATTGTGCTAAGAAGATTCCTCAGCTCTGACTTTTGACTGCATCTCTGGGTTGCTTGCCACTGAAAGGAATACACAGCGGGTCTTTTTCCATGGCTGAAGCTCCAGCCACTGCGAGTATGACGGACTGTGCCCTTGGCCTGAAGTCCAACCACTGTGAGTGTGACAGGCTGTACCCTTGACCTGCGAACCAAAATAAACCTCCCCTTAAGTTTCTCTGAATCCTCACAGCCTGGCCTTCACTGTGCACGTTTCTCCTGACATTCTGGTTGCCTCCATTCCCTCCAGAATAGTCCAGCAAGCACTGTGTACAGCATTCTATTACTCTGTCAGCCTGTGGTTCCACATCTGTCTGCTTTCCTCTTGTGAACCAGCCCGAAGACCTCAGAACCGCAGTCCCAGGCTTTGTTTGTTTGTTCTGAGCAATTACCTCACTAGTTGGTTCCGATTTTTACATTATTATTTTTCTCATTGCAATGACAAAATACCTGAAAAGAAGTGACTTAAGAAAGGAAATATTTATTGTGGCTCACAGTTCAAGAGGACCCGGTACATCACACCGGGAAAAGAATGGCGATGGGAACAGTTTACAGTGGCTGTGGAAGTGAGAGGCCCAAATCCTGCTGGCAGTCAAGAAACACACAGAGAGAAGCAGGCTGGAAGCAGTGTTGGGCCCTAGACCTCAAGACCTGCCTCCCAGTGACACATTCTCTGGCTAGGCCCCACTCCTTAAAGCTCCCACTGTGTCTCAAAACAATACTGTCAGCTGAGACCAGTAGTTCAGATGCACGAGCCTCTGGGGATAATTTAAATCCAAATATGCCACAAAGATGACAATATGTCAGAACTGACTCCACCAGGAACACACAGCGCACCACGGAGGGTATCTGAAGTCCCCACACAGAACACAGAACCCGTGCTCTGGGGACAGGGCCGTCTAATACCTAAAATATCCACTTCTGCTCTATTACATTATAAATTTAACGAAATCTCAATCAACAGTTTAGTTGGTTATACACTTAAAATTTGAACTTACAAAGAAAGCATACTAGCCCTCATTGACGTTGGAAACACAGAATAAGACATGGAGGAACTGCCCAGTGCTAAGAGCATGCACTGACTGCTCTCGCGAAAGACCCGCGTTCAGTTTCCAGATCCTTCATCAGACAACTTACAGCTGCTAATAATTCCGGCTTCAGGAAATCTGATGCTTTCTTCTGCACTCTGTGGACACCCGCACTCACACACACACACACACACATACAGATACACACACCCCACATAAAAATACAAAACAAATAAAAAGAAACAGAGAGTCAACATAAGAATGCACAGTTGCCCCAAAAGTAGCCAGAGAGTTGTGGGTCAGAGCATTCTACAGAGGCCAACTGATGCTCGCAAGCACGGTAGGACCAGAGTGTTCATGAGTTTTACGTTTTACTGCACTGAGCATGAGCAGACTCTTCATTTCCTGAGTGACACAGCGTAGTGATCATTGATACAACATTCATATTGTGTTTGGCATTAGAAGTAATTCAGTGATCATTTAAAGTGTACGGGAGGAGGAGGCATGTTATGCTGGACACAAACCTTGCCCTAGTTTTTGTTTTTTATAGAGTCTTGAACTTCAGTGGATTTTGGTGCCAGACATGGTTCTGGAAGGGGTCTATTAAGATACCAAGGTGTAAGACCAAGGTGGCATCAGCATCAACAGAAAATACGTTTAGTTCTTTAGTTTGTGCTGGGAAAAGAGACTCAGTACCCAGGGAAAAGGAGAGCTAGTCTCTACACATGGTACACCATGCTGGATCAAGCTGACACTGCTGACAAAATAATTAACAGACAATCTGGGAGACGGACACCTGGCTAGAGGAGCCATCTTGGGTAAATTCAGCAGCAGGGAGGCCAGGAGTGTGGCGGACAGGCATCGGGGGCACTGGCAAGCCGCGTGGGATGGGCCGGGACACTAGAGAAGGAAGTGCTATGGTGTTAACACTTTCTGCCTCCAGGGAGTCCTCGAGACAGGCACCTAGAAAGCCAGCCAGCCTGGCGATGCGCTGAGTGGCAGATACACCTTGGGAGGGACCTATTATCAAGTCATAAATGTATTAGAGAAAGTAATCACTCCATGTCCAACTGTGCAGGCTTTGAATTCCCACAGAAAGACCGGTCTCTCTGTAATTGATGGGAATCGCCGTTGACAGGCGTTTCTCCTTCCTGAGCACAGCAATTGCGGCCACGATTGCTTCCTTTTTCATTCATGGGAGTATATATTTTTAATCATCCTTTGGAAAATCATTAGAAAGGGACAATTGGGTAACAATTAAGTTTGCATTTAGAGCTGTAATTAAGCTTCCCCTCTCAGGCTCATCTTAGACTCCCTTTACTCTCACAGAGGCTGCCTGTCTCCTCCTGCCTGCAAGGTTTTCTGGGTGGGAAGCAGGGCCCACAGAGAGACAGGCCTCCAAGACTTCTCTGACCTCTCCCGGGGGTCTTGGGACTGACACCAAAGGGTGCATATTAACAAAGGAAGCAGAGGAGTAGACTGCAGGTCCTACCTGAGCCATGGTTGCTGGAAATTCTCCACACCCTGACCCAGACATTCATGATGTGGGATCAATTCCAATTTAGTGTCAACTCGGGTCCACACCCTGGGGCTTTGGGTTGGCCAACTGTGCGTCCAGAGAAGACTTCACTTAGCCAGGCTCTTCCTCTTCCCCGTGGTGTGGGATTAAAGGGTAAAGGTAGTATGAGCGTACTAACTGATTACTTTTGTTCTTGTTGTTATGTGGGGGCAAATAAAGGCAAAAATAAAAACTACTTCTAGTCAATTCAGAGAGAGGAATCGGAAGGTGAACTGATGGCTCCCCCTCTGTGAGCACCAGGAGGACCGTGGCCAGCACCTGTACAGACTACTTGTGGTCTGTTTCTCAAGTGTGGCTCCTTTGTCATGTCGTACCAATATGGCTTGATGTCGAGGCAGAGGTGGAGGAGACCCGCTCTGTGCCACTTCAGACATCCTCAGGGCTGTCTCGTGGGTCCCTGCTGAGTCTTGGCTCTAAGACAGTGGGTGTGACGTCCTTGCTCCCTCACCTTCTCTCTTTTTGCCGTGTGCATGGCCTCTCTGGCTGTTTCCAGAGCAGCTCGAACGTTCAGGACAGAGGGGCTCAGGCCTGCCTTGTGCACAGAAGCATCCTTTCTGGAGCCATCAAAAGTTCAGAAAGATTACCCAGGTTACATCCTGACTCCCTCTTCCATTTTGGGTAATCAGTACTGGGAATTCATTTGCCGTCTTTTATGTGGCTGGCTGTACGCTGACATCTTCATCACGCGCGTCTGATAGTTACAGTTGCAGTTTTGAAGTCTTTCTCGGCTGTAAGGAGAGAGGAGTGTGCACCTGTGAACTCAGCTACTTGTTTCCACCTGGGGTCAAGACAACGGTGTTGGAAACGATGCACTGGAGAAAGTAGAAGCCAAATGGTCAGATCAGTTTCCTGGATGACATCTCTTCCCATCAGAATCACACAAGCGTGAATGAAAAACTTAACCACAGAAATGCCATCATCAGGGATACGGGAATGCTCACATTGTTCTACAAGCCAAGAAGAAAACACATCAAAATCTCATAACGATATGTGAAACCTTCAAAAACATCACAAACTTGCCAACCACAACCAGAGAGGTGCTTCGGTATGGTAAGACGCGGGGGGTCATTTTGAACAAACATTAGACCCAGTTTACTACCAGGTGACGCGCAGACAGCAAAGTGAAGGAAAAGAACATTCCCTCCCAGCGGCCCACCTCATCCCAATGGCTTAACTGAGGAAGCGGAGATGGAAGAAATGGCGAAGTCCTGTCCAAAAGAGAAGGAATACCAGACCCAAGAAATGCGCAGAATGGTCAGCATTTGTTTGCAATCTTAGGTCCTGCCAGTAGTTCAGTGCTCTTTCACATAACCATAGTCTCTCCTATCATCCCTGACAGAGGGCAAATTCCTTAAAGCTGAGCAGTGGTTGGGGAGAAATAAAGAGAAAACTGGCTTACAGCCTGACAAATGAGAGAAGAATGTGAGCACGGGTCCAGGAGTAAATGAGTGCCATGCGTGGGATGTATCCGGGGAGCGCAGCAGTGACTAGACCATGATCTAAAATGAAGTCCAGAAAAATATCAGCTACACAAAAATTAGCTCAACAATAGGACCACATGATCACAGAAGAAATAAACAAGTGATTTTGCAGGGTCCTGGGGATAAAGCTAAGAGATAATGAGGTTTATAGTTATAGGAATGAGAGGTGCCTTTGTATACATACGTAGGCTTTAGGGAGGCCTGTAGTGTTACAAGAGTAGAAGACACTGTCCCGTGAGCTATGTTTCCCAACATGTGATCCCTTTTCCATGCTTGGAAAATACTTCATTCTATGTGAGAGAGCTCACCTATATTTTCTCACGGACAAGACAAATGTACACGGCGTGGACTCTGCCAATAAAGCACCTGCCGAGGTCCGGATAAAGGAGAAAATACAGGGCAATCGAAGAGGTCCACAGAAACCCGTGCACAGAAACAAGCAGGGATGCAGCCCAGGGGCCTCACGGGGCAGGAGGAAGAGCGTAAAGGGGCAGACGCAGAACTGGACACGGTAGTGACTGAACGCTTTTCAGAACTGATAAAGAAGGTATCAACCCACTCGTTCTAGCAGCTTAGTGAACCTAAAGCAACTGAAAAAAGACACATGAGAAAATGCATACCCAGACATGCAGAGTTGCAACCAGGAAAATAAAGATAGCGTGATAGGCCGCTCCTTCTTGCTGTGATACGTGCCAGAGAAAAGCAGTTTTAAAGGTCTGGAGGCGGCAGGCCAGCTGGATCTCTTGCTTCTGGGTGTGTACTAAGACAAGGCATCCTGACAGGGAGCCACAGTGGAGTTGAGTTCATCTCATGACAGCAAGGAAACAAGGACATTGGAACTAGACACAATCTTCAAAGACGATCTTTCAGTGACCCACCCACTCAAACAAACTATACCTCCTATCTTGACCACCTCCCAATCATGCCGTCTAATTGTGACCATTAGTTGATTGATTTCTTGATGAAGTCAGAACCTTCTTGACACCACCAAATACACAGATGCTCATCTCTATGAAGATCCCTATATTGGAAAACAAGCCTTTAATGCATGACCCCATGAGAACATTTCAGACCGGTATACAACATTCTACCTCTGGTGTAGAGGTTTTTAACCATTGGATAGTGCAAAATGCATTAAGTCCATCTCAAGAGAGGCAGCATTGCTCAAAAGTCCAAGTTGAATATCTCCCCTGAGATTCAAGGCAAGCTCTCAACATGAGCCTTTATGAAATAAGGAAGAGTGGTGTCTAACACGTAATGCTAGGATAAAGTACACATTTTCATTCCTAAGGGAGAAACTAGCAAAACTGGTAGAAAGAACCAGACTGAAGCAAGACACAAACTTAGCAGGGCACACATCCATCCCTTAGCTCCAAGTTGGCATACAGAGAACATGGGCATATGTAGCCAATAGCTACTGTCCACCAGGAAGACAAGAAGACATCTTCATAAATAGAAAACCCGCCAGACCTCAGCAGAGGGACCAGCACGTCATGGCAAGCGCCATCCCGGACAGCAGGATCTGGGGCTGCTGATCTCAGGTGTTTTTATTAATGCAAGAACTCCTCAGGAGTCTTATTGATACAAAAACTCTGCCCCTCATCCAGATCCATTTGCATAATGAAGGAATCCTGTAGCTTGATCTCATCCTACAAACCTTTAGCAACTGAGCTATGTCACCTTTACGGTAGGGTTGCTCAAGGCCTAAGAGAAGTGTTCTCCCTTTGTTGGCCCAGACTGTGGGAGAGGAACTACAAGGATTTCTCCGCACACCTGCAGATAAAGCAAACTGCCAAGACTTAGGCAGCCCTTCCCCCAAATCTATATAAGTCAAATGTTAAAGTTACATGAGCATAACTGAAACAAATTTCCCCAACAGGCATATAAGCTCCAAGGGTTTGGACAGCCCAGCCCTCAGTCTTCCTGCTGTAGCCCCATGCTCATGCTGGCTATTCTCCATGACTATGGCCTTCCATGATTGACATCCCATGTTCCTGGCATCTCCAAACACCTAGAGAGTTCCATACGTCTCCTTGTCTGTTGCTGCCTGCAGGAACTCTACTCCTGTCACCCCTTGCTTAGGATCCCGACTCAAAGGGAGGGATAGAGAGAGAAAGAGAAAGTCCCTAAGTTCATAACCTTGCATTTTCCCCTCAATGGACAATGTGAATGAGGTTTGACTTACCAGGCCAACCTATAACCTGATCCCCCTGAACCATATTCTCCCATTGAGTAACTGGGAAGATGAACCTTCAAAGACAAACCTCCCCAGGTAGCCCTGGGGCCACGATGCCCTGCAGCTCTGTATTAAGGGTAAATTTTTCAAATGAGTTTATATTTTTATGCCTTTGAGCTTGTGATGGGTGGGGTCTCATTCATTCCCAAGATGTCCCCAAAGCATCTTTTCAATTGTTGCTGTGTAAGGTACTTGGCTTCATTGAATGGTACGAATTTCTTTATAAGCCATATTTTCCAGGGCCACAAGTCAACATGTGCTGCTTCCTGCCAAACTGAAACTTTATGTAAATCTTTCCTTTTTTCACTAAACTGGTCAAAAATGGACAGCAAAGCCCTTTCCATACCCCACAGTCTGGGTTGCCTTGCAATTTGTTCTATTAAATTAGTGAGTCTTCTGTTTTTAAACTTACCCTCCTATAGGTCTCACGACATGGACAAAATGCTCATACATAAGAGGAGAGGCTGGTATTCTAGTACCCGATCTCCTTTGTCTCCCTCTGAAGGGAGGGAGTGTTGTCCTTTTCCGGATTCCACAATAACAGCTCATCAAGCTCTGCCGATAGCATTCCAGGGCTTTCTGTAAGCCACTTCCTGGGGCATAAATTCCAAGTGGCTGGCTTTAGGTATGGCAATAACCCTATTTCTTTATAACAATATTCCTTGTTTGTTGTTTATGTTCTTTGTGACAAATGCTTGAGAGAAATAATTATATGCAGAGAGAGTCATTTTGGCTCCCAGAGTTTTAGATGTTAGGCCTATTGCATCCTAGTCTGTGACAAGTTAGAACTGTAGGAAGCAAAACCCCTATTCAGAGACCCTATTTGGTGTACGTGCTCAGGCCTGGATCTGGGCCTGACCTTGCAAACTCACCACTCTAAGGGCAAATTATCTCATCCAGCCAGGTAGCCTTAAAGGCCATGCTAAGGGTAATCAGTTCATTCGGCCAGATAGCCCTGAAGGTTCATCCGGCCCTAAAGACCATAAAACCAGATGCCTGATTCGAATGACTAACTTGGCAGGTATTGCCCAAAAATGTAGCCACAGGTGAACTGCACCTCTGCCCACCAATGACAAACTAGACTACCTCACCTATGTTGAAATCCCCTTTATTTTGTCAATAAAAGAAGCTGTAATTCTCTGCTCAGGTCAGTCTTCTACAGCGCTGACCCTAGTATGCTGGATTTTCTCTGCAGAATAAAAATGCCTTTGCTTTTTTACATACGTATTCGCACTGGTCCTTGGGGTGAAAATTTCTGGCTCAACAAGAACATTATTGCAGAAGGTAGGGGGAAGGGGGAGCTGTACCTCATAGCAGCCAGAGATCAGAAAGAGGGAGAGAGAGAGAGAGAGAGAGAGAGAGAGAGAGTAGGTGTCAGGATAAGCTTTGCCCTTCAAAGTCACAACCCAGGGGAACTCCTCCTTCAACCAGATCCCACCTTCTGTGCCTTTACCACTTTCAGTAATGTGATCATATTGTTACTTTACTGGGCTAATTCTCTGATGAAGGCTGAGCCCTCAGGGCCCAAGAGCGCAGCTTCCAGCACTGCTGCACTGGTAACTATCCTTCAGCACACAAGCCTTATGGGATAAACACTCCATCCTCAAACCATACATGAAAATATTCCTAAAGATGCTAAGAATAAGGGAACTCTTGCCAACACAGGAGTGTAAACTAGAGTTCTGGGTAATTTTGAACAGAACTTACAGTAGTTAGAGGACAAAAGATTCTGGAGTTGGAGAGGATATCTGTCAATCTGAAATTTATTTCCAGAAAATTTGCAATACAGCAGTCAGGATAGGAGAGTCTTCCTGATCTCCATGCTGAGAAGCAACGGTCCTACATGGCATCATGAAGCTGTAGAAATAATTTAATTGTAGATGGGGCTCTAGGGAAGGGAAGTGTGTGGGTAAGCACAGACTGGCATCAACTGTGAGAAGCCAAGGCCAACGACTATGATAAGAGGAGGGGAATCCACACAGCTGTAAAATGCACTCCAGGAAGTTATGTGCACACAAGTAAGTAAATAAATCTAGTAAAAGTATATGATTAAATTAAAAATACATGACCCAACTGGATGCTGTTGGCACATTTCTGCATCACACCTAATCACTCACTGTTACAGATCCTACAAATATTAAAATGACAAATGAATTATAAATAATTTCCTTTTCATACACAGAGAATAGGTATTCACTGAGATGGATACATTTCTGAAGAAACATTTCTTTTTTCAAAACCAACACACAAATACATGCAAAATCTGATAAATCTTTAATCTTGTTACCATATTGAAACCATAATTAAGAACCGGGGCCCTGATGAGTTGTTCTAAATATTTATTGACAGAACTGACCTCAACTAAACTCTTTCAGAAAACAGAGAAAACAGATACAATGACGCCTCAATTCATGGGTTGCTATGATCCCCAAATAAAAACCTGACAAGGACATCGCAAAGAGAAAGTCACAGGCTACTATTTTTTAAATTAATAAACAACAAACACCTTGAACAAAATACTAGTGGGCAAGACCATTAGCATGCAAAAGGAATAGTACACCCTGACCAGATTATCACAGGAACAAAAGTCTATTTCAACACCTCAAAGTCAATGTATGTGTTTCAGTAGAGTAAGAAAATGAAGGGGAAATTGGACAATTGGTTATTAATTACACAAAGAACAATTTCCTGATAGAATTTAATGATTGTCCATAAGGAAAACCTAACAGCAAAATAGAAGACTCGGGAACTTTCCTACTCTGAGGAGAGTTAAAAGAGAAGAAGAAACCAATAGATGAACTGGATGCTGAGACATAGCACCAGCGCTCCCTCCTTGAGGCTGTGTGCTGAGGCCTCTGCTCTCGGTGCTGCTGTCCAACAGGTTCTAGTGACACGGGCAAGTCCAATAACGCAAGAAAAATGAAAGGAGCTACGAAAACCAAAGAAAAATTACTCTTTCTACTTACCAAATGTGTGGAAACTCAGAAACTATCAAAAGTAACACACAAGTAAATAGCTGCTGAATTAAAGCTCAATATAAAATCATTTTTATATATAAGGTTCAGCAAACTTGAAATAAAATTTTTATAAACTATCAGAGAGCAGACGTTTTAATAAAAGTCCAGAGTGATTTATTTGTATTTTTAGGCAACAGAGAGTACCATTCACGTGTTCTTTTTGCTTGACAATATTTTAGTTTTTTAGGAGAAAAACTATCCTTATCTCTCTAACCATATAAAAGCATGGTTCAGGCTTCATTTGGACCAAAGAGGACACAAGGCTTAAACAGGCTTTGTTTTATTTTATTATTATTTATTCTGTTGTCACTCTGTAGACCAGGCTGGCCCTGAACTCAGAGATCTGTCTTCTTCTGCCGCTTTCTCCTGAGTGCTGGGATTAAAGGCATGCACCACCACCATGGGGCCAAATAGGCTTTATGTTTTAATCAAGGGTGACAGTTAATAGTAGTTGTCAACTTGACTGCATCTCGAATCAACTAAAACCCACATTGCTGAAAACTCAAATGTGGAACTTTTTGATCAGACAATCTGAATCAGGAAGATCCACCCTAAATCTGAAGTGGCACCTTCTAGTGACAGCCTAGACCGAGAACATGGAAGAAGGAAACTGCCCTCACTCTCACTAGCAAGTCCATGTGCCCTGTTGCTGTAGTTCCCCTTTACCAATATTAGAACCATCTCCTTCATGATTCCAGTGGAGACTGAAGGCCAGCAGCTTTCCAGGAATCCCCCAAGATTCCAGCACCAGATTTGAACTGCAGAGACATCCAGCCTCTTGGACTGAATGATTAAAGGATTCTCAGTCTTTCCAGTATGAGACAGCTGTTGTTGGACTACCCAAACTGTGTCCTGTAAGTCAGATAACAAATGTAATAAATTCCATTATATAAAGGATACATTGATATATTATCTATATTATATATTTACATATAATGCATATTCACTCAGGCTGCCCTGTTCCTTTAAAGAACCCCGACTAGTACACACGGGATATAAAAAAATCTGATACACGATCAAAAATGTACTCAGGGTCATTAGCCACAAGGACATACAAATTAAAGCTATCCGAGGGTGCCACATAAAGGCACCATGATGGACCACATGGAACAGACTAATGAAGACAGGGGTTATTCCTAGCTGCCCTAATTTCAGTGTAGTCATTTACACAACTATTTTGAGGGCTGCTTGGCAGTCCCCAGCCTAGTCAAGCACACTTCTCCCCTATGATCCACAGTGACATTCCAAAGTCCAGACCCTGGGGGAACTGACATGTCCACACATGAGAAGTGCGTATAAGAATGCTCACAGGAATGTTAGTGACAGTAGCCCAAAGACAAGCCAGGAAAATGGATACAACATATGAAACAGTCATGGGACACAAGGCTAACAGTGGCAAACATGCATGGGAAACAGTCTGTACAGCTTCCTGCGTGACTCTGAAAGGCTTATGAAAGAAGCAAGACGATAAAGTGCAGATGACATCTACAGACTGGGGTGAGACGCAGATTCATCTACTAAAATCAAAATCAAAACAGAGGCTCGGCTTGGGTAAGGAAGGGACAAATGGCATGATACAGTTTATCTGTTATCGATCTTGCTGTGTGGTGGTTAGAGAGCTAATACAAAGACAAAAATCTATCTACATGTTCAGTGGGAACTTCAGACTGATGCTTCATACACACACACACACACACACACACACACACACACACATCTATAGACACACATATGGCAAATCTTTTTTTGAAAATCATGAAAGAAGCAAAGAAAGGAGATTAAACACAGAGATGAACACACAGCTCAATAAAAAGGAGGGGGAGAATTCACACTTGATGGCTACACATTTTTAAAGGTGCATGAAGTAGGCGTCTAGAGGGGCTGAGTTAATGCCCGGGACCACAGTGATGGCTGCAGGGCTGCTGTTGAGGCGGAGCACCCTACACTGAGTTTGGTATTTCAATGGAGGAGAGGAGATGAGGGAACTAAACAGGTGGTAGTTCTGCTCCCCACAGAGAACAGAAACAAGGAGGTAAAGGGCTAGGAAGAGAGGTGGGGAAAGGATGCCACAGGTTAGGCTAGAAGAAAAGGAATAATGGGACTTAGAGAAAAATGACTGAAGACTTACAGAAAAAAAAAAAAAAGAGCAGGGATCACATCTGCAGACAAGGGTGTGTCTGAGACCATGAGAAGTCATTGGGTGTGGAAGAGGTGGGAGACCTGGTCCCTAAGGTTGGAGACCTGCAGAGGGAGGAGCTGTCAGCAAGCTGCAGCCTCCTCTGAGGCATCAACAGACTGATGGCAGGGTGGAGAGGAGACTGCAGCAGGTGCTGGGGTCCCCAGAATTGGGCTTGCAAGGACAGATAGCTACATCAACATCACAGACCAGATTTACCAGCTCTGTGACCCCACAATAACCCTGGCTTGCTTGAAGCAATGGAACAGTATCAAAATGGTTCAAAATTAAATGCAATAAAAGCATGCATATTGGGACTCAAACTCTTGGGCAAGTTTTCAAGGCCCTGTGACTCCTTGTGAAGAGGCCTAGGAATGTCTGCAGAGGCAAAGATTGCCCTGTGGGCAGAGCTGAGGTGGCAAGGCCAGAGGCATGAACATAGTCAGCCTGATCTACCTATAGCGGTTGCTCCGAGAGATCCCTGGCTGCAGCGTCCAGCCAAGCCACCAGAGAAAGCGTCCATTCAGATGCCCACAGAGAAACTGTCATTTACTGTACAATTCTTGCTAGTCACAGCTTTTCATTCTTTGAGTAATCTGGTGTTATGAAACAATGACTAATTTAGACAATTGATAAAAGTCGAGGAAGGACTCATTCTAGAGGCATTGGAGAATCATCGCTGAGCCTGAAGAGCATCAGGATACAAAGCCTCCACCAGGAGACTTTGGCAGGAAGTGCACTTTGAGCTGGAGGCAACTGAGTATGAACCATACAGAAGGGATCTTCTTCTCTGTCCTATTTGCCTACAAGGTGGGGGAAAGCCACTCTCGCTCACTCCAGGCAGAGCAGCACAGCACTCATCTCTGGATGCTGGAACAGGCTATGAGATGAGTTTGCACTAACAGACCCCCTAGAAGCCATTCACGGGCATTGCTTGTGTCCCGCATCTGCTTCCTGGTCACTTTCCAACGAATGATTTCTCCTGACCGGTGACCCAGTCCTTGCTACAGTGGCATATACACATGCTCCCAGAGTCTATCTGCTCTTTCATATTCTGCTTTCTTCTATGAACTCTTTCCTGGGTCAGCTATTGGAAACTGTTTCTTCTGTGATTGTCCATTGCCAGTTGACTGGAACACTCCTAGCTGAACTACAGAGCAGAGGGGACATTTCCTCACCTGACAGCTCAGTGGATGTCTTTTTCTTTCTGATCGTCCATTTCAGATTTATCTGAATTTTCACAACAAACTTGAGTTACTTTTACAATTAGAAGATGTATTAAAATTGTAAGTAATTTGTAAGTTACTTGTAAAGTCTTTATATACAACGTCTCATTAGGCCCTAAGTATTTAAATGACTTTATATCCCCCCAAAAGACATTTTCCATTAATATTTACTCACATTCCGACTAAGGAGGCTGGAAACATAAAGGTGAATTCAGGAAACAGAAATGGGGAGACAGCTTGGCAACTCTGTGGCAGATTTTCATTACGATGTGCAATGATTACAGACTGTCTTTGAAGATTTTCCTCTTTTAAAATTGGCTTTGCTACTGTACAGAAAGTAAGATAAAATGCCTTCTTTGCATCGGAGCCTTGATGTCTCTGCTGTGTTTCAAATTTGGAGGTTTTTTTTTTTTTTTCTTTCCAACGAAAATCAAAAAATCATTAGGTGATGTTAGAGACAGCAGGAAGTGTGTATGAATCAGAGAACATCTTGCGGTGGTTGGTATTATTTCATTATCTAAATCAGTCGGTACTGATTTCTTATATATCAAAGCTTATAATTATTTTCAAGGATGTGAACCATGGAGGGAAGTCAGAGTGTGAGAATGATGTCAATAAAAGAACCAGGGTTTCTGCTGGAGAGTGGAGGAATTTGCCCAAAGAGCAATTATGTAAATAAAATATGCCCAGGGCTAGAATAATTTCACTGTCACCCACTGACAGGGATGGCCTCAGGCACAGGCCCATGGTATTCACTTAGGGAGGTGGATTTGTGGGGGTGGGGAGGGAAGAGGGACCCTTTTAATTTATTTGTTCCTTATTATGCAGGATGGAGGCAGGGCTGTTTCTACCAGTGTCTTTGCATGGAGTCCTGCAGACCTTTCCAAATGGGAGGAGCCAGCCGCAGCCCTGAGCTCCCTCTGCTAGCTTAGCCCTTCCATGCGCATGCTCACAGTCCCGCTTTTGAACACAAATGCCAAGCCCACCGAGTTCCACCCTTAGCCCTTGTGCTCTGTTAGCCGTCAGATATCTTGAAAAAATAACTCCCATGGAAAGATGTCTTTGGCTTTCATAATCAATTACAGCAAGGATGGGGAAATCCAGGAAGCTAAATGCTGTGGACAACCTTCTCTCCTGTTAAACAGAGGCATCACGGGAACAGTACTATTGACAAAGAATGGGCAGACTGTGGCTTCAGAAACTGTATGAAGGGGTCTTCACCAAAAGCCAGCTTTCTGAGTTCACGATGAGGGCAGAGTCAGAGATGGTTGACAGAGAGTGGGCAGAGCCAGCAAGTGGAGCCCAGCCTCTGAGGATGCAGTGGAGTCACTGGGCAGCAAAGGGTGCCTGATGGTCCCCTTGGGAGCTACAGTTTGAGGTCTTCCTCACCTCACCATGACCTGAGGTTTCAAGCTTAGAACAATTTTGTGCCAATGGAGCAGAAGCAAAAGGAAGATCCCAGATCCCTGGCACTGCAAAAGGGTGAACCTTCGTTCCCTCTTCTACCTGTTGTGTTATTATGGAGACCATCAACTGAGTAGCAAGCACATTTATTTCTCAGTTTTGTGGACTGAAAGCTCCAGGTCAAGATGCCAGAGTGTCAGACAGGGGTACCACCTGGTTCCGGGATGGCACCTACTTACTGTGCATCATGATGGGCAGGACATGAGTTCTGGGGTGGGGGTTGTCTTGTTAGAGTGCCTATCTCAATTACCTCATGATGAAATTACTTCCTGTATTATTTTTCTCATCGCTCTGATTGAATGCCTGACAAGCAGCAACTAAAGGGAGGTGCCATTCATTTTGGCTTATGGTTCAAGGAACACAGCCCATTGTGGCAACGAAGGCATGGTGGGAGGAGGCTGAAGAGGTGGTTACATCATATCTGGAGGAAGTGGGTTTGGACTATAAAACCTCAAGCTTCCACGGCCCCTCCCCGCTGTGACCGACCTCCTCCATAAGATTCCACAGCCTTCCCGAATGGCACCATCAGCGCTGAGCAGGTGTTGAAACACCTGAGCCTGTGGGGACATTGTACATTCAGGTCACACCTCCCAGTAGCTCCTTCCCTATCTTCTTTCAACATAGGTATTTTGGAGAGACACAGATATGCAGACCGTGGTGGACTCCTGCCTAGGAGCCTAATGTCCTGAACTCTAGCGAAGTGACTACAGAACCCAGTAGACCAGCTGTTGATAACAGGCCTGTGGACTGTTCAGACTTTCCTCCCAGATATTTGGAGACACGGGCAACCCTTCAGGCCTGGTAGGCCCCATGGGCATCTAATAGCTCCAGGGCCAGAGGAAGCTTCATGAGGAGGGGTCTGGGGAGATGATGTTCATACTCAGCTCAGCTGAGAGCAAGCTGTTGCGTTCAGAGAAGTTTTGTGTTCTGTTGACCTGGCAAAGCTCCTGATGCTGGCCCTGGAGCCAGGACTTCTGAGTGTTTGTCTGGCATGCTAGGTGTTTCTTACTACCTCCCCATGAGGCAGAGTTATCAGGTAGCCTTTGCAATGAGGAACTGAAGCAGAAATGAGGTGGGAATAGCTCTCTGCAGTGGAATTTCCAGGCCACCTGGAGATGACATTCTTAGTTTGTTAGTTATCTTGGTGGCATGATTCTTGATGTTCACTGGCTTCTCCTGAGCGTGCACTCTGCCCCCATACCTCTGCTTTATCTTCGACATCTTTAGAGTCTGCAGCAACAAAAGTGCACCCAATGGTCTCATGAGCAACTGCTGGAAGGAGACAGATCCTGAGTCTCTGAAATCAGGGTCAAGGATCAGAGAAAGAAAGAGAGGGGGGGGGAAGGGGAGGGGAGAGGGAAAGAGGGAGAGGGAGAGGGAGAGGAAGAGGAAGAGGGAGAGGAGGGACAGAGGGAGAGAGAGTTTCGACCCTGATTGCTTGTGATGAGGAGTCATTGCTGAACACTATCTCATGCTAAGACGCACATCTTACTCAGTGGGGCCCAGACATAGGCTCCTTTGACTTACAGGGGGAGGTACATTTCTCTGGGGCTTCATTCTAAAGAGGGCCAAGGCTTGCTCCTTGCTACCATTGTAACTTGGTCAATAGTCCAATGTAACGCTTTGTAGAGGGTTGTTTTTTAATAGGTCACGGGTATGATTTAAAATTTCAGATTTTTAGTCATTTAAAACTCTTTACCAGTGTAGTACAGAATATTATGCATACCCTCATCTTCTGAATGGCTCTGTTTCTTATGTGTTATGTCAGAGGGGCTTACAGGCATGGCCTTCAGTAATGGGTCAGCCAACCATAGGTCTCTAGAAAGGTTCTCCCACTCTGCAGTGGGAAGTTTACGTCCTGAGTATTGCTGGTCCACAAGCTACCCATGACAGACTCATTTCTCCTGGGAGAGTCTTTATCTTTTCCCTATGTTCTGTTCTAGCCTTCTTCATCCTGGCACTCTGTGAAGTCAGCATTTGGGGAGAACTACTCCATTCCTTTCTAGTGGTGATTGAGGAGGGAGCTGGGAAAGGCTCTCCACTTTCATGGCATCATGAAAGCCCACTTCCTGTGTGGGTCTAGAGTAGAACATCAGACTCTCAGCTGCCTGCCCACCTAGACATCTGACCTTGTGAGTAATGGTGTTACAGGACTTGCACTGAGTCTCAGGCCCTGGTTCTCAGACCTGGCACATTTCCAGGCTAAGGATTTGAACAAATTGCTCTTGCTACTGACCCCTCTAGATTTTGTTGCTCAAATTGGTCCTCTTGGCCATGGGCCTTGCCAGTAGATACTGAAGAGAGGGGAATTGGGTGTGAAAAGGGATTAAGATGGCAGGAGGACCAACTTCAATGGCCGTTTAGTGCTCTGAGTTATCCCCAAACCGAGGCTTGCAAGGAATCTATATTATGGCATCATGGCCAGCAGTGGAGGACTGTGTGGTCCACAGAGATGGTAGGCATATTGGCAAGGGTTTGAAGTGGCCACTGAGAGGGTGATCTCAGGATGGAGCCAAATGCACAGGTTGGGGACATGCCTTGGTATGATGGTTGCTTAACAGAGGAATGTAGTTAGGGGAAGTCCCTTGTACTATTAGTCTGTTGGAGTTGCTACATCAAAACACCATGGCCTGGGCCTAACCCAAGAGAGGATTCTCACGCCCAAGATCCTGAATGTCAGGGAATCTTACTTTTGGGGTCTTTTCTTGGTATGTAGGCACTTTCTTCCTGCATCATGTCTCCTCTCTCTGTGTTATGTCTGTCCTGATCTCCTCCTGTGGTATTCCATCAGAGTGGACCATGGCCCACACCAATAGAATTTTAACGTAGCCACCTCTTTAAAACTCGATATTGAAATGTAGTCACATCTGGAGGTTCATGAGGGCTGGGACACCATTGCATGAGTTTGTAGGGATATTGTTAAACTTAGGAATGTCCTCATACACACCTGTGGGATGTCTGTATGTGTCTTTGGTAGTAACCTGACCATCTGACAACGAAGGTCACCCCACAAGTGTGTGAGACAGTTTATGAAAGGTGTTTGGCTGCTGTAATAACTGTCATAGTAGTATTTGACCAAAACAAATAAGAGAGGTTCTTTTTTCTTTTTCAATTTATTTAAATGCTCTGTTCTGACCCGACTGCCAGTTGTTCTCATCCTGAATGCTTTGTATACACACCCTAAGAACTTCAGTTGGGCCAAGTCTAAAGCTCAGCAGCAATAGTGTCCCTATTCACAGGTTGTTGGTCCCAGAACTTGCCATGTATTCAATCCAACTTAGCTGTCTGGCTTTCCTGGGTGGGTTCTTGTATGCACACAGGTTTTATTCTCGGGAGGTTATGTTAACTTCTCCAGTGCTCTCCAGCTCCGTCCGCAGAGCAGTGGCACTAACTCATAAAATTAATTCCCATTTCGTGGGATTGTCAGAAATGAGGATTGTTCTGACCTCTCTTTGAACTCATCAGCTGAAATGAAGTTGCTCACTGAGCTGGGGAAGACAAAGCTGGGTTTCAGGAGATCAATCAAGTCCACCACGCTCAGGAGAGGCTTGCAACCTGCCGTGCCACACTGACCCCGGCGGCTGCTGATCCTGTGCACAAATGAAAGCCATCACTCCTGGTGAGGAAGATACTAAATTATCAGCTTTTAAATTTAATTTTCAGTTTACTTGTGTTTTCGATTAGCGTGCCATGTCTCATCAGGATGGCACTACCTTTGAGTGTAAGCACCTCCCTGTGGAATCTCCAGCTGCCTTGCCTTCAGAAGGCAAATTCCATCTGAGATCCATCTATTAACACACAGTGTGTGTCGAGGGAGGGTGTGTGTTCTTCTATGATACCCTGAGCAATAGTAGCAAGTTATTTTCATCAGCCCAAAATCAATAATGGGCTTGAAAATAAAACGTCACCCTTAGCCCAGGGCCATGGAATGTCCTGACAGGCTCCTAAAACTATGTGGTGGTGGCCGGAGGCCTGTGGGCCGGTCATTCACTTTCCTTCCATGATTTAGTCCTGAGATGTCTCCTTAGGCGAGTAAAGCTTAGGGCTGGGTGACAGATGGGTGGCTGGAGAACCTATGTCCTTACCCATTCTCATTGGAGAGGGGAGCTTTCCTGGGTACACAGCAGAAACTTTCTGCTCTCAGGGGCAAACTATGATTACCACTTTCCCACGGGTTTTAAGGGTCTGGTTAACCATCTTTATTCTGATCTCCTCTGCTAGAGATTTAGAGCCACTGATATAGAAAAAGCTTTGGACAAAGTTGTACAGCACATTAGAGGTTGACCTTGTAGTAATTGCCAAATCATTTGATCCATTGTCAGTCAACAAATGTTCAGTGAGCGCCTTCAACTCATGTGTCTTGGAGCCAGTTCAGATATCTGTGAAGCTCAGAAATGATCAACCAAGTAGCATCAACCCCATGGAGCAACCAAGTAGCATCAACCCCATGGAGCAATTGTGGTCATGAAACCTGTAGGTGCAGCTTCCTCTGGGAGTCTCAGGGTTTCTGCAGGAAGCTGGGAAAACAGCTCCAGCTTCTCCGACCCTTGCTGGCTGCTACAGTCCTCAGTGCTCCTGGCCTTGGGACATACCACTCATCCCACACTCCTTGGAATGTGGCCATTGCCTCCTGTGCCTCTGATTTCTTTTCACTTGTGTACATTCTTAGCACAAAGTGTTGGTTTGTAATGACATTTGCACTTCACTGTGTCCTGTGCTTGGCCATGAACACTGTCATTACCTAATAGCCCAATTCCCCAAAGTCCCTGTGAGTCTTAATTGGTTTCTATTGCTGTGGTAAAACACCATGACCAAACCCACCTTAGGGGAGTAAAGGGTTTATTTCATTATACATGTTACAGTTCATCACAAGGGAAGTCAGGGCAGGAGCTCAAATCAGTTCCTAGAGGCAGGAACTGAAGCAGAAGACGTGGCTGAGTACTGCTCACTGGATTGCACCCCAGAGCTTACTAAGGCTGCTTTCTCATCTGTCCCAGGATCACTTAGGGAATGGCACTACCCACAGTGGGCATGGCTCTCACACACCAATCATTAACCAAGACAATGGTTCACAGACTTGTTCTAAGGTTCATCTGATGGAGGCATTCCTTATTTGAGGTTCCTTCTTCCCAGATATGCCTAGGTTTGTGTCAAGTTGACAGAAAAGTAACAATCACACTGTCATTTCCCCAAATAGTCCCTCTTCCATTTTTGTGTCATAGACATGAGCTCTCATAACTCTTGGAGTAGATGTCTCCAAGCTGTACTAACTATAGTGACATCTCTCCAGGGTGTTCAAAGGAAACACAAAGCTTTGTGGCATGACTGTCAAGGGCTCGTGACGTACAGCTTGTTACTTCATAGATAAAGAGCAGGTGCTGTTTAAAGTCACCATCGCCCTCTTCTGTAACTCTCTGTAGCACACACTACACGCTACAACTTTACCCAGAAGTGTTCAACCTTGAAAAATATATTCTCCTATTAAAAAATCTCATGGATATCACATAAATTAGTTTATGTGTTAATTGATTTTTCTTCTTATATAATGTGATGTGCTGGCTAGTTTTATGTCAACTTGACACAAACTAGAGTTATCTGAAAGGAGGGAACCTCAATTGAGAAAAATGCCTCCATAAGATCAGCTATAAAGCATTTTCATATTTAGTGATTGATGGGGGAGGGCCCAGCCCATTGTGGGTGGGGCCATCCCTGGGCAGGTGGTCCTGGGTTCTATAAGAAAGCAGCCTGAGAAAGCCATGAGGAGCAAGCCAGTAAGCAGCTCTCCTCCATGGCCTCTGCATCAGCTCCTACCTCCAAATTCCCGACCTGTTTGAGTTCTTGCCCTGACTTCCCTCAGTGATGGACGTATACCTGGAAGTATAAGCCGAAATAAACTTTTTCTTTCCCAAATTGCTTTTGGTCATGGTGTTTCATCATAGCCATAGAAACGCAAACTAACATATGTGATATAATTGAATATACTATACCATACTATCAAGTTATAGATATGCACTATAAATATTATTATAATTAACTAGATATATAAATATATTTTATGTAGTTGAATGTATTATAGTTAATTATACATAGTTTACTAATACTCATGGCACATAGTACACATGTTTACACACACACACATATATAATACACAAATACAAATATTTAATAGTCTGTGTAGTTGCATCATTTATGGATTAGTAATTACCTCAATTGTTTTGTTTATTGGTTTTATATTACTTTATGTGCATGGGTGTTTTGCCCACATGCATGTATGTTCACTATATGTGCACATTGCCTACTGAAGACAGAAGAAGGTGTCAGATCTCCAGAAGTGGTATTACAGACGGTTGCTAGTTACCACACGGGCACTGGAAATTAAGCCCAGGTTCTCTGGAAGAGGAGCCAGTGCTCTTAAACACTAAGCCATCTCTCCAGGCCCTTCCCTTGTTTTATAATCTAGTTGCTCTATATACACACGGATCGTCCTGTGCTCCACTAGAGGCAGGTATTTATTGCTTGCACTGGAAGGTGCAGGGTCTTCTCTTGCTTTTCCTTCAGCTGTTTTTTCCTCAGCTTTTCCACCCCAGCTCCATAGTCCTCTCCTGGTTGAGTGACAGATAGATACTTTAGCAAGTTGTGTCTAAACTCGGTTGATATCTGTGACGGTTTGAATGAGATCCCCCCATAGTCTGGGTATCTGAACACCTGATTCCCGGTTGGCATTATTTGGGGAGGTTTAGAAGGGTGGCCTTGTTGAGAAGGTATGCTGTGGAGGCGATCTGTGAGTTTACTCTCTCTGCTTCTTGCTTGCTCTTCAGGATGTGAGCTCCGGCTACTCTGCTTGATGCTCCCCATCACAATGGGCTCTTACCCTCCCTGGAGCTGTAAGACCAAATGAACCTTTCCTCCTGGAAAGTTGCCTTGATCCTGGTGTCTTAGTGCAGCAATAGAAAAGTAACTAATACGGTGGATTATTGGCTTTTCTTGCTGCTGCGATGAAATCCTATGACAGGAGCAACTTAAAGAACAAAGGCTCATTCTGTTTCACAGTTCGAGGTTACAGTCCACCTCAGGGACGTCAAGGAGTTAGGAGCTTGAAGCGGCTGGTCCACCATCAGGAATCCAAGAAAATGAATAAATGTATGCTGCTCATCTCTACTGATACATCCAGGATACTATGCCCAGGGAATGGTCCTACCTACAATTAAGATGCGTTTTCCCATGTCATTTAAAATAATCAAGATAATCCTTCGAAGGCATGCTTAGAGGCACATCTCTTAGGTGGATCCAGATTCTATTAGACTGACAATTAAAACTAACTATTGCAATATAACCCCTTGTAAAGGGCTCCATTGTCTCTAACAATTACAAGTTACAAAGTCCAAACTCTCTTAGCTGTGAGCCCCTATAAAACCAAAAGCATGATCCCAACATAGGAAGGTGTAAGGTTCATGTTCTTATCCCAAAGTAGAAAAGCCAGGATATAAGGAATGGTCATATAAAAGCAAAACCCAAATCTAGTAGAACAGACTCCAAGTCCTGCAGCTCCATGGCCAGCATCCAGGGCTTATGATAGAATTTCCTGGATTCCTCAGGCCTGGGGAACCCCCTTCTTTAGCTCCACCATCTATAGATATGTACTACTATACATATATAATACATAATATACATATGTATAGTAGTACATACAGTCTCTTCGGAGAGGGGTCCATTCCATGCCTGCAGCTCTCCTTGGAAGATGTCCCATAGCTCTGGCAACTCTAGCGTCCTGGAGTCTCCATGGAAGCCTGGGGTTCGTCTTAACAACTTCTCACAAGGACATCTCAGAGCCCTATTGCTGGACTCCTACCCTGCCACACATTGCCAGGCCTCAAGAGAGCAACACAAAGAAGCTCATCTCCCAGGCTTTCTGTCAAGTTGGCAATTACAGTCAAGTACTCCTGCTCCTACTGTTTGTATGATCAAAGGACCTGCTGTTCAGGCTATTTTGTTTCATGTGGGGAGAATGCATGACTGGACCATACGGCCCTATCCACGCTTCTTTATCTGATGAAAACTGAAATTTCTGGTCCAAAGGTCAAGGGACATCTTGTTAATTAATCAGACTTTCCATTCCTGCCTCAAACACCTAAGAGAACAATTACATGAAGGAAAGATGGGGTTTGAATGAAAATGGATCTGATAGGCTTGTAGGAAGTGGCACTATTAGGAGGTGTGTCCCTTTTGGAGGAACTGTGTCAGTAGGTGAGGACTTTGAGATTTCAAATGCTCAAGCCAGACTCAGTGTCTCTCTCTCTTCCTGCTGCCTGCTGCGATGTAGAATTCTCAGCTACTCCTCCAGTACCATACCGTGCCTGCCTGTGTGCCACCATGTTTCCTGCCATGACAATAATGGATGAAACCTCTGAACTGTAAACAAGCCACAATTAAATGCTTTCCTTTACAAGCGTCGTCATGGTCAAGATGTCATGAGAAACCCCAAGACGAAGGGATCATTCTGGCTCAGGTTTCTGAGGTGTCAGTGCCTGTTCAGCTCTCACCGTTGTTTCTGTTGGTAGCAGCGTCATGATGAAAGAGCGTGATGGGGAATACATGCTCAAGTCACCATGGGCAGGCATCAGAGACAAGAGACAGAAATGAACCAGGCTCAGGTAAATTCTTCAGAACATGTCCTAATGGCTCACTTCCTCCAACTCACCTCATTTCTACCACCACCCAGATTTCTGTCTGCTACTACTGCTGTCCTACTACTCGATCTCTCAGTGGAGCGAGCTATGACCAGGTCAGAGCCTTCACGACCCAATCCTTCTGGAAAAGTCTGCAGAGATACACCCAGTTGCATGTACCACTAATCTAAGTGGTTCTCAGGTCAATCAGGTTGATGCTTAAAGTTTGGGTCACACCTGACAGGCACAGCATTCACAGCAGCTGGATTTCCCTTAAGTGACATCGGGTTGGGATTCATTCTCTGAACTTGGGTTTTTTCATGTTTTATGATCTGGACTCTAGGAACCATCAGTTCCATGAAGATGCTGCTGGAATACTAGGTGACAGTAGCCAGGCCTGCTCTGGTTGGGGTCAGTGTGTGCGCTACTAGGGGCTTCAGCAGCGGTGTTCCTTTGCTGGCTCCCTCCTTGGCTAGGGCTCTG
This sequence comes from Cricetomys ansorgei, assembly GCA_026225945.1. Lineage (NCBI taxonomy): Eukaryota > Metazoa > Chordata > Mammalia > Rodentia > Nesomyidae > Cricetomys > Cricetomys ansorgei. The sequence goes on along the minus strand of JAMJFZ010000239.1, from coordinate 4,024,989 downwards.
CATGGCTGACCAGCTACCTGCTACCCTTTGACCCGTTCAGATTTGTTCCATGGACATTCAACTCATTTCCATTTGAAAATTTTAAAACTGCTACCTATGCAAGGAGCACTCAAAACTAATAGATGCCCTCACTGATTTTAACTTTCTTACAAAGTTCCTTTTGAGTTTGAAGTACTGTTTCAGGGGGGTCTCTCTGAGCCCGCATCCTCTGTTCCTGTGCCTAGTCTGCTTACTTTCTACCTTGATGGGTAACCAATGTCCTGCCTATGCATGCGTGGGAAATAGTATACCAACCTCCTGTCATAGTTTAGATCTAGAATATTCCTGAAAGGCTCGTGTGTTGCAGTCTTGGCTTTCAGATGGTGGTGCTAGTTGGATGGGATAGAAACCTTAGGGATGGGCCTGATGGGAAAATGTGGATCATTGACGGAATGCCTGAAGAGTATAGGCTCCCTATTCCCCTCTTGTCTCTCCATCTCCCTCCTCCCTGCTTCCCTCCTTCCCCTGGTTCCCTCCATTCCTTGCTCCTTTACTCCTATCTGCAATGAGGTATTTACTTTGATCCACAACATGATCCTTGTGTCATCATGAACCTCCAAAAGCAGCACAGCCAGGGATCATAGGCCAAAACTTCTGGAACTGTGAGCCAGAATCAATCTCTCCTCTTTAAGTCTCAGTATGTTCCCAGCAGAAGAAAGCTGCATTCTGGCTTCTCATGATCACAGAGCGGGTACGGGACATGCATGACTTTGAATGGAAATTGTGAGGCTCTGTGAGTAAAGCAAAACAAAAAGATTTATAACAGCGACCTTGGCAGCTACTCCATAGGTGGGACACTAGAAGCATAGGAACCATAGCAAAGACACAGTGGGGAGATGTCAAATGCAAACTGCGCATGGCTAGGAAAGCAGTGAACAGTGGAAAGATAGTCAACAGAATGGGAGATAATTTGCCATTCACATGTCTGATTACAATTTGATTGCTTCTACAACTCAACAGCACATAGCCGATTAAAGGGCCCAATGAAAACCGGACAAAGGACTACATAGACATTTCTCCAAAGAAGATAGGAAGTGGCCAGTAGGTCAATGATTGCTGCTGCGTGTCCCTAATGGCCAGTGAAACAGCATCGCAAGGAAACAGAGCCCTTGGCACTGCTGGTACAGAGTAAGATGAGGCCACACCTATGAAAAACAGTGTGCAGATTCCTCAAGAATGGAGAGACAGGACCGCAAGAGGACTCAGCTCCCAGTTATACATCCAAAGAATGAGTCCGGCTCCCGGCCACCTGCATTCCCACAGCCCTCACAGCGTTTTCAGCACAGGATATGGAGCAAACCTCTGTTCCATCAGTAAGTGGTTTGATAAAAACTGTACTGCCGACACATGATCTGAACAAGACAACAATAGACAAGCCAAAGTATACAGGGAAAACCCACGGGGCTCAATCTTACACAAAGAACCACGGGCAACTAAGAATGTAGAGAGTGGGAGACACACTCTTTCCCAGGGAAGGCACACCAGCTGGTCATCCAATACCAAATAGCCCCGAAAACATACATATATTTAACATTATCCGTTCTGAGCAGACTGTATTTAGGAATCTATATGTATACATGTAGACACGTTTGCATGCAACAGTTATTAATGAAAAAAAGAAGTCATGGCTATGTGGAAGATTTAGAGAGAAAAAACGAAGGGAGAAATGATGTAATTATATTATAATCTCAAAAATAAAAGAGATTAAAAGATTACTATCACACAAGTTGGAGAACTGTGCAGTCATAGAAAAGAAGAAAATACCACAGTCTGCAACAAGACTGAGCACTGGGCCTCATACTTAGTGTAGTAAATCATACAGAAGAGGCCCAGTCCACCATGAGCCCACATGTGTGAAGGTGGGTCCCACTATCATTTCCAGCCCATAGTCTCTGGGCTGCCGTGGTAGAATGGCACCAGGATATGTGGGAACCCTGGCTTTTTTTCACATCTCAAGATAGCTTTTACTCAGCTATCATTTTACTGAGGTACCATTTGTTCTGAGTCTATTATGGAGATCTTGGGGTAACTAGTGGGACAGGAGGGGTGTGAGGGAAGGGTTTCCTGAGTCTTGGGGCAGAGCTCACCAGGATCAAAGACACTGCAAGGCCAGCCATTGATATATCTCCATACCTGGCAAAGTCACTCAGTGGCTGATGGGGGAAGATGGGCAGGGCCTGGATAATTGTCAATGTCAGGACCATTCTCTGTTAGCCCCGGGGTGCCCTAGAGTATAACATAGGAACAGGAGTACAAGCAGCTTTCTGTCCAGACCAGACAAGTCACTAAACAAGGTGTGAATGATAGCGTGTGGCTGTCATAGTTTGGCACCTGCTCTTGGGTGAAGCTGCACCCCCTACTTTGGGAGTAACACCTTCTTTAGTTTGTATCCCATTTTCTAAAGCAGAGTATAAATGTATCTTGATGTATTTGATGCATTTGCTCTGGATAACAGGAGGTAGACATGAGAACTGACCACTTTTGATAATGACTAATCAGTCCACTAAGTGTCCACTAGGTGTGCCCAGGATCCGGGAAGCTCCTGATGTCACACACCATACTTTATGGTATTCAACATGGCTCCTAAAGGAGAGGGTGTCCATGGGCCACGTCACACCTGCGAGCCCTCCACTCACACGCAGGCTTGTGGATATTCTCTCTGGCTAATGATCCGGGTACTTGGATTTTAGTGACAGCTTGGACTAGGTGTATGCAGAGGGTGACAGTCTTGTTGGATCTCCCTTCAGGACACGGTGACAAGTGCTGGGGGCAGGTTCTTTGCCAGGGGCAGGCATTCGCTCTAACAGTGTGCCTAGGGAAGACAGATTTAGAGAAAGCACAGCTATGTCTCCATAGACCTAGCAGCACAAATGTGCCAAGCAGGCCCCTGTGCTGCCTTCATGAGAGACACCCCAACAACGCCACCTACAGGAGTCACAGCATGTGTCCTTCACTCCCTGGAGACTACCCAGTTAAATATTTATTAAATACTTTGAGTTTCTTCCTTGAAAGCCTGAAAGAGTCATTTGCAATACTTTGTGGATCTTTGTCTTCTTCTGCCTGTGGCCCAGGCTATCGATGGTTATGATTATATAGCCCAACAGATCTATCATGCCCCTTCCACTGGACATGGCAGGCAGAGCTCATGAAGTCTGTCTGTAATCGGGCTTCCGGGGTACCTTCTGTTCTCAGGTAGACAGAGACCCAAGGAAGTGTTGAGGTCTGAGGACGTGAGAGCTATGATGTTTGTGCCCCTGTGGGGTCCCCACGGCCCCACAAGTGTGGATGGTTAGAAGCTAGAGTGCACTAGTTTTAGCTACTTCTGGCTGCAAATGAAACTACCTCAGAACTCAGCTCACAGACGACTTTGCTATGCTTACAGACATGCAGTCTGTTGTAGGCCGGGAATTCGAAAGGCACACAGCAAGGGCAAGGCTGGTGCACAGACAAACTTAAGTGCCTGGGGTACCCCAACAAAAGATGTAGGGTACAAGCTGTCAGGGGTCCACTAGATACAGGTGACTTCAAAACACAAGCGAGCAAACATGGATCTTTCTTCTACTGTTGTCACCCAGCAGTTCTGACATCAGGAAAGAGGCACTTACACTCAGATGTCTTTCAAGAGGGAGGCAACTCTGGGAAATAACGCATATCTACACAGCCTCAGTACCTGTCTGTTCCAGATGTGACACAAATTCAGCAGCTCTAGCAACACTGTGGGTAGCAGTCTGGGAGTTTCTGAGTCCTCTTCTCAGGACCACATGTGTATGACATCACAGTGTCAGCTGGGTGGGAACTCCTCATTGTGGTCCAGCATCACTGACTGTGGGGCTGTGTTCTTGACTGACTTGCTGTGGTCTTCCAGAGACCCATCTTGGATGCAAAGGATGCTCTTGAGTGTGGAGTATGTGCCCATCCTAGTATCTCTATAAAGGAACCACCCTGCCATCAGAGCTTGCTAAGGTACTGGAATCCCTGAGCTTTGCTGCTGCTAAGCAGAGAAAACCTGCCTTTAAATGGCTTGTGAGAACAGGTGATAACTATACCTGGATAACTTCCATATCCTAATCAATGCCCATGTGACATCCCAAGTCATAGCACTAAAACCCACCAAAGTAACCATTCTGCTGTGGGTAAGTAGTCCTGGGAGCCAGCTGTAGAGATCCTGCCAAGAACACTTCACATCCACTCCCAGTTCAGAAGACAAGAACCCCACTTCAGAATCTCCAATGGACTCATCCACCACAGGCCTGATTCCAAGTCTCAAATCCTAGGGTGTTAATCACCTAAACCCCATCACTCCTCTTCCTTCATGGACCAGTGAAGCCAAGTAAGGCAGACATTCACTATCCTTAGGAACAATGCCAGAATGAACTCACTTCTTTATTATATTTTTACCTACATCAGGAACTGTTCCAAGGTCAGCTTAGAGGATCCTTTAAGTACACTCAACGAGCCATCTCTTCTTAAGCAGATGGGAGATACGAGCAAAAATGCCCCTGGCTTTGTCTGCTATCAGTTGCCCCTCCTTCTGGGGCTACCACAGTTTCTCCACTTGGAGGCCCATTTCATCATCTCAGCATAGTTCCCCCAAAGACATCCCAGCCTCCATTCTCAGAGTACAATGTTGCTCCCTTCGCTTTGTGTCCCACGTATGAAATGTACAGAGAGTGAATGAGGGCAAAACTTTCTATGGAGGTAGCTTTCTGTATTCATCCAACTTTGTGCTGGTTCTTTTTGGTGAGACCAAGCGCTGACCTTTCAGGTGTACTGTGCAGCGCTGCTGTACTTCCCTGTTTGGAGATACGTGTGTTGAGCCTTTAATACCATTTTTACCCAGTGTCTCTAAGTGAGCCAGACATGTTAAATTTCACTAGTGAAGGAAGTTCACCACAAGTGAGACTTAGAGTCTTCAGGCTGCTGGGGCTCTGAACCTCACTCAAAGTGTACATTCCACAACTTAAAAAGAATATTCTTTTGTGGGTTCTGCATGGAATGCTTACGGTGCACAGGGTGCTTAGACAGATTTCTTATGCTGAGGAGCTGAAGGAAGCTACAATTAAACAGGTTCAGCCTGTGGAGCTGGCAAAGCTTGTGAGAATGAACTGCGATTTTGCTGTGGAGTCGGATTTTCTTTTTATTCTTGATTGAAACTGAACACAGATTGTGAGTGAAGTGGAAACAGACTCACACACTTTTCACGGAACATCGTGGAGAGAAAACTGTACGGTATTGAACACAATCGGATAGTTCCTCCATCCAAAAAAATAAATAAATAAGAAGGCTGAGGTGGCTTTTCTTAAAAGGATTTAAATGTCCAGTCTGCTGCTGTCAGGACTCCTGGTGGAATTTATGCCTGTCATTCTCAGATTTGCATGTGATTTGCATTGCAAATGAAAAGTGTAAATTAAACAGCTCAGATACTGCCCTGGCTTTAAGGCCAAGACAGCCATATTAGCAGCCTGTTTGGAACGTCTAGGCACCTGTAGTCAGGACTAATCTGATTGATCCCAGTTCAGTTGAAAGTGTTTTAGCGCCCGAATTCAAGACAGGCATCTTTTCTTATCTTTTGTGTGTAAGGACCTTGCTTTAGGTCACATAGTAGAGAAACTATCTTTCAAAGACTTAATTTTAATTAGCCTTTCTTCTCTGTACCAGAACAGGTTAGCTCATTAACTCAAAAAGGCAAAGCCATGAATTTGAGAGAGCAAGAGTGAGGGGTACGTGAGAGGGCTTGGAAGAGGGAAAAAGAAGGTGGGAAACGGTGATGTAATTACATTTTAATTTCAATTAAAGGTCAGTTTAAATTTTTTTAAACTAAAAAAGCCGAGTTTTAATGGCAAAGATATGAATTCAAGTTTCAGTTTTGATTTAAAATGGGACGCTCCAAGTCCACTGCGGAGAGAAAACTGAAACACTAAGTATTTAATGATTAACCATACGCAGAATACTGTACTTTTCAGATGGTTCTGTATTGACATGGGAAGAAATGTATGCGTGAGAATGTTCTGTGGACTCGCTTTAGAAGCTTAAGTAAACGGCCTGAGGCAGGTTGCTGAGCTAACTGGAGTTGTGTTTTGCCTTCTAAGATATAAAAATGACTAGTTTCCAATGGCTGACACTTCTCAAGCTCAGCACAGGCTTTCTGTGTCCTTAGTCCCAGACAGGGGCTGGTGCTCGGTGCCAGCAGCATGCAGTGACACTATACCTCACCTCAAAGCTTTGTGCCTCATTGTGCCTGGAGCACTGCACCTCACAGCTTTACTCCTCCCTGTGCTGGAGCTCTGCACTTCACAGCTCGGGAGCACTGCCTCACTGTGCCTGGAGCACTGCACCTCACAGCTCTGGAGCTTCACTGTACTTCTGGGAGCAGAGTCTTTTCTTCAGATCTTGGGAGCTGAAACTCTCAGTGCCTGGAACCTTGTCTCTCAGACCCAGATGGATGGTCAGTTTGTGAAGGGACCGCAGAGCAACCACTACAGCATGGATCCAATGTGAACCTGTCTCTCCACCCCTCTGTGTGGTACCAGGCTCTCTTCAGTGGCCTTTCACATACTGGGCAAGGAGACCTTTGGGATACTGAAAATCACAGCAGAGGCACACCCTGGCTGGCAGCTGTGGAGTGAGCTAAAAGTGTCCTGAAGTGCCAAGAGCAAGTCTCCAAGCCACTGAAAAGCCCCCGTCCTGGCACAGTGGTGTCCTTGCAGTCCCTCCATTCACCTGACCACGGCTCCCCAGAGACACAGCATCACTCAGTGGCTCTCCTGTGAGTCTGAAGTACAGTGTGAGTATGTCAGTATGGGGAGTGTGCTGACTTTACATGAACTCAACACAAGCCAGAGTTGTTTTGGAAGAGAAAACTTTAATTGAGAAAATGCCCCCACCAGATTGGCCTGTGGGCAAGCCCATGGGAGCGTTTTCTTGATTGATGACTGATATGGAGTGTTCCAGATCATTGCGTGCAGTGCTAGCCCTGGGCCAGTGGTCCTGGGTGCTCTAAGGAATCAGAGTCAGCAAGCCATTGGGAAAAGCCAGTAAGCAGAGCTCCTCCCCGGCTTCTGCTGCAGGGTTCTGCCTGAGCTGCTGCCTCGACTTCCCTGAGAGTAGGAGCTGAAATAAACCTTTCCCTCCTTAATGATGTTGGTCATGGTGATTGTCCCAGCAGCAGAAAGTAAGACGGTGCGTCGATGCCAGGCCAGTTAGAGAAGAGGCGAGCAAAAATGAACCTCTCTCCAGATTATTTCACACTCATGCCTCAGAGACACCCAAACTGGGGCCTTTGCATTTCCACATGTGCAGCTCCACCGCTGCCTCGGAGGCCTTGGCAATGTCCATCTTCACATTTAGCTTCAAAATTATGCATAAGAAGCAGTAAAGGCCAGACTCGATCAGACCAATGTTTCCCAAAGTGGGAAAACTCCGTGAAACCTCCGGGCCAGCTTGGCGCCCCTTGAAATGGGTTTGTGAGTCCGTGCACTTTTGAATGCACAGCCTGCTTGGCAATCTATTCATCTGAAACACACACGCACCTACATGTTAACACATACAGATCATGTACACGAACCCGCTTCTGTGCACCAAAAAGTACACGTGCGTAAGATTTATGATTTCAATCAGTCATTTGGTTGAAAGGGACAACAAAAATGCAAGCGTGCAGGATGGTGAGATGGGTCAGCACGTAGAGACATCTGTCACCAGGGCTCATGAGCTGAGTTCAGTCCCCGGGATTAACAGGTGGAGGGAGAGAAGCAGCTCAGAGTCGTTCTCTGACCATCACATGTACATGGCGGCACATGAGTCAAAGAAATGCAATTAAAGTGTTTTAAATATACATGTGTGTGTGTGAATTCTCCCACCAAGGGTGTTCATGTCTACCGTTACTTTCTTGACCTTTCACACAAACAAAAGCAAACACAAACGTGTCCCGAGCCCTCTTGAGACCTCGCTTCTGTAGTGCCCCTCACTGCACCCCCTTTCCTTGTCAGGGTTTGAGCTCTTCCCACATGGACACCTAAGAGCTTTCTTCTTCTCTCACATAGCTGTATAGTATTCCTCTGGGTGGCAAGGATTAAATAGTCATTTTTATTCCAGTCATTGTTGATGATACTTGCAATCTAATATTTTTAATATAGAAACGATCATGTTAATTTAAAATGTTTTAAACATCAGAAACCAAGATCTTATTTATAAATATTTAAACTTACAATGCCTATCTTGCTTCATGCACGTATTCAGTCTCCTAATGAAATCGCATGGTATCAGCACAGGCAGGCCTCAGTGGGTCTTGTCAAGGGGTCCAGGAGAGTGTCAGTGACATGGAGCCCTTGCCTGAGTCAGGGAAGCCTAGCGGTCTGGCCCCTCCTTCACAGGAGCCTGTGGAGGATGAATGGCAGCTGTCATTTCCGTTTATCTCATGTTGTGGCTGGCGTGTCAGATGTCCCCAAAGGTCCAAGTGTGAAGGGTTGGTCTACTACTAAGAGGCGGTATAGGCAGGTGGTGGAATTGTTACAAAAAATAAAGAGGCCATTGAGGAATCTCTGACATTGGGCTACTGGCATTCAAGGGGACTATGGCATGTTGGTACCTTTCTCTTCCTCTCCTTCACTTCTTGGCCATGGAGTGAGCTTTCTACTCCACTCCTTACTCCCATCATGCTGTGATACTGCATACCAAACCAAGTGACTGTGCGCTGGGTCCTCTAATGTGATCACTTACATGCTCCTTTCCTCTCTGTGAGCGGATGGTCTTGATCCTCCATGTAAGAGAAAGCCATCACTGTGCGCATCATACCCTATACAGCCCGCCACATACCATACACACTTCACAACCACCACACGTTATAGACAAAATATAAGCAGCACACCATACTGTACACCGCACACCACAGCACACCACACACACACAGACACATGCTACGTACACTCACACATCCACACCCACACACACTCACATCGCATGTTGCAGACAAAATATAAACAGCATACCATACAGTGTACCACACACCACAGTACACCACGTGTACCCTACATACACTAAATCATACATACACACCACACACTACACTTTACGTACTACACCGTTCCATGGGCATAGCCCTACACACTGCACTGTACATGTGTTACATGCACCTTGCACTTATGCCACACTGCACGCACATCACATCATGCATGCATAGGACACTGTGCATATGCAACACATCATATCTAGTCTACACATAGTATCCTGTCATGCATGCCACTTTCCCAGATCTCACCGCACACACACACACACACACACACACACACACACGTGCACACACACCCCAAAGCTGTATGTACATACACCATTGGACAGACCCATGCAGCACACAAACACTGCACACATATATAGGTAATTTTTTAAATTGTAAGTGATTGACCAAATGCAGAGCTTGACAGCCTCTGACGTTTCTGGTTTTTGGCCCAGAGCATCCCTTCCTGATTGTCTTGTTGTACAGAAACGAGCTGTTCCCACCACTGCTGAAGCTCATTCAGCGTGCCTGCAGTGTGCCTGATGTCGGCACTGTGGCCCCCCTCCCCTGTGGTCCTTGCTCACCGGGGCTTTGGAACACCACAGCAACACTAGTCTTCGTCTGGCAGGACCCTCTTCCTCCCAACTGTCCTCTCTTACAGAGTCATGGGTCTAGTGTCTGTGTTCTGGGCAAACAGCTAGCTGCTAGCCTCCTTGCCTGGCTCCCAGGTAGCAGGGGAAAGCTGATGATGGAAGCAGCACCACTTCTTGGCTTGGCTTCTCAAAGCAGATGCCAAGACCAGAAACACAGCTGCAAGAGGCCAGAGAAGGAGCTCCTGGGATCCTCTGTGATTGAAGAAGAAGGCCATCCTCCCTGCCTTTCTTACACTCAGGAGATCTGAGCCATCCCCTTCTCTCACTGAGGGAGGGGTGGAGGGTGGAGAGATCTTCCTAAGGCTTAAGAAACATTTTCAGATCCCATAACACTGGCTGGTGTCAGTGTCTCTTTAGGGAGTCACTTTTTAATCACTCCATTTGGCATCAGCTATGTGGTCGCCTAATGTTTACATTAAGAGGCATCCAGTAAGCCTTCACTTCAGAAGCAAATGGGAAGTGGGAGCCGTCAGCACCAGCGGATCTGAATGCTGAGGCTCCCCTTCTGCGCTCTGGGGCGGTGCGAGGTGTTGATCATGGCTTCTCACTGATAAGCAAAGTACTTGCCGAGCGTGAAGACTCTGCATGTGCGTGCCAGGATAACTCTAATCTGCACCCTGCCCGGCCTCCCGCATTTGCATGGACAAGCAGCCTGGCTGCTAAGCTCTCTATTAGAGCTTCAGAGGGCTCCCCTCATTTGAATAAGGCCTCTCTGGCACACAGAAAAGGCGGAAAAGGTGCAGTGAGCAGGAACCTCCTGGAATTAGGGTGACATTTGGAAGCAGGGGTCTTAAATGTTTGCTTTTTGTCATGCTAAATTCTCGAGTATTTTTAAATCTATTGTTAACTGTCAGTTGCATTAAACGTTTTTACTCTTATTTATTTTTTTATAGAGCAAATGGTAGCGGACCAGGGTGCCAGGAGTCCATTATTATGCCTATCTGCATCATGGGAAACTTCCAGCAGACTGTTTGATGCAATGTAGAAATACATTTGAATATAGGATTAGACTCATAATGTAGAGAGTGGTCTGAGATCAAAAGAGCTGGCTGGGAACTCGGGCAGGCAAGCACTGTCTGTAATTTTGCAGTCAAATGAAGGGGCTCTCCGTGTGTTTCATGCGGGTTGTTGGCTCTCAGCGTGGAGCTGGTGGCCGCTGACCAAACCCACCACAGCAGCACCATCTTCTTCTTACAGGAAGTGGCCGATGGGCTTGCAAGTATGCCTTGGGGAACCACCTGAGCTTTACAGGGAGGGGTTCGGGACAACTGCATCCGGCGCATGTGGGTGTGAACATGGATTTTAGATATCTCCATCGTTGATTTCGCTCTGTTTTTAAGTGTCATTAAGATGGGCATGTCAGATTTTAGTTTGGGGAATGTATTTTGTATTGGAGGTACGAACAGGAGCTCTGATCTGGAAACCTCGGAGACCAGAGAAGGCCTGTGCTATGAAGCTGCTGCACACACCTGTCTTAGGGACCCGGATCTGTCCCTTGCTAGCTGGCTCTTAATAGGATCTTTTAAATGTTTTCAGTACGCCTCCACCCATGTTGTAATAATCTCACACGTGTAGTGATTGGGTTTGTAAGTGGCAGATGTTTCCAGGCAGCCTGCCATGGATCTGGGATTAGGGCACATTCCTTTTCATCCCCACACTAGACTTCCGTACTTGCCCATCTGATTTGTTAATTCTCCCTTTCTTTGATTTTGACATTTACTTTAAGTGAGAATTCTAAAGTCTGGGCTTAAATTAAAGAGTGCCATTTATCATTACTTAGTATTGACTAATTTAGAATTGTTCTCCACACAAAACATTGTGTTAATAACGCTCTATAGTCCTGGAGTGCCCAACCAGAGGCCTAAGGGCTACATGTATCCCAGGATAGATGTGATTACGGCCCAGCATGTTTGTGGTGCCAGCATCCTCTCTCAGTGTCAAAGGCTGGGTGCCCTGTCATGTGAACAAGCATGGCACCAATCATTGCTCTTTTTCTCTTGTATTTTTCTGCATTCTGACCTTAAACTGTCTCATCGTCTCCCAGATTCAATGGATTTGAAATGTCTTTTCTGGTGATGAGATTTTAAGCATATTCTGGAAATGCAAAATGTGTAACTGTCAGTTAATCGCATGACAGCCGGAAGAAGCCATAGGCTGTAGGAAGAAAATAGGAGAGAAGAGCAGAGGCCCACATAGCCATAGTCACAGCCACGCCACGTCGAAGACTTCAGAGCCGCTGTGCTGGCAGAACCTCCTCGAAGTCAAGCCAGCCTGGCTTACCTCAGGCTTCCAGTCTTTATGTGGAGACAGGGAGATGTGAAAGCTGAGCCTTGGTTTCCTCATTTGTGACTTGGGGATTAGATGAAGGGCATTGACATGCTATAAAGACAGTATGGTTAAGCAGGTTGCAACATACGCCATCAGCCCTACAGCTCATACCTGCCAGGACCTCCCCTGTGGAGACAGGTTGGGAGCATGGCCCTCAGACCCACAGGATACAGCGATGTTTCTAATGGCCATGCAAAGCCCTGTTCAAAATGAGTTTTGAATAATTTTAAGGGATGCAGACATCTTATTGGTTTCAATGAGGTGCTTTTCCTCATTTTTCCAGTTTTCCTGGTGTCCCATGGATCAACCACACCAGAAGGTGGATACATGTTACAATCTTAAAAGCAACTTGAAAAATTATTTTTGGTAGAAGATTTGACTATGACTTCAGTAATTACCTGATAAATAGGGTTTTCTGAGAAGCCCTAAAATGTTTCTGGAGAGGTGGGGGACAGGGCGTTCCTGGCTGTTCTTGCTTGGTGCAAATGCTTCTTTCTCTCTAGCTAAGTGTCATGGCTACTCCTTCAGAGACCAGGCATATCAGGGTCTTCATACCCTTGAGCTAATGTAGTCATCAGACACCCGCAGAAGACAGAGCCAAGCTCCCCCAGATGACAGAAGCAAAAGGTCATTGCTGCAGCTCTTCACAGCAGACTGTAGGTTGGGAAAGACAAGACGGCATCATTACGATGCTCTCTGGGGCTTAGTGAGAAGAGGCTCTTCTTTCCACACAGGTTAGCTGGACTTACAACGTTCTGCACAGAGGCCCTTGCATTACTTTCTTGCAGAAATTGAATGCCTTTGGACTTTGCTTCTCCATTTTGTGTGGTGTCATTTTCCTACAGTTTTTATTTCCTGCCTCACCAGCTGCTTTGCACAAGCATTCAACTGACTGCTGGAGCATGGGGTCTTAGGGGGGCCCTGCACCTCCCACAGTCTGGAGCCTTGCTGGTCTTGGGTGTATTTCTGTCTGTGTCTTACTGTCAGTCTGTTGATACGTCCTGACTGATAGCCCCATAGCTGGTAAACAAGCAAGATTTGTGGATTCTGAGCTTCCCAGAAAACCTTGACTATCGTAAGGAGTTCAAAACAGGCTGTGGGACAAAGGCTCCTGGTTGCCACTGTCCAGAAACTGAAGGCCTGAGAGGTTTATGTGGTTCCTTGTCTGGCCAGCTGCTGGCATGACGCCTTTACATACGTTGTCCAGGCATATCCACAAAAGCAATCCGATGCGGTGCATATAAACACTGGGGACAAAGTGTTATAATCTCTCAAATTTCCCACGGTGGGCAAGATGTCTCACAGCACCATCAGTGCTGGACCAGAGATGCACGTGCGCTTGATCTAACTGAATGTTCTGTTCCAAGTGTATCTGTGTCCTTTAGGTTGGTCTTACTTGTGTTGTTCAGGCATTCTAACTTTTGAAACATATTTTAAAATAAGTTTTTGTAGAAGTTACATTGAATCCACCAGAACTGTGGACTTGAGGACTTTGTTGCAGGAAGACAAATTTATTGGTTCTCCTTATCTGGAATCTGTCTTAAGATCACAGACTTGTGCGCCACACCGTCTTTCTGAGGCCACTCATTAGGCACACGGCTTTTACTGAATTCAGAGAAACAGGTGCCCTGTATTCATTTCTTAGATGTATTTTTATCCTGTTTCATTCTGTGTTTTTCACCGTCTCTTACAAACTCATATCATTTTTTTCACTTAATCTAGTTTGATAGTTTCAGTTTTTTTAAACTTTCAAAGAATTTTAAGGAAGAGGAATCTACATTTATTCCATTTTTATTCCCCCATCTCCCTTTCCATGTCCTAGTGTATTTTCACTCCCTCTCGAATTCATGACTTCTGTTATAATCACTACTGTTTCACACACACACACACACACACACACACACACACACACACACCACAACTTTACTGAATCCAACTATTGTTACCAGCAGGTGTATGCGTTTAGGGATGACAATATGAGATCTGAGTTATATCTCCTATTGGGAGACTCTTCCTGGAAAAGCTAAGCAGCCACTGATTGTCAGTAGCTCTTCTTCTAGGGCTTTGTATAGTGATTGACGTATTAGCTCTTGCGTAACGTCAAATATGTACTGAGGACCGTGAAGGGGCCCACTGCAAAAAGATGCATTAGGCTGCATCATCGTGCCTGGTAACTAAGCATCAGCCTAACTAGCAGGCTAAATTAGCCAGCCCTTACTTAACACTCCCTTTCATCTTTTCCAACTAGGTAGCTATGAAGGGAGACATCTTCCTCTGTCCTTCCTCTAAGTGCTGCCGTTCACCTCACTGTGGAGCCTGAGACACGGGATCAGCCTCTCTCTTGATCTGAGGTTCAAAGTTGCTGGGCCAATATGGTTTCACTTTTGCATAAACATTGAGAACTGATCCAAAGGTTCCTGTAACATTATAGCTGATACCCTCTTCTCTGCTCATTGACAGAATCATAAACACCCACGAAACAATCTTCAGTACTTTTATACATAGCAGAATAAAGGTTAATGCCAACCTAGCATCATGGATTGGAGTCATTCCCACGTGCAGGTTCGGTCTCCAGGCTCTGGTGCTATCATGAAATGGAACCATTAGGAGGATGAACCAAGTAATAAGTAGGTCATTAGGGGCATGTATTAAATGGCGAGGTGTGACACCCCCACCCAGGTGCCACAGGACAGCCTTCTCCATGTGCCTGGTACCCTGCTCATGATGTCTTGTGCTGTCACCATCCTGAAGGAAACGGATCCAGGGACTTTGACAAAGCCTCTGAAATAATGAGTCAACATGAGTCTTTCCTACTTATGAAGAGAACTTATGAATCTCAGTTCTTTGCCACAAGGACAGAGAAGTGGTTGACACACACCATTTGCATCTAAATGATCTCTCAAAAAAATCTTACCTTTCTCAACCCACTTTTTGACCAATGAAAAACAGCTCCAAGTTCACGGTGAATATAAATAAACAGGGAAGCACATTAGAATCTCTCTAGAGGTGCCACCAGTGATGGCTGGTGTGTGTGTGTGTGTGTGTGTGTGTGTGTGTGTGTGTGTGTGTGTGAATGTGTTCATGCCTCTCTGTGTGTGTGAATGTGTTCATGCCTCTCTGTGTGTGTAATTGTGTGCATGTCTCTGTGTATGTCTGTGTGTGTGCATGTCTCTATCTGTATGTGGAATGTATAGATGTCTCATCTCTCTCGCTCTCTGTGAATATGTGCACATGTGTGTGTGTATGTGTGAATGTGTGCACATCTCTCTCTCTCTCTCTGTGAATGTTCATATCTCTCTCTGTATGAATATGGGCACATCTCTCTCTGTGTGAATGTGTGCACGTGTGTGTGTGTGTGAATGTGTACACATCCCTCTCTCTGTGTGTGAATGTGTGCACATCTCTCTCTCTATGTGAATATGTGTATGTCTGTGTGTGTGTGTATGAATGTGCACATCTCTCTCTGTATGAATGTGCACATCTCTCTGTGTGAATGTGTGCATATCTGTCTGTGTGTGTGTATGTGAATGTGTACACATCCCTCTCTCTGTGTGTGAATGTGTGCACATCTCTCTCTCTATGTGAATATGTGTATGTCTGTGTGTGTGTGTGTATGAATGTGCACATCTCTCTCTGTATGAATGTGCACATCTCTCTGTGTGAATGTGTGCATGTCTGTCTGTGTGTGTGTGTGTGTGAATGTGTGCACATCCCTCTCTCTGTGTGGGAATGTGTACACATTTCTCTGTATGTGAATGCCTGTGTTTCCAAACTTACTTTGTGCTTCATTCTGGGTGTTCTGCATTTTACAAGTTTTCTAGCTAACTAATCTCTGACACTGTATTAATTTTACTGTTAAACACATATTTTGAAATTATGTTTTCATAAATTATAATTTTCAGTTCCATAATGTTTATTTTAGCTTTCATAGATCCCATTTCTCTGAAACTCATTACCTTGAATATCTGATTCACTGCTGTTTTTAAAAGTTCATCTATTGACCACAGCAGCTGAGTCCTCTGAGGATGGCTCTCAATAGTTGAACTTTTTTTTAAAAATCATTTTGTCCTCTTTCTGTGAAGCTTCAGTGTGTTTGTGTGTGTGTGTGTGTGTGTGTGTGTGCGCGCGCGTGCGTGCGTGGTATCACTGTTCCATATTGATCACATATGTAAAATCTCCAGTGGCTTCAGACCACTTAAATCCCTCCAGAAAGAATTCTCCTACTTTCCTGCCTGCTGGAAGAGTCTTGGCAGAGCACCTTGCTTGTGTGGGTAGACCACCTTGGTTGAGCTAGGTTGGCTGCAGGTGGATGAGATGCCTACCTTTGCTCTGCCTTTATCCCTGTGGTCAGCTTCATCAGGGTCTTAGGTAAAAACCCCACATCAACTCAGGGACCATCGTGGAAGATACAAAGGAAAGAATGCAATTTCTGGAGGATGGGAAAGAGTGCTGAGAGACGCCGCCTTCTGAACACTGTACGCACAAGCTCACACTAGCTGTGGACTCACAAGCTCACATTAACTGTGGTTACTTCCACAGAACCTGACAAAACCGAGTCAGTCAAAATCCCAGCATAGAGAGGAGAGAGACACACGAGACCCACCCCCTCCTAGCTGAAATGAGGATGAGGATAAATTCTTAGGGCATCCGTAGAGTTGGAGCAAGAGAAAGGTAGATTGGTACGAACAGAATGGATTACCATACATGTGTAAACTTCACAAAGAGTAGATAAAACCATTCAGTCATATTCTTGCTCCCTCCCATCTCTTAAAGCCAGGGCCATCTCCTTGCCATTGTTCTCAAACCCAGTTTTTATTTCTCTAGCACTGATGGCTGTGGAAGCATCTGAGTGACACTTGGTGCTTCTTAGAAGATACCTCCGCTGAACGTTCCTTTGTCTGCACACGGACAGACGGAATCTTGAAACATTCAAGTGTAAGTGAGTGTATCACCTTCAGCCTTGGGGATACTGACTCACGTCTTGGCTTAAGGTGATCTTTTCTCTTGGCTTTATACTTCTCTCTCCCTTCCTTCTTCTTTCCATTGTTCCTTTTTTTCTTTTACTTAGTAAAAATTTGTCCTTCCTTTCAACCAAGCCTTTGCTGGGGCTCAGCTAATACATGTTGCTCCTATAACAGCCAGGAAGACCAGAGAGTCAATGAACATGCTATCAACTAGATTACAAATTAATTTGAATGTTGCTGGATACAATAATAAGAAAAGTAGATGATGATGCTAGCGATGAAGATAACGATGAGAAGGTGAGGATGATGAAGATGAAGACGAAGGTAGGAAGGTACCACTGTCGGGGTGAAAGAAAGGCGATGACAGGCTTGAAGAAATAATGTAAACACGGTACTCATGTGCCGGTCTCAAAAATAAGGGAATAAAGGTTAAAAAAAAATTGTAGAATATATAATATATTTTAAATGTTTTGTGTATCTGTGAGATGGAATCAAATCACAGCAAAACGATTGGTCTACCAAAGTTAATGCAGAACAAACAAGCAAAAAAAAAACAATCAACCAAACGAACAGACAGATACCCTACAGTATCTGAGCACAGCCCCACGAGTGAAAGAACTGAAGAGCGGCTACCCTAAATACGCTGACAGCCACAGAATGTTCTTGCTGGGGGAGGAGGAAGTCAAGATTTGGAGAGTGATAAACTGGCATCCCGGATGTCTGGAGCTGTCCTGCTTCTTCATGCAGACACTTATTTGTAGCTAGGTTTAAAATGGTTGTTTTGTGCATTTTTTGGGTGAAGGGCTGCCTAGGCCTTGGAGTTCGTATTGTCTGCAGGCTTTATGTAAAAGACGTTTGATTCCTCATGATCTGTACCTGGTATCAGTAGAACAAATGAGGAGCTTGGGTAAAAACCCCTGAGATAAGACAACCGGGGTTCCACTGTTTCGTA
The DNA here is from genome assembly GCA_026225945.1 of Cricetomys ansorgei. NCBI lineage: Eukaryota > Metazoa > Chordata > Mammalia > Rodentia > Nesomyidae > Cricetomys > Cricetomys ansorgei. The sequence continues at coordinate 4,007,064 of JAMJFZ010000239.1, read as the reverse complement.
CGGCAATTGACATGATGGTGGTTTGCTCCGCTGAGGTCTGGCAGATTTGACACCTATAAAAGCCACCACAACAGCATCGCCACTGCAACATGGGGCATGACATCATCCCAGCTAATTCAACATGGGGACAGGAAAGAAGAAAAAGAAGCTCCAGTACTTTCAGAGTCTCTTTTTTTTCCCCTGAAAAACTGTCTACAAGCAGTCCAAACATGGGTGAGTTGGTCCTGACAAGACACAACTGCTGCGGTGATGAGAATCTCACCCCACGAGGGAACCCTTCCTGCAGACAAGGTTACCAATTGCTTTTCCTGCAAACCAGACTCTATCTTAAAATCTGGAAAGTGTTTTCTCAAGGTCAGCACACAGAAGCTGTCTTCCAGAACTGGATGAGATTGTATCTCATGCTGGCAGCTAAACTTGGTACTGTAAGAGTCACCCAGGTGGTGCTGGTTTTGAAGGCATGAAGGGGTCTTTGGAAAGCAGCTGAGGCTTGCTCTGTGAGAGGCCAGGAGAGGCCATGGTAAGAGTGCAGCCTCAGTGTCAGTTGGAGGTCCCAATTGAAGGGGTCATGTAAAGAAGTGAGGCTTGGCACCATGAAGAAAGCCCAGGAGAGGCTACTGGTGAAAGTACAGCCCAGTTACAGCAAGGGACCCCAGCAGTTTTGGGGATGTCAGTGCCATGGTACGACCACCAAGAAGAGCAGCAGCAGCAGTGAAGGGGAGCCAGCCAAAACCTCTGGACAAGATATATGTGCTGCAGAGGGCAGAGCCAGAGAAGTGACCCAAGCCCTTTGGAGAAGCCCAGAAGACCATGAGCGAATTCTGGATAATTGGACATTGATGTTTTTCTGTTGTACAAACACACTGTGAAAAGCCTGATAGATATTTGGTTTCATTTGGTCTTGTCCTTGTGATTGTTTCTTTTGTAAATAGTTTTGCTGGCATATTGTTAAATCGTGTTGTAGAGATAAAGCAATTTTTTGGTTTGTCTTATACAGAAAGAAAAACGTTGTAGAAGTTTAATTTTTAGTTGTGTTTAAAATTGTTGCTTTGTGCACTGTTGGGTGATGGGCTGCCTAGGCCTTGGCATTTATATTATCTGCAGGTGTTGTCTTTATGTGGGGGGATGTTTGATTGCTCATGATCTGCACATGATACCAATAGAACACTTAAGCTTAGGGTATAAATAAAACCCCAGAGATGAGATGTCCCGGGTTCTACTGTCCAGGATGGCACTTGCCATGATAGTGATTCCCTCTGCTGAGGTCTGGCAGGGTTCTTACCTATGAATATAACTCCTTGTTTCTCTTGGTGAGCCACAAAGTGGCTAGCAACTACAGCTTCTTAATTTGAAAATCTACTGAGATGTTCCTTTCTGTTCTGTACATATGGTGTGCGTGTGTGTTTGTGTGTGTTCTTGAAGACTTAACTTTACAGTATAACAGACAGAGTGCCAGAAACTCCACATGCGTCATCTTATTCTGTCGTCTGGTTTAAAACTTGCAGAAGAAGCACAGGAGCACACAGGTGAAGAGGGGTCACTGCTGCAGTGGTGTGACTCAGAATGACTCAACCAAGGAGAGACAGAGATGAATGGCAGCAGAAAATTCTTATTGCATTTTCTTCTCTTAAAATAGGTGTGGATGTGCTAGGATGCATCTACATCAAAGGGACAGTAGAGAGCTCATTGTACCTTCTATCCCAGGCTTTATGGAGCCTCTGTGAGAAGGACCCTGTTCTGTCCTGGTGAGAAATGACACTCTCTTATCACAAGAACTTTGATCAAACCACATGTTCAAGTAATAAAAGCAAATGTCAGAACTTACATAGAATAGGGTAGCCACCTCTGGGAGCCTCAGTGATTAAAAAGATGTTATAGGCCCAAGAGTCTTTTTTGAAGGACAGAGCAAATGGCATAAAGCCCCTTGAACTTCAGCTCTACAGTAGGAAGAGTGTGGAACCAAAGCCCAAGATCATTGTTCCGGAGGAGATTGCGCAGAAAGAGACGTGTGGCCCAGTGATATTCATGTCTACCGTTGCCCATTATGTCTACCAAAGCCCATTATGCAGACGCCCCCTTTCTGCACTTGTCTTGAAACTGGGAAGGCACAGATTGAGAACTAAAGATCTGAAGTTACAGAATGACTTCCTGTGGTTCTGTATCTTTAGAACATCTTGATCTTAAAAGCACATAGCATCGCTGAGATGGCCTATCATATGAAGGTTTGCTAGGGTCTTCATCTAGGCTCAGCATCACGCTGGAGCTCTACCTGGGCCCATGCTGGTGATTCTGATGAGGAGGAATTTGGCCTTTGGAGGCTCCATTTGGATGGTAGTTATACGTGCCTACCCCTAGGGTGGCTGTAGGGACAAACCATGAGGAATCAGCAGTGTGGAGGTCTCTTCACTATTCCTAAGAAGCCCAAACAAAGGCTGTCAGCACCTGGATTTATTTATTTTTGAATGTGTGTAAGTGTGTAGGTTTCCAAGTATATCTGTGCACATGCATTTGGGTACCTGCAAAGGCCAGAAGGCATTAATTGCCCTAGAGATGTAGTTATGGGCAGTTGTGAGTCACACAACATGGGTGATGGGAAGAGACTTCAGCTCCTCTGTGAGAGCCGAAAGAGCTCTTAACCACTGAGCCATTTCTCCAGCCCAGCACTTAAATTTTTAAGTTACCGTTTGTCTAGTTACACAATTTTGATTCTCACAGACTTAGAGAATAAAGCCCTTTAATGTAGCTATCAGGGGGGCTGAGAAGATGGCTCTGTGGGTAGTACCACTTGCTGTGTAGGTATGAGGACCTACTTCTAACTTCCCAGAACCTATGTCAAAAGCAAAGACACGTAGCTCAACTGTGGATCCCAGGGCTCAGGGATGGGAGACTGAGACAAAGACTTTCTGAAAGCTCTGGGCCAGCATGCCTTGAGTATGCACTGATGAAACAAAGAGACAAATAAGGTTTAGGTGAAGATCAACACCCAGTACAGCCATCTGACCTCCATACGTGAATCCACACTCACAGAAAAGTATGAACACATACAGAGTACACACACACACACACACACACACACACACACACACACACACAATTTGTAAGCTTATTCCATCCTAAATAATCTATGATTTTTGAGCAAATCATCTCTACCCTGTTACCATGGTCTGGATTTTAAATACCCCATAGGTTCACATGTGTAAACACTTGGTCATCAAGTGTGGGTGATATTTTGGGAAGTTATGAAATCTGTAGAAGATGGGTTTTAGGTGGAGGAAGTATGTCACTAGGGAAGACTGTTGAAGATCATTCCTGGCCTCTAGTTTATGGGCTGCTTTCTGTTTCCTGGTTCACTCAGGTGAGTAGCCTCCACCACATGCTCCCACTGCCATGAGTGGAGCTGCCCTGCCATGCCTTCCCAACTATGTTGAATGGAAATCTTGGATGAGACAAAATTAATCTCTCCACCCTTCAGCTGCTGCCAGAACTTGGCTGCAGTGGTTCAAAAGTGATCAATGCACTTGTGGAGCCATCAATAAAGCAAGAGTCGTCCTTTCATTTCCACTGGGGCTAGCTCTGAAGCACAGCAGACTATAGAGGGGGTGCTCCTGAAGGGACTCTGGATTACCTACGAGAAGCATAGACAGATAGACCTTCCAGGAGTGAAGAGACCATAGCCTGCCAGTAATACAGAGAGCATAGCCTTCTAGGAATTCAGAAAGACCATAGCCTTCCAAGAATTCAGAAAAACCATAGCCTTCCAAGAATTCAAAAAGACCATAGCCTTCCAAGAATTCAGAAAGACCATAGCCTTCCAAGAATTCAGAAAGACCATAGCTTTCCAGGAGTACAGAGACACAGCCTATTAGGAATGAAGAGAGATTGTAGCCTGTGATTTCTCAAAGGATGCACATAGCAACTTCCTTCCAGACAACGTCTAAGTCAGTCCCTTCCTGCAATCTATATGGCCAATGCCAAAGCTTCTGTGAATTGGTTTCTCCAGTAAAATTCAATAATGCTAAGAATTCTGACTGTCAGGTATTAAGGGGCAACCAAGACAAATTCTGTGAACCCAGGAAACAGTGAGTATTCCTGATGAAATTCCTCTAATCAGTTTTTCCCCAATTTCAACACCAGAGACAGTGCTGAGAAATACTTCTGATCATGTCTCTTCTCCAGGCCTTATTTTTCACCCCAAACAATTCTGCAGCATTGCTGCATGTGTGTGTTCATTCCTAAAGCCAACTGGACATCTGAGGCAATGCAGCATGTCTGAGAACATTCCTACACGGCAGACTTCAGCCTGGAAGACGGCTGCATACGGGTTCAGGGAGTGTCTGTGCTTCCCAGGTTTAAAGTCGAGTTCAACTCCAGCTTCAAACCATTTTGTTTCTGGCATCATCCCCTTCTCTCTCAGAGGTTGTAAATGGGCTGTACACATTAACCCACAGCTCCCTATTTCTTTCGAGGAGCATGCCTTGTGACAAACCATTTTCAACATTTCTTTTATAAAGTCGTATTTCCTGTAACAGTGGAACTCGGGTAGGATTTGCTCCCAATTACCTAGTGGCATACTTATTTATTTGGTCATAATATATTGATTTTTAACTTTGTTTTTGTGATTTGTTTATAATCAAAATAATGATGCTGAGCCCCCCTGTCTAGCACAGGAACGGTGTAATGTGGTACTCCTGTGCTTCAGAACTCTAGATGAACCAGGCTGTGGAGCCCTGCCTTTGAAATATGATTTAAAACAGAATTCATAGTGTCGCAGAATTACATAAAACTGTGTGAAATTGTGCAGATAATCATTTAAATCTCCCTACATGAAAAGATAATTGCTCTAGAAATTAACTGTACCTGGGGTTCATTCATTTGGTCATGGCTAGTTTCTTATGTAGCACTGATTTGATATTAGAGCTAATTAAGATCAGGTCAGAGTTGCTGAAGGTCAGACATTAATGTGTGGGATCATTGAAATGATAATTATAAACAGATTAGGAAGCCACGGTCCTTTATAAGGGGTTATTAGGTAATTACTGTGAGCACGAACAGCTTACTGTAATAATGGATTATCGACTCCTCACGGCATTCTCAGGGTGAGAGTGTACTGCTTCCTCAAGGACTAAAGAACCACGCTGTCCAAACCCAGAGCTTAGTAAATAAAGCAGAATCTTGGCAGTGGTGGCCCATTCTTTCCTGGAAGGGAGAGAGGCCTGTTGTGGCTAGTGTGCCTTTGTTTACCTGGATGTCAAGAGGGCAGGTGCCAAGAGGGGTGGAGAAAGAGAGAATCCCATTCCCTATTGTTAGACTGGCACAGAATAGATATGGAAGGACTCCCTGGGATGCCTGAGCTCTGAGTGAAAGAAGCCATGACCGACTGCCCATCATGTAAGGGACATGGCTGAGCCTGTTCTGCCTGCAGTCTGAGGTGGACGCCACTCAGCTAGCCTTCCCTGGGCAGACTTTAACAATTACAGGAACTGAAATGCTAGCAAGGCTCATGAAAGTGGGCATCCAGGACCGAGGTCATGTGGAAGTTGTCCTCAAACCAGAACTCCACGCTAGGCCGGTGTTTACCTCAGGTCAGCCCCCAAGAGTAATGTTTACATTGAAGCATGTCAGCGTATGACAGACTCTTCTCTCCGTGAAACCTGGGTCCTTGCCTCGAGTTTCCTCCAAGCCTTTCTCCTCTGCAGACCAACCCCACAGCTTCCAGGGACACCGTTACTGATGAATCAGGAATGCATAAAGAAGCCAGTGTCCCCAAAGCAGCCTCTTTGGTCCAGGACTGAGCTTCGGAGGAAGACCTCAGATTTGAGGTGAGGGGCCCTTAGGATTAAGGAGACTGGGGCACCAGCACTCTGAGCCATTGGCCTTGTGGCTCCGGATATGACTGCTCATGGCTTTGGCTGCTTGCCACAGCAGGGTCCCTTTCGTGATGATCTCAGAGTATCTGAGTCTCTTCTCTGAGTCTGGCCTTGGCTTCGGAGTCAGATTTCTCTGCTCTCTGGTCATCTTGAGAGGACTTTGGCCTCATCTTGTTCTGTAGTGCTAACAAAGTATATTCGCCTTTCAGCATTGTGTGTGTGTGTGTGTGTGTGTGTGTGTGTGTGTGTGTGTGTGTACACATATATAGATAGATAGAGATGACAGAGATAGATATTACTAACATCTATATCTATGTCTAGCCTAACACTCAATACATATAAAATAAAAGAGTTATGGTCTAATCATGAAACGTTAGAATGATGTTGAGAGCCCCAACTTGGTCTCTTGGGACCTCCAGGTCGGGACTCAGGATCATCCACTAAGAGACACTTCTGAGAGTGCCCTGGGTTAGCTCCCCTCACCCAAACAGGTGTCTTGTCAGTGAATCTTAGTTGCAATGAATCTCAAGTATAGTTTTTAGTAAAGTTTCAGACTCTCCCATTTCTATTTTCTGCATGAGCCTGCTCAGTATCCCCATTGTCCCTAAGGTTTTGAGCGAGTTCATGGGGACTCATCCTTGGTAGGCTAAAGAAAAACCTTTCCCTCAAAGGTCACTCCCAGCTGGGATGCCTCCTTCATGGCTGGGGAGCTCTACCTCCCATAAGTCAATATGGTTTCTCTGACTTCATCCTTGACTTTAAGTGTCTTGGTTGAAACTTCTGTATGATTTACAGTTCCAGAAAGGTGACTGAGAGGATGCCACAGTCTGTTTCTAGCAGGGCAAAGTAGTCATAGTCTAAACAGTGCAGGTGGGGCAGGAAGCCATGCAGTCATGATGTAACTATGGAAAGAGGCAGGGATTGAGCAAGGGATGCTAAAGTCAGAACTTCAAAGTGGCACTTGGACCATGGTTCATAGCAGCATAACTGGTTCCCTGTTTGAGATGGGGTGAGCCAGGTGAGAGGGCCAGGGACACAGGACATGACGATGGATGCTAGAACATGCTAGCTCTTTGAGTCCTGAACTCTGGGACTCTGGGGACATGGGGACCTAGGGTCATGGGATCCAGTGTGTCAGGGTACATATCATGTACTTCCTGGTGGTTAAAGAATCTGGCTATGGCTGAGGACCAGAAGTACTCAGTACTGTCCTCCACTCCTGTCAGGAGGCTGAACTAGATGGTTGGGGGCCTGGAGTGCACCATATTTGACTGTAATGGAGAATGCCAAAGAAGAAGAGAGGTCCACCTATTGGGAAGTGGTGGGTAGAGGCCAAAGTCACCTAGTGGAACATCTCCTGTGACCTGGAGCCTGAATGATGCGATGAGCTCCCTGCCATCTTCTTCATGCTCTCTACCTTGCTGGGCAGTGGTGGTGCACACTTTTATTCCCAGCACTCACCCAGGAGGCAGAGGCAGGTGGATCTCTGTGAATTCAAAGTCAGTCTTGTCTATAGAGTGAGTTCCAGGACAGCCAGAGTTACAACTGAGAAATCCTTAAAAAATCAGAAAATAAAAAATAAAAAATTTTAAAAAAATCCAAAAAACTAAACCTCTGCCTTGGCAGATTTTACTTGTGGAGTTTGCATTTTGTTCTTGCTCATGTGTTTTTCAGAGAAGCTGCTAACGAATGGCAGGCCAAGAGTGTCTGGGCTGTATATTGTTGAAGGTTTTATATGCCTTCCCAAACCTTCCTGCTTTCAGGGTAAGCAAGAGCTACTGGGCCACTGAATATAGGTATGTTAAGATGGGAATCAATATGGGGAGTCCTGTTAGGGTATTGTTTGATGACATGCCCCTGTCTGAGAGACAAGAGTCCTTGTCCAAGTCTCATGACCTGAAGAGAACAAAGCATTTCTATGAGTGTTTCTGTAGAAAAGATTCCTGTATACCTGTCCTGAAGTCACGAAAAATTCATACTACATTCAGGGAGAAGATCTGTGGTTTGGGTACCTTTAAGCTGAAGGGAAGTTTTGAGCATGGATGGTTGCTGGAGCATCAGAGGCAGGTGGCAATTTTGCTGGAGGTGCCTTCCTAATAATTCTTTTGCCTCCAAAGAGGCAAATTGAATCAGTTGCTCTCAACCTGCGCTTTTCTGTCTCACAGTGTTGTGACATATCACTCCCACGTAAATGAAAATAAATGAGGATTTTACAATAACATTAATAAGAAATGAAAATAAAAAGGCTCATTAGTCAAAATGTGTAAGGCAGGAAGTGTCATAATAAAAGATGGATGAAGCAAAAACCTACTGAGAGGGTCTGTTTCCCAACGCCAGGAGCGCATTGTCTGCTTGGGGAGCTTATGGGATATGGGGTGGTTCGGACATGTTAGTCTACCAGCCCTTATCTCTGGGTGCTTTTCCTTAAACTCAAGTAACACCCATGTGGAATCCTTTTTCTTTCCTGATTCAGCTCAAGACCTCAGTGTTTTACCTCAATGGAAAATGTCTCACAATGCATTGCATCCTAATCACAGGGTCCTTTAGTTTGTGGAAATACGTGGTGTTTTATGACACATGGGCACTTCATGCCGTTGGTGGGCAGAGAAGGTAGGGCAACTTAGAGCTCAGGCTGCTAAACCTCCTGTCAGTCTGCTTGGCAACATAGCAGGTCATTGTGAAGTTTGCTGTGTCAGTGGTGAGGAAGCCAGAGTTTTCTCTCTTATCTCTAAGGCAGGTTCACCAGCTTGATTGGAATGGGACAATCTATGAGCTCACAGCCCCTGTGCCCAACCCTGGAGTTTCCTCTTCCTTGTGGGGCAACAACTCACAGAAAGTAAATCAGTAAGTCAAATGTTTTCGTTTTCTCTGTATTGAAACAATGCAATTCTGTTTCTTATGAGTATTTTCACACAAGGGTTCACCTTTAGAAAAGCTAAACTTGGCTGTTGAAATACCAAGGAGGTGGAGAGAAGTCATCTGTCACTCTAATTCCATGTTAGCTGCATGGCCAGGTCACAGTATAAGCTGGATATAGAGAATTAATGATATGATCATTTCTTCCTCATTGGAGTCTGGGTTTAACAACAGTTCTGATCCAAAGCTTCCTCGATGGTATGAGGCCTCTTCTGTGTTTGCATCCTCTACACAGCAAGTAAGCAATTTGGTTACATAGAAACATAGAACATAGGTTACATAGGACATAGAAAATCAAGCTAGAGTTGAACAATTTCTTGCCTGCTGCCTAGTATTCACATAGCCAGAAGGTGGTATTTAGGCTTTTGGTAGTAGAAAACTCGTCAATGACCTCACCTAGACGCAGACTCTTTGAGCTACCGTACTGAACTGCCTGGCAATATATGCTCATGGGTGCAACAGTGGCATGCATGTCCCGAGGTCACCAACTGCTTCCTGGTTGTATTTGGGGACCTAATCCATAGGAAGAAATGTGTACTTGGCACTGGAGAACTAGACTAAGTTTCTTGTAATCTTGTATTTAAAAACGTACAGTGCAGAAAAAGGTGGGTCCATGTCAGATATTTTGAGGTTGGGCTTAAGTGTAAATACTGGAATTCTTGCATGATGCAATCTCTAAAATTTCATGCTCCTTCCGTGGTTTCTAGAGCAGGAAGTTTGTCATTGACTCCAGACAAATGACTCCAAAGGAGATCTGGTTGCTACAGTCTTCCAGAATTTACTTTCAATTTTCATTTAGAAATGTTTAAGCCATGTGGCTATAAGTTTCCATTACCTCTTTTACAAAAGGTAGGGTTGGGCCTTATGGCTGGGCGAGGGGCCTGTGGTGCAAACTCAAACCAAGCTCGAGTTTAGAGACCTGTCTTGGCGCCTCTAGTTCCGCATAACGGTGACTCAGCATAGCCTATTCTGGTGGTGACTCTGCCTAGTAACTGCTACGTGTAAAAATCTTACTGGCTCTCCCCGCTCACTCCACTTTACGTCACACCCTACGTCATCTTGCCTCATCTCCTAGACACGCCCATTTACCCTCAGCCTATAAAAAGGCGGCTTGTAATAATAAAAGCGAGTTCCTGCTTTGACAGTTCTTCCGGTCTGGCCACCGATACTCAGCATCCCGCTCAGCCCCGAGGGGGACAGGCTGGTCCCGCTCCCCTTCAACGACTCGGACTGTCGGAACGCCCGACAAGGTAGGTTATCAAATACATTGAAATTGAACACAGCTGATTTGGTATGGGGCTCTATGCAAGTAAGGCAGCCAACCCTGTGAGTGTTGGGACTTTTCTCTATCAAATGAAAACCTCACCCGTTTCTGACTGAAAAGTCATCACGAGCCTGAAGGAACCTCACAGGTTGGATATCTGAAGACTGCCGATGGCTTTAACTGAATCCTGAAATTTTACATTTCTACACTATTCCCAGAACCACATTTTTCTATTGTGGCTTTTAAAATAAAACTTGTATGAAGTAGCATAGCTTGGAAAAAGGAATATTTTTTGCATACTTACAAATTTATCCTTGTCAATCTTACGTGGAAGTCTAAGGAAGCAGCCAACAGAAATTTAAGAAATTTGATGTTGATTTCTCCAAAGTGAACAGAGTCTGAAAATCCCCTTCTCCTCCTTTATGCTTAAGTAGATATAGTGTTTAAGAGAGCAAATACAGACAGAGATCAAATTGTCAAGCATGAGATCCTGGGTTGGGCTGAGTCCTCTTTGTTCGTGGGACTCCAAGTCTTGAAAATTTCCAGGAGGAGCAAAACCTGGGTGTGCACTGGTGACCGTTGGCTACCTGTGTAATTTTGTTAAGAAAAGCTTACTCTGTATTTCCCACTTGCTCATTTCCAGAACCCACTGAGTTTACTCCTTCCCTCCAAAGTTAGATAGTATCCATGGATGATGCCCCACGATCTACACTATACTATGGTTGAGTGAATGAAATTAGCACACAGAATGGAGGGACACATGACTGGTACATGACTGACTTTACTATTTGACCTGGTGAAATGCTATTTGTCCTTTAAAGAGCACATGGATTAAAAGGCACTGTTTGTTCAGAACAGCATGCCTGGGCTTGTGTGCAGCTGGTGGCCGTCCATAAAACCTGAGCACATTCTCTATGCTTCTGTCTGGTCCAGCTAGAGCTTGCCTGAGTCAGTTCCAAGAGAACCAGCTGAAAACATGCTCCTCAGAAACTCCTGACTTCACACTTATTCTGTATAAGTGTAAAGTGTATAAGTTCTCTCCTCAAGTGGAGGGAACAGCAGGCACTCTTTAGTGTAAAATCCTAGCTGATTGTCTTCCATAGTTGATTGATGTGTATCTGAACTGGACTTCTCACGGCTTCCTCTCTCTTTCAGAGTAGCCTTGGCCTCAGGAATCCATACCTATTATGCTGAGGGTCTGTTCAATAAATCACAGGAGTGACCATTTCTTTGGAAAAGCTTGTTAACAAACACAATCCTTGCAGATTAGATTTTGGGGAAACTCTGAATTTTGACATTTCATTTCTCTAAACATTTGGGGGGCTTGCTTCCAATAGGAATTTCTTGAGAAACTTCTCATGCATGACATCACTCATATGGTATGCACAGTCCTCCAGAAAAGATACCGCAGAGCTTTCTGCCTGAGCATGGCTAACAGGAAGATGACGTTCTGGTCAGAAGTGACCAGAGTGTATAGAAGAGTTTAGATGGCCAGCCAGGCTGTGGGTTGGACTCTGACTCAGGTATGTGCAGAACGGTGTCATCCTCCGCTGAATGGAGATCTTTGTGTCTGATGGGGGCACTTGTAAACCCAAGGAAGAAAAGATTAAGTACTTGCAAAGTTGAAGATGAAAAAGAAAAATGTGACATGTGAGAATCAGGCCAGAACTGACAACATTAGTACAAAAGGCTGACAGGGCTTTGATTTCTGTGGTGGCTACCTTTTCACATAGATACTTCCCTTGGGTGTGCAAGCTGCTGCTTTCCTGGTACCTTAAGCTCGAAGCTGTATGTGTATGTGTGTGTGTGTGTGTGTATGTATGTATGTGTGTGTGTGTGTATGTGTGTGTGTGTATGTGTGTGTGTGTGTATGTGTGTGTGTGTGTGTGTGTGTGTGTGTGTGTGTATGTGCTTGAAATGCTTGATTTTGGTCCACACTGCTTTGTCATCCAGACAAGTACAAATTACTCACAAAAAACTATAGCATAATTGTTATTGTTCAGTGTCAGATTATGAATATATTTATTAATGTAAACATACAAACACAAGTCCTGGACAGCAAGAGAGCCCTGATGCTGATGGTGGTCTCGGCTGGTCCATTACAGTCCACAGGGGAGAAAGCATGTGTTTCCAGGCTGCGTATCCCTCCACAGTGATGATGATGATTCAAGGTTGAATATGTAGCATGTGTTCAATAAATCTTTGCTCAGGTGATTGGAACAGCCCATCATGCTTTCAGTCTCTTGTGGTGTACCCCCTTGTGGTACTCTGAATGCATCCTTGATGAGCATGTAGACCCCACATGAAGACAAGGCTGTGCCTTTCTGTGTCTGGTGTAGATGTAGATTTTCTTTTACAATGTCTTTGGTTATGAGCCATTGGGCCAATGTCTTCTCTGGATGGTCTACTTGTGCCCTTTGCAGTTACCTACAAGGCATCCTCCCCCTGAGCGCCCTACTTTCTTTGTTCTCAGCACCCCTATCCTTTCATCTGCTTGTTGAAATCCCCATCCAAGTTGACCCAGGCAGGATCCATAGACAGACCAAGAGCCCACGTGGGTGAGTTCCCTGACAGATGCAGGGAGCCCATCCCTGCCCCCACCCATCAAGTCAATGGAGGATGCAAACCAGCATCCTGCCCAAGCCCACCCAGGGTAGAAATGCACTGCCCTCTCTGTTGAGAGGCCCTGGGGATGCCCCTACTGCGGGTGTCCATCACATGTGCTGATGGGCATGAATGGGGCAGAGGGGGAGTCCCTTGCTTGCCTGCACCTGTCAGCATAGCTGATGGGCAGGAAAAGGTGGGGGAGGCCCTCCTTCCATTCTGTCAACACAGCTGACAGACAAGTATAAGTGGGTAAGGCCCCTGGCCTCTGCTAGTCAGACGGAGAGTTTTTGATTGGGGAGTCGATGGGGTTCCGCTTGCCTGGCAGAATGAGGGGCTGTACGCATTGGAGGCAGGAGACTCTAAATACACTAGACTGAAAGGCACAGCCAGTGTGTATGTGTTGTGTGTGTGCATGCTCGTGTATGAGAAAGCCTTCCTGCAAATGTGAATGTGTGGCCCCACATGCTCAGGTCACCATGACACAGTGCCTGATGTAGCAACTGGGGCACTGTCTAAAATAGTATGATATACAGGAGACTCACATGACATATGCCCTTAGAAGTGAAGGGAGGAGTCAAAGATAAAGCAATTAGGCTGACCTTCCATCTATAAGGAAGCATTTTTGGATATATAATTAATGTTTGTAACTCAAATAGCTTGCTGGTTCCTCATCTCTGAGTTTGGAAAGTAACGCACTATCTGAAGTCTTCATTTAGTGGTTTCAATTGTTTCTGCCTTTGCTTGAACTTTACCACAGTAAGCCACGTTTACATGGAGGGTTTGGATGCAGGTCTCCTAGGAGCATACCTTTGAAGGAAGCATTACAAGTGACCCACTTATTAGTCAGATCTGCTACATTAATGTGTGGAAAGCTCTGGGTGATTTAAGACCTTTTAAGCTTTCTTAGACGCTAGATGCTTCTACTAGTGGCCCTGGCCACTGTACTATCTGGAAAGAATCCTATGAGGAAGCAGGGTAGAGCTGTTGACTCAATATCAGGGAATATCAGTGATTCATTAGGCAACTGAAACACTTTTCTTTCGTAGAAACACATTCTCCAGCTTGGTGGAAGGGATTGACTCATGAATTACAATTGCGTTTTGTCCATAAAATAAAGGAATGTCTTTCCAGAAGCCTAACGGTCAGGTGTTAACAAGTCAAGGATAGAGTACAGTACAGCATTGCTTCCAATGTGGTTCTAAAGATTAATTTAGATGAAGGGCATATTGCTTTAACGATAGGTATTTATATGTATATTGGGTGTGCATGTGTATGCGTGTGCACCATTACAATGTGATAGAGGATAACCTGTGGTAGTTGGTGCTCTCCTTCCACCACTTGAGACCTGGAGATTAAGTGTAAGTTCTCAGACTTGGTGGAATGCTCCTTTACCCAATAAGCTATCTTGCTACGCCAAGGGATATGTTTGGAGAAACATGACCACCCTAAATTTTCCAGGTCATGGTCTTTTGGAACAGTTTTGAAAAGTAAAAATGTCAACAAAATCATGTAATATCAGAATCTTGTGTAAGAAAAAAAATCTTAACAGTCAACGATTTGAAGCAAAATAAAAACATCAGTAGACACACTCAGTTGGTCCTGATGTGGAGAAGCAATCTCCCTACACTCTGGAATACTTCAGCTATCCTCCACTTACAAAGTATCCCTGCTGGGTTCTGGAAGAAAGGAGACTTTCCTGTAGTTTGTGGCTTTCACTTTGCAATTATCCTCCTGAGCAGCAGAAGTTCTGCGGGAATGCACCCATGTGTCTTGGAGACAAAGGCCACTGTTGGTAGCTCTTTGTTATCAACTGCAGAATTGACAACCAGGATAAACAAAACACGTCACAAACTGTACATGGAAGGAAGTCTCTGAGAAATCCTGCTTCTTGAATCGCCAGAAACTGACACCTCTGATCCCTTCTGGTGCAGAAGGATCCCAGTGACAGGCTTCAGGAGACTTTCTATCTTTTCTTTCCAAGATGAGCCTTTGTTTCCAATAGAATCTAGACAAAAATAAGACTGAGAAGTAAGATACAACATCTTGTGGCCCTTGATTATTTCTGTCTTATCGTCAATTTATACTGAGAGTACAAAATCCAGACAGCCCCAGACAGCGTCCTGAATAGTATGCAAGGATTTATGGGTATTTAAGGAAGGAAATGAAGTATCCAATAGACACTAAAGAGTTGTAAGGCTTTTTGTCTGACAGAAAGTGAACACTTGCTTAGCAATTTTAAGATAATTGGCCAGAGACTATCCTAGGGATCAGAGCCACAGTAAACAAGGTATGGGACAGATAAGCACCAACCATTGTCTGTGTCACGGAACTGCTGAATGACACAATTTTCCAAAAGTGGGTGACAGAAGCCATACTGGCTTGTGGAGCACTGCAGTGGGAGGCAGGAGTGAGGAATTAAGCCTCCCCTCTTAGAAGGTTTGATGCAACCAAGAATGTTTAGTAACTCTGAGGCAGGATGAAACCAGAAGTCCCTTGCTTATTGCCAATCACTTCCAGATTTAACATCAGCAAGGTTTGTTTGCAGCATGCAAGTGTGGATAGATCCTTCAGTGCTCACGTATGAAGTCACGAGTTGACTGCATATGCAGTTTTAGCGGCTGTATGTCACCTTGAAGACAGCCAGCTAATACAAAAGAAAAATGGGATGAGATTTAAAATGGTGAATTTTGACTGCTGATAAATAAATATGCCCCCGAGATTCAATAATTCATCACTTTGAGTTATTTATCTCTCTCAAAAGGTTTCTGAAATCATTCTTTACTGTTTCACTTGATTAATTCTTTGATCTCCGTGACAAAGATCACTTCATCCATGGCCACTGTGCTGCACAGGCAGAGTTATTAAGGGAACTGAGGGGGACAAACAGGTGGATGCTAATCTGTTAAACCTGTAAAGAGCCTGGGAGCAGGCTGGGAGAATAGGCTGAATGAACAGGCTGGATAGCAGCAGGCTTTGAAGGAATCATGATTCTGAGAGCTACCTATGGCTGCTGGACATTGTAGAGTCCTACAGCTTAAAGTGGCTGCTTTGCCATTTGGCTCCCTGAGCCTATTATCTCTGTTGCAAGGCCAGGTTGAATGACAGGACCCAGATGATTCCCTGAGTCTGGTGCTTCTGATACAAGAGGTGGAATTAATGATGGAGAATCAACGGCTTCCTTGAGTTACCTTGGGGTGATTGGGTGATGGAAAAAGTAGTAAAAGCCAAAGTCTCTCATAAGGATCCCTAAATAATCCTTGGTAACTACATATATCCCAGTCAGTCACTGAGGAGAGAAAATGAACCCTTCACCAGAGAGCAAGAACATGGTGTGTGCATTTGGTAGGAGCATCAAGCAAGAAGAGCAAGTGCAGCTTGTGTCCAATTCTATGAGACACTTAGACTGATGGATCTCATGGGTGGAGAGGCTGGAGGGAGGGAAGGAGGAGGCTGGAGGGAGGGAAAGAGGAGGCTGCTGATCTCTGATCACACAGTTTCAGCTATGCAAAATAAGTGGATTCTGGAGGATGCTGGACAATACTGTGTTGTAGGCATCAATGTGTGTAATATGCTTATAGAAGCTTTGGGAGGTTTATTCAGTTCACATTTCCAGGTTAGAGTTTATCATAACAGGGAAGTCAAGGTGGTGGGAACGTAAAAGAGCTAGTCGAAGCACATCCACCATCAAGAGCAGAAAAGAAAGAGGAACGCATGCATGCTTGCCTGTTAGTCAGCTCACTTTCTCTACTCATCCTTAATCCAAGTTCCAAACTGAGGAATTGGGTTGCCCACTCTTTGGCTGAGTCTTCCCACATCAATTATCATAATCCTCACAAGCTCCCAAAAGACATAGCCACGGGTCGACCTGATTTAGACAATCCCTCATTGGGACTCTCATCGTCTTTCAGATGATTCTAGATTGTGTCAACTCAACAGTTAAAACTAGCTAGCACATACCAAGAAATTTGGGGGGTTTTGTTCAACATATCGTGAGAAACCCGGATATAAATACTTGTCTGATTTTTATCTTCATAAGCTTCAGACATTCTGAATCAGAGACCTACACTGATATGTGGTGACAGGTGACCACACGGGCTGGTATGAGCTACAGAGACCAATGTGAATGATCGAAGCCTTTCTGTTACTTACTGTTGCTGTGACAAAGTGCCATGACCAAGGTGACATGTAGAAGAAAGAGTTTATTTGGGCTTACAGTTCTAGAAAGATGAGCAGCCATCTTAGCAGGGAAGCATGACAGCAAACATCAGGGATGGTAGCCAAGCAAGAAGTGGAGAGCTCACATCTTCACCTACAAGCCTGAAGCTTGTAGAACAAGAGAACAAACTTGGAAACTTGAATCTTAAGCCTGCCTCCAAGTGGCGTACTTCCTCCAGCAAGACTGCACCACCCGAACTTCCCCAACCAGCCACTAACTGGAGACCAAATGCACAAATGCCCAAGATGGTAGGGACATTTCTCATTCAAACCACCAAAATGCCAAACCATGAGCCACCATTCTGCATCCTGCGTTTTTTTTTTTTTTTTTTTTCTGAAATATAACCAAAGGCTGACCAAACTATTCTGCCACCAAGAGAATGCTTAATACAAAGGTTGGAACCGTGCTTATCAAGAAGTCATCCTTGATCAATGGTTCCTTAGTGCCTGTTTTGCTGTGTGTTTGTGTTTACCTTTCTTTTGACAGACTCCACCTCTGGTAGAGGGTTAAGGCCCCTGTAAAAACCAAGGGCTGAGGAACTGAGGCTGGCTTATTTCCGTACCCTGTACAATGTACAAGTACCGGGAAGTGATGGGAGTTGGAAACAGGAGTGTGAAGGTAAGTGAGGCTTAGATGGAGCTTCTGCTCCATGTCTTTAGAAAAGTCTCCCATGCTGCTTATGAAGAGAAAGCTCAGCCTGTGTGTGACATTTCCCCAGCCAGGGAGCTACTGCCCTGGAAAAGAAATTAGGGGATTGGGGATCATAAGGATATTGCAAAGGTGAGCTGGACTAGGAAATCTCAGGGTGCAGTTTCACAGACCTCCAAGGTCCCTAGGAGTGTTGCTATGCTAACAAGCATGTATGGTCACCCAGGGTGGGCTGTGTGCCAGGATTCCTGGACTTATTGGCCCACAAAATCCTTTTGCTATGGAATACCTATTAATATCACGGAGCACAGCATGGAAACCTCTGGTTCACTTCATTAATTTGCTTACCAAACCCTTTCTCCATGGATGAGGAATTGAGAAGCATGATCCTCAGCAAGGTCTGAATTTATAGCAGATTCCAAATTGGTGAAGACAGCTCAGTGACATTTTACCTTTGTGACATTTTCTTTCTCAGTCTGGTTCTGCCAGAGCATCCACGGGTCATTTGTTCTATGAAACATCTCAAGAAAAGACATTAATAGTTCATTTATTTCAGGAAATTCTTCAAAGCTTATTTGCTTTCCCTGTTGCCAACTCATCCTGGTGATAAAAAAATAGCCATGATTCTTAAAATTGTCGCAGTTTCAAATAAATGATAACACGAGAACAAAACCCAAATCCAATATAAAACTTTCATAAACGCCTTAAGGTAAGAATTCCATACAACTAGAAACTTGAAGACGCACAGGGCCTACAGGCACCAGTGGGAAACACCTCACACGGCTCATTCCTCCACCCACCCTGCCCTTCATTTTTTCCTCAGTGATTCAGCGGGATGTCAATCAGCAATGTACCTGTTACTCCTGAGGAAGGCAACAGATCCTGAGATGTGATGTTACTACCTTTGTGCCCTAAGCTGCTCTCAAGACCTGCTTAGAACCCTGCGGCTGGCCTTGGTCTCTTCCATAAGAACTCTTCATGGCCTGGACCCAACTTGTCTGACTGAGCTTTATCAGCACCCATTCCAGGGCCGAGAAGACACTAAAGCTGGGTATGGACATTCTCAGGGGCAGCCACTCTCTTTCACAGTGCTCTGAGTCTGACATCACCATGTCACAGAACACTCACACTGCGGAACTAGCGGCAGCACGACAGGGCCATGCCCTGACTCCGTTCATATAGATTTTAAGGACCATAGTGAAACAAAATTTCTTGCAATTTCACAGTTCATCAGAAGTTCCTATAAAGTGGCTTGAAATTACACACAGGGCACTGCAGGTGTCTGGGGTCTGTAAAGGGGCAGGGGTGTTCTCAGTCCATTCTCACCTGAAGGGAGAACATCTTTGTTTTCCAAATGGCCAGGTTACTGGAATTTTCTTATAGGACTCTGTGATGATTTCAAGCCCCCAAACTTTATTAATTGTTTGACTAAGTATTCCAGATAGCAGAAGTGTTTGTATCTGAGAGTAGTGTGGCCCTTTCTGACAGCAGAATTACTTTTGATACCGTGACTGCCACCATCAGTGCTGATCCAGTTTGTGTGGGAACAATATTTACAAAAATTTAATATAGACAACTAACAGTCAATAACTTATTTATAGTAGAAACAGCCCTTTCATGTTTCAATCCAAAGGGAAAAATAGTTTTTAAATTTTTATTTAATATTTCATATGTATACGTGTATGCCTGAATGTATGTGGGTGCACTGAATGCATGTGCGTGCAGTGTCGGAGGAGCCCAGAAAGAGGCAGCCGATCTCCGGAGCTGGAGCTGCAGGCAGCTGTGAGCTGGGAATCCAACCTGGATCTTCTGTAAGAGCAGTGTGTGCTCTTAACTGCGGAGTCATCCCTCCAGCCACACAAAACAGCTTTTATTTTCCATTCGTTTAACAAATTAACTTCTACAAGAAGAATGCCAGCTTACGCATAAGGGTTTTGCAGCTCTTATTTCTGAATAAGACTGGCAGGTCAATGGCCATGAGGAAACTGAGGCTCCAGAAGGTGAGCAAGTATAGAGCATAAAGCCAGGATTGTGAGGCAGCACTTCCTGGCCTGCTCCATGTTCTCCCCAGAGCTCTCAGAGAACTGTGCAGACCTGTGGGGCCTTCATGGCTGCAGCATCATCCCAGAGCCAATGTTTAGAATCCAACATGCTGATGGTAGTACATCTTACTCAGTAACGTGGGAAATTCTCTGCTAGTCCTGTAAAAATGGATCCTACAAAACCGGAAGATGAGATTCTTAGGTGCGCGACTGTGCCTTCTCCTATGACTACCTACAGACTCAGCATGCTGAAATCACTGGCCAAGCCTCCAAGTGTGACTGGCCCTCTGCTCCCATGGCTTCTCCAATCACAGACTCAGTCAACCCCAGCTCAAGTCCATGAGAAAGTAACACGTACAGCTGTTTCACTTGTACCAGTCCCTAACTGATGCCATATAAAAACTATTTCCACTGTCTTCACCTTGCTCTACACACAATTTGGAGTCTAAAGGATTTCAAAGATTATATGAGAATACTACCAATTCCTTCTGAGGCCCAGTGTAATCACGAGGAAAGAAGCAGTGTCCATAGATACCTAGAGATAATTATCAGTCATCAGCATCCCATAGTCATCTTCGAGATCCACACCACTTCAAGACTATCAGTACACATCAACACATAGAACCTTCATGTGGCACCTGCCCTGCGTGGCTTTGTAGGACACACTTGTATCCCACAGCATCCGCGAGGCCATCTGGTGCTTCTGTGTAAGGTCCCGGACATTTCTAAAGATGGTAGGTAAAAGGACTTCACTCATCACCCTGAGCCTTCAGCCCTAACACTTGACAAGGCTTTCTAGATCCACCAACCAACACCTTTTCTAATAAAGCTCTACTGGTTAATTTAAAAGAGCAACATATATTCATTATTTCAGTGTAAAATACAAGCAGAATGGGAATTTTTCAAAGTAAGTATCTGGCTTCCCATGGATCTGTTTTGAAATGTTTTTTTTTTTTTTCCCTCTCTCAGTAGTTAATCTGTTACTGAAACAGCTCAGAGAGAAGGATAGAGAGGAAAGAGAGAATTCCATTGTTTCTCAGTGAAACAGAGACAGCGCCACTCCAAACCAGTGTCTGGCTGTGATTACACCATATACCCAGGTGATCAGCAGCGACTTCTTATTAAAAGCTATATGAATGCCTGCTCGGCAGCCTGTTGGCAGCGGTTCCTGTCGGCTTGGACGATTTTTCCGTTTCCAGTGCACTGGTTCTCCTACATGTGCTCCACCATGGCCCTCTCACCTCTAGGCCTTTGCTAAATTTTGAGACAAATTCTTACTGAAGTGTTCCTCCCTTAGCCTTCAGAGCTGCAAGAATCATAAGGGTGCACTGCCAAACCAGCCTTGGCTTTTATACACACACACACACACACACACACACACAAATGTACACCATACCACCTTTATTCAATCTCATTATTTATTCCCATGACTCAGAGTTTTGTATTTGATGTTTCCAAAAGGAGGTTATTTAAAATGACTGCAGTGAGTTACAGCAACATAAACCCAACAGTAGCCAGGGGTGTGATTTCCAACCACCATCATCTATACTGCTTACTCTCCTGCTGGAGTTTTACATTTATTTACCATGTGTGTGTGCACATGTAGGCACATGCATATCATCGCTGGAGGGTAGAGGTAGAGGTAAGAGGATTAGTCAGTTTTCTTCTAATTATGTGGATTCTTGGGATAGAACACAGGTTATAAGGCTTGGTGGCAAGTGGTCTCACCTTCTCAGACATCTTTCAAGCTCCTGCAGCTCTGACTGAAGTTTCTCAACCCTGGCTTCATTTGCATTTCTGTGCAATTAGTCTCAGTATCATTTATTATTTTGGTTATTTTTTTTTCTGTAAATTGTCTCTCTACTACATCTTGTTGGTTTGTATTTTTCTTATCAATACACAGAATCCTTGGCGATGTTCATTCATATCATATCTTTGAGTCGCAAGGCTGTTTCGGTGTTGTGCTTACTAGGTTTTTGTCATCTTAACACTAGCTAAAGCCATCTGAGAAGAGGAAATTTCAAGTGAGTAAACAAGATTGGCCTGTGCAGCATTTTCTTGAGTAACCATTGATGTGGAAGGGCCCAGCCCTTTGTGGGCAGTACCACCCCTGGGCTGGTAATCTTGGGTTGTATAAGAAAGTGGGCTGCGAAAAGCCATATAAGCAGCATTCTTCCATGGCCTCTACATCAGCTCTTGCCTCCAGGTTCCCACCCTGAATGAGTTAATTCCATTACTTCCTTTGATGATGGACTCTTATCTGGAAGTGTAAGCTGAAATAAACTCTTTCCTCTCCAAGTTGCTTTTGGTCACAATGCATATCACAACAACAGATATTCTAATGAAGACAAGTATGTTATATATCTTTGCTTTTGTTGTCTCTTCTTTATCTTTGTGAACAATTGGTTCTGTCTCTCATTTACTTTTTCCACAAGCCTTTTGTATTTTGATGACACAAAACTCTGTGTGTGTGTGTGTGTGTGTGTGTGTACACATGCATTCCTAGTCACTCAACCATCTCATCATCTCATGTTCACATGTTTTAAAAGCTTCTGTTTTTAGCCCAGTGCACATAGGAGATCAGTGTCATTTCTTTTAAGTGGACAGATGACCATGCCTACCACACTGCTCCTCCCATTCCCCTCCTGAGTGGTATTGTCTCTCATTAGACATGCTTCTGTGCATAGTTGATTTACTTCTTACTATGCTCTGTAGTGAAGACACTATGGTCTTTTAATCCTAGTGACCATATGCACAATTAAAAATGGATTGATAAGACTGGAGAGATGGCTCAAAGGTTAAGAGTGCTGGATGTTCTAGAATATCCTGGTTCAGTTCTATATGCCCACATGATAGCTCACAACTATCTGTAACTAAAGTCTTAGGGTTTCTAATGTCTTCTTTCAGAGTCCACAAGAACAAGACATTCACATAGTGCACAGACATATATGCAGACAAAACACTAGACACATAGAATAATTAATTAACTAATTAAAATATGTTAATACCGTGTCTGTTGTATCCAAAGCATTTACTTTCCTGAACTGTACTGCTTCCTGTCAAATTTGGCTAGGAATTGCCTGGTTTGAGATCCTCAGGAAGAACTGAAAACAGATATGATTCCTGATCTTTAGAGTCCCTCCTGGTGTGGGCTGGTACAGCAAGAGCAGAATTCATACCACTCATGAGCATGGCCCACTGCCCACAGCTGGTCCCATGGCCTCAACCTAATAATGGAGCAGAGAGCAGATGCAGGCCAGTTTGGGGGCTGTGTGGAGCATGTTTGTCTCTGCCTCACCATCTTGCAAACCTTTCACACTATAGTACTCAAGTGATAAATGGGATTTTCATCAGAAAATCAGAAGATTAAATCATACCATAGCATGTACTATTTGGGAAGAGCTAAGGTTTTTATGATTTAAAACTTTGCTACTCTAGAGAATGTTATTCATAACTAGTTTTGCTTCTTCAACAGGATCAAAGTCTGAAACTTTTATCTTTTCTACTATACTTTTCCTAAGTATTTTGTAGTTTTTGTTATGTTGGAAAAAAGGGAATATCAGTTTCTATTTTTTATTTTAACAGATTATTAAAGAAAAAAATATAGTTTGTTTTGTATATTTAGTTTGTATTCAGCCACCTTATTATACTTTATGACACATTCCAGAAATTTCTGGATTTTGTTCTTTTTCCTGAATTGACAGTTATATCATTCACAGAATAAATGAATCTCGTATTATCTAGCATATAGGCCAAGATTTTTTTATACCATTTATCTTATTTAAAACAGTCTGTATTCTATTGGTATCTTTTCTTTGAAGCATACGTAACTTTTTCTCCTGAAGTGGAGCATTCTTTCCTGGAAGGATGTTCCTTATGACCCAGAACCCTCATACAATAAGTAACCACAATTAACTCCTTGGGTCACTAAGCTAGATCCACGTAGAATCATTTCTTTGGTCTGTCATTAGTTCCTCATCTGGAATGTAGAGGTGCTTGTTTATGTCTCTCTCCTCAGGAAAGTCACACAACATGCATACAATTGTAGCAGAAGGTCTCAGAGAGCTCAGCCTTGAAACCTCCTTCCAACTCCACTCATGATCCATCACAAATTTTTGATGATTCTACTCTTTGGTTTTCCAGTCATTTCCCCTTTTTCCTAATGTATTATTGCCAACTTTGCAAGATGAAGAGCAGGCATCTCAGTATTTAGTCATTACCAGTGGATTTTCCCTCACACTCCTTTACTTGTGAATGCCCTGAGTTGTATTAGCAGGGCATCATAGACTTGTTCTATCTGCATGGAAAAACCACTCATTCTGTGCTCTGTGACTGTGAGACACCAATAAGTGTAGCAAGAACTACTTTCTCATGTTGATGCCACATAACTCTGCTCTGACCTTGAGATTGACTAAGAGTAAACAGAATGCTCATGAACTTGTTCAGTGTCTGATATAAGGTTCTGGATCAAGTAATGGGACAAATTGATGTTTCCATAAATGTCAAGAGATCAGAGAAACTGCTGAACTGAAAAAAACCCCAGGAAATATTGTTGAAAGGTTATACATTTTGTGAGGGTCTAGTAAATTAAGTCAATTATTTCAAGCTACCTTTAGTTTTTTAATTAAATTTTTAAATGGGTTATGGAAAAAACAACTCATAAGCCTAATATTTTGAAAATAACAATACACACACACACAGAGAGAGAGAGAGAGAGAGAGAGAGAGAGAGAGAGAGAGAGACTTGATACTCATCATTTAAGCACTATTCAGGCAGAAACAGTTAACACCCATTAAAAGGTGAAGGGTAAAACTGTATTAATTAAAGTTTAGGTTCTTGTGTCCACTGCTCAGTGCTGTCTCCCTGTCTCCCTGGCCTGGAACACAGAGGCACTTTTATTACAAGGAGGAACGTGTAGTCTCAGGCAAATTTGCATAGTACAGGGCTGAGCTCCTGGGTTCTTGGCATACAGATTTGTGAAAAACAGGCTTCTATTGAGTTCCAAGTTCAAGACAACTTTTAAGGATCTATTCCACCATGACTCCTGCATTCAAAGAAAGTTACTATGACTTCCAATGTCTTATATTAAAGAGGAAAGACTCAAAATGAGTCCCACGATTCCTGACTGGAATAAGAACACTGGCATATGCTGTCAGTTTATGTTACTCATTAGTTCATAGAACTTACGGGTGACAAGACGCAGGAACCTGGAGACAGGAGCTGATGCAGAGGCCGTGGAGCAGTGCTGTAAGTACCCAGGGCCATCTTCCAGGAGTGGCACTACCCACCATGGGCTCTGCCCTCTCACATCAATCACTAATTAAGAGAATGCACTACAGATATTTCTTTTCAGAGGACTCCAGCTTGAGTCAAGTTAACCTAAAACTAACCAGCACTGGGATGTTTTGTTCTAGAAAGGACATTTCAAAGGAATCCTTTACAGACAGGGAAAGGGGGACTCAAAAAAAAATCACTCTTTTCATTTATTAGATTTTTCTTAAGTCTCATTAAATAATTACTACTTATTCACAGAGCCCAAGTAGCCATCATTTCAGGCTCTAAATTCTGTTATCCTCGTTCAGCAGATCAAAAAGCTCTTAGCTGATGCACCAACATTCTGAGTGGGTTTTTCACCCTCACAGAAATTGTGATGCTGGTTCGTCCCGATCCATGTGGCCTATGCTCAAAGGGAAGACATATGATGCCATCCTTCCTGTTAAGAGGGAGATACATCCCTTCCGATTAAACATAGATTCCCAACTTATGGCTATAACAACAGATTCAATTGTATTTTTAAAATATATTTTAGTCCTGTGAAGCAGTGACTGGTACAACATCAAAATAAATTAATAAATAAAAATTTGGGCAAATCTACCTTAATATTGACAACGTGAACTTGGTTTCTGCATTAGCAATTTAATCACAGAGATTAAAAAATTAATGGGCTAATGTAGAAAAAAAAAAGTCATGAAATCAGCAGAACTGAAACCCATGCTCCCACAGTCCAGCTTCTTCCAACATCCCTGGGAAATTTTGCAAGTAGTTTCCAGTACTCCTGTTTTTAATGTTTTGGGGTTGCAACCCTCATCAGGGAGGGTGCTTGTGTTTGTGTGCATGTACACCTATGCATCCATGTGCAAAGTAGTCACTGCCTGTTATATAGGGAGGTTTGTTAACATACAATGGATTTTGCTGTGAGTTGTCTAAAAGTTGAGGGAAGATCACTCAGTAAGTGTCCATAGGTCAGCCAGGTAGAGCAGTGTGGGACTGCACTGGCTGTCCTCTCTGCGAGCACAGGCAGCAGTGGCCCTGCCATGCAACAGTTTCCCTGTCCCTGGCTCATCATAGTGCATGAAGAGCTTTTCACTCCGAGTGTGGGAATGAGAAGTGGATGGTTCATCCTTTCACAGGATAAATGAGTCATTTATTCAGTTAACTAGAACAACGCGTTGTCATTTTACATGTAATCTTCTACAGCTTTGGGAAATACAGGTTGCTCTTGGTTCTTTTTTATTTCATCTCTCTCTCTCTTGCTGGTGACTACACCACCATGGCAGTGCAAGTGGCTGATTGACAAGGTTTCTGGTTGCCAGGACGCCAGGAGGTAGTTACTTCTCTCCACTCCTTTCTGCTTAAAAGCTGCTGACGGTCTTTTCGGTCACAGTGTCTGTTTATTGGTAAAACTAAAAATAATCTTTAATTCAGCTCTTACTAACCAGGAAAGGGACACATTATAGGAAACAAAGACATGGTGATTCTAGCACTACAAGTAAATAAAAATTTTACAGATCCTCAAGTCCAAGATGCCCTAAGTAAATGTGAAAGCTGTTTCATGACTAATGTCTCTGACCTGCCATACACAGAGAATGAGAGAGTTGTATGACACAATTATTCCTGGCACAAAAGGCACTGATTCCCCAGTAAAGACAGGGGCCGAAGAGCCTGAATAGGGGAGTGAGCATGTCTGGAAAGACAAGGTCATGTAGATGATCACTCCTGAGACTGTAAAGTAAAACTCTCATAGTCTGCTCACACTTCAGTAAAAGTAAAGTTGCCTGTTTGATTTTGTAACCCATGACGCCAGCCTGAGGCTGACCCCAGCTATGTGGTCTGCTTCTGAAAATGCAAAGTAAAACAATTGAGAGTTTACGTGACTGATGTGATGCTGTTGGAGAGAAAACCTTGATGCAGTGCAATAACTGCATGACTTTGAAAAAAATTCTATACAAAATAAAAGACTAGGGTGATCTTGGCCAAAAGTGAGAGAGCACTAGCGAACTCCCTGGCTGAATCATTCGCCAGCTTTCACGTTGATCAAGCACGCTTTCACCTCTTTCCTTCTTGTCACTGGTCCGTTAGGTTAGTCTCTTCCTCAGGTCTTTCCCCGACCCTCATCCTGTTGCTGAGGCTGGACCCCGGCAGATCTTAGCAGGCAGTCTTTCAGACGATCCAGGTTGCTGCTCTCGAAGAGTGACTGGCTAAAACCTATTTGGGCATTGTTAGCATGTGTGCTCCAGCTGTCCACATAAGAAACAAGAGACTCCTCCAAGATTCTATTTTCTCATCCCACCCATTTGCTGCATTTTGCTCGGATTGGGATTTCCTCTCAGGGCTTCAGCCATGGGCTTGTCCTGGGCCATTGAATGGGAGAAACCAACGCACAGCTGGATAAAATCAGAAAGCTCCCCGGTACTCTGGGTGGCTTAATAATACTTTTGCATGTTGAATTTGCATGTTCATATGCTAGTTGTGCTGGCCACTTCCTCATTATCAATTACTCTGGAGACAGCCTCCTGAAGGAGCACTACTAAATCAGCACAGGGTTTCTCTCCTCCTTGCCTAACACTAGGTATGGCACGTGCCCCTTCGCTAGTTAGACGCATGCACTCACAGCCAAGGGGCAACGGTAGTTCATATGCGCTGAGGCAAACTCACTTGTTCTTTGGGGCTGACCCATCTACCTGTTCCCGCTAGAGAAGTATATGTTTCTATATCCTCTTTTTGGGTCATTCACCAGGTCTGCGGCTACTTCCCTCCTTACTAGGTCCTCATACTCTGTTTTCCACAGCAAAAATTGCCCTCCAGGTAAACAGGAACGAGCCATTTGCACTGCCGTGGTGGTGTAGTCACCGGCGCTCCCCCCTCCTCTCTCTCTCTCTCTCTCTATCTCTATCTCTCTCTCTACCTAGATTTCTGCAGTGTGTGAATGCAGGAGTCCATAGAGGCCAGAAGAGGACATCATATCCTATGGAAAACCGTGGTTACAGGCAATTGTGAGCTACCATGGGGCCGCTGGAAACTGAACCTAGGTACTTTGCTAAAATAGAAAGTGTTTCTAACCAGTAAGCCATCTCTCTAGTTCCCACACTGCTTTTAATTTGAATTTCAATAAATTAATGTCAACAAAGAACAATAAAATGTGATTTGTATAAGGGTTTCTAAAATGACTAATGCAACTAGACCTCTAAGATTTATAATTATAAAATTCCCAAAATATCAGATTTGAATAACTTCTTTTTCCTTTAATTGCCTTTGAGAGTTCTTTAGAATCATTCTTGAGGACACTTTAAAGATGCTGGAAGTAGAATATAGATTTGAAAGAAATGCTCATCAACACCTGGGTGTAGGTTCTGCAGTCCTGAGTGTGTCATGACTTCTCCTCCCTCTCCACACCCTCCTCCTCTTCCTGGTCCTCCTCCAGGCTCACCTGCAGGTGATCAAAGAGCAGGAGGATCTTGCAAACTGTCTGTTTCATTGCTCCAGTCCAAGCCCAGCCTATGGAGGACAGCAGCCAGGAGGTATCTGCCAATGCAGGAGTTATCCTGTCACCTTGTCTCAGGATCAAAGCCAGTGAGATGATGGTTAGCTGCAGTGGGCATATAGCTTGGAACTCAGCATCTCCATGCATCAGCCAGAAGCCTGAGTAAAGCTGCCACAGCAGAGGTTACAAGCCAGCACTCCAGCCTCCTGGGAGCCTCTGAGCATCACCCAGACTTGAGGAGGTCCAGGAGCCCAGAAATAAAGGTCATTAGCTTTTCAGCACCCACATCTGACAGCTCACAGCCACTTGTCACTCCAGGTCCAGGAGATCTGACACCCTCTTCTGGCTTCCATGGGCACCTGAATTGTTGTACACACACTGACATACATGCACACACACACATACCATCACCACCACCACCACCACCACAACAACACATAAAATAAAATAAAATAAAATAGAAGTGCTCAAGGGAACCTCAAGTCTAAATTGTACCCTTCACACTCAATAGCATAAGAGTCACACATCTTACTCCACCTCAAGTGTTTTCAGGATGACAAATACCCATGCTTCTCATGTAAACTCAAACACGTGGTCATTTCATAATTAGTTAAAACAAGACAGTCAATAATGTCATCAAAGATGACAAAAGAATACCACAACACAGGACCCAACAGAGTCAGTGGGACATCATTGAACCATTGTTGAGTGGCAGGTGATCTCAGAAGCTTCTGGTTCTGCCTTTCACCTCTGTGCATCATGGTTCTCTGACACCATACCTTTCCCCAGACCAGACTGACACCTAACCATTTGTCTACCCACCATCAAGCTCCAGCAGCAGGGAAGCTCCAGCTACTTGGGACCTGCTAAAAGAGACTTGAAACATCTAATTCCTGTATGTGCCAGTTTCTATTTCCTTTGTAATTTATAAAATCCAAAAACTAGATTTTTACCTTCAGTCTTATACTTTACTTAGTTTATTCATAATTTAGTCAAATAAGTTGGATCAAAGTTAAATTTTAAGAAAAAATCCTTTATCTTAATTTTTAATAAAAGTAAAAACCAAAAACTCTACAACTGTCCATTTGCTGAGGTGTAGACAGGAGGCAGAGCTGGGAGAGGTGTGTGTACAGGAGACCAAGCTAGGAGAGGGTATTTATGGGAGGTCAAGCTCACCCAGACACAGTGGGTGGGATACACAGACAGATAATCTGCAGTTCTTTGTAGTGGAATGATGCCCATTACAGCTGGAAACAGGCGTCCTCTCTGCAGAGCTCTTGTCTCTGGACATGTGCCTTTGCTCTACATGACAAGGGTTTTACAAACACATTCTACAGAAGTAGACAGCAGATGGAAATGGAGGGTTTAACCTCCATGCTCCAGACACACTTTGCATGACGCTCCTTGCCTGTCAAGCAGCTTCAGACCCCATCTTAGGCTGTAGAGGCGATGCTAAGTCAGCAGAGACTCAGTTTCCCCTGATGTACTTTTATGAAGCAAAGAGAGGAAAACAATGCAAAGTTAAGAAGATGTTTCCAATTAGGTGGCATGAGTTCTTGTATCTTCACTGTAGCAGCCATTCAGACCACGTCCCCTGACTCCCTGCCCTTGAGGACTAGGACCAGGAAACTGGATTATAAGGAATGTGTTCTTAATCTTGAGACAGAGCAACGTGCAAAGATGGATGTCTGTGGCAGTGTCGGATGCATTTATCCTGCTTGCCCTTGAAGCATCATCTCCTGTGAGTTGTAGACTGCCCCAGGCACTCTGGGATAATATTTACACTAGAATAAATATTGGCTTCATGTAAAACAATTGTTCTAGCATTTGGGAGCAATTAAAAGATAAACATGGAGGGTGTATTGGAATAAGGACATTGTTTCTTTAGAGGATTGGCTTTCAAACTACTGTCCAGAGCAGGATGCAGTTCAAAATGGACAGCTATGGTGCCACTCACCTGGGCTTGGCAAGGACATGGTCCTGTCCAGCCACCTCATCATGGGCAAAAGCTGCCCACACAGTAGGACAGCTTGTTGCAGCGAGTCCTGGTTTACTTTCAACATGACAAATAATATATTCATTTGGTTTTCTATGCAAATTACCTCTGAAGCAAAGAACGGATCGCAGTGTATGTTACTAAATGCAATTGAGGGTTATGCATGCCTGCCATTGTGTGGTGTGTGTGTGTGTGTGTGTGTGTGTGTGTGTGTGTGTGAGACTGTGTGCCCATGCATGTGAAAGCCAGAGATTCATGTCTGGTGTCTTCTTCAATCCTAATCCTCCTTAGGTTGTTGTTCTTGTTTTTTGGTTTTTGTTGTTTTGTTTTTGTGGAGTTTTTGTTTGTTTTTGTTTTTTTTTTTTGAGACAGAGTCACATAATCTGGAGCTCACTGACTGTCTACCCACTGAGATCTAGGGATCTATCTGTCTCTGATTCCCAGTGTTGGGGTTGTAGATATCTGCTACCAAATCAGTATTTTACATGGTGCTGGAGATCTGAACTCAGGTTCTCATACTTGCATGGTAATCACTTTGCCAAGTAGCCCAGGCCCCTGCCATTTGTGTTTTTGCTATTGTAGACTCTGAGTTGCCAGAAGAAATGTTAATCCCCTGAGTATTAAAACACAGAGAATAGGTGAGCCGGGGCAACACATGTCTATAGTTCCAGAACACAGAATCAGACGCACACAGGCTATTGTGAACTCAAAATTAGCCTGGCCTGGACTGTGAGTCTTAAGCTTGCTGGGACTACATTCAAAGACTCTGTCTTAAAAGTGAACAAAAAAAATAAATAAAAAGGAAACCCTAAGCCTCACAGGGAATACCCATGCTCTTCTCAGGCTTATGTAAACGAGATGTTAGAAAAAAGATGAAAGAGACAGGTCTATATAATTAATTTTTCATATTATGGTACAGAAGAGATGAATAGGTCTCAAGTAGTTATTTATTTTCAACTTTTTTACCAAATTTGGAGCTTATTTTTGTCAATGATGTATAAGAGTTTGAAACTCAAAATGGTCCCACTGTATCAGAGACGCTTCATTTGAGGCTGCCCCTCTCTTTCTCAGTATATACACTAATGGTAATACCTTTGTCTACATGCCAGTATGTCCATGATGACATTTCTGTCTATTTACAGTGGCATTGCTACCCACAACACCTGTGCCCACATCTTCACACAACCCCACCAGAAGCTCCTGTCTTTTGGATCCGGTCAGTCGTGGAGCTTAAAACACTTTGTGTGTGCCTTTTCCAAGGTTTCGGAGGAGTTCTTAATGGAAATCCATGTTTGTTTAGTTAAAACAAATAACTGCAGAGCTGCGCGGTGCTGGGACTGGGCGTCCTGTGGACACCCACAGATAAAGCAGAGCATGGGCTTGCTGCCTGAGTGCTTCGAGCATGATGCTATTTAAATAAGCTATCAGAGATCACCTGCCACCCATGTGCCCCAGGAGCTGCTCCCTTGGGGCTGCCTGCGGTTGCTAGACAACGTGCTGCCCTGCTGGAGTAGCTGCTGGGTTTTAGGCTTCACCGTGGAACTTAGGTAATCACCCACACTCAGAAAGCACCTCTTTTAAATCAACAGAGCCCCTCATCCTATTTACCCAGGTGCAGCCAGCAGGTCAGTTTGACCTTCCTCCACCTGGTGTTTAAAGAAGTTGGCTTTAAACTGATCTTCTCAAAAGTTCATTTTGTTCCCAGATCCATGTCAGTACATGGGTCATCAGAGCTTCTTAACACAGGGCTTCTCTTCATTCAGCTTAGGATGAGATAACTATCTTTTAAGACGCCAAAAAGAAAATTTCCCTGAAGACTGGTTCCACACCTACCTGTGCTCCCAGTTGCCCTCCTATCTGAAGGCCTTCAGACTCACAATTCTTACAATGTACTAGCCAAATTCGAAACAGAAACATCCTTTTAATAAAGTTTTCAAGTAGAGAAGAAGAAGAAGAAGGAGAAGGAGAAGGAGAAGGAGAAGGAGAAGGAGAAGGAGAAGAGAGAGAAGAGCGAAGAGGGAAGAGGAGAGAAAGAAAGAGGAGAAACTAGAGAAACAGAGAAAAAGTGAAAGGAAAAAAAGAGGAAGAGAGAGAGAGAGGAAGAAAGGGGTGCTTAAGCGTGATAGTGACTTAGAATTTGGGAAGCTGAAGCAGTAGGATTGGCAGTGAGTTTGAAACCAGCATGGTTAACATAGTAAGTTCCAGTCTTGTCTGGACAAAGATCCTGCCTCAATGTATACATGAATGTTTATCTACTTGTCTGTCTGTCTATCTATCTATGTATCTATCTACGTATCTATCTATGTATCTATCTATCTATCTACTTATCTATTGGCATATGTAGTATATATGTCTACATGTTACCTGTGTGAATTTGTCTGTGTATGTGTTTATATGTGTATATATCTGTTTATATATATGCACACATATGTATTTGTTTATATGTGTGTCCATGCATGTCTTCCGTTGGTTCAATCTTTCTGGAGAACTTTGCTTGATGAATTATACAGGCCAAGAATCCCTCAAACATGAAAGGGGCATCCCAGGCAAAAAGTGACCCCCATTGTCCTCAAGTGGGCTTCTCCTTGCAGCGCTGTGGACCACTATAAATCTCTGGAGACTCAGTAGTGGCCAGCAATGTGGAGGAAAAGGGATTTAATGTCACTCAGGATGCTGGCCATAAGATTTTCTGGCCAAAAGTCTGTGCAAGAAAAGTCTCTGTAAGAAAAAGAGAAAACAGAATACTACTACACTGAACATTCTAGAACGGCGGTTCTCAACCTTCCTAATGCTGCGACCTTCAATACAGTTCCTCATGTTGTGGTGACCCCCAACCCTAAAATTATTTTTGTTGCTACTTCATAACTGTAATTTTGCTAAAGTCATGAATCGTAATATAAATATCTTAGGCAACTCCTATGAAAAGGTCATTTGACCTCCCCAAAGGGGTCACAGCCCACAGGTTGAGAATTGCTGACCTACAACATTCCTTCTATCCTTATAGCCATAATGATATCCCCAAAATTGTTTGATTTCTCTGGTTATTTTTTCAAAAGAATATCCCCTCCTGGTGTGTCTCTATCATGTCTACCTGCATGGCACATGGGACGGCTCTTCTGAGCCAGCGCCCAGAACTGTTGATTGGATGCCCATCCACACCCTGGAAAGCCACAAGAAGACAGCATGACACAGTAGATGAGATCAAAAATGATCAAGGATGACTGTACTGTTCATTGCTGCAGATGCAATGTCACCACCCCTGAGAGCTCAGGATGATGGAGATGTGCTCTCTCCACTGTGGAATACAATGTGGCTGAGGCGTTTTTCTCAGACGTCCAGGGAGTACCCTCTTTGGTTCCTTCAGCTTGGGGAAATGGCTGGCAGTGCTTAGCACTCCTTGGTTTGTAGTCCCCTCACAAACATCTGGTGCCATTGCCTGTGCCAGTTCCATGTGTCTGCATGTGTCTCCAGACATTGCATTGGGACCACCATAGCTCACTAACACTTCATTTTAAACAGTCTCCTTGGCAATGTGAAATCTCAGCAAAGTCAATGTCTGAGGCTCTAAGTAGATAGATTTTCAGAGGAACACTGTTCGGCCCAGCTGAGTGGCCACCCACAGTTTCCTTAATCAAAAGAAGGTGAGTTTATCATCTGCTCTGAGGGTGTCTCAAGCAGGGAAAGGCAAAAGGCTTGGGCTTCCTGGTATTCCCTAAACTGTGGATCTTCTGGGGAATGGACATTTAGTGTTCAAGGGACAAACAACTCATTCCTGAGGTAGCTAACCCACTCTTGAAGTAACTAAATTACTTCTGAGGTAACTAATCCCCTCCATAAGATAACAAACTTACTTATGAGGGAAATAGCCCATTCTTGAGATAACTAACCCACTCTTGAGGTAACTAACTTACTTCTGAGGTAACTAATCCACTCCTGAGTTAAGAAACCCCCACCCAAGTAACTAGTCTACCCCTGTGGCAACCAGCCCACTTCTGAGGTAACTACCACATTCCTAAGCTAATGAATTTACTCCAGACATTGAGTACCACTCTCCTGAGGTGGTTATCACACTCTGCAGGGCACTCACACCCTCCCGAGACAAGCAGCCCACTTCTGTGATAACTTACACACCCTAGATGATGACATTAACTCATGCAAGGGAGCACCACAGGCCTTCAGATATACGGCATTCTTAAAGGTCCTACCTCTTCATACTGTCACAGTGGAAGGAAACTTGGAAATGAGTCTGGGAGGGGACAGAAGTTTCAGAGCTAGGTGCTGTCACATCACCAAGACCTCCATTCATTTACTGCTCACATTTCCCAGGAGACTGGACTTGGCCCTGGCTCTAAGACAGCCATGTCTTCTGAGGCTTTGAGAGCACAGCGTTAGGCTTCTCAGCGACACCTTCTAGGTTGCTGGGTGGAGTCCTCAATTCTGAAGATCATTATCTGGCCAAAGAGCTCATTGGCTCTTTGCTTCATGGGCTGCTCCCCTAGGTCAAGGTAGCACCCTCAAGGGCTGCTGGATGGCAGACTCTTATACATGCATGGCTGCTTCCCCAGCTCCACAGGGAGAGCAGGTCTTAGTGACACTCTTCAGAGCCCGTGGCTGGATGAGGCTGCTCAGCTCACAGCTTATCAGACAGCAGACCACATCTCAAATTTAGAATGGTTTCCAAAATGCAGACCGCAGGACTGAGAGAGTGACTGTTGACAGCACCTCATCAGCAATATCCGACCTAGGCAGAAGTCTTGATTGATAAGCTATTTCACATTGGGAATCCCACCCTCCAACACCTTAGGCCAGACCAGGCCAGGCTTGCTGGGGACACCTCACAATGGAGGACCACACCAAGATGTCTGTCTCTTCTGGGGAGCAGTGAACGTCTAAGCTTGTGAGAGAAGGCAATGAATCACTGTCTCCAGACTTCCCAGCACAGCTGCCCACTCTATTGAGAAGTTGGGCTTCTCAGGACTGAAGATCCCCCCCCCCACCCAAGCTGTCTTCTAAACCATCAACTTCAGATATCCCTGAAAATGTTGGGCACACTCCCCAAGCTCAAGATGAGTCTGTGACCATCTACCAATGAAGCATCTAAACTTTGACACATTCTCTTTTGTGCTGTCATTGTTCACAGGATGATTTCTAAGAAGATGTGAATTCTATAGATGTCCTAACACTGTGCCATCCTCATTCTCCTGATATGAGCCTGATATGAGAGTTGGGTGGACAGCTGGACAGACACTGAGGATGCCTTTCCATGGAGGAGGTCAGGGGAGGAAGGATAGGCCAGAGAGGGCACTACTATATAGAGTTGGGTGAAATTGAGTGTTTACATCAAAGAGGTGGCAGTATAATGAGTACTGAAGACAGGAGCCCAGCCCCTGCCCACCACGGGGTACTGATGAGGGTCAGCTGAAGGTCTTCAAAACGCTTACGCTTGGCATGGGGTTCTGTGAAGTTCAGGACTTCCCCACAGACAGGACCTACTCTGGGACTGAATCTCTCCTCAAGGAAGCGGTGAGAGCAATGAGCTGTGGGAACCACGGAGGGGCTCCTGGCTGAGTTTACTCAGGAAACCCAGTGTAAGCAGCATCACGGCCACACAGCCATTGTTTGCTGAGCACCAAAATCTTCAAAATTTTTGGCTAGAGGAGTCTCTCAAGCACCTCAGTCCAGTTGCTGTGAGCACAGGAGTCCCCAGGACAAGGCTGGGGAAGCCGCTTTGGGAGAGGTTGTCCCTTGGGTCCTGCACACCCTGGAGGGTGATGCTCGGTTGATGATGTGCAGGGAGGAGAAGCCAGTGTGTACAGGGGATGGAAGGGCACAGAGCTGGGTATGTGCAGTACTGGAGATGGCAGGCACCCTTGACCTTCTGTTTCTACATTCCGAGGACTATATCGCTCAGCAGGGCATGGGCACCGTTTGCCCTCAGAAGCCTGTTCACTCTCCATGTCTAGCCCTCTGAACATGCATATTCACTCACAGACAGATGTGTGTGTAGAACACCAAAGGAGGGGCTTAACATAACTCAAGACGACCCCTCAAACCTTAAAATGGCTTCTCCTTTCCCACCCAAGTACAAAACCTTGGGGGTTCTCTTAAGCTCGGTTCTTCAGAAGACCAAAGGTCAGTTACATCAGCTGGACAAGATCCTGAGTTCCATTCGGACCCCACAGGAGCCTGCCAATCGGTGGCCGAACACAGGCTTCATTTAGACTTTTCTGCCTGTGCCGCATTTTCTAAATTTCGAGCAGCCTTCAGAGACTTGGATCAAGACAGTCATGGTATTTTTGTCTTAATTGTCTCATTTCCTACTAAGTTTTATTTTATTTTATTTTTTTAGAAAATATTACGATCGAACCCCAAGTACAACAGTAGAGGGACTGGATTAAATTGACAGTCGTATGAATGAGTTTGTCCTTTTGAGGAAAGTCAAATTATTGAGGATTAAATGCTTTGCTGCTTTCTAAAAATACCAAGCGGAATTCAGAGGGAAGAGTCCCAGAACCCTGTGACAACAGCTGACAGCCAAGCTGAGTCCTCCCTGCTTCCTCCAAGGTGTGTCCTCATTAGGACGTTGGCTCCCGCTTAACCAGGGGGGAAATGAGCCCAAGATGGTAACAATCCTAACTCAGCATATCCTAATGAAAACAGAATATTCTGTAGAGGTAAAAAAAAAAAATCAATATATTTTAGCCAGCCTTATGCTAATGAACTACTCAAAGCTCTTCACCAGTCTCCTGGGGGTTGAGGAAATCACAACGCAAGGCTCAGCCCCAGTGGGGTCAGCACTTTCCCTTTGGGATCTTTCTTCTCTGCTCTCAGACAGAGCTTGGATGCTCAGTGATACAGTATTGATTTAAAGATGTATTTGTTCTCATCTGTTCAGAAAGAATACTGAATGTGAGTTGCAGGGTCCCTCTAATTGGATTCAGCATGTTTTGTATTAACTAATTAGGAGCTTGCCTTTTTTGTGTTCTCTGCAGTTTTGTCTGCTCAGCTATTTCAGTCCTCTTTATTCAGTGAAACTGGGATGCTAGATTCATTATTTTCTTTTAAATATTTGACAATCCCATTTCAGTTCATAGAGGTGCCTGGGGTACATGGCAGAAAGAGCTAGTGTTTTCCTCTGTGCTCCTCCCAGTGTCTTCCTGTAATCTCATGGCCATGCTCCCCTCACTGGCCTGCCTGTCACATAACAAGTGGACACACACATACATGTGCATAGTTACAGCCAACCTCAGGCTACACGTGTGTGCTGAAAGGCTCCATAAGTTACCTTACAGAGACTCTATTAGTTTTATACACTGCATGTCAGATGAGATAGTTGCTTGGATGCACCATCCACAAACCAAGTTACAACCACGAAGAGCTGTATTCGGCTTTAAATTGTGGCAGTATTGTCTCTGAAGGGAAGTAAATGTTCTAGAGCTGAGAGTCGCTGCATCTAGTTCTACACTGCCTCTGACCCTGCCAAGCCAACCAGTTTGGGGTTTCTGAAATGCATAGATGCCCTATGCTTGGTAGGTCCTAGAGAAGAACTGGGAAGGGGTGAGACAGAGCTGTCTGAGGTCCTTGGGAAGGGACAGCTGTGATCAAGCTAGACAAGCCCACATAGTAAGGTGGAGATGGGCCGCAGAGGATGAACACTTCCAGCGATAGACAAGAAAGGAGAAGAGGGTAAAGCAGGTTGTTCCCCGAAGAGTGTGCTGGCAAACGGGCCAGACTCGGTAAGAACAAGATGTGCTAAACCAGCTATAGCTGGAACTCCTGACACTCATGCAGTATTCAGGGAAGTCTTAATCTGCTAACATTGTAGACATGTTTCTCCAAGCACAGCATGCTCCAGATCCTTCTCATCATTATAAGACTGTCTTACTTCTAGTTACAGTGTGACATTTTAGTAGCTCAGTAGCTACCAAAGACAGGAGTTCAGGTGTGACTTCTTGGTTTGGGGACTGCTTTACCTTCCAGGTCAAGGGCAGTTCTGTCCTGGAGGGTTGTGAGCATGATCAAAGTGCAGCAGGACTTTGCTATCAAAGGCTCAAAGCGGCGCTTATGTTAAAGTCCACAGCTACAATCTCTACAGATGACAGAGCACGTGAGCTCTGCAGCCCTTTCCCCAGAGCCTGGGAACCGGAATGCTTCCAGGGATATTAGGGTGGCAATTGCAAGTGAGATTGATGCTAAGGTACATATTAGATTTGAGGTTGCTGTTATACACAGTATGAAGGGAAGGTTAATCTAGACTTGGAAGAGGTAGATTGATATTAAACTTGGGGAGGGTGGAAATGAATGAAGACTGAGACAAAGTTAGACCATGCTGGGGTGGTCATCCGTCTGGGCATTGTTACCTACAGGGAGGACAACCAGAGGAGGATTTAAGGAGATAGCAGAAGACTTGAAATGGCTCTACTGTCATCCCCTTGTGAATGTCACTAGCTTCCAGGCCTGGTTTGAAAGCAATAGTCAAAAGTCACCATGGGTCAGGAATGGTGGGATATATACTGTTAATCCAAGCCTTCACAGGGCAGAGGCAAGTAGCTCTTTGTGAGTTTGAGGCTATCCTCATCTACAGAGTGAGTTCCAGGCAAGCCAGGGATATATAGCAAGACCCTGTCTCAAAACAAAACAAAACAAAACAACAAAACATCTTTGTGTCTATAATAAGTCACTGCACTAGGTGATCTGCGGTGGCCAGTATCTCTCACTGCCTCTGCCAGAGCTTCTGTGGGCGGTGACCCTCCTAGTCTCTGAGTAGCCAGTGTATAGAGGTCAGATATCCATAATATTGGATAAGCCACATGGCTATCTCTTTGTGTGAAGCTCTTTTTAGAAAAGCTATCCAATTATCTGATGGGATCCAAGGATCTTGCTGATGAGGGACTGACCCAGTCTTGAGAGGGTTCTGGTATAAGAACCCATGCTCTATGGGCAGCAGGGATAAATGAGCAGTTAGCAGACCAAGCTGGGAAAATCAGCAGGGCGATGGGCTGCCTGACAGCCGAAGCAGCAGCCGTTACTGGATGGTTCAAGTGCAATCAGGACAGGAAGAAGATGGATGACAGGACGGAAGAGATAACTAAACAAGCCAGAGTATGATAATCAGAGCCAACCTTGGGCTGTCAACTTGAACGGGCCGAGAGAGCAAGAAGACGTACTCTTGGATGCTATCTGTGAAGGCGTTTCTAGAAAGCCTTACACAAGAAGAGAAGGCCACCTGGATGTGGGTGTCACCATTCTCGCTATCCATGGCCCCAGAAAGACGAGGAAGCCAGACATTTCAGGCATCTTCTCTCTACTTTCTGGTTTCCTGACCCAAGCTGCTGTGTCTCACCCTCCCACATGATGGACTGAAAGCCTAGAAACCCTGAACCAAACACTCTCCTCAGGTTGCTCTGATTTGATGTTTGCCATAGACTCAGAGACTGATGACCTCATGGGTTTACCTCAAGATTTGGATATAGTCTTGGAGGCCAGGGAGATGGCTCGTTAAGTAAGATGCTTGTCACACACATGTAACACCTGACTTTGGATCCTCGGCACCCATTAAAAAGTGGATGTGGTAGCACGCATCTCTGATCCCCATGTGGGGAAATGGAGTCATGAGGACTCCGGGAGTTCTTTGGCCACTGGGTCTGGGTGAATTTATGAGCTCCACGTTTAGTGAGAGATTGAAATAAGACTGAAGACAAGATGGAGAATGGATTATGAAGACAATCAATACTGACTTCTGACTTCCACATACATACCCATGCATATGCATATGTACCCACCCACATTCATGAACACACCCACATAAACATGCATATATAGTGCACGTGTATGCTCACACACACACACACACACACACACACACCTTTTGTAAGTGACCAAAAGATTTTTATATACTTTCAGCTCCATACATACATACAGCCCCTGGAACTCTCAGAATGCTCTCATTGAAATCATTTGATGTAGGTGGGATCTCAAGGCAGCTTGGCGCAGGTCTTGGAGGACCCTACTTGTGCAGGGTACAATGGGTATCAAGTTGACCTGGAAGACAAGACACCTGCAGAGGAACTCAGAGGAGCCTTTGTTACTGCAGGGAAATGATTCTGTGCTTTTGTGCATTGAAACACCACCAGAAAGTACAGCCAAAGTGTAATGTCCAACCAATGGGAAGTCTTGTTTTTAAGGGACCTTGGGATTTGACCTCAATTTTGGAAGTATTGGTAAAAGAGTGGGTTTGTACGGTAGCCTATTGAGGTCTAGTTCCTTACCTGCACTATGTGCCTGATTTTCTCAATTTCTGGCATCTTTATGTTGCATCACGCAATGAATGTCGCCGTCTGACGGGGACATTCAGAGAGGTTGTTTATTACAGAGTTTGTCTGTTCTGATTCCAAGGCCTACAACCTCAGAGTGTCCCCAAACAAGACCTGTTGGAGGCTGCTCTGACAAGTGCTATCCTGGAAACAGCCTTGAGGCTGGGCAGGCTGGCAGATGACTCCATGTTGGAGAACAGACAGAGGGAAGGAAAGCAAGCTGGGATGTTTTCTGCGAATAACTCGCTGAATGTAGTGGCACAGGGCCTTTCCCCATCCTGAGCACGCCCTCTCCATGAATGTAATCCCACTTTCCCTGCAGTCCCTGGAGAGAGCGGCACACATACAGGCCTGCCTGATGTAGACAATGGCTCATTGAGACGTTCCCTCACTGAGACAGGTGATTCTGCTTAGTTCTAAGTTGATAATTAAAGCTGACCGCCACAGGGCCCATCTCCTGACTATCTTAACTTGGTCATATACAACTGTCTTGTTTCCAGATGAAGTCCTGCCACTCGCCCCGAGCACTGGGACTTCATTTTTCTCTCAGGGCCAAAGTTAACACATTGCAGCCGTGGTTTCCTGGGCATATGCTCTGGAAGTCACCATAGTGATGGTTCAGGATGTAGGAAAGACTTGAGGATGCTCCCTTGGGCCTAAAGATGGAGGCAACAAAGAGAATGGTTTTGATGGATGGTTTCCCTGTTCTACGAGTTCTGGTTTCTGTGGTCTGATCTTTATGCTCTGTCTCTGGTGCCAGGGTCCAGGATGAATGTCCCCGTTCATTCTGAGCCAAGCTTTGCTTATGAACTTTACTTAGTTTATTCTGGTTTCTGGGGGTTGGAATCAAGGAAAGCTATCCTAAGGCCATCAGGGCCATGCTGGTGAGTTGGCCGAGAGAGATGTGGGGGCTTTTCAGAGGCCGAGGCACGTAAAGACTGCTTCCAAGGTCTCTGGGCATTGGCAGAGTTCACACAACTATGAGGCTGTCTACTGCTATTTTCTTAGTTCTGTATTCATCTGCTTGGCATCCGCTCATCCCAAGGAACCGTGCTCACTTAGTTTTCTTATTTTCTGTGGTTTTGGCACAGTGGCCTTTGAGTTCCTCACAGAGCTAGGGAGAGTCTCCTCCC
The DNA here is from genome assembly GCA_026225945.1 of Cricetomys ansorgei. Taxonomy (NCBI): domain Eukaryota; kingdom Metazoa; phylum Chordata; class Mammalia; order Rodentia; family Nesomyidae; genus Cricetomys; species Cricetomys ansorgei. Next base: position 3,965,301 of record JAMJFZ010000239.1, on the reverse strand, counting down.
TCCTGAGGCTGTCTAATCCCTAAAGATAACTATGATAGCATGTTACCAGCACACTTCTTCTGTATAAACCCTTGTTCTTGAACCCAGACTCCTCCTATCAAACCACTTACCACCAAGGATCTTCCGTTCCTGAAGGAACTTGGGGCCAGAGACCAGACAACTCCAGTGGGGCATCCCTGTCACCATGGCTTCTTCAACCAGCAGTCCTGGGATGTCCATTCTGCTCTCATTTGCCTTTTTCAGAACATCACAGTGAAGGCTCTGTCTGGAAGCTCCTGACTCTACCTCCCCACCAGCCATGGCCCTTTGTCATGTGACTTTCCCCTAGAGAAATGTCATTAATGCAGACATTTTTCTGTGCCTTTCGGCTCTCCAGTCATCACCACCCAAATCTGAGTTCAGAATGAGACACCACGGGAAAACAATCTTCCAACTAGCCAGCGAGGTAAGAGAAGATGTTGAGGGAACCTGGTGGGGGACAGTCTTAGCAATTGCAATCACAGAGGAACTGATTTCCACTACAAGTCAAGACTCATAGGGGCCATCTATAAGTCTCTCCATCTCAGTAAGAGTTGGTTAGCGAGGTCACACAGATTAAGTCAAAAGTCATGCACAGATGGTGGGTCTATTTTGCTAACTTGTGCATTCGCTCCTAGGTCTCATGGCTCAGTGACTGGGAGCTCTGATATGCCATGCCTCCAGATTTGTCAGCAGTCCACCCACATTGCATGAACGTAGGTACCTGCACAGTATGTGGCCACCTAGACCACAGGGTCGTCTGCATGGGGCTGTGCTGTGATTTACTGGATAGAGTGTGTGTTTCAGCAGAAAACTCATGCTGTGTCAACAGGTGGCAAGCACATCCGATTCGTTCTTGACGTATATGCCTCCAGTGTGATCTATTTCTTTTTAGTGGGTGTTTATTTTTTCTATGGATGATTTATCGGCTTCAGAATGAGCTGTGTCAACCACCACACATGGTATATTAATTCTGGTGTGTTCTGCAAACGTTTCCTCAGCAATATGCTTTATTCCGTCTTCATGTGCTCGTGCTGGCAGCATCTTATCCTTCCTTTATTTGAATTAAAGTGTTTTTTCTAAATAGCTACTTTTCATGGAGATGGGGGGTGTGGGCCTATAAAAAGCAAGGTTTTATTTGGAAAGCACTTTTACTGCCTCTCACATGAGAGTGTTTAATGCATTAAATATTTTGCTCCAAACTTCCAATAGACTGTTGTTTAATTGCCCACAATTGGGTTTCATCTTATTTTATAGCTATAATCATTTTCATTACTGTGACATTAAAGGTTTAAACTGTTTAAAAATAGCTGTATAGAATGGTGCGTGGCTTCATAAAGTCATGGAATGAACATATGGCCATTTCCCTTTCACAGTGGTGATTGAGAATGCAGAAGTGTGGAAAGGTGGCCAGTTAGCTGGCTGCTGAAGCCCCAACTCTCAGGAGACTGCAATGCTCACTTATCTGTGCAGTGAACACCGTGTACCAACGGAGGACCATCACAGTGAACCAGGAAAGTACCTGGTCCAGAACCATCACTGTGCACCAGGAAAGTACCTGGTCCAGAACCATCACTGTGCACCAGGAAAGTACCTGGTCCAGACACTTCACTCTGCACCAGATGGTACCTGGTACAGAGTCCTCACTGTGTACACTAAGAAGTTTTTGATCTTCAATGTCCAGTGCAGAATATGCATCCAGTAGTCTGGAACCATCATTGTGCACTAAGAAGACTTTACAGTACTGAGAAATTCAGGGAATAGGACTTGTGCCCTTCCCTAGCACACCAACTGGTTGTCCAGTGTCTAAAAGTCAGCCCTGAAAACTTGCGTGCAAGTAACATTATACTGACCAAATAGGTTATATTTAGAAATATATATATATATATATATATATATATATATATACACACACATACATACATATATTATCATATTATATTATATGCAATAACAATTAGTGAAAATAGGGGCCATCAGTTTGAAGGTAAATGTGGAGGGGTGCTATGGGAGGGTTTGGAGTGAGGAAAGGGAAGGGAGAAATATCCTAATCAAACTATAATCTCAAAAAACATTTTTTTAATCTTAAGAAAAATAAAGATTGTGCATTAGAAGTCCCTGCAGCAGAGCCCTCACTGTAAGGTAGGTGGTGGCTGGTCCTTAACCCTCAGTACACACTAAGCATCTTTGATCTGGAATCTTCAATTCGTACAACTCACAGCTCATACCTCACACATTCATATAACTTTGCACCTTCTAAACAGTGGCTCTCAACCTGTGTGTCACGATCCGTTTAGGGGTTGAAGACCCTTCCACGGGGGTTGCCTAAGACCAGCTACTTATCAGATATTTGCATTACAGTTCATAACACTAGCAAAATTATAGTTATAAAGTAGTAACAAAATAATTTTATGGATGGGGTCACTACACTGTGAGGAACTGAATTAAAGGGTCGCAGCATTAGGAAGGTTGAGCACCACCAGAGAATTGCCTCTAAATGAAGTCTCATTGTTTAACAAGACCTTGGTGATGCGATTTCATTTCTGTTGGATAAATTCTTAGAGATGGCATTGCTGGGGCATAGTGTGGGGATTTGTGTAAAAGTTTAAGTCATCCAAAAGGTTGTAAAATTTGTTTTAGTGTTTTACTCTCTTAAGCAAGAGTCATGTTTGTTCCAAATTCTCTCTGATATTTGATGGTTTCAGAGCTTCAATAGTCTCAGTGTTTCTACTGGAAGCACAGTCATAGCTCATGGTAACCTTAATTTACACTTCCACGAGATTTTACTTGAAGCAGGTCTAAGATGTTCTGCTCTAGTACCATGGAGCCAGGAAGATCTCAAGCTCACGGCAGCCTGCCCCCAAGTCTCTCAAGTGCTAGAATTGTAAGTATGTTTCTACACACCCAGCAAAACACTTAGCAATGTGCTATTTTTATACTTGGTGTGTTTTTGTAAAACCCAGTTTTTATTGCATTGTCTTCAATTGTGCTTGTATTAGGCACTTTTCATCCGTTTGTTTTCAGAGGATTCACTCAACAGTTGCTTGACCTTATGCACTTGAACAGAACATCATGGTGCTGGGACTAAGTATCAGAGGGTATTTTTCATTTCCTTGTGGATATGGAAGGAGGAAGGCAGGGAAGGAGAAAGAGATACAGATAGAGAGCAAGAGGGATGGGGGCTTGGGGAGAGGCACCATTGACAAGATACAGCAGCCGGGCATGCCTCCCCATTGACCTACTTCCTCTAGCTCAGCACCACATCCTAAAGTTTCCACAGCCTCCCAAAATAGCACCACTAGCTAGGGACTAAATGAGCCCTTGGAGGAAGTTTTATATCCAAACTATAACATGCAGCCTCTGTCCCCAAAAGGTTCATGGCTGCCTCATAATGCAAAATGCATTTAGTCTACCTTCAAACATCCCCAAAGTCATAACAGTTCCAACATTGTGTAAAAGTCCAAGTTCAAAGTCTCCTTTGAGACTCAAGGCAAACTTTTAGCTGTCTACTCCTATAAAGTCAAAACCAAGTGACATACTTTTAAGATATCCTGGCATAGAAAGAAAGTCCTAGTTCCAAAATGGAGGGACTTGTCAACAAGGAAGGATGGAGTCAGAGCAAGGCCAGAGCTCTACGACAAACACCAAGTCCCTGAGAGCCTACGAAGCACCTGGAGAGCACGGTGTCTGGGTGTGAGCTCATAGGCATCAGCAACTTCAACCCTGTGTCCTAGTCATCTCCGGCCCACGTGGCCACTCTCAGGCTGACTCCACTTGCTATCTACTGCTCCTGCTCCACATACCCAGCATTCCACCATCACGGGATCCCCACCACACCTGCGGCTTCCCCCTCACAGTTCCATGTACTACCGCTCAGAAGGTATCTGTAGGGTTGCAGATCTTACCACACATTGCTCGGCCTTCATCTCCATAATCTGTATAACACTTACATTCTTGGTATATTCTGAACCAACCTCACACAGGTGCCAAGCATTTTCCATGGGTACACGAGGTACCCCACTCTCCATGGACCATGACCATGGCAGCCTCTGAGTATTCGGATGAGAAAACCAGGGAAAAACTTTCAGAGGCACCTCTGTGCACGCAATTCACTCTGAAGCTCTCTTCTAAAAATAGAGGCTTTCAAAAAAGTTTGGAGCCTTGCATACTTGATCCTGTGGTGGGTAGGTGACAGACAATTTCCGAGAAGCCCAATTTCTATTTGATAGCATGTGTTTCATTAACAACCCCCCCCCCCACACACACACAGTTCACAATCCTACATAAAATCCTTCTCAGAACAAGCTGATGCTCTTCTAATCATTCTGCCACCTTTTACTCCTCAATTATCACTGTCAATCTGGATAAAAGAAGCAGGCAACGGTCACGGCACAACCTCAGTGCTGGGATGACTTAATGCTTCTCTTTCAGATGAATTAACCCTTGCATTTAAAGTCTACCTCCCACAAAGTCTGAAACCATGGGCAAACTGCAGACCAATTGTTTGACAGACTTGTATATACACGGCCTTTAGTTCAATTCTCAACAAAAACTTTTCTCTTCTCTGAACTCTTACAACTGTAACAAAATAGTTTATGTTTTCATTTGGTTTTCTGAACTCTAACCAAATTTTCACATGTTGCTCTGCATTTTAGATTTCTCTAGCCTTGTTGGCCAAATTCTCTTCTCAAGCAATTTTAAAGGCTTTAGAACCCTATGATTCAGTTTGGTCATAAATGACTCCTCCTGTCTAGCAAAATCAACTGTACTTAGTGGGAGTCTTTTATTTAGTGTGTGTTGTCATTGTTTTATCGTGGTTGTTTTGTTTTGCTTCTGAAGAAATACCTGCCATAATTTAAAGGAACAAGGAGTTATTTTGCTCACAGTATCATGGGTCTGCCAATGTCACTTGGCCCATGTGCTTGGTCAGAAAGTGATGTTACTGCAGGTGTTTTCTGTTTCATGGTTGACAGGAAGCAGGAAGAATGAGGAGTCCGTAGCAAGCTGTGACCCTGTAGACATTTCTCTATGGTATGCTTTCTCTAGTAGGCCTCACCTCCTAGAATTTCTACAACCTCCAAAAATTGTGTCATCAGATGACCACCTGGTCCACCCATGAGCCTGTAGGGATAGTTTTATATTTAAACCATAGCAGAGCTGATACAATTCTGTATATCGTCAGCCACGTTTTCATTTTTATTAATGTGTAATAATTGAAGAAGACAGCATATTTCATTATGGCATTTGTTAAAGTTTGATTTTATGTGTGTGAATGTTTTGCCTGTGTGTACGTATATGTATCACATACATTCCTGGTGCCCATAGAGTGCCCACGAATTCCCTGGAAGTGGAGTTACAGATGGTTGAGAGCAGCCATATAACTGATGGAAACTGAACCAAGGTTCTTTGTAAGAATGGCATGTGCTCTTAACTTCCGAGCCATCTCTTCATCCCCTCGCTGTGGATTTCCACACACACACACACACACATGTAAATTGTTCCTATGCACAGCCTTTCATCCTCACTGTCTCTCCTCTTCCAGATCCCCTTCATCTTCCTTAGCTGACTCCCTTCTGTTTTCCTGATTCCGTTCCTGGATTGCACCTAGGAAATAAAATATGATAGTTGTCTTTCTGAGTCTGGCTTGTTTTCCTTAACATGATTGCCAGTTCTGTCTGTTATCCAGAAATGATGTGATGTTGTTCTTTATGTGGCTGAATAAAACTCAGTTGTGTACATGCACCAAAATCCTCTCTCCGTTAAATTACGCTAGACTCAGTGCCAGTCTGGTTCCATGAACAGTCTCTTATGAATACAATAGACGTCACTGTGCTTGTGTCTGTAGTATAGAGGACTTAGGTTCTTCAGGGCATAGACTTCCAGTGGTAAGGCTAGATAACATGTCCAGTTTCATGAGGAATCTCTACTCTGATTTCCATTGTGGAAATTCTCTCAGCAGGATGTGAGGCCTTATTGTCTCTACAACCTCACCAGCTTCTTTATTTCTTGTTTTCTTCATGACAGTCCATTCTGACAGGAATGAGATAGAGTCTTAATAGTTTTGATTTGCATTTCCTGATGGTTACTGATGCTGAACAGGTCCTCCAAGAATGTATTGGTCATTTCTACTTCTTCTTTTGAAAAGTGACTGTTCTGTTTGTTTAGTCATTATGACTGAGTTATTTGTTCTTTGAGGTTAATTATTTTATTGAATTGTGTGTATGTATGTGTGTCTCTGTGGGTGTGTTTGTTCATGCCAGTGTAGTAGTACTTAGAGGCCAGAAGAGGGCAGCAGATCCCAGAGCTGGAGTTTCAGGCAGTTGTCAACCACCCGATTCGGTGTTAGGGACCAAATTTGGGGTCCTCTGGAAAAGCAGAAAAATGCCTTTAACTACCAAGCCCCCTCTCCAGTCCTGAAATGGAATGGATGCTCTATGCTTTTGGGTTTCTTATATTGATTTTTATGTGTTCTAGATAGTAATCTTCTGTTGGAAGACTAGCAATTAAGATTTCCTCCCACTCTGCTGGCTTCCCCTTTGCTCTGTCATTCCTTTTGCTGTTAGATGGAAGTATTTTAAAGTATATTATTTCAAGTATTTCTATAAGTTGTGGTAAACAGGATTTTTAATTATCACTGGTATGGCCCTATCATTTTAACTGAGTCACGCTTTTTTTTTCTTAACCAAGAAATCTTTCCTTTCTACAAATCTAAGTGGAAACTTCCTTTCTGTGCTAGAAGAATTATTTGTAACTTCACAATCAAGTCTCAAGTCTGCTCTGGGGTGTTTTTTGTCTGCAGTGACATTGAGTTTGTGTGTCTTCTGTCTTGCATATTTTAGTAATGTGTATCAGTTGTGTGAAATGTGTGGTTCCATGATCTCCTCCTTTATGAAAACTATCTTATAAACACCATGGGCTACATCTGGATTTCTACTTCTTAGTAGCACACTGTTTTAACCCCTTAGTGTTCATACAGTGTCTTAGATTTTGAGCTCATGTGAAGCACGCCGTTCAACCTTTGTTCCTCTTGGTGTGTCCAGATAGTTGCCAAATACATTTCAGATCATCTTAAAAATTTCTAGAAAAAAATTTACATTTGTATTATGACTACACCAATAGAAGTCAATTTATGGAGGACCAGCAGCCTGTAACACGTGAACATGACAGATCTCTCCTTCATTTAGATGTCTGTAATTGTTCTTAATAGAATTTGCAGTTTCCTGTGTAATGGTGAGTATTTTTGTTATTACCACACAGGTGACATTTTCAGTGGCGTTGATATTTCAGTTTAGATCCTGTTTGAGTAGACAGGATTTTGATTTCTTGGTTTGGAATTCTGTATCACCCTACTTTCCCTAGTTAGCTCCAGTCCTTGTCTTGTGGATTCCTGAGGCTTTTCTACCACCCCATCATAAGATCTGTGACTGAACGCTTCTTTCCAATCTGAATTCCTTTCATTGCGTCACCAGGTTGTCTGAAGCCTCTGAAGGAAGGATGACCTGAACTGGAGTGAGATCTCTGTGCTGGTCCACATTATGATGTAAGCATCTGCTGGTCACATGGAGCAGGCTGTAGATGCAAATCTCTCCATGGTCACCTCTGACTCTAGGATAACGTCACATTTACCTCTCATGTTCAGAGTTTATCGTAAGACTTTGCATTCTGGTAAGCAGATTTTTCTACATCTGTTATTATGATTATGTCATTTTCCTCTATCCACTTACATGCTAGAAGGAATTCACAACCTTTAATGCACAAAGTCAATCTTTCATATTTAAGATAAATCCATGTGATCATGATGGGTCTTAATGGGATTTTTGGTTGTCATCAGGGCCTTACCTAGAGGTTCCATAATGTAAGTAGGAATGTCCCCATCTCCTGACAATTCTGAAAGAAGTGTCTCAGTCTTGGATTGACTCCTCCTTTAAACCTTCAACAGAAATCCTGGCAAGGGATTGAAGGTGTAGCTCAGTTGGTAGAGAGCTTGTCTAACATGCACAAAACCCTGGGTTCTATTCCGAGCATTGCATAAATTATGCATGGTGTAACTTTTATGTAATCCCAGCGCTCAGGGAGTAGAAGCAAGACCATCAGAGGTTTAAAGTCATCTCTAACTACATAGTGACAGCATGGTTAGTGTGGGATACATGAGAGCCTGTCAACAAATGAACAATAAAACCTTCTAGGCTTAAATTTTTCTTGTGGTAGGATTGTTCATAAAGTAGATATATGTCTGTTTAGATCAATTTCTTCTTGAGCCTTTTTGTAAGTTCATCTAGACATTCTCATTAATTTATACTTTACTGCAGGGACTCAGTTTCCCGTCAGTTTTCTCTCTGGGTTCTCTCATGATGAATGGCTCTCATCCATGATACAAGCAGTTTGTGCTTCATTTTTTTTCTTGCTCAGCCTTGTTTGAGAGTTTCCATCCCCCCTCATCATCACTGATGCCCGAGTATCACTTCTCCTTACACTCTTGAAGAAGAGCCTTCCATCTGTGCCAGGTTTCCCCATTACTTTTCTCTCTAAACTTTCATTGATTCTTATTTGTATCATGCCTTTCTGTTGGGCTGGGCTGTGTTCTTAGGGTAGAGACAGAGGCTGATTTTGAGTTTTCCTTATCTGATAACAATGTTACAGGCATCAGAACTGCTCACTTAACTGATTCAGCTACGTCTCAAACTGTTGCAGATGAAGTCATGACCACTCAGTTAAAAGGCTTCCTTTCTTCTTCTGGGGTTTCTTCCTTGATTCATTGACGATGTAGTTTCACCAATACTTATTCTTCATGTATATCTAAAAGTTTTACTGTTACTGCTTTGGGTGTCAATACCACTTTGTTAGAGAACGTGCTTGGCATTATTTCAGGGCATGGTGTGGTCTGTGAAGGCAACTTTCCAAACGGCTAAAGAAAATGATGCTCTCCTCACATTAGGAAGAGTTTTCTGTGTATGACAGAATCTGATTGATGCTTCACAGTTTCAGGCTGATGCAGGAAGTCTGTCTTTGGGCTCCATTTGTCTTGTCTTGTGTTGGGTATTTGTGATGGTTATTATTGATTTCCAACTTGATAAGATCTAGAATCATCTAGAAGACTCTGAGAACACCTAGGAGGGATTATCTTGATTAAGAATTTGACATGAAAAAGCCAAAATGTGGGCAACACTTTCTGCAAAAGGCCCAGATACAAGTGATGCAAAGCTTTTGCTTCTTGTATCTTATAAGCAAGACCATCTACGCCAGCATCAGCAGCAGTTCTGCCATCCTTCACTGACATGAGGTGAGTGAAGGTCAGCTTCCTCAGGCTTCCAACATGAACTAAAGGGCAGTGACTCTCTGGGAATCTTCTAGGTGTTGAATATCAGAGTAAAATAAGATACCGCTTTTCAATCTTTCCAGTGTGAAGAAAGACACTGTTGGAAAACCCAGACTGTGTCATGTGAGACAATTAAATAAATACCATATGTAACAAAAGTCCACTCTATCAGTTTTGTTCCTCTGAAGAACACTGATTAATATGTGTTCTGTGGACATGTAGGGATGACTCTGGTGGGATGGAGAGCAGCTTGGAGTGGAAGATGAGTCATGTAGTGAGGTGGGAGGTCTACGAGGCTCTGAGGGATACAGACAGCTTCATTGCTGGACAAAATTCTCAAGATCCTCCAAGAGGTGTGTCAAGGATACCCAAAACTCTCTTGTGGACAGAAAAGCTGTTACTCTTGATCAGACACTGATGGTTCCTTCCACCCCCATCAGTGCAAACCCAGCCACTTGAGTGACGGTCCTGAGAAGTGGAGGCTAAAACAGCTGATTCAGTCGTGAGACAGAGCCTGTTCAGAGCCCAGTGTCCTTGGGACCAAGATCTCTAACTAAAGAGGCCTTGCAGCATCAGATCCTTTCTGATCTATGTGGGTAACAAGCCTCATCCTCCAGATGATCTAGCAATAGGCACCTTCTTGGAGGCAGAGATCCAATTGACCCCCATCCTTGGATATCCTAACCTCCGGAACCTGCCGTTTATAAAGTTTTCAGTCTTGGACACTTTGTGACAGCATTACAACTAACTGAGACATTGTCCCTGTGTTTCGTTATTTACCATGTTAACAGGGTAGTTTTTTGGGGGGCGGGTGTTAGGGCTCTTGATGCCTGCAATGTCTTCAAACATCCTCAGAGAATACCCACCAGTTTGTTTCTTTTAGTGTGTATGATGTACACACATCATGCACATGTTTGTGTGTGTGCATGTGTATGTGTATATACACATGTGTGTACAGGCCAGAGGACAACACTGGAGGTCTCATTCCTCTGGCACCTCCTATATTTGGAAATTTTTATTTGAGAAGGGATCTCTTGAGATGGGCTAACACACTTACTATTGGATAACCAATTAGGGGACTCATTCCTGGGGAAGATGAATTCTCCCTTCTTCAGCAGTCATTAAATGCCTGCAGCTCGTCATCCAGCAACGCAGTTCTGGGAGCTTTTCCCTCATCCACTTTGACATGTGAACTGGTGTCGTCCAGCTCTTGCTTGGTCATCCATACTGTGGAGAGTCCGTGGGTGCTGCTGCCCTATCGTATACGGAAGGCGCAGCTTCACAACAGACCTTTTGGTTCTCTGGTTCTGACAATCTTTACAGGCTTGCTGGGGTGCCCCGCTCCAATAGTTACGTCTCCAACACAATCCCTATACAAGGATTGTATCCCTGCAATATGTGCCAGTTCTGGAGGTTGAACGTGGATCCTCACGCTGTGTGGCAAGCATGCTGACTGAGTTATCTTCCCAGCCCTCCAGTCTGTTTCTTCACATACGTACTCTCTTCCTTATGCTTGGCAATGACTGGGACACATTGTGTAAATTTAGACATTAGAAATTACTCTCTGGTTTTAACAGGATTCTTTTTTTTATACAATAAGGCATAAGTTCTGACTGGATGCATTACTTCTGGAAATAAAGTCTCTACTGGGTCATTTAAGTAGATGATGCAAAACCCCCCCAAATGACACAATTCTGCACACTGGTTACATGAGGCCAGTCTGTAAGTTATTAGGTTGCAGTCAGTTTCTGGTGTCTAGCTTTCACTTGAGCTTGAGTTTGCGAGCAGGTTGAAGATAAACAAAGCCTGGATTCCAAGCGGCCTCTGTACTCATGGTGACCCTGCCTTTATTAGTAATGGGATCTGATGACATCATTTCTTGACAGTCATGATCTCTAACCTCGTCTGATCTAAACCAGACTCACTGAGTGTGATATCATTAAGGTAAATCCCCAGTAGGAGACCCAAATTCTCAGAATAAGCCACTCAAAGGTATTGGGTTACTGGGAATGATTTCACCCATCTCGTTCTTCATCCTTGGACAACAAGGACCATATCAAAGAGGTGGAGAAGGTAGCAGACAGTTGGTGTTGTTTTAGTAATGTCGTTCAAATTTACAGCAGCCTCAGTGCTCATTAGAGATTCTTACTGAGATGTGGCTCAGATGGACTTTAGTTCTTAGAGTCTTGATTCTCTGTCTAGTCTTTATGCAGAGTTAAGTCAACATGGAGAAGTGGCCCATACTGACGTGCCAACAAGTTATAAAAACAATACACAAACGATGTGCACATGAGCTCTGATATGTGCAAAAGGTGATCGGTATCAGGGTTGCGGGCCCACCATTGACTCAAGTCCAGGCTCTGCCCCTGCCTCCTCCCTGGTTACCTAAAGCCATTTCTCTGCATTTCTCTACCAGAGCAGCAAAAGGGATGGGTGAACCCTGGGACGCTCATCTGGGTACCCAGCCTCTCCTGTAGTCAGTTGCATACACTTCTGTCCTAATAGCATGTGGCCATGGGGAAGGGCCAGAGTGCATAGGCAGGTAGGGTGGGGGAAGGAGACTCCAATGAGGCAGCCACGGGAGAGTTGTTAGCCATACTGGGCGCAGACTTTGCAGTGTATCTGTCTTAAGGTCACCCATGCTCATATTTGCAAACCATTGCCCATCGCTTTATAATACAGTTATTGGTTTTCCGGGATGAACTTTTGTTTATCCCTGAGATCTCTCAAGGAGGTGGGAGGCAGGTGTTGCATAGTTTCTCCCCCACCAAGGAGGAAGTCCTCATAATCCATGGGGTTTCTCGTGTTGCATATATGTTTGAACGTGTGGCAGATGATCCTATGCTTTGGTGCCAGGTTACTGAGTGAGTCCCAGGCTCACAAGGTGGATCAGCACCCTGTGCTGTGGTTATACAGAAGGCATAGCTTCCAGCAGAGAGGGTCTTGTTCTTCATCATATCAGCTATGTGTTTCTCTGTTCTGCTTCTTCTAGTCTGTACAATGACTCCCCTGTCCCAGGCTCTTGTGGAAAGAAGACCCAGCCTAGGCTTGACGCTCCTGAGGTACATGCCAGTCTCTTTCTTAGCACTTGAGAGATTCTTTGTAAATCATTGGTTCTAACTGTGTCTGGTCCATGCCCAGGACAGAAGTCTATCAAGTGGAACAGAGCAGAGCAGATCAGAGATGGGGAAACCTCTTCAAAGAACTCACTCCTTCTGGCCTATCTGAAGCTGTCTGTGAAGAGTGCGTGTAGGTAAGCAAACCCAGGCACCATGAATGGAGAGGGAACGCCATCAGATATTCCAACCTGAGCAAAGGCCCATGTGTAAAAACACATCAAGGTTGGCCACACATCAAGGTTGGCCATGAGTGAAGGTGTCAGAAGCAGAAGTCGGGGTCCAACTCCCCAACAGCACCTTGTTGGAAAACAAGTCAAGCAGCCTCTAGGGGATCAGTTTCCTTATTTGAGGGAATGGCACTACCTTTACTTCCTCCAAAAGTTCCACTGAGGCAGAAGTGAAGAGCCATGCCATAACCTGTGCTCACAGAGTGCAACCCACTTGGGCCTTCTCCATCTATGATCACAGAGGGCAGAAGAAGAAGAAGGAGGAGGAGGAGGAGGAGGAGGAGGAGGAGGAGGAGACGGGGTGACATCTATGCACAGGGATTCACCTATAACCAGCTCCATCTCTGAGATGTGCCCAGTATGCCAAGGCGGCTCCCACCGACCCTTTCCAGGCAGACATCTCCAGCACGCTAACTGGTGTGAGATGGTAACCTAGTGACTTGTTCTTTATGCAGCCATCAGGAGGAACATCAGTATTTCTATCCCAGAAGAAAACCCAAGTTCAGATATGGATGTAAACATTTATTACTTCTAACAAGTGCAGAAGGGAGGCGGGGCAGGAGAGAATTCTGCCCTGCAGACAGCTAGACACATGATCACTTGAGCGTTTCCACAGCTGAAGCAGGAGAGGGGCCCTGTATGCAGGAAGTATGAGGAAGCAGCCTGGCAGCTGGCCCTCTTAGGCCTTTGAAGTGCTTATGGTGAGAATCGATACACATCTTTCTTTAAAGGATGGGAAGTCCCGACTGCTTCGGGTTAAGGGTGGAATGCACACTTACTTGAAATCTGATTCCAGGGTCCCTAAACAGTTGGACTTCTTAGGGTCCTGGGGTGACCTTGTAAATTTATACGGCTGCTAAACCACTCCTAGGAGAAAATTATTGTAACTGTGGAGATTTTCTCAAGGAGGAAACAAGTGCGGGATAAAGACTGCTGGATCGGCCTTACTCCAAAAGGCAGTGCGAGAATTGAAGACACTGGGGCGAGCAGGGGTGTGGCTGGACAAGAGAATGGAGCTCACAGCATGGGAAGCCAAAGGCACCAACCTATGCTTTATGCGGTGTTGGGAGTTGAACCCAGGATTTGAGCAATCTAGGCATGTACTCTACCACCTGGGTCAGAGCAAGGCTCACTCAAGACATGACAGACATAAAACTAGGTGCTGTGGTGCATTCCTATAATACCAGCACTTTAGGGGGAGGTAGGAAAAATAGAAGTTAAGGTTATCCTCAGCTATACAGAGAGTTGGAAGCCAGCATGGACTACAGGAAAGACCGTCTCAAACAAAACCTGACAGGCCTAGTAGACGTAGACCCCTTTTGTGAACATGTCCCTATCCTGGGAGAGCCTGACTTAGAAAACTCTGCCCAAGTGTCACACTCAGAGCAGTTAATTATGAGCTCTGCACCATTCTGTAAAAACTGTTTGGGCTGTTCTAAGGCCAGTGGCTTAAGTGCTCACCCATGAAGACCTGAGCTTGTATCTCCAGCACCCACATAGAAGCGGGATACAGTGGTGGTGGGCTGTAATCTCAGCTCTAGAGAGGTAAATACAGAGGGTGTCTGTGCCTTTCTGGTTAGCCACTTAGCCAAGCAATGAGCTCAAGTTTCAGTGATAGGCCTCATCTCCAAAAACAAAATTAAGATGGAGAAGTTATAAGACACCTGACATGAGCCTCTGGCTTCCACACACATGTACACATACCCACATGAACATTTGCACGTGTACCACATATGGCTCTACACATGGCCTAAAAAGAAATAGAACAGGGAAAAGTCAAGTGAACTATTTTTTACCCCATCCAAGTTTCTTGTTAATCACCCAGCACCCCTGAGAGTTCAAAGCACATTCTGGGATGTGCAGTTCAGGGGCCACACAAGTGCACTGGGGACCCTGCTCCCAACCCTTCCACAGGCCAGCACCCAAAGGGTGATGATCAACGTGAGAATAGATAGGAAGTTACAAATAAACTGGTGAGAGTTAACAATTCAAAAGCAGGAGATGGTAGGTGACTCTCGAATAGCTGTGTGGAGGAGCTGAGACCTGGGATGATGTTCTCTATAGCTGCTGCTGAGGGCCTACTTTCCCTTCCTAAGGCTTCTATCCCCAGCCCTGCCCCAAACGAGAAGACACACAAACACAATGCACTTTCTCTGTGGGAAGGATGCCCAGTGGGAAGTTAGTGAATGTCAAGGGCCTTCTCCTTCCATTATAAACCTCTGTGTCTTTGAATTTTCCACCACATGTTGTTTAAAATATCCATGAATTAAAATGTCAAAGGTAAAGCTTACTATGTGAGATTTTTAGTTTGAGGTTTTATGACTGGTGGGCACCATTGAGGGGCTGAGGTTTCCGTTCCAGGGACCACTGGGGAGGCAGAGTCCCTCACAGGCTCAACATGCTCATAGTTCCTACAGGGGGCAGGGAGGTGGGGAGGCTGCTCAGGGCTTGTCCTCAGACCAGTCCTGACACCCAGACCTGGGCAGGGGTAAAGGGAGTTCTCACTCCCACATGGTTCCCTGGAGAGTACAGTAGGCTATTTTCCAGTTTTGTTCAGATGCCTGTCTGCCATGTGCTGTTCTGTCACAGGGACACAAAGAGGGCAGCTTCCAACAGGGCAGGTGACTTGACTTCAGCTTTGAAGCTGGAGTTTGAGGCCCAAAAGGCACTAGGGTTTTGACCCAGCGAAGGCTTCAGTAGAGGGAACTGTGTGATGCTTTTATGTCTTGGTGGTTGCCAGCATGCCTTGGCGTGTAGTCACTCCAACCTCTGCCCATGAGCACACGGAGTTACCCTCTTCTGTCCATGCCAAAGCCCCGTGTCTCAAATGAAGATCCTTGTCTTTCGACAAAGATCTTACCTAGAAAATCTAGACTGGTCTTCCCTATCTTAAGATCCACATAGTAATAAAAGTTACTTTGTTCACCTGAGACCATATTTCTAAGTCCTAATCAGGTTGTACGTGTATCTTTCGGGGCTCATTGCAGCTACTACTTTGCCCAGTTTGACCATAAATGTAACTGGTGTGCATAGTGTCTATTATCAGCTGACTCGTTGGCTGTGCCCTGCTTTGTTCTGCCTGATTCCCAGGTCAGGCTTGAATCAAGTCTTTCCAATTCTGCAGGAACACTGGAGGCCATTCTGGAAGGACTCGGGGGGGGGGGTGTCACTAAACATGGCATCTGTGTGAGGTGTGATGAACATGGTGGCCAGCTCAGTGTGCCTGTGAACCCCAGTTAGTGCCTCTCCCCTCCCCCTGCCAGTCTGACCACAGCCTGGCTCCTTTCTTCATTCTCTCCACTATCTGCCTGGCCTGGGGGCAGTCTGGCCTTGTCCTGCCTGCCCTGATTCATGCCTCTGGCTTATTTCTGAGCACTTACCCCTCAGGCCCTGCTTTCAAGTCCCACGCCTCCAGCTAGCATCTCATTATTCCAACCGACGTGAAACTGGGCCCAGAGACCAGTCACAGGGTGGCTCAGAGGGGCCTGTGTAATGCCATCTAAGCTGCATGGTGGCCTTCGCTTCTGTGGCTTGCAGTGGGTTTGGGGACAGGTCCCTTTAAGTCTCCATTGGAGTGATGTGATCACTAGAAATCAACAAATATTGTAGAAAAGTAAGAAAAAGAGAAAGTGGCTGAAAAGAAAGATTTTAGGGTTGTGCTGAATGCAACCCTCATCCCAAGTAACAACCAGGATTTGATCCAGCTTTGGGGAGCTACACTGTGCCTCAACAGAGTCTTTCTAGAAGCTTGGAGCCTCAGGGATGGTACTCAGGAAAGCTGGAGTGCAGAGAAACCCCCAAAGAGGAGCTGGCAGGGCCTTACATCCTTTGCTGGACAGTGCTGGTTTGGAAGTAGGCTGAGGGTGCTTGCATGGGGCTCTGCACCACAAACACCCAGGCACCCGTGCCCTCATGAAGCACTCCATCCAGCAAGCTTCTGTGTTTCTCAGACCTCTGAGAACTTGACTCTTCAAGGCCCCATCTAGAAGAACCCTAAGTCTAAGGCAGATTTTGCAGCATGCTAGGAACAGAAGCAGCTTCCTTAGATGCTGCAGAGCTGACTCAGAATGCAAGGCAGATGCAATGACAGGGTGACCAGGGAGAATCGCGTACCTCCTTCACAGGCCAGGTGGCACTGGTACCTGTTGTGGAAGTTTATTTTTAGTTATGTATAAAATAACTTGTATTGGGTGAGGGGCTGCCTAGGTATTGGCATTTTGTATTTTCTGCAGGTTTTGGACTTATGTGGGGGATGTTAGATTGCTTATGATCTGCATGTGCTATCGGTAGAACACCTGAGGAGCTCTGCATCAATAAAAACACCTAAGCTAGGACACTCTGCTGTCCAGTATGGTGCTGGCCAGGATTGTGGTTCTCTCCTCTGAGGTCTGGAAGGGTTTGCATGTACAAAGATGCCTCCCTGTCTTCTTTGGGAGCTGCCACTGCAGGTGTCTACAGCAAATGGCACCTGCAACATGGGGCACTACATCACAACAGCTAATCCAGCATGGAGACAAGGAAGAAGAAGAAAGAAACTCCAAACCTTGCAGAGTCCATTTTGTTTTGTTTCATTTTGGTTTCTGCAAACCTGTCCAGATACTGGTGATGTGAGCTGGTCCTGATGAGACACATCTGCTGTGGTGTTGAGAACTCTACTCACAAGGGAACCCTTCCTGCAGACAAAGTTATTAATTCTTTTATCCTGCAAACCAGACTCTATCTTAAAATCTGGAAAGTGCTTCCTTGGGGTCCGTACACAGAAGCTGTCCTCCAGAAATGGCCAAGGCTGTGTATCATGCTAGTAGCTGAACTTGGTACTATAAAAGTAACCTAGGTGGTGCTGGATTTGAAGGAATGAAGGGGTCATGGAGAGCAGCTGAGGCTTGGCACTGTGAGAGGTCAGGAGAGGCCATTGGTGAAGGTATAGCCTCAGTAGCAGCTGAAGGCCCAGAACAAAGGGATCATAAAGAGACATTGAGGCTTGGCACCATGAAGAAAGCCCAGGAGAGGCTATTGGTTGAAAGTGCAGCCCAGTTGCAGCAGAAGACCCCAGGATTCTAAAAATGCCACTACCGTGGGATGACCACCAAGAACAGCAGCAGCAGTGGAGTGAAGCCATCTGGAGCCTGGAGGACAAGCTGTGTGTGCTGCAGAGGGCAGAGACAGAGAAGTGATATAAACCCTTTGGAGGAGCTTAGAAGTTTGTGAATGAATTCCAGATAATTGGACATTGATAATGTTTTTCTGCTGTCCAAAGATATTGTATAAAGCTTAATAGATGCTTGATAGCATTTGGTCATATGCATTAGAAGTTTCATAATTGTTCCTCTTGTAAATGGTTTTGCTGGGGTAGTGTTACATTGTGGAGATAAAACAATTTTTAATTGGGAATACAGAAAGGAGGGATGTTGTAGAAGTTCTATTTTTAGTTATGTATAAAATAATTGTTTTGTGCACTCTAGGGTGAGGGGAAGCATTGGTCTTGGTGATTTGTATTGTTTGCAGGTGTTAGATTCATGTGGGGAATGTTTGATTGCTAATGATCTGTATGTGCTACCAGTAGAACACCTGAGGAGTTCTGAATCAATAAAAACACCTGAGCTCAGAGGCTCAGAGTTTCACTATCCAGTATGGTGCTTGCCAGGATGGTGGTTCTCTCTGCAGAAGTCTGGAAGGGTTTGTACCAATGCATATGCCTCCTTGTCTTGTCTGGTGAGCTGCCACAGCAGTGGACTACTGCAGGTGCCTGTCAAGCATCCCTTGTGCCTGGTTTGTTTTCACTCCAGGATGGGCGACTGTTGGCTTGAGTCTTTTACTGTGGATTAGAATGAGAAAGGTGGGTGACACTTCCCTTAGAATGGGGACACCATGTCTCTAAGAAGAGCCCCATGGCCACCAGGGGCATTGCACAGCAGATGTGGATGTAACTGGTTGTCTTAGTCAGTGTTCTATTGCTCTGAAGAGACACCATGACCACAGCAAATCTTATAAAAGAAAGCATTTAGTTGAGGCTTACTTATAGTTTCAGAGGGTTAGTCCATCATCTTCATGGCAGGGAGCATGGTGGCTTGCAGGCAGACATGGTAGCTTAGTGTTTTATATCTAGACCTGCAAAATCACTGAGTCTGGCTTTGGCTTTTGAAACCTCAAAGAGCACACACTTCCTCAGCAAGACCACGTCTAGTGACATACTTCCTTCAACAAGACCACACTCGCTAATCCTTTCAAATAGTGCCACTCCCTGGTAACTAAGCATTCAAATATGTGAATATTTGGGGCCATTATGAATATGGGGGCCATTCTCATTCAAACCATCATATTGGAGTATTTCATTTTCCAAAAGGGAAGACTCTCAACTTCTCCCAACTGGACTATGGGAGGATTACAGTTGGATTGAAGGCAGCAAGTCCCATATCTTGAATCCTCAGACTGAGACTGACTCTTCCTGGGCCACAGATGTATCCATGATCAAATGGACCCCAAGCTACCCGGTACCCTTTCTCTATCAATGTCACCACCACTGTAACACCTGAGAAAGGATGTGAAACTGGGAAGACAAGCGGGTGGAGAGAGGCCAGCTAAGCATATGATCTCTGAAGACAGCTGTCCCTATGCCCCTGCAGCAGCCATGTCACTGTGGGTCTGGACAAACTAAGGCTAGTGTGCCTACACAGCAGAACTTTTGTGGGGTAGGGTAAGGTGGTATCTGGAGGGAGCAGGCACTCTGTATTCCCTCCAGGGCTCTGACTTTCTGGGAGCAAGCACTCCCAGTTTTCCATCTGCTGTCTGGGCGTCTCTCCAAAATATGACTCTACTAACCTTATTTTTGTCTCCTGCAAATACTGTTGGGGACTGGGGATGTTGCCCAGTTGGTAGAATGCTTGCCTGGCACTGGCAAGGTTCTAAGTTCAGTCCCCAGAGCCCCACAAACTAGGTGTTCCTGCATACAACTCTAGTTTCAGCACGTAGGAGGTAGAGGCAGGAGGGTCAGAAATTCAAGGTCATCCTTAGCTATATAGTGAGTTGAAGGCCAGTGTGGATGGCATGGGACCCTGCTCCAAACAGAACAGATAAGCAGAGCAACATACCACTAATGGTATCCTTCAGAGAAGCCCTTGTCTTCAGCAAGCCCGCAGTTGACATTGAAATACTGGCATCTGCCCATAGGTTCTCACCTGTGCTCTCTCAGCTGTTCCCAGCTCTGTGGTGGGGGAAAGCCACCTGCCTTGCCTTCTCTTCCTCTGCCCCACAGCACCTCATGACCCTGTGTCCTCGCCTTTCCAAATCCACCATGACTGCCAGGCTCAGGTGCCTCGCCCTGTGCCACAAGCTCCATGCTAACCCTGTCTGACTGAATCTGCACTTCAGTATGTCTGTTTTGCAGGCCTCTCTCACTCTTTGTTAGTATAAATTATTTTCAATCCTTTGCAGGTGCAGTTGGTGCAGTCCCAGGGGCTAGCATTTCCATCTGGAAATGAGAATCGGGGTGACACAGTGGTGGTTGACAACATTTTTGAGATGCATTTCTTCAAAATCAAAAGGTCTTCAGTTCCAGTTACTCCTCTGAAAGCAGGTATGATTTGCATGGAAAATTCCAAAAGCTACATAACCCAGTCCTGACAGCAGGCACCATGGTTGGGAACGCCCCTTCCAGTGTCTGCAGACTGGGATGCGTGAGAGCCAGTGTCAGTCTCTGGCCTTGAACCACACCTATTGTCAAGTTCTCCTTTGTCACATCAGCTCTCAACTTTCTCTAAAAGACCCAGTGTCCCTGTTTGGTCCTGTAATAGCGAAGAGGCATCAGGCATTACTTGCTTGGTCCGTGTGTGTGTGTGTGTGTGTGTGTGTGTGTGTGTGTGTGTGTGTGTGTGTGAAGGCGGTGATGGCGTCCCCATCGGCTGCCAGGATGGAATGTCCCCTTGCAGGCTGCAGGATCCCCAGTGGGATGTTATGTCTTCCTCACCTTCCAATCCTGAAGGAGAATGCATTCCAAGATGTTCCAGAGCGCTTAGCTATGCCCGGGGGCAGTGTGCATTCCTCTCCACAGCCTGCCTGGCACCTCCCACGGCTTTCAGGCCTTCCTCTGAAGCACCTCCCAACCCCTCTGGTCTCCAAGTAGAGATAAACAGGACCTGGAAAAATGTGCTCTGAAGTGGCAGCTGGTGAGTGACTGACAGCAGACATAGGTCTTATCGGCCAGGGTTACAGGAAGGCAAGGGACCAGAAAGCAGATCCCCAGGAATGTCACCCACACCTGTCCCCTGTGCTGCGCATCACGCTGCCACTTGCGTAGGCTGTAGGTGACACGACACCCCAACACCCGCCTGGTGGTCGTGAAGGATGATGCAAGCATTTTGGTGTGGTGACAACGACACAGGTGGTTTGAGGGGGGAGAAACTTTCCAGTCCTCCTGAAGGAGAAGGAATTGAAATGCCCTTTGTAAGCAGATGGAAACCGAGCTATGTTGAGAGTACACAGCTTGGGAGAGCCTGCAGCCTGCTTCTGCAGAGCTTGGCTCCTGGCAGCAGCAGCATGGAAATAAAGGGAAGACTCCTATTCTCTACAGATGTGAAATCAGACCTGACTCAGGAGGTCCATCGCTGCCTGCTAAAGTCCTGTCAGGAAAAAGCTTTGGTGTTGGTGGACTACGACAGAGACTGGAGCAGCACCAGATTTCTGATCAATCCTAAGCAGAGGCTTTTAGCCTTGGAAGGCTACATACACGTGTGTGTACGGAACTTGACACTGCAGCATGTGAGCTCTCTGGTTAATCTGTAATGGGTACCCTTCATGGCATTACCTTCCTATGGACAGTGCCATTTCCCACTGCTTCCTGGAGATGCACCGGTTCATTCTGGTTTGGAGGCCTCTCTGTGCCCATGACACTAAGCTGAGGTGGGCGTGCATGTCCAAGGTATTCCCAGAGCAGCTGATGCTGCCCTTAAAGCGATGGGAGCCTAGTGGACAGTGAGCCTATGTGCACATTACAGGGCCAAGTAGACCTTCCTGGGGCCTGTTCAGTCTTTACCCTGTCCTGGGTTGTGGCCCAGGGAACATCTGTCACCAATTTGTGCCAATACCCCTTCCCTCTGTTGTGGGGCACTAAAAGTGTCTGCCTTGTCCTCCTGCTAAGAGTTCAGTAAAGTAGCTTCTGGAGGGCTGTGCAGAAAGCTGGCCCTGATGTGCACCTCACAGGTGAGTGACAGCTTGTCCTCACTGTGCTGCTGTGGTGTTCGGGAAGGGCCCTGCTGCCGCCATTACATACAGACATCACCTGAACAGAGAAGATGCTCAGTGAGGTGTGCCAGGGAGACAAGGGACAGTAGCATCAGAAGGCTTCTTGGGAAGGAAAACTTGTTGCACGTAGCTAGGCATAAGTGTGGCCTGCGAGAACATGCCACCGTTGGTGCCAGAGCCAGTATCAGCTTATTTTCTGGTGTGAACAAGCAGAATGTGTCCCCTTCTATTTGTCTCCATTTCTTCTGACAAATAATAGCTGCCTCCGTGAGATAAGAAGACTGTGCAGAGGAAAAATCAAACTGAGAAGCTAAAAACAGCATATAAATGTTTGCCATAGATGGCATTAATTTAAAATTATAAATCAAAACTTCAAACAAAAGTACCAAGGCCTGGAAGATGCCTTCCCGGGATGGCTTTCCAGGGGGGGAGGGGAATGAGCCCCTAATAGAAAAGGCCCCCAAGGGAGAAGGAGTCCCCAAGAAAGAGATCAGCTTCCCTGGCAAGTGGGAGGAGGAATAGGGATACAGGAAAGAGGGTCCCTGTCTTCCCACTGTGAAGGTGAATGTTTTCTGTTAGAAGCTGAGCTCAGGTACAGAGAGCCTGAATAAAATGGATGGGTTGGTCTTCTGTGAACAAGTAGGACCTTTGACACTGGGACCAGTGGATGCCTCAGTACCCGGCGGTCTGTGGATCTGCACACTGCTGACTAGGGAGTACGACTTGTTAGTCTCCACTCCATATGACCCTGCATCTTATCTCCACACCTTTTCTCTCATTCATTCTGTTTCTTTAGCAAACCCCGATTAACACACCAAGAGCATTTCGTTCTGGAAAAGGCACAAGCCAGAGACCAACAGAAGGACTCCAGGAACTCTCGAGAGGAGAGCATGGACAGGCAGAGCATAGGAGAACTCTGGGGCAGTGATAATATTATGCATTATACCACAGTACAAGACATACATCATCACCTAGCCACCAAGTCCAAGGGACAGGAGGGGACCCTGGTACAGATAATGGGTTTCAGAGTGACCACAGTGTGGCAATGTCAGTTCTCCATGCGGGTCCTGCGTAGGTGTGAGTTTAGAAGTAGGAGGTGTGATGTGTGGAGACAGAAGCTGGAAGGGATCTCTGTACTTTCTGCTCAGTTATGGTGTGAACCCGAAATTGCTAAAGCTAGCGGAATCAATTAACAATGATGTAGCCTGGGACCATTGCCATCTCAGAGGTGCAATGTAGAAGGACCCCAGCTGGGTGTGAGCTGACAACAGGGCCTCCTGGGGGCACAGATAGCCTCACCCCTACTAAGGCCAGTAAAGGAAGGAGTACAGGTAGTCTCACCCCTACTAAGGCCAGTAAAGGAAGGAGTGGTGCTTTCTAACCAAAACTTTCCAGAGATTCTTTTAGATACTCAAAATTTGGAGACGGTCTAGAATTTGTTTTTAAGGATTTGTTCATTATTTATGTGTGTGTGTGTGTGTGTGTGTGTGTGTGTGTGTGTGTGTGTGTGTGTGTGTGTGTGTGTGTGTGTGTGTGGTGCTTTAAGGGCTAGAAGGGATGTCCTGTTTCCTGAAACTGTTTGTGAGCCACCTGATATAGATGCTATGAGCTGAACCCCAGTCCTCTGCAAGGACAGCAAGTGTTCTTAAGCACTGAACTATCTCTCCAGTTCAACAGAACTTGTTTTTAATACTTCCTAAGTGTCTTGAGTCTTTTCATCCTGCAACCCTGGTCCTTCTGATGTTATCCCCTGCCTTTGTCACAGCTGGGCACCCTATCTCAAAGGGACCAAAATGAATTTCCTCAAACAGGTAAGATGACTGATGGAGGTCAGCATCAGAGATGAGTGATGCCCTCATGGGACACTGTGGAGGCTTATGGAGACTCAGCAAGGTGGGACTGTTGTCACCCTTCACACAGGAAGACATGGATCTGACAAGCTTAATGAATGATGTAGACTTGGAGATCAAAGACAAGGCTGGATACAAATGGCAGTTCCCAAAGATCACGATCTGACTTAGTAGGGGCACAATAAACACACTGTACTGAATTATGAGGGAAGATTTCATCTGATTGATATCCTGTTGAAACAGATTTCAAAAGACTCTTGAATGATGGTGGATTTCCTAAGCCTCTTCTTGGTAATAAAGTTTAAATTTTAAACATGGAAGCTAATTCTTACATGAGCCAAAATATATCCTAAACACCCTTTGAGAGTTGGTGGAGTGAGGAGAGTTTTGCTCTCCCCCCACCCCACAGCTTGTGATGCTTCAACTAATATTCTCAATCATAGAGAGATCTTAGCGAAAGTTCTGGGTCTGCCTTCTTAAGGCAACTCCTGCTTCAAGGTGACCATTGAAAGTGTTTGATATAATTTCAGAACATGGCGGCTGTGTGGGTCTTCGGAATGGAAGTTCTTGCTGAGTGGCATCAAATCTTTACAAAGACATGCCTGACCACATGGAAGCCTGGCCAAGCCACTCAGGTTCCTATGTTGCTGTGTCCTTGTGTAGTGCGTTCCTTCTCATCTGCCCTGATAAACTCCGTAAGGATGACAGGTGAAGTAATTAATTTCTCAAGTGATTTTTTCCCCTCTGGCTGCAAGAACTTCTACTCCAGTACAGACAGCGTTCCCAGGCTCTAAGCAACCCTCATTTCCTGTCTTTGAATTTGCCATCTCAGAGAAAAAAGAAAAAAGCTACACATCAAAAACTAAATGAGTTCCTAGAGGGAAGCATCCACTCAGTCTGATCAGAAAGCGCCACCCAGCCTCAACCCAACCCACACAGCTGCTCTCATCACTCTGGCTCCTCTGCAGACCTGCTCTGGGCTGCATGGTGTGTATCGTGGGGCATGCTCCGTAACATCTGAGCTCAGTCATTCAGCACTGCTCCTGGGAGTTCATGCACTTCTGCTGTGGGTGACTCGGACCCCTTGACTCAAGAGCTGCTATCGTGGAGATGACCACAATGTCCACATCCATACCTACATCTGTCTCCGAATCTGTGTCATCAACTGCTGCCATTGTTTTTGTCATCCCACCTTCCTCTGTAGTGTTCACCTGCCCCTTCCTTCCCTTTGATTTGTCCTTGTCTTGGACTGTCTGTCCTGCACATTCCCAGATGGTATGGGGCCACTACCCCTCAGCATCAGGAAAGTAGGCTGTGATTTGTTCCACAGAAAGAGGTAGGCAAATCCACCCAATGCCCAGGAGGCATTAGAGAACCAAAGGACTGGGCAGGATGAACAGTTGCCAGTGTCCTTCATGCTCCTCCATTCACCCATCCTCATGAAGCCCTTCAAGGAAGAGAGGGAAGTCAGTGACCAGTGCACACACAAAAGGTGGGTGTTCTGGAGGATGTAATATACTACATAAATAAACACAGACGTTAGTATGGTTATGTGTGAGACAGTGGATGTGGAAGTGATCGGATGTGAATGTGGATACAGATACACAACGCATATGCAAATGTGGGTATAGACACCAATGTGGATAAGGATGGGTATGCTACAGATACAGTCGTAGACATAGCGTTGATGTGGGGACAGATGAAGGTGTGAACGGAGACGTGGAAAAGAATGTAGAAGGCAATGTCATAGACACCAAAATGGCTGTACATGTGGATATAGACACAGCTGTGGCTGTGGATGTGGGTGTAGATGTATATACACATATAAATATAAATGTGGATGTAGATGTAGAAGGGATACAGATATGAGTATGGATGTGGATATAGATGTGGATGTAGATGTGGATTGTAGACATAGATGTGGATGTGGATGTAGATGTGGATGTGGATATAGGTGTGGATGTGGATGTAGATGTGGATGTGGATGTAGATGTGGATGTGGATGTAGATGTGGATGTGGATGTGGATGTAGATGTGGATGTGGATATAGGTGTGGATGTGGATGTAGATGTGGATGTGGATGTAGATGTGGATGTGGATGTAGATGTGGATGTGGATGTGGATGTGGATGTGGATGTGGATGTGGATAGAGGTGTGGATATAGATGTAGATGTGGATTGGACGTACACATGGATACAAAGATAAACACGGATGCTGACGTAGATGTGGTTATAAGCAGGTGTGACTGTGGATGCAGTACAGACACGAATGTAGATACAGATGTGGGGTAGATACAGTTGTAGATGTTTGTGTGTATGTAGATACAGATGTGGATGTGGACATAGACATTGGCGCTGACAGGAAGGCTAGTGTGACCGTGGTGCCCAGACAGGCGGAAGGACCTAGCATCTCCCACCGTGGCTTTATTTGCCTAAGAACGCTCATCAATTGTCACCTCTCCATATTCAAAGTAGATGGGTTCTAAAGCCTTCCTCAGATACCTAAATCTTCAGCTACAGACATCCCTTGAGTAAAATGATATAGTGTTTGCTTGCAGCCTACACACATCCTTCTGCATCCTTTGAATGCAGATTATCCATGATACTGTGTAAATGCTGTGTAAATAACTGCTTAGGAGAAATCATCTGTGCATGTTCCTGATGAACATCGTCCCCAAACATTTCAGTCTGTGGTTGGCAGTATCTGAGAATGAAGAACCTGTGTGCACGGAGGGCTGGTGAGGGCCTGCTCCCCTCTGCGCTGACAGCGATGCTTCTTGCAGCTTGTAGCTTGTCACACTCATATCTCCCACCCTTATCACACCTTCATCCCCTATCGAAATCGATCACAGCATAGACTTGCCTCCCATTTGCTGGTGGAGAGCAAAGCACCACCTTGGCTGACCTCCGCCGTTATCACGCGGGCTCCCTGCCTCTGTGATGTATTTTCTCTCTAAGAAAATAAGATCCTAGTGGGATGGAATTGTATCTGGCTTGATGACTTTGCCTTGAAGGATTTGTGTTGATGTTATATGCATGGACATCCATTGCGTTTGAGGGCGCATCTGTCCCTGAGAAAATGTTCTTGGAAGCCTGTTGCTTTGCTAACAAAGGGTTATGGAATAAAACAGAAACTCAAGGAAATAATGAAAGTTTTAATAGCGTTCAGACAGCTTTGTAACTAAGCTGAAGCTGTTTTTACAGTGGCAACTGAGGCCTTGTTTGAAATGTTTTGATATTATTTCCTGATGTGTAGAAATCTGCCCATATGATGCATTTTGAAATGTGGAGTAAATTACCTGCGCTCCTCTTTGTGACAAGTCTTCCGGTTACCCTTTCATCTGCGTGGGGAACCAATAGCTCCGAATTCACTGAGCACTTGTGTCTGTGTGCCAGTGTCCCAGTAGGGGCCCGCAGAGTTTAAAACAAGGAAACAGAAACTGTATCTCTAACAGGAGATGGGTTCCAGTCCCAGGAATATGGAGAGATGAACTTAGGAATGGGAGGATTTCCATTTTAAATGTGGGAACGAAAACCTAGCTAAGAGTTCCTGGAAGGGTGAGAGCACTTGCAGCCTGTGCAGAGCCTGTGGACTTCTGGGGTTGGTTGTGTGGCCACTGATAGAACTCAGCATGGGCGAGCAGAAGCGCTTCAGTTCTGGCATGCCAATTAAAAGCCAGAGAGCATGTAAAGCAAGGATGTGAGGAGTGCTAACTCAGTAACATAATGGCAGATGTGAATTTCTTTCTTCCTCCTCAGCTCCCCTGACCAGTTACCGTCTGAGGAGGTCGTTTCTGTCTGTTGCTCTTGAGTTCCAGGACCCACACCTATCACTTGCTGTCACGTGGTTCACTTAATCAGACATCCACAGGTGACATTGATTTGAAAGACTGTCACACTGACAGGGAACCTTGGAAGCAGAACAGGCAAATTCCGAGAAAAAGTTTGCAGATTCTCAGGACGCTGGGACTCATGGCTGCCGCTTCACATGGCCATAGAGGAGAAGCCTTCTGAGGCTTATAAGAAACAAAGTTCTCACAGGGGAGGAACCAGCTGTAATCCAGATGCAAGTGTTCTGTCGTACTTTGGTGATGTCATTTGTCTATCAGACTTTCAAAGGGGCTTTTGGATTCTAAAGACAAGTGTGAGGGCCAGGCCAGATGAGGAGAGTGTCTCAGCTGTACCTGGGACTACAGGACTGGGAGGTACTGATGTCAGGGTGGATTGTAGGCGGATCCCATTCCTCAGTCTGGAGGATGATTATGATGTGCTGAGGAATTGTGTAAGGGGATACAGAGCTGAGTCTGAAGAGGCTCCCATGAAGGAAGAGGGAGTAATGGGAAAACTGAATGTAATACAGGAAAGAGACAGGGCCAGTGGAAGTGGGGATACAGTGGCCAGTGTCTAAAAGGAGGATGGACATCGCCCCTGTGGATTATTATTTCACTTTGGTGTCTTCAAGCTCATGAAACACTTTCGTAAAGTGGCCTCAAGCTCTGACTGTCCTGCTGGTGAGCTTTCTGAAGTGTGTTTATGGTTTGCTTCTGTGCTCCATGAGGTCCTAGACTCTGCAATAGACTCAGGCACATTAGGGAATCTTGTGTATACAAGAGTACCTGGGCTTAGGAGGCATGAAACTAACAATGACAAAAATACCTGACCCAACATCTTCAAAAGCCCTTCGGCAGAGGACTTGGAAGTACAGCTGTGCCCCGGGAGGTGGGGAAGGCTCTCAGAAAAGAAGTGTGTAGTGGAGACAGTGGGGGCTGGAAATGTACAGGCACTGAGAAGGCAAGACTAGGTGGAAGGGGGAAATGCCTGAGAGAGAGGAAAGGCAGATGTGATTATAGAAAATCCAGGCAAAATGCTGTGTATTGTAATCAGAGAAGTGGAGACAGGCACAGGGTCGTTGATGACTACCTCAGGGTGCCTACGATATAAATGCATTTGTCTATCTATCTTCTATCTATCATCTATCTATCTATCTATCTATCTATCTATCTATCTACCTATCATCTATCTATCTATCTATCTATCATCTGTCTATCATCTATCTATCTATCATCTATCTATCTATCATCTATCTGTCTATCATCTATCTATCATCTATCTATCTATCTATCTATCTATCTATCTATCTATCTATCATCTATCTATCTATCTATCTCTGTCATCTATCTACCTACCTACCTGTCTACCAACTCTCTATTTAGTTGATACCTAGCATCATCTAGTTAGCTCTTATCTTTCATCCACTTTTCTATTGGAACCTACTCTCAGTTCCCCAGTGTTGAAGAGATGAAACACACTGAACAACACATTGTTGGCAGAGTGGGAAAGGAAAACTAATCTTAACTGACAAGAAATGTGCCAGTACCATAAAAACACAGGAAGGCGACTGGAGCAAACTGGCCCTGTGGACAAAAGAAGGCATCTGAGACACAAAGTATTTTTAAAAGTGTGTGTGTGTGTGAGTGTGTGTGTGTGTGTGTGTGTGTGTATGTGTGTCTGAGTACAGGTAATGACATATAGGACAGAATGACAAGCTGCTCTTTGTGTGTGACCATGGCAGGGATTAGCACATGACAGGGGCATAGGAGAATACCGGAGTCCTTTGAAGTTCACGGTTATATGGACCACTTGGAGTGTAATAAAAAGGTGCAGGATGGTTCTGTAGGCTGAGAGAAATTGTACCATGTGGGAACTTCATGACCCCATGACCTATCGGTGGGTAGGGAGATGTGGAGGACTGGAAGAGTTGAGGTGGAGAATGTGATCAAAATACATTGTATATTTTTGTTGTTGTTGTTGTTTTGAGATAGAGTTTCTCTGTTGTAACTCTGGCTGTCCTGGAACTCACTCTGTAGACCAGGCTGGCCTCCAACTCACAGAGATCTGCCTGCCTCTGCCTCCCGAGTGCTGGGATTGAAGATGTTCGCACCACCTCCTAGCACTGCATACCAATTTTTAAATAAAAATGTTAAAAGAAAGAAGGGATATTGGTCCCTGCTAAGTTAACAGAGGCTCACACCAGATGCTACACCAGAATCTGCCTCCCCCTACTCTTCTACTGAGGTTTATTTCAAGACAGGCAGGCTGGGGAGCCTCCTGTGGGGACATTTTTCCTGTGAGAAGGCTGAGGATGAGGACAAGGAGGACATCAAAGACGCTAGGCACAGAGTGAACCTTCCCAGCAGGTATCTTTGGCCTTTCCTCTTCTTTACTATTCTCTCTCTCTCTCTCTCTCTCTCTCTCTCTCTCTCCCTCCCTCCCCTTCCCACTGCATCCATTTCCCACAACAGCTTTCATACTTCACACGTAACATGTGATTTCTTGTGGCTTTGGAGAGGAGGCGCCTCTCCCCTAAGCTGCTCTTAGTAATCAACCAACATGAAACAACTTGAAGCATGTTGACGGGTTCTTGCTGAGTGTTTGAACTCATCAGGAGAGACAGCCTTGCAATGTAGGTGACAGGATGGAAAAGTCCTCAGGGTGGACCTAGGTCGCCTGTGGCCTTTGCTCTCCAGCCAGCCAGTCCCTCCCATGGGGATCATGTGTCCTCTGCAGGCAGCAAGCTGAGAACACTGCCCAGGATGGATGGAAGCTCAGAGTGGCCAAAAGCCAGGCGAGCCAGAGAACAGGCCAGGGCAAGAGTCAAAAACAATTTCCTGTGCCCAGATTAGGATTATAAAAGTAAGCAAAACGGAGAAGAACCAAGTTAATTAGGCAACATTTGAAGAGTGGCTTAGCTTTCTTCCCACACCCCATTGCTAGGATGTCATCTCACACAGAGCCATCCTGGCTGACAGTTACGTGGTGGCATCTTGCAAAACGCTGAGGCATGGAGAAAGTCCCAGCCCCATCTGCAGGATAATGCGGGCTGGAGCTGCCTGAAGTGTGCCTGGCAATGCTAATTATGGATGGGGTCTCTTGGAGGAAGACATTCACTGAAACAAAAGTACGTGTTCCCACGCAGGGTAATTTCCCTGTAACTCTATTTTTTATTTGCTGATGCGGAGGGACTTTTGATGAATACTTATGGGGCACTTCAGGCTTGAGTAGGGTTAATCTCTTTAGTTCAGGTGAGTTCATTTTAGCCGTGATTCACTCCATTGGCTATCTGTAATGATTATTAACAAGCTTAAAGACCTCTGGGAGATAGTGGATAAAAATGAAGCGCCGGGGAAGAGGCTATCATTATGCTAATAAGGTCGGGAGAATAATTACAGGCACAGTTTCCGTAGGAATTCTGGGGACTGGAATCGGTCACCGGGTTAGGAAATCTCTCACCAGCTTTATAGCCTCGTGAGTACACACCACACACATGTACAAGTCACACATACACATGTGCGTTCATGCACACACACACACACACACACACACGCTCATGAGCTCTCCTGAGCCAGAATATGAAATGTACATTTATGCACATTGGTTTCCATTGCACTTAAACAAATCCACTGTGAGATGGAGGAATGTGTAAAGAAATAATTTATGGTTTTCATGCATCAGCGATACACTTTAATAGCCTTAAGTGTGGATTTTGTTGGACTGCTTCGGCATCTTCAAGTACAGCACATGCGCTCCAGATGCTTACTCGTGGAGCGCTTCAGTGGCGCCCCAGCAGCCATGCCGCAACAACCTTTGCTTCTGAGTGAGAGCACAGCCGTCACTATTTTTCTTTCTCTCACACGCAAAAGTCCTGTGCGTCCTCAGTGTTAACACCTTCCTACGTGGCTGCCTGGGTCCTCTCTCTGCTCGTGGCTGAGGGTCCCTGAGCGTAGAGCTCTCACTTCCGTGCCCACGTGGACACAATGCCTTGCAGGCAGATCCTTCCTGTGAAGGCAGTCTTTTAAAGGTCTGAACTAGTGGCCAGAGACTCAGCTCGCTATGGCTAAATTTCCTATGCTGTGTTCATACACGCTTTCAGACCCCACCATCTTCCCCTGCACTGAATCTCAGAGGTTCCCAAGGGAGAGGGAGGTGCCTAGCCAGACACCCAATACTTGGGTTCTTTTTTTGTTTTCATGGGTAATGTGCCTCGTGACGTGAGAAGTCCACTCGAAGTGGTCACTGCAGTCTGTGGCATTGCACTGTCAGCCCAACGGTTCCCTCTGATCTTAATTCAGCAATGACCCCTGACACCCAAGGGAAACCACGCAAGGAAGGTGTCACTTTTTCAGGTAAGCTGTTTGTGCTATGCTGGTGATGCTTTCCAAAGCCTAGGTTTGGGTGAGTTGAATACCTTACGTCATTGCTGTCCCCCAAATGCCCAGTGAAGTCAGCAGCAAGTCCGGGTTCTTGTGTGGCTGCTCTTTCAACTTAGTTATAACCTGCTCAGGAACAGCCGATGGCTGTTATTAGCAGATCCAATGCATTTGTTCACTGCTTATCAAAGATGGTTGTTGTAAGTATTTAATCAGGAACCAGTGTCTATAGGCACCCGCTGGTCTTCTCAGGAGCTCTGTGCAAGGTTCAGATGCATGTTCATGCCATACACCAGGCCAGAGAAATGGATAAAACTGATATATCCCTGGTGATATGTAACACAATGGGTAAGTGTGAGTGTGAACTTGTGCTAACAGAAGCCTCTCCCAGTTTTACTGCGTTTAACACGTGTTGAATCCATCAAAAACAAATTGTAAATATCTGCTCACTCTTAATGAGCTAATCTTGTGTGTGTAGTGTTATGTGTGTTTGTGCCTATGGATGTTTCTCTGGGGTGCATGTGTGTGTGCTGGTACATATATATGCATACATATATACATATATTCATGCATATACATGCACGTGAATGTCAGATGTTGATGTCAGTGTATTTCTTGATCATCACTCTCTACCTTGTATATTGAAGCAGGACTTCTCATTTGATCCCTGAGTGAGCTCACTGATGCAGCTAGTCTAACTAGACAGCTTGTCTGGGGGTCTCTACTCTGGCTCTAGAATGCTGGGATTGCAATCAGGCTGCCACCATGCGGGGTCCAGAGACTGTGGTGCAAGCCTCATTCTGATGTGGTGAGCAACTGAGGCAACTCCCCAGCCTCCAATCTTTAGGAGACATTCAGTCTTTAGAAAGTAGGTATAAACTCTTCCATTGAAAGCCTGATATACTTCATTAAAGGCTCATGAATTGCCTTCTCAAGAGAGTTTCTATTAGACCCAATGCTCAGATGTAAATACTTATTGCTTCACTTTTGTCTGCCTGTACAACTGTGTGTAGTCTTTCATCTTTACCTCTTGACATAAGCAGTCCAGGGAGGGGTTGCAATCTTTCTAAGTGTAGAATTTAGGGGTATTTTTAAACTATCCTTTAAGTCTCTTAAAGTCCACTGAGGACTAAGGGGCGAGGTGGCTGAGACTTGCAGGGAAGTTTCCAAACCCTTGTCTCTCCTGTTCTGTGCCTGAGCAGTAAGCAGTGGTGGAGGCTCTCCCTGGGTACCCCTGAGTCTTCTGGAGTGAAATGCTCCTGGGTTTTGCCTGTCTGTTTCTGACATCTCCCGATGTAGCTTCCCTTCCCCCAACAACTGACACCAAAGCTCACAGTGACCCTCTCTCTTCACAGGGAGTTGCAGGGAAACTGAACAAGACAAAGTGGTTTTCAAATGCACTCCTTATAGACTATTGGTCCTGTCTCCCATCTGGCGACCATCTCGTGCAGATCAAAGGACTCAACTTTAGCTTGTACATCTTTGCCACTCATTCCTGGGGGAGGAGAGGGAGCCCTGATTAACTGGTATGCAGAGAACAAGGATGGCCACATCTCAGATCTGTCTCAGATCTGGGAACACTCCCTCAGCCAGTCTGCAGAGAACTGAAACACACGGAGGCAGGCTGCCTGCCACTCCCATCCCCCTCCAAGGCTCCTGAAATATTGATCCCAGACATCAGTTCCTCTTTTGTGCGCATTCTCCTAAGACCGTCCCTATCTTTACTTGCCCATGAGTGGAGTCCTAAGTTCCCTTATGCTTCACTGCCTCATTTTGCCTCCCTCTGCTGTGATAACCCCCTGTGACCAAAAGTAATTTGGGGGTCACTTGGCTTTTAGGTTATAGGCCATCACAGACCAAACCAGAAACTGACGACAGGAATCTGGAGGTGAGAACTAAAGCAAAGATCATGAAGAAGGACTTTGTAGCTTGCTCAGTCTGCTTTCTTATACAGCCCAGGACCACCTGCCCAGGGGTGGCACTCCCGCAGAGGTCTGGGTCCCCCCCACATCAGTCATTAACCAAGAAAATGCCCACAAACATGCCCACAGACCAATCTGATGATGGCAATTTCTCAGATGAAGAGCTTCTTAGGTGTGTCTCAAGTTGACAAAACTAACTAGCACCTGCACTGGAAAAGCCTAACCTGCATCAGCCAGCTCTGGGAGGCTGTCTCTCTAGGTCTGACGTGCATAGGTCACAAGTCCGTGAAGGTTGGAGTTCATGAGTGTCGAAATGAATATGACGCACGTTTCAA
Source organism: Cricetomys ansorgei (assembly GCA_026225945.1). Lineage (NCBI taxonomy): Eukaryota > Metazoa > Chordata > Mammalia > Rodentia > Nesomyidae > Cricetomys > Cricetomys ansorgei. The sequence continues at coordinate 3,931,071 of JAMJFZ010000239.1, read as the reverse complement.
ATCTTACAAGCAGAGTCACGTGTACACAGTAGTAATTATTAGAGATCATCGCCACTTGCCCAAACACCTTGTTCCTAATGTCCCTTCACGTTGTATCACCTATGGGTTTGTTAGGAAATGTCTCTACAAAATGCCCAGCACACAGAGAACAGCATACAAATAGGCAAGGCTGTACACCCGTACACCCGGCCCTAAATCATCTACCTTTCCTTTACAAGTGTGTTCAGAGAAAGTAGTAGCTGCTCAAGAGCGAGAGCCTTCCTTAGGTCTGTAGCCCCTAAGTCCTAGAGGTCAAGGCTTCTATCCCATAGGCTAGATCTCCTGTAAGCCTTTGACTAGGAGTGCAAAGCTCACTGACGATACTCAGTAGAGTAACTCCATCATGGAATCCCACTCTGCTGGCACTGGCTCCTGTGTTCTTCAGATTTTCATCCATGCACAAATCATTTAAGAGTGTACAGCATTCAGACACTGATAGGGAGGGAGCTTTGTGTGGGGGGAGGTATGTGTGTGTGCATGCTTTGCAAGTATGTCTGAGCCATTCATGTGCAGTGTGCCTGCGTGTGGATAGAGGTTCAAGGTTGAAGTGGGGTTTGCCCTCAATCGCTCCCCATCTTTTTCATCAAGGCTGGGTCTTTCAATCCCCAGTATTTGAGGGTGGAGCTAGTCTAGCTAGCCAGCTTGTAGGCTTCTACACCTACCTAAATTTTATCTAGGTGCTAAGGGCCAGTTTTAGTCTTCACAATTGTTCAGCAATGCTTCACCCCCTAAGCCATCTCCCCAGGCCCTGATGACATTTTAATGAAGAGTGCAAACTTTTTCTTCATGTGCTGAACAGACAAGGATCCTCTGTCAATTAAAGGGAGTTTAATCTTATATTCTGTATCTGGCCACATTAAGAGCAATTGTGTTTTACCTGCTGTAGGGAATGCCTGGGATGCTCAGGAGAGATGCTGATCTTGGTGAACAATTATAAGTGGACGTCAGGCATGCATTCCTATGAGTGATCAAATCTGCCCACAATCACACTTGCAACCCCTGTCCAGGGGCGCATCCATGGAACAAGTTTGTGAAGGGCATCTGGGAAGCCTGGGAGGCTGCCATCCTAGGATAAAAGCCCTGAATTATAATATCACATTCAATTATCCGAGGGCTTTTCTCTCCAGATGGTGTTCATGTGTCAGATGCAGAAAACAAGCTTTGTTCTGGCTCTGCAGTTGGATCAAGGGTTTGCTGGATACAGGACACAGTTATTGGGCCCAGAGCACCAAGAAAGTCTCTCCCCTCTACTGCACCACTAACACTACTTGATGGGAGACATTGACACCCTGAGATGGCCACAGCCAGGCAGAGAAGGATCCATCCTGGGTATAGAATGCATCTGTGCACTGAGTGAAGGTGTGAGAGCTCTAAGCTGCCTAAACTCAGGCTGTTCCACAAATCCAGCACTGGTCCATACATTCGATGGAAGACGGTTCTGGTCCTGTAAAGAGCTGGCAACTGCACTGGGAAGGAGAGTAGACCTAAGCCCAAGTTCATATTGGCACCTACCTGGCTTTTCTGAAACTCTCTGATGTTTTCTAGAAATGCAACTTTTCTACCCCTATCTGGAGAGGATTTTTGAAGCCTGTACAGAAAGGGCAAACTGCTCTTCCTCAAGGGACTTGGATATACAAGTAAAACCCATTGTACCTTGGTTTTTTAGTGTTAAAAAAGTAGACTCTCATCAAACAGCCGCTCATGATTAGGCCATTGATAACTAAACAAGAAGGCCTTTCTTATGAAGAGAGGAGAGAAAAGCAGGGAATCTTCTTCCACAAGCTTTACAGAAATGTCAAGTGAGATTGACAGAGCTCGGTGAAGTGCCAGGGGATAAAGAAGAGAAACAAACTGAAAAGTTTTCAAAAACCACATTTCTGACAGATTCTGAAGCACATGATGCTCATGGCATTAAAAAGCAGTAATAAGCCAGACCTGGGCCATTGAAGTTGAGGCTGCAAACACTTTGTTGAGAGTAGACTTTTTGCCTCCACAGGAACTGAAATGATACCATCGCTTGTTCTTCATGATGTCTGGCCTATTTGTCTGTGCCTCTTAGGCAAGATGCTAGCCTTCCGGGGACACGGTAGGGCCACACATGACTCTGTGACCCTTGTCACGCCAAGATGCTCTGCCCAGACTCACCCACAAGTTTCTTGTCATATCTGAAGGATGAATTCTCCCTTAGACAGTTGGAAGGATAAAGGGGAACTAGGAGACAGAACATATGACTGCAAGGACCTGCCCTCTCAACATGGTCACCCCAGAAGTGTGGCCCCAATTCACTCCTCCCAGTCCTCTAGATCCCTAAAATAAAGTTAACAATTGAGCATTTCTATGTTCGGTGATGGTGGGTATTTGTTTATTTTGAGGCAGGGTCTCATGTAGCCCAGGATAAACTTGAACTCTGGTGTGTAGCTGAGAATGACCTCACTCTTTCTCCTGAGTACTGAGACCACAGGCATGAACCAGCACATCTGGTTTATGAGGTTCTGAGGATTGAACCCAAGGCTTCATGCATGCTAGGCAAACACTCTACAAATTGAGCTACATCCTCAACTCCCGATTCCCATCTTTAAATTGACATTTAAAACTGGCCACCATAATTAAATAGCTGCAAAGTATGTCATTAAGTTTAACATCTTAAAACAAAATTGTCATGTCATTCTTTTCATTGGCTGATCGTCCACTGGCATACTTCCCAAATCCACCAGTGACCTTGAAGTTCAAGGATAACACTGAACTGAGATGGGTCTCATCTATGCAAAACCATATGCAAAATATGAAATTAATATAGAATTTTAAACAAGTCACTGAACTGAGCTGATATACATTGATGTCCATTCATCAAGGAAAAGACTTTTATTTATTTATTTATTTATTTATTTATTTATTGGTTTTTTGATGCAGTGTTTCTCTGTGATAACTCTGGCTGTCCTCGAACCCACTCTGTAGACCAGGCTGGCCTCGAACTCATGGAGATCTACCTGCCTCTGCCTCCTGAGTGCTGGGATTAAAGGCGTTCGCCACCACCACCCAGGGCAACAGTCTCTTCTTTAACTGCTAGGAATTGGTGCTTTTCTAAGCCTTCTTCCTGGGCTGTGTGGGATATTCTAGGTTGGAATGGGGTTGTCAATTCCCAAAGGCCTGCAGAGCTTTTCTTGTTCATATATTAACTTGGGGTAAGAATAAGCACAAGCTCCTTTTGGAGTCTGGCCACATTGTCTCATGGGATAGAGACACTTAGCAACCCAAACACTTCTGAAGAGCTGAGGGGAAGCACAAATTATCACATATCCATGTCCAGCTGCTAGGATGAGGCCTCTCCAGGGAATGCTAGGAATGCTAGGATGAGGCCAGGGAAGGAGGCACATGGAGGAGCTTGAATGCTGGCACCATGCTCTGCTTCCACTCTACTGAGGAAAGTGAACTAGGAAAGCCAAACACCAATTACCCCTCAGGTTCTTAGACACAGGCTCTGGGCTAATGGGGTTGCAAGTCAGCCTTAGGTTATAGAGTGTGAACCCTACTTGAACACTGGAACACCAAGTTATAGAGTGTGCACCCTTCTTGAATACTGGAACACCACAGCTGGAGGGTATTTGACCCATGATTGCTTGACCCTGTTACTTTGGGCCTATAGAGAGGAGGAGCATCATGGTGGGGATATATCACACCACAGTTTAGAAGCAGGAGAGATGTGCTGGCATTTTAGTACCATCCTCAAGAGTACACCCCAGTGAAGTCACCCCCTCCCAACAGGCCCCCCAACCTCAGAAGTTCCACCACCCTGAGGACCAGGTCTTCAACACAAGGGCCTTTGTGGCCACTCCAGATCCAAGGCCGAGCCCCAGAACCATGGGGAACTGCTTTCCCCTCCCTCCCTTCTCTCTCCTCTTTCCTCCGTCCCTGTCCTCTTCTCAGCATTGTCCCCCTCTCTCCTCTCTTCCCCTTCCCTCCTCTTTTCTCTCTTCTCCATCTCTCTTATTTCTTCCCTTCCTCTCTCTCCTCTCCTCTCTCTTCTCCTGTTCTGTCCCCTTCTCCCCCTTCCCTTCCTTCCATATGCTTCACCTTCCCTCCATTCCTCTTCTCCCTCGTGTTCTCTTCCCTCCCTCACCCTCTCCTTCTTTCGTCTCCTCCCCTCCTATCTCCTCCCATTCATCCCTTCCCTCTCCTTGTTGGGAGTAGCCACTAGGTCCTGCAACCTGCAGGGTGGTGCAGGGGATGAATGTTGACTACTAGAGGGAACAATATTTGCATTTATCATTTGGAATGCATTCAAATGTTTATTTTTTTCCTTTCATGTAAATATGAAGTTTATTCCAGTTAAGGACATCCCTATATGTCATCAATCAATGAAATAAAAAAAACTCATTCAGTAGCTGTACTTAGAAATGTCAGAAAAGCCTAACCCTTGAGTGCTTATGAGGGTACCGATGACAGGGGTGGTTATGCAGCCCCGTGCACATCTCTCTGCTGCTGTTTCTGATAGAAAAGGCCTGCGGACATGGCTTGAAGAACACATAACTGATCATGCTGTTTGGGGTGTGGACATTTGGTTGAAGACCTGGGAAAGCCCTCTGGTCAGGCAACATGTGATTTATGTACAGCATTTGCCCCAAAATGGGGAGGCAACAAATTTCTCCCATTGGCCTCAACTCTTGGCCAGTGCTCAGCCTGCCTGCTGGAATTCTGACTAGGCATGAAGTTGGGGTCTCAGATCTCATCACACAGCCCAGACGCCTTGCTAGGTGTTCATATGGGCTGGCAGTGCTTTGTTTAGGGGTGGACAGGAGCTATAGAGCCTGGGCTGAGCAGCATGCCGTACGCAGTGTTCTCCAGGAGGTGTAAACGAGGCACAAGTGTTAACGTGGATCCTGGTACAGGGCGCTATTTTAAACAATTACAGATGGTGGAGGGCTGGCTGTAATTGACAGCAGTGTCGGCCCAGAAAGGAGCTTGACAGGCATCCGTGCAATGATTAATTACAGTGCTCTGTCTCCGCATTCCAGTTTTCTCTTGTGCAGCTCACAGCTCACATAGAATCTGTGGCTCTTATTACACTGTACAGCACAGCACAGGAAATGGCTTTCCAGGGTCCTGCCGAAGACTGTCAGGGGAAGGGGAAGGGGCTCCAGCCAGTCTCCCTCTGATGACTGTCTGTGTAGTATTCGTCACCCAAAGAACCAGAACGGATGTGAACATGAGGGGCATCCCCTCCCTTCAGCCTTACTATGAGGTGATGGTCACTTATCAAGTGAGGCCACGAGCCATCTGGCAGGGTTGCTCCGCTGCTGCAGACAGGGAATCTTGCAGCAGCGTGGCTTTGGGATGACAGTTGCAGATCCTTCCTGTGCTTCATCTCTTTCACTTGAGCTGGAGTGAAGGGATGTCAGGGGACCTTCATCCCCGTGCTACCAAGATGGTGCTTTGTGGCCAGTGCAGTATAGAGCTGGGCACCTCCAAAAGGCTGAAGGAGTATGGGGTGCTAGCCCAGGAGGCCCTGGAAGCTGGTTATCTTTGGGGTTTTCCTGAACACAATACCTGAGGGAGTCTGAAGAGGAACTGGGTATCTAGATGAAGTCCGGCACCGCAGAGGGATGAGACATGAGGGGCAGCAGGATGGACTGTGCCGATGCATCCCAGTGTTTTCACCCCCAGTGTCATCTGGATGTGCGTGTCTCAGCTGAGACTATGGAGAAATGGGAGTGGCCAGCAAGGACCTACAGACTCTGGACAGGTGATGACTCTTTAAGAGAGCCATCCACACACTGGGATCAGAAGAAGTCACAATGGACAAGGTGGGGCCAGAATGATCATAGGAACTGAGTGGAGGTATCTGTGTTAACCCTGACAAGGGAAGCAAGTAAAGGCAGATGTTGAGAAGGAAGGTCCCACGGTGGTCGGACTTGATGGATTGATGGCCCCTGTGCCCAGAGGCTCTACCAGAGCCCTGGCTGTATAGAGGCCCCACCTCACAGGGAAAGTGCCTCTGCAAGGTCACCTGCCTGGAAACATTTTATGTTTCCACTTTTCCACTGATGTCACTTTTTCTCTTGATCTTCTGAGTGGAGGATTACTGCTTCAAAACTTATAGTATTATCTTCCCCACTATTGCCTTAAGAGGGGCAATTCTGGATATTGGTAAGTGGAGAGGGTCTAGTTCGTATTTCCCTGAAAGAGAGGAAGAATTCTGCTTCCCCTTATAGCCTGGCTATAGTCCCCTCTAGGGGCTGAGGATGCAGTCAGCATGGAGGACATACATTGCATGTGTGCAGCTCTGGAATGAAATCCTGCACCTTACATGTAAATAGACAAAGCCAACCTTACCGTGGCCTCTTGGAGAAGGAGCTGCATTGCTATGGACCCATTCCCATTTCAGTGCTGTCTCCATGTAAATGCCAGGGTTCTTTGGAGAACTAGCTGTGTCAGGTTGAGTTTTAATGATGGACAACTGCAAAGATGGTCTCTCAACCCTCTTTAAGATCTGTTTCTGGTTCTTTCCTTGGACTAGTGCAGGCCCCAGGCTGCGTGACTCCACAGCTGCTTCACACACATGGTTCACTGACCTTGGTTTGTTCTGAGTCTTCTTTCATTTCTTCTGACCCTGATATAACCACGTGACTATTCTAATGACCATCACCTTTTGCGGTATCTACAAGCTGCAGTGGGTGGCTGGCTATTCCTATTGGCAAGCAGGCATTGTGGCCCCTGGTCCTCATTCCTTTGTGAAACAATGCAAAAACAAAATGCACACCTCTATAAAGTCAGTCACTGGAGTATGTTCTGCTGATGCTGATGGCAGGGCCCAGCAAGAGAGGGATGGGTTTCTTTGTGGGGCACTGGGTCAAGTGCCAACCTTGTCCATTAAACCATAGCATCTATAAAGCACAGTGTCTCTAGAGGATACTGTCTGTGGTGAGATCTGGCAAAGCTTGTTTCTGAGCCTGCTTGGAGGGTTTTTCTACTGTGAGGCAAACAGAAGGAAGATAAAGGTCTGGAGGCTACACTGAAAGGGGCCACACTGGCCTGGAGCTCAGATTAGACCAGGTTGTCTGATCCTGTCCTGGACACTGCCTCTGGCATGGTGCAGAAGCCACGTGTACCAATCCAAAATCCTCTGTGAAGGCATGACCAGTGGGAAAGCCAATAAGTCAACAAGGTTGATCATAGACTATGGACTGGACAGCCATCCTATCAATGACTTTAGCTATGGAGGCTGACAAGCAGCCAAAGAAAGTGAGAAAAGATCATTCTGAAAGCCCAAGCTATAATGGCAAGCAGAATTCCACCTCTCTTTCGGGGAAATACAAACTAGACCCTCTCCACTTACCAATATCCAGAAGCCTGGCCCAGATTGCTGTGGGACTATGAGGGCAGGAAGTGGGGGTCAGCGTCTGACTATCAAGTGTGTCTGCTCTGTCCAGGGGCTCAGCTCACAGGCTCGGTAGGAGGCTTCCCTGAGACCTACAAGCTCTTTTGCACAGGCTGGTAGGTCCCATGTGATAGCTCCATCTCACTGGCAGGTTGGAATACTAATGCAACGTGACACCCACATGCAGGGCACGGCGGGATCCAGAGAGCTTGTCTAGACATCATGGACACAGGGGAGTCTGCCCTCCTATGGCTTGGAGGAAACACTCCGCCATGAAAGAAGTCTTTTTTGATCACATTCTAATGTTCAATTCTCCACGGCTCTTTGGTTTGGAGAGTGAGCATCCTGTCTCCCTTCTCTGACAATTAACATCCAGATTTTGACACCAGTATCCCAGGAGCTTCTCAGGCCGTGGTAACATTGCTGAACCAGGAAACCAGTTATACTGTGGACCGTCTAAACTTCCAAGTTAGCCTTGGGCGCTGTAGCTTGGGCACCCATGGCTGCCCCTGACCTGCATCTGCAGGTGGTACCCAAGCTCCTGCCCCTGACCTGGGTCTGCAGGTGGTACCCGAGCTGCTGTCCCTAACCTGTGTCTGCAGGTGGTACTCAAGCTTCCACTTCTCAAACCAGCTCAGCTACCTCATCAGGTCACAGACTTCAAGAAGAAGCACAGGGAAGAAAGCAGGCCTCTCTGTGACCTGCCTCTTGTCAGCTCCACTTGCAAGACGATAGGATGTGGACCAAGTCATGTGGTTTTACACGTGTAGTTTTTAATGGTGTGTTTATCTTCTTCTTCAGCACTAAGGTTGAACCCAGGGTGCTCTGCCTCACACTGTCGGCATGGGTTTACTATTATTAGGCAAGGCCAATACAAGAAACTCATGTCAGTGGGTGGCAGACCCTCTCCATACGCATGACTGCCTTCTGACCTATCCCAGCCAGCAGTCACAGCATGCTGGGAGACCACTGTGCTGCGGCTAACCTTGGTGAGGGAAGGAAAACAAAGGCTGGAGGATCTGGATGCTGTTCGCACCCTGTTCAAGGAAAGGGAAGAACCCCACCCTTTCTGCCCACCTGTCTTTTGTCTCTGAACTGTGGCTTTTTCTCCCACAGAACTGGGAATTAGCATATCACCCTCCTTTGATTCAGAAGCAGCCACTGTGTATGGGAAGCTGCTTTTCATGGAACCAATCTTTTGGAGACGATTTACTGGAAGTCAAAAAATCTCATTCTTTAAATATGAACTGGAAATGTTTCACTGGTTCAATTCATTTAACAGAGAGAGAGGAAAGATAAATTTGCAAATCTTATGAGTTTAACACCCTCAGTAAAGACAGGACAGAAAAGACAAGGAAAAGTAAGTGATCAAGAATTTGCAGTCACCAGGCTGGGTGGCTCACACCTTTAATCCCAGCACTCTGGAGGCAGAGGCAGGTGGATCTTTGAGTTTGAGACCACGCTGGTCTACAGAGTGAGTTCCAGGACAGCCATGGCTACATAGAAAACCCTGTCTCAAAACAAACAAACCAAAAACATTCACAGTCTAGAAACAAAGCATGTGAAGATATTTGATGGCAGCTTGTAGGAAGATAGAATGACCGTGTCTCAAGAACAAAGATATTTTCTACTCACCCACCAGGGATAGGTGTGAGGTCTGCATTGCTATCCCCAGGTAAGAAAATGTGTATTTAGTTACTATTCTTAGTGCTGTGACCAAACGCCTGATGAAAGGCAACTTAAGGGAGGAAGAAGATCTGAGCTCACAGCTCAGAGGGCTTCTAGTCTGTCATAGCCAGGAAGAAATGGCTTCAGGAGTGGCTTGGTCCATGATGTCTACCAGGAAGCAGGTAGAGTAAAATGATAATCCTCAGATGTTTGTTTCCATTTGTACATTTCATTCAGCCTCAGATTTCAGTCCACAGGATGGAGCCACCCACATTCAGAGTTGGTCTTCCTTAATTGAGCCCTTTCTGATCCCCTCCCAAATGAGAGCGCACACACACAGACACACACACACACACAGACACACACACACACACACACACACACACACACAAAGTTATAAATCCTTAGTACCCAAGATGCTTCTTAAGCCAACCAAGTTGAAAAGAAAATTAACAGGCATAACAAGAATTGCCAATTTTGGGGGAGAATCCTCTGGCACAATTTTACAAAGAATTGGGAAAGTCACATATCTAATCATTTCAGGAGTACACAGGAAAAGTCATCAGACACATCTTCAAAGTGTTTAAGTTAAGGATTGACATTTAAGCAACATGTTTGTAATAATGACAAATTAGAAATAGCTCAGGAATTTAAAAAGTGGGTTTTCATTAAATAACGTATTCTGGCTGAATTTAGTGCAGTACAAATTCGGATGAAGATATGTATATATTGGCATGGAACTGGGGTTCCATAATACCCTGCTGTGCTAAAATTACTGGGTACCATGACACAGTTCTTACCATTCCTTTTAATTGCTGTTTTTGTTTGGTTTTGGTTTTGGTTTTTGAGATGGGGACACACTAAGCAAGCCTGGAGAGTTGATTCTACTGTCTTGACCTCCTAAGAGTTGGGGTGTCAAGTGTGAATCTGCAGAGCAGGTTATGGCTCCATTGTCATAAAAGACGTGAAGTTAGAAACCAAGCAAGAGTCTGAGGAAAGTTTTTGTGATGGGAGTCGTGCAGAGTCGGCAGCGGCTGTAGAATCCGTGTTTCTGGCCGAATCCCTGTCCAATCTATTGTTTTCAGTGGATCTTGATTGCTTTTGCCATCACAGAAACAAAGTCACAGCCACACGTGCATTCTCTTACCTTGTGAGGTTCTGCAGTTTTTATTTTGTTTGCTTTTCCAGATTGATTTTAGAATTGTTGTGGCAACCTCATGAAAACCCTTCAAATGTTTATTGACCGGCATCTAAATCACTATTTTTTTAATAAAAGAAAAGGAGGGTGGGAGTAGGGTTTCAGGGGGACCTAGTGAGTGGGAGGGGACAGTTGGGTATATTAGTCAGTATAAGCGTGGATGAAATTATCAAATAATAAAAGAAACAAATTTTTTTTTAAAAAGAAAAGAATTGCTCTAACCCCACAAATGAGTTCCTAAAAGCATTGGGCTATATGTCCTGGAGGACTCAGCCTCTTCGGGCTTTTCAGAGAGCTGTGTGCAACGAGGCCTGGCATTGCTTCTTTACTTCTGCATCCTTTGCAGCCCGTGCCTGGTACAGACTCAGCTGTGTCTATCAGCACTAACCACCGCTCCATTTAGCCCTTTCAAGTATCCACCCTTAAGAAGCCAACAAATGTTTATATAAGTATTTATAATTTTACTTCCTTTTTAAAAAATAGATGGCCTTCTACAGTTGTCACATTTGTTCAGAAAGACAAAGGAGACCCGTACTTCCCCTTCCTTTTGTGACTTAAATGTCACTGTCCTGAGGAGAAGCCACAGCAAAGCAGACTTCAAACCAAAGGCAAGCTTAACACAGTGCTGGCCTCCCTCCTTTGCCAGGACTCCATGCCCATTGGTCCACCTGGAAGCCTCCATGAAGAGATGCCACCGCCATGCAGAGGTAAAGAGGGGGAACCTTGAGGGCTTCACACTGCTGGCCGGTGTGACAAGAGGCTCCCATCATTGGCCATTGCAATTCAATAGTGTGTGCATGTGTGCGTGCATGAGACAGAGATGAAGAAGGTCAGAGACGCTGACTGCCCAATAGTGGGGGAGTTCACTGATTAAAAGCAGCTTTGATTTAACAACTGTTGCAACAGGGAGGTTACCAGAGCAATTCTGAACACAGAAGGGCAAACATAGACCTTTGGCTTAAGAACAGGGTGGGACTTTGTGGTTGGAGAACGACAGGCAGGTGACCTGGTAGGAAATCCAGCTACACAGCATCATCAGGACCCTGGCTATAACTGAAGTGGGCATGTTTAAGACCGAGGTCTCCTTAAAAATGACTGTCAGTCTCCACACCTAGACTGGGAAGCAGGTTGGTGATACCCACTGCCTGCCTACCTCTCTACCTTAGATTCTGGTCACTGCAGCTTTGCATACACTGTGGACTCAACGCAAACATCCTACATGTGGTCTCTATTGGGCTGTCAGCATTTTTCAGCCCTGTCTTAGCACTTTATGACCCAGGCCACAGACCTGCAGCCTCTACAGAAAGTGCGAGCTACATACACCTGAACCAGAGACTGAGCTTCTAAAGGAAGGGAAACCAATTATCCCACAGTGGCAATCAGCCAATTTAAATTTTTGTTTAACTACTTTGCTATTCAATTATTTTTTTTTTGCTTTCACAATGAAGGAAAAGAGAGGTTCATATTTCTTGTTTGGCCATGGCCACATGAAAAAGAAAAAAAATATATATATATACACACACACACCTATACATATATATACATATACACACAGTAGCATATATCTATCACATATACCATATATATGCATATATATTCATAACATGTACATATATTTATATTCATATGTGGGGACTTGGGGCCAGAGGAAAAACATGACTACAAAGCACCATCGTTCTGAGGTCAGAGCTGGCTCTCTTTAGGTAGTAAGGGGAAAGAGTCCATGGTGACAGATTCAATGGCTCACACATGTTACAGTAAAAATGGACTTTACAGTTAAAAGAAGCATTCTGGTTCAAACCATGAGGCCAGGGACTCTGGGGATTAGCAAAGGCTTGTAGCTGGGTTCGAGATGGTCAAGACAATCATAGCAGAGGAAGAACAGACAGCAGGCCAGCTAGGCCCCACAGGAGCTCATGAGGAATGTGTGGAAAGTGCTTCCCTGTATCCTTTCTTCAGTATTGCTGATGGCTGAGTAAGGATAGCTAATAAGACAGAGTCCTTCTGCTTCAAGAATGAGACCCAGACTATCTGCTAGACAAGAACACCTAGTTCTTGGTAGCTAGGAGAACAAAGAGCTTAGAATTACCAGCACTTGAGTTACCTACAGGGTTGGAGGCAGTGACACCAGTCTAAAGGCTAGTAGACAGTCTAGGTCAGTGACCAGGAAAGCCAGAGTAAAGGTGGAGCGAGCAGGGCATCAGCCACCCCGACGGGGTGGGCGGTATGGGTGCTGGATGCAGGCCCTTCATTGGCTCAGTCAGTGACACCCAGAGGATTAATAGGTCTCACGGTGATTACCTCAGCCTTTGTCAAAATTCAGAGACAAAGGAATTCAATGGACTTTCCCCTCTGAGAACCCCTCTTACCATCAGAAATTTCTCTTATTTTTCTCTAATTCCTCACTTTTCTGTAATTCTCCTTAATAGAGCTTGATTCTGCTTGCTCCCCCCTGCAAGTGTCTGTATCCTTAGTATTTATTACACAACTATGACCTCAAAAGAGACACACTCCCAGCATGCTTTTCAGTGGGTGTGAGTATGAAGTATCCTAGATCCTTGGGCCAGGCACAACTAAGTCAATAATAGTCTGTCAAACTAAACACAACGCACCAGTTCCTTCCTAAAGTGCATTCTGTGTGAATTGCAGGAAGAGCAGGCCCCATATCCTCCAAACCCAAAAGACAGTACTTAGTGAGCAGTGAGCTCAGGGCTGCTGCCATCTTTCTCATTTACAGCAAACAAAGAAAAAAATCATTATAAAATAAAACACCCTAGCATACCTGAAACGCTGAGTTCAAATCACAGCACAGAAAAAAGAAAGAGAAAAGTAACTGTCTTCCAGTTGGTGCTTCACAGTTGTGATTCTATAATAAGCATTTAACTTTGCAAATTGCAGTCCTAATAGTAATAGACAAACAGTAATAGACAAATAGACCACACAGTTGATGTCTGACTGGCTAAAATGGAGAGAATCAGCACAATAGAATCAGCCTCTATTAAATGAAGTCAACCTTCATAAGACAGCTAGTGCTTTCAGCACCTCCTACATGCCAGGCACTTAGATGAGTTCACAGACTAGGTCACTGCTTTCATTTGGGAAGACAGTCTCAATGAGGGACTAACTACATTGGGTACGTCTTTGGCCCATCTGTGGGAGACTGTCCTGATTAAATAGACATGGAAAGGCTCAGTCCATTGTGAGTGGTGCCATTCCCTAGGCTAGGTATCCTAAACTGTTTAGGAATGGAGAAATAATGCTGAGTAGAAGCAAACAAGTGTGAATACATTCATTTACTTCCCTCTGTCCTTTACTGTGGATGTGATATGACTAGCTGCTTAAGTTCTTGTTTCCTTGACTTTCTTCAATAGTGCAATATAACATGGAATTGTGAGCTGAAATAAATACCTTTTCTCCTAAGTTGCTTATATGTCAGGGTACTTTATCACAGCAACAGAAATGAAACTAGAACAAGGGGTGTGCATATATGCTGTATGTGCATATAGGCCCTGGTGCAGCTGATGATCTTGGATGGAGATGTCTTAGCTTTCCTGAGTGATTTGTTCCATTGTCTCACTCAGAGTCACAGACAGAAGTCTCTCATAATGCCCTCAACGTAGGTGCCACTTGGATTGCTAGACATGAAGATGTATTGCACCACCAGGGCCAGCCCTGAGGGAAATCCATGAGTAGGACTCTCAATATTGCAGAAAACAAAGACACCAAGGATTCTCTCCAAGCTTGTCATTTTGCAGATGTGGAAACAGAGAAAATGAGTTGGTTCTCTACCCCATCGCCAACCTTAAAGTGGGCTACTGCTGGGGATCTAGAGTCAGTCCTTACATTTATGAAAGTATCTCTTTAGAGAATCATCAATCTCTACCTTCCCACTTAATACTTCAGAAATCTAATACATTATCTTGGTTGTGTAATATCATGATATCTCCTCAAAATCAAATAAAAATAAAACTATTCAAAGCCAACCATATCCCTTTTCATGCCTCTTCAAAACTGACCTCCCCAGTGATCCTTCTGATCTCTACGCTTACAAATTCTAATGGCAGCACTAACTTGTGAATAAAGAGCTTTGGGCTCACGGTATGTCATGATTCTGCTAGGATCAAACTGTGAGTTTGAAGTGGTTTATGTTCATTTGGACTCGGGCTACCAAGTCCCTGCAATCTCCACAGTGTACCCAGTCACATGAACCTAAAAGTGACCTTATACTAAATAATGAACTTCCTTCACATTGTTGGTGTTTCAGGGCTATTCAGATGTGTTGGAGCAGCTCAATCCTACGGGTATAGGAGAGACGACTCAGTCCTGTGGATCATGTCTAGCCTTCCCTTTTGCCTGAGTGTCAGTGCTACCTATCTGGTGGGTTGGCTACTTCTCACACTGGCCACAGGAACACCTTGGTTCATCCCTGAAGATGTTCATTCAGACTTGATCGATTTGCAAGCCCAGAAGGTACCTCCAGTTTCCCAAATAACTGCACCACACTGGTCTGCTCCTGTTCCGCCTGCTTTATATGAAGCACGCTCATCTCATATCATGTGAGTTGTAGGTCTGGACTGGCTTTCATGCTGCTTTGAGCACTTCTCTTGGACAATGATCTTCTTTGCCCTTATCACTCTAAGAGCCTGCCATTTTTTAGGAGCTCTATCCCACAACCGAATCTTTTCTCGAGAATTGTTTAAATACCATCTTAGACATCTCAGTGCCTTAAAATGTCAGATCTTTATCCAGGAGGCCTTACTAGAGAGGCTAACTGGTATACCACAAGTTGCTGCAACTAAAGAATGCCATAGTTGCTGATGCCAATCAAACAATGCCCAGAGTGTGTACGCTGGCTCTTCTGAGCCAGTGTTGTATGTGTTTGTGCGCGTGTTGGGGGTGGAGGTCAGAGTACAGTTTCAAGTGTTGCAACCTAGAGTGTTGCTCCTTAGGCACTGTGTACATGTTTTAGACAGTGTCTCTCACTAGCCTGAAACAACTCACCTATTTTTTTAAGACTAGCAGGCCAACATGCCCCAGGGTTTTCCTGTCTTCACCTCTCTAGCACTGGAGTAACAACAAGCTCCACACTGCCAGACTTTCTTTGCATGTAAGTCCTAGGGATGGAAATCATGTCCTCCTGCTTGCGTGGCAAGCAAGCACTTCTCTGACTGAGCTATCTCCCCAGTGCCAGCCAGCCTTTTCCACTAAACTATTTTCAGAGTCCTGAGCAGTAAAATCCCTTAAGGAAATGCTTGTCTTCTTCTATTTCTTGTCAGCTGTCCAGGAGCCCCTTTCCTTGCGCAATGGCTTTCTCATTGTGTGTACTGTTATGGGATATGATACATCCTGATTTCCCCGTGGAGGCTGAGCGGTCCTCTCTCCTCCCCCTACATCCTGAAAGGCAGGGATTGGTCATGTGACTCCTCACTCTAGACATTGCATATCAAAGGAGGAGTGCATAGCCTGTTTGGCATGTGGCCTTTCCTAACCCTGCATGGTGGCTAGTCTATTCATGGTAGAACTAAAGAAAAGTAGGCCCGGGTGAACAAGAGAAGATAGCAGAGGGGACTTGCTTTGTGGAAAGTCTCTAGGGATAGCCCATTCTCCTAAGAAAGGCATCAATCCCTCTTAATAGCCTAGATGCCTCTTAAAGGCCTCACTTACGGATTGCTGCTTGACCACCAAAATCCACCCGACTTTTTTGAGGTAACAAAATGTATTGAAATCATATTAGATACTAAAATTAGCACGCTGAAGCTCAAGGCCCCTGTGTAGCTCTATTTAGTTCTATTTAGGAACAAAATAAATTGTGTTCAATGGCATGGTCAGGGCTGGACAGCAGTCCAACAACTGAGGATGTACGTGAGAAGAGGAAAGGTCACGTGAGTGTGTAGGAGGAAGAAGGGAGCCCTCAAGCCAGGATGAGGGTCCCCGGAAGCGTCCAGTCCTGTTGCGTGCATTCATCCTGATCTCCTGACCTTGAGAACCTGAGAAACTAAACATATATGGCTTGAACCTGGTTCCATGGCTTTTTCTTTCAGCTGCCTGAGGAGAGGGACATGGTGTTTATCTTCCTATTTGTGTCGCAAGAGAACATTGCCATTTATATAGAAAGAAAGACAAGATGTTGTGAGCTTTGCTTTGGAGAGGGAAGTTTATCATACTTGATCTGAATTTTCGGGATGAGATAGGACATCAGTAAACCATCACCTTAAAGAAACATCGTAACCGAAAATAATTATTGGAAAGAAGAGTAGAACATGCTGAAGTTGGTTATCCACCTCCATGTGACCTGGTTGTCCACAAAGACTTCTCACTGACCTCTTTGTGCTACTGTGGCCACTGTCATAGGATGTGTGTGCATTCAGCAGGCTTTGCCAATGAAGAAACCTCTGCTTCAGAAGTTTGTATAAGCTCCCTTGAGTGTACTTCCTGGGTCATAGGCCACATGCCTGAATGTGAGTAGGCAGGGCCCTGAGGTCAGGAATAGGCATTCAGGAGCCTTCAATTGTGTTTGCCGTTGCTGTCAGAGTCAAGATGGGCTCCATATTTGTCATCTACTGAGAGTCTCAGTGGACCTTATAGGTCTGATTACAGATCTTTGCTTTCCATCCTGATTGATCCCTGGGTTCCTTGGGCATGTCTTCATTTACCATGACAATGAGTTCCCCTTCTCAGAGCCCTCTTGATGGATCCAGAGCAAGAACCATGGCAATGGTACACATTGAAGGATTGAGGGGTGTTACATTACACCCCACATTTTATAGGTGAGGAGATATAGATGAATGGACTGGACTGCTCAGGAACGCCTCTCTAGGCACGGCAGAAGGAAGTGGAAGCAGGGAGGAGGTGTCACCAAAGCCTGGATGTTGTGGAATCAGTGACAGTTCACCATCTCTTAAGCTTGTTTCTCCACCTTTTGTCTGAACTTGTTTTGCTTTTGACAGCAAATATATGAAGTTTCCCTCATAGCAACCAATCCTCTAACATCAACCTCGTGTCACCAATTAACTGAGTTGCAGTAGTAGGAACCTGTAGTTACTGCACAGCTCCTGGGGTGGAGTCTCGGTCCCACGTTGCCTCCTCTCAGGACCGTAGCTGCCAATCTCCTGCCTTTTCACTGGCCAGCTGTAGATATGAAAGCTTCCCACAGAGACTGCTTTGGATTGAGGATTGAAAAGTCATAGGAATTAAGAAAGTTCATTGTTACTTTGTTACAGGATTTGACTTCTCTGTGCACTCACACACCAGAAAGTGTGTGAAATCTGGAAAGTCCCAGAACCCTGGCATTTAGGGTTTGCTGCAGAGGATTCCTTTTAGGCTTTTCTAACAAGCCTGACACTGAGAAACATTATTGTCTACAAACTTGACTCTCAGGAACCACACAGTCTGTTTAAAAAAAAAAACTTTCAGTATAAACTCATAAAATGTTAAGCAAGTTCATACCTTTGTGTTGGGTCACAGTTAGCTGTGCTCAGCTACATGAAGCCTCTGGACAGCAGATTGACAAATTTGAACAGGGAATGGCACTGAAGGGGTTTCCTGCTTGAAACAGCCACCAAGAGAAGTGTCTTGAGGTTAATCTTCATCTTGAGCTGGCAGCCAAACTAGAGAGTGTCTTCCACATGGCATTGGTTTTGAAGGCATGAAATATGCAGAAGTGAGGGATTCATGGAGTTTTGCCTCAAGGTTCTAGAGAGACACTGAGTTTAGGCAATGTATACCAAGGTCAGAGTCCCTGGAAGGAGGTCCTTATAGGCAATTGTGTGAGGCCATGATGATGACCCCGGGATGTTGTCTCCAGGATCTCTGCCAGGACAGTAGGTATCCAGCAAGGAAAGCTGAAGGAATGTAGTACAGCTGGCCCAGGAGAGGCCATGTGTACTGTAAGCAGTGGAGATGGGAGATTCACGGTTGCTCATGGCTGTTACGTCCCTCAACATTTCAGCACAAAGCCAGATACCAGACATGTTGCTTGCCTTGGTGGGTTTCTGTCTTGTGTTGGTTGGTCTTATCTTTCATTCTTGTGTCTCTATTATCCCCTTTAGAAATGGGAATGTTTATTCTATGCTATTTTATATTGGAAGCATCTACTTTTTTTTTAAATAGGGCTCACAGTAGAGACAATGTCTTGAATCCAAGAGCAAACCTTAGACTTTTGAACACTGTTGAGATTGTTAAAGATTAAGGTAGTTTTTAGAGGTGGTTGGAATGCATCCTTGTTTTGTTTTGCTTTGGTTTTGAGACAGGGTTTCCTTGTGTAGCCCTGGCTGTCCTGGAACTTGATCTGTAGACCAGGCTGGTCTTGAACTCAGATATCTGCCTGCCTCTGCTTCCCAAGTGCTGGGATTAAAGTATGAGCTACCATGCCTGGCTTGAAATGCATTTTATGAGATGAAAATGAGACACAGAAATAAAGGGTGGAAAAATAGAGTTAATAATGATGCATTTTGATGTTAAGAAGAGAACGCATGGAGACGTGATGGTTAATCTTCATAGCTAACATGACCAGGTTTAGAACCACCATGAAAACACCTTGGATATGTCTATGAGGATATTTACAGAAATGTTTGAATACCTACCCTAGGTGTGGTATTCCACGGATGGGAATCCTAGACTGAATGAAACATAGAAAGCAACTGAGCACCCATATTCCTGTCTCTCTGCTTCCTCACTGAAAGTGCAACATGCCCAGACACCTTACCAGCTAGCTAGCACTCTCCCTGATGTGACAGACTGCACCCTCAAACCAGGAGCCAGAATAAGCCATTACATCCTTAACTTGTTTTTATACAGAATTTGTCACAACGGTGAGGAACGTAATTGACATAACCCCCTAATAACCACACGCTTCATACTCAACTGTATTCTAGTGTCTAGTCACAACTACCAGCACCTAAACTACAGTAATTCTTAGTGGCTCTGTCCCACCTTACCCTGTGGCAGAAACCAAACTGTCCAGAGAAGCCAGTATTCTCCACTGGACTCTCCGGGTAACTTTGCATTTCCATGTCTGCTTTACATCAGTACATGTTAACTATGCACAGATATTGGTTTCATGACCGCAGTTCAAACTGTGCGTATAATACACTTTTATCTTTATCCCCCCCTGCTACCCTCTCTTGTCCTGCTCTCTCCAACAGGTTCCCTTTCTTTATAAATAGGCTGCCTTCTACTCTTATGCCTCTGCTTTATTTTTAATTGGACATATGAGAGAAAATGTGGTATCTGTCTGGTCTGCGTTTGGATTGCTTCACTTAACATGATGCTTTCCAGTCTACCCACTTCTTCCAGATGACGGGTTCGCTCCTCTTTCTGCCGAATGAAACTCCACCATGCGTATGCTCTGCATTTTCTTTATCAGTTCATCTGTGGATGGCATGCCTGCTCATTCCATACCTTGGCTATTGTGGACAGAACAGCAACAGACATTGCTATGGGGCGCTGAGCTTTGATTTCCCCGTGAACATATCCAAGAGTGGTAATGACTGCACTATTTCATGTTCCTATCTGCACACCTCCTCACCAACATTGGCTGCCACCTCTTTTCTTGACGGTCATTCTCTCAGGGATGAGAAAAAACATCTCAATGTAACTTCGAGTTGCATTTCCCTAGTGTCTGGGAACACTCATGTTTTCTCGTGTGTACATTGTTTATTTGTACTTCTTCTTAAAGTTTTATTGCATTTATCTTTTGCTCGTGCATGGTGGGGGAGGGGTGAGAGATATCTTGCACGCCACGATGTGCAAGTGGAGGTCAGAGGACAGGACAACTTGTAGCAGTTGGTTCTCAACTTCGACAGTTTGGATCCTGGAGCGCAAACTTGGGTCATCGGGCTTGGCAGTAAATGCCTTTACCCACTGATCTGTTTCTAGCCCGGGTACTTCTTTTAGGAAATCTGTTCAATCCATTTGCCATATATTGATTGGATTGTTTATTTTGGTGTTTAATGTTTCTGAGTTCTTTATAGATTCTAGATGTGACTCCTGCTCAGAATTCCTCTCCTACCACAATTACCTCTTCACAGTGAGGGTTCCTCTGCTTTGAATTTTTTAACTGGATGCTGCACTGTCAGTTCTTGCTGCTACTGTTCCCCAAACTATTAGAGTCCTAGTCAGAAACATCTTGCCTATATCTGTATCTTGAAGGAGTCCCTCTCTCTCTCTCCTCACTCTTTGAAGTTTAAACATTTCATGTCTTAAGGTCTTTGATGCATTTTGCAGTGCTAGTTTTTACAAAATAACAGGACTTCAGTTTTGATCTTCTATATATGGATATTCAACTTTCAAACTATCGTTTGCTGAAGGAACTGTCTTCGCTTCAATACATTTTTGAGGACTTAGATGACTTTGTCTGTGTGGGTTTATTTCTATGTTTTTTTTTTTTAAATTCTATTCCGTCTATTGTATTTCTGGTTTTGAGCAAGCATCACAGTGTTTTTGTCACTATGGCTCTGTAGTAAATTTGAGATCATGTATCGTGGATCATGGTATCTCTAGAGTTCTTTTTCTTAGAATCGCTCTGAATGTTTGGGGTTCGGGGGCGGGTTCCTTATGAACTTCAAGGTTGTCTTTTTATTTCTGTGAAAGATGCCGTGGAATTTTGATGGGATCACATTGGACTCATTGGTCGCTCTTGGAACTTCACAACCCCTGTTGCTCCACAAGCATGGGAAGGCTTTCCGTCTTTAGAGTCTAGATTACACAGGTCTAGAACCTTCTTGGATAAATTTGTTCTTAGGCGTTATTTGAGATTTTGAGATGGTGATATTATCCTAATTTCTTTCTCAGAACATTTGTTATTGATATATAAAGAAGTTATTGCATTTTGCATACCAGCTTTTCACCCCACTAATTTCAGTATTGTCTTGTTCCATCTGCACAAGTACCCCCACTACAGTTCAAAGATGTGTGCATCTTTGCATTTCTGTCATTACAATGCCATCAACCTTTACCTGCCAGCTTCCTTAGCTGTTATCCTGTGCATCCTTGTCCCTAATGCATATACCAGGTGTGTGGATTTCTTTCCAATCTTTGTCATTATGAAAAAATATATGCTACACCTCTGGCAGTGGAAGTTGCTTCCAATAGGAACCCTTACTGAGAGGGTATCACAGGATAAAAGCAGAGCATGCTCATCATGAGCTTGTACTAACCCTGTCCAACCAAGCAACTGAATTAGGGGACATTATTCCTGGGGTTGGAGTCGCTGTTGATCATCAGGTTATTAATTTATGAACTTCACAGAGAAACTGAAAAATACAACAGAAAAACACAAACCTTCCTAGAGTGTAGAGGAACTTTCTAGAATTTCTAACCATTTTTCATAATTTAGCTTCTTATTTATTCTTATCAAATTTAAGGGGTATGTTTAAGGCAATTTTTAAAAGCCTGCTGTGTTCCGTGTCCAGTATGCCGCAAGCATCAGGACATGCTTTCCCTTGCACACATTGTTTTGTCTTTACAGCCGAGGAGAAGGGCGGGAGGGCTGGTTGGAAGCATGGCTTTGCTCATCCCACAGAGTCTGTTGAGGTGGTCTCTGTGAGTCGCCATATCCAATCCCTGAAGGAACGCCAGCATGAAGAGGATGGGAGTGTTGCTCCTAAACGGCCCAGAAAACAAGGAAGACCTGAAGCAGGTTCTGAGTGATCTTAAAAACTGTCTCTGGGACTGGAGACCCTAGACAGACTCAGGTGGCCGCAAAGATACAATGAAAGTGGTGGATAAATGGCATTGTCGGAACGCCTCTTGGGGATGACTCACGATTTGGGGGAGCCACTCTTGTCTGCCTCAGGTGCAAAGGTGTCTCCATGGCAAGAACTTGACGATCTGCTGCTCTTCTATCTATCCTTCATGTCACATAACAGTGTCTCAGATCTAGCCAGGGCAAATGAATGCTAAGAGATGCAAAATTGCCTAAGTGAGATGACAGGAATGGACAACCAATTCTGAACCTTCTTTGAGTTGACGCAGAATCCACCAAGTGAGTAGCACGTGCTCAGCACGACAAAGACAACAATTTTCTACAGGAAATCCGAATGGCCTACTCTGTGTCATTGAAGAGCTACTCCCCTCCTCCCCATGGCCCAGTGATTCTGTGCTCCAATGGTGTGTGGCAAACATATCCTCAGCTATGTGTGAGACACAGCTTTACCTTGGATGGACTTGAGAGAGGAGTCAGAGCTGAGCATCCTCTGTTGGACTTTGGAGACAAGGCATGCTGTCAGCACTGATGACAAAAATCTAGACATCAGAGAAAGACAATTTATCAAAGATGTAGGTGGGTGGCTTTAAAGTACTTGAGTTTATGGTTAAAGAATCTAGTTTTATGAAAGCAACTCGTGAGTTTATCTTGTTTTGTGATGGTTTCCAATGTGTAAGAGTCCATAATGGTGGTGGCAGGAACAGGAAGCTGAGGAATCACACCTTCAACCTCAATGTGAAGCAGAGGGAAAGCTGGAGGAGGAATGAGTCCACAGTGATACGCTTCCTTCAGCAAAGCTGCATCAAATGCGTGAGCCTGTGGGTGACATTCTCATTTAAATCACAGCACCACCTTTCCTATTCTACTCAACTATTATCTCCTTATAAGGTAATATTTTTAAAGGAAGTATGGTCGCATGGATAAAAACACAAAAGGTTATAAAAAAGACCGTGTAAGATCTTTCCAGCTTTTCTTTATGTAAAGGAGGAGGAAGAGGATTTCGGTTTTAGAAACCCGAAAGTAACTTTAAACACAGAGTGCTGGCCACAGAGACCCCAGGAGTGGCAGGGGATGTCTACGTCAGGCACCTCTGCAGAGAAGGTGGATGTTCAAATGCACACAAGGCCTGAGCGCATCATTCTGCTAACTTGGGATGGGCTCTGGGCTCCTCTGCTGTGGGCTCTCATGATCACATTCTGTGGTCATGGCAACAGGTGAAGACAGCAGGTGAAAGTAGGGCCCCCCCGCCAGGGAAACAAAGATGGACCATTCATGTGGGAATAGTAGTGAGTGATTGTCAGGGAACCATTTCCTGACTAGACAGCTTCCAGGGCATCTCTTCTCCTGTTCAGCACACTCATGATGCAGAAATTTAATTTTAGTTATGTTTAAGATGGTTATTTTGTGTATTGTCGGGTAAAAGTCTGCCTAGATTTGGCATTTTATATGGTCTGCAGGTGTTGGCTTTATGTAAAAGATGTTTGATTGCTCATGATCTGTACACGCTATCAATAGAACGCCTGAGGAGCTTAGTTATCAGTAAAAACCCCTGAGATGATATGCTCAGGATTCCACTGTCCAGTATGGTACTTGCCATGAGAGTGCTTCTCTCTGCTGAGGTCTGGCAGGGTTTGTACCTATGAGAATGCCTCTTTGTCTTCCATGCTGAGCCACCCTGTCGGTGTACGAGTGGTACCTGCAACGTGGGACACAAAGCAAAGAAGGGCATGAGAATACATCAGCTACATGCAAGGTGGAGACAAGGAAGAAGAAAAAGAAACTCCAGACCTGTCAGAATCCAAAAAAGTATGCTCAGGGCAGTTCCCAGAGGACAGAGATTAGGTGGTCCAGATACGGTGAGGTGGTCCTGACAAGACACATCTGCTATGGTGATGAGAGCTCCACCCCACCAGGGAACCCTTCCTGCAGACAAGGAGCACCTGTGATAATGCTAAGACTCAGGACTAACAGTTGCTGCATTATGAGGAAGTCATTGGAACCTTCTACCAAACTTTGAACTTGAACATGAATTGATCAATTATCTTTCCTGCAAACCAGACTCTTTCTTAAAATCTGGAAAGTCTTTCCTCAGAGTTGGCACACATAATTTTCTTCCAGAATTGGCTGAGGTTGTATCTTGTGCTGGAAGCTGGACTTGATAATGTGTAAGAGTCACCCAGGTGATCGTAGTTTTGAAGGCATGAGGGGGTCAATGGAGAGCAGCTGAGTCCTGGCACTGAGAAAGGCCACTGTAAAAGTGCAGCCTTAGTGGTAGTTGAAGGCCCAGATTGAAGGTGTCGTGTAAAGAAGTTGAGGCTCAGCATCATGAAGAAAGCCCAGGAGAGGATATTGGTAAAAGTGAAGCCCAGTTACAGCAAGGGACCTCAGCAGTTTTGGAGATCCCAGTATCATGGGACGACCACCAAGAACAGCAGCAGCAGTGGGGAGCCAGCCGGAGCCTGGAGGACAAGCCGTGTGTGCTGCAGAGGGCAGAGCCAGAGAAGTGACCCAAGGCCTTTGGAAGAGCCTAGAAGATCATGAATGAATTCCAGATAAATGGACATTGATAATGTTTTTATGCTGTCCAAACATGAAAATTTTAATAAATGTTTGGCTTTGATTCTTTGACTCCTAGCAACCCCATGATTGTTCCTCTTGTAAATGGTTTTCTGGTGTAATGTTAAATTGTAGAGATAAAGCAGTTTTTTTTTATTGTCCTATACAGAAAAGGGGAAATGTTGTAGAAGTTTATTTTTAGTTATGTTTAAAATGGATTTTTGTGCATTTTTGGGTCAAGGGCTGCCTAGGCTTTGTCATTTGTATCATCTCCAGATGTTGGTTTTATGTAAAAGATGTTTGATTTCTCATGATCTGCACATATTATTTGTAGAACACCTGAGCTGAGATGCACAAGGTTCCACTGCCCAGGATGAGGCTGCCCATAATAGTGGTTCCCTCTGCTGAGGTTTGGCAGGGTTTGCACCTATGAATATTCCTCTGTGTCTTCCTTGGTGAGCCACCACAATAGGTATATGACTACACACTCATATATCTTTCCTATATATGTGGGTGCAAGAGAGGCACCTCTATTATGCTCTTAAAGCTGGGTGCTCTGAGGGCCTGTTCTTCTTCCCTCTCTGTGAAGCCACCAAAGTCCCCCACTCCTGAGACACCTGTCCATTCAGAACTTCCCCAAACCAGAGTCCAGTGACTGCATTCTGTGTGTCTCCCTGGCTACAAGTCAGCATAGATTTGATGGCACAGCCAATGGAGTATGGAGGTTCTGTGTTAAAGAACTCAGAAACATGATTTCCCTTCATCACAGAGAACCCTAGAACTCTTGCAGGAGACCTCCAAACTCTGTACAATATCATGTTCTGCTAAGCTTCACGGTGGAGGTTTGCCTCATCCACAACAGGTGGGAACTGCTCCAGCTTCCCAGAGAACAGCCAGTGGCAGAAGAAGTGAAACCATCTGCTGAGACATGACCGAAGAACAGTACTCATTTCCTCATCTCCAGCTTCCCTGACCCCAGTACTGCTGTTCTGTGGGATTGAACCCAGAGAGATGTGGCTGCATTCACTGCCTCACCATTGCCCATGAATCCCTATGTTGCCAGACTGATATCATACCCAAGAGAACAGCAGGTCAGGGTGCTGTGGATAGGGACATTAGCATAGGAAGCTAGGAGGAAATGCTGCCAGAAAACAGGAGACATGGGGATTGGGTTGGGTGGAGAAGGCACAAGGGATTTCTCTTTCCTTCATTTGCAGAGATGGCCCTTATTTCTCTCCATTGTCAAATGCTCTGCATTCAGGCTGGATGGAGGGGCCGTTCCAGCCCTGACAACTCTTGCAGCATACCTACCCTGTCATCGTGGCTATAAGGCTTTCCAAGTTGAGATAAGAGATGTCATCCTGAATGTTCACCAGCAGGCTGCATCACACCTTCCTTTGACAGTCAGGTGATCTACAACCCTGTGTGCTTCCCAGGCCCCTGCTGGACCATGTGCAGGCTCAGAGCATGGTGGCGAGGTTATCAGAGCTGACATCCTGGGACTGCCTGTGAGATGAGAAGGTGAGACCCAGAGTGGAGGATAACCTCCTGGCAGGTCAGATCAGGAGCCTGGTGAGTGGTGGAGGCTCACCTGAGAACATCTGCCCTTGACTATAGGGAGCTCTGCGAGGACACAGCTGTCTAAGTCTGATGGCACCAGATAGGGAAAGCCAAAAGCCCAGCATTGTGGTGCGAGGGGAACTTCAGGGACACAGGACTGACAGGTGTGGGTATGTGCTATGCATGTGTGTGATATGTGTATAAGTGGTCTGTGAATGTTTGTAGAGCATGGGATTACATGTGAGAGATGTGTTTTATATGTAAACACAAAAGAGAAAGCTTAAAGTTAAGGTACTGACTCATTGCTGCAATCCAGAGGCTGAAGCCCTTCTCCTTGATAAACTTGTGCTTGCCTATTGCCTGGCACTAATTAGACAAGGCTGGCCACATGATAGACAAGGCCCTGCTCATGGCACCGTGGGTCTTCTTACTCCAGGTATTTAATATTAGGCAGACCGAAAAGGCAGTGTGAAGAGCAGTGTTGATTGACACCTGGTGCCACATCCAAGCCAAGATGCCCATCACAGAACAAGTCAGCTACTTAACGTCCACTCTGGGAGGATGGCACAGGGGCGGACAGGGACAGGGAGCTGAGAGGTCCCTTCAGCCTGCATATATGTGAGCATCTACCTGTCCACCACATCTTGGAGATGGGAAGCTTCTGGCCAGCGAGGCTATGCCGCTCACCTAATCTGACCTCAGAAAGAGTGGAACCTGAGTCCCAAGCTGCCTTAGGCCACTGACTACCTTTGCCTAAATGTGCTGTCCCATGTGCAGTCTTAGTGACAGGCTTTCCCATGTGGACCTTCTGGATAGGTGGGAGCAAATGGGAGCAAATACTTCCTGAAGTCAGCTCCCAGATACAGACAGGGGCTTCTTATTCTACCCGGCCATGTCAGGTGTCTCTTTTGTTGATCACAAGCCCTAATGTATAGCCCTGAGCCTCTAGGGCCCTACTATGAATTATCCCTTCCCATGAAGGCAGTATCTGGAAAGATGGTTTACTACGGGAGATGTAATAATAATTCAGTTATGTATTGACAAACAGAGCAGTATATACTCAGCCTGTGTGAAGGGAGATGAATAAAATTTAGCATTATTGAAATGATAGGTATCAACAATCACACAAATCTAAGTGGAGTTGCTCCGCGTCCACCTGACCGAGAAGCACAGAGCCCACGCCTCGTGGCCTCTGTTGGACACTGAACAACTGATTCAGCGTTTTCATGTGGCTGATGGATGGCAGCCATTGGTAGGGCCGTGCGTACTGAGACTACTCCCAGGCAGGAGCTTGGAGCTGACATGGCTCTGTTTTAAAACCTGTAGGTTGGGTCTGAGTGTCTCAGTGATTAAGAGCACTTGCTGCTCCTGTAGAAGACCTGGGTTTCACTCTCAGCACTTGTACAGCAGTTTACAACTGTCAGGAA
The DNA here is from genome assembly GCA_026225945.1 of Cricetomys ansorgei. NCBI lineage: Eukaryota > Metazoa > Chordata > Mammalia > Rodentia > Nesomyidae > Cricetomys > Cricetomys ansorgei. Next base: position 3,903,544 of record JAMJFZ010000239.1, on the reverse strand, counting down.
TTCTGATTCCAGGGCCTCCAGTGTCCTCACCTTGCCTCTGGGGCCAGCAGGAATGTGTGTGGTATGTATTCACACACATTTAAAAAAAAACATAACTAATCTTTTTGAAAAATTAAACCATCCTTTGTGTCTCCATCATGCCCTCTGTCATGTTCCATCAGAGAATTTCCGGTGGTTTTTTTTTTTTTTTTCCCCTGGTTTCTTTAGATTTTCATGAGAACACAAAGGCAGTGTAATAGTATTAGAAATTGATGAATCAGGTTTGAAATTCTGGACATTTGGGAGAAAGAACTGCGTGTGAAAGGAAGGGTGTTGTAGGTGTGTGTGAGAGGAGGTGATAGAGTGTGACTAGTTTCCTGCTTTCAGTTCCTCCAGATGAAATGGAGGGGAGGCTGTTGCAGGGAAATTTTGCATGCAAGGCAATTTTCTGACTCTAAGAGCAGCGAGCAGGGCCTTTTCTCCAAAGCACCAACACATCTCGGAGACATTGAGTATTGTAACGAAGTCTCTACTGATAGCAGCCTTAACTACTCATCTGTCGCCACGATAAGACAATGACCAAGCCAACTTATAGACAGAAGATTATCTGTAAGCCTATAGCCTGCTGTCTAGATCGGGTTCCAGAAGGAGAAGAGTCTTTCATGACAGCAAGACTCAGGCCTGGTAGCTGGAGCAGGAAGCTGAGAGCTCATATTCTCAAACACAAACAAGACACAGTCTGAGGCTATGAACCCCACTACTTCTGCCAAAGCTTCCGCTCCTAACCCTCCCCAAACAGCACCACCAACGAGGAACCAAGCACTCAAGTGGCTGAAGCCACACTAAGGAAAACTCATTTGCTGAACGTCTTTCCAGCACATGCCACTAATCGTCATAGAGAACCACAAGAAACAGTCAGCAGAGTTGGGATGCGGGAGGCTGAAGGACTTCCTGGCTACCCAACGTGTGACCTCAACGGAGACCTTACTAAAAGGGTGAAGAAGCATAGCCATCTAAAGTTACTTTTAAAAGAAAAGTTAGTACACGTGGACAACATTTTATAGGGAGACGCTTTGGTGTGGCAGTAGCATAGAGCTGGTTTCCCACAGAACTTTTCCTTTCTTCTTGCCAGTCACTGACACACACCCTTTTCCTGATCTCCCCGCTCTGGAATCAGCTGTCATGGGGAGCTCACTGTAACACTGGTCGTCACATCTCCCGTTTTCATGTGTTCTAACTCACTATGCCAGCAAACACAATGTTAAGGTCTGTTGTCTGTCTTTCAGTAAACGTGACATAGATCCTTCCCTAAATTTCTCCTTGCGTTAAATAACACCTTGTGGGCACTGTCACCTGCTGGAACTGTGATTCCTGTTGAAAGGCAACGTCTGGTGTTTTGTGAAATAGTCACACATCCATATGGCCGAGTGCGTATTCCTCAAGTGCTTTGGACATGGTCGGATTCCAGGGTCAGTCGTTCTTGGGAAAGCCGCAGCAGTCACTGTGGTACTTACAGCTGGGTACATTTGCTCACCAGGAGGGGTGACTGACATGAAGCTTGAATTCTTACAGGCAACAGAGAGCCGCCAAGAAACAGTATGGCGACCATTCTCTGTCCCACATCATACAGTGTCCTCTGGTTTATTTTCTTTACTTCACCAAGCAAGAGAGAACACGGTGGTGCTTCACGCTTATTTAGATCACTGGAGTCTAGAGCAGGCTTCCCAGATGTTTGAGAGGGTGACAAGGTCACCAGGGTGCTGAAACGTGCTACAAAGCTCAAGGTGCTAGAACATATACTACTTCTTATCAGCCACATTTTTAGATTTTATATATATATATATATAAAAAGGATATATATAAATATCCTTTTGTCTCCTGAATATCTGTTTTTTATTTGTAATTTTTTGTCTTTTAAAAATTATTTCTTTTACTTTAGAGATTATAATATATTTACATCATTCCCCACTTCCCTTTCTTTCCTATAAACCCTTGCTGTCTTTCAAATTTATAGCCTGTTTTCATTAATTGCTGTTACATGAATAAACACATATATTCCTAAATATAACCTGCTCAGTCTATATGTTACCTGTTTGTATTCTTTTAGGGCTGACCATTTATTATTGAAAAACCAATAGCGTGTTCTTTCTTGGGTAAGACTGGAAGTAACTTGAATGTTTCCTCCCTGTGAACTAGTTGTCATGGTACCAGAAGACAACATACAAGCTTCCAAAGGAGGGAGGCTATCAATAATCCTAGTCAGCTATGATGGCTAGGAACCACATCCATACCAGAGTGGCACAAAAATCCCAAGGGTGCAGAAGTGGCAGACATACCTTGGTGGTAACCAACAGCTCTCTAATTGGACTTAAAAGCCGCTTAACTAGAAGGAAACCATGCCTGGTCCAGGAAACTTAGTCAACTACCCGAGGCTGGTAAAGTCATGGATCTTTGAGAAGAACCTACAACTGCTACTTTACTAAACTAGTATAAGCCCTAACTACATTCTATTTGCCCTGATGCCCAAAGAAATGTGTAGTTCTCACTCTTCATCAAGAAAACTTCTCTTTACAACAGACAGAGACTACTACAGAAAACCACAACCAACCAAAATGCACAATGCACTCTTTCTGTATGGCACCTTCTCAGTACACCCCCTTTCTGTTCAGGCTTTCTAAGCTGACTTGGGACAGTCAGAAAGCTTCCTGTATTCTTGACTCTTTCATTAGACATGTCTCTGCACCCCGCCTGCACTAGCTATGTCTCTGTGACTTCCTTTGGCTAGTGACATATGGTCACAAGTATAGTTTAACTCCAGTCAAGAATAGAAGAGAGAAAATGTCATTCAATGTCCCTTTCCCACTGAGGGCATCAGTAGCTTTCCACATGGCAAGTCTCCAAGAGCTTTCCTCTCTGAGTGGCAAAAATATAGATGAGAGGGTCCCTGCAGGGTGGGAGAGAGCGATTACTCTGGTTTGGTGAGTGCCTGTTTTCAGTTTTGCAAGATACTAATGGCTTTGGAGTTGGGTATAAAACGTTGATAATTTTTGTTTGTTTGTTTTGTTTGTTTGATTTGTTTTGTTTTGTTTTGGTTTTTCCAGACAGGGTTTCCTCTATTGTAACTCTGGATGTCCTGGGACTCACTCTGTAAATCAGGCTGGCCTCAAACTCACAAAGATCTACCCTCCTTTGTTTCCCAGGTGCTGGGATTAAAGGCATGCACCACCACCACCCAGAAGTGCTCATGTTCTTATCAATACTGAATATAAGTTTAAAAGTGATAGAGTTTCACTTCCAGCTGCTAAATCCAAGAACCAGGGAGTGAGTAATCTGTGTCTCTTGGTCCTGGAGTCTGGAAGACTTCGATCTGGAGACAAGGGCTTGGGAAAGACCTTCTCCTGACCTCCAGACTTCTGCCCCCTCATTGCACCCTCTCCTGACAGAAGAGAAGTAAGAAAGCTCTGAGGCCCCTTTTATGAAGATGTGAATTCACCCTCACCCTCACGATCCAATCACTCTGCAAAGTCCTGCTTCTGGATGTCTTCCCACTGTGGGTTTAGTTTCCTGCATATGCATTTCAAAAGGTTGCATATGCACTGCACAACAGATGGTTTAAAGAAGAGAAATTGAGTTTGAAATTTCAGAGACTTGCAGCATTGGAACAGGTGATTGCTTCTGATCCCCAAATTATGGAAACAGAATTGGAAAAATATCAGAACTATCAGAGTGAACTGACACTTTAATTCATGGCAAAGATCATGTCAAGAATGTGTACTTAGCATGGAGGTTGTACAAGGTTCTGGGTAGACTGAGCTTTAGACTGGAAGGAGAGTGAAGGGTGCAGTGACTATAAATACTTAACTTGAAAAACCGTCACAGTAAAGAAGACGTGGTGGGGTGTTGTCCTTTGAGACAAAGCATAACAAGAACGCAGAACAAAGGCCAGGTGACGGTGACAACGGAGCGCGGCTCCCAGTGCCGTCAGAAAGAACTCCATGAGAAGTCAACACTGAGAGGAACTCTCCATGGACCCAGAGTGCTGACGGGCAAGAAGTGGGATTAGAAGATGCCCAGCTGCCCAGAAAGTAGAGTGTAATAAGGGCAAGGGGAAAAGAGAGGAAGGAGCTCCTGGTGGGATCTGCGGGAAGTGGTATGTAGGGAGTCACTGCAGGAGCTGCATCAAGAGACAGATGTGTATTTACTATGTATATATGTGTGTGTGTGTGTGTATATATATATATATATATATATATATATATATATATATATATACCTAAAAGCTCTCAAATTTTGTCTGGAAAGAATCTCACACTTCCTTAGTTCCTAACTTAGCTCCATCTCTCTGTGTCCCGACTTCCTCATTTCTTTCTTGTGTACTCTGTGCATGTGGGAGGTGGTGATGTCTCAGGACAGTGCTCTCTAAGTTTTGGCTTGATGCCATGACTGTATTTGAGAAGAGGCGGTGTAGCTGTATACCTACTGTGTCACTCAGCAGGGAAGAAACAGGCATTATCATAGGTGCTAACTTTGCCAGACCTCTGCAGAGGATACCACTATCCTGGCCAGCTCCGTACTGGACAGCGGAACGCTGAGTGTCTGAGCTCAGGTGTATTTATTGATTCAAGAACTCCTCCAGTGTTTTACTGATAGCACGTGCAGGTCATGACCAATCAAACATCCCCCACATAAATCCAACACCTGAAGGCAATACAAAACCCAAGACCTAGACAACCCCTCACCCAACAGTGCAGAAAACAATTATTTTATACATAACTAAAAATAAAATTCTACCACAAGGCTGAGAGAATTTGGGGTATGTGGTGGGACAGTGGGGAACTTCCCTTCCTTCTCTGTCAGGTATGGTCATGTGAGTATTTGGTTAATCTAATTTTATGAGAAGCCATCTTTAAAAAGTCTTTGAAAACCAAGAGATGGTTTGCATTACTTTCCCCTTGTCGTAATGATCAGCAAGTTCCAGACAGTGACACTTCTAGCAAGGTTGGATGGGCATGTCCTGTGTGAGGAGAAAGCCTCTCTGGTCTAAAACAATTATTTCAAGTGCTTTTACTGTAGCACAATCAGACCCAGAGTGATATAATCCACTCTTGCATACATCCCCAGTGTCCTTTACTCTCCAGAGGTTTTGATTTTTTTTCTGTGATTAACTATGCTCATCTTTTCATTCTGGTCTTCAATCTCACCTAAGTTGTCCCATAGACCAGATTCGAAGCCTGTCTCCAACCTGGATCTACCTCCTTTGCTGGCTCCCAGTTTGTACCTACTCTGCTCTGCCGTCTCCCACCCCTCTACCCACTACCCTGGATAGGAAACAAATTCATGAGTGTTGTAAAAGAAATCTCACCCACATTTGCATTCCCAGCCACAGCTTTCAGGAGCCGGGCAGAGTGGCCGAAGCCGCCCGCACAGAGAGCCACTCGGAATGATGCATTTGCTTTCTCATCCTGTCTTTGGAGCCCAGTGAATCTAGGAGTACACAGCTCAAGAGAAGCACGGATTGTGGGGCGGTCTCAACTTTAATGCAGCGTTAGGATACGTTTATAGGGTAGGCGGGGGAGGAGTCATTGACCCCAGGAATGGGACCCATTGGTTGAGACAGGGGCTTTTGGCGCCTCCTCATCTGCATGTGGCGAATCTGTGCTTCCAGCTACAGGGAAGACAAATCATCAACCGAGCCATGTTTTTGATCCAGTGAAGCTGGCTAGGCTAAGGCATCTCTAGGGACAACATGGGGTTTCAAGCCAGCTTCCACTCATAGCTCTAGGACAGTCCCACACGTGAGTCTTTTTTATGGAAATGAAGTCAGTCTCTGGTAGTGACCTTGTTTACTTACTGTGAGTGTTGACACTGTCAATTTACAGGACCTAGAATCATCGACTGATAATCTCTAAGGATGTTTGTGAAGGAGTTTCTAGATTGGATTAATGGGGAAGGGAAGCCTACATTAAATATGGGTGGCTCTCTCATCCATTCTCTGTGGTCTTGTATTAAAGAAAAAGGAAAAAGGAGAACTGAGCACCAGCCCTCATCTCTCTCTCTCTGCTTCCTGATTGAGGGTACGATGAGATCAGCTGCCTCCTGCTACCTTGACTTCCTTCCTCAATGGTGAGCTAAAGTAAATCTTTTCTTCTTTTAGTCACATTTTGAAGGTATTTAACATATTTGAATAAGGGGTATTCCCTCCTACTGTCAAATATGACATCACATTTCCCTGTACGTCTTTCTCTGTCAGAAACGATCCTCACCTCTTAGACTTGCTCACAGTTCTGTGACAGATTTCAAAGCCATAAAACTGCACAGGTCAGCTTTTCCTGTTTTTATCACTGTGCATGGTGGAAGAGCCGAAGCCTCAAGTTACTGGAGAAAACAGAAGAAAGCACGTGGCGTGCTGCAGACTTGGAGAGAGCTACCCTGCTCCTGTCCACAGGTTAAAAACAGCATGCCTCTGGTAGATCTACAAGGAAAACGTGCTGAAGTGTGTCTTGATGGGAGCAGAGTGACTAGTCCCACGAGACCTGTCACCATTCCTACTCACACTCAGTCAGTAAAGGAGACTCTAACGGATGGAAACCTCGGCTTGTCCAAATTCCATTTGGAGGCTGGGAGAGAAGGAGACGGGATGAAGAGGCCCCTAAGTGTCCCTTTGAGACAGCATTTGGCTTAAAGCCTTCTGTGTTGGATTCTGATGAAATGGCTCTCCTCATTTTGCCTTTTGCTCTGGTGCCCCCATAAAGGACACACTTTTGAGAGATGTCTCACGATGACTCTGCAGCTCAGGAGACACGGGGAGAGATTCCTGCACCTTTCTGATCCTGTAGGGGAGGAGCTTTGGAACTCTAGGACGTGCAGATGTTTGAAAGTGGAGGTGACAGCCCACAGCCAGCACTGGCCATTTGTCCCTTGCGACATCATCTAGCGTCACCACAGGTCAGTGTGGCTTTGATGTATGAGTTTTAACACCCATCAGGGAGCAGGATCAGATTGGTTCAGCCCTCCCTCCATGTATGGCTTCCTCTTTCTTTGATGTGGTTGGACACAGGTGACAGGTGACTTCTCAAACTGGAAATCCCTACAGTACCCCAGAACTCACTGTGGAGGTCACATTAGCTTCTCTAAGGGCCTCTTTGGCCTGGTGGCATTTAGGAGGAAGTGCCCTCAGCCCTCTTGAGAGCCCTTGACTGGTGAGGTGGCAAGAGAGATTATCCACTTTTGCAGCAGATTTTGCCTGAAGTGACTCACACCGAGGGCTTGGGAGCCTGGTTCTATTTTGGGTAGGCTCTTCATCCCCTCTGGTTATCGCTGCCCACGGCAGCACTAGTTATCTGGGAGCAAGCCTGGGGCCGAGTGTGAAGGGAGGAAGGGCTGTCTCATTACTCTTCAGCTGGAAGAGAGAGCTATGACAGCCCCAAGTGAGAAAGCAGGAGCTGGCCAGGCCTGGGGATGTTCTGAAAGACTGACAGATTCACCCCACTTTTGGAACCTCTGGTGGCCCTTAAGAAGCCTATGCTGAGGACCGATGTATGAGAGGTCCTGGGTCTTTTACATGGAGTGATCATTGAAATAGAAAACCCGACTTCTCGTTGCTTACCATCAATGAGAACTTTTGCTCCAATTTGTAAAATTACGGTTGATTGTTGAAACAGCCTCAGGGTACCAGTATAAAGGAAATGACATTAATCAAAACACATAAACACAATGGAAGGGACCACCCTCTCATCTAAGTTCAAAGAACAACTGGGAAAAATCTGTATTTCTGCCATCAGAGGGTTGCTCTGTGGGTGCTGGGATCTGCCTTACACTCACGAGACTGAACCAGTCTGGGAGATGACTTCTTGACTTCTCTCTAAAACATTAGCAAAGAGCTGAGGCAGACTCAACTCAGGCACCACAAGGAAGCTATGAAAATAGCCTCCTGTCCCCCTGAAATCTGGGAGGAAAAAGGGAAGAGGTTCCTAGTCCCATACAATTGTCGGCAGACATTTAACCGAGGGGCACCATGTGATGGCTTCCTGCCATGGGATGGAAGTGATCTCCCACCTCTGTCAAAGGTAGCAGCATGGTGGTGATATTCCTGGCACTGAATTCCAGTTGGTGACCTCTGCTGCCCAGCACTGAAGTTTCCACTGAGTCCTTCATCGAGCAACCCAGTAGGCTGACTTCTGACCTCTAAGATGCAGCTACCCTTGAATTGACACATCTTCTGCAGGAGCCAGGCCAGTGAACAGCAGGGAAGTGCGCCACTCACCAGGATTGTTCCATCGACAATGCCAAGACAAGAGAAGAGAATACAGACACAGGGAAGAGTATGGGGCTTTGTAGTCAGCAGTCTGTGGTCAGAGACAGATGGGCCTCAGGGCTCTGCATACCTACCTCAAAGTAGCCCCCGGTGTGCCAGTGCCCTGGGGAGAAGAAAACAGATATTGCAGAAGCCTGCCTGGGAGGCCTTGCTGGAGTTGACTATGCTCTGGTCTACCTGTAGGGGTCCCTGGGGATCTAAGACACGAAGGATCTCAGGCTTCTTGCTCAAAACAGGCAGGCATCTCTGCTGTCCTGGGTCCTCCTGGGGTCACAGCTTCCTATGATATGGTCTGTCCCTGGGGAGGACGGGGCGGGGCTGACCACACTGTCTTCCAGCAGGGTGTATGGACAAGAGAGGAGGAGCTGCCTTCCACCTTCCTGTGTCAAGCTCAATCCTCCACCACCACTACCACAGCAGCTGCCACAGAGCATCCGGGCCATCTTTGAGCCACGACTCTGATCTCTCTGGAGGCCCAAGGTAGTAGTGTGGCTGAACTGGCCAGCATTAGAGCACTGGGTACTGAGATCCCTGTAGAAGTTTTGTATTAGATCTTGAAAGAAGCATCTACACACACCTCTCTGGGGCCAAACCTTTCCTCCTCTAGGCCCCAAGAAAATAGAAATTATTTTCTTACTGCAAGGCAAGATGTCATCTCCCACTCTAGAGGAGGAAGTCTGCATGCTTCCGATAGAAGCTGGGGTTGCTGGCCGTCCTCGCTCGTTTCCTCTGTAATTAAGCCGTTTCACCCTTGTGCGATGCACGTGTGTTCTTCATAATGACCCGTTGTCCTGAAAGGACTTGCCTGGAATTTCTTTCAACTTCACGTAAATATTTCTGAACATAAATATTAATAAATCACACACTGTTGGGTGCTTGATCCCTTCCACACCTCACAGGTGGTAGCTCCAGGCCCTTTCTGTATTTCACACGACATGAACTTGAGAGGATTGCTGGGTACAGAGCAGCTTCTGTGGGTCTCACATGAAACTGTCATTCTCTTCTGGCAAGTTGACTCTGATAGCATATTAAGGGGTGTGTACTCAAACACGGACTTCTAAAGACCCTGCATAAACATGTTCAATAAACAAAAAAGAACCCTTTCAAAGACACACAAGCAAAATGCAGGGGAGCCACCGTGTGTACATCTAGCAGGCAACTATCATTAATCTTTAAATTATGTGAACAATTAATCAAAATGACTATAAGACACAGCCATAGATCTTACAGAAAATCTAATAAAAATGGTTAGATAAGACACATGAAGTCCAAATATGTACTTTCACCTTGATTGATCCTGATTAATAACCGTAATGTAGCATTCTTGGGCCTTCCCGGTGGGAACCTCTGTATCTTGTGGCTGGCAAAGCTGTGACCACAGTAGATTATGAGGTCAGAGTTTTTGTTAAGATTTAAGTCATCTCAGAATTTTTTTTTTTATCAATAAAAACTGAAGTAAATGGGAGGAAGGGGACCAGAAAGGGCATCTTAATTCAGGGTGTGGTACTTACTTGCAGATGGTTTGTTTTTCACCTCATTGGAAGACAGGTTATCATTCCACTTTCCCGAGAAACATGGTTTCACTGAGACCCAAGAAACACAGTGAGCTTCATTCTACCAGTGGGCTGTGGTGGTCTCCTGAAGCCAGTGTAGATGTTCAGCTCCAACCCTCTGCAGCAGATCCCAGAAATGTGTCCAACATGCAGAGAAGCGAATACAAAGCCCCACTTGGAAGTTCAAAGCATCACACGAGATATGGCAGCCCCTGGAGGAGAAAGACAAGAACGAAGCAGAACTGTGAGCTGGAAACCATACTCTTCTCCAGGGATAAGGATTGTTATAAAGGCAAAACTTGGTGCTGAAGTACGGTGTCCATTCTTGGGACACTGGTGTCTCTAAATATTATTCTTGTCTAGGAACATTCAATTCCCCCCGCCCCCGTCTCTCCTTCCCTCCATCCTCCTCTCCCTCCCTCCCTCCCAGTCTTTCTGTTACGTCTCTAGTTGTTACTCTAAATAAATGTCAGGTAGATGGGTAGATGACAGAAAGGTAATAGATGGATGGATGGATGGGCAGATAAATGGAAGATAGATGATAAAGAGGTGGATGATAGATGGGTAGATAATAAACAGGTAAGGGTAAACATATAGATGACAGGTGATTGGTGGACACGGGCTGACTCTGCAGCCCTATCTCCCTCATAGTGAATGTGGCTGAGGTTGTCACTGTGCCAGGGACAAATCGTATTTTCAGAATGCTAGGACATGAAGCGACAACAATGAGAAATAGAATTCACTAATTTGCATCATATGAAGTTAGTTCGTGGGCACTGGGTGAGCTCACACTGGCTCATTCCTGACTGCTCTACTATTCTTTCATGCCGGTGACCTGCCACGGGCATCTGATGGAGGGCCAGGCTTTCTGCTGGGAGAGGAACAGTGACCCTGTTTGGCTAGGGGAGGCTCAGGGCCTGCCAGGGTCCTGCAGAGGAGCACTTGTCATCTCAGAGAGGTGATAATCCCATGGATAGTCAGGAGAGTCTCCCAAGGTCCCCACAGCAGGGCTCTGTGTGATGCTGCTGCCTCCTGGTCCTGCAGACTCTTGAGAACCCAGTGGTGTCCACCACTGCACCTGTGCAAGAGGACCCTGGGATACAAGGGCTGCTGTCTCTTCCCTGCCTAGCCTAAGATGACCTCCAAATCACTTCTGTTTGCTCGCGGTAGGACAGGATGGAAGTGACAGGTGAGAACACTCCCCACTTCTGGGCACATATGTAGGAGATAAACTTCATAATTTGCTCAAAGCACAGACATCAGGCAGATGAAAGTGAAGTCTGAGGTCCAGATACACAGATGCCTTCTGGGGGGCATCAACCAATAGCAGAACTCTCCATCGACCACCGTGCCCTGTGAATGTGGAAGCAATCCCTAACGAGAGCCTGAGCCCCCTACGCTAAACCCGATCATCTACTCAGAAATGTAAATAGAACTTGGGACCTCGGATCCAGTGGCTAACCTCCCCAGAGTTGTGACTGTGCCCAGCTTCTGCCTACCCCCAGCCTGGCCAAGCCAGTGCCTACTGTGGTCAAGTCCCAGAAGTAGAGGTCTTAGTCTCAGTGCAGGTGTGATCTCATCATATCCTGTCCCTCCCACCAGCTCTCCACCCCACCCGGGCTCGTACAGGTGATAGGGATAGGGGCACCAAGAAAAGACACCAGATGTCCCGGATCGTCCGTCCTTTTGACCTCACATGAGGAAAGACATAGAAGGAAGAGGCCTCTGACAGGGAAGGAGAGTCCAGGCTGGGAATATTTCAGGGCTGAGCTGTACCAGGGAGCCTTGAACTGGACTCTTGGGTCTTAAAGTCTGTGCCACCGACCTTTGAGGTTTAGGTGACCACCAGTGTCACCCACCATAAGGTGTAGAGTCCTCTAAGCTCTCCCATGCAAGGGTTACCATTTCTAGGAGGAACTACGGTGCAGCAAGGAAAGATCCATTCATCTGTGGAACTGGGGCGTGTGTGCCCCAGGAGGGAGGCGGGAGGGAAGAGCACTGCCTGGGGAAAGCACATTCATCCACTAGATGCCACATCAACCACAGCAGTGCAACATACTGATGCTTAAAGCTATTGTGTTCAGGGGCTGGTGGCGTGTGACATCAGGCTATCTAGCAGTTCTTAGAGTCACCAAACCCAGCTGGATTTGATGACACGTGTCTGTTATCCTTGCACTTCAGGGCCTGAGACAGGAGGATAGTCAGTTAGGGGCCTGCCTGGACTATACACCAAGACTCCCAGTCTCAAAAAAAAAAAAAAAAAAAAAAAAAAAGGTAAACACCATAAAATGCTAGTAAAAATATTTCTGGAGGGAATAGATAGACTTGGTGTAAGAATGGAAGTACTGAGAGGAAGGAGTAGGGGATAGGTGGAAAGGGTAGGGAGGAGGTGGAGGATGAAGAGGAGGAGAGAACTGCAGAGGAAAGGGGCGAGGATGTGGATGAGGAAGTGGAAGGACTGAGAAAGCAAGAGATGGGGGAGAGGGTGGGGACGGGAGTCCCAGAGAAAGAGGGGGAGGAGAAGTGCTCCCATGAATGGGGGCTCCTCTGAGCAGCCTGCTCTTCCCCACCTGCCTCTGGCCCTTTAGTAGCTGGCTGCTATTTTATTTATCTATTTATTTTTGATTATTGATTTTTTTATTTATGTCATGATCTCAGGTAACAAAATAATAGGTCATAAAAATGCTTTTGTGTCATTAATTGGCTACTAATTTAGTCTCTTTGTGACAGAGTCCCTCCGATTTTCTGGCTCTCCCCTCTGGCCCTGTCTCTGTCACCTAATAGGAGACAAGTTAGGCCTAGAAATACCATGACTCCAAAAAAGAAAATATTTCTGCAAGAAGACACATAGTCCTAACGAAAACATGAGCCAAATCGCAAAGGACTTGGGCAAGAGGGTCTTCAGGTACACCTTCCTCTGATGACCCAGCAGTGAACTCCCATGTGGGGGTTAGGGTGGGGGATGGAGTGGCAGGGCTGGCCAGGCTTGCAGGCTGGAAGCCACTGTCCGCTCTCCCTTGCTCCGTTTGGTTTGCATCAGATGCTTTTGTCCGCAGGGCAGAACCCAATAAAACCCGGGGAAAGTCAATCAATACCGAATTATGGCACCAACGTGGAAGTGCCCGTCCCGCGTCTCCCATCAGCAGGGCTGCGCTGGCTGACAGAATGATAAGCGGCGGTAATTTGCCTTAAAAACCTTAATGAGTGGATCATCGCACAGAGGAAAGGGAAGCAGACCCGGGTCCCACGGCGGCCCCGCGCCACGCTCCACTGTGCAGTAAGCAGACAGCCAGTGACATCGCAGCCTGGGCTCCCCAGATGCAAACCCTCTCCCTCGCTTCCAGAGGTAATGAGGAGGTAATGAGGCTTGGCCTTGGCGCAGGCTCTTCCTCCCATCATCTCCCCCGAGGCCCAGGCCCCGAGTCTGCACAGAGCTCTGCAAAGGAAAGTGGGCACGTCAGGCCTTTCCAAGCCATCTATTCCCCTGCCGAAGAAGGCTCCAAGATACCCTCCTTGACACTGGCAGACATGGCCGGCTCAGTGTTTAATTTGGCTTGATGGAGCTGTGACCCCTGGGGCCAGCACCTCATCCAGCCTTGCGCACCTCGGAGTCTCTTCCCCAGGTTTGCCTGATCCGAGGTCTCGGTGGTTAAAAAAAAAAAAAAAACCCGAAAAGTGGGCAGTGAGGCTGTTTGAGAACGTCAGCTTAATTTGAGTTGAAAGGTCTTTGTTGTAAGTCGGGGAAGGGAGGGGTCTGGGGACTTCGGCGAGTGTTTTGCTGGCAAGCTTGTTGAGATATGCTTGCCTTTGTTGTGGTAATCTGAAATTAATTTGCACTTGAACCCAGCTTTCTTCTGGGCTCAATTTAAACACTGTTATAATTATGCACCCTGCATGAAATTGAGAACAGACCGGGATACACAAAGCTGAATATATGAATTCCCCAGGTAGGAGGTGCTCCCCCCCACCCCCCTTATCTCACAAGGTAATAAAACAAAATGTTCGGGGCCCACGCTTAAGAGAGAGGTACTTGCCTGAGGGGGACACAGTTAATCAGCCGTCTACACGCTGTACTGGGCGCGTTCACAGTGGGTCAATCGCTTCCTTTCAAAGTGATGTTAAACTTTCGCTAATACTAGTTGATTTGTACCAGGCTCGTCATTGTTTTAAAAGTGAAATGGTGCGTTTCCTTGCATGTCAGCCGCCCCTCATCTAAAAGGCTTCTTCTCCAGCATCCATTTTCTCAGGTTCCTCTTAGCTGCAAGTAGCCATCAACTAATACCCTCAACTGCTCTCACCGGGACCCTTCCGGCTCAGCCTCTTGGCAGCGGTGTTTTAGTTTTAACCCCAATTAGTATTTTTGGTAGGAATCTCATCAGCTCCTCCAAGCCTATCTGCTTTGTGACTGCCTTTGGCATTGTAATGCAAGGAGGTGAAGCCCGCCCCCCAATTCCTCCTCAGATCAACCCTGCAGCTTAAAGGAGGAACTCACTTCTCCCAAAGAAAACCATCTGAAAGTCAAGAGTAAGTGTGCTCCCATCGAAAGAGTCCCAGAAGTGGGCTGAGGATGGAAAGCTGAGGGATATGGGCCTACAGACCAGTAGTTTATGCCGGATGGTCCCTGCCTCACCCCATCACCCCCAGCCCAGTCGATCTGCCCACTTCCCTTTGCCCCACATCCCCTACCAAGCTAGTCATGGCTCTTTAAACTGTCTTCTTCATTGCCCATTGTCCATGGCACAGAAAGACTTGAGCTCACATTCACAGGAGCAGAGAATGCATTCCATCCTGCAAAGCCTGGACAAAGAAGGCTGGCTACAGGGAGACATGGGCTTAGCAGAGAAGGTTCCAGATACCCTCCTCCTTTTGTCATTTGTTAATGACAACATCTGATGCTGCCCATATTTAGAAGTAAAATCCTCAAGGGGGAAAAAAAAAAAAACTCTCAGATGCTTCAAAAATAAAACATTTCCCCCTAAATGGGATCTTTAATCTGTCGCTCAAGCAGGAATGTCAGCAACAGATGTAGTTGGCTGCGTTCATTGGTAACAAATTTGTTTTGGAGAAACCGATGAGTAAGCAGGGGCAATGGCTTTTAGGGAGCAACACGCTTGGGTGGGATGCTTTGTTTTCTGGGGGTTTTGTGTAGATTCATGGTTTAGGGGAAACGAAGAACCTTCTTACTCTAAGGCTACAAACTTGTGGGGAAAAAAAAAGCCTAAGAGATTTTTATGTCCTATAACCCCTTTGCTTAGTGAGTTATTTCAAGCAAACTATGACTGGAACCATGCTTTAAATTTCACTAGCTGCTCCTAAAGGACAGGTTAGAGTCAGCCCTAGTGTCCTGGGAGGTAGTGGCCATAGTACTCCAGGCAGGCAATGCCCAGTGAGGGGGGAGTGCCCTGCATCTATTGTCCTATGGGGGGGTGTCTACAATGGGAGAGTGGGTGGCTGGCCTGTGCTACACAGAGCCGATGCCCCGTTGTGAGGTAGGGGGTTAGACCTCATCATAGAGAAGCCTGGCTGTGGCTCTGTGGTAGACAGCAACAAGCACTTGGAAGAGGACCTAAATGAGAGGTGTGGGGGTGTCCATTCCACAGGAAAGAGTAGGGAGCTGGTGCACCTGCCTTCGCAAAGAAGTGTAAATGAGGAGGGATGGTTCTCTAGGAAGCCCATGTAGGCATGCTCCATTTTTCAGAAGACACTCCTGTAAGCCTGTGTGGTATAGGGAACATGTGTGCCCCTGTGTCCTGGAAGAGGAACAGGGTCTCAAGATCAATAAACCAAAGACACCTAAGAAATGCAGGGCCCTAGAGTGCCAGGAGAGAGGGAGGGAGGGCCAGATGGCTGCACTTGCCCAGAAATTTCTGCCTTGCTGCCTAGGGCTTCTCTCCTCCTCACTCCCCCCATCCCCTCCCTACATTCTGCTCACCTCTCTCCTCACCCCTCCTCACTCCTCCTCCTCCTCCTCCTCCTCAGCCTTATCTTTGAGCACTCAATCATGCAGCGTGCATCCCTGACAAACAGCCAGGGCCAAACAACCTTCCACACACAAAGCAGGGAGCAGCCTCTCCCAGGATGGCACCCTGATCTCATTATTGATTATCTGCTTCCTTGGGTTTTGTTTCCGGAAAGTTTGATATGGGGCAACAGAGGTGACAAAAGATTGGCAGGGGCCCTGGAAGCTAAGTGGCCAGCATTAGATCAGCAGCAGATGGCGGGGTGTTGGGCAAAAGCCACAGACACATCTTGACTTCATCTCTGGCGCCTTTATCTCAGATCTGTTTGAGCTCTCCCAGGCAATTTACTATCCTTGTCGTTGATTTTATCTGCTAAATGTGCCCCTGTGAAGAACTACTTTTTGAATGATGAATCAGTCCCCCCTTTAAAGAGAGTACACAGCTGCGGTGTGAATACAGCTGCCCAAGCATCCTAGGGGAACCTGTCCCTGATAACACCAGCCCAGGAAGACCTTTGTCCTCATCTGCCGTAGCTGACTTGGTTTGCATGGAGCAGAACTACAGATGTAGCTCTGCATGGAGCTCACATCATACATAGTCCTGCACAGGGTGGAGGGTTCTGAAACACTATCTGGGAAAGAAGCCTGCATCTGTCCCCTCCTCTTGAAGTCCTGTGGCCTCTTTTGATGGGCACTTGTGACTGAATTGAGGCTGGGCTTGCTATGGAGCTGACCTTGCTGGAGTGATTCAGTCCATGGTGCTCACTCCTGCTCAGCATGATGCCGAGTGCAGCTTGTCTTTCTCAAGGGCCTCCTGGCCTTCCCGTGTCTCACCCCTGATTCCCTATGACAGTTAATCTTGTTGTCCCACCAGATGTAGGATCAACTAAGAGACGCACCTCTGGGCAGGTCTGTAACAGTATTTCCTGGAAGGATTAATTGAGGGAGCTAGAGCTTCCCTTTGAGCAGAGGTGGCCTAGATATAAAGAGCCAGGGGAACAAGCATTTCCTTTGACCTCCTTGCTTTGTCTTCCTGCTGACGAGTGGATCTGCTAGGCTGCTGCTGCTGCTGTCCTTCGCTGATGTTGGAATCGTGCTTCTTTGATATTTCAGGAATTCTCCAAGTTTTCCTAGCTAGATCAGAACTGTTAAAGCATCTGGCTTTGCTGTCTGAGAAGCTCCAGAGTTTCTGAGCCTCTCCAGTGCCCATCGTTGGACTGCCTGACCCAAATGGTGCAAAGCATTCTAAGAGACCCTCTTTGTAATGTCAGCATTTATTCCATTAGTTATCTGATTCTTCCAAGACCCCAACTAAGACTCTGTTAAGATCCTGTCCCTCTGCCAGTGGCTCCGCAAGAAGCGGACAGCTCAGGTGAGGTGGACATGGAGTGTGGGCCCCTGTGAGCAAGCTACCATTAGTGTTGACCTTGGACAACCTCAGCTTTCCTGAGGTTGTCTTGGTGCTGAACTCACCCACATACATCCCATTCTTCTGAGGTCATGGAGAAATGGGCAGCACTTGATCTTTCTTCAGTGCTGGCCATGAGGATCAGCTTCCTATTCTGCCGCAGTGGAAATTAGATCATGCGTGTGCAGAGGGTGATATAGGGTGCATGCTGTAGCTCAAAGTGGATTTGGAGTACTGATGGTATGGTATTTGCTGGTTTCTCTTGCTGTACAGGGCCTCGTGCACTTGTTTGTAGGATCACTGGGGACATAGTGTAAAATGGGGTTTATGACCTTAAATGTGGGACCAATAAATGTGTAAGACTGTCTGTTCAATTGTGAAGTTCAGTTGAGAGGGTATCTTTTATTTACAGAGCCTTATCTCCACCTGTCTACTAATTTTCACTGTGAATAGCTTCACAGTTCACCTCCTGTGAAGCCCCTGTAGTACGTATGGCACCGTATCCCAACCAGGCTACTTGGACCCTAAATAGGGGATTCAGCCTCAGCTCCTCATCTTCTCCCCAGCAACATCCCCATTAAATTCACTGTGAGGAGCCTGTCTTTCCAAGTCCAGACTCGTCTTCCTATGCCCCGATACTGTTGCATGCACTGTCGCATGCACAGACAGCTGTTCTCACTCTTGTGAAGTGCATTCTCCAGGACAGTCACTCAGTTCTAAGGATGTGACCTGTGATGATCTTGTTTGGCTACTAAACATCCTCCCCACAGAACCTGGAATACAAATTCTTACAGGCCTTTAAGGGTCCTTCCCAGCTGGCTCTGTCTTTTCCCTGGTCCTCTGTCATACATGATGGCCTCTTTACCAGGCCTTTTAAGCTCCTACTTGCCTGAGGATCTTCGCACAGGCTGAAAAACCTTCTACCAAAACTGGGCATCATGTCCCCCAGTTCCTAGGAGCGACCCCTTCCCTGAGTCTCTCTAGTCACATTTTATCTGATTATGCCATCTAATCTCACAAAACCACGGGATTTTCCCAGGACTGTCCTCTTTCTCTACATGGTTAGAGATTATGAGTCTTTCCTAGGTCACACCAGGTAGATAACTCTGTCCTTGGAGAGACTAAGCCACATTAGGGGTGTGTAGCATGTACCTTTCCAGTGAAAAACTGAGTAGCCGAGGATTCACCAAGCCCAGGACTGTGCTCCTGTCCCTGGTGACCTTTAGTCATGCTCATCTCTTTGCCCTTTAGGTTCCCAACTTACACAGGAGCAGCAAAGCTTTAAAGGGCACTGTGCCCGGTGAGATTCTGTTACTGATGATTTGAGGGCAAACCAATCAGAAATTTCTGTACAGTAAAATCCTCTGTGAGATATGAAATGGCTGAGAGAGGGCTTTCGTCGTGGCCTAGGGGACAATGTCCTGAAGAACCAACCTCACTATACTGAGCTTGCCATCAGCACCCATGGGTCACTGCTACTTGCTGCCTCGTCACACTGCTTGTTCTGGGAGGGTCTGTGCTAACAGATGTCTTCTGTAAAAGCAATTTATTCCCAGCCTGAGTGCTGGAACACCCAAGGGGCTCTGGGGTGCAGGGCTCAGGGAGGAGCTGTCTGACAGAGCCCAGATGCTATTTTTCCTTTGGAAAGTGAATACAGGGCAGGCTGTATACCCTGGCCTCCGTGGCCATCTATAGGGTCACACCTGGGGCTAGGATCTCAAGATGGAGGCTCAGCCCATACAAAGGTGGCCATCAGCCATGCCTCTACACAGGTAAGCTTGGTCTTATTCTTTGTTAGGTGACCTGGACACCCAAGTAAGAAGGTCTGGGTTCTAATTACTTTCTTCAGAGTCAGGAAATCATTCAAATTAGAGAGCGTGGCAGCAGTAAGAGACATCAGAACCCCTCATGGAAGCCATAAGGAAAACTAATTCCATCCTCTTAGAAACCAACAGAGACCACCAAGTCTCTCTTCAAGAAACAAGAGCTCAGAATACCTTCCAGAAGCAATGAGGTCAGAAACCTCTTAGAGTGATTTAGTTTAGGGAAGACACTGGAATGCCAATATCCAAGATTATCTTCAAGCTAGGGCAGAGATGCAAATGGAACCTGTTCAAACCAGATCTTCTCCTCATTGTCCCGCAAGTGTCCTCCTCCAGATGTCTTGTGACTACTTGGCTCCTTGTTAGCAGAAAGGAAGAGTCCAGTGAGATTCTTGGCCCATGTCTAATGGCTTTACTGATTTACAACTGGACCTAAGCACATGTCTGTGCCAGCGGCCCAACCCTCATCTGTGGCATGAGGCTCTCTGCTTAACTCCTTGCCTCTCCAGTTCTTGTGAGTAGGGGCTTCAACATTTTCTTGATAAAATTCTTGAAGAGCTCAGTGTTAAGCACAGCTGGGTACAAATCTTGTTAAAATGTGGACTTCTAGGTTGGAGAGATGACTCAGAAGTAAGGAGCACTTACTGCCCTTCTGAAGGAGTCAAATTCCATTTCCACCACCACAATGAGTGGCTCTTAACTGTTTGTAACTCCAGCTACAGAGGATCTGATACCTTCTTACAGCCCTTCCAGGCACCGGTATATACACAGTATAAACTTGTGAAGATATATATATATATATATATATATATATATATATATATATATATATATATATATACACAATGATAAAAATATAACTTAAAAATTTATAATTTGAAATTTAATTGAAAAACAATTATATTATTTCTCCCCTCTCTTTCCTTCCTCTCCTCCCTCCTATCCTTCCTAACTCTGCCTGCTCCCTCCCAAATTGTCTGTATCCTTTTTTCTAACCATTGTTATTACATGCACATAGAAACTAATGAACATATAAGTATAATCTGCTGAGTCCAGTCAGTATTGCTTGTGCGGACGTTTCTAGTACTGTCCACTTGGTATTGAATAATCAAACAGGAGGCTCAGATCCGGGAAAAACAAATTTCCTCTCTCTCATCAGTTGTTAATTGCTTGTAGTTATTCATTTAGAGGTGGGGACAGTGAGACGATTCTGCCCAACTATGTTGAGATGTCACCTGATGTTGGAATTGTTCAGGTCTTGTTTACAAAGCTGCATTGTTAATTTATTTGATTATATTTTGCTTTATTGTTGATGTATTTGTTGTATCATTGATATCATGGCTGTTGCTTCCATGTCACGGCTACAAGACAATTCTGCAGCAAAGTTTCTGTCCTCCAGTTCTTGCAATCTTTCCCTGTTCCATGAGGTTCCCTGAGCCTTAGGTGTGGGAGTTGTATGTCGATGTGTCAGTTCTTTGCATTTGACTGGCTGTGGCTTTCTGCAATGGTCTCCTTCAGCTTCACTGCTGAGAGGTAAAATCTACAATTATCTCCGGTTTTCTTGTTTTACTTTTTTTATTCAGTCCTATCTGGAAGCTCACTGGGACGATCCTGCCCACATCATGTTGGGTCTTCTGTTGTAACAGGGTCCCAGACCTTAGTAGGCCCCGGGACCTTAGCACAACTAATTCCATGATCAAAATGCCATTCAGGCTGTAAGACTCAGCACATAGCACCACCTTCCAAAACTAAAACAAAGACCTAATCCATCAAAGTCCATATAACTCTGGAAAAGTCTTAAAATACGCTAATTTTGCCTTTTAGCTTCTGTAGTTCCACTTCTGGCCAACTGTTCTTGTTAACTGAAGTATATCAACCCAGAATATGGTTTTAATGCTTAAAAACTCATCCTAAGAGAGGCTCGGGCTACCTGATCCTGAACATCCAGAGTAATCAGCAGTCAGCTGATAAAGACTTTCTATTGATTTAAACCTATGTCTGAGCAGTCTTCTCTGGAGAGTACTCCACAATGCTGTCTTCTGTCTCTGGAAGAACACATCCAAAGGTCTGTCTCTTGGATGACTCAAATCCAGGAAAGCTGACAATGAAGATTAACTAGTCAGAGGCTAGCCTTTCCAATTAAATCTGATTTTCAAAATAGAGACATTTGTTAAACTAAGACAAAGCTTTCTCCTCCTATAGGCACAGCCTTGAGATCTACTATGTGTTGTTCTGATGTTCTGTCCTGAGGATCAACAGGAGACATTTCTCATCACCTTTAAGTTTGGCATTGAAATGAATTTGAAAGAAAGAAAACTGGAATAGAGAAGTGGGAAGATTCATGGGAAGGGTTGGAAGGAGGAAATAATTACTTATATTTTAATTTCCAAAAACTCAGATAATTTTTTTAACTTTAGCAATCAGGCTGGGGATGAGGCTCAGTGGTATAATGCTTGCCTACCAATTCCCAGCAGCGTAAAAACAAACTAAAAACAACAAACGAGTTCAGCATTTGCTATTCAGTGCTAGGTGTTTTACTGTGGCTCTCAGTGAGGAATGGAGGAACATTGAGCTCTAGTTTCAGTGAGAGAAGCTGTTTCTAGGAAATGAGGCAAGAGAGGAAGAGAGCAAGACGCTTGACATCCTCCTCTGGTCTCTATACTCAGATGCACAGGTGTGTATACCTTTACAAACATGCAAACACACTGCCTACCTACATACATGTATACACTTGTGGCATGCATGTGGTGTGTACACACCTGAGTCAAGATAAACAGTGTTTAGTCCTTCCGTGCTTGAACTTGCTGGTGAATGTGTGCTTGATAAGCAAACCGAGAATCATTTAGAAGTTCTGCTATCTACTAAGGCTCATTGACATTTCAGTGGAGGGGATGGGAAGAATATAGAAGTCCAAAGATAGAAAGAATTGTCAAGAAATGTAGTCATTTGGTCAAGACATAGCTATTATACCTAGGAACTCACACCAGGTGCTTACACTGGATCTTCACAAAAGTGGCCTGCCAATAGTCAGGTGTAGAATGAAGAGCAGCTGAGAGGGCTGGAGACTTCAATGCTGAATTATTGCTGCTGATATATTACTGGCGGGGAGAAATTATTGCTTTCAGTTGGGTACTCGCTGGTGATCCCACCAAGCTCCTGTGGGTAGTTCCAGTACACTGGTCACATAGATGGTCTTAGTTAAACTACAGGAGTCACAAAATAACCCTAAAAGTCATAATTCTGAGGAAGGGGCAGTAGAGATGAGGGATGGAGGTACTGACAAGGTAGGAGAGAATAAAAGTGTGAGATGAAATGAATCAGAACACACACACACACACACACACACACACACACACACCACGAATGAAATTGTCAAATAAAAGTAATCAAGAAGCCCCTGGCTAGAAGGCCTACATGATGATTCCTTCCTGCTCCGGGTCACAGGTGAAGGCTTCTTCCAGTTCTGGACTCAGATACTGACGCATTGGGTCAAACTTCTGGACTAAGCCAGATATGCTGATGCACACCTGTAATCCTAGCATTGGTGAGGCTAAGGCAGGAGACTGCCAGTTTGAGAGGAGCCCAGGCTAAATAGCAAGACTCTGTCTAAAAAAAAAGAGAAAGAAAGAAAGAAAAAAAGAAAGAAGGAAGGAAGGAAGGCAGGCAGGAGGGAAGGAAGGAAGGAAAAAATGAAGGAAGAAAAGAAAGGAAAAGAAAGGAAAAGAAAGAAAAAGAAAAGAAAAAGAAAAAGAAAGCAAGGTCCCGCTGAGCCAGCGATGTGACTGAGCCCAGCTGTGCAGCACTGACCCTTCAGAATGTGAAGCCATGGCTGAGAGCACAGAATGGCACATTAGAAAAGGAACAACAGTGTCTTCTTGTAGATGCTGCAAAGGACCCCATGCTCACCTCTGGCCACCCAGCACATTGATCAAGTGGAATCCTAGGAACACTTTCACAAAAACTCCTCCAGACACCCTCAGCAGGTGCACATCCACAGTTGCTGGCAGATATCCTTAATAACTGAGGGCACCTCCTGAAAACACCTGCAGAATCTGAGCCAACTGCCCATGCAGCAGTAAGACATCCAACTACAGGACACTTGGCTGGGCTCTTTGTCAATCAAATCCCCAGGAACACAAAGCAATGGGGCCAAAATGCCAAAAGAGCCAAGTACACCCCAGACCTGTACTGGCTTTCACCTGGACTCATTTTCTCTCTTTTGAGACCATGTGACCTTCTTGCTACCTTTTACCCTGTCAGGGTTTTCAGTGACCATCTTGAGTAAAGACTTCTGCATCTGGTCACACCATGTGCCTCCAGGTGCCTCCAGAGTCTGCCATGCTTCCCAGGGACTCCAGCTGAGAATGAGCCCCCTTCTTGGTATTCCTAACCAGTCACTGGCAATTCATTAGTATTTAAATTTATGCTAATTTCATCAAGGTGTGAAAAGATCTTTTTCTTGCATATACATGAAAGAACCATATTACTATTCAACTGGCTTTTTCCTTTTTAACCCAAGAAAAGCTTGTCTTCACCTAACAAAAGAGAAAGCAGGAATAGAAAGGCATAATGTAGAAAGGGTGGAGAACTAGTTTTTAATTTCAGGTGTAAGTGTGCTTCATTCTGTGGAGACATTAATGATCACTGGAAACAGGACACTTTGATGCCTATTGGTAGGAACTGCAGGGAGTACCTGGAATCCTAGCACTTTGAAAGAGCACCCTACAATGCCATTTACTTGTTACTACATTTAGGCAAAGGTTTCTGCCATGACATGATAAAATGCTGTGTGGTTGCTACCAACATACCCAGCTGGAACATCTCAGTGTGTCTGCTAATGGGATAGAAAGAAACCTCAACATTGGCCAACACCCCCTCTCTCATCCCTGTACCAGGATGAAACAGAGCACAGGGGTGACAATAAGTTTTGAATGCAGCTGCTCTCAAGAGCATTGTCCTCAGAGCCAGGTGGCCCTGAGACCTTGCTGCTTCCCTGCAGGAAGCCACTTCCTCCCCTGCACTGCTGCATTAAGGGGCCCCAGTCCACATGGCTTTGGACCCCCTCCTCCTTGCTCAGCAAGGCCATCATTAAGCCTTGTTTTCCACCCTCCTCCTGATGCAGTTCAGTAATGTTAGCTTGGCCTGAGCACCTGTCTGGTGACAGATTGTGCCACCGCTGTATAGATTTCCTGTCATTCTGCATGCTGCCCACATTTGACAGAGGTCACAGGAAGTGCAGTGGGACAGGACTGGGGTTAAGTATTCCTGCCTCTTGGATGTAGCTCACAGGATTCCCAGGCAGGCAGGACAAGCTGATACCCCGCCACACTGATACTGATGACAGGTGGATCTTAGAGTCACTGTCCCTGCAGTCAGCTTCACCCTGCCATGATAAGGCAGTCACTCCCTCTCCTTTCTGTAGACTCTACAGGATCTTTTTCTTTCTCTGGGGAAGGGCAGAAAGAGGAAAATCTGGGATGCAATCCACCAAGCCTAATTGATTTTAATCCTTTGGGTGGGAAACATACCAGCTGTCTCCCTTTTAAAATTATTTTTTTATATGTGGAAGTGTTTTGCCTGTGTATATGTACCATGCATGTGCAAGTGTCTGAGGCCAGAAGAGGGTTTCAAATCTTCTGGAACTAGAGCTATGGATGATTGTGAGCCACCATGTGGGTGCTGGGGACTGAAACTCAACCCTCTGCAAGAGCTGCAAGTGCTCTTAAGCATGGACTCATTTCTCCAGCCCCATAACCACCAATTTTAATGGAGAAAAAGTCTTTTTCTGGAATAACAGCTTTCAAGTTTTGTGATGTAAAACCCACATTTTCTTTTTATTTTTGTTTGTCGCTCTATATATTTGTTTTTATTCTTTACTTTCTAGCTTTTCAGTTTGTTTTAATTCAGGCTGACCTGGAACTTGAGGTTGCCTTCGCCTCAGTCATCTGAGGTATTGGGGTTTCACGTGTGGTTTTTATTATTGTTTTATTTAGTGTATAAAACCATGGGTCTCATCGTGAGCCTTTCTTACATATGCCATGTGTAGCCACACCTCACTCTCACTGCCTCTTCACATCCCCAGTCCCTGATCCCTCCATCCTCGAGGTCGCCTTCTGCTTGTCAAAATTCACATTAAGTCTACATTCTGCCATGAGAGAAAACATGAACTGTTTGTGTTCCATCCCTTTCTTTGAACACCTCACTCCTCCCTCAGGAATCCCTTCTATTTCATGTCTAATATGTCTGTATAATTTAGAGTTTGAGGAGAGAAATCAGAAATGTTAGCCTTTCTGAATCAGGTTTATTTCTCTTAGCCTGATGATCTATTGATTTATCTGCAAACATTATGAGTCCATTCTTCTTTACGGCTGTATGAAACTCCCTGAGCATATGTACCACGTCTTCTTTATCCATTCATTTATTTATGTACATTCAGTCTGTACACAGGAGTGGTGAAACTGGGTCATATGATAGGTCTAGGCTAGTATTTGAGGGATCTGTTTTGATTGTTCACTTAGTACACCTAGAATCACTGGGGAAGGGGAATGGACTCTTAATGAGGAACTGTCTAGGTTAGATTGACCTGTGGGAAGCTCTATTTCCTGGTTTCCCAGGCTGGACCCTAGAGGGAGTTGGCTGAGTATTAGCATTCATTAACATACGTTATCATACATTAACTCATTGTTCCCTGTTCTTGACTGTGGATGGAATGTGGCTGGTTGCTTTAGACTCCTGCCTCCTTCACTTTTCCACAAAGGTGGAGTATAGTTTGAAATTGTGAGCCAAACAAACCCTTTCTTAAGTTGCTTTTGTGGGCTCAGTCTATCACAACAAGAAAGGAAACCAAGACAATACTTATCATCTCTAGAGAGATATTTCAAATAAGAATGTTAAAATTGCAATGAAATGAGGCCAGTGCTTATATGACCTTGAGTGGTCTTACTCCTTTTTCCATGTAAACCTGGAAGACTATAAATTTAAATTCCCCTGTGACCTTATGACCCCGAGTTTTTCCTTATCCACTGTAATCCTATCCAGTGCACACCAGGGACACTCATTTAGGGTCCTTAAAAGCCCTTTGAGATTTAACTCCAAAAGCCACCAAAATCACATACACAGACACTGTGATGGATAATCTTAATTGTGAACTTGATGAGGTCTAGAATCACCAGAAGATAGGCTTCTTGGCAAGCCTTGAGGGATTATCCTGATTTGTTTGAGATGGGAAGAACTGTCCACTGTGAGTGGTATCATTCACTTGGCTGAGAATCCGGGAGTTATGAAAAGGAGAAACTGAGCTGAGTCCTTTGTTTCCTGACTGTGGATACAGTGCGACCACCTGCCTCAGGCTCCTGCTATGAGGACTGCTCTACCACTGTAGACTTAACTTTTCAACTGTGAGCCAGAATGAACCCTTCTCCCTTGAAATACTTTTGTCACACTAACGAAAAAAAGTAACTAACTTAGACACTGTTAGGTCTCCAAAATCGCTCAAGTAGACACTGAGAGATATGTATGGCAGTACAAAGCAGTTTCTTTCCTTGGAACACAGATCAGCATGCTGGAATCTGCCACTCAAAAAAATATGGAGACCATGAAACCCAGCTGCATAGGCTTTTTAAGTGAAACAGATTGTCGCTAGGGGATCTCTCTAATTGGTCAGGACCTGGACACAGGATTGGCTCATTATATCTCTCTCAAGTGAGCAAGGATCTCATGGGGAAGTGAGGGACGTTCTAATTGGTCAGCAGCCAGCCTCTGGACTCTCCGAGAACTAATGGTAGAGCCAGGTCAGCACACGGGGAAGACAAGATGGAGTTAGAAAACAAAATAGATTCACCCTGGTCCTCTCACACTTAATTTGTACTCTCTTGAGAAGCCCACATTCATGATCATGTATGCTTTATCCTTCCCTGATATCCCTCTTTCTAGCAACCCCTAAGTTTAAATCTATATTAAAATATTCCTAGTAAACTTCTACTGATGTCACCAGCCATATTGGAAGTTCGTTTTGTAGAGGAATAAGCCCGTGTGAAAGCTAAGAAGAGTCTATATTCCAAGAGTCTACTTTCAAAGGCCTGTGTGGTCTGGATGGAATCTAGACACACCTTTAATCCATTATTCAGAAGGCAGTGGTGGTCCATGCCTTTAATCCCTAAGACAGAAACAGTGTGGAAGCAAACATAGGAGGCAGAGTTCAGAAGGAGTTAGAGTTAGTCAGTTACAGAAGAGTCAGTTACAGCAGGCAGAGTAGGGCAGTGACAGCTTGGAGACACAAAAACAGTCTGAAGAATCTGAATTCAGAGGGAAAAAGTCAGGGTGGCTCAGTCAATGGTGGAGGCTTAAACATTCTAGATTGTATGAATGCTGAAACCTTCCAGTTCAAGGCTTAAGAGTAGATCATAATGGTGGCCACAAAGCTCCAGGGTTCCAGGACTAGAACTGGTGATGTAATTACCCAGTGAATAAAAAGCCTTTGCCCTAATCAACACATACATCTGGTAAATCTACGCCTACATCCTTTTTTCTGAACGTTTGTTGTCCTTTCTTTTCTTGGTGACAACCATTCTGACTGAGGTGAAATAGAAGCTCAAAGTAGTTTTAGTTGCATTTCTCTAGTGACTAAGAGTGTTGAACACTTCTCCAAATACTTACTGGCCACCGGTGTCTCTTCTTTTAAGCACCATCTAATTGATTGAACGGCTTGATGTTTGGGTGCTCAGCTTTTTTAGATCTTTATGGATTATAGACAATCTCTGGCTAGATGTAGAGTTGGCAAGTACTTTTTTCATGTATAAAGGTGATGTGAACATGATTAGGGCCATCCCAGGAACTGTTCTGGAAAGCTATATGTTGAAGCTTTCAGATGTGTAGTAAATAACAAATACTTCCTATTCTGTGGGCTGTGCCTTCACTCTGTTGACTATTTCTTTTGCTGTGGGGAAGCTTTATGCAATGTTAATTGATGGTTTTAGGGGTTACTTCCAGGGCTTGGGCAACCATTGCTTTGTTGCTGCTGTTCTTAGAAGCAGGGTCTTACACTTACACTGGGACAGCTTGGAACTCACCATGTAGTTAGGCTCCCCATGAATGGACTGCAATCCTATTGCCTCTGAGTGCCTTTGCCATAATACCCAAATTGGCTACAGAGTGATAACACACACACACACACACACACACACACACACACACACACACACACACGGGGGGGTAGGGTGGGAAGAGTTTCAAATTCGCATCCCAGAGCTCAGAGCCTCTTGGAAAGATTGAAGATAGATTAAGTTCCACTAAAATGCTCTGAAATGTGCTTAAATGTGCCTTTTCTGCATTTGAGATAACTACCTGGGAGCTTCAATCAGGAAACAAAACAAATGAAACCGAGACAGGATTTCAGAACTCCTGAGCCTCATAAGCCTCAGGAAGATACTTGAAAAGAAACACCATGGATATCAAGGGGAGTCTAGGGCCTCAGTTTGCGTGGTGTTGAGATTATAGGCATGTGTGCCCCACACCTGGCTGACTACTATATTTCCTGATTGTCAGTGTGGACTGCAATAATGAGAAGGGGAGTTTGATTCGGGTTCCTGCCAACAAGAGGCTTTTCTGCTCCAGCACTCTGTCCTGTCCAGGAACATAGGTTCTCTATAAAACCTGGAAGAAGTGATGCCTCTTAGGGCTGGCACTGCCAAGGTGTTGCAGGAACATTCTGCCAATGAGCATCGCTGCTGTTTATGAGGAGTTGCATTCATCTTCTGAACCCTTCCGAAATACACATTTTTTGCATATCTTTATAACTGTTTCCCCTATAGTTTTAAATGAATTTGCAGAACACCTAGGAGTGTAGTCTGAGCTACTAGAGTAGAGAGAGGGAGGGAAGAAGTGGAGGAAGAAAAGGATAGAAAAAGAGAGAGGGGGAGTCAGGGTGGTCAAAGAGAGAGATTGTCTCATCAGAGTTTGCTGATTATTAATTATTATTATAATAATCATCATTATTAAGAAGTGGTTTCCAATCAGCTTTGTTTGGAAGCTCTAATCAAGCCTAAAAGGGCAGTCAGGAAAACAGTGCTTGCCCTATGTTAATCCCAAAGCACCCCACCCCACTCCCATTCTTTGGCTTTGTCGTTGTTGGATTGTTGGGGTTTCTAATTCAGGCAATGAGCTCAATGTCAAAGTGTTGGGTCCTTTGTCTTTAACAATAAGTATTTAGTTCATCTAAATGAATAGAAATTGCTTTAGTGAATGACAAAAACCAAGGTCTTTTCAATGCACCAACAATGACATTAATTATTTTAGACATTGTCTTATTTTTTGCAAATAGATTGACTTGGAATTTCACTTAAAATGTAATAAGTTCATTGACTGTTTAAACTAGATAAATATAAAAACATTATTAGTAAATCAACATGTCAGCTGGTGGTGACAAAAACCCTATTCTGACAATACTATTATCTACAACCTGGGCACATTGTCATTTTCATTTGTGTGTGGGGGGGTCTATGGTGACTAGAGAACTGTAGCCTTTACCCATGATTTCCAGTCCATCTGTTGGCTGGTTATCGTGAGCACTCCACCTGCTGTTTTTCCCCCGGAGGTACCTGATCGCCACCAGCAAAGTTTGTTAACTTTAGTGAACTAGGACCGAAAATGAATCTCACATTCAAAGTCTGCAGTGTGTGTGTGTGCGTGTGCGTGTGTGTGTATGTGTGCGTGTGTGCGTGTGTGCGTATGTGTGTGTGTGTGTGTGTGTGTGTGTGTTTGTGTAGAGGGGGATTCTCATCCCAGAACCCAGCCCCTCTGGCTGGTGACCAGAGAGATCTGAATGTTTTTTCTAAATCTTTGTAATCCAATAAGCTTTTGTGTTTAGCAGCTTGTTTTGAAAGTGTCCCCCACCCCAGCCTGTGCCTCACAAGGTCCCTAGCAGGCAGGTGACTGCCTGAGGGCCTGATCATTATTCAAGGCGAGAGGCCTGCTCAGCCCCAACCAGAATGTAATTTGTAATTAACTGTCATTTACTTTTGTCTGTGTTGACTTGTTGTTCAAAAGGCAACGTAACTGGGCTGGTCACCAGTCCCCCTTTGTTGTGGATATAATGTCTCTCAGATCTGTTTGTTTTCAGAATGTTTTAAAACCCGGGGCTTACTCTCTTGAAACTGGGAGAAGAGGAGGAATTTGCTGAAATCAATCCAACACAAATAATTTGTTATGCCGTAGCACATCGCACATTCCATTTGATGAAGCAAGCACAGGCCGGCCAGATCATCGCGGCTACCGAGGACCGTCTTCTCCGAAGCAGATCCTCTAAAGCACAGTCTTCAAAAGCCCTCCGTTCTGTGGCCTTGGACTCTAATTTATGCTGGCTTTTCAGTTTAATTATTTGCTTGTCACACTTTTCATTAGGAGACAAATAAACAGAATGTGTGGCTAGGCCTGGATTGGGCATCTGTGCTCCTGAGATTGGCAAGTCATTCCAACTTTAACTCTTTGAAAATTAACAAAGCTTCAAGGCTATTTGAACAGAAAAGTCTGTGAAAGTATTCAGAGATTTGAAAAGAAATCAATAGGCATTCTTGCAATTAGATCCCCTAAAAATATCTGTTCTTGTGTCTATATTCGGAGGATTACAATGGGCTGAGGGGCATGGCAGCTTCTCTCAGGTGTTTGAGTTTCACTGGAAAATTCAAATTGCTCTACTGACTGTAGTGGTATGTGTGTGTGTGTGGTGTGTGTGTGTGTGTGTAGTGTATGTGTGTGTGTGTGTGTAGTGATGTGTGTGTGTGTGTAGTGGTATGTGTGTGTGTGTGTGGTGTGTGTGTGTGTAGTGGTGTGTGTGTGTGTAGTGTGTGTGTGTGTGTGTGTGTAGTGATGTGTGTGTGTGTAGTGGTATGTGTGTGTGTGTGTGTAGTGGTGTGTGTGTAGTGGTGTGTGTAGTGGTGTGTGTGTGTGTGTGTAGTGTATGTGTGTGTGTGTGTGTGTAGTGATGTGTGTGTGTGTGTAGTGGTATGTGTGTGTGTGTGTGGTGTGTGTGTGTGTAGTGGTGTGTGTGTGTGTAGTGTGTGTGTGTGTGTGTGTAGTGATGTGTGTGTGTGTGTAGTGGTATGTGTGTGTGTGTGTGTAGTGGTGTGTGTGTGTGGTGTGTGTAGTGGTGTGTGTGTGTGTGTAGTGTATGTGTGTGTGTGTGTGTGTGTGTGTGTGTGTGTGTGTGTGTGTGTAGTGGGGTGATATGTGTGTGTGGTATGTGTGTGTGTGTGGTGTGTGTGTGTGTGTGTTGCTCACTCCTGCTTTTTTTTCCTCTAAACTTGGCATGCAGAGGCATCTACTTGTCAGGCCAGCAGGATAACAGAGGAGGACAAGGAAGGTCATTGCACTCCTCCCTAGTCACCATCTCTTTCCCAAGGAACCTCATAATCCACACCGTGTCTCCTTAGAACAGGGTCACAAGTGCACAGAATTCATTGCCTTAGAGAACCAGAGCCATATTGATTCCAGGAAACCATCCCACAGCATCCCAGTCAAATTCATTACTTTCAGAAAAATGAATTGAACCTCTTGCCAACAGAGGGTCACTGGATACCTCACTGAAAGCATGGAGATGAGAGTTGCTGAGCTTCTGGATATAGGAACAAGACATCTCAGTCAAACTGGTCTCTCTAGAACATGAGTAGTAATTCTGGATGCTAAGCTAGCATGGGCAGGAAGGGGGTGGGTGTCAGAACCACAGCCAATGACAGCGCTGATTAGCTCCTTGTGGCTACAAGGGAGGATCTCACATCTGCAGCTTCTGCCTGCTTCAGGATTATAAATGTAGGCAGGGAGCTCATGGGCAACACAGGTGTTGCATCATGAGAAGGTCTCATGTGCAAAAAACAGAGCCCAGATTCACAACTTCCTGGATGTTCCTTCCTAAATGTGACTGGGAATGAGGACTGGGCCCTGGGGATCAGGCACACCTGCTCAAGTGTGCCACAAAATTCCCAAATGTACAAGTCTGCAAACACTTAACTTCCCTTGTAGATACACAATTCCACCTCTAAGTCTCCAAGTCTGTCAGCAAATCCCAACACACCTGCAAGAACACTTCCTCTTGTGAATGCCCAAGCTCATCTATAAGTGCCAAAGTCTGCCTGTAATTCCCAAATCTACCTTTGGTTCCCTGGTTCACCGGTCACTGTCTATTTCCACCTGTAAATGCCCAAGTTTCTAGTAATACTCAAGTTCACAGGTAAATGCCAAAATCCGTCTGTAGATGGAGAGCCAACATATAAATCTCCACGTCCACGTTCACATTGTACTCCACAAATTCCTGTGAAAATCTCAAGTCATAAAGTGCTCGGCTGAGCAGCCTAGCTCACCAACATTTTCTTGATTCTCTCTCTCTCTCTCCCCCTCTCTCTCTTCCTCTTTTGGTGTGCCTCCAAGTTACACAGACGTAAGAGGTGGCAGGTGATGCAGATAGGCCAGTTTAATTACTTGTCATCTTACGTTTGGTCCTCTGCCAGCTGATGCAGAAGCTTGGCTTTCTTTAAGTGACTTAAAACCCGCCCAACTGCTAGAGCTTTTGTGTGAGCCCCGCATTTCAGGCTACCGTTCAGATAAAATATGAACTAGATGGATCATCTGTTTGATGTAGCTAACACTGTGATCCCTCAGTGTCCCCAGACTCCATGTAGAACTTAAGTGATTGAACATTGTGTGGACACACTGACATATAGGGAGACAGGGTCACATTCTAATTCGATTCTGTAATTTCTCTGAGACTATACTGATGTACCTCTGATGCTGCCTCTGTTTGGAAAGTACACACTGTGTTCACAAGAAGGCAGACTTATATTCAGGAGAATATTGAGGTATAGATAACGTACAAAGATTTCTACTGGGCTCGTTTAAGACCCTCCCAGATTTAAAGAGGGATCTGAATACCTGGGATGAAAGCTTGCTGTAGTGCCTAGTATTTAATCCAGCCACTGTGTTTAATGCCTGGTCAAGTACCATGTCTCTCTGTTTGAAGTCCTGCTCATTATGTCTACCTTTCATGCTCCTGGCCTCTGTGGGTTCAGGGGGAGTTAGGGTTCAATGCTCAGCTAGTTTAACTATGTGTCAGGCTGTAAGCTGCACCCTGGGGTTTCCCTGTAGGCCTACAGAGTGTTTTGACTTTTCTGATTGTGTGTGTGTGTGTGTGTGTGTGTGTAAATTAAATACATATCTGCAAGTGTATATGTTTGTATGCATAATCAAATTTATCCTTGACTTTGTTATCCTGAGATAGATAGTTTTCCTTGAACTGAAGCCTGCAATTGGGAGCTCTAGTTTCCTAATGCTCAGTTTCAACTGTAAAAAGCCAGGCGAGTTGCACTGCCCAGTTTAAGAGTAGAGAGGAACAACAGCTCCACTCTCCCACCCTAACCCCACCAAGCCTCTGAGCCACACCCACACTGAGCCCTTATTTTATATACTCTGGGGTTTGCTGGATGCAAAAAGAAGGGCTGGATTATTGTTCATTGAAAACTCCATCTAAGGTTTACTTTGGAAGTAAAGCCTCTCACAGGGCTTCCTTTGGTGAATCCCCTTCCAGGGGCTCCTGTAGATTTTCTGGCTGGGCAGACAGTTTGTGGGGTTCAGTCCTGGGACTCAAGCACTCCATCTGCTGTCTGGACAAAGTGACTTTCTAGCTTTGATGCCATGCAAAGACATATTTCAGGCTTCCTGTCCATGATAAATTGGATTCAGCCTGAACATAAGGTTGAATAAGGAAGATCTCCATGAAGGGAGAGAGAAACATCACGTTCTATGAGACTGAATAATCAAGAACAACCTTCCAAGCTACACACTGTGCTACAGACATACAGCCTCCAAGATGCCCAGGCCAGGCTGCGAGGATTAGCCCAGGGGCTTTGGTGTCTCTGGAAGAGATCCTCACAGTCAATTCGGATGAGTAAAAAAAGAGTTAATTTGATTTGATGGCTGAGAAGGTGGTGGTGGTGGTGGTGATGGGGTTGCTCAATTGTTTCTTGGCTCTCAGGGGTGGTGGTGGGGGTGGTGGGGGATGGTGTCTGGTTTGTCCCTGCCTCCCTGTAACCACAGCTTGGTTCTGAAGACATTCTTTGCAGTTGTTATGGTTTTGTCAAGTTAAAACAAGATAAGGTCTACATCCCAACATATTCAACATTTAGGGTGCTGAGCTCTGGGAGCCCTTGAAGCAGTGGCGAGCTGGGAGCTCCATTTGCATTCTTCTCTTTATTGTCGGATGATCCTTCTTGGATCTCATTCCTGGATCTCTTGGATTTCCAAAATATGACAGCAGCAGGAATAATAATAATAATAATAATAATAATAATAATAATAATAATAATGCATGAATTATATAATATATATAATGATCATTATGTAGCAGCAGAGGAGAGATCCCCAGGAGGACAAATGTGTCCGGTGTCTGGAAAGAGGACACTCCTGTTTTCAGACCGCATTTGACATTGCTGAAGGTTTTGTCTTGATTACTTTCAATAAAACCCAAAGTAAGGATGACTGTCTTGGCTCACTAAGCAACAAGGTTCTATCACTAATTACAATCCTTTATTATGGGTAGTTTAATAGGTTTATGATTGGTCATAAAACAATTCGGTATGGGAGTACATAAAAGGAACAGCTTATACAGCTGTGACATCTTAATATCCAGCCATTGTAATCATTTTATGATCTCTTATGATGGTGTCTTTTATTAAAATATGCACATACGCCTTTACATGGGCTGTGTTGCCGCCAAAACTGGGAGGCAAAGTGAAAATCACATAAATATATACTAAAATGCCTAATGAGGCATCATGAAAACTTCCATTGTCAGAAGTATGTCGACCAGATCACACGTGTGCAGTCTCATTATGGGTAATTATAATAAAATTATAAGTGCTGCAATAATTCTAACCTTGAAGGCACAATAAAGGATGGTTATATTTGCCTTCCTAGCTCGCACATCTGAGGCATTTTCTTCATTAATTATATTTCACGTTAGAATAATTATGCTGTGTAAGATGGAGATTGTGAGGCATGCGCTGGGTCCCAGCACTCTCTTCTCTCTCTTGTGAGTTTAATTATAAACACTACCTAAAGTTACACTCTGACAGAATCAACGTGTAGTCTGCAGGGGTGGGAGGACGGAGCTTGTTGGTGGTGTTAATTTTAGTTTGAAACCCAATTAGTTAAGTCAATACATAGGAAGAATGAGCTTTGGGGCCCTGTGCCCAGTTCGGCTTCTTTACTCTGCGCCCTCCCACCAGGGTACGCGGATCCCGCAATCCTTTGGAAACAGCGTTGTGCAGACTCAGAGTTAGTGCGGACCTATATTCCTATTGTTCCATCAACACTTGGAAAACCTATTTATCTGTGCAGTGGTGACCTAAATATTTGCTTTGATTTTTCTGGCACACGGAGCGTCTAGTGCTGGGTTTGAGGGGAAATCTCTGACTTGACTCAACTGTGATCGTGGAGAGTAAACACTTGGGGAATTTAAAACTATCACAAGGATTAAAACTTTATCAACTGTATTTTATGCGCATTTGTGCATACATATGCCTATTTAAGAGCACAAGTGCACACTCGTGAACACACACACACACACACACATACACTTTTCTCTCCATGAACTCATCAATCTGGCCTTCAGCTCCAAGAAGACCATGGGTTCTGTAGAACCCTCTCATCTTAGGCCAGCTTCACCAATAAGCCAGGATTCTAACTTAGGGAAGCTGATGGTCTCTTTAGAAAACAAGACAGGAAGTGAAGGTGACATTCTGAAACAGTAGGGCAATTTCATCAGTGTGAACTAGCTAGGCAAAGTTCCTTCCCACTTCTTGGTAGATGTTTTTTAACTTTCAAATAAACTAGAAACTTAACCTAGAGGTGGTTAAAAAAAAAAAAAGCCCAGCCGAAGTTCTCCAGGGAATCACTTTGGTGAATAGACCCAAATGGCTTGTAATTAGCATATAAATTGTTTGCATGTAAATGGCAATCCTAAAGGTATTTGAAAAGTTTATTTCAGATAGGACCCCCTGCCACCTTGTTTACAGTGTGATGACACTGGGCGGGACAGGATTTGCAGTCAAAGAACATCCTTTCTTGCCCCCACAGCTTCCCACCCCTCTCCCATCTCCATCACAAATTACAAATCAAGCAGCACACCAATTAATGAAGTTTATACAGTATTCAGTCAAATCATGCCAGGGAAGCTGTAATCCAAACACCAGCGCTTGATTATTATAATTTATTTAAATGAAATGCAGTGTTTGCCAAATTCCACAGGGCTGGAATCAATAGGTAGTTTAAAGTTTATTTCAAAATACAGTCACTGGAGAGCCCAGCCCCGTGCCGCACAGAAGCATGGCTGTTTGCCCTTCTCTGGAAGATCAGAGCGTTGAGAGGGTCAGGGAAGAGTAAGTTTCAGGTAAAACGGCTGAGAGCTGGCGATCACCAGGGATTTCTTCCGCTCTTCCCTGGAAGAGGCAGTCAGAGACCCCGGAGCCTGCAAACGTAGGGCCTCAGGCTCTCTTTAGGCAGAGTCTCACCGGCATTCCTTGGGACTCCCATCCGAGGTAAGTGGCCCATCCCCCTTGGTAGTCAGTGGCCAACTCTTTCAGCTGAAGCAATGGAATTCCCTTCCCTGTTGCAGACCCCTGCTGGAGGCGGAAGCACAGTGTGCTCTGAGAAATGGCCCGCATCCTTTGTGAAAATAATTGGGGCCTTTTGGGGACACAGTGGGATATAGAAGTGTGATGTTGGGTCTTCATGACTAAGGGGTTCTCCTTCCCTTCCCATATAGTCAGTCAAGTTGATCCGCATCTTCCTTCTTGTAGACTCTACCCTCTGTGAAGAACCAGCACAAAAAAGCCAATTCTTTTGAGAGTGACAAAGTCCCCACTGGGCTGGCTGGTCCTCAGGCCACCAGGTCTTCCTGACTCCTCTAAGCTCCGGGTTTCAGGAGCTGGTCTCCAGAATCAGACTCAGCCATTTCCCCACAAATGTAGATGCACTTCTAGGTTGTAAAACATTTTTTAGATTAATTTTTTAACTTGAAAATCAAAACCCTTTTTACTTGTTTGCTTATTATAATTTAGTTTTTCTTCTCTTGTATAATACATCTCAACCCCTTCCTCCCCTCCCTCCACTCCTCCCGCTTTCCCACTTCTCCCCTCTCCCCCAGACCCACCCCCACCAATTCCCCTTAGAAAAGAGCTGGCCTTCCAGGATGATTACCTATTGGAATCACGAATCATGAATAGCATAACACCAAGAAACAAGGCTGGGCATGAGACCCTACATCAAGGCTGGACAAGGCAATCTAGCAGGAGGAGAAGGGTCCCATAGACAGGTAAAACGATCAGAGCCCTCCCCCCCCCACACACACACATTGTAACTTTTAGGACAAGAACACATCTCTGTGAAGCCAGAGAGTGCTGGTCAGGTGATTCCGTGGGGCTTCTTCTCCTGATCTCCTGCAGGGGCTTCTGGTCCCCCTCAGTCCCTCCTCATTCTCTTCTGCAGGGTTCCCCATGCCTCGCTTGGGGTAACTGCTGTAATCAGCTGCTGGAGGATTTTGCTAGTGGCCCAGGCTGGACCTAGACTTGCTGCATTGCCCCAAATGATGTTGAACATCCTATTCCCCTGCTCCCTACTACTTCATACACGGGGGTTCTAAGTTTTCACTTCCTGGCTTATGTGACATAGAAACAGAACCCAGGGCTTCATGCAAATTAGGTGCATACTCTACCAACTGTTCTCCACTCCTGTCCCCCAAATACATTGCTGTGACTCTTTATATTTATGATTTCGTGTCTTTTGGGGCAGATTCCTAATAATAGAAGTTTGACATCAGCAGTTTGACTGAATTTAATTTTGATAGCCATTACTTTGATCCCCAGAAATGGATCAAACCTGTAGTAATGCTTGGGCTTCTGCCAACTTGACAGAAGCTAGGTTAATACAGGAAGAACTTCAACTGAGAAAATGCCTCCAACAGATTGGCAAATGGACAAGTCTATGGCATTTTCTTTTTGATGATTGATGTGGGAAGGCCCAGCTTACTGTGAGTCTGTGAGAGCTGGCCCCTCCAGGAAGTGTTCCTGGGTGCTATAAAATGTTTTCTTATCTGGGTTGCTGATGCTCCTTCCAAGAGCCAAAAACCATCTATCAAAAACCCCAAACCCCAAACATAAGAAGCCCTCTTTTGAGTTGTTGGTCAGGGTTGTCGAAGAGACTCCCAAACTTACAGACTATAGCTATCACTTTTGGTTGCTCACCCACAGAGATGGAAGGTAAGTCTCTATTGCTGAAGATACTGCGCACTGCAGACACAGGATCTGGAGACTCAAGAGCTGACCCTGACCTCAATGCCTCCTTCCTGAAGACTAGCTTTCACAAACTATCACAATTTTTGTGGAGCCCAGTCCCAATGGATACATCTACAAAACATTCTTGCACTTAAGGCTCAGGGAACATAACAGGAAAAGGAACACAAAGATTGCAAGAGCCAGTGGATCAAGAAGTTTGCTATGAGCTCATGCTTCCCAGAACTGTCAGAAGCTACACCCATAAAATCTCACCAACCAGATCATCACAATATGAGCTGAATTAGGACGATACCAATGAGCATGCCAAAATGGACGGGGAAAAGCCCAAGAGGCCCCAACTCAAAGAACTACAGCCAACTAAGGAATGCAGAGTGAGACCAGGAGAAATAGTCTTCCCCAGGGAAGAGCACAACAATTCGTTACCCAATACTAACATACATAGGAGGAACACTAGCAATTAATAAAAGAGGTCATGAGTTTGAAAAAGAGCAAGGAGAGGTATATGGGAGGACATTGAAGAGAGTAAAGGGAAGGGAGAGATGGTGAAACTGTATTATAAAAAAATGAAAGTAGGTTGATCAAGCCATGAGCAACCCACTCCTACCCCCAGGTTCCTGCCCTGCTTGAGTTCCTTCCCTGACTTCCCTTTTTGAATGACTATGGTCAGGTTGTGTAAACTAAACAAACGTTTTCCTTCCCAATTTGCTTTTGGTCATGGTATTTATCATAGTAATAAAGAAGCTAACTAAGATGCTTACAATAAAGATCTATCTATCTTTATTTATATCTTTATATTATATTATTATATTACATTATATTTATTATATATTATATCTATCTATATTTATTTATATAGCTACCATCTATCTCTGTGCTTGTGTGTGTGTAATGGAGTTATAAAACATTTAATTCTTGTCAAATGTCGAACCCTGCGTGTTATTTGAGTTTGCATTCTTTAACTCTGAGTGAAGCTGAACTGACTAATCTTGTTTGGATCTTTCTTTCCTGTGAAGCTTGTGCTCACATCTGTCATTCCTTGTTCTTCTAGTAAACTGTATGTTCCCTAATTTCTAAAGTTGTTAGTAATTCCAGAAAGCATTGTCTGTGTGTTAGTCAAATGGTGAAATGGAGAAAGCTGGTATGGTGTAGGGGGATTGACTGCACAAGCCCAGTGCTCCAAGTGTGACCCGACCCAGCCAGGCAGCAGGGTGAGTCTCACGAGGGAGACTTCTACTGACATTTAATTCCTCTCCATCTTTCTCACATGGTCTGTGACTTATGCATCCTTCTTAGGATGGTTTGTCTTCTGTAAGAGAACTCAAACATAAATTCATTTAGGCCCACATAGCTTCATCCCAGAGACGCTTGTGGAATTATGTTCCTTGGGAGAACTGACAGCTGCTTTGGAATGTGCCCTGGAAGCCACCTTCTGTGGCAGTCAATACAGTGGGTGATGGAGTCTGGTAATTCCCAGAAGGAAGATGTGAGGAAGACCAATATCTACTAGTATCCTTTACGCAGGTGAAATGTTCAAGCAATGTACTCTGCTGGGTTGCTGGGGAGGCTGCATTGGGCTATGGCTGCCAGGCAGAGCAGGTGGAAAATTCTCCCAAGGAAGCCAACAACCCCATCTCTCCCCTCCAGGGCCAGGGGAGTCCCAGCAGTGCAGAGGTCTCTTAATCCCTGGTCTTCACTCATTGGAAACATTGTTGCCCCTGGACGTTGGCCATTTGCCATCTGGGGAGTCAAGGCTGCTACTGTCCTACATGATGACCTGCCTGGGGGCAAAAAGGAGTCCAGGCAAGAACCTGCGTCCTTGCTGTTGACTTTCATGTTCTCCCACTCCACCCCACCTGCCCTTTGTAAACCATGCCAGTGACTGGCATGCGAGTCCAAGCCCTGCCCAGGACTCCCACACTATCCTATTTCCTTCTCCCAAGAACCAGCAGGGCCTTCTCAAGGGCTTCTCACTAGTCACACCTGATAACAGTTCTTTTAGAAACTGGACAACTCTGGAGTCTTCAAGCTTCTCTCACTTTGGTATTAAAATGGGTTTAAATTTTTTAATTACATTTTAAATATTAATATTTTAAAATATATGTGTAAACACACATTAAGACTCTCAAACAGAAAACTCTCAGAATCACTAAGACTGGATTGAAATGAACAAATGTAATCAGGAGGGCCAGGTCCTGGGTCTGATCTCTGTGATCCTGAGGTGGATGGAGGAGGCTGGGGGCCACTGAACTAACTGGTACAAATGTACTTGGCTTGTAAAGACATCCAGACCCAAACTTGGTGGCTCCAGGAGGTAGGCTGTGGCTATAGAACCAGTAGAACACAGGCCCAGGCTGACTGTGAGGAAGTAATATAAGCTCTGATGAAACAAGTACCCTACGGCCTTCTGAGCAAAACCCTCAGGGGCAGCACACAGGTCAGTGAGTGTGTGTTTTGAAGACACTGAACAGAGCCAGACCTTGCCACATTGAGCCTCTCCTTTCCAGGAAACACAGAAGGGGCCTGTGATGGGGAAGTACTTACTCTCCTGCAGAAATGCACTGGCCCTGGCCACAGAGAAGTGGAAATCACTATCTCCCACAGGTTCCCCGTGTTATACACAATGGACACTGTACAGACACTGACTCTTATTCACAGGGAAAAGTTTTCAAGCCTTCGTGGGAACTTCTGGACATCATTTTGATGACTGAATTTACTATGTTGATATTAAAGCCCACAATGTGTCAGGTTGATAGTCTTGTGTCTCTTAGGAACTCTTTGATATTTAGAGCGGTGCCAAAGAGAAAGAAGCTACATGTGGAACAGGAGACGATGGGCAGAGGACCACAGAAAAGACAAAACAGTCTGCTGACCCTTACCATGTCAGAATCACCATGTAAGTCAGTCTAGACACTGTCTAGGCAGTGTCCTGAATTCCTGAAATGCAACTGGCCACATTTATTTTACTCTTATAGACATGGGTAAGCAAGCCAAAGCATTTAAACACAGGTCTGTCAAAACAATAAAACAGAACAAAATAATGTTGAGTTCAAGAATAAAGTGCATGGATGTAGAGAAGGTATTCACTTACAGTCAGAGTGAACCAATGAGGAGAGAGGAGACACCTGAGTTTTAGGAAAACCATGTGCATCTGGGAGGAACACTGAGAGCAGAAGTGGTCTTCCCCAGGGAAGAGCACATCAAGTGGCTATTCGACACCAAATTGTCAGCCCGGAAAA
The DNA here is from genome assembly GCA_026225945.1 of Cricetomys ansorgei. NCBI lineage: Eukaryota > Metazoa > Chordata > Mammalia > Rodentia > Nesomyidae > Cricetomys > Cricetomys ansorgei. The sequence continues at coordinate 3,861,938 of JAMJFZ010000239.1, read as the reverse complement.
CATATACATACAACATTATATGGACTGAGCAGGTTGTATTTATGTATGTAGGAACATACATACATGCACATGGAATAACAATTTTAAGAAAGAAGTTATGGATATGAACTAAATAGAACAAGGCAGGGTACATGGTGTAAATCCCAAATCTGGTCAAGAATAAGACCACCACAATGGAGCCAAACTTGAAGCAAGCAAGCTTTAATTAAGTTAATTAAATACTGGCCAGGAAGATGGACTCTGACTAGGTCCATTCTGAGGTTCCCATGGAGTGAACCTGTCACCTCCAGAGCTCCCACAGAATGGCACTGACTCATGGCACGGGTGCTTAAAAAGGCAGAACCCATAAGGCTATGGACTTCCTACCAGGTCCAGTCAGTGGCAAGCATCAATCTTGATGTACTGCCTGCCTGGGTTATCTCCTGCCTACAAGTGACCAAGCACATCCAGTGCATTTGGAATGTGCAGAAGGGTCAACTTGAGGTCTAGACACTCCCTATCCAACATTCCAAAATTTATGTCCTTGGGCAAGGGAGATTTAAGACCATCTCACCTGAACAGCCCCACCCAACATTCCAGGAGGTTATCCATCTTGTCTTTTTCTTTTAGAGATATCTTAGGCACAGTTAACTAAAACTTAAAACATAACTTACAATAGGAGGGTTTAGAGAGAAGAAAATGGAGGGGCAAAAAATGTAATTATATTATAATTCTCCCCTAAACTGTTTTTCACAAGGACACGAACTAGAGGCATAGTCTTTGGCATAGGGTGCTGAGAGATAATGGAGCCTTTAAAAGACAGGGCCTCCTGGAAGTGCTTAGGTCACTGGAGACAAGATTACAAGAAGGCTTTGTACCATGCACAGCAGTGCAGGAGCATGTGCTGGAGACTTTTAGCCTGGAAACCACAGGATAAATGAACCTTTCTGGTTTATACAGTAATAACCCTATGGCACCAGTGAGCTCCAACAGTTACATAAACAGCCCTTGCCATTTTCCACACTGATCTCATGTTCTAAACAGACCCCACCATGGGAGAGAGGGATTGCAGAGATTCAATGCTGATGGGGATATCACCTGCTAAGTCTGCAACACCCTCTGGTGAAGAACCATGGAGATCTGACAAGATGTCGCTCACAAGATATGAAGAGCATGTGCTTTATGCTGAGTCCTTAGGACAGGGCAATCTGTACGGTCAGTGGGGAAAGGGGAGCTCCCAGGGGAGGATTCCATGGCTCTGGAAGTCCTTTGAGAGTGCTCTCAGGAGCAGCCCCTGACTCTAGCTATGTCCTTCTCCTACTTCTCTCACCCTTCCAAGGACAGAGAGGCAATAGCTTCTTCACCTTTGACCTTAAATTTCTCTTTCTGCTGCTTTTCTGACCTTGACCCTAAACTGGCTTAATCCCTTGTTAGCTAGAGCCACTCTTGACCTTGACTGATCCCCAATCCAAGCACTTCCCTAGCACATGCCTCATTCAGTCTCCTTTAGCTGAACTGCCATCTGGCCTGGTGTGTATTTATCACCCACGATGACAGCTCGAGGCCCTAGAAGGATTTTAGGGGTGTGGCCAAATCCACATGGCCGAAGGAGAATTGCAAATAGGATGTTGAAACTGGGTCTCCTGGGTTTATCCAGGAAAGAAGAGAGGGCCTTGCCCCTCCATTCTAACACTTTAAGGAAGCACGGTGAACCAGCCAGCCATGTATCCTCTGCCAGGGAAAACTTCCAGAACTATGAGCAATGTCAGGTTTCAGTGGCTGTCCTGCGTGTGCCAGTACCGAAGCCAAGGAGCTTTCTGTAAAAGCACAAATCCAGTGCTAGGTATTTTGCACCATCCAGCTCTTTACCGTTAGCTCCACGAAGCTCGGGGTTGGTTCCACAGACCACTGTGTTCCTAGAATGTCAGTTCACAGGCCATGTTCAATATATACTTACGTGAATACACTTTAAAAATACACAGTATGCTTAATATACACACACATTTATATGCATTACGTATGCATACACAACTCAGCCCATGAGGGCCATGAGGAACACATGCAATCCCACTGCACCAGTTTTTCCATCTACATTACTGACTACATGACTCAGTTATGCTGATTCTCTGCTGAGTATTTACGATGATTCTCTGGAAAACAGACATAAAAGCAAGGAAGAAAGAAGAGGCTTCTTATCGCAGTAGACAGAGACTATCACAGAAAGATACAACTGGTCAAAATGCAGATAATTGACTGCGGGAGTTCTATTCCAGTTGGTAGATTTATAACACCACTAGTGTAACAAAGGTTCAGAGAACATCATGGAAGAGTGGGCAGAAAGACTGTAAGAAGAGCAAGAGGGTCAGAATGTCTGCTGTGATACAATGTGATACAATCAACAATGTGGTTACCTAAACAAGACCTAAAAGTAAGAACACTAGTTCACATGCCAAAGTAGATGGGGGAAATCTCACAAAGGCCCAACACAAGAAAATAGATGCAGGCAATAAATGGCTGTTGATCTAAGGAGAATCCATCCCAAGTGGTCAGCCATAAACACAACACTTACACACACACACAAATAGATGTACATATTCATACATATGTACATATACATATATGTACATATATGCACACACATATACACACATATGTACATATATGTGTATATGTGTGTGTACTGATGCTAACTAAAGAGTAAGAGCAACGAACGTGATAAGGAGCGAGGGAGCATGGGAGGAGTTGGAAAGAGAGGGAGAAGTGAAATGCTGTAGATACAATACTCAAACATGAAACTCTCAAAAAGTAAATAAAATATTAAGAAAAAAAATTCATGGAAGGCCTAGGGGTGTCTGCTGTTCCTGTGTGCTGCTGATGGGATCCCTTGCAGCATGTTGTATATACCACCGCCATGTCCCATAGCTTCACAAAACAACATCCTCGTATCTTCTGTTTTGTTTGCCTTTGTTGGACAGAAGGCAGAGCAATTGTTTCAAGTACCTTTGAGAGATGCTTTCAGAGGCAAGAAGACCAGAGTATACTTGGACCACTGTGTGCTAGGCAGGGTGCTAAGATCTGCAACTAGCACTCGGGCCATATTAGCCTCCCTGTGGAGGGACATGCACTTTTTAGACTGAATGTATAGATAGCATCCACTCCAGAAAACTGAGGGTTGACGACGAGATGAGTGAGCTTCTAGCGTACATGCTTGTGGCTTGGAGAAGCAAGGACTCCATGCCTGCTACCCAGACCTGCTCCCCTCATAGTGATCCATCTTCACCTTCTCAGTGATTGAACTAAGTAGGTTTTGGAGCCACTCCCTCGATTTCACAGAGTACACTCTTCTTTCCCACGTCCCATCCAGGACAGTGGGTACTTTCAGGATGGGTTTCCAAGCACTGCTTTCCTGCCCTTAACATGTGGGGCTCCATGGATTACCTAGGGGATTTGGAGAGCCTCTTCACTAGCTACTTCCCCTTTCCACCGATGGCTCTGCATCCTGACTTCCTGTCTGGTCTTCCCCAAGGCCAGATTCTCTGCACCCTTCTCCCTGTCCTACTCATTTCCCCAGGACAGTAACCAATCCTACACCCCCCCCATCATGGCTCTTTCATTCTTACAGTCTCAGACAGTTTATCAGTCCTTCCAGACTTCCCGTCTGATGCCCTCCGGCCTCCTAATGCAGCCCTGCCCTACCACCTTCCTGGTACTGCTCTGCCCAGGGCACCTTATCCATTGTGCCCTTGATGGTTTCTCTGGTGCCAGGGAGGTGAATAAACTGTTTCTTAGAGTCTGAGAAGTGAGCACCTCACGGTGTTGCCCTGGAGTCCCACCAGGTCTGTTTGAAGCTTATTAGAAGTTCTGGGGGAATCTGTGTTGTGTCTTTGAAATGACTGCTTTGCAGGTAATGGATACTGGTGACTGAATTCAAGAGAAAGCCATCTTGCTGGTGTCTTTACTTCCTAAAATGAAAATCTCTTACAGTTTAGTGTAAGTACAGTGTGAACACCTGTCTACTGAGGCATGGGATTCAATGGTTCTCTATGGCACTGTGGGATGCTAATTTCCATGCCCTTGACCCTTTCCAACAGTGCCGAAGAATACACTTCCAACTGGTCCTCGTAAGTGAGATCCTTGCTAAGGGGACCATTGGCAGAATGTTGTCACCTCAAAATGGGACATGCTCCAGCAGCATAGGTACAGACTGAGGAGCATAGGCTTCACACATTTAACTATGTTGTCCTTCTGGGTTTCTGCGCTAAACATCTACTAAATATGGATTATACCTCTGTTTTCTTTTGTACTTGTGTATTTGAATACTCCCAAATCTATACGTCTTAACAGTTCATATTGTGACTAACCATAAGTTCTTTACCAAGCTATCCCTGTTGGCCATAGGACATATTACTTCCATGTAAATGATTCTTGATATCCTAAGGCTCTCAACTGGCCTCGCCATTTCCACAGTCACTCAGCCTGACTTCTTGAACACTGGGGAATACTATTCTTTTTTGAGGAGGAAGACATTTGGGGAGATACTTTGAAATAATAAAAAAGGCTTTGGAAGAGTCGGCGACTGTCTGGGTCGGCCTAGGCAGGGCTTGTCAGGAAGGGTTGATGAATGGTGGACTCCCGAGGCCTGTTTGTTTAGCGTTCTTGTTCTGCTACAGCTGCACACAAAACCAGCATTGAAGTGTCTGCCAGGAAACATAACATAACCTGGCCCAGTGCAGCCCACAGGGCACTGCCCCGAGAAGGCCAGATTGTTCCTCAGGGCCAGGCTCTGGCCGGAGATTCCCAAGCTGTGAAGTAGAGCGAGACATGCAGAAGACTTTCCAGTACATTACACAGGGTCTGACCGCTGCCATCAATACTGGCTGACCTGACCCAGAGAATGACAGATGGGAAAGTGGGAGCCTATCCCAGCTGGGAAGTGAGTCCTTCCTCATGCTGAAGCTGGGGGGAGTGTGGTTAGGGGCTGAAGAGGCTCCCATGTTGTGGTCTGAAATCCCTCAGGCATATCAGCAAAGAAGATCCACTTTTATCTTCTGCCTCAGGCTGGTGAATCGGGGTTCACTGGTGTTCTATTTTCCTAACCTGGGTGCCACTACTGTAGACTATTCACCACACCAGTGCAAGGTCACCAAGCATTCACAGATGCACCCAGGACACAGAAGCCTCTGCCTCCTCCATGTGGGTTCCTCACAGACGCACCCAGGACACAGAAGCCTCTACCTCCTCCATGTGGTTCCCCCTCTCTCTCAACAATCAACTTATATTTTTATTTTATCTGTGTGTATATCTGTGCATGTCACATGTATGAAGAGCTAGAGTTATAGACAGGTGTGAGCTGCTGATGTGGGTGTTGAGAACCAATCTTAGGTCTTCTGGAAGAGCTAACTATAATGTGCTCTTAATAGCTGAGCCACCTTCTGCTAATAGTTTTAAAATGTTCTTTCCACTTCTCAAGGTAATGATCATGCCAATGAAAATATATGCATTTAATTATTTATGCCTAATTTTAAACAGAAGCAATTAGGAAACAGATACAAAATTAGCCTATAAGGCACTGAGGAAGGATAGTTATTGATTTCAGCACAGTTTTCTCTATGAACATCTTGTACTTAGGATCAAGTCATTATGTGAATCTATGAGTCCATTTCTACCACCTTGAACACCAGTTCTTTTAAACTTTAAAAATTACTCCTTCATTTATATATATGTATATACATCTATATCTATATCTATCTATGTATCTATGTATCTATCTATGTGTGTGTGTATATATCTATCTATCTATATATCTGTATATATATCTATATATCTCAGTTGTGGCAAATGCACTAAGCATACTTCTGGTCATTTTAACACACCTAGATGTGCAATTTCTTCTCTGTAAACGGAAACCCAATGCCCACTAAATGGGAACTTCTACCCCTCCACCCAGGCACATTGATTCTACTGTCTGTTTTATGGGTTTTAAGACTGCCCCTTCTGTAAGTTGAGTCATACAGTGTTCTTCCGTATCTAGCTTCTGTCAGTAGAATGTCCTCCTGCTCACCCAGATTGTGGTGAGTATCATTGACATTCCTAGACTCACAACTGAGTGATATTCTATTGCATGAATTCTTTGTTCACTCACTTGTCCGCCTTAGACATATGACAGATGATAGGCTTGTGACGGTCAGTACTGTGACAGAATACCAGGGACAAAATGAATTTGGAAGAGGAAGGCATTTGCTTTGGCATTTGGTTTCAAAAGTCTCAGTCCATGGTCAGCTGACCCTATTGCTTTTTTGTCTAAGGCAAAAAGAGAAAAAAAAAAGAAGAAAAAGAAAAGAAAATCAGAATCATTCATCTTATTTTAAGAAAAAATGAGAAATCAGTCTGAACACATTGCTTATGAATATTCTTAACTAAATACCTCATACTTTCACTGGTAAATTCTTTCTGTGGTTTCTTTGAGTGAGTGTGTATGCATGTATATACATGTTTTTGTTTGTTTGTTTATATTTTGAGACAGGGTTCCTCGAACTATCTATGTTGACCTGATTGGCCTTGAACTCACAGAGATCTACATGTCTCTGCCTCCTGAGTTCTGGGATTAAAGGTGTGCAGCACCATGATGGCAAGGTCTAAGAGGCCCTGTACTGGTGCTGAAGAGAAGTCCATGAGGTATGGGCTTTGACTCTGCTGCAGCAAGTTGCTAAGAGGCAGAACCTCTCCTATATTCAAAATTCGGCCTCTTTCTTAATCCACCACCATGGCTGAGGAAGGTACTGCTACTGGACACGCCATGGACATTAGCGCCTCTTTAAAGAACTGCTGAAGACTTCCGTCAACCAAGATGGCCTAACGCATGACATTCACAAAGCTGCCAAAGCCCTAGACAAGTGCCAAGCCCAAGATTGTGTGCTTGCATCCAATTTTGATAAGCCTATGTATGTCATACATAGTTAGTGCAGCCCCTTGAGCTGAAGACCAAATCAACCTAATCAAGGTTAAAGCCAGCAGGAAACTAGGGGAATGGGAACGCCTCTGTAAAAGTAGTTAAGAAGGTAAGCCAACTATAGTGAGTGGTTGCAGTTGTATACTGATTAAGGACCATGGCAAAGAATCTCAGACCAAGATTGCTGTCAAAGAGAACTTCAAATGAAAGAAATTAGCAAATGAAAGATTTGGATCATAAAAAAAATGTGGACAGAGTCATTGGACATGTCCAGGAGAGCCCACGTCCTCTCCAGCGGTGTGGATCAGAGCAGCACAGAGGAGAGAAGAGGGAGGAAGGAGGAAGCTGGCCAACAAAGATGCAGGGGAAATTTAAAAATTATTTTGTGGTGGTGCATGTCTTTAATCCCAGCACTCAGGAGGCAGAGGCAGGCAGATCTCTGCGAGTTTTGAGGCCACCCTGGTCTACAGAGTGAGTTCCAGGACAGCCAGAGTTACAACAGAGAAACCTTGTCTTGAAAAAAAGCAAAATAAAAAAATTATTTTGCGCATACTGAAACCATAGAGTAAGTATATCGGTATGTCTTGTGGCCGGTGGGAAAGATCTGTTGTTCTTCAGTTAGGGTTATCATGACTTTTGTCTCATGTCTGCCTTTGAAGAACTTCACCTAAACATTCAGTGTGGATCTGTGGGGTTGAGCTCACTTGAACCAGCACAGTTCTCAGTTTTGGGTCACAGCAAGAGTGCTCCCTGGAGACAGCGCAAGCCTGTCAGAGGACAGCAGTCTGTGGACGGAGGGACAGAGTATCCCAAAGACAAGCCACGGCCAAGTTCATCATGATGCAGCTTGTCCTGTTGGAAGCTTTGGATCCTGCAGCAGGCTCATGGTGGTGTATGACACATGGCTAACTTTTCCTGGTTATGTGTTGGGTACGTTTATACTCTGGTTTGAAATGGGATCCAAGGATACAGTTCACTCACTATTAAACATGGGAATGCTTGAATAGTTGATGAATCAGCTATTTCTCTTGTCACGTGTGCAAGATAATCGAATCTGGTAATCTCACGCAGGTGAGAGTTACAGTTTACAACCGTTTGTTCAGGGAAGCCTGGCACATTGCCTGAGCTACAGATACCCCACTTTCTCCTTGAGAAGTCGCCCCTTCGTGTCAGGGACCACATTACACAGCAATGTTTCTTTCCAGTGGTTGCTGCAAGATCTCTGCTCATGAAGAGCTTTTGCTCACCTCACTCCCTCTCTGTGAGGGAGAATCAGGTCGTAAATATCTATGACAAGGAAAGGTATCGGTCAAGCCAAGTCATCGCCACGTCCTGTCTCCGTCCATATGCTTCTGTTAGCTATGTACAGAAAATGGCATTTACCCAATGCTCATGGTGCTGGTGGAAGTTCCCTCCTGTGGCAGGGCTGTGGCCTGTTTGTCATACATAGATAAGACACAGACTTGTGTGTGTTTTCAAAGAACGCCAGTGACCTGGTAGATAAAGAGGTCAGAGCCCACAGTGCCATCTGCTCACCAGGTAGGTGAGGGGTGGGGGCAGTGATGTGAGCCTTTGTCCTCATACGATTCATACATTTTCCTGAGGTGGTTGTGTGGTATAGAGCATTATTATAACCGGATCATAAAGATGTTTTTATAGGCAGGCCATTAAGAAGCCCTATATCTGACTTAGTTCATCATTCAAAAACACTGCACATACCACATTCCCACTTGGACTGACCCTTAGCCTGGGGAGGTTTGCTGCATGGTCTGCAAAGTGATGCCAACCAGGAGTCAGGATACATTTTCTGGTCAGTGGTTATCTTCAAATTCCAGTGTTAGACGCTGGAGAGCAGTTGACCTTGTCTGGTCTGTAACCACAGCTGACTCAGGTTAATTCAGATTTTGTCCCTGCATTATTGCTACCAATGCACACACCAAGCAGGAAAGATTTATCCCTAAATTTGGGGGTAAAACAATTGATTAATAAGATTAGGGTGTGAAGATGGGAATGAAGCTCATTGGTGTTTGCAGAAAATAAGCAAGAGGTTGGGTTGTTTCAGAGGAGAGGGCGTGTTTAGTAACTATTTTTCAATTAACAGAGCATAATGTAGAGATTTCTGGACTCTTGGTGTTCCCCCATTCAAATACACATCCAGCATAATAATTAATTTTTTGTTAACTACCCATTTATTCCACAGCACTTTAACACAAATGCTTTTATTTTATTTAGTAGCTTAGAAACAAAATCTGTCCATTAGAAAATAAAGTGACTTAATCCATGGGCTATTTTTGTTTCTCCATATACGAAAAATGGAGTGTTCAGGCTACTTAATTGTGTAAAATGGAAGCAAGCAGCCGTCTCTCTCCAAATGGAGCTTCTAAAAGCTTCTGTAATGGCTGTTAGCAGTACTTCTCTTAGTCTGACAATGTGGCATTGCATCAGTTCAGGGTCTATGGTGAGGTGGACAAAAATTGAATATAGATCAGATCTTGAACTTGGCTGTGGAACAAATTGCTCTGATTGTGTGGGATTACATGGTGCATGGATTTTTAAATTAAGTACTTTCTTGCCCTATTAAATAATGTCGACAGTGCTGCTGTGGAGAGTTAGTTTCATTTCTTGAGTATTTTCATATGTATTGAAACCGTGGACCGTGGACCACTCTCCAGACCTTAGGGTGGTCACCCACACCTTCAGTCACTGAGATGTCTGACGAAAGAACCCTTCACGAGCACTGGATGTGGAGAAACCCTGTGTGCATGGCTTAGTCATATTCAAATGATTCCAACCTACCAAATATTTGGAACCCACTTTCATTCTGATGTGTGTACAATCAATTAACACACACATCAGCTCTTGTTTTCTCTCTCCCAGTTCACCAATACTATTGCAATGCCTAAGCATGGTAGTGCCCATCAAGATGACTAGGTCTCAGGCTGCTTTCTGCTGCTACAGCAGGACTCTCAAGACAAGGAAAAGAGATTCACCTGGCTCGAAGTCAGAGAGAGAAGACCTAGATCATAGAAATGGTATCAGTCTGCATTCTAGCAAGACATGACCAGGACTGACGTAGCTTCTGTTCACAGTAGAAGGTGGACAAGGAGGCAGCTATGACACCCTCTCTTGCACCCTCTCTTGCAGTGATCCACTTGTTCCTGGAAAGTGAGTTCACTCAGGTGAGAGAGGTTTGAGTCCATCCCTAAGTGCTCTATTCCTGTGTCTCAGATGCCATGTAGATTTGTCCAGCCACCAAACAGTAACCAAACTGAGTTTCAGAAGGGGCCTCAAACTTCCTGACATCACCCTGCAAACAGCCAGCCTGGGCTGCCTAATTTCTTCAGAATGTGTTCTTTACCCTCTGAATGGACTGTGGTGTTCCTAACGGGAGAGCTTCCCTCAAGGCGAGAGAGTGGACAGGTGTAGTGGAGAGGACAGCCAATATCCCCAGGCCCTGGTTATATGTCTTGTGGCCCTTGAGTTCCATTCTTGGCCCTGTCCATAATCCAGGCAGAACTGTTTGAGCATGCCGACTCAGAAGAGCTCTGCCATCTTAGCAGGTGCATGGCCCAGAGTCACCAGACAGGGCCCAATGTCCATGCCTGAAACTATCTTCACAGCAGCACTGGATACAGTAACCAAATGTCACCGCCGATGGGAGATCTGTCTGCCCCTCACTGTGTCCTTAGGTTGAGACATCATGGGCCAGGTGTGGCTTTTCTGGGTAATAACAGTGACCAGTAATGCCAGCAATGAGGGAGGCAAGCAAGGCTGTGCCTGGTGGTCAATCATCTCATATGCAGTAGCTCTCCATGGTGAGATTATTGAGTAGTAGCTCTCAACCTTCCTACTGCTTTAATACTGTCCCTCATGTTATGGTGACGCATAACCACAAAATTACTTTCACTGTTGTTTTATGACTGTAATTTTGCTACTGTTATGAATTGTAGGATATGCACATGGTCTTAGGCAACCCCTGTGTAAAGGTCATTGACCCCAGAGGGGTCATGACCCCCAGGGTGAGAACTGCTGTTATTGATGGGGACATCATGGGCTCCATGACACGGAAGTTCTTCATTTCGCTCTGTCTGTTTTTGGGTTGTGACAGGGACCTAAATATATGTAATATTACTATATTACATGGGACGTAGGCAAGCACATGGAAGGGTCTCGGGAAGAACATATTGACTTGATGATAGCACCCCATTTTGCATGTATGTCAAGGGAAGCAGCTGTGAAGTTTGTGTCCCACACGTAGACACCTTTGACATAGATTCAGCCTTGCTTGGGTCGGTTCACAGAAGAGACACACATGCAATGTAAAGGTTGCCTGCAGAGTAAAGAATTCAGATAGGCCTGCCATATTTACCTACGTAAAATATGTGCAAGGCATGCATAGAAATGTGAACTGAAATATGTGACCTACTTTTGTTTCTTCTTTTAAGATAAAATAATTTATTTCAGTCAAAAGATGAATACAGAAAAGTGTTTGGAGGAATAGGAGAGTCCCTTTGTAACAGCTGCGCTCATCAAGAGGTTTTAGTTCTTAACAATGTGTTCCTCTGAAAAAGCGTCTCTTATTCTGTTTCCCCTCTCCACTGACAATACCTACGTTCTCCATTGACAATCTCTAGGTCTCCATGTCTACTCTCTGTTGACAGTCTTCTCTCACTGGCAATCTCTCAGCTCCCATGTAGCCTCTCCATTAACAATCAGCTTGTCACTATATCTTCTGCCAGTGACAATCTCTTGACTTTCATGTCTTCTCTCCAGTGGGCCAATTGGTCTACAGTTTATACATGTTCGGTAATGGGTAAATAGTGACATGAGCCAATGATGAGTCGTTCTCTGAGTTTGCACAACTGAGCCATACTTTGCTGAGACATAGACCATTCCTATCCTCCAAGTGCCTGCTGGGCCTTGCCAGTCAGCTCCACTGAGGACTCTGCTGCCCTCGTCTCCCTTTCTTCAGAACGGCTTCTTGGTTTATGCAAATGGACTCAAACAGCATTGTTCTTTTGTGTCTCACCTGTGTCTCCCTTCAACGCTGCTTTGAACATTCCTGTTCCTTGTGAATGGGGTCCCATGAATGAATATGCCATGGGAGATTTGCTGCCTAGTATAGAACTATCACCGGGCTGTTTCAAGTCTGAGAGCATTGTCAGTAAAAGTCTATGAGCATACATGGACACGGTATTGTTATGTGTGGTTGTAGATGTTTTTTCTTCCTAGTACACATTCGAAGAATGGCTTGTCTACAGACTAAACATTTATTTTGTGTACAACTACAACAGGCTCAGAAACTGCGGTTGATCTAAATTTTCATCAATATTTGGTTTTTCTAAGTCTTCATTTCAGGTGTTACTGAGTCAAAAGAGTTTAATTCACATCTTTCTTTGGGTGAAGATCTGGAACTCCTTCGCAAGTCCTCTTCGGCTACTTGGGTACATCCCTTTTGAAAGCATACTACTGAGCAGTGGTCCCTTGTGGTTCTTTGCTTCTCTTTCAGTCCTTGCATTGTGCAGTTAATCTGTGTTCTGGATACAGATCCTCTGTTAGTTGTTGATTCTATGATTACGTGCAGTTCAGGAAGAGGTGCTGGTGTTGTGCAGATTTATTTTAAATTATTTTGTCCTGCTTTATTTCTGAGGGAAAGTCTCACTTGTGGTCCTGTACCTCCCAAATGGCGTTCCCTAGCCAGACTTTGTATTGTTTTTCAATAACACAAGTTTTAGTAATTTTGAATGCAATTTGTTAACTTTTCTCATTTATGTCCATGGATGATTTCTGATCTCAAAAGGCTTTACCAAACCCTCGAATGCAAACACTGTTCTATATACCTTCTCAAAGTTTCAAAGATTTAGCTTTTATTATGATATATCCAATCAGTCTCAGATTACACTTGAAATATTGTGTAAATGCATGATGTCCAGGTGTCTGCAGATTGGCTGGGTACCTGCATGATGCCTGGGTGTCTGCAGGACTCCCTGGTGTCCCTGGGAGGTTCTGGTACCTGCCGGGATTGGAGAGTGGGAGTCCTGGTGTCTGTGTGATATCTGGGTTCTTGTGGGATGTCTGGGTCCCTGCAGAATGTCTGGGTGCCTGTGGGAGTCCCTAGTGCATGTGGGTACTTTAAATTACATTAAAGAAAAGCAGTAGAATGTCATATACTGGATTTGATGTAACTTCAAATAGAGTTTTGTTAGTGATTAAAATTTTTTTATGTATGCAGTTAAAAGATTTTATTATCTGTTTATGTGTAATTCTGTGCTTATGTGAATGTGAATATAGGTACGTCTGTACAGGGAAGAAGAGGGTTTAAGATCCCCTGGGGCTGGAATTACAGGAGGTTGTGATCTGCCTAATATAGGTGCTTGGAAGCAAAGTCAGGGTCCTCTGTAAGTGCAGCATACACTGCTAGCCACTGAGCAGTATCTCCAGGCCCTTACAGATTTTGATGGTTAAGTTTGTTACTTGACTGTTGCTTGATCTCTGTTACAAGCGTTTTTCCTGGTGTTTTCTTTCTTTCTTTCTTTTTTTTTTTATTCTTTACATTTGTTCTTTACATTTGTTGTGTTATTTAATTTTCTCACTCTGTGATAAAATATCTGACAAAAGCAGCTGAAGGAAGGAAGGGTTTCTTTTGGCTCACACGCAGCAAGAGCTTGAGACAGCTGGTCACATGGCAATAGTCCCCAGGAAGCAGAGAGATCTGGATGCCAGTGCTCAGTTAACTCTTTTCCAGTCTGGACCCCAGCCCATAGACTGGTGCTGCTCACAGTGAATCTCAAAAAACCTTTACAGGCATCATCAGAGTCTGATCTCACGGATGATAGAGCCTGCCAGACCGTAAACACTATTAACCATCACAGCTGTTACACAGAAAGTTAAGTTGCACAAATGTATACAAGGGTTTGAAAATTAGTTTTTAAAAACTACCAGTAAAAACTTACAACACCTGAAGTTAACATTCAAAGTGTCTCTCAGCTCATTCTGTCCTGTGTGCTCCAGCACGTGCTTATGTCATGTGGACATACATCAACGTAACCCATTTACTTGAAGTTCTCTGTGGTGTCTGGGGAGGGCCCAAAGGAGGGGTTCTGGTGTAGTGATAAGGCTGTTGATTATTCAATGCACAATTTATGTGTTAGTGAAAGCAGGAGATGAGGAGGTTGTGACCTTCCTCCTGACTTAGAACGGCTTTGCTTCTCTGGCTTTCCGTGAGGCTCATTTAAGAGCTGGCCCACCTGTCAAAAAGCAGCAGGGTGATTCTGGGGCAGTTGGCCAGCTTAAAGTTCTCCTGGTATAGTTTCACTCTCAGCTCCATGGACTTCAGAGAAGGAGTCTTGACAGTGCTGGGTGGTTTGAGGGTGACTTCAGATTATCAACTAGACAGAGCCTCAGGGCTTCTGGAGACCAGGAAGACCTGAGACTCTGGGTGGCCAGACAGCAAGAGTGACAGGATTGGGAATTTCTCACATAGTAAGCAGGTGTGTGTGTGGGGGGGGTTGGGTCTTTTCTGGGGTGGAGGCATCTGACATAGTGACTGTGGGACTGTCTTAAGAGCTAAGAGCAAGTTGAAGCTGGCTTTGAACCCGGCGTCCTCCCTAGGGATGAAAATGGTAGGCATTTGGCCACTTCTTGCCTTTAGCCTGGCAGCTTCACAGAAGCAAAGAAATGTGGTTGACGCTTTGTCTGCCCTGTAGCTGGAAAAACAGGGAAATTTAAACCCCACAGGCAGACAAAGCTACCACCAGTATCCTTGTCTTAACCAATGGGCATTCTTGGGGTCAATGACCCCTCCCCTGCCTGTACCCCTATAAATGTAACCACTCTCATTTTAATAAATGAGAAAGATATGCTCCTCTGACAGCCTCTTCTGAGAGTCTGGTTCACTCTTAGTCCTCCTAATGGGACCCACCTGGATGTGTTGTCCCAAGCCCTATGCTTTCCTTCCTGGGGACTGAGCTGGCAGCTATGCCAGGGAGGGAAGTGAGAAAGAAAACAAGTGAGCAAATCAACTTTAGATGTTCCGCATTTGAGAAGTCCTGATGCTGTTCATATGAAATGTTCATTGTTCAACATTCATGAGACATCAGCGTGGCCATGGGCAAACTTCTCAACTCCTTGGGAAGCCTTAACTCCTCCTGTGTGGTATGAACCTGCACATCAGGAGATGCTGGTGACTCCTAAATGAGACAGAGTGTAGCAGGCTCTGTCCACATACGGTTCAGAATAGCAGCCACAATAAAGGCTAGCACAGGGTTGACACAAGGCCTTGTATTTGAAAAACATCAGCTTAAGAGTATCATTGTACTTGCACACATGAAACTGGTAGGTCAGTGTAGAGTTGAAAGAGCCATATTTTTTAAATTAAGAAGGGGCTGGAGAGATGGCTCAGCAGTTCGGAGAGTCCTCTTGCAAAGAACCTGTGTTCTGTTCCCAGCTCCCAAGTCAGATGGCTCCCAATCACATGTAACATCAGCTCCAGGAAATCCAGGTTCTCTCTGGCCTCTCCAGGCATCTGTCCTCACGGGGCACACACACGTGCATAAGTAAAAATTAAAAACAAGTATTTTAAAAAATTAAGGGAAGCTGGTTTTTTAGGAATGTCTTCACTCTTTTCGTGTTACTTCGTATTATGGGGCGGAACCATGCCTTCATGCACCTACCAAGAAGTCGGATATCTCAATGGTTGCAGCTGCCACTGGAGTTGTGGCTCAGCATCATTTTCTAGCCACAGAGATGGTGCTGAAGCCAACCTATAAGCTTTGGTTTGAGTCTGCCATTCTCCTAAGAAATGATGAGTCAAGGTACTTTGAGCACAAGAACACTCTGTGTGTGCCTAGACCCAGATGCATACCTGCCTACAGGTGTGTGCATGTTCATGGGTGTGCACATGCATGCATGCGAAGTGTGTGTAGAGGCCAGATGATAATGTTGAGTGTTCCCTCAGGGGGTCCTCATGTTTGTATTAAGATGGGGTCTTTTGCTTTGACACAGATCTCACCAGTTTGGCTAGACTGCCTAGCCAAGAAGCTCCAGGAATCTGCCTGTCTCTACCACCTCAGCATCGGGACTGCAAGTTCACACCTCACCACCTGATATTAGGTGGACGCTGGGGATCAAACTGGGTCCTCATAGCTGTGCAGAAAGCACTCTACCAACAGAGTCATGTTCCCAGCCCAAGAATGCTCTCTAGGGTGACTTTATCCCATCAGGCACGGGGACACTAAGGAGTGCTCTTACTATGAGGACATGACCAAGATCTCCTCTTACGATCGGCACACAAGGGATGATGCACTAAGAGGAATAGACTTGTCACTAAAAAGAAATGGCACATGATTCCACTCAAAAGATCCCAAGATATTAGTAAAATTTCACTAGTTGGCTCTCAAATCACTAACAGACTTACTATAACAATCTGAATCCAGAACCAGAAAGCACAGATGACACTTCTGAGTTTGTACAGTCGGAACAGGCGCTTAGGCTGTGTGTCCAGGACAGAGCAGCTGCATGAGACCAGCCAGCCAGTCCAGCTCGCCTCTGCCTGAGGATCTCCTCTCTCCTGGAGTTAGACTTGCACACCCTAGAGGATCTGGTTTTCTCCTGCCTCCACACATATCTCCTCAAGCTCCAGACTTTCAGAGACTGTTCTCTCCCCAGTTTACTTCTACAAGTTTCACCAAACTACACATTTCAAGTATCTAAAGCTGAACTCACAGTTTCCAGCTTTCTCTCCTGAACATGCTCTTTCTTTTTATGTCCTACCTGACCACTCAACTTGCATCACCTACTTCCAGATCCTGGCTGCTTTCTTGCCTCCCATTAAGGGTCCTTTCCCCTTACAGTGAGCAGACTTTCCCCAGTGTAATCAGATAGTCCTGATGAACAGTGGTACTCACTTGGATGTTCCTTTTCTTTCAGAGGCAAGCCAAACCCCCGCAGGACAGCCCAGACCGTTGAGACCTGGACCGTGGCTTCCCTTGAAACTGTGTCACCCATCTAGTCTCAAGGTGCAAGCAAGCTGAATTCATTTACCATTCCAGGCTCCATTCTTCTCCATCCTTGAATGTGTCAGGTAGACAGACTTGTCTTTCTTCTTTCTCTCCTGTTCCTAGTGCCCCCCTCATCCTGTGGTACCCCAGATGAACGCCACCCCTCATCATGAAACAGTAAATTCTATACTGACTCTTGTCCTCATTCCTTAGCACTGAATACTAACCCCTGTGCTCTTCCAGTGTGACGGTGTCATTTGGTATCCAATGAGTTGACTGTGGCTGAGGTCCCGAAGTAGTCTTCTAATGGAGGCTAGTTACCAACAAGACCAAAGTAGGTTTAGTACGAGGAAATGGAGGGTAAGTTAAGTCCGTTTCTAATGTCAATGATTTAATAAGTGGTGACTGAGTAAGGAAACATCCATCATAACCAATAGGATGAGGGTTAGAGCCGCAGACAGACACAGAGTTGGTTTCTACAGGATGAGGAGCCTGGGGTCAGGGAAACTTTGCACTCCTTCCCAGTAGCTCACCATATCCATTCCTTTTCCAGTGACCATCTATATCCTCCATAATTGTCCTTAGAAACAAGTGTTTCCCTGTGTCCCTTAAGCTTCTCTGGCAAATTAATTTACCCCAGAGGGTGTCTTTGTAGAAACTGCAACTTATAGCTGATTGCTCAGAAGTCCCAGGACTGGCCACATCTGGAGTAGAAAGCATGCTGTGAGAGTGCAGTAGAGGAAACTGAGTCTGAGCTTTCTTAGTCTCACTGATACATTGTTGCTTGGGTTGTTATTTAACGGACTCCCCCCCCGCCCCCCGCCACAGCAGGAGAGGGCAGGGCTTGCTGCTGCTGCTGCTATGATGCTAAAGACTTCACGCATGTCTCATTTAATTTCAAAAAATGGTTTCTCTGTACGTTCTGTTTTTGACTTGTTTCACTAATGAGCAACACACAGTCAGGATGAGGTAACACTTTTCCCACGTGTCTAGTCCAGGCCAGGCAGTCAATGTAGGATCTTCTGCTCCTTTGTCCTTACCCTGCCATAGAGCTGACAAGTCCCTAAGAACATTCAATGTTCTTGGAATGGAAATAAAATGAATAGACGATGTATTTTTAAAAGCCTACAAAGAAAGCCAGGTGATGGTGTGCGTGCCTTTAATCCCAAAGGCAGAGGCAGGCAGAGCTCTGTGAGTTCAAGGACTGCCTGGTCTACAGAGTTCCAGGACAGCCAAAGTTAAAACAGAAACCTCATCTCAAAAAACCAAAAAAAAAAAAAAAAAGCCTACAAAGGAAGCATTAGAAGGTATGCGAATGCCTGTGGCGGAATCAAGCACACATGGATCCATTCTGGTTGTCAGGGGCTGAAGAATCGTATCTCTAGGTACTTCCTGGCTAGACTATTCTCCTCAAATACTATACAATCCCCACGAAGAGTGCCGTATCCCACTCAGGGATCACGGACACCTTTTTTATACTCCACAACCTGGTGTATACCAGTTACCTGCCCACCATGGCACTGCACTGCATTGTAGTCCTAGGAAACACAGGGCAAAGGATGCAAAGTCGACTTCAGTCTGGTACTGAGTCGGTTAGAGTACATCTGGATCATTTTCTGATCCTATTCACACCCACCACGGTCCGTAGCAAGCACAGTGAACAAGTCTGATGACCTGGCCTAGGCTTGCTCACCAGCTGCCTCATTTCCCATGGACTTTGGGGTCATAATGGAAGATGCCCCTTGGCTGCATAGGCCACTCCCTGACGGGGCCCAGGTAGCATGTTCCTCATGACATGACAGAGGAGCTATGGAAAACCCAGCCTCTACAACAAATGGTGCCGGGCATGCCAGACTCCCACAAACAGAACATTAAATAGAAACTGCTTCTTACCCCGTATATAGATCTCAGATAAGAGCACAAAAGCACAGGAAACTAACCCAAACACAGACAGTGAGACAACTGTAAACCAAAAAACTTCTGCACAACAGAGGAAACGCATTAAGGTAGTCTCTTAAGCAGGAGATATTATTTTAAAGTATTAATGAAGAGTTAACATCCAAATCACATAGAGAATTTATATAACTAATAACAAAATATGATTAAAATTACTACACTTGCCAGGTGTGATAGTGCATGTGTTTAATCTCAGCATTTGGAAGCCAGATGCAGGAGGATCTCTGTGAATTTCAGATCAGTCTGGCCAACAAGATAAATTCAAGGTCAGTCAGAGCTGTATAGTGAAACATTGTCTCAATAAAAGATTGCTGAATGTTTACTTGTTGATTTCCCCATGCTATACTTCAGCCTGCATGCAAATAGATAAATGATAGTAAAGTAGAATTGATTGGTAGATGGAAGACAGATAATACGTGATAGATACATGGTTGATAAATAGATAGTGGACGGATAATAAACAGGAGATGATGGATAAACAGAGGATAGACAATAGAGTCATATTTAGAAGTACGCATTCATTTACAAAGATAGCCCTTGCTGCATAGAGCGAGCCAAACAGTATTCATTCAACCGTACACATGTAGAAAAGGGATATAATTTTTTCACATGTGAGTTATACAGTGTTTGCTGATTCAAGCAATTTCTGTGAAAATCTTGCTGACCATTGGATATTTTTTTCTCTTTACTCAGGAACCTTATGACTTCTGAGACAATAGCCAAACATGCATTTTAGCAGGGAATCAGCTCTGGTCTTCCAGTAGAGACTAAACAATGGCAATTCAAAGAGCGGTAAAATGTTTTTAAGGGCTGGGTGGACAAGTGGCTGAGTGGGTAAGAGCACTGGCTGTTTTCACTGAGGACCTGAGTTCAATTCCCAGCACCCACACGGCGGCTTCTAACCATCTCTAACTACAGTTCTAAGGGTCCCAGGCCTCTTCAGACTTCCTCTGTCACCAGGCATAAGATAAAATAAGTAAATCTTTAAAAATATGTTTAAGGGTGAGTTAAAGTTTGTGGAAGCTTCTGCTGTGCCAATGAGCTCTTATCACTGGCATCAGACCCTCTGCACCCAGCTGAGTGTGGGCTTCAAGTGAGAGGATTTTCTCACTGAACCAAACAGGGTCCCAGCTTGTCAGAAATTCAGAACATTTGCGTACTTGGATGTGGTGCACGGGCTCTCAGAGGAGCAACAGCAAGAAAACAAAGCATGGAAGCAGAAAACATTGTGTCTGACCTAGCGTCGGGGTCTAGTGCTGATTCTCAGGACAGCCACATCTGAGGCCAGACAGGCCAGATGTGTGTCAGGGACACTGAGGATCTCAGAGAGGCCTTGGCTGTTGCCCTGTGAGGAGGAACAGCACAGCAGGGGGAGATATTTTTGTTATGACAGAGGAATACAGCACTCTGTATTTGCTTGTTTAGAAAATTATCTGCAGGTTGGAAACTCAGATTCTACTTTCTTGTTGCTGATTCTCTTCAAAAAAAAAGGAGAGATAGTGACTTGGGAAACAATAGGTTATGCCTTTATTATTTATTATTTTAACTCTAGTTTCCTCTGAAAAGGTTTTTGCTCTTCTTAGTTTAACTCCGAAAAAGAAGTTGAATAAATGCGACACTTAACTATTTCTTATACCTTCATTTCTGTTGCTATGATAAAATACTCTGACCGAAAACAGCTTTGAGGAGAGAAAATTTATTTGATTTACAATTTCAGGACTGTCAAGGCAGGATCTCCAGCAGCTGGTGACATCACACTGACAGTCAAGAGCAGTGAGAATAGACATACCCTTGATTGCTTGTTGTGGATGCTCAGTCAGCTTTCTCTACCTTTAGTGAGTCCCGACCCATGAAATAATGCTGCCCACATTCGGGTGAGTTTCCTCATCCCAGTTGACAATCAATACAATCCCTCATGGACATGCACACAGGTCAAACTGATCCAGAAAAAATTTCAATTACAGCTTCTCAGATTCTAGGTGTGTCAAGTTGACAATTCAAGGTAATTATTACTTGTCAAATGTTGGGGAAGTTTATTTCTAGTTAAGTTTATATAACTTTAAAATAATTGCTTTGTATATTGTCGGGGAAAGGGCTGAATAAACCTTGGCAGTTTGTATATCTGTAGGTGTTGGCTTTTTGTAAATCTGTGATTAAGATGCTTGCTTTCTTATGATATGCACCTGCTCACTGCTCTCTGGCAGAGCCATTGTGGTTCGCTGAGATCTCCCAGTGAAGAGCAAAGTTGCTATGGAGGAATTCTTGTCGTCCCTCTCCCACAGTCTCAGCAACAAGGAAACAACATTCCCCTTAGACCTTGAGTTCCCCCATCATAAAGGTGGAATAGCTCTGCTGTTAAAGGATTGTGGAATGAGACTAAGCTACAGGTTTCCTTCATTATGCAAATAGACCCTTGGATGACAGGGTAGAGTTTCTGTAATACCTGAGGGGCTTTTGCATCAATAGAAATACCTAATGTCCAAGGAGCAGGGTTCCACTCTCCAGTACAGCACTTACAATGACAGAGGGTTCCCTCTACTGAGTCTGAAGGGTTTGTATCTATGAGAGTATCTTCTTGTCTTCTTTGCTGAGCTACATAGCTACAGTCAAAACTCAAACTTTCTATTTTTTTATCACACAACTAGAATAATAGTTTGGTAGAAACAGGAAATCAAGGTAAAATAGAAATGCAGGTTAGTGCCCCATCTGCATGGGTGTCTGAGTAACATCAGCTGCTTGGGACAATATATCAGGAGCACAGGTCCCACTTGTGATCAGAGCAGCAGAAGAGATGCTGAAGCCTACATTTCCTATGAAGTCCTTGTGTTAGACCATGTTGTGGCTCAGGAATCTTGTTTCTCCAGAGCATATTCTGAGTCCTCCGGGAACCTGTTGTCCATCTCTGCCATGCACAATGGATGTGTAAGAAACCAGGACAACTCCTCAGACACTAGGAATAAAGAGGTGTGTTCCCAGAATGCCATGCAGTGCCCGCTTAAATCTCCTGAGGTATAAAAGGGACATTATGTTGATCCCATATCAGACCCCAGAAGGTTCCAGAGGGGGCAAACACCTTTGTAAGGCAGTGGATTAGAGAGTAGGCATCCCACCTACAGGCCAGGAAGAGGGCAGGGCTGAGAATGCAGCAGCATGCCTTCTGCAGCTCATGGTCTCCAAGCCATCCCTGTTTGATGCTGCTAGTCCACTCCACCAGAAGGTGAGGGCACTGCTTGGGCAAGGCAGCCCAGTGACTCTGCAGCATTCTATCAGAATGGAGAGAGGAAGCCCATCTCTGAGCACCATGCTTTGTAGAGAGCAAGAAAAAATATTTTAGAAATTGTTGTTTTCCATTTTTTTTTTAAAGAAAATTTTATACTTGCTATAAAAGATGCAAAGATGCTACGGGGAAGAACGCCATGAGGTAGGTCCAAGTACACAGAGGTCCGGTAACTGAGGACGGTATACTCCAAAGAGCGGGGTGGAACCCAAACTAACAATTCAGTGAGACTCTCAAAACAGGAAAGGGGGAATTTCACAGTGCAAGGCCTGGGTCCAGTGTGGAAGAAGAATTTGGACTATTACAGCACGATTAGAGCAAAATGAGGACTTGGGAAGCAGTAGAGGAGATGAGAGGGCAATGTCATATGTGGTTGTATGTATGTATACATATATATATATATATACATATACATATACATATACATATACATATACATATACATATACATATGTAACTGTTAGAAACACGGAAGTTACCAGCACATTGGTACTAGGACTATCAATACAATGGCTAGTAAGTTACCACAAATAGTTTCTTGGGCTGTAGAAAATCTAATTGTATCTTCAAAGATTTTTCTCACAAGAAAAAAATAGTGTGTCTAGACCTAACAGTAACCTGTCCAGTTCTTAAATTCAAAGAAATAAAAAGCTCACAAATATCCAGAAAAAATAAAAGGTTTTGAAGCCCAAGTCAGAGTGCTATGAACTGTCTCCCAGGATAACACCTAAGGGCTCTGAATAACAGTTGGGATCAGAATAACCAGCCTAGAACTCCCCCAAAGGCAAGCAAAACAGCTAGGGGGTCTGAATACCTACTGGTAGACTGCTTCATTGGCAGACCAGGGAAAGTTGTAATTGGAGCCTCGGGTGATCCGTCTCACTGAGAAGGAACTCTAGTGATCGTGGATTCAACACCAAGGAGAGAGAACATCTTCCATCCTGGTCTGCTGAATGTGGTAAAATGCTTTGGTCAACCCTCCCCAGCTGTGGAAGGAGACATAAGATTAAACCTCTGGGGCTGGTGGACACTGCCCTCTCAATTGTGAGGACAGCTTTGCATGACCTAGTTTCTTCCAAAATTCATTCCTGAGTTGAGTTCATTCATCATGGTATAGGAGATGGGGGCCTTGGGAAGCGCCACCTCAGCTGGTGGTGCTGGTGACAGATCTATCAGTCTTTGGAAGATGTGTAGAAATCCATACCAACTCACTTCTGCTTGGGTCTGTCTTGTTGGATTTCTTGTGTTTTACATATGGTGCTCCATGCATATACACTCATATACAAATATACGCAGATATACGTCGGTGGTTAAAAGATTATTTATATTTCCATCATTTTACTTTGAAGTTACTGAATAAAAAGTCCATGCTTGTTTGCTTCAGAAAAAAACCAACATGTGTCAATATACACTCTTTCTAACATGTCTTAGCACAGAAACTGTGGCCTGCTAGCATGGCCTATGCCATGTATTGATGCTTGGGTGATGGACAGAAGCGATATACAATTCAGTATATGCAAAGTTATGTACGTCTCTTTAAAAAAGAACTCCCATAGACAGCATGCATTTGATTTGATTGTTGCTTTTTAAATTCAATTTTTTTAATCCCAGTCTTTTATTTGCAGATGTGGATCATTTTACTAAATGTGTTTTCTATCACTGTATTTAGACTCACCGTCCTCCTGTCTTTTGGTTTATTCCATCTATTTTCATTTCTGTTTTATTCTCTTCCTACTTCACTAGTAAATGCATAACTCCCCATCTTCAATGTTACCTTGGAGATTTCCCTTCCATTTAAAATCCTCTAAGGAATGAAAATCACTTAGAAAAACAGCTGTCTAGTTTAAGGAGAGGGTTTAGTCTTCACAAGTATGTATGTTTAACTATGCAGTCCTTCTTCCACTGACCCAGACATCACTGCATGGTATAGACTGTTCTAGTGGGCTTCCATATCTGTGCCAAGATAAAGCTGGAGTGTGTATTGACCAATGCTGTGCTTTCCTAAACCAAACAAAAGCAACGTGCATAGATTGCTATTTAGTTATTTAGTGATCTTACTGATTATACGCCCATACTTCTGTCCAGAATGCATTCTCCTGGGGCCTTACTATAAATATTAACATCCCAAAACTCACATGCTGAAACCTGAGTCTGTAGTGTGACTGAGGAGGGATCTAGGAGATAACTAGACTCCACGAGATGGAACAAGTGGAGTCTCAGCCACCACATCCCTGCCCCGGACATCAGGAAGAGACCAGAGTCTCTCCACATCCAAAAGCACACCACACCTGACCTTGAGCTTCTGCGCCCCAGACTGTGATAAGTTCATGTTTGTTTTGTAAGCCACATGGTCCATAGAGAACTGACCTGATGAAGACGGGTCTTCTTGTGAAAACACAACTGATAACTTCAATAAATAGATTGGTACTACCTGACCATGACAGCAAAGAGCA
This sequence comes from Cricetomys ansorgei, assembly GCA_026225945.1. Taxonomy (NCBI): domain Eukaryota; kingdom Metazoa; phylum Chordata; class Mammalia; order Rodentia; family Nesomyidae; genus Cricetomys; species Cricetomys ansorgei. Next base: position 3,837,326 of record JAMJFZ010000239.1, on the reverse strand, counting down.
GGCAGCAAGGGCCGGAGCCTAGTTCGCCTGTTCGTCTGTTGGTGCCTCCCGTTTTCTTGTATTTATTTTATAAATTTTAACATGTGAGTAAAATCAATTTTCCTGTGAGTTGGTTTTCTTCACTTCTCTATTTTCAGCAGTGAGTATCGATGTGGTGATTGTGAGTATCTTGATGTGTGTCTCCACAGCCTGTTCTGCCTGATATCAGAGACAGAAACTCAACTCCCACAGGTTTCCTGGGGTGATCAATACCAGGGCACATACTCGAGATAAGTCACCAGTCTCTGCTTTGTTGACATTGCCACTTAATTTGCCGAAAGATTGTTGGACACTGTAAACTTCTCCTCTTGACCCCGGTAAGCATGAGGAATTTAAAACGTGTGACTTAAAGGATTGGGGAGCCAGTTTCCACAAAATCAATGATTAGTATGATTTCTGTAGCAGAAATAAAAATTCCAGGATTACCTTACCTTATTTATTACCTTATCTATCGTATATGTGCATGTGGAGATTACAGGACATCAGGAGTCAGTTTTCTCCTTCCACTGTGAGTGTTCCAGGGTGCAAACTAAGGTGGTCACCTTGGCAGCAAGCCCCTTTCCACTAAGCCATTTTGGTCCCATTCATATTTTATATGGAAGACAGTTGCTGCATTTGGATATCTTTTTAGATATGTTTAAATAAATTAACTATTTTATTTTGTAAAAAATTAATATAACACAATGAAAATGCCTTCCTAATAGTTACATAGACAGTATAAGCATCATTAACAAGTAATGCACTTTATACTTTTTTTAATGGGAACACATTAGCAGGCAAGCACTGAGGGACATTGCCAGTGAACATGTTTCTTACAGGAGCTTTGTTTAGTGACAGGGTTAGCTTAGAGTTCACTCCTCCACATCGCCCAGTTTTCCCTCCAAGTGAGCATGTTTATATGCTCTAGCCAGCACTGACTAGGGCTCTCTAGGAAGATTGTGGTTAGACATTAGGAATAACCTCACATTACTACAGTAAGATATTACTTCCCATGGATTGATGGCCTTCCACATCTGCTTATGTCTGGCGATGTCAGCTTTCACCACCTGTGATTGTGTGCATCTGTCTGCTATAAACTCACTGGTCTTCCAGTGGCTACTCTATACAATACCCTTTTTCAGTCAGAGGTATATATTCTAAGTACCTTGTATGCATTTTAATTTTGCTTCTGGTGACTAAGCTATAAATGATGATTAAGTAAGATTCAGAAAACATTCCCTGCATGAAACATACATTTTAAACATATTATTTACACCACTGAATAACTGACAGTGGGATTCAAACAACAGAAACATTCAGAAACGGAAAAATAATACAAATATTCTTGAAAAATTAATAAATTATTCTGATACTCTGTTTTGGGTGTCTGCAAGTAACCTGAGGATTAAAACACCGTCTCCTTGTGGGGGTGACAGAATCAAATGGCTCATGAAATCACAGTGCTTAGAAGCATGCATGTATATTTTAAAAACTTAATGAAAATTAGATATATTTTGCTGGTTTTTTTCTGTCTGTTTTTTTTGGTTTTGGATAACAATTATGCTAATATCATAAAGCATCGTGGGATTACTGTCCTGTGAGTAAAAATATTTACTCTGTCAGTGGCTACAATACATTGTTTATCAAGCAGAAGGTGTGCTATTTGTACTTTTTCATTTCTTCTTTGATTTTTGCCTTTATTGTTTAAATATTAATTAATTTTATTGTTTTTTAAAACTTTATATGTGAACATAATGAGTTTGATTACTCTCTCCCCTCATGTTCTCTCATCTCCTCCCATCCCCATTGATCCTGCCAGCTCCATCCCTGCCAGTCCTTTTCCAGATTGATGGTTTTTGGTTTTATTTTGTGACCCGTTTGGTTTACTTGGGGCCATCTATGTGGCCATTGGATTGGAATTATACATGAGAGCCTGGTGGGATCCGGAGTGTAAGCTCAAAGGCAGACAATGACTTCCCAATCCTTACATCTATCAGCAAATAGTCTAGCAGCGCAGGGCAGACCAGGGAGCCACCCTCCATCTGTGTGACCGTATCTGAGTCTGAACATCCTTGTTCAGCCCGTGCACTATTCACAGGTGCTGGGAGGTTGTGACTACAGTGGCTGTTGTCTGTCAAAGAGATGATAATTTCCTGCCCTCCTCCTTATTTTCTGACTTTTACCTTCTTTCCATTGCATCTTCAACGACGTTCCCCGAGTCTTAGAGGGATGGTAGAATGACCTTCATAGGGCTGAACACTCACTGTCACCTTTTCTCAGTACCTTCTGCAGCTTTGACTCTGCATTCATCATTATTCACTAGAAAGGAAGCTTCTCTGATTAAGGCTGAGAGTAGTGTCTATAGTCATGAGCATGGATACTTAGATGAGAGCTTGATTCTATAAAAAGACAGTATCCTGTTCCCCCACCCAGGGCTCATGATTTCCCCTGTAGCAGTATGCTACTGCATCAGTCTGAAAAGAGGACAAGGAGACACTTTGATAGATGCAAACTTCCAGACTCAACAGAGGGAATTCTCTGTCATAGCGCCGTACTGGACAGCAGAGCCCTGATCATCTCCCCACACTCCCTACCATGGGTTTTTGATCAGAGCGTAGTACCAGATTTGGATTCTCTCCTGTGGAGGAGATCTCAAATTCAACCAGAGATCAGTTTGTTAAATTCCAAAATTAATGGCACTGTTGCACAAGGTGGGCACGTTTTGTTTGGCAGATCAGTCTCATAGATCGTACAAGTAACCGATTCACAACTGGGTAAAACCACGGGTTGTCTTTTCGCTCTCAGCAGCCTGCATAACTACGAAACTAGCCTAGGAAAAGGAAGCTGTTAATTCAGTCCAGGTTTTCTCTGTATCCTGTAACCAATGTATGCAGCTTGATTATCAACAGGATCTTATCATTTAGGTCTGGAGGGCAAACAAATAAAAGAGCAAGATCTGTATTGTTTGGTGGGGAAGACAGCTGAGACCTCTTTTATCAGCAATTCATAAGGAGAATTGGAGAAGAGGAATCTATACTTGGCATTGTTTTTTTTTTTTGTTTAATGACCAAAAAAAATATATATAATAGTTATATATTACATACATAATCTATAAATAATTACATATATTATATATACATATTACATTATATATATACAATATATCTATATAGTATAAACAAAATTATATATATCTATATATTGTATCAATTTATATATATATATCTATATATATCTCACATTCACAATAGTATAAAATTGTATCTAGAGCGAACCTAATCTAACTGTTATGGGACCATTAAAATAAAAATTTAAAGCAATAAAAGAGTGAAGAAGACATGTAAGTTTTCACCCACACTCGTGGATATATAATAAGGAAATGTATATCTCATATATTTTTATGTGGTCACAAGACAGGAGGCTTCCATATGGATCTGTCACCCAACCCCCACTTTGTGAAATCCTCCTCGAACCTCTTGACTCCCCTATCTCAAATTCCATCCCTGCTTAAGCCTTTCCATTTCTTCCTTTCTGTTTCCATAACTTGTGTTCTACTGTCCCTTACTCCTTAATCCGTTACTTTTCCAAAGCTCTACTTCTAATTTCCTGGTCTCTACACAAATTCGAAGTAGTTGATAGAAAGTCTAGATTCAGATCTACGATCCACAAATGAGTGAGGACATGCCTTCCCCATGTCTTGGTTAGATCATTCAATATAATATCTTCCAATTCCATTCATTGTCTGAAATTTTCATAATTTTCTTTTATTTTATAACTAAATAAATTCCATTCTTTGTTTATCCCACATTTTCATCTCTTGTGCCCCCTGTCTCCACTCCTTTTCAGCACAATGCTTGAAATCTTAGCTAAAGCAATCAGACAAGAGAATAAAAGGAATCCAAACAGAAGTCAAAGTAACTATGTAACAAAGTAACAAAGTTTGCAGATGATACGATGCTAGGCGTAGGAGACCCTAGAGACTCCATCAGAAAACACTTAGAACTAACCAATATTTTCTGCAGGATACAAAATTAACATAAAAATCAGTACCTATTCTATACATCAATGAAAAACATACAAAGAAAGAAATCAGAGAAACACTCTCATTCACAACAGCATACAAATGTAACCTAGAATGAACCTAACCATTTATGGGATATTGAAACAATAATTTTAAAGTTATAAAAAAAAGTGAAGGAGACAAGTATGTATCCCCCATACTCATAGATTGTAGAATTAATATTGTGAAAATGACCATCCTACCAAAAGCATTTCAAAGATTCAGGGCAGTTCCAGCCAAAATACCCAGGTTTGTTCTGTACAGATAGGGAGAGACCATCTTATATTCAAATGGATGCAAAGGACCCTGGATAGCCAGAACATCCTGAGCAAAACATAATGCCGAAGACATCACCAGGCACATCTCAAGTTGTATCATTGAGCACTAGCAATAAAAAAGGAATGGTGCTGGTACCAAAGCAGATGTGTAGGTCAGTGGAATAGAGTCGATGACCCAAATTAAGTACACCGAACTACAGACACTCAGCAGTTTTTGTTTTTGTTTTAAAAAGTTTTTGGTGGGATGAAGGGAAAAGAGGACAAATGGAATATGGACGGCTCAAGGGTTGGCGATAGGGAGGGCAGGGTAGAGGAGGAAGTTCTCTTCCTGGGTAGAGTAACTGTCATGGTTAAGGTTACTATTGCTGTGATGCGATGCCATGACCAGAAGCAACTTGGGGAGAAAAGGGTTTATCTGGCTTACACTTCCTTATCACTGTTCCTCTTGAAAGGAATTATGGACAGAGCAGGAACCTGGAGACAGAGGCTGATACAGAGACCATGAAGGAGTCCTGCTTACTGGCTTGCTCCTCATGGCTTGCTTAGCCTTCTTTCTTATAGAACTCAGGACCACCAGCCCAAGGGGTGACATCATCCACAATGGGCTGGACCCTTCTGCATCAATCACTATGAAAATTCCCCACAGGCTTGCTTAAATCCCAATGTGTATGTGTATGTTTTGTTTGTTTATTTGTTGTTTTTTGTTTTTTGTTTTTTTGTCAAGGCAGGGTTTCTCTGTTGTAACTCTGGTTGTCTTGGAACTCACTCTGTAGACCAGGCTGGCCCTGAACTCATAGAGATCCACCTGCCTCTGCCTCTCAAGTGCTGGGATTAAAGGTGTGCATTGCCACCACCTGACCTAAATCACAGTCTTATGGAAGCATTTTCTTAACTGAGGTTTCTTCCTCTCAGATGACTTTCTTTTGTGTCAAGCGGACATAAAACTAGCTAGCACAGTAACTAACATCAAGGAGCTTTGAAAAACTGTGTGGACTACTACTGTAGAAGCTTCCTAAAATATGCAAATGTACATGTATATTTTTTATAATTTTATTATAATATTTTATTCTTAGAGAGTCTTATCTACAATGGGATATAATCATGACCACCCTCACTTCTCTCCGATTTCCCCTGTACTCATCCCAACATATCTACCTCCCAACTTTGTCTTTCTAATATTTTTTTTTGGTGGGGGGATGATGATCCACCAAACCCAATTCATAATGTCCTTATGTGGGGCCAGTCATGGGAGCCTGATAAAACTTCCTGTGGCTACAGCCTTAAACAAGAATGATCACCTCCCAGAGGCTATCCGTTCTCAACATCTCCTAAGGAAGGGCTCAGCCTGGAATTCACTGAATCCATCTTTGCTGGGATTTTGGCTGGTTTGATCTTGCGCGAGCCATAGCTGCTGTGAATTCATGAGCTCAGTAGGCATGTCATATCCAGAAGACAGCATTACACAGTTCTCATCCCATCCTCCAGCTCTTAAATTATTTCTGTCTCCTATTCCATAATGCTCCCTTGAAACTTGGCGAGGTGATGACGTGTGTGTGGGGGGAAGAGAGGGGGAGCTTATTTATGTTTAAGCACATACCATATGAGTCTTCACACTTTAAACAGTTATGAACTGTTATAAACAGTTTCTTCATTGACCACTGTTTACTGTAAATCAAAGCTTCTCAGACCAAGGATGAGAGTAATCCAGGTCTATGGATATAATGAGAAATATTTGGAAGGCAATTTGGCAACTTGAACATCAAGCAAAATAACAATATCAGGTTCTCCCTTATGGCCTAGACCCCAAAGCAATAGGCTTTTGCCCATGAATATAGTACCAAATATGAAGTTCCCTCCCATGGAGCAAGCTACAGATACAATGAAAAAGTGGTCCATTACTCTATGCCATGACAGTCACCTAATCTTTGACAAAGAGACCAAAAATATACATAAGAGGAAAGACATCCCCTTGAGCAAATGGTGCTGAGAAAACTAGATGTTCATATATAGAAGGAAACCCCACATCTGTCTCTCACACATAAAACCAACTTTAAATGGTGGACAGAACTTAATATAAAACTGTAAAGTCTGAGCTGGCTTAGAAGCGAAGATGAGGGATACAGAACACAGAGGCAAAAACAAAGACTTCCTAATGGGACCCCCACCATCCAAGAAATAATGCCGACAATTGACAATGGGACCTCATGAAACAAAGAAAGTTTCTCTTTAGTAAAGAGGCAGCCTACTTAGAATGGGAGGAAATACTTGCCAGCTCTTCATCTGACAGAGCATTAATATCTAGAATACATAAAGAACTCAATTAGGCATTAGAGAAAGGCAAATTAAAACTACTTTGAGATATCAGCTCACCTTGGTTAGAAAAGCCATCATCAAGAGACTGGAGGAGGATCATGGTCTGGGGGGAAGGGACCAAAGGCTCCACGGCAGACCATGAAGGTGGCAAAAAGAAGTCCCTGAAATAGCCTAAAAGCAAGCTGGGGAGATGGATGAGGAAGACAAGTCTTTTGAGCAGAAACAAAAAGGGGCAGAAGCAACGTGAGCCAATGCCAAGGCTGTGGGGAAGGGCCCTGGCCACAGGTGGAATTAAGAAATCTGTCAAAAAGTGAACTGTTCCTTATTCCAGAGAGGACTGCGACCCTCTTCCATTCCTATGTAAGCATCTGGGCTCTCTGCCATGCCATCCTTTGCCACCAATAGCTACAGTGAAGTGCTGTCCTGGAACCTGTTGTACATTGTAAAGAACTTTTGTATTTCATTCTGTTCTCTACATCCCTTTAGGTTTCACTGGGTCTGTTGCAATGTATCATGGCAGTTTTAGTCTGATATTGTCTATTTATGACATCAGCTTAGATTTTGTTTCTCTTGGAAGGGTTCCTGTGTTGTAAGTGTGGCTGTCCTAGAACTCTCTCTGTAGGTGAGGCTGGGCTCCAACTCACAGAAACTTGCCTGCCTCTGCCTCCTGGGTGCTGGGATTAAAGGTGTACACCATCACTGCCTGGTGAAAGGAAGATTTTTTTTTTAAAGAAATTCTCTGGTTTCTCTGCCTGTTTTCCTGAGGTGATAATTTGGAAATTTTAATGGTAACCCACCATTTATTTAATAATTAACTCCGAATGGCCCAGGCCTGGCCCCAGGATGGTCCTGGTTTTGTGTAAGTTTGTCCATGTCAGGTCTATGGTTCTAGGATCTAGCACTAGAGTCTGTTTGACCTAATGCCTTCATAGGTCAGTCCCACGTAAACCCTGCACTCATCTTCTGGCTTTGAATTTCAGTTTATTGAATAAATGACTGAGGATTTTGCTTCTTCTAATCTGAAATCTGCCACGGTTCATATCTATCATCTATAGACCTACCTAAACACCTATCAGGGAACGTATGAAGCACTGGTGATGCTTCCCCTTATTTTCCTGCTCTCTTCATTAAGATGCGCCAGTGAACCATGATTCAGTGGAACAGGTTGCCAGTATCTTCACACTGTCATGTAATGATTTGGTTTAATTAGTTTCTGCAAAAGCTCATAGAGTACGGATCATATTGATATAAAATAATAGCTTGCATTGAGCATAAATGACTACTTTTTAGCCTAATGTAACCAGACCTGATGTGTTAGATCCTCATCAAGAAAACAGTATCTCCCCATGAAAACCCAAAAGTTTCAGTTCTAAGAATGGAGGTTTGAATGTAGGCATACTGTCTTACTTCAGACAGTTGATGGACAATATTAGGATAACATATTCAACCTATTTTTACTAAATATGCAGCACTGCTATCCATTTTAAGTGCACACTTGATTTTTTGAGTTATTTCACAAGTTCCCTGTGACAGTGTAGCAGTTGAGATCATTTCTGTCACTGGGTGATTTTCTGATACTCGGGTATGCGGTTCCCAGAACTCTAATGTGGAAGGTCTCATAAGGTCACATTTAGGCAGGTAATCTGCTAACTGTGGAAAATGACATGCAGAAGATGAAATTGGTACAGTAGCAGAGTTGCACACACCATAGACGTGCCTCGATTAAATATAAACCCCTGGGGTGCCACCTATATTAAGACATACGGATTTTTAATAGCATAGTGTTTAAGACTGTACTCTGGTTTCTGATAGGCTTTTCTGTCTCAGTGCCTGCCCAAAACACTCTTCAAAGCTCCTCTAATTCTTTCTACGAGATGGTGGAAGAAAACCCAAGGTTTTTATCGGAAGCTGTTAAACACATTCAAACCCTATTTTAAAAATATGTTTTGATCGACAGGTAAATACCTTGCAGTGTCTTTTGTATTAATTTGAAAATGAATTAAACGAAGGCTTCAATATGAACAAAATTGATTTTCTCTGTTGACTTTTTATTGGCAGCAAGTTTTCCAAATTAGAACTTGGTAGAAATTTCATATTATTCTATTTCATGCTTTTAATAAATCGTTTCATTCTCAAACCCCAAAAAGTTAAAATATTTAAAAGTTCAGATTTCATCTGATCTTGAAATTGCTCAATGACAGTACCACAGCGAGGTCTTTGTGGCCAGTCCTCGAGTGGTCCCGAGTGAATGTCAGACCCAGGCTTTGCTCTTGGGGAAGGAGAACGTGTGACCGGTGTTGAACCCATCCTAGGAGTATGGCAATTACAAGGAGTCGACCCCAAATGAATGCACATGAATCCCAATGGGAACAGGTTGTAGACCCCGTAGGTTCAGGAAGATATGTGGCAAGCAGGACCTGTACGGGTATATTCAACCAGCACCCGTTGGGTGTCTATTCAGGAAGGAAGTATGGAGCTAGAATACCCAGAGCATTGTTTCTGCACAAGACACTGGACGGTGAGATGGGGTGATGCTGTTACTGAAGCAAACACTGAGTCTGGGTTGAAGGGAAGGTCTGGTTGCCTGGGATGGGGGTTCAGGGAACAGGCAGCACCATGCTGTGTAGCACCCAGAGGAACTGAGTTGGATGTCTACTGCTAAATCCTTCTCTAGTACCTGTGCCTTGATCCAGGTATTATGGCACAGTTTCTCTCCATGGACGGCCTGATGCCCCGAAAGTCATTACACTATCATTACCATCCTCATTTAGAGATGCACAAGCAGCAGTTACTCAGGGCAGCATCATTGGTTCCCACGGAGGAGAGAAGAGGACTACAGACTCCCTGGAACTGCAGTTATAGGCACTTGTGAGCCACCATGTGGGTTCTGGGAACCAAACCTGGGTCCTCTGCAAGAGCAGCCAGTGCTCTTACCCAGTGAGCCATCCCTTCTGCCCCTAAAGAGTTTTCTTTAAGAAGCCTAGAACTTTTAAATGTTCTCTGTACTTGAATTGGTTAACTGTGGGAACATGATTCTTCAGTTCTGTGGGTTTCTGTAATAACAGAGAACCTGAATATCAAGGGCTAAGGAAGTGGACAGTGGATTCTAGCATAGATAGAAGGGGCAGAATAGGTTCAGTGCTGTCAGATTCCTCCATAGCAAAGTGGACTGAGATGATGACAGCTTTCAAAGTCAAATGCCAGTAGGTGAGAGGCTCAGGGCTCAGAGAGTATAAGTGTAGACTAAACCCTAACAATGGCCTCATGCTAAATCCTTCTCTAGGACCTGTGCCTTGATCCTGGTATTATGCACAGTCTGCATGGCTCCCAGGCCCTTACATGGGCTGTGTGAGGTGTACCTTTGTGTTGCTTTGTGTTGCTGACATTGACCTGAAGGCGTGTTCCTACTTGTGACATGCTCCTCTTTGGTGGACATGCTCTGACATGGACCTGGTGGTGCCATATCTCTTTGTGGCACCTATGCCCTGATGCAGACTTCATGGCATACCACTCTACTGTATCTAGATTCTGACACTGACCTAAAGATAGCACACCCTTCATTGCCTTCTGGTATACCAGTCTATGGCCCTGACATGGTTCTCCTGCCACACCCTTTTGTTGAACCTGGGTTCCCAACCATGGGTCTCATGGCTGACTCAGGCATTACACACATCTTCATGGCATTGCACATGAGATGGTGATCAATAATCTTGAACTGCCAGAGTAACAAGCAGTCATTGGTGGTGATGGAAGTTAACTCCTGGACCGGTCTTTCTACAGACAAATGAAGACACCTGACCATTCCTGTTGGATTATTTCCCTCCCTCTGTAGGCCCACAGGGTCTCACTTCCTTCCCACATGAGCAGGTAGACTATCAGCTGTACAGCCTAACTGCTGGTAGGTAGCTCATGGAAAGGAAACATGGGGCATGGGTTGGACCTGTCCGATGGGTATTAGGGTCTTAGGTCGGGGAACCAAGAGTTGAAAGAACCCACAGAAATCTAGGAGGAGACATCACAGGGTATTCTCAAGTTTATTGCAAGGGTCATGGTATATTTATCAGGTTGGGGGCGGGGGAGGGTCCCTTGTTACTCAGGGCAATGTATTGATTAAAACAGGTAAGCAATTCTGCCAATGGTAGCCTGCCCCTTGAAGGAGGTGTGATTTTGCTGTGGCCCATGGTCCACCAGTGCAGAGAGGAGGGGCCGAACTCTTCCAGCTCCTTAGGATGGGAGCTGGCTCGCAAGAGCCATCTAAACCTATAGCCACGTGGTGTGACCCTTCCACAGGACACCATAATTCCTGGTCACTACCATAATGGCCTAAACTCCAGACTGAGTGGGTCTGGTGTTAGTTACCATGTTCATGTCTGTGACCAAATCACTGATATTAGGCAACATAAAAGAGGAGAGTAGTTTATTTAGGCTCTTCTCTCAAGGATAGTCCTTCATGGCAAGGAAGGTTTAGCAGAGACTTTGACAGTAGAAGCCTGTGGCTGGGACTCCTCATTTGATGTAATGAAGATAGGAAGTGGGGTCAAGATATAATGTCTGCCTTATTATACCATGTCCTCCAATGACTCCCTTCCTCCTAAAGCTTCTACCACCTTCTTGACAGTATCATGAGCTGAGGATAAAGTTGTCAAGCCCAAGAACTTCGGGAAACAGGTCCCAATCAGAGATGCCATAGTTGGCACCCTGGCCTGCCTGGGGTTTGGCACCGAGTAAGTCCTCATTATATATGTAGTATCAACAAAAGAAGACATCATTACCATCTGTGCTTTCTGGAGCAGCTATGAAGCATCAGGGACCACAGGGAAAAATTACTACAAAGAAGCTTCTAGGGTGTTTAAAGATTTCAGATGTCTATAAAACTATTTCTGGTATTAAGTATTGATTGCCTGTTGACCCTGAACAGGGGAAATACATTCAATGCTTAACATATTTTACTCTCTACCCCTGCCAGTCTCCCATCCTTTCTGTATTGTCACAGTGCCCTTTTCATGGACCGTAGCAGGGAGGAAAGAGCTGAAAGCTTGTTCAAGGTCACAAGATCCTGGTGCACAGAAGGGCTTCTACAAATGACAAGATTCACACTGATTTATTAAGGAAATGGGAAGCACATTCATGACAGACACGTTAAATAGCAGAGTGGATTGATTGGAAAATCTACCGAGGGAACACTGTTAACTCTAGAGTTATCTAAAAGCATATGAACCTTACCTCCAAACTTTGTCTGATTACCATGAATTCTTTCGCAGTTTTTAGCTACTGGCCATTTTGCTAATTACTTATAAACTTTGGATATTTGAATAAACCAGTGTTCTGTGTTTTGAACGCATTTCCAGCCTTCATTTCAGACAAACACCTGCTACACCATGCAAAAATAAATGTAGAAGGAGTAGGGGTTAGGGTTGAGCACTTAGCTGAACAAAAGCAAAGAGATGAGCCTGCAGGAGCAAGAAGGGAGAAAGGTTGTTCTGGGGAGGGGTGAGGTGGGAAAAAGCAATTAAAAAATACATGTTCAATTTTCCTATCATCTATCTAACATTAAAGGCCATGAAAACAGCATTCCATTTGGCCTTTATCTAAGTGTTTGAGTTTTCCTCAGGATACATAGCATCCTCCCTCCTACCTCAGTGCTCCCTGTCCTGAGGGCAAAGCTTCACACAGCTGGACACATGCTCCTCAAGGGTCTGGCCCCTCCCAGGACAGCTTAGCTAGGACCCCTGCGCTGAGTATCCTGTTTGGTTCCAGCAAAACCCAAGTCCCATCTTCCTTAAATTCACTTCTGCAAGTTGAGCCAGCAACCCCGATTCTCAGTTTGAGGAAACAGCCTGGAGACAAAATTAAATATGATTTCTTCTGGGTGAGTGTCACTAGCATGCCAACCAGGGTGAAGAATTCACACGCACCTGTCACTCTGCTGTGATGCCGAGTTCATTCATTCCCATCCCTTGTGACCCAACCCTCCTTTGCCACCACTGGGAGAAGAGCATCTTGGCCACTCTCTAACATAACTACTTCCAGGTTTGGCTGTCCAAGGCCTTCCTCAGAATCTGCATGCAGGCAGTATGGAAGCCCTAATTAAACTCTCCGGGGAATGTTTCCAAAGGAAGCCTGTGTCACTATTTAATTACTACCAAGTTACAAAATAGAGGAGTGATTGGTGTTTGGATTTAAACAGAAACTTAGCTAACTGCTCCCTTCCCTTCTCAGTAGATGGATCTCTGAGCACACACTGGTGGCTAGGCAGACTCTCCTTCCCTTGCTGGCAAGCCACTGTGGTCGACACATTGGGGGTGTGTGTGTCAGCTTTTAATTGTAACTGTCTTGCAGAGCGGTGTTGTTTTAATATCCTGTATAGATTTTTATGTAATACACTTACTCGCAGGCAGCCCGAAGCAAGAATCAATTCTGTGAAAGGCTCTTCTTTTGTTAAAAGCCAATCTTGTTTTAATGATGCATGAAGAAATATTCTAGCATTGACATTTTTCTGTCAGGTTTCTTTTGAAAAATCAATTAAGATAATACTGCTTTGACCTAGTTATCTAGTTAATGCTTATTAGGAATGTAATATGACTTACTGTCAGCATAATAATTTTTGTATCTTATCCCATTAGCTCGTGCATATTTCAAAGTGTACCATCCAATGGTCACTTCTTAAAATATAATGTAGCAGAATACATTAATTAGACTGACTGGGGTCATTAGACAGGAGCTATCTCATTGGGTTCTAGTATCAAATTTGTGTACAGTTTCTACTAAGATAGCGTGTTATTTACATGTCTGAAGAAGTACTTCTTAACTAGTGGGCTCAGATACTTCATGACCAACCACACTTCTACAAATTACAAATAGAATGCTTAGGATTAAAATGGTTGGGTCTGGGGTTGGTTATTATGTGTGAAATTTAAGCAGGTTAAGGCTCAAAGTAACGGCCAATAGCTTGAGCAGTAAACATCGTAGAAGATAGCAAACATGCTGTGGAAATCACAAAATCCACAAAATCCAGTACTCTTTAAAAATGGTTCCAGTCTCTCTTTGTTGCCTTTGTGTTAACAACTGTCAGTGGCATGGTCTGGAAGGAAAGACTCGCAGAGGCCCTTCCAGGGAAGCTATTGATTTCTGCCCATTCGGGATTTGTTGGTAACTAGAAGCAGTATTGCCACAACCTCGTTAAGTGCAACCCAAATTAAATCTCTCCCTGCTTTCATGTTGGCAGCGATATGCCTGAATGTTAGAACTGTGTGCTGTACCCGTGTGCTGAGAACGCCCTGGACTCTCAGGAGGCAGGGTCATGGGCTTCCTTCTGGATCCGTGTTATTGCGGAGAAGGAGACACACATTCTTGTCACAGCTTTCAGCTGCTTCCCCGAACTGAAATGTCTTTTTTCTTGCCTTCCCAGCTGGAACCCACCCTGATGCCGACACTCCTGAGACACAGTCACAGGGTCTGCGCTGTCTGACCCCACCTTCACCTGCTTGGCACTCGGAGGTTTTAACACAATTGGATCCCCCACTCCTGATCTGTGTTTCCAACACCTCACACAGCAGTAAACATCTCAACATGTGCAAAATGTCCAGGTCCGACCATCCCACCATTTAGTATTGAAAAGGATTCATTATCATGAATAAAAACTGGGATGGCAATGAGCAAGACCTTCCTACCTTCTCCGAGTCTGTTCACTCTCCATGTTCTCCGTTTATATAACCCTCTCCGAGTCTTAGGACCTGCTTGGAGTCAGATGTCTGCCGTCCATCATTGCAAATGCACCCAGAGAATGTTTGCACTTAAGGAAAGTGATGGATTTGTGTGGCAAGCTCCGCAGAGCCTCCTCCCTGGTCTAGTAACATTTTAATTAATTAAGAGAGAAAAATCAATGAGCAGGGGATCTGTTTCCTAAAGGGTATTTTACATTTTTTTTTCCTAAGATGAAAATTTTTCTTGTATCTTATTTTTCGTTGCTCATAATTAATCTCACTCTCTTTCCTGGTTCCCTCATCTCATATTCTTTCTCTCTCTCCCTCCCTCCCTCCCTCTTTGCTCCCTCCCTTCCTCCCTCCATCTTAAAGTGTATTTCTCTCAGGGCGTTCAGAGTCCAGAAGGTTGCCGATCGCTCTCCACGCAAGGAACATCTGAATGCCTAGGCCTGCATCTGAATACAGCTGAGGCTAATCTGGCTAATGCGATGGCATCCTGGAAGGCTAAAGGGGAGCGCGCTGGAGTTGCAGGGTGGTGGTTTGGCGAAGCAAACTCGATGGGCACAAAGGACTGTGGAAGTGAATGGGGCATCTGCACGCAGACTTAATAGAAAGTCATTGTCAATAAAGCCAAGGGAGGCGGCAGCCTGAGCTCTGCCTGCCTGCGCATTTGCATACCGGCTCTGGGCTGCCCAGCACTGGGCATGTCACTTTTGAGCACCCAGTTAATTGACTTGACAGGGAGGTGAGCTCCTTTCTGAGAGACGCTACTGCAGACTCTGGTTTTAATTACGAGGAGTGTTAACTGTGGGTGGCAATTGGGAGCCCGAAATCATTGGCTAATAATCATTGATCAAAAGTAGATTCCAAAGAAAGGATATTAGAGCGGTAGGCACGAACAGTTCACTCTAGATTCCACGTTATTATCTCTTGCCTAACTAGGCACTTTCCTGCGTGTCTGAACTCTTTTGCCTTTTAACTGTGCCTGCTGTTGCTATGGCGATGGCATAATTTTGTAATGGTCTAAAAATGACACTGGCATAGATACTGACAGATAGGAATTAATTCACTAACAAGTAATTATGTAGCGAAATGTTGACTGCCATGCAGAAGGTGCGCGGTGACACATTTTCTGTTTTTCAGGGCTGGCAGTAACATTAGCGCTGGTCATTAGTGGTAGACATCTCCGTACAGTGTTGGATACAGACTTATATGCAGACCTATTTAGTTACCTGTGTGACAGCCTTGTTCAGGACACCAGAAACAGCTGTCCCAGCCTGTATGAGCCAAAATAATTAGGCCTGTCATCTTCCCGCTCTGATTTCCCCTTCAACCTGCCCACAAAATGCAAATATTGTCTTTCATTGTCACAGTCACCTTGACATGGATATTGCCTTGGCGCATAACTGGATGAGATGACTCCGAATTTGCATTGTTCATTCTAATAAATTTGCTTCCCCTCCATTGCGTGGCAGGACCCATCAGATAAAGTCTCCCGGAGTGTCATCAATCACCAGTCATGACAGACGGCTTTTGCCTTCATTTGTTACATACGAGAACATGCTTAATTATTTGTCCTGTAATTAGTTGGGAAAATGTCAGGAAATGTCAGCTCTCTGTTCGCTGTGGAAGGACTCGGCTTGAAAGCCGGGATGACTGAGTGTCATTAATGCCGCCTAACTAGAGGCAGATCAGCTGGGGAAAAGCGAAAGCCCCTAAAAAAGTAATCGTGGTAAGTTACAGAAAATGGTAACCCGGCACCCACAGTGGGGCGCGTGGCCTATTAGCGAACACTCCGTGCTCTGTGGCTGGTGCCCACAATGAGCTACTCTCGGAGGGCAAGAAGACTGAGGAGAAACTTTGTGGATTTCTATCAGGTCCGGCACCCCCTCCCTAGCATTTCCTAAGCCAATCATGCTTGTTACTGTAAGGGCACCTGATATTTAATTTACAGATTTAGAACCCATCTTAGCATTCAATCTGCATAGCACAGAGCGAAGGTGGGCTGCTCTGCATCCCTTCAGGAGGGGAGGAACTGAAGGCGGCGTCAGAACTGTCAGTCTCTGCTCAGAACTCTGCTAATAAGAGTAAATCACTATTCGTCACCACTTGGCAACAAAATGCACAAACAAAACGTGGGGAAGGAGCAAGGGGTTGTCTGCAGGCTCCTGGAAGTCCCGGGCAGGACGCCACCACACCCACAGCGCAGACATGTGAGACCTTCGTGATTTTTACCAGCTAACTGAAGGAGAGACAGATTCTTTCGGAAGAAAAACGATTCTCTCACGTGACGGGTGGCTCTACTTTAAAGCAGATCCACTGGGTTTTTGATCAAGCCTGGGAATCTGTGACATCCTACCTGTGTGTACATCCTGCATCTTGTGGCTGATGTCCCTTCGGTATGGTGTCATTTCTTAATAAACACCGAGCTTACAAGTGCCACCAGTGGTTTCGTGTTGCCCCCGTGTTCACGTGAGGTCTTTTGTTACTCCTGAGTTCCATCTTTTCATGTTCTGAGAACAAGTAAATCATCTCAGGGCCTCTTAAAGAATAGTTAAGCTGACATTGTGTGATTTGTGGACTCCCGACTTTCTGCTGGATGGTTTGCCGATGGGGAAATGGTTTAAAATGCATTCTGGGAGGAACTGCAGGGGTCCTGTGCAAATTATATTTAAGGCTAGGCTGTCTTGACTCACAGACCTCCACTCAGGACAGAGAACAAGTTCCATACAACTGGCAGGACTGAGGAACTTCATCTCTGCTGCTTCTGGTAGATCAGTTTCTTTTTTTGTAATCCAGCATCTTTCATCTTTCAAAGGTCAGCAGTGAGTGGAGTCGGCTCATGGAGAGTGTGGCACAGCCAGGTGCCAGTGAACACTTGCGTTGAGATTCTAGTATATGATGGGGTCGGTCATTTAGCGTAGTGGTACAACGTGTGCCTATCAGTGCAAAGCTCTGGGTTTGGTCCTTAGAACTGAAAAAATAATAGCCTTTTTTTTTTTTTTTTTTTTTTTTGCGGGGGGGGGGTGCAATGAGAGGGAGAGAGAGAAGTAGAGAGGAAAATAGAACCACTATTACTTTGAGGTAATTGTCCCCCAAAGCTTATTCTAACTTAAACTTTGCCCTCAGGGGAGCTCTCTGTGTCCCCAGCTTGAGAGTCTGCCATTCTCCTTCCCTTTAAGAACTCTTTCTGCTGGGCTTCCAAAGGCATCCTAGGGCCGGTGTTGAAAATTCAACAATTAGCCACACAGAACATTCTGAGATGTCCCTGAGTTCTGTCAGGTTGAGCATTTTTTTAATGAATACCAAAAGACTAGTAATCCCCTTTTGTCAATTAAATCTTTCAGCATTCTCGGCTAATGAAGCAGAGGTGGGGTGAGTGCAGGGACACTTCCAAACCATCTTCTCCCTTAACAGCTGGGTAGAGTCCACAGGGGTGCACTGTATTGTCCACAGTTCCCCTGGACCACTCCACGATGGAGCAAATGGAGATACTCTGAAGATCCTCAAGTGGAGATGTCTGAAGCAAATGGGGTGCTCTGAAGATGGCACCCCAGTGAGAAGCCTCCCCTGGCCTGGACAAAAGGCGGAGTTCCTTTAGTTTCTGAGAGATTTATCTATCCTTAGATTCAGCCTATGGTACAGGATGGACCAGCAGTACCCCAGGCAGGGAGCAGTGCTCCCATATGGGCTGACAATTTCCTGAGGAGAATAGGCATGCCTCTGTTAGCCAGGCCTCCTCCCATCAGCACCGCATGGGTTTATACACGCCTACAGAGTTCTCCTTGGCATTTCTTCTGCCATTGCTTCGGAGGAGAGAAAAAGAAAAAAAAAGGAAGAAAGGAAGGAAGGAAATGGAAAGAAGGAAAGGAAGGAAGGAAGAGGAAGAAGAAGAAGGAAGGGAGGAAGATATCTCCTGTCTTATTAATAGAAAGCATGGAGGATATACTTACGGACCCTAACAGTCCAAGCATGCAGGCTTCCCCTTCTCCTTGGTGCAGACTGTGGATAAATATGCACAGCTACGCCACACTCTCTGCTTGGGTGGGGTCAGCAGGCAGGGACTGGAAGAATGTGGCTGTCTGCCTTGCAGCCTGGCTTGGCCATCGGTGCAGGGACACAGGCTGTCCACCCACAAGGCTGCCTGCTGAGTAGAGGCCAGTGCTGGAAGGCAAGGCTGCGCCTCGAAACGGAACCCTCCGCTGGCTCCCCAGCTGCTGTTGCTTACGCTCAGACAGCTGTTCTCAGCAGCTCCAAGAAGATAAATGTCTTTTAGGGTACTTTCGATAAAATAAATCACCATCATTTGGATAAGGCACATTTTATTAGTGACAAAAACTTCACTTGGTGAATTTCTTTCTCCGTATATATAAACATAGCAAGTCAGGCTGTAAATGGCAAAGTTTGGATGCACGGTTTCCAAGTCCCGTTTATTCATTCACCCCCTGAATATTTTGATCTTTTTGGGAATGAGGGAAGAGTGACTTCCTTGTCTGCTTTGGAGGATCAATATGGATTCTTTTAAGGTGAGACAAAGAAACAGGTCAGCATATCACCACTTCAGAGGCCAGGAGACCAGACCTTTCTCTTGAGTAAAGGCATTTGGAACACACCCCGGGCGGCGATCCTGAAGGAGATGCCTGTGAGCCCAAAAGGCTGCCGCTCTAAGCCCAGAAGCTTCCTCTGCTCTGGGTTTGCAGGTTACTGGACCTGGTGCATATTTTATGGAATGATTAATGCCAGAAAGGAGCTCACATTTTTGCATTTCCATATTTAAGCATACATAATAAATCAAGAATTCTTACAAACAGATAAGACGGGTTTAATAGCATTATGGACAAATAACAACACAATAAGCTGGAAACAATACATTTAAGAGGAAGTGAAACAACGCTGCGGGGTCAGACAATATCTCCCACAACATTGGGAGAAGGCTGTCAATTGTTTGTATAACGTACGACGGCAAAGCCTCTTAGAACGTTGTTAAGTCTTTATTCAGTAATACATTATCATGCATATTTCATGGCAGGGATTACTAAGGCAGAATTGTGTGTCATTTTTGTTGTATGTCTTTATAATTACACCTTGAAGCCACCACTAGGTTTTTTTTAAACTACATATTCATGAAAAGCGGACTTGTAATTTGATAAAGGGGAGCTTGTGTTCCCGTCTCCATTCAAACGGCATCATGAAGCAGAATAGAAGTAGGCATCTGTGTTCTCCGGCATTAATCTCCTCAAGCACATTCCGGCTGCTGTGATGTGCAGGAGGGAGATAAGTCCTGAACGGGCTGGAGCCGAGCGGGCCAGACAACTCTATTATTGGCTTCATAATTGCTTAATTAAACTTTTGTCAGTAATCATTATGGGGGCAATAGAGCTGTTAGACTGGCTTCTGTTAAGCAAAAATCAATAAACTGTTGGAGTTAATTTCGCTGTATTTTTTGTCCTGCAAATGAAATTCATTGCTCCCGGTTAGTGATCTGTGTGGCTGCCGCCCGGCTGATATGAACAGCCATCACCATTTGAATTGAGGGTATTCAGTAGCACATGAATATGAACAAATGGCAAACATAAATCTCTTGCATGAAGTACACCTCCTACCCCTTTATTATGGAACAATTGACCCATCTAAAATGAATTCTAATGCCAGGAAAGCGTTTAGATTTAAATTACACCATGGTCCTCTGGATCTGAAAGATGGCAGCATAAAAAAGATTAATATGCTAATTATTTTTCTCCTTATTTTTTTCCTTCGACATCCATGGTGGGGTATTGTGAAGCGTGTAAATAAGATGACTGTTTTGTCAAGAAATGGCTCCGAGGCACGCTATATCCCATTGCAATTTAATTTGTTTATTCAAAACCTCACTCCAGATTTTAACTGTGTTCGCAATAACACTTTATTTTTCACGTAATGTTTTCCTTTCATGAAGAATTCCTGGAAAAGTAAAGCATGTTTTTGTTTATTGAAATAGATTTAATGGTATTATGAATGATGATGCGCTTAACTGAGGCTGTATTTATAAATTCCTGTCAAACTTTTATTCTCTTCTCCTCTACTCCGGCTTCTAGCATCGACTGTGCCAGTGCTGCGTCTCTGCCTGCACTCAGCAGAGAAATGGAGGCGGTGCAGGGCCAAGAGGGCTTTATATGGACACACTACACGCACCCCCAACTTGTACAGGGTTACCCCCCACATCCTTACAATTAAAAAGTCAAGTTAAAAAAATAAAGGAAAAAACAGCCCAGCCTCCCTCACTGGATGCAGCAGCCTGGTGTGTGGTGAGTCCTGACACTGGTGTGGGGTTAGTACCGATGTTGGCACCGGCACCGGCACCGCACCAGACCTTCTAAGTGTTTATTCCATTTCCTCCTGGAAATAACTTCTAGATCATCAATAACCACTATGACCAGAGGCAGGGGAAAGAGGGAGGCACATCTTGAGATGAGGCATCCAAGGACACCAGGGCCTTTGCCAGGATCGTGGCAGGCTCACACAGGGCTCTCATGCCACAGCTGGCGGGCTGCAGGACAGCCCCACCCTAGACACACTAAGGAATGTGGTGAAGTTTTGCAAATGCCCACGGTGATCACAGAGTATGGGAAACGTCTGTGATGCCCTTTCTGAGGCTAGAATATCAGGCCTGATCACAGGAAGAGGATTTCTCAGTCTTTGAAGATGGAAGAAAGACACTATTCTGAAGGATTTGTTAAGTGTAACGGAAGGAAGAAAAATCGAAAGACAATAAAAGTTAAGATAATTAGATTTTAATATTTGCATAACTTGAGGTGATCATTGACACATCTCACCATAACTTTATTACCAACTGCCTCACTTTTATTTGTCCGTGAGGAAGATGAAGACCCATGGGATTCTAGTGCCATTGCTTCCTCTTAGGCCCATTAGCTATCTGGTCTAAGTGTGGCCAGTGTGCTTCGTGCTTGCCAAACGTGGATTGCCTCCCTGAGATATCGGCATCTCCTGCCACCACCTGCAAAGTGCTGGAGCACAAGACATATCAGCTGCTCAATTAATGTAGAGTACACAAATGGGCCAGCACCCAGGCCAGCTGAGGCTTTTGCACAGGGTTTGGGCCAACAGGCTCATTCGTGCCCCACATCCCTTCCAAGCTTCGGGTTTTGTGATGCTTGCAACCCAGCTTTCCAAGATGGCTGAAAAGGTACGACTGAGAATCGTGCTTAGGAATGGAAGATGACTGACAGCCTGCCTCCCATGTGGACATTTGCGTCTGTCTCAGTTTGTTCTGAATATGTTTCTCATCGCCAGGATAACTTGAAGCTGTCCTCTTTCCAAACGCACTTTTGAGAATGTCCGATGTGGGAAAGGAAATATTTCTCATGCAGTTAGCAAGACAGATACCATGATTAGAATCATTAATACTCCTGTAGTCTCCAGAATGGAGGGAGGGGCTGATCCACCCTCTTCTAATGAGAGAAGTGTCTGACATCATGGTATCTGACTCCTACCAGACTCAGTCTTGAGTGCTCCAGTAAGTCTCATCATGGGAGAGAGTAGGCTCCTAGGAAATACTGCTTGTGATCACATGTAGATTAGGAGATGCTCAACCGTGCATATGGGGATTTTAATTTTCATTACTGCATTCATTATATGATTTAAGTGAGATTACAGAACAACATAGACAGTACCTTGTGATTAAATAACAGTATTTAAGCATTCTGGAAACCTTTGGAGTAATTCTTTTGTAAAGTTGCAACTCATGCAATTCAGCATGCATTATGTATTGAGTTTTAAAGCTGCAGAAAGCTTGGATAAAAAGCTGGCTTTCCTCTAAGAACACCTAGAGATACGCGGGATTAGCAACCTTTTGGCTGGGTTGGAAGGGATGCGGGTAGCCAGGCAGAGGGCAGCATGGGTGGTGCACAATTCAAGTAGGTGCGTCCTGGCAAATCAGGCCACGGATTTTTAAGAGTGATGTGCCAGAGCTGGGCCCATGCGAGACATCCACACGCAGCTGACAAGCCTTTCAGTTTCACCTGGATATCCTTGGAAGTCTGTGTTCCCTGGACTGAGCTCCGATGGCCTGGCTAAAGCTGTCTGTGGTAGGTGAGGTGGGTGCCCTGTGAATCGTCAGAATGAGAAATATTTGGGTTCTTATTTTTATAAAGCTCAGTGTGTGACGGCTCCAAATGTTCCCGAGCACAGGGACTTGCATTTTCTTCCTATGTGCAGCACTTCCTCGCACAGATGCGAGGGATTCACCACGATCCTGACCGTGTTTCCTGCCTGCACTGGTGTCACCATTATCACACCGTGGTGGCCGTGGAAGCAGCACACGCCTCCCCTAGGTGCCATGGCTTGTTTGCAGTCTGATTTGCTGACCCCCATGCACATGGGCACATTTGGACAGGGAAAGCATGTCAGTTTGCAAGTACTGGCCTGTGTTTATTAAGACTTCATCATGTTCTCGACAATATAAAAGATAGGTACTCCACTTTGGGGACCTTGGTCTTTCTCTAGAGCAGTGGTTTCCAACCTTCCTTATATTGTGGTGACCTACAACCACAAAAGTATTTTCGTTGTTACTTTATAACTATAATTTTACTACGGTTATGAACCATAATGTAAATATCTGAAATGCAGGTGGTCCTAGGCAAGTCCTGTGAGAGGGTTGTTTGATCCACTGACCCTCAGGTTAAGAACCACTGCTCTAGAGTAAAAGGAGATGAACAGAAGAGAGTTGGGGAGGAGAAGGGCAAGAATATTCTTAAATATGAAAGAGTAAATACACTTGGTAGAAGTTATTAATTTGATGTTTATTACAAATGCATTCAAATTCAGGAAAATAAAAAGTTCAGAAAACTTGATATTTTAGTACGGATTTTTTTATTATACGATTTGATTTTGAACTGTGTGAATGTCATTGTTTATAGGACTCAAAGACTGAGGGAAAATATGAGAGTGAAATTGGAAGACAGAAAATTCTCCAATAGAATCTGAGATAGTAGAGGCTGCATGCTGTTCTGAGCGGCAAGCTTCCCCTCTGCACCTACTCTATGATCTTCTGGAGTCCCTTATCACCTTTCTAAAGACCACGAGTCCTTCCATAGAACCTGCAGAGGTCAAGGCACCTTCCTGTGCCTGTCAATGACCCCAACGACCCTTAGCCTGTGTCTGTTCCCATCACAACCCTTCTGCCCCAGGGCACCCTCCTTCCGCTACCCAGTCTCTCAGGAGTGTTTCCTGCTGCCCCTGCCAGCCATAGGCACACTATAAAAAGTGGTATTTATTATCTTGTTTTCTCCTTACAAAGAGGGCATTAGCTATTTTTGTAGAAGACAAATAAATACAGAAAATCAGAAAGAAGAAAAACAATTCTAGACTCTGAAGCAACCACCTCAGCACGGTCACGTGCAGCCTCTGCTGGTACGGGGCTCACTGTGGATGCACTCCCCACAGTCTTAGCTCCTTGCGCGGAAGAAATGTAACTCTTTATGTCTGTTGCCCTTCTACAACCGGGGTTAGTGCGTTGTGCTCTTGAATGGCTGTCTGACACTAGTTGAAAAGAAATCAATGTTAAAAGAAAATTAAGTGTTCTACTTCTTCAAAGAAAGCAAGGTGGCCTCTCAGGTGTCCGAACAGGAAAAAGTGTAGATACCATGTGCAGGCAATACCACGGCCTAACTGGATGGGTGACACCCATGGAAGGTCTGCTTCTGTGGATGGACCCTCACTGTACTTTGGCTTCCAGGGACACATCTGCCTGGACTGTTTCACACACAGACTAGAGAAGCAAATCTCCTCTGCGTGAAGAATCAAGGTTCTTTTCCTGGACTGTGTTATCTGATTGCAACGCTCACCACGTTTTCAAATCTGATGCAAGGAATGAAAACAATCAGAAAAGTATACTGGTGTCATTTTTTAAACCAGCTCTTGACCCCAAACTGAAAGCTCAACCTTCTTGGCAGAGTGAGGGGTACCTCATATGCTCTCCTAAGCTCCAGAAGGGAGATTTTTCTTAGCAAAGTTGGCACAGCGTCTCCGAGTACCCTCCTGATCAAGCAGGCCAGCCCTGTAGCTAGTGTGCTTTGCGGTAACAGCACTCACAAGACAACCTGCAGAGAAAGAAATCTTTCCTTTCAGACAGTGTCTTCTCTTCCTTTGGTCCAGAGTATGGATTAGAACTGCCATTTGGGGTATTTTAGGCACAGCCAGGGTATAAGAAATGAATCAAAAGTTAACTGAATGTGTTCCTTTTCAGCTTTCACAAGCTGGGAACCGGCGCGGAGAGAGAGTGCCACTACAACTGTGGTTTAATTCCTGGATGGCTCCTCAGAGCCTCCAAGCAAGACCCACCTTTCTAAAAAGTAGAGCGCATTTTCCGTTCCTTAGAAACCGACCTCAGCCCCATGCTTGTTCTAACTTCTCTCCCTCGCTGGCGGCTCCATCTTCCTTCACTGTTACTGGCCTGCAGGGCAGTGAAGAGGTCCCAGTCTTCTCCGCATGCTAGTAGCCAGGTAGTGCCACCTTCCCCTCTCTGGTCAGCATTTTATGTCAACTTTACAAGGGAGGAAAATGGTTTCAAAGTCAGTCGATTTGGTAATGTGATGATAAGAACGCTATTCTTTCTAACTTCAGTGGGGGCACTTGTGAAACACGATTCTGTCTGGATTCCAGCAGGACAAATCTCAAACCGAAGTATCTCTATTTAGCGGGGACCCAAAGCCAAGCAGAAGCTTCTCCCTTCCAGAAAATAATGATGGTTTTGCAGAAGGGTGCTTCTGGTTCTGGGTGAGAGCTTTTCTTTATTTAGTAAAAGCCAGATTATTAATGAACTGAAAAGAGTTCCAATGAGAGGGGGAAATCTCCTGGAAAAGAAATTATTTAGACCATTCAAAAGACCATCCCAGGTTTGTTCTGGCCAGAGAGGGGGCCCTTCCCCCAGCTGAGCCATCTATTCTTCCATTTCCAAATAGCACAGAGCTTTGTAAACAATTCCATGGCCTTTTTAAGGCAGTCCTTTCTGGCGGCCCATTGATACCAGTGTTTATTCACGAAAACTCCTGAAGCGTAGCAAACATGGAAACACGGAATTAAACGTGGAAACTTTAATTTTCATCTCATTAAGGGTGCACAAATTGAATACTAATTATTAAAGGTGAAATAAAGTAAAACCTGCTCGCTGGAGCCACACCAATTAAGCTAGCTTAGCCTTGGCCGCATTCATAAAAAGAGCAAGGACTTAATGCTAGCTTCTCCCTTAGCACAGGGAAAATGTCCAGGGGGGCCATGATAGGAGACATTGTCCAAGAGCCTTGTGTATGAAGCTTCATTGCCATCTGAGTTTAGCTGTACTTTTTGGCAATTTTTAAATGCTTATGATTGTTAACTCCATGCTTATGAAAATAGATCTCTTTTTGTCCTCTCTCAAAGAATGCTAAGTTTTAAGTGACTTAAAAAAGAGGCAAGTGGCAGGCACAACAGACCATCTTCCTGGCTAAATCCTTAGTGATTTAAGACTCCTCAACATGTTTGGAAGACAGGTACAATTTTCTAGGCTTTTTTTTTCATCCAGAGTAGCTACTGATTCTTCAGTGGAAGAAACTGCTGTCTGACCCTGGTGGAAACGTGGCTACACAAGTTTTAGGGTGACACATTGTGGCTAAACCTATAGCCCGTTGCTCGCAACTGCCAGGAACAGCAAATGCAGCCTCGGAGTGCGCATTTTGCCAGCTATCAATCCCCAGCTGCCTCTGCTGCAAAGCTGCAGAGGCCTCACACAGTGCCCTCTGCCGAGCCATGAGAGGCTCCTCTCCTCCTTCTGGGGAGGCAGCTTCCTTTCGCTGTATTTGCCAATATCTTGTCACATTTAAACTGAAAGCAAAAGATCAGAAGCGCACACACAGTGTAGTGAACAGGATCCTCAAGTACCAGGGCTCTGTTCATTATTTCGGGAAAACTGAGCTGATTTCATTAAAGTAAAGCAGACATCCTTCTCCAGATGAGTGGTGTGGTTTTGTGTGACATGCTGGTGCGTGCTGTTTGGAAAGCAGAGTGCCGAGGTACAGCCGTGGTGGTGTCTTTGTAAAGGTGATACATGCGGTCTGTCTGTCAGACAAATTCCCCCAACAAGTATAGGATTTATAAAATTACCTCTAAACTTTGGTCTGAGGGGCCTTTTCAGCTAGACGTGGGAAGGCTTGCCGGGCTCATTCACACTAAAATCTCTTAATGATGGTTAATGTCACCCTATAATCTCCATAGCTCCCATTTAATTGCGACTTTTTGAAGACTGTCTGCACCCTTGGAGGACGGTGGATTCCACCGTCTTAAAACTCTTCAGGTGGTCCTGAGCGCCCCGGAGCTCACAGAAGGGTCAGGCTGGAGCGAGAGGCCTGAGAGTGGAAGGTGTGCCTTCGCCTGAGCATCTGTGCTGTGGTGTCTTGCAGAAGGCAGCCTGCTGAGAAACGTAAGCCACAGGGATGGCTGCTTTCTCAGGGATGGTTGTCATTATTTTTTAACTCAAACCTGGAATTTTGAAGCATTATATACATTTCACTAAATGCTTAGTTGGAGGTATGCCCTAATAGTTAAAAAAAAATTACTGTCTCTCATTATGTTAAGGGAGAATCTTACAGAGTGGTGTATAAACATACGTGCAAATACATATACACACTCATATACATACATATACACATACATATATATACATATACACAAACATATGTATACATATACATACATATACACATGCATATATATATATACATACATACATACACAGACACACATACACACATGTATATTTGCTTGCAAAGCTCTTCCATCTATGAGACCTCTCAAATCTGTATGAGTTTTCCTTCTGCGCCATGTTAACCGCAGATCTGAGTATCTGTGTGTCAGGTCTTCTGTATTTTGCTTTTTTACTTGAGGATGTAATGTGCAATAGTTGTTCAAAATATACTGACCATTACAAAACTGACCCTTTCCAGCTATGAAGTCCTCAGGAAATTAAGAGAATCACCACTGTCATTTTGCCTGGGACCCTGTAAGATTCTTATTCCACATTCAACACTTTGCTTTTCTGTATAACTGAAAATGTCTAAAGAGGAGCTCAGGGCACAAGGGTCACAAACACCAAGACCTTCGCATGGTGTTTAGAGCCATAGGACCTGCAAGAGCCTTTGACGCTGTCTCCCAGACAGCTTGAAATAAAATCTCATCACACATGGGAAAGATCAGGAGGCCAGGATTATAGTGGAACTTTTAATGTGTTGAATATTTTATTTGGAGTTTGAAGCAAAATACTATGTAACTTTTTAAAGTGGGAATGTCTTTTTCTCCTAGGACACATGGCTTGAGGATTCCACTGGTTTGGGAATCATCTTGATTAGCTCACAAAGCTTCGAATATCTAAGTTCCCATTTATTTATTTATTTTTTTTGCATTGCACTTAATTATCACGCTGTTTGCTTCTGTCTGTGGGTGCCACAAGCCAGTCAGGTGGTGAGATGACATCTACTGGATCTTAGTGCACCAGGCAGTTTGCTGTGTGCCCACCAGGGACCCGCCTTTCCCTCCTGAGGAGCATGCTGAGAGGCAAATACCAGAAGAGACTGGTGTCAGTTAGAGCATGTCTCACATGCCATGCTCATGGCTGCCCAAGCAGTCTGGTTCTCCTGTGAGTCCGGAAGCAGACACTCAACCAAGAGCATCTTGGGACTCATGGCAACTCCCCTCCACTTGCTGTACCTGATTGCACAAAGCCAGGTGGGCTCCTGCCCTGGGTAGTTCTGCCTTGTTTCAGGCAGACACACAGGTTGGTGAACCAAACCTGTTCCTGTTGCACATCCAGCAGGCCCCTCGGGAAGGAGGGCACACAGGAGCTGGTCCCTGCAGGGATGAGGCGCTGCTCGCACCCATCCCCAGGCTGATTTTTGTCTCCTTGCCTTTTGTCTTGCTACTGTCTGGACTTCAAAGGATGCTTTATGTTCGAAGCTCTTCTCCATGGCAAAAGCCAGCATTAAAAGACCGGGATTACAATAAAAGTTCTGCAGTTAAGTGTCTGAACTCATCCCCGCACCGCACAGCCTTCTCAGCAGTTCACAACATGCATAAACCTCTCCTGAATTCAGGGCAGCCAGGCCTTTGAGTTCAGCATGGGAAATTCACACCCATTTATTTAAAGAGGGGAACAACATGTCTTTTATTTCCTCACCATAAAAGGCTCAAGAGACCTGGGTTTCCTTGGTTGTGACAAATATGTTGTTTCTGAATGTGTGGTTAAGACCCCCAGTACTAAGGGAGATTGCCTACTGCCTCGCCACCGAGGCTCTCTTCTTAACCTTTCCTTCCAGCACCATTTGCATCTGACATTCACCTCTAATCAGAAGAAAGTAGTTTTTGGTAATTTCTTGAACCAAACATGTTAGGGACAGGTGCTTTGAGCTGTACTAAAAGAAGGGTGAGGGATGCCCGATGACTTACATGACAAACTTGTCTGGGCCCTGGTTCCTGCTGTCCATCCCCTGTTTGTTCCTGTTTGTTCCTGTTTGGTAACATGAGTTTTTGGTTAGTCCATTATTTAAAAGATCAGGACTGACCACTTCAGGCTTCTCTACCCACGTTGCTCCCCTTCCTGTCTCCTGATCTCAAAACATTTTTCAGTGATCTGTGAAGTCTGCTAATGTTCCTGTTTCCTAAAATATTAAGTCACAGAAGCCTTGCAGAAATATTCATATGCTAATAAACCCTACAGCGCCATCCCCCTCCCCCACCTCCCCGTGAAATATTGTGGTGCTGATTGTCACCCAGGGTCAATCTCCGATGAGCTAGGTGGCTTTAAAAATGTTTGTTACTGAGGCTTCTTGATTTCTTTTAAGAAAGGGCCAACTGAGGATCAACTGTGCTCTTCGGACTGCCTTTTGAGGCTGCTCAAGTGTTCCTGAAGGGATGCGCCATCACAGGCTCCATGTCTAGGCAGGGATGGATGGTGGAAAGCACTCCCCAGACACTGCTCCAGGTACCTGCTCCTTCCAAGGCCTCTCACTGCTCACCTGCCAGTCCAGCCACACAAAAGATTGCCGTGCTCAATCCTGAGCTTGGGTGCTCTGGGCACGAGCCCCCATGACGACCATTCTCAGCTGCTCCTGTCCCCAGTAATTAGCCCTCGATGGCTGCTGCCCCTGGTGGCTTTTCCTGTGAGAGACATTTGACACTGCAGACATCAGAGGGATTTTTCAGGAGACTCTTGTGGCGTCCGAATGGCTCTTAATTAACCACTTAGGTACCCTCCTCACTCCCCCACTTGGCCCTTCCCAAATGGTCGGGGTTGCACTGCGGATCTAAACACCGGGGAAGCGTGCTATCAAAAGATCTTGTAAATGAAGGCTTGTGTAAATTATTTTTAATGATTCCCTCCTGGCACGCCATTATGTTTGTAGTTACACACAGGCACTTCAGAGATGGCTCGTCTTCTCGAGGTCAGCTGCAGGACCGCAGTAACTAGCTGCAGTCAGTAAATGGCTTATTAATTAGCGCCATGGTTTTACATTGCTGAGAGCTCTGATGTATGGGGCTGGCATTGTAATTGTGTGGAATAGAAATAATAAGCCATCTCAGGGCTCCTTATGCAAATTGGCATATTATAAAATCATTACCTATCTAAACAGTGAGTTTTAATAAGAATTACAATGATGAATTTTATGATAATTGACACTCAAATTTTAATCTCTTGGATTTTTATCATTTTGGTGGTTAAAGTGTGTTTCTAATTAAATGTTGCTTAAAATGCAAAGGGTTGCTTAACAATTCTCTCCCCTTCCTCTGGTTCACGCCGGGTTGCTCTCTTTGGTCATTGAGGACAGGCCTTCGCAGGAGTGTGTACGTGACACTCGGAAACACTTGTACAGAAAGATGTTTAATTGTCTCGGTTTTGTGAGTGTGATTTTGATGAGGATGGATTGTCAACCTCCAGACAAAGAACGGTAAATGGCACTGGCCAGACTCCACAGGAGGGGGTGAGGGTGAGACCCAGGAAAGCTGCTGCTGCATAAGAGTCCTGGATTTGGGGTTGAATCGAGTTTTAAATAATTATGGCTTTGATAACAAGCCTTTTGTCTTTCCAATCCCACCAACTGCAATTTTGCCTTAATCCCGTATTGTGATTTATATTCGCCGTTGTCGATAAGTGGCTGTTTAGAGGGCTTCCTTCTTACTCATTGTAAATGCATCATGAGGTCTCTGTGCCATCTTTAAGCATATACTTGATGCATTGTTTTCTGTCCCTGGTGAGGATGAATTCATCTCAAAAGGTAGGATACCTGATGGGTGAACTAAAATTACATTGAGATAAGTAAATACAATAAAATAAACTGGATTAAAAACATACACACAACAAGGTAAAATGAATTCACTTTTAGAAAATTAATCTTGTATCTTCCTGAAAGTAAGAGAGGCACAGTTGTCTCCTGATCCCTTCAGGAGCACTTAGGATGGGAATTCTGCACATGCCCTGCTGGGAAGTTGAAGACCTTCCGGGTAACCCAGAGGGGGGCCACAGACACAAGGGCTGTGGAGTCCTGGATCATCAGGGTGGGGAGCTCATTGTGAATCACTAGGACCCGCTGTAGACTACTAAACTATAGCCAGAGGACTTGGGGGGAGGAGGGTGTGGCGGGGCCCTCTTTAAAATGTAGGCCTCTGCTGATCACCTCTTATTTTGGTTACTGTTCTATTGCTGTGAAAAGACAACACGGTCATGTCAATTCTTATAAAGGAAAGTATTTAATTGGGGGCTTCCTGGCTGTTTCAGAGGTTTGAATCATTATCATCATGGCAGGAAGCAAGGCAGTGTTCAGGCAGACATTGTAATAGAGAAGTAGCTGAGAGTTCTATATCCAGAGGCAGGAAGAGGGAGAAACTGGGCTTTTGATAGCTCAGAGCCCACCCCAGTCTTATAGTTCTTCCAACAAGACCACGCCTCCTAATCTTTCCCACGTAGTGCCACTCCCTAGTGACTAAACATTCTCATTCAAAGACCTCTCCTGTCGAGAAACCTCCAGGGGCCCATCACTAGCCATGTCTTGTGCCTATAATTGGCTGCTTAGCACTTACGCCTAGACAAGTTTCAGCCCCAGTCTTTTGCTGGCTTCTTCATGGACAGTAGGGGCACCTGATTGACACTCTACTGGGCAATGTCGTTGGCCATAGAACTACTACCCAGGACAGATCAAGGCTCTTTCTGGTATCAGTCCAGTACTTGCACAAGAATGTCTCAGTGATCAGGAAAATCTGCTAGTAGTGAGGCCTTTACCCCATATGATGGCAGTATCCTTTTACCTTACAGCAGATGTCTGCAATGATACCAGGATCTGGACCGACAGGTCCATAGCCAGAGCTTAGTCCTAAGAGGAGCAGGACCTCACCTCACCAGATATTCATCTGCAGAAGAGGCAGGCAAAGATGCAGCTCCCTCTGAAGACGAGCATCCACTGTGGCTCCAGCATCTTTATAGACAGTCTCTTACCTCTTGTAGGTGTCCCTTCTATAGACAGGAAGGAGACAGGCCTTGTGGATACTTCCTTTTTCTTCTGTCAACAGAGTCTGCTATGGTGTGTAGACTCCACCCTACTCAAAATATATGGGCTAATCCCACCTCTTGGAGGCCACTAAAGGTCAAGGAACCCAGGTATGTTCCTCTTTCCCGGACTCCCATTGCTTCAAAGAAGTGCTGCGACTGAAAGGAGGCCTCCCTCCAGTAGAGGCGTTTCTGCAGCTGAGCTGCAGTAGTGACTCACCCAATCAGAGAGAATGAGACCTGGACAGGGTCCCCACCAGCTCACTCCCTGAATCCAGGTTCCTCTGGACCTGAAGCCAGTCCTTCATGAAGCCAGATGGATTTTTCAGCCATCTCAGGTAATGAATACCTTTGGTTCTAACTTCTTTATGTTTCTTCAGTCATTCATAACCCAGAACCCATATCTCACATGACAACACAAGGGCACAGGCGTGTCCAGGCCCTGAGTGTCTCACGAGATCAGTGTCCTTCCACACTAGCTCTCAGTATGTATATGGTGTGACCTACAAAGGGGCTGAGTCGTGTTGACTTCTCTGGGTTGCTATGGGAAGGGACCCTAGATCTCATTGCTTTAATACTTAAGAGGGAGGCTAGGAGGATTTGACACAGGCAAAGATGACACGCTGGGTAAGCAAGAGACAGAGGTCATGAGGATGTGACTGCAGGGCATGCTGGCAGCCACAAATAGAATGGTTTTATCCTTGACCTCCAGAGTTAAATAGCGGAAAGTGGCGTCTGCTTAGTTTGCGGCGATTCTGTCTGGTGGCTACCAGCCATGTCTACAGGAAGTAAAAGCCTTGTAGACAGAACTGCGGAGACCATCATCCTAGGATCTGGAGCTATCTGTTCATGTATCTGTGGATACTCCCAGAGTGAGCCCCAAGAGCCTCAAATCCACTTTCCAGAAACATGTCACCATCTCTTCCCACGTCTGGATCTATCAAGTCTCATCATGGTGCCTGGCAGCAGCACTGCCACTGCCTCACGACCCCCAGACCACACTCGTGCCTGTAGACCTTCCTCCTCACTCTCTACCAAGTGCACACGTCAAACCGCTCCATCCTGCCTTGAGTGG
The DNA here is from genome assembly GCA_026225945.1 of Cricetomys ansorgei. Taxonomy (NCBI): domain Eukaryota; kingdom Metazoa; phylum Chordata; class Mammalia; order Rodentia; family Nesomyidae; genus Cricetomys; species Cricetomys ansorgei. Next base: position 3,804,319 of record JAMJFZ010000239.1, on the reverse strand, counting down.
CCAGCTACAGGTATGTCTGAAGTTCCTAGAGTCCAGGGCATTTCCCACACAGAGCGGGTCCATGGCTTCCCGGTCCCTGCACACCTGGCCCTGCTTCCCCGCCCTAGATAGTCCCAGCATGTGGCAGTGATTCTTCTTAGCACCCAGGTCCTCCATCTTCACCTAAATTTTTCATTTACGTTCATATACTATTTTTTAATGGGAAAAAATTTCATGCAATATATTTTGTTCGTGTTTGTCCTTGCCCCAATTCTTCCCAGATTCTGCTCACTTTTCTCTCTCTTTAAAACAAAACAAACAATAAAAGACAAAAAAAACCACACAGAAAAAAACCCCACCGTGAAAACAGAAATCAAATAAAAAGACCAATAAAACAAAAATTCGCAAATAAAAGGAGACAAAAAGTCTACCAAAACCACTGAGTTTGCCATCTCCACGTCCTTCGAACTAGCTTCCCTGTCCTTCCTCAGGCCCGTCTTTCCCGCTCTCCAGACTAGCGTGATCTTCTCTACTAGACCCTCCTTTAAGCTACTCCGGCACCGTCTCCTGCAGTGACTCCCAGAGTCACCCATGTCCAGCTGGAAGGGCATGAAGGCCAAGCCCAGCTCGATGCGGCTCATTTGTCCTTCCCTGGAACTAAACCATGGTCTGTTGAAGCAATGAGTGAGGAAAATTCCAGCACTCTCTTAGTTCTTCTTCTGTTCTCTTTATTACTGGTCATGTATTTCTCATTTTTATTCAGTTTGGGACCCAGATCTTGGAATGATGCCACCCACGGTTAGGGTGAGTCTTCCTACCTCTATTTTCCTAATCTAGACCTTCTCAGAACTTTGTCTCCTATAATCCTAGCCCCAGTTTGGTTCCCAGTGTCAACCAACCATCACTCCCTTAAAATCCTGCCATAGTGCTCAGTCATCTTCAGAGTACAAAGTGTCTTGTAAGTCTCTTCATTTTCAACCCTGTCAATCACTCTGGTTTTCTAGATGTACCTGCCTCATATCTTTCTATAGCATACTGGCACTGTGAGTGTAAGAAAAGGCAAGCCACCATGATAAAAAAGCATGAATACACACCCCACATGATAAACCAGAGGCGGCCTCCTTCTGCCCACCTCATCGCATCTGTGAAGGAGTAGGGTTATTGGCCCTGTCTCCAACAGCCCTCTCCTCTATTTCATAGCCTTCTGAGTACATTTGCCCAGGATGCATCTAGCAAAGCTCTCAAGCCCTTCCTCTGCAGGTCTCTCCTCTTTCTTGGAACATGCGCACATTCTCCGAGACCCATCAGGTCTTCTCATTCTCTCCCACCCCTGCTGGTTATCATAACCCAACAGCATGATGTTTTCATGGCATGGTTGAAAGGAGACTTATGGCCTCTAATCCATCATCCTCCCGTCATACATCCATACTCTGTCTCCTCCATCCCAGGACATGTTTGAGAGTACAGAGCAAATCCCCATGTAAGCTGTTGGCCAGCTGCCAAGATGTCCAGCTGAAGGGGCCATTGTGCTGATTCTGTAGTCCTCTCAGCTGGATGTCATCACAGCAGAGCATAACACAGGCCGCTGGTCCAGGAGCTTAGCCTGGACCCTTAGCTCCTAATGCCCCTAGCAGTCGTCTCTGAACAATTAGGGTAAATATTCAGGTGAGTGAAAGGTTGGGATGTCAAAGGATAAAGGAGCTTGCCAAGTTATCGCCAAAGAACTTTACCAAGTTTCCTGGTCCAAAGCCAGACCGCTGGAACTTGCCACAGAAGACCAAGGCCAATCTGACTGCACAATAAATAACTTTCTCAGGAACATGCAAGACAGAAATGCTGGACCTCTTCTTAGCACCAGAATTTATTTTGGGGGCTAGGTAAAAGGAAACCCATAGTGTTGGCATGTAGAGGGGGGTGAGGAAGGGAAGGTTGAGGCTGAGGGTTCTGCTCTAAGTCTGCAGTCTTGTGGTCCCACAGGCAGGGCCATCGCAAAAGCCAGATGTACACAGTGACCCATGTTCATGCAGGTGGGAGCTTGGGACTCTCTTCTTGTCAGGCTCATCTGGCAGGTGGTCATGGGTCACCTCGCACTTCTTCCTGGAGACAGCAGTCTTCCTCTCCCTGTCCCATATTCTCTTGTCTTCCGCCATCTCCAAGAACCATCAAGGAAATTGGATGAGGAATCGGGACACTATCAACAGAGTGCCAGAGTTCTTACTGTTGCTGCTTTCTTCCAATCTATCTGGCTTGTTGCCTGCTAGAGCCCAGCCTATGGGCTCAGAGGTCACATGCTAGGCCACAGGTCATGGTCTAGGTTAAGGGTGACCTTTGGGGCCTGGTCCGCCATCCTTCCTTTCCTGACCTTGGGTGGAGCAGATCACCCCAAGACAGAGTGGGCTGAGCACTGCGTAGCCAGGAAGGAAGAGTCTGAAGAGAAAGGGAGAAATATGGGCTCTGCACTGGCAGTCTGGTTATGTCTAGAACTATGGTTCTCAGCCTCCCTAAGGCTGTGACAACAGTTCCTCATGCTGTGGTGACCCCCAACCATAACATTATTTTTGTTCCAACATCATAACTGTATTTTTGCTACTGTTATGGATGGTAATGTAAGTATCTGAAATGCAGATGATCTTAGGGACTCCTGGGAAAGGGTCATTGGACTCTTAAAATGGTCACGACCTACAAGTTGAGGAGCACTAGACTAGAAGGATAAATCCCAGTATCCGAGCCTCCCTGGCACTATCTGAGGCCCCTGTCCTTTGAGAACCATCACTGAATGGTCAGGACCACTCCCTAGCATGCAGTGCTTTTTCATGTTTGGTCCAAGGGCTGCTTGAGCACCCTCTGTGGTGACTGGTCCCCTTGCAGCTTGGGGACCTAACAAAGGCACTGCTGCCGTGGCTCTGCAGTGTACTGCCTTGCCTACAGAGCTTGCCTGTAATGGGAGCAGCCCCCATCCTCACTTGGTGTGTCTCCCCAGCATCTGGGAGCCAGACTTGCTCTCCTGTGACCTTCCTGTGCTACAGCAATCACCAAGCTGGGGAGGTGGACTGTCCTGAGGTCTTAGCACTTGCATAAAGATGCTAGGGGAGGAAATATATTTCTTTGCGACCTCTTCTTCCTTAAATGTGAATGTTCTATCAGCTACTACCCAGAAGCACAGAAACAGTGACAGATACTGGAAACATGTAGAGCACAAGTCCTGGGCATTAGACTGACCTCCCCTGTATTATGAGAACCAGGTACCACTTGTGGGTCTTTCAATCAGGGAGAGAGCATTGTAGGCAAAGTCTCTGATGCTGAGTAAAGACATTTGCATCTGCCCTGATTGAAATAGAGGTGGGATTGAGCTGTATGCTCCTTCATCAGCAATGAAGCCAGAAACAGCAGGGTCTCTGACAGTATGGAATCAGAGCTACAGGGCCCAACCTACTTCTGGCAGATGCCTGACCCCAGAGAAGAGTATGTTCAAATCTCCATGTTATCTTCACCAGCCCCAATGATGTTCCCCAGTCTGGGAGGCCACAATTCTGAAGAGTTGGTCTATGAATGTGTGTGTGTGTGTGTGTGTGTGTGTGTGTGTGTGTCTCTGTGTGTGTGTCTGTCTGTCTGTGTGTCTGTCTGTCTGTCTGTCTCTGCGTGTATGTGTGTCTCTGTGTGTGTGTGTCTCTCTGTCTGTGTGTGTGTGTGTCTGTCTCTGTGTGTGTGTGTGCGTGTCTGTATGTGTGTGTGTCTGTCTCTGTGTGTGTATGTCTGTGGGTGTGTGTCTGTCTCTGTGTGTGTGTGTGTGTGTGTGTGTGTGTGTGTGTATGATGGTAGTGGTGGTGGAGACTTAGTTTCCTGAGAGGAAGACAGGCTGATTCATGGGTCCTGGAGGCTATTGGTAGCCTTGTCATGTGTCTGGAGAGTGAGGAGGGCTGGAGCCATTTCCATGAAAGCCACGGTCTTACCACTAGGCATTTTAAATTGATGAGATGACTTGAGAGTATTCATCAATCAACTAAAAAATCTTAGGAATCACTTTGAAAACAACTGAAACAAAGTCTCTATGCAGCCCATGCTGTCTCCAACTTGAGTTTGTCTTGTCCCTGGGGCCTAAGTATTGGGATAGAAGTCTATGTTACTCTACCAGGCTGGGAATTGCTGGGAAGTCAGACTAGTCCAAAGCAGAAGTCAAAGTCATAATATAAAAAGACACTGTCAATCATCCGAATGTAAGGGCTGTGGCATCCTGTGTGCCTCAAAGGTGAACAGTGAAGGCAGCAACCAGGAGCACTGCCCTGGTCACCTTCACCTGGCAGTCACCTGGTGGCTTCCAATACATTCTTGTAGGGCAAATCTTCACCAAATTTTAATTACCAGGATCATGTCCAATGTGGATGAAACTGAATTCTATAAAGGGGTTCATTAAGAGTATACCTAAGCCAGGTGTGGTTGTGCACACGTTAATCCCAGCGCTCAGGAAGCAGAGGCAGGTGAATCTCTGAGTTCAAGGCCAGCCTGGCCTATGTAGTGAGTTACAGAATAGATAGTAATACATAATGGATGGACCCTGTCTCCAAAAACAAACAGCAGTAGAGTACACATGCAGTCAGGTGTGTAATCCAGCCTAGGATGGCAGAATTAGAAGAATGGGGAACACAAGGCCTGGTTGGGGTAGAGAATGAGTCCAAACCCACAAACCCAGCCTGGGAAAGTTACAAGATCTAATTTCAGAACAAATGAAGTTCAGTGGTAGATCACTTACTTAGAATATATAATACCCTGGGCTTAATCCACAGAACAGGAGAGAGAGAGAGAGAGAGAGAGAGAGAGAGAGAGAGAGAGAGAGAGAGAGAGAGAGGGAGAGAGGGAGGAAGAGAGAGAGAGCACTAATCTATGCTTAACAACACAAAATCAGATTTTTCCTACATTGATTAGTTGCTACTTTTAAATTAAATTCCGAGGTCAGTCTGCTATCAATTGGCAAGATGATATCCCAGTGCACTTGCTGTTGCTGTACCAGAACAGTGGCATGGCCATTTATAAATAAGTTTGTTTTGGCTCATGGTTCTGGAGAAGTCTACAGCTAGGCATCTGTGCAGGCTTCTCCCATGGTGGAGAGGTGCAGGCAAGGGGCCACACGAGGGAGATGGAAAGCATGAGGCCCAGGGCACCCTGCTGCACAGCAACCTGCACTTGGAGCAGATAATCCAGTCCCCAGAGAAGGGTGCTAATCCCCCTTAATGACCTAATCAGCTCTCACAGCTCCTCCCAGCCCCACCAGAGTGCCAATCAAATCTGAATGTGAGCTGTGGAGGGATGTCTGCATGGAGAGAGTGGATGAGGGCATTGACTCACATGGGGAAGAAAAAGGGGGAGCTTCACATAAAGCTTTCTAAATGTTTATGTCATGTATGGGCTACAGCTGAGAGAAGAGGAAATTTTACATGTTTTCTGATTGTATTCTGATGAATACATCAAATGACACAGTCTTATCTTGTCAGAAGTCTCAGAGGCCTGAAGCTAACTCGGAATTCCTGGATTTCAGAGTTAATTCCATTTTTACATAATAAATGTTGTTTTAAGTCTGTGGTTCACTTTGGCTTTTATTTATTTACTTGGTGTGTGTGTGTATGCATGTGTGTATGTGTGGTGTGTGTGTGTGTGTATGTGTTATGTGTATGTGTATGGTTGGTGTGTGTGTGTCTGTGTGTGGTATGTGTGTATGTCTGTGTGTATGGTATGTTTTGTGTGCATGTGTGTGTGTGTGTGTGTGGTGTGTGTGTGTGTATATATGTTATGTGTATATATGTGGTTGGTGTGTGTGTGGTATGTGTGTTTATATGTGTTGTGTGCATGTGTGTGGTGTATATGTGTATGTATGTGTGTGTGTGGTATGTGTGTATATATGTGTTGTATGTTTGTGTGTGGTTGGGGTGTGTGTGGTATTCTTTGTGTGTATGTGTGTGTGTGGTATGTGTGTACATATGTGTTGTGTGTATGTGTGTGGTGTGTGTGTGTGTGTGTGTGGCAGTTTTGTGTGTATGTATGTGATGTGTGCTTGCACACACACAAGTGCATCTGTTTGTAGTGCATTTAGAAACAAGATGTCTACATTGCTGTCTCTCCCTGTCATAGTCCACCTCCTTTATCTAGCTCCTTCTCCTTTACTGCCATTACACACTCGGGCCTCCATGCTTGCCTCTTCATGTCGGCAGTCTCTGAGGTCACATCCTCATGATGAGTGGTACATTATCCGTGAGTTGTGTCTCCAAGCTTCTTCTCTTTGGTTTTACATGCCACTTTTACTTTGTATTTTTTTTTTTTTTTTTTTTAAAGTTTCTTTGTGTGGTTCTCTGAGCCAGACCTAGAGACATAATTTGCATGAAAATTGGCCTCAGAGTGGACACTGAGCCTGCACCAAGTGGACACGTGTGTTCCTTTGATTCCATCCTTTGACCTTTTCCCTAAGGACCATCTGCCTTCTCAAGTAGCTCCTGAGGGACATCAATAGCATTAACCCCGTACCATCACTTTCTGTTCTCAGTAAAAGAATACAGAAAAGACCTCCTTATTGTTCTGCTTACTATCTCAGAACCATGGGCAGAGACTGCTGATCTTGGACCCTCATCTCTGATAAACATCAGCTTCCTGGAGGTTTTGTGATTTTTTTCTTCTTCTTAATAGAGTCACAAAATCCCCAACTCCCAGTGTCACTGGAAGATGAGGTATATTTCATTTCATATACTCAGGTAAGACGTTGTGGAAGCTTATTTTTAGTTGTGCTTAAAATAATTGTTTTTGTGCACTGTTGGAAAATGGGAAATAGGCCTTGGCATTTGTATTGTCTGCGGTGTTGTATTTCTGTGGGGGATTTTTGATTGCTTATGACCTGCATCTGAAGAGTTCTGAATGAATAAAAACACCTGAGCTCAGATGCTCAGGGTCCCACTGTTGATTATGGCATTGGCCGTGACCATGGCTCCCTCTGCTGAGATCTGGCAGTGTTTGCACCTATGAAAATGCCCCCTTGTCAGCCTTGCTGAACACACAGCAACTTACTACTGCAAGGCTTCCCCATTTTAAGTAAGCATGACCTTAGGTGAATCCAAACTAGTACTAACCCAGGAGAGCCTCTGAGTACAGTGAGGTGGGACCAGGTTGTTCAGAAAACCAGCCTTACTCATTTGGTGTGTGTGTATGTGTGTGTGTTGTATGTATTCATGTGCGTGTTCTAGTTTCATTTCTTTTGCTGTGCTAAAATACTCTGACAAGAGCAGAATATACAGGGAAAAACAGCGGTTATTTCAGTTACAACTTCAGGTTACAGTCTGCTATTATGAGGAAGCTGATTTGAGAGCTTCCCCCCTCTCACCCCCAGCACTGTGGCCACAGGCAGGTGACCACACTCCTGGGTTTCACATAGGTGCTGGGGATGGGACCTCAGGCCCCCACACTTGTTCAGAGGCTCATTATTGACAGGCTGGACATCCTCCTGCCCTTTGCTTGGCTTTTCGCTGGCATCTCATAGTTTCATTAGCAAAGATCCGGTGAGATTGCCTCTTCTTTTTTCTGTGGCACAGTTGAGAGCACTCAGATGTTCCTTTCCACCTGTAAAGAGTGTGTATTGAGGTGCTCACACCCTCGGTTCCTTTTGGTCTCAAATTCTCTGACTTGTCTAATGTGTTTCCAGTGCCGAGCATGTGCCAGCCAGCTTCGAAGTAATGTGTAAGCATGCTGTGTGAACATGCGTGTATATGTGCCTACCTATGTGTATATGGTTGTTCTCATGAGTATATATACACACAGGTGTGTGCGTGTGGTCAATGGGGTATAGATACACTTGTGTACAGGCACTTATCACTCATGTGGAAAGTGTGTGGGTACACACATGTATGTATCTGGAAGCTAAGTTTGGACAGGTAACCCTGAAACAAAATGTTAAAGCTGGTTGGAGAGAAGTTGAAGTGGTGACCAGAGGGCACACCATTGCTCCATCTTGGGGGCATTCATTTTAATGTAAGAAGGGGTTCCTCAAGAGTGTTTCCAGCAGGTGTCCACTTGCACTTGGGGCACTGAGCCACGTGCACCTATGTTCCTGTGTTGTTAAACAAGCAGAGCATGTGGACAGCCTCCGGGGTCCATCTACTGGGTACTCAGAATGTAAACAACCATGGGAGACAAATATGACAAACGGGGCGATTCTTTCCTTGACATGTAATTACAAAGACCCGCAGGCAAATTATGGACAGAGTGGGAACATCAAGGACAGTTGCTCAGAGTTTCTGTCCCCCTTCTCTCAAAAGGACCCCCTTTACCTTTAAATTGCCGTGTGTCGGCTGAAGAGACATTGAGAAAACAGCAGCCATGAAGTCAGCTGCAACTCTGCCTAGCTTTCTAATGTCTACCAGCTCTCTGCAGATAAATAGGTGGGTCTCCCAGATATCCACAGCCACCTAGGGTCCCACAGTGTTCCAGCTCCTCCTCCACCAGCCAGTCCCTTTTCTGGCTAGAACAGTGACTTCCTTCGGTCTGTCTTTATGGTTGCAATCAAGCTCTGCCTGCAAGGTCTGGGATGAAGGGTTTCTTAGCCTCTTGGTTATTTATACATTTATTTAAATTATTCAAAATGATAATAGATCATAAAGAAATTGTATTTTAAAACGATTCTTTGATAGTCGTATAATTTTAGTGTTTGTTAAAAATGTTACCACTATTGGCTGAGTACTGAGAGAAGCACCTGGATTCTTTACATATTTGACTTCAAACTGATTTTTGGTAATTATTTGATCAGAAATCTCTTGCTGTTGACAGATTTTTGTAGATCCCGATTTAGTTACGTGATTCCATATTGGATCACAACAATCCACACTTGAAGAAGCTGGAGTCCAGAGTACCTGCTGTTTACAGAGCACACAGCATTGGCCTACTGTCTGAACTGAATGATGCTAAGAACAATTCGGCAGGAGGCAGAACTTCTGTGGACAACATCTAAACCTGGCCCATCACAGTCTCCAGCGAAAGAGCTGGAGACAGATAGCAATGAAAAACAAGGAACCTGACCAACCTGGAGAAGAAGTTTAGAGGCCATCTTGGAGAGATTGGCTTGGTGTGCAGAGCACCACACTCCCAATGAGAAGGAGCACCAACAATCAGATGGGGGTGCATATGTCAAGTCTTAAGGCAGAGGGGCTCAGAAAATCCTCCCTGGCTTTTAATAGTGGGCATTTTAGAGTGCAGAAATAATAGCGAGCTAGACAAAGGGTGTGGGAGGGACTGCAGAAAGAGGAAGATTTGGTGAAAACCCCTTCCACTTAATACCTGACTGCAACAACTGTGGACAAAATGTCTAGAAGTTCCTTGATGAGTTTCTGTTTGGGCAACCTGAGACCCTCTGCGAAATGTACTTATGGGAAACTTGGCCATCTGACTGCTGGGTCCACTCAGTGTTCAGCAAGACAGAAACCAGAATCTGCAGGGGAACCTAAACGCACGCTCCAAGAAGTGAGCCAGACATTGGGAGCCACACTAGGGTGGAGTCTGCATTCAAAATCCATCTCCTGAGGAATTACCCAGAGGTGAGGCCAGGATCTGAGGCTCCCCAGGACTGCAGCTCCCACTGCCTGGACCATCACCTATACACCAGTCTCCCAAAGGGAGGGATGAGCAGAGTCTGTGACCACAGAGGAGCATTCAGGATCAGACAGATTTCAAGAGCCTCAGATTGTACCAAAAGACTGAGTCCAGGCTGCCTTAGCACCACCCACCCCATCAGCTCTCTCCCCTAAAATGACTGCAAGTCAGCTGCATGCTGATTTAGCAGTCCTGCTCTGCCCCACTGTGCTCTGATCCTCAATCGCCCCTCCTGTTTCTGCCTGTCATTTCCTCTTCCAAGGCTGTCCAGGTTTGTGATGTTTCTGTGCTTCAGCCTCCGCAGTTGTGGACTGGACTGTTTCATGCTGGCTTTGCCTTTAGGTTTTTAGTTGATGTCTAGCAAAATATGCCTCATCTTCCCCTCCTTTGGCTTTACCTACCCCTTATCTAAATTCTTTCCCTGCTGTTTATCAACTGAACCCTAACTACACGTTGTTGGAGAAGTTTATTTCTAGTTATGTTTATAATAATTGTTTTGTGCATTGTTGGAGAATGGGCTGCCTAAAACTTGGCAGTTTGTAATATCTGCAGTTGTTGACTTTGTGTAAATTTGTGATTAAGATGGTTGCTTCCTCATGACTTGCACCTGCTCACTGCTCTCTGGAAGACCCATTGTGGAAGAACAAAACTGCTGTGGAAGAATTCTTGTAATCCTCCCACAGTCTCAGGCAACAAGGAGAGAACACTTCCATTAGGCCTTGAGTTCCCCCACCATAAAGGTGACATAGCTCTGCTATTAAAGGGTTGTAGGTTCCTCTTGGGCCTTGAGCTCTCCACTGTAAAGGTGTTATAGCTCAGCTGCTAATGAATTGTGGGCTGAGACTAAGTTACAGGTTTCCTTCATTATGCAAATAGCCCTTTGAATGAGGGAGCAGAGTTTTGGTCTCAATAGAACACCTGACAAGCTTCTGTGTCGATAAAAACACCTGAGATCAGACGATTGGGATTCCACTGTCCAGTATAGTGCTTGCCAGATAGATAGTTCCCTCTGCTGAGGCCTGGCAGTGTTTGCATCTACGAAAGGATCTCCACGTCTTCTTCATGGATGGACAGGGTAGCTACAACTGCTACAACAGATTTTATCCTGCGTTTTTCCTTTTTATTCGTACCCATAGTAACTATTACTGAACATCAATATTAGGTCTCCTTTGCTTTCTAGAATGATAGTTTTGTATTTGGCCATTACTGTATTGTTATAGTGACCCTACCCTTTGATAGAAATTAGCATTTTTTTTTTCAGAAAGAATTCAACTCTTGGTGAATTCTGGGGGTTAAGCCTGGTGTCCTAAAGGTTAGACTAGCCAAGGGAACTGACATCCCAACCCTGTTATATACTAGTCCTGCTCGAACATTATAAATACTTCCAGTGAAAGATTGCCCCAAAGACCAGCTGTACAAATCTCAATTACAAATACTGGAAAATTTAAAATCCAAGGCAGCATAATATTCTACAAATTATCAATCATACAGTCATGGCCTCCACTAAAAATGGGTTAGGTGGAACCTAGACAAATAATTTAAAAGAATGGTTATGAATAAATATGTTCAAAGACATCAAAGAGGGTGCAAATACACTTGAATGAATTCTAAACATAATAGACAACTGAATAAAATTAAGAAGTAAACACAGAACTTGAAAACAGAGTAAAAAAATTGATAAACATTTAAAAAAGCTAAACTGAAATACTGGAAATAAAAAGGTTATTAAGTCAAGTAAAAAGCTCCATGATATGCCTTGCCAATAGAAGGATCCATGGGCGGGGCCATATCACAGTTTTGAAGACAGAAAAGAGAATCTGGAATGTTTAGGCAATGACAAAAATAAAAATTTTAAAAAGATGTGAATGGAACTTCTGAGATCTATGGAACACTTGGAAAGACCAGATCTATCTATAGGCGTAGAAGAAAAAGAATTTCATGCTAAAGGCAGAGAAAACATTTTCAATAAGCCTGATCAGACAGTCTCCCAAATCTAGATGAAGAGGTGCCCATCTGGGCACAGGAGGCATTTGGACATCAAACAGAAGAGCACAAAAGATATACCTGTATCACAGTATAATTAAAGCACTCACTATAAAGAACAAACTGGAAAAAGTTATATATAACCATAGACCCATCAGAATAACGTAAGATTTCTCAATAGAAGCTTTAAAAGTCAGAAGGACTTAGAATGATAGATTTGAAGTTCTGACTGACAACAGTTGCCAACCTAGACTATTATACCCAGCATAATCATGTGTCATAATAGAAAAGAAAGTAAAACAAGCCAGTATAAAAATAGGATAAAGGAAGAAGTTATGTCCACTAATCCAGCTCTGCAGAAGATACTTGAAGGGAATCCTTCAGGCCAAAGAGAAGATAAACACATCCATGAGCCCATGAGCCCATGAGCATCCATGAGAGAATAAGTTACACCTGACCAGAAAGTCGGGCAAATGAGGAGTAAGAAAATATTCACACCTTTTGAATCATCAGCAAAGTGACAAGAACTAATATACACCCTTTGACAATAGCTATGAACATTACTGGTCAAAATTTCCCAATCAAAGGCAGAGCCTAGCAGATGGGATTAAAGAATGGGATTCATCTGCTTATCGTCTCCAAAAAAAATTCAACTTACTATCAAAGACAGATGCTCTTTGGGTAGAAGAATGAAAAGGTTTTTCAACCAAACAGAGCTAGGATACATATAGGAATTATTCTAATAATTGATAACATTGAATTCAAACCAAAACTAGTCAAAAAGAATGAAGAAAGGCTCTTACACTGTTTAAGGAGATGACCATAGGGAAGACGTAACAATTCTAAACATGTGCAAACTCAAGATGGTGTACCCACTTTATGAAATCTTCCAAGAGGTAAATATACAGATAAATCCAAACATAGTAGCAGTTGGTGCCTTGGCTGTCTTATTCTCACCAACAGACAGGCCATCCTGACAAAAATTCAAAGATATCAAAGAACAAATGGGCTAACAGACCTGCACAGGAGATTCTATCCAAGAACTGATGAATATGTTCTCCAGTGGCCCCAGGGGACTTTCTCTAAAATACATCATGCAGTAAGACACAGAGCAATTCTTAATAAATCAGAAAAATTGTCGTTCTAGAGGCCGTCAAGCTGGGAAAGGCATCTACTACTTTCCCCACTGGAGCATTTTTTCCTGATCATCAAAGGAAGGTGGACATCTGTATACAATGGAGGAGGGAAGAACCTCACTGGTACCCAGCAAGTCCTAAGGACACCTCCTTAAAATCATCTGACCAGACATAAAATGAGCTCACCATTCAACCAGAGACAGATACATAAAGTCCCTATTGAGCAACAAGTCTGTGGATGAAGCCACATGTGAACTAACCAGTGAGGCATTCCGACTTGCAGTGGGGATAGAAAGGTAGGATCTGGGGTAGACAATTAAAAAAGGGGCTCTGCAAGAGATGGCTTTGCATTTAGCTGAGAACATTAGCATTAGGCAATGCCTCAGATGAGGGGAGGAGACTAGGAGCCTCTGAGCCTGGGCACATGGTCATAACGATGGTTTTCTGGCCATGTTCTGCTTCAGGATGGAAACAGGCACTCCTCAGCTGACAGGAGCCTGTCTTCTGGTGGTTTTCTGCCAAGTCTCTCCAGAAATGCCCTTCACCAAGGAAAGTATGTCTTTCCATTACTTTCGCAATTCTCTAGGTCAGCTCACGCTCTGTGATAGGTCTCTGCAAGGAATAAATGGTTAGCTTCCTGGCTTCAAGGAAAGACTGCTGAGACTTTGTCCCAGACCCTGACATGCCACATGGTCACTGAGTCTGTGGTCTCAGCAACGTCACATGTGCTCTGGAGAACGTTCTCCAAGGAGTCTCTGAGTGCAGATCTCAAGATAAGTTCCTTTCTTGAACGTTAAAGAAAAGCAAATATCCAGTGATGGGCATTAAATGGCATTGTCTCCCCTTAACCTTTCACATGTGGAGATGAAGAATGTGTGCCCCACTTAGGGCTCCACCTTCTCTTCCCTGAGCTTTTGCTGTTCAAGTAATAGTTATACACCAGATCTTTTGGTATTCAACCTGGTGCTGTGTCAGAGTCCTCACCAACAGTGACCTGACTCATTTTTATGTCCTGGAGGGATGCACCCTGTTAGCATAGTAGACTGAGCATGTAGAGCCAAGGGCATCGTAGTTACTAGGTGAGGTGCTAGTCTTGAGCTATGTGTTTAGCCACACGGAGCCTTACTGTCCTATGGCCATCCTTGCTCTGATCCAACTCTTCCCTCCTCCCTCTCCAAAGCTTTATAACTAAAGAAAAACTTAATACAAACCTGATTTTGAAAGCCCACTCAAGTGGCCTCAGGGGCTGTGACATCTGCACGAGCCCCCAAAGTCTGATCTCATTGTCCCTCCATCTCTCACAGATCTCCTGCCTGCTGACCAACAACGTAGTAAAGACTGTGACTCCTAACATAGGAGTCCTCATGCTTCTAACCTGTAGGGACAGCTTTAACCCCTCTGACATCTGGGACACACAGTGCAGCACCTGTTAGAGCTTCTGTGATCCCTCTAGTCCCAGGCCAAGCCAACATTACTTGCTAGCTCTTTCAAACGATGCATCTCCAAGCCAGGATCCCCTATCTGCCTGAACTGACCGCTGTCCTGACTAAATCCTTCCTTCACTATACATTCCTGGGTCAGCACATACCAGTGGTCAGAATCCATTTATTGACTGAAATTGAATGGACAGCAAATGATCCCACTGTGCAGTGTGGTACATATGCCCAGGAGTGATGGAACGGTGTGCTGGGCTTTGGAGAGACATGCCCTAGCCTCTTGGGATAGTTTGGAATTAATGAGTCTGAGGTCTGAAAAAGCTATGGGCAAAAGAGACTGTGGCAGAGCAAGTGGCAGTCGAATGTACCATGCATAGAGCTTATGAAGGAATAGGCAGTCCTCACCTTGGTGGAGTTTGGGGTCATTGTACCTAGGTACAGGCCTAGGTACCTGCATTGACATCATGATTTTTTGTCTTGCATAGTGCCTGGTGTTTCATGGCTACATGTAGCCTCTGGCTTCATAAATGTTCAACCTGCAGCCTCAGTCATGAGGCAGCAGCATCTGCTGTGACACAACAGAGCCCCTGGTTATCTTGATCGTACCACATAATATCTGGATATTATCATCTCAATATCACATCTGATGCCGGCTCTTCCACACGGTGACTCTGTCACCAGGAGCTCTTGAGACCCTCTATTCTTTTCTGTAAAGTACATCCAGTTCTGCCTTCCCCAGAGATCTGTCACCAGCAGAAGCAGGTCTGGGACACTGGAAGCAACCAATACGTGGACACTCCCACTCACCGTTAGAAATATTCACTTCAAGTGCAGCTGATGGACAGCTGCCACTCATCATCTCATTTGAAAGATGGCTGTGATGCCAGGACCTGCAGCAGCTCATCGCAACAGCAGCAGGAAGTAGAATATGTTCAGCAGAAATAGCCCGGCCCTGGGAAAGCGAGCAACTGCTAGTCACTAATGCAGACAGGGTTACCCCCTACAAGAAGGCACAGGTACTGTCTCAAATTGCTGCTCTTGCTGGCCTCATTTGGTCCCCCCCGGAGCACCAATGATATAGGAGCCCTGGGGAGGTACCTTGTAGTCCATATGTTCCCAGCTGGTCATTAGTCACAGATTTCTCCTCAGCTTTTCAGCAGCTTGCGGGCGACAGGTTCCCAGGACGAGTAAGCTGAGGTGGAATCAATATGGTCACCCAGGGCTCGCTGCCCAGAAGTGTTGCCTGAAGACTGGCATGGGGTGAGCTCAGGGATGCTGCACTCAAGCCCTGTTAAACACTATTGAAGGTATTTAGTAGGGTGAAATATCATGAATTATCCAGCTATTTTGGGATGCTTTGAGAGCAATTGAGAGAATTTAAATCTTTAAAGGGAAATTCTGGTCCTTAGTTGAGCTGAATCAGTTTATGTGCAAGTTCAGTGAATAGTTTTCAGGGCTTTACTCAATGGAAAAATGACAGCAACAACTATCAGCTATGAAAAAATTAAAGATGCTCTGTATTCTAAGTTATTTTAGAAAGGTTATGCACAGGAGAATGGCAAAGGGCTTCAGCACATTTTTTTTTTAAATTTGTGGATCTATTTTCCTACTTCTAGGATGGTAGACACAGGGAGCTGGCTGAGGAGGACAGGTACCAAGGGTGGTGTCCTCTGGGTCCCCAGGGCAGTCCTGAATCTCTTTCTGAGGAGCCAATTTGACCGTGACCAGTGCACAACTCACAGACCAACCCATGTGGTGACAAGCTCTCTGCCCCTGGGAAAATGGCCTGGTGGTGACTGTTCTTGTTTCAGGAAGAAGAGATTCCTTGTCCCTCTTTCCTGGAGATATGTTCTAGTGTCCGTCGTGAGGTATACTAGGCAGAGTGTGTCTGTAGAATTTTCTGAATTGAAAGAACATGCACAGTCCAAGTACAATGTTAACAAGGAACACAAGACAAGCCACATTTTACATTACAAGGCCCAAAGAGCTGGCACAATGTCCCTGAGCTTCTGGGTAGGGTTCCTAGACAGAGGTCCTAGATAGCCCCTTCTGGTCCCTGTAAATCCACTGACTCTCTTGATTCACCCCCTCAACACATCTTTTTGTGAAGTGTTCCACTATGAACCACTTGGAAGGAAAATGACCTCCTGAGGTACATAGGTGAGACTGTGAAGAGATTCCTCCAAAGGTCCAGTGCTGCCTTTCTGTGATTACTTTGGATACAAATCACTGGCCAGTCAGCCAGTGAACACCTGTGAGGGCAGCACAGAGTTGGCTAGCCCTTCCTTTCCCCTCCTGTGTGAACCTCAGGATGACTCTTGGAGGAGTGGCAGCCACGCTCACCTCAGCTGGAAGAAATTGGCTACGCCACTTCCCAGGCACACCCCGTCTTCCTTACAGCTGCAAAGTGTAGGAGAACCATCCCTTTACTACCATTCCTTTGCTAAGCACAGCAGGGGAGCCTTCAACCAACAGAGCCCATGTGTTGGGCATGATGTCATGTTTATCTGTAAGACTCTCAAACATGCCTTATTATTTGCAGAGGCTTTCCTGGGACCCACATGCCCAGCAGCTAGGACCCCATGCCATTCATGGGGTGTGAAAGGCCCATGCATTGGGATGGAACCTGGTACACACTACCCAGGACAGATGATGCAGTCTCGGGGTGACATCTGGAGGACCTATCCCTCACACCTGTGAGATTCCTGGTGAAAAGCATCAGGGTCTTGGGGGAGTTGCAGCTTTCTATCTATGCTTAGAGTGTTAAAAGCAATTGTTTTTCTATTGTCTTCCAAGGAGGCTTCTAAAATTGCGGGATTGAGAACACAGGCGACACCTTCAGCTACCTAGGTATGAGACACATTAAGTGGCAGAACTAAGAAGCCATGTTCTGCTCACAGAGCAGGAGCTTCTTGGTCAGGGGCACACCGAGGTGGGTCAGTGAACACACACTCAGTGTTTGTTCTATGTGGAGTGTGTTTGGCTGTGAGGGCTCTGGGTTTGACTATGGAGCTAGGGCATGGATCCATGTCAATGCCAAGGTGTTGGAGGGGTGAAGCATGTGTCAGTGTGTGCAAGGAACAGTCACTGAGAAGAATTACCTTGGTCACAGTGTCCTGCTAAGTGTCACCCTCCTGCTATGAATCTCATCGCCACTGGAGGCTAAGCATCCTGGGCTCCAAGTTGCTAGCTGTCTCCCTGTCATCACCACAGTGATTCTGACCCCGAGACAGAGCCACTGGGCTGTTGTGCATTGTGGAACTCTTGTTGCCAGAATGTATGGACATTCTGCATCCCTCCCGAGGCCCAGCGTGGACAGCTCATTGGCAAGAGGCAGGCATTTTGCTGACCCTTGTGGCCAACTGCCATGGGTACTGTTCCCGCCTGTCTTGGAGTTTGAGAACTGGCCCAATGAGGCCAGCTCAGCATCAGCTGAGGATCAGGACCAACAGGAGGAGATCGATGGAGGTAGCCTGGTGTTCTAGGAAGGAATGCCATATGGCCTTCCTTGATCTTTGCTTTCTTCCTAAAAACCCACCTAGAGAAGCATCAGCATGTGAGCAGCGAGGATAGCCTCAGAGTGCATTTTACAGTACACAGGCCCTTTGTTTTTAAATGGAGCTTGACAGATTATGGTCCACTTAGCATGCAGCACTGTAACACTTTATTTCAACGTTATATGACATCGTTAGGGACACTTTATGCTGCTGTTGTCTATGGTTCAGAATTCTGTCTGCTCGATCAGCTTCATCATGGAGTCAACTTCCACCACACATCAAAGGCCGATAAGGGTTTTGTTGTTGCTGTTTTTTAACTTTGCTTGCTTAAAATGATTTCCCTCTAGATCAAGATTCAGAGCACAAAATATTAATCAGTTTAAATAAATATCAAGACTACCCAAATATTATGAATAATTGGCACGGAATAGAGCCTACCGCCTAGTGCCCAGCAGCTGGTCACGCTGGCGTGTGGCACCCTCTCAACAGTCTTTGTGATAATGACTTTGGCATCTGCTGATGAGTGCTTGCTACTGCCCACAGAATTTACAACTCGCAAGTGGGAAACAGAGGCTCTGACAGAACTTTTTTATGCGAGGTCTTTGAAATTTATTAATGTAATGCAAACACAAGCCTTCCAACCCATTAAATTGTTGATGTTATGCGAATCCACTCTGGAATTGCAGACCCTCATTAACATTATTTGCATGTTAATCTGCATCTTTTTAATTAGTGATATTATTTATGCACATAATTTCTGCCTACTGGTGCCAAGGCTGAAGCGCATTAATTAATCTACTGAGATGCCAAACTGTTTATTTTCCCCGTACTTTTATTTGTTTACATGGTGTTTTGGATTCAGGGAAAATAAAAAAGAGCCTGAAGAATAAAAGCAGAAAGACAAGATTAACTAAAAGCTCTTTTTGTTTTCATAATTTAAATTGTAATATTAGCCAAATGTTGTGTTTCTTCCCTTAGAGATCGGTTATTCAGTTACATTACCTTGATGTATTATTAAAATTTATAATGGGCTCTGGAGGCTTCTGTTAGTTCTCGCCTTCATTTACAGAATATACTCAATGTTATTTTAATCTTCCTACAACGCTTCCATGCATAGGCAATGATGAGCCATCCCTTGCGAATCGCCAGCGTGCTCCACTTTGCACAACTGATAAACATTTAAATAAGCCTTTTCAGAAAAGAATAGCATGGAAAATCATTAACCCATTGATGGAGTTGGCTACTTCTCAGTAATTCATCGTTCCCTAAACTAGGTCAATGGTAAAATGCACCTGACCTGGTGCTGCTGAAGCATCCCGATCCTTGAAGCTGTAGTTACTTGGTGTGGTCCAGACCTGCCTGTCCACCTGTTTGGTGCGTGCATATGTGAGCACTCACACACTCAAAGTTATGTGAATACACATAGCACAGAAATTTTAAGTGTATGATAAGATGTCCTATATTCTCAATGCTAAATGCTAGTTATATGACTCTTAGCCTTGTAGTAAATAAAGCATAATTCAAGAGCAGTATAAGTGGTGTATCCCCCAACCACGTCACCTGGTATCTGTCAACACCTCATCAAAAAGAGCATTCTCTGAGCTGTGCATAAAGATGCCCAGCAAGAGTCCATGGAGAGGGAGAAAATGATCTTTTTCCAACATCACTTTTGCAGGGATATAGGCACCTCCTCTGCCCATCCAAGAAATGACTGCCAAGAAAGATTCCAGCCACCCTTAAGTTCCCTCTAGTTCCAAATGACCTCATATAGCGCAAATGGCTAACCAATCATAGCAGTGGTCTCTATTTAATCAGGAGGCTGAAATCTACTGGGCAGGGTGCCATGTCGGAATGAAGTTAGACGGAGTTCCTTCTGGCTGACACTATTTGAGCAGCACATGATGCCAGGTTGTAGTTCATTTGTGTAATGACTGAATCATGGGCTGCCTCCCGGTTCACAGAAGGGTCAAGATGGTGGATTCAGCTGCAGTGGGAGTAGAAGCACAAGGACATGGCAGTTGGAGGACTAGGGTTCAGGTCAGGAGCATGCATGCCTTATCAATGATTCTTAAGCGTGTTGGGGTGCTGCTATCCCACAATGTAACATTCTGCTTGCCACATGGCTGTCGCCCTGGGATCTGTTTTTCAGTTAGATTTTCTTTTATGGGATGCCTTTGGATTTTACCAAGCAATGTATGATAGGTATATCTCAAGGACTGCTGGCCTCCTCCACTTCCAGACTGGTGAAGATGTGGTTCAGTGAGAACAAGTGTCACCAGGAAGCATTGGATGGACTTTGGGCAGATGAATTCCACTCAGTGATGTATATCTCTTTTAACCTCTCAAGTGATTACAAAAGAAAACTGTTGAGAATAAGACAAGCCAATCGGGGGAAGACATTCTTATAATTGTATGAATAACTTTAAATACATCACACGTTGTGTGTGTGTGTGAAGTGTATGTGTGTGTGTGTACATTTGTGAGTATATGAGTGTGCCTGTATGTGAGTTGTGTGGGAGTGTGTGTGTGTGTGATAGAAAGCAAGGGGAATAAGGAAGGAGAGAGAGAGAGAGAGAGAGAGAGGGAGAGGGAGAGGGAGAGGGAGAGAGAGAAAGAAAGAAGAAGGGAGAGAGAGAGAGAGACAGAGCAAGAGAGAGGTGCAGTCCATGATATGAAATCATAGAGGACAAGAGGACAGGCGGAGGGAGCGATTCTCTCTCTCTTTCGCGGGGTCTTGGGGCTCCGACTCAGGCTATCAATCATGTTGACATGTACCTTGATTCTTTGACCACCTCACAGGCTCCAGATAGTTTACAAAGTTGCTCTATTACGACAATTTTATGCAACTGAGTGCATAGGAAGAAAAAACTTACCAATAAGAAAGTGTTGCAGAGAAAACCAAGAGGTGATGAACTTCTGTGTGTGCGCACGCATTTCTACGTGTGTTGTGCATGCTTGGGCGAGTGTGCAGTAGCCACACCTACATGCATGCGAAGGCCGTAGAAGATTAGCAGATGTCCTGCCGAATCATTCCAGTCTATTTCCTTGAGACAGGGTCTCTCAGAAATCTTGGAGCTAGACTGGTGACCAGCAAACCCCAGAAATCTTTCTGCTCCTTCTTTCCCTCAGTCTTGGGGTTAACAGTACGTGGATGACCACATACAGACTTCTAATGTCAATCTTGGGATTTGAACTTGGTTTCTCATGCTTTTCCAGCAAGTACTCATGCCTACAGAGCCACCCGTCACCCTGGAGTGGTGGCATTCTAAGCTGTGCCTGGCAGCATGGAGCAAGGGTGAGTCTCCTCAAACTTGATGTTGGAGCCTTTCCTGGAACCACAATGAGGTCCCTACAATTTGACCTTGCACACTGGCTTTGCCTGTTCTGAGGTGTCTGGGGACAATTTGACCGTAGTGTTGGTTACTTTCCATAGAGTCAGACAGTTTAGAATTCAGACAGGCCTGTCATTCTCTCAACAGAATCAGAACTTTTTGGAATGGGCCTGCAGATCTGAAATAGAAGGCTTTGGGGGTCAGTGGTGAGTTCCAGCTGCTCTGTCCTTGTGGTTGCCATACCTATGGGGTCTTTCTCTGCCTACTGATGGTCCTCGTCCTTTAAGAACAGCCACAGAGTTCTACAGCATTACAACGTGTTTATACAATGTATACCAGTCACACGAAGCACACCACAGCATGTTTTTCTGGATACTCTTATGGTGACAAACTTGGAGTCCAGCCCTATGCTTTCCCTCTCCACCACGAAGGGCTTGATCAGCTCATCTCTGCTCTGAGGACATTCTGTTCCTTCTGTGCATGTCTGTTGGGTAAATGGCAGCTATCTGTTTTTCCAAGTTTATCTTCTCTAAAGTAACTTCTTTCCACCTCAACCCACAGCCCATGGTTGTGCTCAGCTTTAGTCCATCCCTGTGGCAGGGTGTAGCTTTGGGGGGCACCCTGGGGTGCACTCCTAGCTACTGTCCGGAACCTCTGGCCCTGTCCATCCCACTGCTGCCCAGGGGATGAGCTGGTGCGGAATCAAGAGACCAGACTGCGGGAGATGCGTGGACAAGCAAACTCTCTTTGCTCAGGACAAAAGGCACACTTTATACCCTCTATGAGCCCTCATCGCCCCCCATCCTGCTAATTCGTCTCTTGAGCGCGATCATGGTGAAATGTCCTTTGCTGATTGGCTCTCGTGACGTCATCTGTTCCTAGATATCAGCTTTCACATCTGTGCGACCACTGCGACCTGTTTTAAATCCTGGCAGCTGGTTCTTAGGGAGGCCTTATTTCCTCCTACACCGGGGGATATAAGGCCTGGTGCTCTCGCACTGGTGTGATTATCACAAACTCTCAACTTCATTACTTTCAGGGTGTCTGCCCTAAAAAATCAGCACCCCTCCAGGAGCCCTGGCAGTTCCTTCCATGAGCCACATCATTTCAAGCGGCAGTTCTCCTCTCTGCCTGGGATTCTTGGCCTTCCAGTCCACCAAGACCGTTTTTTTTCTCCACTCCAGGAGTCCCTAAGATTGTTTAGAATGCTTCTGAAAACCACAGGTGCTGGTGCATTTTGGAAGTGACTCATTCGTTGGTCTGGAACGGGACCTAGGCAAAAAAGATTATTAACTCATCTAGGTGGGCAGAAGACCACTGGAGAGACAAATTCACCTTTGATCTCAGGCGAGCACTTCATGTGGCCACCCATACCTGTGTTTCCTCCACAGAGCGGGGCTTGCTTCCCTCAGCAACCCTTCCCGCGCTCCCACTCCTCTGTCTGCCTAGCGGAGTGGGATGAACCAGTTCATGGTGGACTTACCTGTGAACGATGACACAGCTGTACTGCTTGCCCAGCAAGGGCCTCTGGGGCCCTTGTTCTTTGTTAGCAAAGACCAACTGCTGCTTCCCACTGGCTAATGAATCTATTACTTCTTGCCTGTTTCCCTTCTTTTACTTTGGTGAACCTCCATGATGAATTTCCCAAGCACACGGAAGTGTGTTTAGATGAATGGCGTTGTCTGGGGACAGTACCACATGAACATTGAACTGTTTTCAGTCCCCAGTCGAACCTGGAGGCGTCCTGTCCTTCTTCCTTCCTGATCTCCTGGGGCTTCCTACCTTTCCCCATTGTGAGACTGCAACACTAGCCTTGAATCAACCAAATGTGTTGGTTGGAGAATAAAGGGATTTTTAAAAAATATCTGATTTTGGAATATGAAATGTGAATATAAACCATAGCTTCGAGATGTATTTGACGAGCAGTTTTGAAGAAGAAAGGGAATTCTACACCTGAATGAAGATACTTGGTGTGTGTCCCCAGGTGATTTGATCTGTTTTTATGCCACTTGGTTTGCATACCAGCTTTGTTTCTGTATGCATTGCCAATCCATTCTGCATGAGCAGGTGTTCCCAATGGCTCATGGGAAAAAAGAGCCAGACCCTCGGTCTCCACAGCTCCGTCCTCCACAAGGCCACTCTTTGCCTTCATTGTCACTAGAGCTCTGAGTTTAAATAGACAGTGGATTTTGAGTGCCCTGTCCCACCGGGACAGGCATAGATGGGTAGGAGAAGGTCACACCTCACTCCTGTTGTCTGTGTCTGACCAATGAGGCTGTGAGTCACGGCAGCGCGGTGTAGCTGGATATGCGGTTTCACTAGTGTGAGAATTTCAGGGACATCCCAGAAGCAGGCTTTTGGCTATGTTCCTACTACTTTGTGTTCCCGATCGGTGACCCCAAGATGACTATGGTGACTCCACAGAAGTTCCCTGTGCTGAAGTAGCTGACACACTTAGGAGTCAAGACACACGGGACGTGGATAGAGCCATTTGTGTTTTTCTTATGAGGTCACAGCCTATAGTCTGTGTGTGTGTGTGTGTGTGTGTGTGTGTGTGTGTGTGTGACCAGCAATGGGACCTGGGTGCTCTGCCTACCACGGTGGTATTTCCAGCTTGAGTGTGACTTTGAATTACAAAATGAATTTACATTTTGTAAAAATGTCTTCCTAGGCTGTGAAAATGGCTCCTAGGCTCTTTATTTGGTCATTTAGCCATTAACAAAAGTTTTCATTTATTCATGTTCCAGCCATTTGTGAGAGGCCATGGGTTAACAAGGCAGAGCTGCTCTCTTCACAGATCACTCAAGTGACAGGGATGTCTAAGTCATTGTATACAGTCTTTTTGGCAAATGACATTATAACACTGAGATACCATTGGGTAGAGCTGAGGGCCACAAGCTCTCATGGCTGTAGTCAAAGGACCTATTCGGCCCCTTAGACTTCATGTTAGTGTGGAAAGAAAACACCTCACCATGTGCTCTTTATTGGGATTCTCTGAACATCTGTGAAATTCTGTTCGGAAACTGACCTTCACTGAGCACTTCCCCCTCCTGCTGAAGGCCTTTTCTTTGATGAATTGTGCTTCATGCCCCTACCCATGGGTGTGCATAGGCGAGGAGTGGCATTGGCACTTGGCGTTTTAGTTTACAGCCTCTTTAATTATAGCAGGTCTCTAAAGCACTGACAAGATGCTCTTCAGGATAGCTGACCCTTTTATATCTAATTTCATTCACCGTTAGTGTTTGGAGGCTCTCCAGTGAAGCACTTCAGAAAATGCAATAGGATTTGTGTTCCAATTAATATAGGACCCAATTCTGGGGGAGATGAAGCTCTAAGCTCAGCCGAATGCAGACACTTCAGCAGAGGAGGCAGCAGCTGTGGGAGTGCACGGATGCCTTGAGACAAGGTCCTGAATGATGGGTGAACTGTACGTCACTGTGGAGTCCTACCCGACTGAACCTAGGCAGGCAGCTTTCTGCAGCCGTGTGCCATACAGTTAGTTTTCTTTTGAGGCCCTGGATTTCCTTGTGCAGTTGGGGTAATGATTGACTTTCCTTTGCTTCCATTACACGAATTGAAGTGATGCTGAGTTCCCCTTTAGGATCTGTTTTAATCTCCTACTCTGGGCTGGCTCAGATGCAGAGCCAGCTCTTCAGGCTTCCTGGTGCTTTATGCTCTGAGTGCTGCTACCACTTCAGCTCATGATTTGGGCCATAACATGAGCTGCTAACTATTGTACCTAAGAATGGTGGGACTGAGGGAGTTCTGATTTAGAGTAAAAAGCGCTTGCTACATAAAGTTGAAGAACAGTGGTGAGGTACGGTGATGGCAGTGGTGCACAGCTGCACTCTCAGCACTCGGCAGGCTGAGGCAAGAGGCTCAGCACCACTCAGAGCAAGCCTGGGCTGCATAGTGAGCTCCGTGTCTTCTAGGGCTACAGCTAGACCCCGTCTGAACACAAAACCGAACAAACAAAATTAGTGATCATATGCTAAGGTGTTAGTCACAATTCCAAGCACATATTACCAGCTACAATCTTCATACGCCACTCTGGAAGTCTACCCAACATGCCTGCCTCCGTATATTCCCTGTGGCGCTCACACATCCCACAGAAACTCTGGACAGAACGACAGGCTCTAAGCCATCAGCTGGCCTCCAAGATCCTGCCCAAACTGTTGTTTCATTAAGAAAGCATTTTTGGCTGTCATAACCGATCAGCATGGTAGTTCTTTCCCGATGCTGCTTATTATAAATCACGTTGCAACAGCACATTATTTTGCAAGGAATGAAAAGCAAAGCCATTGCCTGTCAGCTGGAATTAACTGCCAGGAAAGGATGGTCTTTCAGAAAGGAAGAGAGTCAATTAACATATGGAAATCCGTTCTCTGATATCAGCCTATACTTGTCGACACAGGAAAGTGAACAATGTGTATCCAGGCAGAGAATAAAGTTACTGGAAATGCTTCCTCACTGTAGTTGCTGGCTAATGGACGAGTGCTGTTAAAACGATGTCATTGTTCTTGTTTCAAATCATATGTGGGATTGGTGCCACGTGCAGACGAGATTGAACTTCCTTAAGTCAGACCTTGCTGTTACAGCCACTTGTGGATTCAGACGCAGGCCTTCACATCTTTGGCATCCCCCTGTTGTGGTGGATGGAACTGTTGGCAGGTAGCCCTTGTTCTTGTTCCAAGCTGGGTTGACTTTTGTGTGAGTATAGGTCAAGATGCTGTTGGTGGACCAAGCTTCTGCTGCCTGGCTGGCAGGAGGCTGGCTGTGAACCAGCCCCATGTCACCAGGAAAGGAGAGGAAGACCTCCCCTGTGTGTGAGCAGGCGGAACTGTGCTCTCTCTGGGCCTTCGCTTTCTTACATAGTGGAAATCTCAACATGTGCTCATGCTTCTCTGACCTTCTGCCCACTACAGCTGGCATGGAGGTGGCAGTGTGTTCAGCTGGCTTCACATTTGCTTGGCAGAAAAGCATTAAGTAGTAAGGTAAAATCTTCCTGGAGGACTAGTTGCAGCCAAGTGTGGGTCCTCTAAGAACATCCCAGGCTGGGATGTCAGTGGTGATGGGCTCAGGGATCCTTCTCTCTGACACGTGGACCTTGGTACTCTTACAGACAC
The DNA here is from genome assembly GCA_026225945.1 of Cricetomys ansorgei. Taxonomy (NCBI): domain Eukaryota; kingdom Metazoa; phylum Chordata; class Mammalia; order Rodentia; family Nesomyidae; genus Cricetomys; species Cricetomys ansorgei. Next base: position 3,778,215 of record JAMJFZ010000239.1, on the reverse strand, counting down.
ACTGGCTGTTCCAGTGATTGCATGGTCAGCACCAACTCTTCCCTTGGCTTCAGAAGATGTGGGCTTCTGATGGGTAAGGGGAATTTCTGGAAACTCTTTCTTCAGAAGGAATAGAGCAATTATTGTAGATATTTGAGCCGTTCATGGAGGCAATTAGTTCAAGGGTCAAGACAGGAGTGTTTAGCCCAGCTCCTGCCTATAATATACAACACAAGAATTCATTTTCAAAATGTTCACATATGGTCAGGATGAGGCAGTAGTATGCCATCTCTAACTGCCACTCTCCCACTCCCCATCATCATATCCAGCTAAAGGACACATTTATTATTATTCAGTTCACATTGCATCCTTTTTCAGGGTGTGTGAAAAGACAGTACCTCTATATCTTGAATCTGCGCATAGCCTTGTCAGCAGGAGTTAGGACTTGCCTGCTTTCTCACCTGGCTTCCAACAGGGTGATGAACAGAAGAACAGAGTGCTCCAAGCCCCTGTAACACCACTCTTCTACCAGAGAAAGCTCTTTCCTAAGAAATTGTCTAACGTAACAGCTGTTTGAGGTATTCAGGGTGGTGATCAGACAGGAGTGACTAGCCCAGTCCGTGCCTCATACACTGGGCACTCAGTCCTGTTTACCTGTGATGATTTGGGGAAAAAGTTTCTAGACACCACAGGGGACTGAGCAGAGGGGGTACAGTGAGGCAAACAAGGCACAAACACCTGTTCTCACAGTGACAGGTCACCTGCCTGCTTTGTTGTTTGATATACGGTCACTTTCCTAGCCCCAGTGAAAATAGAAGAGGCATCGCACATTGAGACTGCCATTGACACTGCATGTCAGAGGGTCTCTCATAGCTGTCTGTCCTAAAAGGTTCATTTTCTACGGTTGAGCCTGCTTCATCACACCCTCGCACCTGGGGTGGTCTAACTTCCCCTCTTTCTGGAACATTCCATTTCACTAGCAACTCAATCACTGAGTGATTCTGGAGACAATTCACAGCTTAGTACAACTCCTGTGCCCTTCTCTCTGGGCAGCTTTCTAGGTGCTGATGCCACGGTTCTCTTCGTGATCTGATCTTGTTCAGGTACAAGGATTGACCCTTCATGGAAGTCCTAGTGGGCTTTCTGTGGCTGTGAGAAAGACCATGACCAAAAGTGTCTTGGGGAGTAAAGGGTTTATTTGGCTTATGTGCAGAGCAGCAGGAATGTGAGCCAGCAGTTCCTATTGCCTCTGTACTGAAAAAGTAGAGAAAAATGAATGAATGAATGAATGAATGACAGTTCTCATCTCCTCTTTTTATTCGTATATAGGCCACAGTCCTGACAATGAAATAGTACTGTCCACATTTAGGTCTTCCCATTTTATTTAATTAGTCAATTAAAAATATCCTTCATGCCATGTGGTGGTGGTACACACCTTTAATCCCAGCACTCGGGTGACAGAGACAGGTGGATATCTGTGAGTTTGAGGCCAGCCTGGTCTACAGATTGAGCTCTGGACAGCCAGAGTTACAACAATGAAACCCTGTCTCAAAAAACCAAAAAAAGAAAAATAAATCCCTCACAGGGATCTACATTGTACCTCTTTACATGAGCCTTTCTGCCCAGCTGATATTTTATACATATCAACACCTCTCCTACCCTCCCTCCATTCCTCCAAGGTCCCCTCATCTCCCCTCTCCTTCTATTATATAATACCCCCACTCACTCATTGCCTGCTTCTCCCCATAGAAGAGAACAGTCCTCCCAGGGTCACCCCTCAAACAGGGCACAACAAATGGGACAAAGCCAGGTACCAGTCCCCATATTGAAGGTTGACTAGGAAACCCAGCTAGAGGAAATGAGTCCCCAGGGCGGGCACAAGTATCAGAGAACCCCCACTTACACTCTAGCCTGTAGATTCTCTGTGAGAACCCCAATCCAGACAACTACATGGCATATCTAGGGGACCCTGCAGGTTCTTTGCCACTTCAGATCTCAGGGACCCCAAGAGTACTGGTCCGTTGATTCTGTGGGGCTTATTCTACTGATGTCTCTGGCCCCTGAGATGCCTCCTCCTCCTCCTCCTCCTCCTCTTCTGTGAGGGTTCCTTTGATCTGCAGGATGTTTGGCTCTGAGCCTCTGCGTCTGTTCCCATCAGTTGCCTGGAGAAGCCTCTCTGATGGAGACCAGGCTAGGTACTGATCTATGAGTAGAACAGGATATCATTAGATCCTGGCTGTCCAGTTTCCAGCTCCTGGCCTACCCTGCAGAATCAGGCATGGGTTCTCTCCTTTGGCATGAGGTTCTGCCCTTCCATTGTTCCAGAGGGTCCTGTAAGGAGGATAGGTTATAGGTTGAAGGTTTTGTGGCTGGGGTAGTTTCCCAGCCTCTCCACTGGGAGCCTCGACGGTTACAGGAGATGGCCTGTTCAGGCTCCACATGCCCCATTGCCAGAGGTCCTTGCCAAAGTCTCCATCATGGACGCCAGTGAGTTTCCACTGCCCTATCTCCAGATTCCCTCCTTAGCGTACTCCAATTACAGCTGTCTCTCCATATCTTCTTTCCCTGCATCCCTCTCCCCACATCTGGTCTCTTCTCTTCCCATCCCCAACTCCCCCAGCCCATCTGCACAGTCTGTTCCATTATGGGGAGATCCCTGTGTCACAACTGAACTCCTGTGGCTTAGTCTTTCTGGGTCTGTGGATTGCAGTGCCTTTGTCGTTTGCTTGACAGTTAATAACCACTTCTCAGGGAGTACATGCCGAGTACATCTTTCTGGGACTGGGTTACCTCACTCAGAATGATTTTTCAGTTGCATTCATTTGCCAGCAGAATTCATGTGGTCGTTTTTTAAAAAATAGCTGAGTAATACTCCATTGTGTAAAGGTACCACAATTTCTTTATCCGTTCTTCAGTTGAGGGGCATCTAGGTTGTTTCCAATTTCTGGCTGTTATGAATAAAGCTGCTATGAAGATAGTTGAACAAGTGTCCTTCTGGTAGGATGGAACCCCTCTTGGGTATATGCTCAGGAGTGAATTGGCTGGGTCTTGAGGTAGATCAAGTTTCAATTTCCTGTAGAGTCACCATATCGATTTCCATAACGGATGTACAAATTTCCACTCCTATCAGCGATGAAGGAGAGTTCCCCTTGCTCCACAACTTTGCCAGCATGAGCTGTACTTTGTGTTATTGATCTTAGCCATTCTCACAGGAGTAAGATGGAATCTCAGGGTAATTTTGATTTGCATTTCCTGGATGGCTAAGGATGTTGAACATTTCTTTAAGTGTTTCTCAGCCATTTGAGATTCCTCTTTTGAGAATTCTTTGTTTAGATATGTACCCTATTTTTTGATTGGATTATTTGGTTTTCTCATGTTTAGTTTCTTGAGTTCTTTATATATTTTGGATATCATCCCTGAATCAGAAATGGGGTTGGTGAAACTCTTTCCCCATTGTGTAGGCTGCCATTTTGTCTTATTGACAGTGTCTTTGCCTTGTAGAAGCTTCTTAGTTTTGTGAGGTCTTATTTGTCAATTGTTGATCTTAGTGCCTGAGCTATCAATGTTCTGCTCAGGAAGTTTCTCTTGTGCCAATGCCTTCAAATCTATTCTCTACTGTCTTTTCTACCAGGTTCAGTGTATCTGGCTTTATGTTGAGGTTGCTGTCAGTTGTGTTCTTCTGCTAGTGTTTAGGCATCTTAGTTTGGAGTGATTAAAGGTTTAAGTGCTGAATTCCTAGGCTTGTCTTCAATAAGGGAATGTTTTGTTTCTTGATTTCTTTATCCTCTCTGGTCTTCTACGTTTTGTGGCTTCTTGATGAGCAAGAGTCTCTGCCCAAGGTTGTTGCTGGAATTCTGATTGTTGCCTTGGCCTTTGATCCAGCAGGGAGTCTCCTTCTGAGTTGGGGGCTGGGTCTTGGAGAGTGTTGTTTTCTTCTGGGTGGATTGTGTAGCCTGGTCTAGGGAAGGGTCTGCTTGCCTGGTCTCCTGGCTGAGTTGTGTGGTCAATGCTAGGGCAGAGGGTGTGTGCCTGAGGTGGTCTCTGGGCTGTTCTGGAGCTAGCTTGCTTTGCCTGCACCAGGGCAGGGGCTGTCTGCCTTGGCTGGTCTCTAAGACTCAGAACCAGTGGCTGGAAGGGGTGAGGGGTGGGGAGATGGAGGTGATTTTGGGCTTTGGGGTTGAGCTAAGCAGGTGTAGTGGGGAGGGGTGAGTGAGCATGTTTCCTACCCGATCTTCTGGAGCTCACTTGCTCTGCCTATGCCAGAGCAGGGGCTGTCTGCCCAAGTTGGTCCTTTGACCTCAGAAGCAGTGGCTGGAAAGGGTCCCGAGCTGATTCTTGATTGTATCACATTGATTAAATTAGCCATCACATGATATAATATTAACCTTTGAGTATTTTATACTTTTGTATTCAGACACAAGGAGATTCGGAAGTTAGTCCCCACATGGTACAAGAACTGAGCACAACTGTGGAAGATGAAGCTTGTCCTAGGGTTGAAGACTTATGGTTAGATAAGACTCAAATGATTCCTGCAAAGTAATTGAGAAAACCCCATCCTAGTTAGGGTATTATTTTTATGATAAAACTCCATGACTGAAAGCAACTTGGGGAGGAAAGGGTTTATTAGGTTTACACTTCCACAGCACTGTTCATAATTGAAGTAAGTCAGGACAGGAACTCAAACAGAGCAAGAACCTGGAGGCAGGAGCTGATGCAGAGGCCATGGACGGGTGCTGCTTACTGGCTTTGTTTCCATGGCTTACTCAGCCAGCTTTCTTATAGAACCAAGGATCACCAGCCCAGGATGGCCCCACCCACAATGGACTGGACCCACACACATCAATCACTAATTACGAATATGTCTTAAAAGCTTGCCTAGAACCAGACCTTATGGAGGCATTTTCTCAGCTGAGGTTTCCTCTTCTCAGATGACTATAGCTTGTGTCAGGTTGATATCAAACTAAGTAACAAGCACAGTCTCACAACAGCCTGACCTATAAAGGAAAGTCAGCAGCTAGAGTGCTTAAACTCAGAAGGCGCTCTGCCTGGGTGAAAGAAGACATTTCCAGAAGGCACAAGTTATTGAATAAAATTCCAGTGCCAAAGGTTGGTTGTTTCCCTTCCTATGAATAGATGTTTGTCCATGGAGGTCCTTGAGGCCCCTACATGGTATAGGCAATTGCTATTGATGCTGGTTCTCCACCTGAACTGGGTAGTAAGTTCTTATTATTGAAAATATCGTGCATTCAAGTTGCATGATGTGCAGAAACCTAATTGTGGCAGGGTTAGAAACTTCCTCTGACTCGCTAGCATTTTTGATGTTGGATACTATGGATATTGCCTGAGGTGAATTGTTGCCAATGATCCCCCTTGCCTAAGGACCCCACATGAAGCACTATCAGAATGGCAGGTGATGTGTGCTTGCTGATGAGATAGTGGCTCAAATGTCTTAGGTGCAACAACTTAAATTCAATTGAATTTAAAGTCTGTTTCATAAGAAGGAACCTATGTTCAGTACTATAAGCCTGGACAAAAATCTTATGGCTGAAGAGGTCACAAGGCCCAGTGGAAGTTCTTGTTTCATTGGATGAATATAATATCCCCATCAAATTGTCCTCTATGCATTTGTATCTACATCCATAGCTTACCTCTTTTGTAGTGGTAGCAGTTTCTGCAGAAACTCAGGACCAAAGTATTAAAAATATCTGTTAAAACATGCCTTAGTTTAATTTCTATTGCTGTGAGAAAACAACATGAACAAAGGGAACTTAAGAAAAAAGGGGCTTATTGGTTAACATGTCCTGATTATAATCTATATTTGATGGAAGTCCAGGCAGAAACTCAAGGCAGGAACCTGGAGGCAGGCACTGAAGTAGAGTCAATGGAGTAATACTGCCTATTGGATTGCTCCCAGTGGCTTGTTCAGCTTGTCTTCTGATATACTCCAGGAGCATTTGCCCAGGGATGGCATCACCCACAACAGGTTGGGAACTAGCATGTCAACTATTAATCAAGAAAAATGCCCCACAGTTTTGATCATAAGTCAATATGATGGGAACATTTTCTCATTTGAGGTTTTCTCGTCCTAAATGACTTTGGTTGTGTCAAGGTGGCAAAATGCTAGTTAGCAGACCTCCAAGGAAAAATAGGACAGCAAGAAGTCCCTTCTGTGTGACAGCTGGCTCAGTTAAGGTACTCAAAGACTCACCAGCAGGTAAGTCAGGCCAGCTTCACTTGTGCGGACGTAGTATCAGACGGAGTCATTGCTGATGCAGAAAAGTGCTTCCTATGTCATTAGCCCCAGTATCTACCTGACAGTGGTTCCATCCACCCCTTACTCACCATCTAGAATCTTTGGAACCTGGAAGAAGTGGACACCATATAAGAGAAATTTTTGCGACTTTATACTAATGACCTGAGCAGCTGGGTTTCTGCACTCACACAGGTACTGCTTCAGAGGACACTGCCCTAGGAGACTCCTTAGCTAGAGAACTTCAAAACATCATTCAAAGCCTGGACTAGGTGGGTTTCCTTCAGATCAGCCTTGGGTAATATCCATAAACACGAGGAGCTGAAAACTGCTTCCTGGAGAGGGGATTCGTGCCTAAATATCACCTGGTCCGCTTCATTCTACAAGGTCCTTGAATCTCATGAGAACACGCCCCTCCCTGTCATGTCAGCTTTAGTGCTTGGGAGAGAGTGAACAGTTCTGGGATTTAGGATCTGTGGGGGAAGTAAATCAGTTGTTTAGGGAAAGCTGGAAGTTCTGTCTGTAGCGGAGGAGAAGGCCACAGTTTCTGTCTTGGGAGCTGCCCTCTGTACTACCATTCCCTTGTTTTGTGGCTGAAAAGAGCTCATTTCCTCCCTGGAATCAGCTTTCCTTGGCCACTGTCTAATTTCCATGGGAGAAGGTCCACACAACGATGAATTTCCATGATGCTATATCTGGAAGATTTCTGCTTTGAGGACATCAAGGTCTTTGGGTTCCAGATATACTTAGTCTATACCCACCAGGCCAGGCCCACTTGACATGACAGAAACTTCAGGGAAGTTTCCAGGCCTGCCCCCAGTCAGTCATTGTGACATGAGGCATAGTCCCTTCACTGAAGCCAATCTTTTGGCAACTGCGTTGCTATTATAGTTTCTTAGACCAGAATTTTTGGGTATGGATTTACCCAAACCTCCTGGTGTTGAGACAGCGAGGAACAAACTTTGACTCCATCAGTGGAGTATAGTTCTGTTGGCATGCTGCTCAGAGTGACAAGCTTCCAAAAATCCAGCATTTCTGATGAGCCATTAGAGTGTCCACTGAGTTCCTTGCCCAGAACGAAACCTCTTAAGACCTCTCCTTCCATACTTCTTCATGGGTAAAGTCTAGTCTCATGCATGTTTGCATTGTTTAGACTACAGAACGTCTAGACCAACCCATATATCTCGGAAATAGTATAGACTCTTGGTGCAGGAGATCACAGACTTGCAGCACTGGCAACAGTGACTTCTGTGCATGAACTAAGGGGGGCAAGGGAAATAAATAGAGGAGACAAGGAGAGTCTCTGGCACCCCACACAAAGCTTTCTCTGGAGTGGAAGTGGAGAATCCCTTGCCCTACTGTGCCATTCCTGAACGTAGCGTTTACAGAGCCAGAAACATATATAATTTGATAGGCCACAGACAAATTAAAATTCAGGTATCCAGGAGTATTTCAAGGTGGTAGCCGGATGTGATGGCTCTAGCCTATGATTCCAGTACTTAAGAGACTGAAGCAAGAGAATTATAATTTGGGGCTAACTTGGCCTGTTAAGTGAGTTTGAGATCAGTTTGGGTCATAGACTGAGATCTTAACTCAAGAATAAAACACAAACAAAACCAACAAACAAGAATCTTAGGATGGTGAAAACGCAGCATCAGCGTAACTGAATCCATGAATAACTACAGACTACCGGAGGATGACCTATTTGACTCAGACCCTGGCTTCCTTTCAGCATCAGGTCCCCTTTCATCCTAAGCCCCACTTCTCCCAGCCTGTGATCCCGCTATTCCTGCCTCTGCATGTTCTTGTGAGTGCTACTGAAAGGCCCCTGACAGGCCACATTCTTTTCCAGGTTCGAGTAACACACACGCTGTCTGACTCAGAGATGCCTTAGTTGGACAGCACTGCCCATCATCCTGGCCTCCGAATATCGATGCTGAGATCCCATTTGTTCATAGCCTCCCCTACAGGACTTTGACAGCTCTTGTCAAAGGACACTCATCACGAGGGAGACGTAGCAGAGGCCCAAAGGTAACCAGGCAAGTTAGTAAGCTGACATCATGGAGGGCATTAGTGATCTCTGTTAAGGCAGCAAACAAACCACAGGGTTATTCAAAAGCAAAACAAAAAATACACAGGAAGAATTCATTAGACCAATACTTTACAAATTTTGAATGTTTCACAGTCCGATTAACAACAATGTAAGGTCCAGTGCTATGGTAGAAGGTGGGGTGGGGCACTATGGGAAAACATTCGAGGGAAATTTAACTCTTTTTATACATTAAAAATTTGACAACCCCATTTAATTGATAGTATTAAAAGTAATTACAAAGTAGAAAATGTGGAATGAATCTGTAAAAACTCAGGCATTTAGAATTTTCTACAGTGTAAGTATGCAATATACAGCAACAAAGTTTTCAGGCAAAAAGGAATAATATGATTACTAACACACAGGTGCTGATAACTTATTGTGCATCATTTCTTTATTGCCAGCGCTTTTGTGTATTAATCTGGGAAGTGCATATTTTGTATACATTATTTCTTCCTTAAGCATAAGTATCCATTATTATATTTGCATATTAAATGATTTATTGAATAGTGAAAACATTTAATTTTAAGCTTTCCCTTTCTCTGAGAAACTTCTCCTCACGGTCTACATTTTCAAATGAATTTTTTTTCCAATTTTTGTTCATTTTTAAGTAAATTAAAATATCAGTCCTATTTTGTACAAGAGTCATTTATAGGCAATCTGTTCCTGGGTCAAGCAGACGATACGATGCAATGGTTATCCTTTTACCATCGATTCTTAGGTGCTTTGCACTGTGCTAAAATGATAAAATTTCAGCTTGAATTTATACCTCTGGTCAATAGTTAATATAGGCTCAATATGGTTAATTCAGGGGTATAAATAAAATTAACTCTATGGTCTATGAAATGCAGTACCATATGCGTATGTGTGTATGAATGCATGTGTGTATGCATGTGTCATGTATATAAGTGTATATATATATATATATGCATGCATGTATGTGTGGTGTGTCATGTATGCATATATATGTGTATGTGTGTGTGTGTGTGTGTGTGTGTGTGTGTGTGTGTGTGTGTATGCATGTATTTTAGGGCAAGGTTTTGCTGTGCTGCCCATTCTGGTCTTGAGCTCATGGTCTCACATACAGGATTCTCTCACCTCAGCATGAGGGGGCATGAATGGCATGTACTACCATTCCTATCTAAGCTTCTTGTCCACTAACATCTATTTAATCCAGCAGTTTTAATGTTAGTCCAAACCATCTGTGCTTGTTTGTAGCTTGGGATAAACAGTTATATGTGGTAGTCGAATTGTTGCCTAAAGCCAGATGAGGTATGTTCCACTTTCTCGGTATGATAGAGGGGATTAACTTTTTCTGCAGACAGACTCACAAGATACTGCCTTCTGCACATTGTGGTCATCTTCCCAAAAGCAGGACTAAGCTGTGTGTACAGGGATGGGAATGTGGCTCAGTCATAAAGCACTCACCAGATGTATACTAAGCCTTGAGTTTGATCTCTTACACAACACAGAAGAAGTTATGTTTGTAGTTTTCATTCATACTTAGAAACCTGCACCTTTGTAAGCTAATCAAATAAAATATGTTTAAAATACATTTGTAGATAACGTATTTATTACCATAACTATCCCTTTTGACTCATAAGTTTTGGTTATCTGATAGCAATATTTTAATTTAATTGTACTTTGACATAATTTACCCATATTTTTCAACGAAAATTTTAAGTATTTCTGGTGTGGCCTTAGTTCAGATAGAAATTATATATTGTTGCTTTTAGCAGAAAATCCAATCCCATGTAAGACAACATATATATTTTGTTTCATTGCTATTGTCATTTTCATTTTACTATAATCTGCTTCTCCAGCTTCTGTTTTGCTGCAGTATATTATTGCTTTCCTCCCAATCCCACCAGTCACCTGACAAACTATTTATACTGCGTCTCTTTCTCAGTGTGAGTGCTATGCCTCATACCTCACCTCTTCAACCCGGCCCACAGACTTTCATAATTGTGTTTTCTCCTTTTCTTTCAGATTTGCGTTGGAATGAACTGGAATGTTATTATCAAAAAGTTTTAATTGCAGAGTTTTAATCTGCTTTTAGAGTACATTAAAATTCATGGTGCGATTGTCAACATATAATTAACATTACATGGCTTTAATCTTCATCAGGTGGTCTGGAAATTACACTTGTGTCTACTGAGAGATGTTTTTTCTGATTGCATTTCCTTTGTTTGGCTTAAGGGATTTCTTAAGCAGCTCCCCCACCCTCCAAAGTTTACACAGACCTCTGCAAGCACAGAATTTCCTGATTTCTTTACTCATGAACAATAGCTAAAGGGATAAGAGATTCCAACGTCCACAGGTTTGATGTTTAATCTTAAAAGTCTGGATTCCAAGGCTTGAGAGGAGGATCAGTGCTCAAGGACCCTTGTTGATTTTGCAGAGGACCTGGATTCAGTTTTCAGAGCCCACGTGGAGGCCCACAAGTGCCTGGAACTCCAGTTCCAGGTGGAATGATGCCCTCTGCTGGCTCTCACTGGACTTCACACATGTTGTGCACATACACGTGTTCAAACACTCAAGTGCATAAAATAAATAAACAAATCCTTAAAATGTCCAGGTTCCAACAGGATTTTGAGGGTGAGACAATGTAGAACTTGATTCTCTCACATTGTCCATTGGAGAAACTATTCTTCTGTGCATATTCTACTCATTTCTTGCTGGAAAACAGTTAATTTGGGGATTTCCATTCATTTATATGTTTGCACTAACTCAATACTATCTTAATTATAGTTGATTTATACTGAGCCTTGAATCTAGGTACCTTTAGACTTTCAGTTCTTTTTTTAAATTACTTTAAGTTTAAATTACTTTAAATTTAAATTTAAAGCCTATTTTAGATCTTTCGTATTTTATATAATTCTCCAATTTAGTACCATAAAAATTCTGTTGAGAGTTTGGCTTAATTTCTGCTGCTGACTGTGTTTGTTTTCTTTTTGTTTCTGTGATGAAATGTCATAAGCAGAAAGCAGATTACAGAAGGAAGAGTTTATTTTGGCTAATTCTTCCAGATAGGGAGTCCATAATGGTGAAGAAAACATGGCAGCAACCTGGGGCAGGAACCTGAGAGATCACACAGGAAGCCCAGAGAACAAACTGGAAATGGGATGACACTATAAACCCTCAAAGCCAACCCCAAATGCTGTGCTTCCTCCAGCAAGGCTGAACCTTCTAAAGGTTCCATAACCTGCCCAGACAGCACCATCAACTAGAGGCAAAGTATTTCATTACCTGAGCCTAAGAGGGTATATCTCATTCAAACCACTATAAGATAATAATGAGTCTGGAGGAACTGACATTTTAATAATACAACAGGAGGATTCTAAGTCAATGTACCACAGAAATTTCTGCATATACTTATTTATTGCTACAGTATTCACAATAACCAACAAACAGAAAGATCTGGAATACCCTTCAGCAGATGAAAAGACAAAGAAAATGGGCTTCATATATGCAAAGGAATTACATTCAGCTGTAAAGAATAATATTATATCGTCTGTATAACATTATTTCTATTATGTGAAATAAGTCACATCAATAACGGCAAAGACGGTGTGTTTTCTCTCACATGCAGAATCTAGAATAACACATATAGCATTTTCTATATATGCTATGATGGCTTGAATGGGGAATGTCCTCCATAGGTTCAGGCATTTGAATAGTTGGTCCCCAATTAGTGGTACTGTTTGGGGTAGGTTTAGGAAGCACAGCCTTGCTGGAGGAGGTATGTCACTATGGGTGGGCTTTGAGAACATATAGCTTTACCTTAGTTCCAGCTTGCTTCCTCTAGCTGTTTCATGCTTGCATTTGAAGATGTGAACTCTCAGACGCTATGCCTGTCACTTGCTGCCATGCCCTCCCACCAAGACAAATTCTTATCATCCTGGAATGATAAGCCCAAATAAAACTTTCAGCTTGCTGCCATGCCATTATGGACTCCCTCTCTGGGAGCATGAGCCAAAATAAACTCTTTCTGCTCATGGTGTCTCATTATACCAACAGGAGCAAAACTAATACAGTCGTTAGCAGAAATTCAGCTGAACTACCAACAGAATCTTTATTCTGTTGAAATGGAGAATTATATATAAATGTAAAAGATCTAAAAGAGACAAAGTAATTTTAAACAAAGTTTCTATCATAAGTTGGTGTTTTATTACCACAACAGAAAAGTCACACACACACACACACACACACGCACACACACATCTGCATGCAGGATATGAAAGTACATACAGACTAATTGACTGGACTACAAGAGGAGAGAAAGAAGCCTAGAGGGAAGGGTGATGGGGTATGTGTGACGTGAAAGTAGAAGGGGGTAGTTAATGGGAAGAAAGAGACCTGAAAAAGTGGGGCGATCAGGCAGGGTAAGCAATGACAGTGACTAAGAACAGAACACACAGTGGCTTCTCTGGGGCTGACTCCTGTGTCTGCCCCTGGAAGACACTTCCTGAAGCCACCTGTTCAGCTCCAGTCTAGAGCCAGCGGCCGCTGTGTCTTTCCTTTCACTCCCAGATCCAGGATGTGCCGTTGGATGCCTGGACTTTCTACTGAGAGTTAGGATGCAGAGTTAACTTCCAAGCTCTTCATGCACAGAAACACACCAAAGAACTTAAATGATCCTATGCTGTTAAAGGTCATTGATCTTATTAATCAAATCGATTAACACACTGATAATTCAAGTGTCGATACTTTATTTCCGGGATGAATCTTTAGTGAAGAGATTCTTTTCTTGGAAGCAATAACTCAGTTGTGTCTGATGCTACAGCCCTGCAATCCCACTTCCTTTGCAGAAGGATATCATGTTTGAGGCCAGCCTGGATAGCTTGTTGAGACTTTATATTCAAACTTTTTAATTTTTACTTTATTTATTTATTTATTTATTTATTCACTCACCTATTTAATTAATTAATTTATTTATCTATTTATTTATTTATTTTTGAGACAGGGTTTCTCTATTGTAACTCTGGCTGTCCTGGAACTCACTCTGTAGACCAGGCTGGCCCCATAATCACAGAGATCCACCTGCCTCAGTCCCCCGAGTGCTGGGATTAAAGGCATGCACCACCACCACCTGGCTATATTCAAACTTTTAAAAAGGGTGGATAGAGGGTTGCAGATATAGCTCACTGGCAGACTGTTTTGACTATTAAGTACAAAGGTTTGGGTTTAATTTCCATCACTAAAACAAGAAGAAAAGAAAAGAAGAAAAAAGTTCCTGATGAGAATTCTTTCTCCTAATATTTTACCTAGTTAGTGTTGAGATGGTGGTTGCCTCGTGCTGGATGGGTATGTGCATAATGGTGGTATCCATGAAACTTAGAGGTCATCAGAGAACAGTGTGCACTTGGAACACTCAAAGGTATTTTATTTTAAAGATATTTTTAAAAGTCAAAGTCTATCCCATTTAGGAAAGCTTCCACACTGCCAAGTTCTTCTTCAGTGAGCTTTCCTACTTTTGTCTCTGAATAAATGCACCTAATCTCTTTGCATTGTCAAATTCATCACTGTATAGTCCCGTGAGATTCAGTATGTCTTTGTAATATTGTTGGGTCTGTGGTGATGCTCCCTGTGTTGTCAATTGTATCTTCTTTTATTAAATTCTCAGTTAGGCTGGCTAGAGATTTACTAATTTTATTGATTTATCTTTTTAAAAACTCTTTGGTTAAAACAATTTTATGTATTAATTATCTGCTATATTGATTTCTTCTATTAAGCTTAATTATTTCCCCTAACTTTCTTTAGTGTTAGAAATCTCTCCTTTGTTTCACCCAAATGGACCACACAGATTCCCGTCATAGGACACATGCCTCCACACCTGCCTTCTAGTGTTCATGGGGACAGTCTGGCCTGCTTCCACCAGCCACCTCTCAGCTTCCTGTGACCGAATAGCAGGATTGCCCCATATGGATAGATTTCAGACTCAGATAAGGGAGTTCAGAATGCAGGTTTATACAATGGTTAGTTTTGAAAATTAATACCCACAAGGACATAAAACACTCATGGTGAAGACGTCAGAGAACTTTAATTACCTATGTGCAGTAGAAACTTTTAAACAAGGACGATTTTCAAGATCATTGTCTAGATCAAGTCACAGCTGGAGCTGGTCATTAGGCACAAACAGAAAGCCCAATTTATAACATTTAAAAGATTTATTTTATTTTGAATTACATGTATGTGAGGAGTCTGTAGAGCCCCCAAAAGGATATTAGATCCCCTTGAAGCTAGAGTTACAGGCAGTTTTGAGACACTGGATGTGGGTGCTGGACACCAAAATGAGTCTTCTGCAAGAGCAGCAAGTATTCTTCACCACTGACCCATCTCCCCAATTTGTAACATTTAATATTATTCTTGGGACATGCCAAGGAGAAACAGACTTTTCACTGTTAGGGCAGATGCCTCTGTCTTCCTTTGGGAAACTCTCTATATCATTTGTTAGTCCACCTGGGAACTTAAAGCTGGGATCTCCTGGAGGAGGTGAATCTCTGGGTCATGTGTGGTCACTTTCACAGGCGATCTTTCCTGGGTGATGAAAGGCAACTTACATACTAACTTAAGAGCCTCAGCCAGCATCTGTTCTCTGGAGAGAAGACAGGAAAGGATAGGATCTGGCTAATTAGCGGTGACCACAGAAATCGAATCAGGAAACACTACTTATACTAACATCAAAAGTACAACATATAGATATCACTGAAGCACAACATATTTAATATTTACAGACTAAAATCTATAAGACAGTAAAGAAATTAAAATACAGAAATATCGGAGAGATCTATCACAGTCTCTGCTGTTAGTAGGTGAGGTGAAAGTGACACTGGGAGAGTTTGTGAACCTTAGAAATAGCTCATCAGTGCACTCAGGGCATGGTAGACACCTTCTAGTCGGAATGGCAAGGTGTAGGAAAGAATTCCTATCACAGGGGAGCTAAGGTAGGCAGGAGACAAGTAGCTGTGCTGACATGCAATTCTGAACTCTCAGAAGGTTGATCAATGTTCAAAGTCTTCCCTAGGGCACTCTGTTCTCCTCTACATCACCACACACACCCTGTTCCTCAGTTTTTCTGCTAGTGCCCTTTCCCTCTCCTGACTGCACTGACCTGACAGTGGTAGGCGAGGAGCCCCAACGGCAATCTCAGTTATGACCAATGGGAGACTTACTGTTGCAACAGTGTGGTCTTCAGAACTGCCTGTGGATTCACCACTGCTAGAGTTCCTTTTCCCCTCACCTTGGTCTTTTCCAAAAAGTGCTTTAGAAGAGAGATTAGCCCCATTTATGTAACTGAGGAAATTAGGGCAAATTCAGCTGATATCTGCATGTGAGTTTCAGTCTCCAGCAAGTTGCCCAGCAAATCATCCTGCTTGAATAATTAATGACAGAAGAAAGCCAGCCAGGAACAGAGAAGCTGACAACTAGGAATGCTATGGAGGAATTAAAATTCCTAAGAAAGATCACATACACATACCATGCATACAAACACACATATATCACACACACACACATACACCACATATATACACATATGCCACACACATACAAACACATACATGCCATACACACATTCTACATATAGACACATACACCACATATGCACACATATGCCCACCACACACACATTACACACACACACACACATATACCACTTACACCCCCAACACATACAGATGCACATATACAAATAACACACACATCATACTACACACATATAGACACACACATCACACACATACACATATATACATAGCATATATATATATGTATATATACTCACATGTACAACATATACAAATACATATATTTACATACACACTAATATATATAATATATACATATATTATATATATAAAATATATACACCTAAACATGCACATACACATGCACACACACGTTCACAGACACATACATACAGACATAAATACAAGCATACACACATACTGTGCTGATTAGTTTTTTGTCAACTTGGCAAAGGTTAAAGTCATCTGAAAGGAGGAACTTCAAAAGAGAAAATTTCCCCATTAGATTGGCCTATGGGCATGTTTGAGGGGCATTTTCTTGATCAGTGATTGATGTGGGAGATCGTAGCCCACTATGGGTGGTGCTGCTCCTGGGCAGGTGGCCCTGGGTTATATAAGAAAGGAGGCTGAGCAAGCCATGAAGAGCAAGCCGGTAAGCAACACCCTTCCATAGCCTCTGGATCCCTGCTTGATTTCCTGCCCTGGCTTCCCTGGATGCTGAACTGTAAGCTATAAAATGAAATAAACCCTTTCCTTTTTAAGTTGTTTTTGGTCACATACATGCAAACACACCCTGCTCCAAGTCTATAGACACAAGAAAGTGTATTAAACTCTTAATATTATAATCTCTGATGACAATAACAGCTAAGCTCATCCAAATTGACTTTATATAAGCATCCAACATTGAACTAAAACTAAATAAATAACAACACTCACTCAGCTGTGGAGGTCTTAAGTGGCTATCAGATTCCTTTAAAACCTTTTAAATATCAAATGTAATTTTGCTATGCTGAGGAGTCTTATGAATCTTGCTCACCACAAACACTGAACTAACTGGGAAGGCATCCAGCTTGAGGTAGAGGGTAAGGGCTGCTACTCCTCCAAAACCAGAAAAGGAAGTAGATTCTGAAGCCTGGGAAAAGGCTCGGTCAAGCAGAGTGCATGCCATACAAGTGTGACTTGAGTTCTGGCCCCAGTACACAGATTATAATCCAAGTCCAGCATGTACCTGTGCTCTCTACACTCAGGAGGTAGAGGAAAGGAGACTTTCTGGGTCTTGCTGGCCATCCACTGTGACTGAATCAGAGAGATCTGGGTTCACACACACCCTGTCTCAAAAAAGAAAGATGAAAGATGTGTGTGTGTGTGTGTGTGTGTGTGTGTGTGTGTGTGAGAGAGAGAGAGAGAGAGAGAGAGAGAGAGAGAGAGAGAGAGAGAGAGAGAACAACCTGCAGGTGTGTAAGATAGGCTTTGCAAGAAGATGAATATGTCAAGGCTTTTTATCTGTCTCTAATTGTTGACAAAAGAAAAGTAATCAGTTCAAAAGATAAGCTTAGCACTTTGATTAAGCACAGGATTGTTATAAAAGCCAAAACCAGGCAGGCGTTCCTTGCCTATATGTGGCTATGTTGCTCCTGAGTGAAGCACATCCTCCCACATCAATGGAGACGTGAACCTGGTCTGGTATGGACTGTCTTTTCCATCATGGGGATTTCTACCCAGGGACCGATCTATCAGACTTTGATAAACTCCTTGTTTCCCCTCATTCATTTCCCATAGAAAGCAGACTCTACAATGTCAGTCAAATTTCCGAAACTCAAATCACAAGCTGAGGTTGAAGAAGAAAATGGCTTCAGCAGATGCCACTGTGGCCTTCCTCCCAAGACCCGCACACATACAGAACAGTTCTAGCATTCTTGACAGAAGCATGTGCTGAGAGAACACCCTTGTTCACTGACTTTGAAGCCATGCAGTCCCACAGCTAGCTGCTTTAAGCATCTGTTCTTCCCAGAGTCCATCTTGGAAGCCCACAGGGAGAATTTCCCCAGGGACAGTTGTGAGTCTGCAGATGATGGAAGTCATTTCATTTTGTCTCTGGCAAGTGTTCACCAGGGCAGACTTACAGCAGGTGGGAGAAACAGAACACAGAGCCTGGCAGCACAGCAGGAGAGCAGCTGGGCTGATACTGTGACCCTTTAACACAGCTCCTCAAGCTGTGGTGACTGCAACCACAAAATTATTTTTGTTGGTTCCTCTATAGCTCTAATTTTGCTACTGTTATGGATTGTGATGTAAATAAATGATATTCAGATGGTCTTAAGTGACCCCATGTAAGGGTTTTTAGACCCACAGGGTTAAAAACCACTGTGATAGAGCTACGGGCTTTAGAAAATCTATTTAAATCCCTGGCCTCACCTGCAGAAAGTGGCAATTTGACCAAGCTACCTCAAAGTTTCCTTTAACGTTCTATTAGTGTGACCCGGAAAAGAAGTAACTCAATGGAGCTTGGAGGATGGGGCGTTTTCTCATAGATTTCAAGTTACCAAGATGGAGAGGTAACCAAATGGATGTCCTGGCTGTAACACCCATCCTCAGTGTGACCCAGTGCTGAGCTCTGTGTCTGTCCACTCTCCCTTCCCATGACCTTCCCCCGGAAGCAACAGATGAGGACGGAGGTGGCAGTGGCATTTCTATGTCTCCAGGGGCTGATACTCATGGTTCAAGCCGAGACCATCAGGAGCTGGCAAAAGCTCAGCTTTGTGACAGCAAGTGTGACTCCAAGTGCACTGGCACTACTGTCTTTCAGTTGCTGTCACCCAGTTGCTTTGCAAATCATTCGGCTGAGATAAGCAGAGCTAAAGCATTCACATTTGACTGCATTCTCACCCACACCGGATATTCTAGTTTTTCTGCTATCAGGAATGAGGGAAAGAGCCTTGGGGGACAAACGAGGCTCTGCTACCACCTGGCTCCATGACCTGAAAAATTGCTGATACCAATCCAGCTTTTACTTCGTGTATGAAACTGAAGCAGGAGGACACACTTATCCCCAACTACTTCACCAGCTGCAGAGGAAAAACTCATAGAAGTACGGCATAGTTTTCAGCTGGCTATGTGTCCACAGAGACAGCTCTACTCTGAAATGGTCGTCTACAGAACTCACTGCAACATACCATTGATTGCTAAACTCAACTCTTATTGACATGAGTGGAGACCTTTGGAAACCATAGCACAACAGGATGGTTCAGCCTTCCCAACGTGCACAGACCTTGTTCCTGGACAGCTGCTTTCAATGTTATTGATGCTGATGACCCAAACAGTGCTGTGTCTTGGTGGTAGACCATTGTATGAAGTCAGAGCTACCCTGTCTCCGAGAGGTGGGATGGAGAGCCCTTGCTTGCAGGCAGGACCCATCTTCCTAATAGCTGTTATCTGGTTATCTGACACCCACAAAGCTATAGAGGGCAGATCATCTAACATGGGAGATTTGTTCTGAGCGAAGCCATTGTGACTGAGCAGGCACTGAGGCATATCAGCACATCATGTCTTGAAATCAGATGCCAGGAGGACATACAAACAAATTGCAACCTTATGTGTGGGAAAGACGTGGACAAATCTAGCTGCCACATACCAGCTGGAACCAGTAACTCTAGTCTCACCCAGCCAATGATTCCCACAGAAACTCTTAAGAGACACATAAGGTCCAAGAGAAGGAGAATGGGAGTCTAACAAAAGCAGAAATAAGTGAGCATGTTATTGTTGGGGTTCTAACAAAATATCCAGCTGCAAATAACTGGCTGATGAGAATATCCCAAAGGGAAAAAAATAATGTTGGGGATCAATGTAACTTAATCAGCGTGCTTTTGTGGAAGGCACCTTTTCATTTTGTAACATGTATTTTTAATTGATATCTAAAGGAAAAAGTCCAATCATTAACAGATTTGGTGTGTGACACATATTCAGTCTATAGACTTTAAATCAGGTTAAACATACAATCTTTTCAGACATTTGTTATTTCCTTACAGTGAGAGGTGCTGGGTCCTTTTCTGTAGATTTATCTATGTAGCTCACTGCTTGTCTATAAGTAACACTGTCGCTGTCCAACTCAAAATATTTACATGGAGTTTAGTCATCAAATAAATGTTGAATGTTGTCCTATAGAAATAAGAATCTTTGCATGAGTCTAAGTCATGCTCAGAGAGTCTTAGGGTGTCTAATTTATAGAATATTGCTATTTTTTTCTGATGGAAAATTATTGGCCTTGAAAGTCAGTTTCAGATAAATATTTGTTTTAAATCGAATTATGTATTTAGTCGCAGAGGACTAAAACAGCTGAGACTATGCAGAGACCATGATTACTCGAAATCACTCAATTTAGATTTCTCTGAGTGGTAAAGACTTGTGGCTCACATTATCAGTAACATTTGCCACATGTCACAGAAGGAAGTGACCTAGGAAAACACACTGCTTGCCCTGTCCACAGCATCTGACCATGAGGGCCGTGGGAAGCAAGTTATTCTCTTCCCAGGTAAGACATCAGCATATGTCCGTATGGTCCCTAACCTCGGAAGCTCTGTAGCCAAACCGCAGCGGGAGTTGCTAAGAGCCAGGCACCCTCCTGGCAGGGGCCGGTTCTTGATTTTCGAGAACAAACCATTGTGCTCCTGTGGAAATTCATTGAGACACATTTATTGTCCTCAATCAATACAATTAATAGCAAGGAACACATATTTATATTGAAGACGAGGAAAGTCAATTTGCTCTGAAGATTCCAGGGTCCCTGGGATATCGGCTTGCTGTTTACTCACGTTATCACCCTTCCATCATATGAAGAAGCGGTTTCGGTGATTTCTCAGAATTTCTCATCTGATTTCTCATGTCAGGGGAGAGTCTAATTGGATTTTTAATCCTTGACTAATCATGCTACACATGGCACTCTGGGTTCAGGTGGGACCTGGAAAGTGCTTCTCACCAACCTATTATTGTCAGGCAAGCTTGTGTAACCTGAATCTGAAGAAAAATAACGCAGTAAGCCTTCTACCGTATACACACCGCGTGAAAACAATACTCTCCTTTCTTCACCAGGCGCCCAGCCCCCGCCTTTGAAGCAGCTTTGAAGTAATGGACCGCCATGGGCTATTTTCTTCTGGTTTCTGTGTTTCAATACCAGGCTTGTCTCTCCTGTTTGTTTTCAGCTAATTGCCTCAAGATCTAATATGTTAGTGATGATGGGTGTCCCCACACCAGTGACCTCTGCCAAAAGGAATATCAGTCACGTAGAAGCTGGAGGAGTGGCCCCAACGGGCAGAGGACGCTGCTGGGAGGGGCTATAATTCCTGTCGTGGGGTCAGCAATTGCATCTGTGATTGAATTGGGTCCTGTAAGTGTCCACACAGGGAGCGCTTCCCTCAGAGACAGTGAGCAATAGAAACCCATGTCCCCAGCCTGCTCAGCCTCTCTGACCTTTTGAAAAGCCGTCATGGTGGCCTAGACTCATCTTCTCCACAGCCATCACTCCGCCCTCCTTCACAGACCCATTACAGGAAAATTCGACTTTGATGAGAAGTGTAATCTGGTTGCTTCATCTTCCAGGGAAGACCCTCACTTGAAGTTGTAGCTGATGTGCTTCTCTCCTCTGGGCAACTGCCTAATAAAGGAAATAGATGGCATGGGACATCTTCATCCAGGGATGGCTGAAAGCACAAGCTGCCTGACATCTGACCAGTGAACAGTGTTTCAATTCACATTCCACAGCCGTTTTGCCTCCATAGCAGGGTGGGCTTACAAAGCCCTAGCACACAAGCTAGGAAATGGCAGCTCTGAAGTCAAAGTTGCAAGGGGGACAGGCAGGG
Organism: Cricetomys ansorgei; assembly: GCA_026225945.1. NCBI lineage: Eukaryota > Metazoa > Chordata > Mammalia > Rodentia > Nesomyidae > Cricetomys > Cricetomys ansorgei. Next base: position 3,756,516 of record JAMJFZ010000239.1, on the reverse strand, counting down.
CAGCTCTGGGGCTTCTGTAGGATGCTATGTGTTGTTATTTGAAGAAACACATCTCCAATTAGTTTGTGAGAGATGCCATGGCAAGTTATCGTGAACAGACTTGTTCTCCCATAGCCGTGGAGGCTGGAAGTCAGAGAGCAAGGTGGTGCTAGGACCTTATGGTCTCTGAACCTCCAGTTGACTCTGTTTAGGGCCTTTCTCTTAGCCTCCGGTGGCCCTGGTGTTTTGTGGCTGTAGCACACCCCTCCAGGGGCAGTTTCTATCTCCACAAGGTCATCTTATCTCTGACACTATGTCCCAGTTTTCTTTGTTTCATAGGGAACTACGAATGTGGCTAGGGGAACCTAAGCCTACCCTTCCCATTTCCATTTGCTGACATACAGTCTTCTGTTTCAGATAAGGCTGCATTCACAGGCCTCTGGGGTTAGCACTTCAGTGTGCCTCTCTTGGGGACACTCCAAATCTCTGAAAACTGTAAAGGAAAATTATTTGTGCATTCAACAGTTTGAATACTCTATGGTTCCCCCACCCCCACCCCATGAGTCTCAAACCTGGTCCTTAGCTTGGCAATGATGGAAGGGGATGGGCTTCTAAGGGGTGGATCCTTGTGGGGAGACTCAGGTCCTTGGGAGCACATCCTCAAGAGACTCTGGGACATGGCTTGGCTTTTTCACTCACTATCTCTCTTTGACTCTTTGGTTGTCATCAAAAGGGCAGTCTGCTCTACCACATGTTACTACCCTGATATACTGCTTTGCCACAGGCTCAAAAGGAGTGAGGTCAACTGGCCAGAGGTATACATTTCAAAAGCTATCAGTTCCCACAGACATTTGTTCTTTATCGGCTGACCATCTCAGTTATTTTGTTACAGGAAGGGTAAGCTGACTGATGTCTGCGTCTCATGTAAGTCCCGATGTGTTCACATGACTGGGCCTCTTGTCCTTATCAGCTCTGCCTCTCTCCTAATTGGTACTTCTGCTTTATGTGTTCTGAGCTGGAGTTACCTCTTTCCTTAGTTTCCCCAAGGTTTGGAAGAGCGAACACACTCATCTTTCATGTGTTTACATCTAATTAGATGTTGTCATGGACAGCCAGAGCCTGCGGTCACAGTCAGAGTCTCAGGACCAGCCTTGCGTTTATGGATCTTCGGAGGCTCAGGAATTCTAGGCACTACCTGGAATGACTCCAAAGCCCTGTGTTCACTCAGAAGGTGATACTTGGATTGAGGCAGAGGTGCGGATGACACAACGCTCAGTGAAACCCACAGGATCTTAGAGTATCTTTTTCCTCAGGAAGACGGGACCTGCCACTTACCCCTGTCAAATATCTCTTTGTTTCTAGCTGTGAGTTCCCTGTCTCCTCTGACACCCCACCCTTGCACTGGGCTCCACAGGGTACCTGCCCATCCCTTAGACCTACATGGCTGAGGTCCAGCAGAGATTGCCAAATGCTGCTCCTCAGGAGTCAAGGGAGGATAAAGTTAAGTGTCTGTCAGCCTTCAAATGTCTATCCCCGGTTCTTCTTAAACATGCGAAGACAATTTTGTTTTTAGTCTCTTAGTACATTAATAACTTTTTTTCAAAGCAGCAACTGCCTTGAGGCTCAGAGGTGGCTCTGTGGATAAGAGTTGAGGCTGAATCAGTGTGGATCCAGAGCTGGAGGTCAGCGCCAGGTGTGGCTGTGTAGGCACCTGTACCCCAGCACTGTGGGGGAAGGGAGAAGGGAAGATCTTTGTGGTTCACTGATCACCAGCTTAGTACCAGATTCAGTAAGAGACCCTGCCTCAAAAGAATAAAGGTACTTGTCTGCCCTATGCTCTTCTCTGAACTCCATGAAATCACACACCTGAGCACACTTGTACACACATACCACACACAGCTGTACCCTACACATACACCGCATCCGACCACACCAACAACAAATGAAATTAAGTTAAGCTTACCTATTGTCTTAGTTAGGTTTCTGTAACTTCAATAAGGACCATGACTAAACGCAACTCTGGGATGAAAGGATTTATTTGATTTATTCTTCTAGGCCACAGTCCATCACCAAGAGAAATCACAGAAGGAACCCAAGGCAAGAATCTGGAAGCAAGAACTAAGCAGAGGCTGGAAAAACACTGCTCGCTGGCTTGCTCCTGCTTGGCTTGCTCAGCTAGTTTTCTTATGAGACTCATGATCTCCTGCCTAGGAGTCAGCACCATCCGCACTGAGATGAGTCCTCCCAAATCAATCATTAATAAAATTGCCCTGTAGACTTGCCTACATGTGATATATATGGCTGAGGTGCTTTTCTCAAATGAAAACCTTCTTCCCAGATATGTCTAGGTTTATGTCAAGTTGAGAAAAACCAACCAGTCCACGCATGTAAAAAGAAAGATGCTCAACAGAAGGGAAGGGGGGTGAAGAAATAAAAGAGAGACTCAGGGCTTTGACAAGGACTGTGGGCGGGGAAAGCCTTCATGCCGAAGCTGTGAGCAGGTAAGAGTAGCCAAAGGCAGGTCGCAGAGGACCAGCATGAAGAAACGAGCAAGAGGGGAGATGGAACAGACCTCACTATGTGATACCAATCTATATTCATCCAGCTTCATGACAGTTTTTCCAATAAAACCTGGAGTCAGTCTAAACTACTACCAAAAATGTAGGAAACAAAAGGAAAGGAGGAGGAGGAGGAACAGGAGGAGGAGGAGGAGGAGGAACAGGAGGAGGAGGAGGAGGAGGAACAAGAGGAGGAGGAGCAGGAGCAGGAGGAATAGGAGGAGGAGCAGGAGGAGGAGGAGGAGGAACAGGAGGAGGAGGAACAGGAGGAGGAACAGGAACAGGAGGAGGAATAGGAGGAGGAGGAGGAGGAACAAGAGGAGGAGGAGGAGGAACAGGAGGAGGAGGAGGAGGAAAAGGAGGAGGAGGAACAGGAGGAGGAGGAGGAGGAGGAAAAGGAGGAGGAGTAGGAGGAGGAGGAACAGGAGGAGGAGGAGGAAAAGGAGGAGGAGTAGGAGGAGGAGGAACAGGAGGAGGAGGAGGAGGAGGAGGAAAAGGAGGAGGAACAGGAGGAGGAGGAGGACAGAAGGAGGAGGAGGAGCAGGAGGAGGAACAGGAGCAGGAGGAGGAGCAGGAGGAGGAGGAGCAGGAGGAGGAGGAGGAGGAGCAGGAGGAGGAGGAGAATGAAGAGGAGGAGGAGGAAGAGGAGGAGGAGGAGGAGGAGGAGGAGGGAGAGGAGGAGGAGGAGGAGGAGGAGGAGGGAGGAGGAGGAGGAGGAGAAAGCAGAATCAAAGGAGACCAAAAGAAACTGTAAAATGCACAAGAAAGTGTACCATACTTCACTCATCTTTTAAATAGGTGATCGAAGTCTCTCACGTGGACTGTTAAAGGCGGGCATGCGTGAGGGATAGAAAATGCTGGAAGAGAAGGGCTGAGACAGATAACACCTGGACCTATAGCTCTATCATCTCACCAGAGAGGTCTCAGGCACGATTCTTTTCATAAATTCATTTTAAGAGAATTTTATTATGTTTGTTAGATTGAGTTTCATAGACATTAAAAGAAAGGATGTGATTGGAGAAGTGGGGAAACTGAGGCCCAGGAAGCATTTGTCAAACAAAAACTCAGTCTGCTGGGTTGCAGCTGGTTGAGGCTGGTATGTGTGTGCTGCAGGCTGCATATATGTTGTGGGCGGCACACTGTGTGCATGCGTGTGTGTGTGTGCGTGCGTGCATGTGTTACGTGCTGTGTAGCACAGGTCTCAAGTTCTCCTCATGAGCTCTCAGCCAGGTTTAGCAGACCCAGCGATGAACCTTTGCTCAGCTTTTGTCTACCTCTTGGACTTCCTCAAATCCATGATTCATCATTCACCTCAGGATTGCTGCTTATATGTAGGTGTAGGCAGAGAGAGAAAATCAAATACCCAAGTTCAATTCAACATGCTTCCCAAGCCAAATATAGATCTTTACACAAAATAATGTATTTAATGTTTCTAGGTGCTAGAAACTGGTGCAAGGCTTCGAGACTGCTGGTCAAAAAGCTCCTGGAAGCCATTTTCTTAACGTGAGCTGTCACTCAGTTTATTTTGGAAAGAGGCCTTCAATTTCGAACTCTGTTGTTGTTTTGTTTGGGGACAGAATTTTATGCATTGCTCTATGCTTCAAGGACACAGGATCATCGCAAACTCCTGGCAGAAAGCACAAAGGAACGCTGGATGACCAGCCTGAGTTTTTGAAGATGTCTTCACCCCTTTTTTGATTGAGATCATGTTTGCAGTTCCTTTTGTTTAAAATATGTCCAAGAATTCTACTCCTACTGCAAAAATAAATGCTAAATTATTTATATATCCCAATTATTTATTATTATTTATGCAAAGCTTGTCACATTATGCATGCATAAGGGGATTAAATCACCGTTAACCCGCAATGCCTTTAGGGGCATTCTCTGCTGGGCCAAAGGTGGCATGTGGGTGTCGCCACCAGCAAACATAAGTGAGAAGCCCGCACGTTGTTTACATACAGTGCACAGACAGCAAGGAGGAAAATATGGTTTCAAGAGCATGTCAGCCAGAGCTGCTTATTCATGTGTGGCTCAATTTTATTATCTTGGCATTAAATAAACATACCTCTGAGGGAGAGACCCCTCCAGGAGGGGAGTGCATTGTCCTGTGGACATAAAAACAATCCCATCAGCTGAAGCTAGAAAGTAAAAGAAACAGGTGAGCTAAATTTTTTTAAAGTGGTTTTCCCAAGGCTGTGATTTCGTCAAATGCTGATGAGGTATAACAATCAGGAAATTGAGATAAATCAGGAAAATGCCGTGACACTGTGACTTGTCACGGAGCTTCCTGAGAGCATTCTGACTTTCAAGGCAAATTCAGGGAAGGTTTTTTTTTTTTTCCAAAATACCAGTGCATATAAATGAAGTTATTAGTGGCATTCATTTTTAATAGGAAGCCTAATGGAGGGCTTGCAAAATGACATAGCTCTGCTTTGATCCCGTGAAGGAAGGTTTCCCAGTTCCTAGGGCAAAAATTGTACTCAATATAATGATGCTAATATGAAGCTGCTTTTGCAGTTGAGTTGAAAGATGCGCACTGGAGTTCGCATGGGCACACTGTGGTCTCAAAGCAGGGGACGGCCAGTGGCCTCTCATACTTGTTGCAAAACATAACTTGCCTTGCGTGCAATATTCTGCAGTTAAGGCAGAGGAAGACTTCCACTGTCAGGCTTCGGCACTCTCCACTCCGTCTCCTTCAGAGGAGCCTCTCACTGAGCCTGCAGCTTCCTCCGCCCCATGCTGGCTATCCTGGAACCACAGCACGCATTTGCCCCCACCCTTTACAGTTTTAGGATTACAGGCATGTATACACCCACATCTGGCCTGAACATTTGCATGTCCGTCTGCATTAGTTTTAGGAAGTTGATGTTACCCAGGCAGGATCTCCATGCTTGTGAGTGTGTCCTGGCCACTCTGAGCTTGTAGGAGAGCAATGACCAGTACCAGGACACGGCACAGCCAGGCTCTACCTACTTGCCACAGAAGTGTGTCTTTGGCGGGATCTGCAGACAGTCTGCTTTCTGGAGTCTGCTAACTGGTCTCCGGGGTTGATATTAGGCCAGACGTACCTCTCTAAGCAGTTTTGTTAAATGACAATCAAAAAACCGTCTTCCTGGTCGTTAGCATTACTTCTCTCTGCTTTAGAATATTGCCTTTCTTTGTTTCCAACTTGAGTTCTGTCTCTTTGACTCTATCCCCAGACAATGGCTTTTCAGATGTAACACATTTTTTCTTCTACGCACAACAGACATATTCTAAGACCTCTGCGAATTACCAAACTTGCAAAGTATCACAGTAGAATATAATAACACACTCATAAAATTCAGTTCCGTGTACTTGGAGATGTAAATGTCACATTAAGACCATCAACACATCAGTGAACGCTAAAGGTGTTTATCCGTGATTGCTATTGACCCTTTCGTGGACGCAATTGACATCATGTTCATCAATACATAACAGTTTGATCAATGCGTTTCTTTAAATTGGCAAAATCAAGGCAGAATATGGAGCACTTCTGCACAATATGACCATGCCCCTATGAAAGCAGAGGAAATGTTCTCATGTGCCATAGGGCAATGGATTCACTGCTAATGCTGGAGGGTATATGTGATCTCATCATAAACGCGACCTACAGACTGGACCCTGTGTCCTCTGTACTTTCTGCATATCAGTGTCAGCTCAGATCTTTAAAGTATAGTGATGCCCAGGTCCCAATACCATCAGTTTTTGGCAAATTCATTGCCATGCAGCCTGGGAATTGGCCAGTTGTAGTAACAGGTCCAATAAAGGTAGTGCCCTTGCCAGTGTTTGTTTGTTTGTTTGTTTGTTTGTTTTTCCCCTATGGTGTGCATTTTGATAGGGTTATTGGTAGATTTACTTCTGGACTGATTGTCATCTTCCACTCCAGCCTCCTCAGTGATAGAGAGAATTGCTATAACAATGCCTACCAGGGAGTGTGAGATACTGCAGGGAGGAGGGGATGCCCAGCAGGGAGCACGGGACCCTGCAGGGAGGAGGGGATGCCCAGCAGGGAGCACGGGACCCTGCAGGGAGGAGGGGATGCCCAGCAGGGAGCATGGGACCCTGCAGGGAGGAGGGGATGCCCAGCAGGGAGCATGGGACCCTGCAGGGAGGAGGGGATGCCCGGCAGGGAGCACGGGACCCTGCAGGGAGGAGGGGATGCCCAGCAGGGAGCATAGGACAATGTCGATGCCTCTGAGTAGGATGATGACAGTAGTGCTGACCTCAGAGGTCTCCGTGCGGCTTCCTGATAGCCCAGGTTGTGCCATCTCCTTCCTCTGCGGCTCTCTGCTCATGCTGTCTTTCACATGGCTGTTGGTCTCTGGCTGTCAAGTTTACAGAGAGCTCCAGAGTTGAAGATGAAATGGCCTCTCTATCCCAACCGAACAGCTGGTAGTAACAGTTCATAGCAATGCTAGAATCCCGTGTTTTGCCATCTCTTTGCATGGTGTAAGCAACTGGGGGTCATTTGCTTCAAAATCTTCTCAAGCCCCAAAGTACTGCTAGCCAACACATTGATCTCTGGACATCAGGTAACACCACTGACACCTGATGATCCTGGATAATTTAACTCAAGGAATGAGGAGTGAAAACACTGGTCCAGAATCAGAGCGAGGGCTGCCTGCTGGCTTCCCTCCAGGAGTCTCCTGCTGCCTCTGGTTTCTCTGTCCTGGCTAGGTAAGCCTGTAGTGAGCACAGCACAGCACGAGCACAGTGGTGTCACCTTTCTCCTCAAGGAAAGTGCTCTGGGCTTGACAGGACTATCAGGAAGTCTGGTCCAACAGCTGTCACATGACCATGGTATGGGGAGGCCCTCTTACCACCCTCCTGGTTCATACTTTCCTCAGTAGAAAATTCTGTGGAAAGTCTTCATGGCCCCTTCAGTCAGCATCAGCGACAACCTCATGCGCACACATTTGACAGGTGGGAAGGTGAACAGGTAAGGTGGCTCAGTGGGGACAATTGCTTGTCATACAAGCCTGGTGATTCTTGATAAGACCAAGTTGACCCCGAGGATGAATCATCACAGACATACCTGAGTGTCTCCACCTGAATCACAGGGCTCTTGAATGTGACCTGTGCCACTGTTCAGAGCCCACAGCAGTCAGCTCTCTGAGCCTTATTTGGAGCTCTCCTCAATATGTTGTTGCCTGGAATGAACCTACCTCCATCTTCATGAGGGAGGTGTGCAAAGTCCAACACCTGAGCCCCTGTCAGTGAAGGCTCAGCGGGAACTGACGGCTCTGCTGCTGCTGCTGGGCTCTGCTGCAATAGACTAAGTTTGAGGAGAGGTAAACAATAGGGTTAGGAAGGTTAACAGAGTGGATGATGACCCACCAGGTTCTCAAACACGATACTTAGTAGCTTCTCCCAGGGGCCTATGAGAGACCACTCAATGCTGCTTAAAGTTGGGTGCATGGGGATCAATGCAGAAGGTGCTCTGGCTTGTCCCTGTGAGGATAGGGTACAGGCGGTATGAGGGCCATAGGTAGCCCCAAGTGCTGGGTCTGGCTCTGGTCCCACCATCCGAAAATGGCATTCAACGCAGTGCCGATGAAATCTGCTCTCCTCAAGCGGGCTGGAGGATGTGCAGACCTTTCTCTGTGCTGTGTCCATCCTGTGGAGGTTGTTGCCTATTCAGGAGGCTCCGAGGACTGCGGCTGGGCTGTACCATGGATGAGAGAATCCAAATGGCATCCATAGGAGTTTGTTCTCAGGAAAGAAGAAGCTGGCACTGAGGTAGCCATGCCAGGGTGAAGCAGAAATGTCTGCGTCACTTGAAACTTCCTGGCCTTTCATCCCGCTCCCTAGGCAGGTAGAAGTGTTTGTCACAGAATTCTGTGTGTTCAGGGATGAAGACCTTGGGTACGGCCAACATTGCATTTCTGTGGAGTGACTTGCCCACATTTCCCTGGCACGCCGAGTCTTTTCCATTGCTAAGACTAATGCATCAGTTGTGTGGGTAAGCACCAGAGGCCATAGAGTTTTGCTGATAGGGTTTTCAGCCCCTCTGTCCTGCTGCTGGTCTCAACAATGCTTCTTTTCAGGGCGGTGTAGCATCCCTACAACACCGTCCAGCCTTGGGCCTCTATTCACTGGTTTGATAGGGCCATCTCTCCACAGCCAACTACCAGTGGCTCCAGTAGGCAGAATCTAAACACTGAAGTGGGGTGACAGGCCTTTGAAGCCTTTGCCTGAGGTCTGAGCCATCACCTTCCCCAATCAGGCACACGTTCTCACACCCATTTAGGAAGAAGCATTGGTTCCCACATGCATGCCTTCATACTCTGAGATACAGTGTACACTGAGCCACACTTAGAGTGTGCTCTCCACACCCTCCCACACCAAGGTAGTAATACTCACACACATTTCCACCAAGCAATGCTCCTCACGGCACCCTTATGCCTTGGAACCTGCTGAGAGCCCAATGGTAGATAACAGGGTACCAGTGGGCAGACACGCACATGGACAGTGTCCTCACCCATGTGCTTAGTGGTCACAGGCATGTGGAGGGGCCTTTCTCTACACCTTTCTCAGTAGCAGTCTGTAGACTTCTGTGTCCCTAGCAGAGTGTGCTGGGCATATGTATGCATGTGTACATGTGTGTATGTCTGAGGCACAGAGCTCTTACATAAGCAAGCTGGCCATGCACAACATAATCCCCATGTGTCCTGTGCACATGTGCTGATGAACATCCCAGCATGGAGTCATTTGAAAGGGTAATTAGCACCAGGCACCTTCCTGGGGTCCTCAGAGGGCTGGTGTCCATCCTGTTTGTCACTGTTTCTCTCCTAATCCTCTCTAATGAGGGTTTGTGTTAACACGGATAAGCCCTCACGGAGTGACTACTGGCTAGCCGAGCCCATGGAGAACATGCCGGCCCAATGTCAGTGCCCTTGGCTATAAGTCTGGGAGCTGGCAGATGGGCAGACTCCTCCTAGACTCCACAATGGTCGCCATCTGGGGAACCCCCATTCTGCGCCTCTATCTCATGTTCTGACCTTTCAAGGGTATGTCGCTAGATTTCAATAGCTAGGAGATAGCTAGTGATATCCTGATTTGGAGGATGGCCTGGAGGCAGATGCTTCCAGGTAGGGTGATGCCACCTCCTTTGTGGTGAACCCTTATGGCTGCCCAGATAGGTACGGTGGACCTCCACTGCCTTCAGGACTGGAAATCTTTATTGGACTGATAAAGATGGCACTGTCTGGACTTACTGGCAGATTTGGGTTCTGGAAGCTCAGAGCTGGGACTGGATCCTGCCTGTTCTCCTCTGTAGATTGTAGTGATTATTACACCAGGGTGTCACACTAAGGGGTCGTGTCACATACTGTCCAGATGGCATGCTTCCTATGGGCTAGCACTCACTATATATTAATGTAATTTGAGAATATGAGGGAAAAAGAAAAACTAGAAACTGACATTTTATGATGTAATATAAAGCAACATGAAATCACCACACACACACACACTTAACTTTCAATGTTCAGTCTACTTAGTATCTGTGATGTGAGCACCATTGTCTCATTCTCTAGATGAACAGTCTCCAAAGCCTGCCACAAATCCTCAACTCCTTCCGTCAAACCAAGATACCAAGATACCACTAGTGTGGCTAAATGCCACCACTGTCATATCTGAATGCAAGCTCTATGACAACACTATTGGACTTAGGTCCAGGAGGGTCTGGAATCCTAGCTCTCATTTCAGGTTAGGCCAATGTCATCAGGAGACATGGCAAGATTATGCTGGGCAGGTGGGTGGAAACCGCAGAGCAGGTGGGTGGGTAGATACCATGTCTGGGTTTGGGATATGTGAGAGAACCCTTTGGACACCACAGAGGGAAGCACTGAGCTCAGCAGCCCCCTTTTGCAAACAGTACAGTGTTTCATAGGGGAGGAAGCATTCTAGCGAGGTTGTAGCCATCCTTGCCATGTCTATGTCAGGAGGTGCAAGATTAGATCATCGTAGAATCCGGGGACTGGGGTGTATCCCAGATTGAAGAGCATCAATGTTTGAAGGTTTTATTCTAAAATAGAAAATCCTCCTGGCATCAAGATGGAAGAACTTGTAGATGAAAGGGAGGGCAACCTGGAGGTAAGTTGTACATGACCCCAGTTGGACTGTCAGCTTGTCAGTGGCTCCTCTGTGAGGTGGGGTTTCTAATTTGTCAAGCATCTGACCTCAGATGCCAGCCCAGACCTGGTTCTACATGAGGGCTATGCCCTTTGGGTCTGAGAAGCCACCTTGCCCCTGAGAGCTGATATGAGAGCCCCTGACAACTCAGTTTCTTTCGTGAGTCTTGTGACCACCTCCTCCCTCCTTTGTGAGGTAACAGGATGGACCATGCTTTGGTGGGCAGAGCCTGACATCTCAGCGCTTCAAAATTGTGTGACGTTACATTGGTACATTTGGCCTTCCTATGGACTTGACCTCTTGGATCATTTTTAGAGAAGTGAATGCCTGAGCCTGGGAGAAGACCAATTCAAAACCTTCTTCCTGGAAGGTCAAAGGTGTGGAAGGAAGTCTTGTCTGGCTTCAGAGGGGGAAAAGGATGCTGTGTGACCTGTACACCCTCAGGTGGCTGCCTTCCATGAACAGATTAAAAGAAAACTCTTTCTAGATGAAGGCCATGTTTGTGGTTTGGTTGGGTCTGCTCATGTTTTGTGAGAAGCATACAAATGTCAATGCACTCGTTTCTCATAACAGATTCAAGGATCCTACACTCTGAAGAATGACCTAGCTTACAGGAGGGACAGCTAGAAGGACAGACACCATGTGGTGTAGGGTGCGTACTTGGAGCTGGAACACCACCTGGCTCCAGGGTCTGCTGAAGAGGGCTAAGTAGTCACTGTTCCATACAATTCCATGTAAAGGCTGGCTTTCCTTTGTTCTTGGAGAGACTGGGGTGCAGAACCCACTTGTCTGTTCATTAACTTTCTCAGTATCTACCAGTGAGCAACTTTAGGGAGGCAGGGTTTATTTTGGTTGTCAGACTGTCTCGTGAGGAAGGCATTGCGGTGGGAGCAGCTCCTGGCTGCGGGAGAGGAATGAGGCAGCCTGCTCACAAGCCAGTAGTCCAAGAAGCGGGACTGAGACAGAAACTGGGATGTGTTATAAAACTCAGTGGCCCGGGGACCCACTTGCTCTTGTCAAGTTGTACCTCCTCAAAGTTCTACCTCCTTGCCAACAGCAACATCAGGGGCCCGAGTGTTCAAGCTCCCGAGGCACTGGGGGACACTACATTCACACCTCGGCACTCTGGGGGTGCCTGTGTGCCCACCCATGCTCTGTCTTCGTTTTCTTGCTCATGGGTCATTATGAAACACGATTTTTATTGGACTGCAGACAAGGTGTCTATTAAGAAAAATAGGCGGTGACCACAGAGTTGCTCTCACCTCACCGACCTTGCTGGAAGATATAGAAAGGCTGACCTGGAACTAGCGTGAGGGATGCAACCTGTCTGCACACCATGCTGGAGCGACTTCAGCACCTGCATCGTACCTCCTCCCAGCCTCCTTCTCTTTTCTTGGAAGTCAAGAGACTTAAAAAAAACTAAGTCAACAGGGACTGCTTAACACAAGGAAACAAACAAAACAAAACCCTCTGCAAATGCTGGCACACAAGTCACCCCTGAGCAATGGTTTCCCTTCTGAAGACCGTCTTTCTGATCCATCATGCTCAGCCCATGAGGGATATTTTCCTTTCTGAAGGTCATCTCACCACAGTTCAGCCTGGAAAAGTATCTGTTTCCCTCACATGGGAGGAACACACTCTAAAGTGTGTGTTCTTTAAAACATTTATCATCTATTTTTTTTGTGTGTGTACATGTATGTTGTGTGTGTATATGTGTGTGTGATGAATATGTATATGTGTATATGTGTGGTGTGTGCATGTGTGTCTTGTATGAGTGTGTGATGACTATGTGTGTGTACATGTGTGTCTTCTCTGTGTGTGTCTGTGTGACTATGTGTGTGCATGTGTGAGCATGTGTGCACCTGTAGTATGTGTGCATGCCACACAGGAGGACTCTAGGTGGTCTCTGTTGCTCTCCACTTCATTCCCTTGAGACAGAGACTCTGAGTAGCCAAAGCTTACTGTTCAGGGCTAGGCTGGTAGCCTGCCAGTCCCAGCCATCCTTCTGGACCAGCTACCCCTAGTGCTGGGGCTGTAGGTGTAAGGCCAGGGCCAGCTTTATTTTATGTATTTTGGGGATCTTCATGGCATTTCAGCAATCAATCTTACCCTTGAATCAAATCCCCAGCTCTAATGTCTGCCACATCAGTCCCCAGTTCAGGCAGATCTTCAGAGTGACCTAGCAAATGAAGGCTGCCTGTGGAAACATGTGAGCACATTTTGGGGATATGTCAACATCTTGTGAGATGTTACAACTTGTCTACCTTGGACAGATTGTGAAGAACACTGGAACACTACGCACTAGCACAGTGCCTCGGTTGATCCAACCTCATACACAACACAGAATGACCCAGACTCAAGATCAGCAACAAGCAAATAAGAAAGGAAATTGGTTACTAGTTTGAAAATGGACTTACATACTCAAACATAATAATGCAAAAATTCACCTACCACATGACAAACCTACAAGTAGAATCACAATAAAGACTATATCTAGCCGGGAGGTGGTGGCACACATGAAAGAAAAATCAAACCAAAATAAAACAAAACAAAAAAATATATATATATATACACATATATATATACACATATAATTATTATGTTTATCTATACCTTGCTCTCGTTCCCTACAGAGCAACAGACACTCAAGTTTAAAACCAAGTTTAAAAGTTTTAATAAAAGTTTGATAGACTGTCTTTTAAAGTTACTGGTGGCAGGGCAGGAAGTGAAGGAGTGGTACTCAACACTGGTGAAAGGAATCCCAGACAGATTTGAATAATGTTTAGCGAAACTGTGACCTGGGTAATCTTTGGACTAGCCTTACACTCTACTGACACTCACTGCTTGTCTAAAGTGAAAACATGTCCAGATCTTGTGGGACTTCTCTACCATCTCTCGTGGGGTCATCGGAGGGAGTGGTACACAGTAAGTTCACAATACGCTCTAGGAGGAGTTTAAGAGCAAGACAGTCTCTAGTCTTCCCCATGGTGGGGGTTTTGGGTTCACACACCCTTCGGTGGAAATTTGGCTCATTGGTCCATGTCTGTGTGTTGACACAGTTGGAATTGCACAAGCAGGCTGCTCCCAGGGAAGATAAATCACCTCCTAGCCATACTCAGACCAAAGATTTCTGCTGAGATTGCATCTGGAGGTCAGATTTATGACCCTTGTGGCCACCTTTCACAGCTCTGCCTTCATCAGGGGATAACCAGACCCGCTCACAGACTCTGAAGCCAGCAGGGAGGAAGCCATGCCAAGGAAGCAGTGGACCGTGCGTATTCAGATTCCATGTGGATTCATGGAATACCGTTGTGGTCAGTGTCTAAAAAGCACACACACAGTAAAATAGGTCCTTTAAACAAAAAGTAATAAAACCTTGCTAAGAATGCACAGGAATGGTTCTGGAAGCTCTGGACATCAAGACACACTCAGCTCCAGCTACATAGACCTGGGTTAGGAAGGTGATCAGGAACAACTTCCTGGTAAGCTGTTGTCCATTTCAGCATAGACCAGGACACTGCACACGCTGTAGTGAGCATCAGCTACATCTGATTCAGACCCACTGATCACATAACCAATGCTATCCATCCAGAACCTCTGTCAGGAATCCAAATGAGGAAGCTCTTCCCATAGTAAGATTCTGGGACACTTGGACCTTCCCAAGATGCTCTCTTACAGAAGCAGAGTGTGTGCATACACACACACACACACACACACACACACACACACACACACACACTCCATGACAAGAAACAAGAGCAAAGTCTCTTGCCAACAAAAGCTTGCCATTGAGTTCTATGAAACACCCAAGGAAGAACTGGTACTGATTTTCCTCAGATCACTCCAGAAAATTGAAGAGAGCAGATTCCTTCCAAGACATTCTACAAGGTCAGCTTTACCCTGACACACAGTCCAAAAAAGGATACATCAAAAAAATAAAAGATTGATATCCTTGATGGACCCAGAGGTTGTTCCAATTAGCTTTAACTGTCAAATTGATCCAGCCTAGAGTCATTTGGGAAGAGAGTCTCGACTGAGGGATCCAGATCAGATTGGTTGGTGAGTATGTGTTGGGGATTGTCTTGACTGTTAATTGATGGAGGAAGACGTATTCCACTGTGGGTGATACCATTCCCTGGGCAGGAAGTTCTGGCTGTATAAGAAAGCTAGTGAAGTGGAGCAGTGTTATCTTGATCCAGAGAAACTCTAGGATTCAGAATTCAGCACTGGTCCCATTGAGGATGCGGTTGAAAGCCATCATGATGCTACAAGCACCCTGTTTGCAGACTTCACAGAGAGCTGGCCTGTGAGGGTTCTGGGAGCTGGTGAAGTAGGGTGTTCAGGAGGCAGGGATGCTGCTCATCTCCCAGAATGCTGCTGGATGACAGGCCTTAGGGCAAAGCAATGGTGTTGAAATACTCTTCCCTTTCTACTCCAGGCCTTCCTGTAGCTTCTTTTCCCTTGCTTGAGTACCAACACCTCAGGCACGTACACTTCTGCATCAGGTGGCTTGGAGGGACTTGCTGTGCTCTCAGGGTACCTAGTATATATGGCAGAGCTGAGAGGGAAGAGAAGACAAAAGCTTTGGCCTTAGAGAATGAAAATGACTTCTCTGTTCCATAGAACACTTTGGAAGAAAGGTGTCTTAGACAATACAATGGGGACTTAGGCAGGTAGAATGTGAGAGGGTCAGATTGTAGAAACTGAGGCAGGTGGGTGACTGTTTAAGTAGTTGGGTGCAGGTAGGGAACATTGAAGGGTAAGGAGAAAACTCTATGGGGGCCTTTTTCCCACTTAAAAATTCTTTTTGAAAGCAAATGTCTCCAATTAAAGAACACTTATATAAGATATCCAAATATGAGATAAATAGACAGCATTGCTCTAGGGCCAGAAAATGGAAAGAAAAGACATGCAAAATGGGGACTAAAGATAAGGAGAGAGGAGAAGCAAATGGGATGGAAGGGGAAGTTGAGTTGAGTGTAAGGAACTTTACAAAATGGAAGAGCCAGAGGAGCAGGACCTGTGAAAGGTCCAAATAGATGAGGTTGTGTGAAAGTCCTTAGGTTTTCAGACCAGTGGCTCTGACTTAAGCTTGGCAATGGTTTTCTACAGCAGTGGTGCATCGGTGGAAGTCTTAGAGGGCAGGTGACCCAGAGAGTGCTCTGTAGACTCGGAATGCTCTGTGAGCACAGGGCTGAGGGCTTAGAGCCATAACTTCCCACTTTGCCAAGCAACAGGCTCATTATTGGATCTCCTTCAAGTTAATGAGAGTAGGCAAAAGACAGTCTGTCAACAAAAAGACGGATGCTCCTCTGGTGCCTCGGGTAGCTTGGGGAGCTTCCACTGCATAGGAAATGAGTCCTCTCAGTGAGCCAGCCAAGCCGCCCTTCACACTGCATACTAGTCCCTGTAGGAGGAAGAACTGAGATGTGTCTATCTTCCGCTTCGCTGGCTGCCCTGGTGGCACAGGCTGGAGCTACATCCTGATAACTTATAATTTCCATACCTTAAATAATTTAATGTGAACTCACATAAATAAAATGCTGTAACTGAGCATAATTCTTCATACATTTTCCTAATAATCCTAGCCTTTTAAATTAGCATAATAACACTTAGAATAATTGAAGACTTTAATTGCATGGAGCCTTGGAATATTATTGCTGTGCTGGGTACCCCGATGAAGCTCTGATTAGCTTTAATTCAGCTGGTTTTCCCATTTAGTTTTCATATTAGATGAGGCTGCATAAGGTAGATACACACACGCGCACACACAGATATACAAGTGATAGGATGCATAGTCCTTCATAAGCTTCTACATGCTTCTCAAAAAGCCCCTAGGCACTCTGTTGTTGAATTAAGATGGAGGGGAAAAGATCAACATGGAGATGTTAAATGTTGCTATTCTTTCTACTCCATGTTCACAATTACCCAGACACACTGAGGTTCGCTCTCTGTGTGTTCTACAGCAGCACTTTGTAATCTTTACCACTTGCAAACCCTTTTTACCTGAGAAATATTTACATGACTCCAAATACATAGATATATAGAATAGGTGTATAAGACAAACATTTGCTGAAAGTAAATCCTGAGATCTGTGAAGGATTTCCAGTGGATACAGACTGAGAAAGGAAACTCCAGGCTCAGTCTGTTGCTGTCCACTTGACCTTCACTACCCAAACCTTGCACCTTTCAGAGCAGATATCTCACTTGTCCCTTCCAGTGGGTGCTGATGTCTACCTGCAAAATCCAGACATTCGCACCTGCCCAAATGGTGGGCAAGCAGCACCTGGCCTTCAACATGAGGTATTACTTCACTCTTCTATCTGTGGATGGAAGAGATGATACTTCCCATCTGCAGTGTACATTGATGGAAGTAAACATTCACTGTGACCACACAGAGGGTAGACAAGGTCAATCAGACTGTATCCAGGCAAAATAGTCTTTTGATTTTGGCTACAAATGGCTTAGCCTTATGATCTGATAGCCAGAAAGAAGTGCAGCCTGTGGTCTGAACCCTGTAATTCTTCCCTAAATGTTTAGGACTGACCCAGATGTTGCAAGTACTCATCCACACGAAAACACCAAGACCAGATAGCTCCCTTTGCTGATACCTGGTTCCAAGTAACAGGAGAAACTAAGGGGTCTCCAGAGGTCAGAACCTTGATCTAGAATATAGGTTACTTTTACTTTTCTGTTTCTGTAATAAAACACTATCTCCAGAAGGAATTTAAGGAGAAGGGACTCTATTTTCTTGTATATTTCCACAAGGAGGGAGTCCTCAAGGCAGGAGATACAGGACATCACAGTAGGAATAGTGGCAGGAGAGGGAAGCTGGCTGATCACATTTTCATCCACACTCAGGAAGCAGAAAGCAAGAACCGGAAGTAATTAGAGGTTATAAACCCCTGAAACCTACCCCTAGTGACATACTTCCTTCAACAAGTGTCCGTCTCCTAAAGGTTCCATCCTATCTCTCAAATAATGCCACCAAATGCAGACCAAGTGTTCAAATACATGAGCATATGGGGGATATCTATTATTCAAACCAAACCACACTAAGCCCCTGTACCCCATAGACTCAGGGCCATTTCATAATACAACATTCATTTAGTACAATTTCAAACACCCATAGTCTTTGTGAACACTGTTCAAAAGTCCAAAGACTCTATGGAGAATCATGGCAATATCTTGCTTCTGAACCCTAGAAAAATCAAAATCAGAATTCTATAGTTCCAACATATAATGACACAGAATATACATTACCATTCCAAAAGGGAGGAAATGAGTCATAGTGATGAAATACTGGTCTGAAGGAAGACAAAATCAGTGGATCAAACACAAATTCATCTAGCTCTCTGCTGATATCTGGGATTTCAGTTTCAAAGGATGTACATCCTCTACCCCTCCAGTCTTGTTTCCTATAGCATACATCTATCTCTTGGGCTGGTTCCATCCCTGTATGCAGCTTGTCAGATATTTCAAGGCTCTGACATCTTCAGTGTCTTGGCCCCCAATGCCACCAAGATTTTAGCTTTTCAGCTTTCATGCAACAATGCCTTCGGGCCTCCTGGTAGGAACTCTAACTCCACTACAAGATACCTGGCCTCTGTGGCTCTCTGAAATCAAAGAGAAAGACTCCATGGCCTCCTCAATCTTGAAGCTTTCATACCTACAAATCAAGTACCATGTGAATGACACTGCCAATTCTGAGGCAAGCTATTGGTGGGTAGACTCTTGTCCATTTGGACCTCACCACCATGAGAATGTGTATGCTGAAGCAATTGATTTTCAGGAGAAAGAGCCCCCCTAGGCTATCTTCACAAGCTGGAGACTTAATTGGATGGGGTCCTGTACCTTTTTTGTTCTTCCAGCACAGAGGAGGAGACATCTCTTTAATGGTGCTAATTGTCCCAACAATTACAGCCTCTTTTTCAGCATGACTTTTTCTATGAGGTTGAATTTTTTTAGGACTGTTTTCCTCTGTAAGCTGCACATTTTGTATATTTTCTGTCCTACTTGTTGGTTTTTTCACTGTAGACCTGCACAGGAGTTATTAGTAATAACCATGCCATAGACTTCAAGTTATGGCAACTTCAAATCTTCTTCACCAAAGTAATTAGTTCATTACTTTTACATTTATCCTCATTCAAATTTTCATGACATGGGTATAATACAGGCAGATTATTTGACAATGTGTCATATAAAAGGCCTCTAGCTCAGTTGTAATTGTAAGATTTCTCCTCCCTGCTAGAACCTCATAAGCCAGGCCTCCTCTGTCCATGTTGCTCTCAGGACTACTGTCTTCTGAGCTCTTACTAGAATACCCTTTAAACTCTGTGTGTAGCATTCAATGATTTGTCTAGTAAAAACTTTCAAAATATTCCATGTTCCTACATAATACAGATTATTACCCTGACACCCCACTCCTGGTACCAATTTCTGTCCTAGTCACTTTTCTGTTGCTATGACAAGAAGTCATACTAGAAGTATCATGACTAGAAGCCACTATAGGAAGAAAGGGTTTTTTTTTTTCTAGTTTACAGTTGCAGAGGGGAGAGAGCACCTATGGCAGAGAAGGCATGGTGGCAGGAGCAGGAACTTGGCTGGTCACATCTTTATCCATAAACAAGAAGCAGAGAGAAAGAGCAGAGAGCAGAGCAAGGCTGTAAACTCACTGATTCACCAGAGCTTTCAGCTATCCAGAGCTACAGGCTGGCCCAAGCCAAGGAGAGGCTGGTACAACAAAATCTTTCAGGAAAACCCTGGCTGGTCTGGTTAATCACATCTAGTGGTTTACTTCCTCCAGCAAGGCTCCACTTCCTTAAGGTCTTATAACCTCCATAAACAGCACCACCAACTAGGGGCAAAGTGTTCAAATTCATGAACCTACAGTATACATTTCCCATTTACACCGCCACATCAGCAGAGTAGTGAGTCACTTTGTTGTCTCTGGCCTTAATCCGCTTTTCTCATCTACATAAGAGGATGTAAAAGGCTTCCGGTGAAAACATGCCATGGAGACATTCATGGACATGTGTGCACAGACAGACAAGAACACCCACAGACCCACAGGGCTATCCAGGTACATAAGTACAGACACCCAGGGACACTCAAAGAATTTAGCAGTCTTCAGAAAAGTGGGCAAGGACTATGCCTGGGTACCCTGCAACCAGCTTGTGGGTTGAAGTGGCCCTGACTGACTTCATCATCTTATTGCTGCAGGCATGAAAAACCTTTAACAACTTTAATAACAGGGTTGTGTGTGCTGATGTGACCCAGCTCTGTGAGAACCCTAATTATCTCATCTCCTATGACAGGAGGTTGGCCAAAGCCTCCACTCTGGGAATCTGAACATGGAACTTGGGCTTTGGTTATGTGGTGGACCCTGTGTCTGCTTTTCTCATTAAACTGACGGGGGCTGCATGTGCACACTGGTGACTGGCATCAAGAGAGAAGAGGAATGCATTGAAATGACCACGGTTACAGACAAGGCTATTTATTTAGAGCAAGGCTATAGTGGAAGAAAACGGGCTTGGCAGGATGCCACAGAGTCTCACACAGAACACACACAGGGCTGGTTTTTCTCCTCTGTTTCCTTCCATTGGATGGTCCCCCGATGGCCAGACTGGAAAGTCAGACCAGCTATGCCAGCCAGTGTCTGGCCGAGGGAATAGGCTGTGTGAACAGCTCTGGCTGTTCTGGTTAATTGACAGTATGAGTCCATCCAGAGTGTAGAAGTGTAGATATGTGCTACCACCGGCAAGAGGATCCCAGGTGCCAGCTCTAGTACAGCATTCAGCTTTCGACCACTTTGACGAACACTGAGGAAAACTATCTGAAGGAAAATTTGGCTCACAGTTTCAAAGAGTACAGTCTAGAGCACTCAGCTTTGTTGCTTGTTTACTGTGATGAGGCAGATCCTCGTTGGTGGGAGCATGAGGTGGCAGCCATGCTGCCATTTCATGGCAATCAGAGGAGAGAGAGAAAAGAGAGAGAGGGGGGAGTAGGGAATGGGGAGGAACTAGGTCTGGGGAGGGACAAGATGGACTCTTCGGTGTCACATACACAGAGGCCTAATTTCTGAAGCCGAGGACATGGGGACTCCACCAGCTGGGGCAATCCACCAACACATAAGCCTTTGGGACCACTTTATATCTAAATCGTAACACCCGGAGGGGAGGGGATGGTACTTGTTCATCAGCTAATGTGGTGGTAGGATACAGATGCAGGCAAACCCCAGACCATAACTTGGTAGGGTAGATGGATCACGGCCTTTGCAGGCAGATTCTCTACGTACAAGAGTTAAAAAGGGTTCTCCCATGAGCAATCCCAGACTGCAGTGTTCGACTAGGGAACTCCTTAGGAAGAATTTTGTCCCAGGGAGGGAAACCAGGCTCAGCTGTATCCCTAGCTCCTCCATCACTCATACTGTGCTCCATAACTGATACTCATTGTCTTTGAGGTAGTCAAGGAAAATAGACATTAAATTAAATTAAACCGTGCTATTCAAGACAGCCCCTTGGAAACCACAGCAAGTTCCTCTGTGGGCCGGAGGAGGAAGCTGCATGCTCAGGGAACCCTGAGCAGAAGAGATAGGATCTCACCAGTCCTGGTTCACCAAAGGGCAAGAGGAGGGCACTCAGGGAGCCCTATAGGTTCAAGGAGAGAGAACCTCTTATAATCTTAGGAACCTGACCCAGGCTTTCCCCAGAACAGCGAGGATATGTCCACAGCTCGTCCACTCTGTAGACACCTTCTGCACACACACTTGTCCCCTGGATACCCTGAGGTTTCCTGTCAAGCACAGGAATTTATACTGCAGCCATCTTTACTCACCGTGGCTAGAGGTCTGTGTGGGGTGATTCCTCTGACAGGAGACCCAGATTCAAGATTGTGAGCTGCTCCATTCTGAAAGTCTCCGTCTCTGGGAATAAGGAAACATTGTCGTTTCTGACTCTAGCAGACTTTGTTTAAAGGACAAAGAACACAAAATAAGGGTCACATCTCGGAGGCAGCTGAATGGGGTTCAGTTAGGGAATGGGACTTACCGTGCCCTGCAGCAGGTGGGAACCTGGGCTAGGTACCAGTTCTGTTCCCCCATCTCTTTGTGGAATGGAGTAGCGGTGGGGGTTCCTTGTGTCAGAGTCTGGATCCAATGAGGTGACAAATATGTGCTGCTTTGGGGGTAGCTAGTTTCCTGCTGAACCCCACTGCACCCAGAGTTCTCTTAAGACAGGAGACCTAAGTTGCTCCTCTGGTGGGATATCAACTTGGTGTATAGGCGAACAGAACACAGTCAGCCACTGCAGCAGCGAGGCACCCCTTCATGTCACTAGAGGGTAAAGCAGACTCTGGTCACCAGCTCCTAGGAAGCATTTCATCTCTGGAATGTTTGCAGGGCATCACATCAGACATTTAGCTCTGCCATAGGCACCCACATACTCACCTGGTCACAAGACCACCTGGGGACTTCTCCAAGGGAAGGCCTCTAGCCTTGTCTATGAACTCCCCACTCAGAGTTAACTGTCAGTCCAGAGGGCTCTGTCCATGATGTGCTCCTGTAACGGTGCTCTCTGCTCCGCTGGGAAAAAGGGTGAGGACAGTCCCTTTCCCAAGGTAGCTGGCTAGACTGGGTGGATACAGGTTAGAGGCTATAATTCTCCAGATCCTCTTAAAGTTAGTCTTGTATTGCTCAGTTAATATAATGACCAGTATTGCAACGTTTTCTTGCCAATCTCAGAGAGACAAATATAGGTCTGCTTTCTTTCATTTGCAGTTTCAGGATTTTATTAGACACATGAAATTGTCTGGGAAGCAAAGAGAAGTAATAGAAAAATGATTTACTAGAAAAGTAAAAGGAGGAGTATGTTTAGGGTACAATCTATGCATATATAAAAATTAAACTTTTACAAAGTGTCCTGAAGAAGAGAAATATCAGAGGAACCTTTGAAGACCCCACCCAACCCTCCAGGAACCTCACCACCCCGCTCCAGCAGCTGCTTCTCTCTTCCTAACTGCCTCCTTGGCAGGACGCTTCATTTCTAGCAAGCATACTGGAGAGAAATGTGTTCATCTGAGGACCACGTAGCCAAAGCCAGGGTAGCTGCAGTCCATAGGCATGCCGGTTGTCAGGACATTCAGGTCCGTGGTGTTTTCTGATCACGTGGTCTCTGAGGTTTGGGAAAGCCTGAGTGTGAATGGTCCCATTCAAGGTCCTCATCTGGGGATGTTCCCCAATAATCACTCATTTTAATTCCAAGATACTATAAACCTGGAGAAACCTGTTGTCGGCAAACCAACCTTTCGTCAATGGGCCTGGATTTTGCCTTTTCATTTTGACAGTTGGATGGAAAAACAACATAGACAACTCCACCTTTGTTTCCTAAATAAAAACTGAAGACCTGAGTTATAGCAAAATAGAAGTTTCGGATCTAATGAGTAGAGGGGCCTGACTTTGGTCCAGCTGCCTGAAGCGTGAGGGAAAACGAAATCAGCTGTGCAGCCACAAATAGGTCTTTTCATACTTGGCGAGCACCTGTGTGCAGTCGTACCTGCGGACATCTGTGTGCAGAAGTCCTACCGATCACGCACGTGGCGTCATGGTCAACACAGGCAAACAGATGTAGCTTCAACAGCATCTGCGTGAGCTTGGGCTCTGCTCTAAGTTAAGGGACTTTTATGTGCCAAGTCATGGTTTCAGAGCCAGCTGATTGTGTTAGAAGTTCTCAAAAGTGCTTTTTGAACTAGAAAAAAAGCAATGTTTTCATTGGTTGGGGCAACTGAAAACAGGCTAAGAAATTCCCTTGCACTTGCCAAAAACAAAACAAAACAAAACTCAAACACCTCTCATTTAATTCAGAGCCCGGAAGAAGTGTGATTCCTGGAAATGCGTGATGTGGTAATTTAATAAACGTGGAGACGTTTTAAAGTTTTATTGAATTTCACTAATAACAGATGTTAAAAGCTACATGCCTGACACCATTTTATGTCCGTGTTAAGAAAATTAACTTGAAAATCCATCAGTTAGCCACTGTGGGCCTTTGTGTTTAAAGGGCAATGAATTCTGCACTTCAAACCCCACATTTCTGCCAGGGCCAGCCCGAGAAGGGGTGCCGGCTTGTGTGAAGGATGGGCCTGGAGGCCACCACAGCCATCTGCTCTCTTCCTAGGACACTAATTCACACAGATGTCCAGAGGTCACTCTGTGGATGCCCACAGGCTTGAGCATCAGTGAGGACATTTTGGCAGAGGGTCAGAAGTAGCAGCACATGTGTGCGAGGCAGGGGTATCTGAGTGAGTGTGGGCTTCGTCTTTCTCCTCACTTACCTCTGGATGGTACATGTAATTCACACATAGAATGTGCCCGCACTTGAAGTGTATGGAACTGTACATTTCTTCAAAGATTAGCAACAGTACTCATACTGTGTACACAGTATAAAATACATAGTAATGGAGACCAGGACAAACCTGCAACTGCCTTCCTGGGTCACCTGTGGCCATTAGACCCTCTCTGCTCCAAATGTAGTCAATATGCTCAACCAAGACCAGGGCTGCCTGCTTTTGACCTAAATTGTGTGAAGCCTGACTTCTGTAATGTATAGACATATAGACATAGCCAGTTCATTTTTCTTTGTTGGGTAGTATTCCATGATCAGATTATCTTGCCATGCAGTCACTATAAAATGCTTCCTGTTGCTTGGTTACCCGGGTTTATTACAGAGAACATCAGTGCTGACATTGCTTTCTGTCTTTTGAGATGTAAATCTACATTCCTGCCATTTGATGGAAATGAGTAGTTTATTGGTCAGAGGCTTCTGTAGGGTGAACTAATGTATCTGCCCTTGGCAATGACAGCATAACCTGCCATGGTTACATCCCTGCTCTGTAGGGACACACCCTCCCATAGAAAGCCAGGAGTGCGCACACAGTACAGAAGTCATTCAAGAGTCGAAGAGTGGTCAGGAGCGTCGTAAGTGCCTTTAGAACACAATGGCACTCCCAGAATGCTTGGGCAAGTAGTCTATGCCACTGAGGTGGGTGGCTGGAAGCCAAGTCCCTTTTCAATCCCAGTTTTGAGATTTGGAGGAAAAGGAAGTCAGAAGAAACTTCTGAGTCAAAAAGCAAGGTTTCTTTCCAATGTAGAGTCTACCCATGACACTTGGTAGAGTTTTCAGCTTCTGGATGATTCTAGTCTCAGTCTAAGAACAGAGAACCTTGGCCTCCCGGCTTCTAGTCTCCAGGATTGACATCTACAGGGACAGTCTAGTCAAGGGCATGATGTCACTTGCATGGTGTCCATTCATTCAGTGACTACCAGATTCTGCTCTTTGCAGGTCTTGTGGGGACATGCAGGTTAGGAACCAGTCAGTCCCACCAGGATCAGGGGCTGGGGGATGTGGGGCTAGGTGGGTGAGTGACCTTGTTATCATGTCAGGTTACACTGCAGGCTTTTCTCAAGCACAGCATCATGGGTAGAGTCACAGGTATGCTTTCTGTCCTGTTTGTATGGATGTTCTGTAGGAAGCACACAGAGCTCCACTCGGTCTCCATCCTGGAGGCTGCAAGGAGCTGAGAGGAGCATCAAAGAGGGAAAGCTGGTAGTCCCAGATTATAAGAAAGCAGCTCAAGCAAACACTGTCATTCTCAGTGATAACCACAATGTCACTTGGATGTGATATACTATTTCTATTGACTCTCTGTCTGGACGAGTCACAGTATCTGTGCTCCCCATTGGGTATCTCACACATTTCCTTGCTTGCTTGTGATTTATTGATCTTGCAAACATGTACACTCAACACAAGCACCCCCACATGGACACACTTATATACAGCATCCCCATGCGTGTGCATGTGTTACACCTCACATGTACAGGCATGTACCCCTACAGTACCTGACCCGACATTCACACATGCATTGTCATCAGGACTGCGAGGAACTCCAACCTTTCACACACAGACTGATGAGATTCTTCTGCATTCCAAATATGGAATAACTACTGAATAACTAAGGAACATAGGACATTGTACTTTTCATGAAACCTTAGGGTCATTCTAAGCTTGCTATATGGAAAAACTGACTCCTCCAAAGGTATCTGTTAGTGTGCATGTCCTCAGAATAAAGTGCCTAGTAAATGTTAAGCAAATTTGTCAAACGGATGCATATAATACTCATTTGGAAAGAAGTACTGCATTATTATGCCATGAATCACAGATCTGAACTGTAATCCTCAGATATATTTACCTATTATGTGTTGTTGTGTATACAGATGTGAGATGTTGAATTATGAACTGCAATTGTGTTTATAATTATGAAAAATAAGTTGCCATTTTGTGTTATAACTTAGTGCAATGATAAAGTAATGCTTTAGGTGGCAAAGCTGTTGGACACTCAGAGACCGGACTTTAGCACATACACAGCGCTCATTGGTCAGGTGGTCACATGGCTTTGGTAGCTCAGTTCAGGAAAGCAGGCCATCTCAGTCGAGGCTCTGGGCAGGCAGCCCATACAAACTGTAGTGAATTCGAGTGCACATTGTTAGATGAGGCTGCATGTATGCAGCCTGTGCACTTCGGTGTAATTTGAATGCAGTAGTTTAAGCATGTTGCTATTGACTTGTGAATTTATAGCCTTCTCATTGGAAGAATCTAGAAGACAGGATATGATGGAAGAACAGAGTCAGGGATCTGCCAGAAACTCAAAAGATGATGTCTCTTTTTCTTTGAGTCACCATTTACTAGTCAAATCATATCTGATCTCAGAGACGCCACATGCTGGGACAGGAGATCATACAGGTCCAACAGAGATGTGTATGGCCAACTCCTGCAAAGTGGTTCCTGTGTCCTGCCTTGGGAGGAGAGTCCTACAGGTCAGCCACTACCTATCATAGAAGCCCAACCCTATGGCAACTGACACTAATATGAATTTTGACACTCCTAGATGCCCACATTTCTCTTCACCCATAGTGTGTGTTTATAAGCCATTTTGAACTGGGATCCCAGTGAGAATAATGTCTCAGATTCAGAAATGATTGAGGCATTGCTTGCCTTAATGTCAGGAGCCCTTGGCAATAAGACAAAGGGTGGCCTCAGATGTTTCTAACCTAGGGAATCACATGGTTCCTTGGTTATTCCTTACTCTTCCCTGTCTAAAAGAAGCAAGAGTACCTGCCAGGCTGGTGGGCCAGCTGTACATGCCCCTGCCCCATGCAGAACTATAACCATCAAGATGGATCCCTGTCCTGGGTGGGCCTCATGCAGTAAAGCAAGACAAGAAAACAATGCCAGGTCTGCCTGGAGAAGTAAATGAGCTGTCGATCCACATAAAGTTAAAACGAATTCTGGTGGAATAAAAACACAGCCATTTGAAAAGCAATCAGTGGATTTAAGGCAAACCAATCAGTGGTTAAAATAGGCAATTGGATGGACCACAGATGGTTTTATTGCAATCCAGTCTTCGTAATGGGGACACAGCCACAGTGTGTTGAGACTAATTGGTTTGCTCATTTTCATAAATGCACTTTTTCTCACACAATAAAGCGCAGTCATTCATTAATGTGTTCATTCACTTTTCAAACATTTAGTAAAATCTCATAACCTGGAGAAAGAATAAGGCTTGTCCACCCATGCCTGGAATGGGAGAAACGCAAAGGAAATTTTACAGTTTCTGATCTGAACAAATTTGAAATTCTCATTAAAAAAAATTTTTTTTTAACATTTAAAGTAATTTTAGAGAAGGCAAGCAAATCGAACATCTGTCTTGCTAGGCTTTTCTTTCCTCTCTATAACAGGGGATTTTTTTTTTCTTTTTTGATCTATTCTTGCAGTATGGATCATGCCGTGTGCTTTTGAGGCTGCAGAATAGGCACCTATGAGATTAGCAAATGAGCAAACCTTGCATTGAAAGCATGCACAAAGGCCAGGGGTGTGCACCCTGTGTTTGTGACAGTTCTCATCCTCAGCCCTTGTCTTCTTCAAATGCCCAATGCCACATCTCTTTCATGTCCTCCACAGAGGGCTCTGCACTCTTCTGTTCAGATTACCTCCTCCGCAGAGGGCTGTCTGCTTTTCCTGTTCAGATGGAAGGGCACGTGGGAAGGCACTATGAAAGGGGTGATCTACATAGCTGAGTGGGGCATAATCCTTCAAAGCACCTGAATTCCGCAGTTAGACAACATTCTATTTTTTTTAAATCTGGTTCTGACAAAGGGTATGTTTAAGGAATGGGAAAGGGGCCACATCTTTTATTTTGAGAAAAGGGAGGCCGTATTTCCTGTCACTTACAGACACATGCATGGGTCCGGCTTACAGTAGGGCTTACTCTGTCTAAAACCTGGTCTCTAACAGAGTATCTGAAAACATGCCTTGTTTAGAGTTTACAGTTTCTTGGTTGAAAACTAACTTGCTTAAACCCCATCTTAGACATCTCCAGCCTTCCTCCAGGATCTCCCCTCTGCCGTGCACTGCTCTTGCTAGGGAAACCTCCCATGCACAGCCATTGCTCTTTCCTCTCTGAGCTGGCCAGCAGAACCATCCCTAAAGATGGAGTGTTTGTTGAATTTTTTCTTCAGTGACAGCTTTAAACATCTTCTCTCATAGAAACAGAAAACAAAAATCTAAATGTAGCTTTTGAAAACTTTTCTAACAGCTTCTAAGTAAGAAGAAATCATTTTTTTTTTTTTCATCATGGTAGTTTGACAAGGTAACGCTCCAAACATGGCTGCTCCTCACCCTCACCCCTACAGAAGAAGCTTTAGTTCCTTATCTCTCATTAGCTGGGACCTTCTCCGGGGGTGTGACCTGCACCAGGAGCAGAAGCACGGACTCCTGCTGGAGTCCGACATCATGGGCAGTAATTACCATGTAATGAAGTTAATGTTTTGTAGGATTTACGGCCCGATACACACCCTCCACTCGCTTCTTGTCATCCAGATTTAAAAAAACAAAACAAAACAAAACAAAAAGGAAACAGGACAATATGTAAAGGCTCATTAATTCTCTTCAGTCTGGATTTCACCTTCTCTTCGGCTTTCCTCCTCCGGAGGTGGAACAAGAGGCTGTCATCAGGTCCTTCCATAAACTGCAGTTCATGGGAGGGTGAAAGTTACTGCAGCTCACAGAAGCTATCCAAAAGGCTCCCCTTTCAATTTCCCAGGCCTTTCAACTGCCCAGGGTTTTATGGCCCTCAGATCACCCATTACAGCACCAAGAACAATGGGCCTACTGCCAGAGTGACTAGGCCTCAAATTTGCCTTGATTTGCCCATGTGTCTTAGCAACACTTTCTTTGCAAATCCACAGCCCAGTTGCAGGGATGAAGATGGATGGGCATATGGACAGTCTCGCTGCCAGGACAACATGCTTGGCTTTCAGTCCTGTCCCCCGACCATCCCATCCTGACCCTGCTGCCCTGCTGGCACTCCATCTAACCCTAGTGGCTGAAAGGAAGTGGCAGTGTCCTCAGAACCCTCCCACCCACCCACACACCCCCCCCAGGGAGGTGCTGAGTCATCAACTGTGTTATCTAGGAAACAAGGAGTGAGACTGAGCTCAATTAGAGGGAGGTGACACTGGAGCTTCTGCGCAGGACAAGGCCACCTTCTGCCTGCTGGTCAGGCATCTATGTAAGCAACTTTTAACCTGTGCTCTTTGCTTATTGTGATGCTGAAGAAGTGGTGGGTTAAAGTGAAGGGCATTCAAGTCCTTGTGCCAAAACAAGGAGGCCCATCCACACAGGGATGTGCCCCCTGATTTAAGACACAGGTTTTCTAGATACCACCATTGTGAATGCCTCCTGTATCCATCCACCGATGACTTGAATTCTAAAGATGTCTCCTTTTCTCCAGGACACATCCCTGTTGATTTAGGTACTGAGAACTATGGGGAAGCAGGATGTGACAGGCTAGGCAGCTGATGCAAGAAAGTCCTTCATCCTGTCCCCCAGCAGTAAAGAAGGCAACCCAATGAAGCCATGCCTCACACTGCCTGTTTCTGAAACTTACCTCTAGGCTGCAGGCACAATGGCTAAGATCTTGATGACTTACAACAGGACATTCCTTCCTGAAATTATGGAAGCAGGGTGTTTTGGAACTGGGGGGAAGCTCCTCTGTCATTCTCTGCAACTGCCTGTGGCAGGCGGGCTGCAGAACTCCTTGGCTTGCTCTGCCCCTCTGTCACACAGCTTGCTCTCTATGTGGATGTGTTTCAGCATCCTCTTTTCAAAGACACCAGGCACAGGATCTATTTTCCAAACAGAGTTCCATGCTAGGTTCCAGGGACAGGGGTTGAATATATTTTGGGGGAGCATGTACTCCAGCACATAGCAAGTCCGAAACGCAGATGTCAGTTGGTAGAATGTCTTTAAAAAGGCATTAATAGCTTCTCTATAGAGGGATCTTCCCGCATAGGGCCCACCCCAGGGCTCAGTACCCAGGCCAGCTTCCAATTCTGTGTTTTGTGACACTATGTGTGGGGAGATGTCAATAAACTTCTATCCATGCCTGAAAGAGAACCAGTGTTAGAACAAACTAACAACAAGACCCAAACCAAAGCTGATGGATCAATGAGTTCACTGGAGTTATTAGAGGAGACAGGTGAAGGATTACTTACAAGAGCAGGGGTGGCTTAAAGACAACAGAATCATCAAAGGCCCACCTCAGCCTGGGTGATAAGTCACAGAAGCTGGAACCCTGCAGCCCTGTCCAGGGCCTACAAACAGCAGGACAGATCGAAGAGTTTCTTCTAGGCAGCCCAGCTGATCTGAGTCTCCTCAATAGTCTTTATAGCTGATATAACCTCGAGGAGGATGTGGCCTTGTGCATCAAGTCAGTTCAGGGACTTCCTGAAACTATGAGCTGCTTTCCTCCCGTGTCTTAAGGTTCCTCCAGCTTGCATCTCCTGAGTCATAGAGAATATCCCTCCAAGATGGACTGTTTACGCAGAGGAACCTTCCACATGACACTTGCTGTGGGAGCTCTACACTACAGAAGTCCCTTCCTGTCCTAGTTACCCTAGGCCTCCAGACAGCCATATGGAAGAGCAGGCCATGTTGTAGGAGCTCAAACAGGCATTTAACACTGTTGATGGATGACACACATGCTATTAGCACACACACTCAATGCTACATGGACTCCTAGTATCCCAAAGGACTATTAGGAAAAATGATGGTCACAGTTTAGCTTCTGAGAAACAACGAGAAAAGGAGCACGACCTCAGGGCCCATCCCAGCCAGTCTGCCCTGGATGGTCCTTGTCCTGCAGACAGTCAGCATTTCTTCTTATTTTGGCGCTGCAGTCAAAAGTTTAAATAATCAAACTCCAGTGTTCCACTTGGGAAGAAATACAGTTTTAAGAAGTTGCAAAGCTGGGAACTCATTTTAGTTCTAGCACAGGAGAAGTGACCCTCCCTGAGTTGCTTGCTACAGGGAGGCTGTGCCTCGATGCTTCGTCTGCGTTCCCAGCTACCCTGTAAAGAGGATGCTGTTTGAGGCTCTGGGAATGGCAGAGGGGAGGGTTGAGGAAGAGGTACAAGAAGCATGGCATCATGTGGTCTGCCATTGAGCTGCAAGTGCTCCTGTCCTATCCCATGGTCTCAGAGTACAAAACCCATTATTTATGTTAGTATGGCTGTACCTGTATGCGACTCAGGAGACTGACTTCCTCAGCTTTTGTTTTTACTCATGGAATGTCTTTGGCATATACTGCCAGAGGATGATGGGAAGGAAAGTATTACTGTCACCTGTGACACTTGTGGAAAAAAACTCAAGTTGTGGGATGGAGAGGAGACCCTGTCAGTCATCTTGCAGATCCCATCAGCCTGCTGTCAGCTAGGTGAAATGAGGATAGCCAGACTAGCCTGGTTCCAGATGGTTTGGGACCAGCTGTTTTCTTAATCCTGGACTGCACCAAGTTCTCATCTCACTAGCTGTTCCTTTCTGGGATAGAAGGAATGATGAGCTTGCTATTGGAACCAAAGAGCCAGCAGCCATTGCCCTGCAGGGAGTAGAGTAGGGACTGTCCACGGGCTCTGCACAGACCAGAAATAGAGCAGGAGGGAAGCACAGCCCATTGGCCCTCTACCTACTTGATGTGCTATTTCAGAATCTCAGGCCAGCTCTTCTGGGCTTATCTGCTACCTCTCAGCAGCAGAACATAGTGTGAACACCAGCGATGTGGAGAAGATTGGAACAAGGAAGGGGCGACTCGATGTTTCTGTGGAATTGTTTTCCCAGCATCATGTGGTCCCCTCAGCTTCCTGTTGAACTCCATTTCTGTGAGAAGACTCTCCAGCCACCTCACCTGACTGTCTCTGATGTGAGGAATTAGTCTTAGCCCATGGGGGTTCTGCTAAGATGCTCTGAGTCTCCAGTCACCAGGGCTGCCTCTCTACTAACCCAAAACCTGGGGCTGGAGCCCAGCACCTTCTCTGGCTTTGTTTGTGAAGTGTTTTTAACAGACAGGTCCTAGCTGACTTTGGAATCTCACAGTGCTACATGGATTTGGGACTCACCCACTGGCTACACACAGCGTCTGTAATGGATTGGGCATCCTGGGGACTCGGGAAAGGCTGTAGAACACAGTATATTATACACAATCAAGTGTTAGGTAGAACACTTGTGATGTCTGTGAAATAAGACATAAACCACGGAGTAGAAGAACGGACATTTCAAGCAGCCATGAGGCTCCTGTGGTGGGAATTGTCCCCAAAGAGGCAAAACTGCCCTGTGGTCACACCATTCCTACATGGGGTCATTGTTCCAGAAATCATCTGTGGAAAAAAGGGGAGAAATGTCTCTAAAGAAGATGCAGAAGTGGAGGCAAGGCCAAGAATAAAGGAGAACTCATCACGGACAAGGAAGAGGATTCCCAAGCAGGAGCTGAGTATTGCAACACATATAAAGCTGTCAGGCTAGGACACTGGAGGAGGCAGCCAAGATGGAAGTCAGGGGTGTAAGTGGCAGGATAGGGCCATGGACATTGTTTCCAGGGCCCCTCAAAAGCCTCCCAGAAGAGCTCTGCGGTAACAGCAATCTTCAGAAAGATCATAGCATGCAGAGAGCAAGTTCAAGGTCGTTCCCAATTCTCACAAAAAAATGGCTGCTCCCAGAGCAGAACCCCCCAGAACCTCCCTGTATCTTAAAGCGTCCTTTGGCTGCTTAATCTTCTCCAGGACCAGGAGAACAAGTGACACTCTCTGTTGTGACATCACGCTCCTGTATTGCCAAGTGGAGACAGCATCTGTCTGTTTCAAAGCGCCTATCACAGCGGGATCTGAGTGCACAGAACTCATGCCCACTGGAAGTGCTATTACCGCCACGTGCAAATAAATCTTCAAGCTTATCTTTGCCACCCATGGTGACATGCATTCATAAGACCCCAGACTAGAGGCCTTACTAATCACATGCTATCTGCATGCTGCAGGGAGGCTTCCGCAGCTTGGAATTCCAGAGTCTACATGGGCAAACAGTGTCCACACAGGACATGGTTGCTTGAGATTTTCATGCAGCGTTAGAACAATAAGGGCCACTCCAAGGCTTCTGTGCCTGGGCCTGGGGAAGGCTGGTGTTCCTGCTCTCTGGATGGTGATAACTCTCCCTTGGAGTGGCAGTCCAGAGCTATGCCTGGAAGAAGAGTCACTTGCTCAGGACTCCAGTGTGACTGCTGGTAGCTTTCTGTCTTTCTTTTCTGTCTTAAGTAACTGCAGCACCATGCAAACGCTGGTGATGCCAGTCATGACTCACACCACTACTTCCATCCCAGGATGCATGCAGGCTTCTGTTTCAGCATCTGGCCTATGTTGGGAAAGACCTTGATCTTTTTCTCCAGTGGATTTATCTATACACTAAGACTGTAGCATCTGTCTCAGGGCAAGGCGAGAGAGAAAAGGGTCTTTGATAATGGATACCTCTGGTGGCAGATACTTCCTGGGCATACCATGGTGAGCAGGAGAGACATCCAGGTAGCTTCCAGATACACTTCCTGAGCCCTCTGCTGTAAGCACAATGTTGCGATGAGATCAAGCTAGTGCTCACTATGGGTAGGTCATGCACACCACCTGTCATACGTTGGATGGCAGGGGGCCACAGTGTGTTAGAGAGATCGCCTGTGTCATACCTCACCTGTCTTCTCCAGCATCCTCTCATGGTCTCTCCTGTGTGAACCTGACTCTGAATCTGGTCTGTGATCCCTCTGGATGATGGTGACCACTGATATAACTCATGAACATGTCCCCGGGATCTCTGTTTCTTCTGGTTATAAGCATTTGCCCTATGTATGTATCTCCAAGGTTCACAAGGACACACCGACAGTACTGGATCAGGACCTGTACTAGTTAGATTCTTGACAGCTTGCTACAAATTAGAATCACCTGGGAAGAGGGGTTTTCAGTTGAATAATTACCTACACCAGATTGGCCTTGGACATGTCTGTAGAATGATGTCTTGATTGATGATTAATATGGGAGTTTCATCCTGGGTATGTAATAAAGCAGGCTGAGCAAGCCATGGGTAGTAAGCCAGTAAGCATCATTCCTTCATGGCCTCTGCGTCAGTAACTCCCTGACTTCCCTCAGTGATGGACTGTGACGTGGAAGTGTCAGCCAAATAAACCCTTTCCTTCCCAAGTTGCTTTTGGTCATAGTGTTAGTCACAGCAATAGAGAAACCTAATTAATACAGGGTCTATGATAGTTCTAATTTAATTTTAGATGCCTCTTCAGAGGCTCCATCTCCAAATACTGAGGTGCTGGGGTTCAATTCAGTATATAAATTTGAGCATCACAATTTAGCCCAGAAAAAAAAAAATATGGCGAAGATGCAGAAACCCTTCACCTATAGTTAATGTTCAAGTCAGTTGTGTTTTGAATCAGTTGACAGATGTGTTAACCGTGGCGAGCATTGTAACACGCTGGACCATCTGAGCAGAACGGAGCTCAGTCCACCAGAGGAAGCTGGCAGTAGCAGTGACCTATGTACAGTGGAAGCATCCTATAGCGATAAGAGCCTGGGAAACAAATAGGTCTTTGAATGTCTTGACCAGCCTGAGGAGCGTGGTCCTCCTCTCTAGCCCGCTAGTGAACTTGCACCAAGTTGGCACATTAACTGGCTTGGGGAGACTGCTGACCAACAGGCAGGGAGATAGGGCAGATGCGATTAGTCAAATTGGTGGCCCCTTGGTAGACAGCAATGGACCACTCACCCACGAGGCAAATCCAAGGCCTCTGGGTCAGGAGCTACTGGCCTGTTTTTCTAGCATCAGAAATGGTATCTGCTTCAAGAGCCTCACTCTGCGTGCCTGGTGTAATCTGTCCCACAATGAAGGGCTTCCTGACCACGAGAGGGAGATGGGGCTTAGCTCAGAGACAGACTCTAAGGCATCTGGTTGCCTGGCTTCGTCTTCCTGAGCCTCTGTGGGCAGCTTTTTCTGTTGGTTTACCTCACTGTGGGTTCCCCACTCACTGTCCATGTGTTGGGTCATGTGCACAGATGGGGCTACTGAACAATTTGAGGCATATCTCTTGGCCCTTTCCTGGTTCGTGGTAGCCCACATGTGATATACAGAGCAACATTACAGGAGTCCACCATGAAGATGCAGGATTTGCATGGTCTCTTTCCTCTGAGCTGACTTCTACCTGACTTGCCTCCTACCCCTGAATGCATGTTTGGGCGTGTGCTTGGAGCACTGCACACCACCCCACTCAAAAGGTCTGATGCTCTTGATTGTATTTTATCTCCAAATGCTTGTCTCCTCGGGGTCACCCTGCCTTATGAAGGCACTGGCAGCAATGTGTCCTGAGCGTGCTTTCAGACCCAGAGAGTTGCTACTCTATTCACACGACCCTGGCTGTAGTCCTGAGCTCTAGGGGGATTGCATACTTCCGAGCTGGGAGGGACATGTCAAGCTTGGATGATGGGATAGAAATGGATGTAGAACAGAACATCTATTTTCTGTGACAAGTGCTTTGAAGCTTACTGGCCCTGTGATACCTGTGAAGAAAGAGCCAGTGAGACAGAAAGACACTGTGCTATGAGTCTGCCACCCTCTTTGTCTTGCTTACTTGAGGCCCTTGCATCCTGTCCTCATGACTCTAGAACCAGGTGAATACAAGTTGGAAGATGTCCTCTGTCCCAGGGTCTACTGGGATTGTCTGCGCTCATCAGCCTATGCCTCTCTACCCCATCTCAACTGCCCTTTCCCATGGAAGCCCCAATAAAGGCTTTGTCTAGCTTTCCCCATTCCATCTCCTGACTGCTCCTGGTGCTCCCCATGAGTGACGGGCTACACTTGATTTTACTAGAAAGAGATGAGAATAAAAATCCCTTTATGACTGTCATTTATGTCAGTTATGTGTTTTAAGGGACCTTTAAACAGAAGTACTTAATGAAAAGTGGAGTAGCCTCTTCAACTGAGTTGCAAACCTAGTGTCTGAGGACCAATGCCTTTGCCACTAAAGGTAGGACCTTAGTCAATTCCCCCTGCTCATCCCGGTGGAGCACAGGAGATGCCAATCTTCCCCCAGAAGCATGAGGATGATCACGACTCCAGGAGGGACCTTTCCAGACTGTAGTCACCCTCACCTTTAGAAATGAGGCTGGGCCTGTCTGGAGAGCATATCTAGACAGAAGTGGCATTTGTAGTCCTGTGAATCAACAAGGTTGCTCCTTGTTCACGAATGCAGAAACCTTTCTGTTAGATCCTGCTTTTCAGCTTTAACCTTATTTTTTTACATAAGGTGATGACTTCCATGAGGACCAAGAGCAGGAGAGTGATCTGCAGACAGGATGAATGAATTCACAGAATCACAGAGGCAGGCCTCGAGTTCTCTGGCTGCAGATTCCAGAGAAGACTAGCAGACACACTGGCCCAGGAAGCTTAGTCCACACATATTACTACACACATATTTCTGTGTCTGTGACAGGCTCTCCCAGGCCTGAATGGTTCTATCTGTTCTGAGTCACCCTGTGTGGTGAACAGGGCATGACAGAGCAGTCAGGTCAGAGTGAGCAGACCAGTGACTTTATGGACAGTGTTAGGCAAACATCACAGGCATCCTTTGCTCTGCTTGGCTCCAGTTTCACTCAGACCCTCGGTAGAATTGGAAGATCGTTTTGAAAGAAAATCTTTGGGAAATTCTGCCAAAGTTGGCTTGACTGTTTTAGGGGAAGGGGCTCCCACTTTATGTGTGCATGGTGGTTATATTCTCTCTGTTTTTAACCAATCTTTTGTACACCTGCTTCAAGGAACTCCTCCCTGACTTGTCTTGCCAGCTGCAAGCAGGTCTAGTTTTTGTGAATATATAGGTAAGAAGTTGATTACTGAAGCTAAGAAAAATGTAACCCTATCAAGATAACAGGCTGGGCCTCATTTGCCTGGAAGAGTAGCTAAAAATAAGAGACACTTGCTAAGCAGACAAACTGCGGAATGGTCTACTCCACTGCCCAGCAATGCAAAGCATGCCAGTGAGTGGGTGTCTGTTCTGTTCTTTGAAACTTGAGCCCAGGTCTTTATGGAATCACCAGCAGATTACTGCCTGAAATCACTGTACATGTCTAAGAACACCTCCAGCGTCTGAGTCACAAGGCAGGAATGTGAACATCTCTCCGGGAGATCGTGCACCGTCTAAGCTCCACAAAACAAGACAAGAGGATAAGAATCATACCAGTAGCAATTTGGTGGGCACAGTTAATCATTTCTCATCTTTATGTACGTATTAGGAGCTAGCGATGCCCTTTGGCAGCAGATTGGAAGGCAGCTCGCCATCAACAATAATAAATCATTTGTGTTTGAATTATTATGTAGCAATTATTGTCTGAAATAAAAGTGTTCAGTCCCACTCACAGGGAGCACCTAGGATGGATCTAAACAAACTTGCTGAGAAGCCCTGGGCCCGAGGCTTCAGTGAGTCACTCTGCTAAGTGGTTAGACAACGGGCACCAGAGGTACCCACATCCCACACACTACATGGAAACAATGGGTCTGTGAAGCCTGTGCTGTTAGCCAGCCGGCCTGAGAACAATAAAGCTCTTTATATCGCCCACCTTGGGGGAGACTTAGTAATGTTTTGATTTATGAAGGGCAAGCAGGAGCAAGCAGCAAGCAAGGCTGTGGATCTCTAAGAGCAGCTTTTTATATAGTTGTTGTGAACCTAATGTAGCTTCCCACAAGTTGTCTTGAGGATTCCTGAGCACACCCCAAAGTTCTCAGTGCCCACATAGCCAGTTCCAATAAATTTCTGGTAGACATGTACTGTCTTCTGCCAGTGACCACATAGCTCCCTCATTCCATAACGCACTGTTCGGGGGGGAAAGCACTGTTTTTACCTGGTTGCTCTCCCAGAGGTAGTTTCCATGGGAGGAGGAGCCGTGGAGGTGTTTCTTCCTGGTTCTTCCTGTGTCAGGAATTGGTGAAGATGGAAGTCATCTTGAGCAAAAAGTGGTACGTAGTCATGCTTGCCAGATTGCAAAGGAATGCAGATATTTCCAGGGTCCAGGTGTGGGATGGATGCCAAAGCCTGGGTTTTGTATTGCTCAGTTGTCACTCAGGCCTTAGCTATGTCTCCCCATCTTCTCTGTCTCCCCATTTACACAGAACTTCAAACCTACTTTGTAAAAATTGCTTTAAAGCAGCAATGCCCTGGGTCCCACCGTGTGTTGCTCCATTAACGGGTAACTCAAATCTGACACTCATGCAGATTTGAAAGAAAACCGAGTGAGAACTGACACAACTGCCCTGTATTTCATCACTGTCGCTCCCATCGCATACACAGTGTCTCTAATAACTAATGTAGACGGATTATAGGTAGATAGATAGATAGCTGATAGGTAGATAGATAGATAGATGATAGATAGACAGATGATAGGTAGATAATAGATAGATGATAGATAAGTAGATAGTAGATAGATAGATGATAGATTATTGATAATAGATAAGTAGATGATAGATAGATTATAGGTAATGGATAGCTAGATGATAGATATTGGATAAATAGATGATAGATAGATAGATAAATAGATTGAGATAAATAGAAAGATGCCTCTGTCTCCAACCCACATTTTGCCTCATTCATATCATTGATTTCTCTCCATCTTACTTCCAGCTTCTGGGGATCAGACCTGCAGTACAAGTTTGTACAGATCTGCAGGACAAGTGGGCCCACACTCTTGTGGCCTAGCACAGATTCACCTCTGTGGGAATCTAAACAGATGGACCAACCCTAAGCAATCTGCGTATTTTCCTTATCAACACCACTAAATAATTACATGGCCTGGAAGAAATCCTAGGGGTTCCCTTTCTGGTTATAGGGACCCAGAAGCTTGTGAATCCCAAGGTCTGCCTGCACCTCTTCTATAAATGTGGAGTGTGTAGGTTTCTGAACAGGTTAGAAAAGCTATCAGGATGAAGACATATGGTCCTAGATATAAGCCACCCTCCTCTCAATAGGTCCTCCATCCAGAAAGTCAGCCTCTGAGTAGATCTCTTGGAAAATCATTAATTTGAGCACTTCCTCTCTATTATATTTAATGAATTCTGGACTCACAGGCCCCCAGAGCCATCTTTTAGCCAGAGGCCAACACTGTGTCCCAGAGCACTGCTCACACATGGATGCTCCACAATTATTTTGCTCCCCAGCTCTCTTGATCATTCATTGTGGCAGTACTAATGAGGTAAATGATCTACCACTGTGTGTCCTTTCAGAAAGGGCTGGGTCCCAGCAACACTGCCCTTGACCATTGCCCGGTGTATCCAACCTGAAGAACAAGTGCAGAGGGCAGAGCGATGGTAGAGAAGAGCTTGGTGACTATGGTTACAGATGGCCAGGCCTAGGCTGTACCTTTTGCAGAGCCACCAGCTCACTGATGCCCAACACAGAGGTTTGCTAAGCTTTGCCACTCACATGAAGAGGGTTTGGCCAAGAAGGCCAGCCATAGTTTTGTTCCCCAAATGCTGTTCGGCTCAGTCATAGTCAGTACCTGTGGTTTTGGGGCCTTATTTGTCAGCTGAAGTAGAAAAGTTGTGGCCTGGGAAAAGGACTCAACAGAGTCGGATCTATAGCTGCCTCAAAGTTGTCAGCAGATATTTATTGACAGGGAAAAGCCAAGCAGGCTCTCTATTGAGAGTTTAGGGCCTGAGTTTGCCTTGTGTTCCAAAGAGATTCCCAACAGTTGGAGTGGTTTTGATCTTAGCAGGCTTAATACCTGACAGTATACATGTAGATCATCTATCTTCCATGTGCAGTCTGTATAGTCTCCACGAGGCCACACACTATCTAAATACAAGTCACCTGAAGGGATTCGTCGCTGCTACCCTGAGTTTAAACTTTTGTGCCCTAAGCTCAGCCCTCACTGCTCTGTCTTTTGGCCTCACCAGGACCTTCCCAAGGGCTCCCCTGAGTCAGATTCCTTTTTACATGGTGGTGACTGGGCTCTGCCCTCATGGAACTCTTTTCTGTTTCAGAAGGAGGTGACAGAGCCTTATCTTCTGAGGAAATATTTTTTTCTCCAGAGGAAGATTGCCAAGCTCTATCCTCAAAGATTTCTTTCTCATGTAGGAAGAGAGCATCCCTGTGCATACAAGTCATGTGTGGAGCTACTTATCCATTTCAGGAGAGAGGGCGTCCTGTAAAATATCAGTGTTGACACATGGAGAATTAAAACAAGGCCATTCAAAGAACTAGAGAAGAGTTTCATGGACACAGAAAGGGCTCTGGTTGGAAGCCTCGTGGGAACAAGTCATTTGTTGTTGGAGTCAGGCTTACAACAGAAGATACTACAGTGGCCATGGCGATGGTTTCTTCTTGTGCATGCCAGCAGGCCTGAGGGGAAATTTCCTGTAATCCACAGATATTTGAAGGTTCAGATTGGAAAGAAAACCAAGTTAGAAACTGAGATTTTTTCCTCTATTCCACCACTATCACCTATCTCTTCAAACACTAGGTGTCCCTGAGGACTAGTGCAATAGTTAGGGCTCTCCAGAGACATTGAACCAGTATACAATAAATGGTAGATAGACATACAGAAATCCAGGCAGAAAGATAGAGACATAAGCATAGACAACCAGAAAGAAAGGCAACAGATACATAAATCTATAGATGTATGATAGGTAGATAGATTTAAGTAAAATTGACAATTATAGATATATAGATGATAGATAAATCCTAGATTGATAGATAAGAAGATTGGTTCTTAAGACTGGATATATTAGTGATAGACTGATGATAGATGATTCATAGTTAGATACCCTGAAAGATGACAGATTGATAGGTGAAAGATAGATGAGGGATAAATAATAGATAGATGATAGACAGGTGATTGGTTATGAATGATAGATGCTACATAGATAGACAGATCATTTGAATGAGAATGCCCCCCACAGTTTTGGGTATCTGAACAGTTTGTGGAGCTCTTAGGGAAATTGTGCCCGCTTTCTACAGGACATGCATCACTGAGAGCAGGTTTTGAGAGTCTATAACCTCTCCTCATTTCCAGTTTGCTCTCCCAGCCTCCCTCACCCATGTAGCTGATACATGAGCTCTTAGCTTCCTGCACTGGCCAACACGCATTCCATTTTCTGTCACTTGTCACCCTAGAACTGTAAAGTCAAATAAACTTTTTCTTCTATAAATTTCCCTACTGTGACATGTTATTACAGCAACAGAAAAGTAACTAATGCAGATAGATGATAGATAGATACAGATAGGTAGATGATAGACAAATGATTTATTAACATAATTAGCTCATGCGGTTATGGAGGCCAAGCTGCCTTAGGGTCTACCGCCTGCACTTTGGAGAATAAAGACAGTTGGTGATGTAATTAAATTTCAGGGTTATTGGTGGTGTGAAAACCAAGGAACTGTGCTATCTCAGGACTAGGCCAATGGTCCTGCGGATGAGGTGGGAGCAGGGGAGTGGTCTGAGGTAAGTGTGAAATCAAAGGCACCCAAGGGTGCTGAGATCCCAGGATGGGGACATATGGATCTCAGCCCAGGAAAATTCAGAGATGCGTCTCTCCTCAGCACTGTTTCACTGGGTCCTCCATGACTGGCCAGTTCTCACCCACAGAGGTGAGGACAGATATTTGCCCCATCTATTGAAACAGTTTCTTCTAGAAAGCCCCTCCCCCATACCGAGAGTGACTGTGTTCACAATGAGCTTTTAATCCAGCTACCTTAACTGGCTACCACGTGTTGACACTGTTACTAACTAGTACTCACAGTTTACACTAGGGTTTACTGTGCACAGTACATCCTATGGACTTTAATAGAAATGGCAAACTGCAGAGACATCTTCTTGGCCTCCTTATCCACCTTTCTCCCAACCATCGTCTACCGCTGATTTTTTTCTTTTGCCTTTTCCAGAGCATCACCTTGCTGGAACCACACAGTGTGCAACTTTGTAGACTAGCATTTCTCACCTGGAAACATCCATCTTTGATTCCTCCGTGTCTTCTGGTTAGCCAGCGTATTTCTGAGTAATATTCCTTTATATGGATACACCTCAGAGCATTTGCCCAGTCTCTCTTTGGCGGACATCTTACCCTTCCACAGAGTGACATTAGAATGAAGCTTTGTAACATTTCTGCACATGGAGATGGCTCAGTGAGACAAATGATTGCACTTCAAGTGTGAGGACTGGATTTCATTCTCCAGAAGCCGTGGGTAAGTAGTACAGTTTGTAATTTCAGAGTTGATGAGGCCATGATGGGCAGGTCTCTGCAACTTACCAGACAGCTAGCCTGCTGCGTTAGCTCCAGGCCAGTGAAGACTGTGTTTCAACTTTAAAAATGTGGATAATATCTGAGGAAGGAAGCTTAAGGTTGTACTCTGGCTACACATGTACATACATCCGTGTGTGTATATGTGTGTGTGTGTGTGTGTGTGTGTGTGTATCTGCATAAACATAAACATATATAAGTACATACACAGCACACATGCACACATATAGATGCATATACACACATTCACACACACATCACACATACATGTATACCATGCAACATAGATCAAACACATTATACCTACACACATGTATATACATACACATATACACATGCATACCCATACATATGCACACACACATGAATGTACGTACACACCTACACACACACATACACATTTCACAATCACACGCAGGTGCTTGGATCACCACAGGTGTTCTACTCACTTGATAAGAGCAGGGAGCTCAGTCTTCCATTGTTTACGGAATTAGTGTGTTCTAATCTCTCAGAAACGGCCTGTGTAACACCAGTGACAGGCCAGAGATGTCTCTCATGGCTCATATAGTCTCTGGTGTCCACTGTGGCCAGCATTCTCAACTTTGGCAATTCTGGTAGGTGTGTGGCAACCTATGAGGCGATTTAATCATCAGGGTTGCATGGACTGATTGACACTTAGAAAGAAGATTGGCATGGAGGAATGGTGACAAGGATACTCTTACAACCAGAATGGGACAGATGTGATGAGGACAGATTGTGGAGGAGGAAGTCACGTGCCCTGTGCAAGGGGAGGAGCCGGCAGGACTGAGGACTTTCACAGATACAGAACACTGGGGTTTGTCCTACCATACAGGTCTTCGGGCTTCTTTTGGAAACCAGGGAGGTGTCATGAATGGTCAGTGACTTTCTGTCGCCACTTAAGAGAGAGAGAATTGTTGGTCTCAGGAAACTGAGCTCACCTTGAAGTACCTCCCACCTTATTCTGGCCTAACCATTCTTTCTCTGTGAGACCTCTTTCCTCCCTGTCTCCATGTGGGCACAGACCCTCATTCCTGGTGTCCATGGGATCTCATTGGTGTGACTACTCAGTATGTA
This sequence comes from Cricetomys ansorgei, assembly GCA_026225945.1. NCBI lineage: Eukaryota > Metazoa > Chordata > Mammalia > Rodentia > Nesomyidae > Cricetomys > Cricetomys ansorgei. The sequence continues at coordinate 3,713,030 of JAMJFZ010000239.1, read as the reverse complement.
TAGCCTTCTCTTGGTGTGAGAGCCTATGCTGGACCTTTTGTGTATCTCTCATGTTATTTCCACAGCCTGTTTGTATTTTATCATCCCAGGAAATTTTGTCAATAAACAAAACCATTTGGGTACCACTGGGGTGACCATTTCTTTAATTATACAAACATTATAGGTACTTGTGGGCATTTACGTTATAGTTACCCCAGTGATTGCCACTGAGCAGTAGGCAAATATCTCAATTGCACTCTCCACCCTCCCTACAACTGCAGTGGCCTCTCCTTTCTGAGCAGATGACTATAGAGAGAGGTCAGGTGCTAAATCCCTCTGAGCTTTCCTCTTCACTTGATTGTCAGTAAGAGGCATTTAGATATTTTCAAACACTGGGAACAGAGGCTGGAACTGTGACCTCATAGCAGAAAACACTCTTAATCACTCTCAGTCGACACTTTTAGGTTTGAAGCGATTATGTCACAGCAGCCTGACAACTAGATTCGTTTCCAAGAAACAAACCCAAGCCCAGGATAATTGCCTCATCACCAGAGAGCCTTCCACAGACTCCAGTTTGAGCTCTGTTGGACCTCATATCTGGTTCCACAGAAGAAGGCAAATGTACCGGGTTTCTTACACAATCCCTGCTCCTCATGGAGCTGGCCTTGTAATCCAGAAGTTCTGCAGATAAGCCACGGAGTGACATCCTCACCACTCGGCTCCGTACTGTACTCCCAAACCCATCCTTACACAAACATCAATTAGCTCATGCCGACGTAATGATAATAATCTTGATGTGTATTAAAGTCAGCTGATAGGTCCCTAATTAGAGGAGACTACAATTACTTCTAACCCAAAGGTCAGACTCCTGGCTCACAAGGCAAGAGGGCTGGTTACTGGTATCAATGTGGTGTTCTGGAGAGACCTTCGCTGTTAGGGCACTTCTGGAGAAGGCACTTGGTATTTTCTCCTGGTACTATCAAACCCTGGCTGAGATTCTGGGCCAGTTCTCTACCTGGCTACAAAGGACTTTTCTTCTCCACCTATTCAGTTCACTCCTCATTTTTTCCTTCTTCCATCCAGTGTTATTCTCAGCAAATGAATTTTGGATACTGTTTCCCAAAAGACTGTAGGAATTAGTAAACTTCAATGAAATAGTCATATGTATTTGTGTCATTGGAGAGTTTTCCCAAAGCCAACGTGTTGAGCATGGCTTCTTGCTCTGTAGTCTCTCTGATGAGCTGCGACCATCCCTTTGTTTATTCTCTTCCTTTCCCCACCATCCAGGACACCATCCTGTCAAAGATGTCTTCCCAAACAACACCACCAAAGCTGTGTATTTTGGAAAAGTCACTTGACCCTCAAGGCAGGTAGCCACAGGCTGTGCATTGCTTCTTGTATCTATGGAATAATCTTTGATTGCAAAAGCAAGAAGCCACAGTAAAAATGAAGATGTGAGTGCAAGATCCAGCATTCATTCTCCTCCTCCGACAGGAATGGTGGTATAGTGCCAATGTGATTGCTGTGGGATGCCCTAAAATTTAAAAATAAAAGTTATTCTCTCTCTCTTTCTCCCTCTCTCTTTCTCCTCTCTCTCTCTCTCTCTGTATCTATCTATCTCTGTGTCTCTCTGTTTCTCTACCTCTCTGTCTCTGTCTCTCTATCCCTCCCTCTCTCTGTCTGTCTCTGTCTGTCTGTCTGTCTCTCTCCATATGGTTGTGAATGTTTGCTTTGAAAATAACACTAATGTGAGTGTAAAAGACATGTTCAAGTTCATCTGCCCCACGAGCTTCTGTTCTAAAAGTGTTTCTAGCGACCTGGTAACTTTGTCTCTCTGAGCTCAGAGTTTCTCAAGAGGTGGTGCAATTCTTCGATTTCTGAGAAGGTGAAGCACGTAGTCTTTTCAGATAAAGCTAAATTCATTACCACAAAACCCTTCCTGATTACAGAGCGGTTCTGTGTCAAATGTACTTCAGACAGGCCAGGGGTGTTGGCAAATCCACCCACCTTGAGCCTGGCCTCAAACACCAGTCAGGTGATTCAGATAGGAAAGAGAGTTTCTCAAAGGATCCACCTGACAAAGCCACTTAAGTCTCAGCTCTAAGCAGAGCAAGGGCTCAGCTATGCCTCTGCCATTGCTGTTCTGTTACAGGGACTAGATTGGCCACAGGAGGGCCTCCATATGAGAAATGAAGTAAACTGCTTATAAAGAAATTACAGAGTTGAAGGAAATGCATGAAATAACCTGCAGTGTGGTCAACAGAAACCCAAGCTGCTAGGAGAAGTGCTAAGCCATCTGTTGAAACCATGTGACCCTCAAAGGCTATGTTGACCACTGAACCCTGTGGTTATTGAAACCTTTGCCCTCCAAAATGATTTCTAATAATGTGCCCCATTAGTCTGTTGCTCATGATCTGTTAAAATACTCAGGACTATGGATGAATCAAGATCAGTTAAAGTCCTACTATTGATTCATCAATCCATTTCCTCCCCTCACTCCAAATCTGTTACCCTTGCCTGTGTGTCTCATCTAGGCTTGGACTCAGGCTTCCTGAACACACAGTGCTGGCAAATGAAAGCTTTTATCTTCTAGGGAACATTGATGGCCAATCTAATTTTTTCTTATTGAACAAGAAATCCCTTAGGGACAAGCCTAATACATTTTATGCCAAGCTCTCAGGCTACCTGAAACTCTTGGAGATTTTCAGGGCAAAGACGGAGGTAATACTCATGAGAGGTACTAAATTTGAAGACTCATGATCATTTCTAGGTGTTCCCCATTGTCCACAGGAGCCCAGAAAGCTGTCTATAGAAGTGAAGAGCTTAGCCTATAGGGGGAAGTCAAGCATTAGCACCCTTCATTTTGGTTTTCACTGAATGAATGATTAAATTATAATTCATGTCTGCAGGGTATGTTTTCTTCCACTGAAAAGTTGCAAAAGTTGGTTTCTAAGACATTGTCTCCCAGGTCTAAACTGTGGCCTTTTTGCTCCAAAACGTGTTTGTAGAAGACAAGCTTCGTGAGACAAATTCAGTTTGCCTTCTCCATTATAAGCAAGGGAAGTTGACCACTGACTGGATCCTGTGTTCCAAGCACAGCAGGTTGGCCTCCTCTTTTCTTTGAATCTTTGTGTTTGTCCTTGCTGGAGGATGGCATCATGCACCACCGAGACCACCGAGCCTTCCTGAGCACACCAGTGAGTCTCTCGGAGTGGACTGGCCACTTGAGCATCAGGTTGGTGCACAGAATTTCACTCCCCCAGGGTGAGATGATGGCTACCAGCTGCTTCGGTTATCTTGGCAGCAAATAGAGCAGCACAGATCAGAAGCTAATCTACTGAAGAGCTTCAGCAGGGGCTCAGCCCTACATGAGCCTGTAATTTTGTAAGGAGCACAAAAATCTGCTTACCACTTCCCAGAGTAGAAAAGAAAATTGTTTTCCTTGAGAAGGGTGAGGTCCCTGACAGCAGCTTTCAGATCCACTTCCCAGCCGCACGGCCCAACACTTCTCAGGTATCCCTTGTACTGCCTTGCGATATGGAGGAGTCTGCGCTCCACTCTGTGCTTGCGGGGCACCGGCTCTTTGCTCTGGTTTTGATTTTCACCGGGCTTGCTGCAACTGTCACGCCGAGGTGCAGCCGTAGAGATTCTCCTGACTCACTCTTTCAATGCTGTGTGGACCAACTGACCTGTTCAGTCTTTCGGAGTCCAGTCTAGATAAGCATCAGTAAAGCATCCGAGTTTTTGAGAGTCTATTTCTCTGTAGACACTTGCTAGATGTGGACAGAGGTTTTTATCTAGAACGATAAAAGAAAGAGTTTCAAGGCTTGGAGGGATGGACCTTTCTGCAACCTCGGTGTGTGTAGGGGGCGGGAAGGGGAATTCCTCTGAGTCCTTGCTGTTGAGTGTGATATCACAAGCCTTAGGTGCAAAGAGAGTAGGACTGCTAACCCCTTTCCCGTGACTCTTGTGACAGCCTTGACTTCACTGACTTCAAATCTGTGATCTGATCAACATTCAGGGCCAGTAGCTTCACTTAGAGATGCAACTTCCCAGCTGGTTATCAGCGCAGTCAATGGTTTAAAGATTGCATGCTATTGCTGGTTTAATAAAATCTCTACTAAAATGTTGTTTATGACAAAATTGGAGCTGTCCATCCCATGCGCTTTACAGCTAGCCACCATCCCTTGAAATGAGTAGCTGACGATCAAAGGGGAGTCTGCAGTAATTAGTAGCCGGAAGGATCCCAGGTAATGAGCGGTGACTGACTACCTGTCAATAGTATCATTTGTTGGTTCTCACCGTAGGTTCTGCTGTCTGCTGAGCTGCGGGTAGAATGATGACTGGTGACTTACCCTGAGCTGCCAGGAGACTGGTGAGACACGCCATATCTGGAAAAGAAGGAGCATGCTCCCGTGACTTCTGGAACCTACCAAGGGTCACCATGCTTGGACAGCAAAGGCAGAAAGACTGATGAAGCTGTAGCACATGGAGGAGGATCGAGCTGACCTCACAATGTCCAAATTCCTGGCAAGGATAGTTCAATTGCCAGGAGAGGGCAGTGGACCCTGGAGCAGAGCCTTTCCTCTGGAGTGAGAACTGGAGAGCGACTAGCACAAGGCACCAGGATCTAGGTCATGGACTCATGGACAGATGTGTGCTAGTTATGTGCCTTCTGTGTGCAGTGTGCATGGTGTGTGAACATAACGCGAGGTATGCTGTGGAGCTAGCTGTTTGCATGCAATGTGTGTATGTAGGTGGCATTGTGCTCAGGTACTGTGACCACTGAGTGGTCATAAGCACATGAACCTTGAGGAGTGGCCCAGCTCTTGAGCATTAGGATAGCACTCAGAATGTCAGTCTCCTCGGGTGAGATGCCTAGCGGCTGATCCTGTCATCCTGTCGGCACACGGACTAACACTTACCAGAAGCCAATCCACTGAGCTCTACACATGGTATGCACAAGCATATGTGGCATACACATGATGCATATGTGATCTGTGCCGAGGTAGCATGTATACATTTTCTATGTTACAAGTATGTATGATGTATGGAAATGAACACAAGCAGACGATAAAGGCCGTTTAAGCTGTATAGCACATGTAGCAGTATGTGGTGAAGTTGGCGTGTGGTATGAATATTTGTGGCGTGTTTTGTATGTACACATATGTTTTGTATGTGCGCACTGCGTATACAGCTTGTACAATACGTGATATGTAAGTGTGCTGCCTCTACGGTGTGTGTATGAGGTTCCTGTGGTCTGAGAAGTCTATTCTGCTATCCTATCTATACCCACACCCCCATACTAATGACCTCTGACCTGTCTCAGACTTTGTTTACCAGACAGGGGCTGACATTTCTTTCGCAGCCTCCATAAAGCCTCAAGGAGGGGAGGTGTGGAAGGAGCTTGGGAGGCGAGCAGGGACAGCTCAGGTACTTCTGACAACCGCTTGCTGACCGGTGTCCTGTTGCTGCTGGCTTCGTCTTGGACCCTGCTGCCGCTGGACTTGCTCTTCCCACATAGATGGGCATGCTCTGTGCTCTGTATTCATAACACCCTAGGGGCTGCACCTCCAGGAGCCTTTCTACAGGCCCTAGTCATTTTCCCCCACTGACGCCTTGAGAGATGAATCCAAGAATTGCAGAGGGAGATTTGCAGAGGTGAGCAAACACTGACTTGTCTTCCTTGACTTATAGACTATGTAGACAGAAGCCAAGTACCCAAGCCTGCCTTTTCCTCTCCCTAGTCCACTGCTCACTGCTAACAGGGACTTTGCCGTCCCCGCCCCCCGTCTAGGTTGGACGCTTTTATCTGAGCCTGCTGTGTACCATGGGTGTCCAGAGAACAGGACTCTTGGCATCTTCTGAAGCACTCCTCAGTCTGCAAGGACCAAGTATACTTTCCACATCTACACAAATTTTCTTTCACAAAACAAAGAGTCACAACTATCCCACCATGCATGTCTGTGGGATTCTTATGGATTTCTGTGATTCACCAGCTCTTGAAAAACAAAACCAGCAGGCCTTCATGGGGTGACAAGGGTCATGGGTCAGCAGCAGGGCCAAGTGGTCATATCCCAGTAACATCCAGGTTGTTATTTTAACAATAGCCACAGAAGTAAATCTTCCCCAGCCTCTTGGAAAGCGTGCAGACAGGGTTACATAACTGACAGAGGCCAGCCCTCCCTGGCGGGGGCTCAGGAGGGCATAGGTTGGCTGACAAAGACTGCTGTCCTCTTCCAGACCCCCCACCCCCACACAGAGCCAGCCAGGTACGTGGAGGAATTTCCATATTTCTGTGAATGCACAAAGGACTAGACACTCATCTTCGTATTTAATAAAGATCTCCGCCGTCAGCTGCAGCCCGCGATAAGTGTAATATCCTTAAATGGTTAATCCAGGGCTCAGGGCTCAAGTGTTTTCTGCGGGTTGAGGCAGGAGGCTGTTGGAGCCGCCGTGTGCATTTCATAAACCCACAGGAAAAAAAATGTCTGCTTTGGCTTTTTACTCTATCTTAAATGCTTTATTTTTTTCATGGGCTAGATAAGGCCCGGTTCTTCACAGAACACCAGAGCTTAGCTGCTGCCTCATCTCTCTCCGTTAAGGAAAAGGTCCTGTCTGCGCACAGATGTCTCAGATTAAATTGTATCGCAGCGTTCCTCACTGTGCTCAGCTCTAGATGAACTGCCAAAAAGGCCGTAGGCAAGAACTAAATTGCTTTGGTTTCAGTACACAGTGAATTTGGCTCAGACAAGCTGAATCAGTACATTAAATGCGAATCCCTCACAGATTTGAAAGAAGCCCTTAGCACAATTATTGACTGTGAGTGATGATTATGTCTAATTGAAGGAGACTTGAGCTACCTGTAGCTCGGCTGGAGTCCACCCGCGCCGAGGCGAGCACTGCCTCTTAATTCAATGTTCTGTCTTGGTAGCCTCAATTGAAGTGGGATCCTGAAGTGTCCACACATGGTCGATAAACTTTAATAAACTTCACAAGGCCGGTAACTAGGCAGAGTGTATAATTCAATTTTTAATTCAGGAAAGGAAGATGGCTAACAAGTGCGTTGGGCAGCAATCATGCAAGCGTCCCCTGAACACTACGACCTCCCCAGATGGAAATGGAAGGAAGGGTCCTTGACTCCTGAGGCTCCTTGTGTCACATCGGGATCTGCCTCTTTCTGCGGGGCTGTCCCTGTTCCTGGGGACAGAGCAATCTTCCAGCAGATTTGTGAGGAAAGCAAAACTGTGGGACTATGTTTCACCTTTGCCTAAGGAGCTTACACTATCAAGAGGAGATGTCCACGGTCTCTTAATGGATTCCTCGTGCTTGGCCAGCCGGCTCTGACTCATTCCACAGCCCAGGGGGCCGTCACTCATGACTGCCAGGGAGTTCCTCCTTTCCCCGGATCTAGAGATCCTCCTCTTCCTCTGTAAACTGGAGGTAGTTGTCTCAGGAGCCTTATCTTTAGAATATGATTTTTCAAGTATTCTTTTAAAAAGACACAAGGTCATACACCCATGCGCACTCACACCCTGGCTGATACGCCCCACCCCCAACACACACACATTTAACCCATTGACCGTTTTTTCCTCACTGTGAATTGATTATAAATGAGCTTTTGGGCCACCTGCCATTGTTGAAGAGTTTTATGGCAGGATTTGTGAATAGACCACTTCCCTTTGCTCTATACTCACCTCAAAATCATTCCTTACCCTTTTCACAGTGCTAGTCGCCAGACCATTTGTTGTGAGGAATGTACCAGAGTCTGCATGGGTCTGTGCTGTGAGTTTTCATAACTTGGTTCGTACAGTAATGGCCACAACCTTACCAGATGTTAGAGCAAATGGACGAAGCAGGGGCATTCATTCTCAGCATTGATGGGATGTGGAGAGACCCTGATGAGTGACCATCACAGCCACATGGCTGCCATATAAGCACGGACCCTGCCTGCCTCTCAGAGAATGCACATGACCCAGGTCTTGGCTACAGTTATAATCCACAAATCTTTCCCTGGGCCTCAGGAAGATGCAGCGTGATGCCATGCGTTAGTTCCACTAAAACCCCAAATGACAGTTTGCTCAGTGTACAAGTTCATGCCAAAATGCCAAGTGGTGCATCAGGATATTGGCCCTGCTTGTTCTTGTGGGTCTTGTTAAGACTCACCTTGGGGGACAGTGTGGCATCTCTGCCTGCATCTGCAAGGCGCCTTGGTTCTGAGAACAGCATGCCTGTCTGACATCTTCATACGCCTTATCTCTGCATCCCAGGTGACTACTTGAAAGACACCAACTGACATATTTTAAAGATTATCATGAACATTGCTTCTCGGGAGGCTGAGGCAGGGGGATCATTTTGAGCCCTGGAGCTTGAAGACATCCCTAGCGACAAGGCAAGACCTCGTCTCAGAAAGAGAGAAAAATGATCAGATTACAGTGAAAATAAAAAGAGATGTTCTTTACAACATCAAAACTCCAACAGCAACTAAAACAGCTGAGTTACAAGGCACTGCCCACTGCTATCATTTCTGACTATCACATAGCATTAGGGTGCCAAGGATTGTGCCTCCCACAGGTGGAGGTCCCAGGACCCTCCCTGGGAACTGATGGAGTCTGCAAGTGGCCTATGGAGATGGTGAGGTGTTAGACTGAGGTTCTCATGATACATTAGTGCATGTGGCAGACACGAGGAGAGAGGGTTTTGTCCCTCTCGTTGGAATACAAGGACACAGAGAGATATATGGAGACCAGCCCTTTTAGGTCCTGGCTGCCCTAGCTTTTGATCATAGACTTTGAGTATCCAGGCTCCAGACCAGGAGGATCCATAATGTTGGGTTAGCCTGAGCTAACACTCAGCATTACTAGCACCAGCAAGACTCTGGAAAGGAGAGACAAAGACTTCCAAAGATACATGAAGCCCTAAAGATGCAGAGGATAGGAGCCCAACTCGATTGGAAGCAGTGATGCTGTGTGTGAGTTCTAACGCTGTAGGTGATACCAGGGAGCGACTAATCCATGCCTCCACCTACCGAATGTGTAAACAGTGGCAATTTATTAAGTTAAATTAAATTCTAGGGCTTGAAATTGAGAAAATGCCTTGCAACTGGGCAGTCCAGAGATGGAGCGAAAACAAGGAAGGCTGAGCCACCAGAGAGGGCTTTGCAGCCAGTGTTTCTCCTCATCTTCCAGTGATGTGTGTTTTGGTTAGATGGGATCCTAATTTCGTGGACTGACAGGCTGGTTCAACTGGAACTCTGGATGTTGAACCAAAATCAGTCTTTAATTTCTTTAAAAAGCTTTTTCTTCTGTGAGTAAATCCCCAGTTTTGGAGATCGGCCTTTTGTGAGGGGCAGATCTGATTGTTGAGGATGAGTATCTCAGACTTCCACACCCTAAGATGTTCTTTATCCGGCAGTTTAATCTGTGACTCTGAGGATCTCCCTCACATGCTCCTTGTGGGAGCTGTTGCCTTACACATGAAGTATTGGTGATGAAGATGCTCTTGTAACTCAGAGTGCATGATCCTTGACTTGCCCTTCTGAGATGTGAGGGACCCTGCTAGCTATGATCCCACAGTGCCTGAATCAAACAGTGGCTACAGAGAAGTAGAACCTTCTATTCTGCAGGCCTACTTGTCTACCCCTCCTTTCCTGAGGATACCCTGGTCCCGTGTGTTCCTGAACAACATACCACTATGCTCAAGTGCTGTTTCAAGGCCCCTCACTCCATTTGCATTTAATTCTGTGGATTTTGAGAGAAGGTGCCAGTGAGGACCAGTCCCAAGATAACCTACTGTTCTTGCCAGAAAACACTGTCATGTCCAACAGGACAGACTTCACCTCAACAAGTCCTGACTTCATGCCTCCTCATGTTTAAAGAAAAAGGAAGAGTCCTGGGCCTTTGTGAGGTCTCCTAATACATACAGATCACATGTATAACCAAACTACACACGAGGAAGAAATAACACATCATGTCCCAATACATCAACTCATCAAACCCTCAAAGCTACTATGGTATAAGAAAAAGCAATATCAATCATACAGCAGAATAGAGCATCACCTATTTCCTAACACAGGTATAGGAAATAGTAACCCCCCCTTATAATACCCTTAAATGTAAATGGCCTCAATTCATTACTAAAAAGATAGGGACTAGTGGACAGGATTGAACCAACAAGAACCAACTATGTTTTGTCTCCAAGAAACACACTTAGCCAGTAAAGATACCAAAAACATATTATCAACAGTTAGAAAACAAACTTCAAAGCAAGCCCAAAATGTAAACAAGCTGGAATAGCTATCTCTGTATTATACAAAATAAACTTCAAACCAAAGCTAATTAAAAGAAATGAAAATGGATACCACATTTTTAATAAAAGGAACAAGCTTTCAAGAAAATATATCAGTTGTAAACATTCCTGCACCAAATATTGAAGCCCCTAATTCCATAAAAGAAACATTAAAAGCTAAAGGATCACATAGGTCCTGACAATAATAATGAGGAATATCAATACTCCACTTTCAAATTTAGACAGGTTTTCCAAATTAAAAACAAGTGAAAATATGTAAAAACTAAAATAGTGAATGATGAGCTGGCTTTACCAGATAAATACAGAATGTTCCACTGTGTGTTCCTATCCGCAGATAGTAAAGACACACTTTCCTCAGGAGCGCATGGAAACTTCTCCAAAATCGATCACGCCATAGGACATAAGACAAGTATCAATAAGCAACGCACAAAAGAAAGAGGCGATTCCTTCTCCCCAATAACATCACAGCAAAACAAAACCAGAAATCAACTATAAGAGAAAACACAGAAGCTACAAAAATACTTAAAGACTAAACAATGCGCTTCTGAATGAACAGTGAGCCATCCAAGAAATCAGAGAGGAAATTAAAAAATTCTTGGAGACAAAACGTCCTATCAGAATGCAAACATTGTATGCACCAAAGGCAGTTCTAAGAGGAAAATTTGTAGTAATAAGTAATGAAAGTTTATAGTAATAGGTAATAATAGATATTAAAAATGTGAGTTATGAAATAAATAACTTAATGATGCACCTCAAGGCTCTCAGAAAACAGCAAGCAGCTAACCCCAAACACCGTAGAAATAATAAAGACTTGAGACGAGATTAATACGATGGAGATTAAAGGAACACTATGCAAAAATCAACCAAGGAGTTGTTTTTTTGAAAAAAAAGTTAATAAGATATAGAAACCCCTAGCTAATTTGACAAAAAGAAAGAGGAAGAACATGTAGCTCACTAAAATTGGATACCAAAATGTTGGCACTATAACTGTCTGCTTTGAACTTCAGAGAACACCATTAGAAATTACTATGAAAACTTAGACTCTGAAAAGCTGGATAACACAGAAGAAATATAATTTACAAAAGCTTTTAATCTACCAAAATTAAACCATGAATATATAAAACACTTAAGCAGCCCCATTACAAGCAATGCGATTATTCGTTATTTAACACCCTCTTCCCCAAAAAAGCCCAGGGCCAGACAGACTCGTTGCTGAATTCTATCAAACTTGGAGGTCCTCATCCCAATTCTTCTCAACTTATTAAGTAGAAATTGAAGAAACCCTACCAAATCCATTCTATGAACCGAGTTTTATCTTATAGAATCACTTAAAAACACCACAACAAGAAAACATTGCAGACAAATTTATTTGAGGAACATTAGATTCAAACATTCGTAACAAAGTAATTGTAAAACAAATCCATGAACATTAGGAAAATTCTACATTATGACCAAGTAGGCTTTATTCCAGAAAGGTAAAGTTTGGTTCAACATACATAAATCAATAAATGTAACATTCCATATACACAAACCCAAGGATAGAAGCCACATAATTATCTGCATTAACGATGGAAAAACATTTTATAAAGTTCAACATGATTTCATGATAAAAGTTCTAAAGGCTTTGGGAGTAGAGATGGAATTTACTTCATGATAATAAAGGTTGTATTCAACAGGTCCATAGCCAACATTATGTGAAACAGAGACAAACATTTTGACTACAATCAGGAATGAGACAAGACTGCCCACTCTCTCCTGCTATTTGACATAGTCCTCGAAGTCTTAGCTATGGCATTTAGACAAGAGAAAGACAGAGAAGGAAAGAAGTCAACATATTCCCATCCGGATATGACATGATTCATTACTTCAAAGACACTATTGAACCCACTATAAAATTCTTAGAACTAATTAGCACAGTATAGTTGTATGATATAAAACCAATATTTAAAAGAAGTAGCCTTTGTTTGGAATAATAATTCACTCTCAGAAATAATTAGGAAAAACATTCCATTCAAAATAACTTCCTGTAAAATTAAGTACTTAGGAATACGGCTCAGAGAAGCAGATGAACTCTACAATGAGCACTTCCAGATACAGAGAAAAGGAGATGACCGAAGACAGTAGACGATAGAGAAATAGTTCATGTTCCTGGATAGGCAGAATTAATATTATGAAGATATATGTGCTATCGAACCTACTATACAGAATTAGTGTAATATCTATCAAAGTATACTTTGCAGGTTTAGAAAAAAACAATATGAGGATTTATATCAAATCATAAATGTCCATGAAGAGCCCATGTGATCCTCAGGGGTAAGGACAATGTTGGATGTGTTACAACTGCCCATATTAACAACTGGACTTTATATAGAGAACTATAGTGACAAAGACAACCTGGTACTGGCTTAAAAAACATAGAATAGAGTAGAGTGATCTTAAATAAAATCATGAAGTCATGCTAATGTAACCTTTGGCAACCTTTGGCCAAGTAAGACAAAAACTTACTTGGAATAAAGGACAGGACCCTTGACAAGTGGTACTGGAGAGACTAGATTTCACCCACAGAATGAAATCAGATTCTCATCTTCACTTATACAAAAATAAATTCAAAATGCATTAAAGGTTTTAATTTTAAAGTTTAAACACTGAAACCTTTAGAAGAAAAAAACAGGACTATTGGTGTAAAAATATATATTTTTAAGTAGAGCACCAACAGTACAAGAACTAACCCAAAGTATAAACAGACAGGGCTACATGAAAATAAAGGTTTCTGCACAGCAAAGGAAAGGCTCAGCAGAGGAAGCAGAGAGCCCCAAAAATGGGGGAAAATCTTTACCCGCTGCACTTCAGAGAAGTGGTGAACATCCAGAATTTACAAAGAACTGCAGAAATTAAATACTGAGCAAATGAAACTGCCAATTAACAAATGGGCAAAAGAACTGAATAGGCAGAGTTTTAAAAATGAAAATAAAATTGCCAATAACTGTTCTTAAAAGTGTCCAATAAACCCAGCTGTCAGGGAATGCAATTTTTACCCTGAGATATCACCTCACCCCAATCATAAAAGCTATTCACAAATCTGACAATATATGTTAGAGAGGATTGGGGAGAAAGGGCCCATTATTCATTGTTCATAGTGGTGCAAATTAAAACAACCGTTGTGGAAATTAGGTCAGAGACTTCTCAAAAATTTAAAAATAGAACTACTATATGACACAAGTATCTTACTTCTATCCAGAGAATTTCCTGCTTGACCACTCTGCCATAGAGATAAGTGCATTTGATATTTATTGTTACTTAATTCACCATAGTAATATCTGGAATCAACCTCCTTGTTCATCAACAGATGAGTGGAAAATTACACACGCGCGCGCGCGCACACACACACACACACAATTTTTATATAAAATTATTCCGCTCTGAAGAAGAATGAATCTTGAAAATTTGTGGGAAAATAGATGAGCTTAGAATGTATAATATCAAACAAGATCATTGTTTTATTAAGAAAAGGTCATGTGCTCTCCCTCATATGCAGAATCAGCCAAAACATATGTATATATGCTAAAAATGTATATGTGAGTAGCGTCTAACAGCAGAAAAGAGAATAAGGGCAGGTAAATATTAGGGGCGAGGAAGGACTGAATGAAGGTGATGGACATGAGTTATTAATGAGAATATGAAGCTGATTGCTTTTCTAGTTCTTATTCTGTATGGAGTTTTTTGTTTGGGTGGATAACTGCATCAACTCTATTCAGTACTGAAAGTGTAAAACTTTATGTGACACTCCATAGCCTCCATTCTCAATGCCTGCTCTAAGCATACGGAAAGTTCACTGAGCTGTACAGACTTTGGGTCTGGCTAATTTTGATGTATGATATTTTTATTGATTCATAAGTTTTATAATAAATTTTATTTGAAAAGAGAAGGAGCAGGGAGAGAGGTGCTCCCCAACATAGACAAAGCTGCTCTGAAAGAAATTTGGACTTTTTTACTTTTGAAGAAATTTGGGGAAAAAAAAAAAGAACACCTTTCTTTGATGATAACATAGTCTGGGCCCCTTCTGGACTTCTGGAACAGTTGTGGGCCAGAAGGTCAGAAAAGATCAGACAGGGTCATGCCTCCCATTCCCATCTGCCCCTTAGAAATTTCCTAGGAAGGCTGAGGGTCAGCCTTGGAATATTCCCATGTCTCTTCGTTAGTGCATGGGACTTCCCACTTACGACCTCTGCTGGCTTCTTAATCAAACCTTGTGGCCCTGAAGTCCAGTGTGGTCTGTCACAGCATGCCGTCCTGCCAGGGCTCGGGAACATGGAGTTTGGGAGGCTGCTCAGTGCAGCTTCTGTGTTCGGGAGTAGGGCATTTCTCAGGACTCCATTCATGATCCTTTTAGCTCCAGGGTTAAGTCAGACAACATGCTTAAGAGCAGGTCTCATCAATGTGTTTGAATATATTTGCTGACTGCTAGGTCAGAAGCTGTGCCTCCTTGGGAAGCTAGAAAGCAAGGCCATAGCAAGCAGAAAGAATCAGGTGCTAAATTGTTGCGGTTAGGTACATGATGACTGATGAATTGCATGATGTTGGTCAACAAAGCCCGTACAGATAGACACACTTGAACTTCTGTGCACTGGGCAAAGGTTAACCAGTTCTAATGTGATGTAATTGGGCTGAGGTGGCTAAGGCAGGGTTGGGGAGGGAGGCCATACTTGAGTGGATGAGTTCAGGGGAATATAGAACCCTATACATGTTAGTGCCCAGTACAACATGCAGCCACCAATCACAAGTCCAGCAGCCACACCACGTTCCAGAGACGACAGTAAGTGCCACCGAGTCCCAGCGTATCACTTCCAAGAATGGTCTGCAGGGTCTTCCATCTTCTCTCCCTCCTTTCGTCCAGGGTTTATCCTAAGAAGGAGACTTTTTGTCTTTGGATATCTTTGTTTTGTGTTGTGTTTTGGTTTTTACTTTTTGGAAAAAAAAAAAACTACTGAGGATTTTAAAAATTAGGATACATTTTCACACAATGCCTGTGTTACACTTTGTATATAATCATGGGATTGTGATAGTAAAACCTGATAAGTCTAGAAATAGACACAAAAGCTGGACATTATCGCAAGAGGAAAAAATATTCCATCACCCACACAACTTTGCCTATCTTTTATGCAAGTGTGTGTGTGTGTGTGTGTGTGTGTGTGTGTGTGTGTGTGTGTGTGATATTTAACAAAAAAGCCTATCTTTTAAACAACCCAAAGGTATATTGATTGCCATAGGTGCTACGCTACACAGCAGGTCTCAGCACGTACTCATTTTCTAAATAGAACTTTGTATTAGTTGGCCCTGGATGGACCTTGAGTCATCATAGGGTTATATGAACAATGAACACTGAAAACACAGGTCAAACGCACTTCATACACTTAGCTGACTTACTGTCTTCAAGCCTTTCAGGAACTACTTTGATCTGACAATGCTTGAGTCAGGGAGAGCCTGGGATGGGATGCAGGAGCTGGCTTCTGAGTGGAGAGCAAGCCACGTCATCCACACACCATTGCTGTGTTTACAGTATCTAGCTGAAGGGCCTCTCGTGGGAGCAGCATCTCCTAGGTTTTCTCTCTACTGGCCTTGGATGAATGTTTTGAATATTTTGAAATGTCACTGTTTGTGAGGTTCTGCTAACTCGTTGCATGGTATTTATGGAGATTCCTACCTAGTGACTGAGCATCTCAAATCCAGAACACATTGAGACTACAATTTGGCTAGCCCATGACACAGACACGCACAGGACAGACAGTCAGAAGGCCTTTGCTGAAGGAATGGCTTGACAGTGTAAGCAAAGCTCTCGCTCCCTTCAGACCAGGCTATGAAATCTCTACGAGAATGTCATCCAGTGGCCAAGCGTGACACACATATTGAACAGCGGCCACTCGGCCACTCACCATACATCATGACCAGATGAGGCCTCTCCCCTGCAGTCTGCCTGCCTGACCATCGCCTGTCTTCACCTGGGCAGTGGGTCGCTTCCAACTCTAGCCCCACAGGAGACTTTCTACACTGACCTGAGTGCCATGAACAAAAGAAAACAAACCAGACTCACACATACCGTGCTGTGGTTGTGCCTTCATTCAAAAGTCAAATCCGCATGCCCTGTGTTGGCAGCCTTAATTTCAAACAGGTCACCTTCGTCACTGACAAAGTCCAGGGGCCGTGGTGTAGTGCTGAGAAGCCGGGTCCCAACACAGCACAGGCCTCTGTTTTGCTGAACTTTCAGACACCAGTCAGTTGAAGAATACCTGAAAGGAGGTACATGAATGCATGAGCATGCACACGCTTACAAGATGTGGGCACCACAAGCCCTATAGTCCACTGTAGTACTCCAACCTTTGTAGAATTCACTGGACTCTGTAAATAGACCACATGCACACAAATATGTACTCATTCACGAATCATACGCTTTAACACATACTACATATCTCATAGCATATAGCAATATTATAGATTCTACATAGATATGTATCTATTCTATACGCAAACCACATGACCACATGCATTTACATATCGCTTATTGCAACATCTATAGTATGTTGAGTGTATACACACTTACTAAGAAGATTATATATTTGTATACGTATTTTTCCATACAAACTACACACCCACTGCTATCTATTACCCTGCAGGTACCCACTTTCAGGTAGTATGTGTATTTACATTTTCTTAGCCTTTGAGAGTGTGAGCCGTATGCCTCTTCCAGTGTAAATAATGCATTGGAGTAAAACATGGGTTGCCAAACTCAGGCAACAATTAAGTACACAGAGCATGATCTATACAGAGCATGAATCCATCCTTTGTGCATAAATGTTTCTCTAGAATCTGTTTGAACTACTAGCCTCATAACATCAGACGGCACAGTCAGGATAATTTTCATTAGAAAAATAATTATAGGTTAAATATGGTTAATAAAACATTAACTATAAATTTGAATATTTTAAAAGCATGTCCACCTGGAAGCAAGTTCTAATGAATTTTGATGAAAAATACCGTGATTACTTAATAAAAAATAAACAGACCTGGTTATTACACACAATTGTGAGATGGATGAATTACAGAAAACAATTTTAACTCGAAAATAATTATTCTGGGCAATCAGCTTGGTAAAATTAATGAAAATAGGGAGGAGTGTGGAAAGAAGCGCATCTTCACGGGTGATGGATCATTTGGTCTCATTTTGATCCCATTCCAGATGCATGAATTTGTAGTTATTAGAAAATCATAAATCCTTTAAGACTTAAAGTTCAAAATCATATAAAAATGCACACTTTTGTTGAAAGATTTAGCCTCGATGTGGGGTTCTTGCTGACTCTGAGGTGTCCCATGCGCGGGGCGGTTCCACTTAACCTCGCTCACCCGGCCCTCTCCACCATGATGACGGTGTGTTTACATTTGGGACCTCTCCAGTTTGCGTTATCCCTCTTCCGCTGTTTTTCACAAGGCCTCACCTCTGCTGTTGACTTTCGCTGCTTTGGAGATGTGGTTTTGTAGTCTCTGTGGGTGGCAGCAAGTTTAACAGATGCATTAACCTTGGCTTCTTTCCAAAAGATCTCCTTTACAGGAAAGGTCCTCCTCTTTACTCAGCTGGCAGTTACAGAGCCGGAGAGGGCATCAGCACATCCGGGGCAGCAGCGGCGAGGAACCCCCAGGTGGAGCAAAGAAAGCTGCCTCCAGGGTGGTAAGAGAGATGCCCCAGTGTGTGGCAAGAGAGGAGTCCCAGAGGGGCAGCAGAGAGGAGTCCCTTTGTGGGGGGCAGTAGAGAGGCACCTCGCTTACCTTTCAGATTTGTCCTTTTTTCCCAGTCTCCCTTTGAGTTCTTGCCTGTGCATAAAATACTGTGGACCACAGGGCTCTGAGGGAAACACAGAGCTTTCCTTGACACAGCGGTCCTGAACGCCCATCCCCGATCTCTGCTCCCATCCTTTCTGTTAGTCTCACATCGTCACATCCCTTCACACTCTAGTGGGAGACACGGCCCTTCGCCAAGGTCTTTACCTGTGCTGAGCGCAGCATTTCCACATTTGGCCTGTCTTCCCAGGCAACTTAAAAATAACGGCTATTTCATTTTACTTTTTTCTTATTAGCCTATCAATATATGCCCACTGGTACAACGAGGGTACAAATGTTATGTAGTACCAACCACTTTCTGATTCTTCAAGATGGAGTTTACGCCTGGCACTTCTATCTTCCTTTTGCTTTTATTCTGTTTGTTTGTTTGTTTGTTTGTTTTTAAATGGTTAGCCCTAGGTAGCCAAAGGCTGCATTCTGTTGGCCTTCTTCACCAACAGCCAAAGGTGAGCTGTCCTCCATGTAAGGGTCCTGTGCTCACCACATGCAGCTGTGCTTATGGATGGCACGCTGCATCAGAGCTCTGCCAGCTGTGCTCAGGGAGATGGTGTTTGTGTTGAGCCGATGGATGCCCTGTTTTGAGAGCCAGCTTCCCTCCTGATCAGTGGACCCTAAAAAGTCCTCTTGTACAAACCCTGCTGCAAGAAGACACCCAGGCCTAGGTCCCATCCCACACCCGTACTCCTTAGCTCTGCTGTCACCCAGGCCTCAGGCAGCACCCACACAGTCCCAGGAACTACACAGGATCCTAAAGGAGGCAAGAACTCATGCTGCAAAGAGTATAAGGCGTGTGGAAACTTATATAAGGAAGGGGATATGTTAAATTAGACCCATCCCCCAAAAGGACTGGAGCCTGGGTTACCCATGCCAGAGGGATGAATTCTCCATGTACCTCCTGCTCCTCAGGGCGGGAGAAAGAATTTCCCCCCAGATTGCTGGGCAGGAAACTGAGCCAGGAACAGGAAAGTGCTCACCCATGAGAACTCTGGAGACTCAAGAGTGTGAGCCGTAGGCTATGAGTCCCATTTTACACAGGGGGAAACTGAGGCTGGAAAATTTCCATAGACATAGAGGATGATTAATTCTTCTTATCTCCTTCACTGCAAAAGAGAATGAAGATGGGCCTCCATTTCTCTTCTTTGTTCCCGAGTGTTTGTGGGTACGCTAGTGTATGTCAAGCATGTGTGTGTGGTGTGTGTGTGTGTGTGCATCGCTCCCCATGTGCAAGCATGCAGATGCTAGAGAAGGATATTGAATTCCTGCTCTATCATTCCAGTTCACTCCCTTGAGTTAGACTCTCTCACTGAACCCAGAGCTCACTACTGTTCAGCTAAGCTGGCTAGCAAGCCCGCCTTGGTATGGAGGTTGCAGGTGCCCAAGGCCACACCAGGCTTTGTTACCTGACCTCTGGGATCAGAATTCAAGTCCTCAAGCTTATGTAGAGAGTGCTCCTCTCCATGGAGCCAGATCCCCAGCCCAGTAATGGTACCTCTGACCTGCAGGCTGTAACTACAGGCTGTTCTGACCCCTACAGAGGCCAATCTATTATGATAGCAGCTTCATGGTCACCACAGTGCCATCTGCCACCACTTGAGCTGCCTTGACTCTGGAGTCCTTGTTCTGACCTCTGACCCCTGGTCTCCTGCCCTGCCTACTCTCCACCAAGCACAGGATCTCTGATTAGAAGATCCCAGCACAAAATAGTTAAAAATACATTTCTACATTTCCCAGGCTTCACAGACAACTTGACAGATGAATAAACTTTCTGGCAAAAATACATTTGAGATTTTAATTTCTTTGTCTAAAGACTTGAAAAATAGGTTCATAATGACACAGACTCTGAACACAGCATTTCTTACTTAGTGCCATGGAGTAAGGCCATGAATAATTGCCAATGCACACAGCAGAGAGTGCACACAGCAGAGGGCTCCCACCAGATACCTCTAGCTTGATGTCTCAGGAAAGACTGTCACTGCCCAACTCTGACCACAAAATGCCAGATTGCACAGGATGCCTCTCATCCCAGAGAGTGCCAGAGTTTTCTGTCCAGGTATGCTGAACTCAGGACTAGCAAATCCTGGTCAGAGGACTTCAACCAGACTGAGTTAAGAATGCCTATTTCCATGGGTATGCCTTAACCAATTCCCTCTGAGTGAGAGACTTAGATGAATAAAATTCTCTGTTTCGCAAGGTCAGCTTAAGGAAGATGCAAGTGGCCTTGAACAGGCCAAGGAAATTTGGAATGAGGTTAGGGTGGGCTCATTGGCATAGATCTGGCTCTGTGCTCATCTATCCCCCAACTTCCCAAGTTGAATCTGCAAACAGCAACTGCTTAATCAATGTCTACTGAAACCAGTGAAAATGAAACAGTGGAAATTCATGAGTGGAGGAGACTTCTTGGCCAGTGACTTGCACACAGACCTTTCATTTCCCAGCAGCTCCTCTCACTGGCTCCTGGAAACCCAGCAAGCTCAGAGTCTCGGTGGAAGCAGGTGAATGAGGGCGTGGGTGGGCAGGAGAGGGCGTGGGTGGGCAGTCGAGGGCTGGGTGGGCAGGTGAATGTTTGGGTGAGCAGGAGAAGGCTTGGGTGGGCAGGGGAGGGTGTGAGTAGTCATGTGAGGGTGTGGGTGGGCAGGGGAGGGTGTGGGTGGGCAGATGAAGTTCTTTAATGTGCCACTTGTGCTGTGGTTTATTAGATGATGGCCTGTGTGTGAGTAGGAAAGGTTGTGAGGAGACACATTCTCACGCTCTTGGTTTATATACTTTTAAATAAGAGTGAGACACTGTTTAATGAATACAAAGTATGAGAGAGTTCTCCACACCTCAGAAAGGACAGATACAGGCCATGAGAATCCACTTAGGCTGTGCAGCAATTACACTGTTTCACCAATCCATCCTTACTTGGACAACCTGAAAAAGTCACAGATGAGGTTCAAAAGATTGCGTTTGTGTCTCTTTCACAGAGCTGTGCTGGGACCCGGGGTGAACTTCTGCTTCGCGCTCTTGTTTCAGGGTTGTCTTGGGATGAGGTCGCAGGGGAGACACAAACAGGACGCAAAGCTTTACTTTCCTGGTCTTGAAAGTGCATTGACTATCACATTTTGCATTTCTGGGTTTTCTATTGCGGGTCCGTGTGTCCGTGTGTCTCCGTATTGAATAGTTGATGCTGCGGACCTTCAGAGAGCCGCTGGAGCATCCACAATTTAGTTGCCAATTTTTTTGGTGATTTCATTGTCAGTGAATCAAAAGCACATGACTTAAATTACCATAAAATTCATGTTTAGAATTTAATTAAAACTGTCTTTGGCAAGTATTTGCTTGGTGTCATCAGGGAGGAGGCTGGATGCAAACCTAGGAGAGGCAGCCATGCAGCCCAAATGCTGGGCCCACAGCAGCAGGAGGCGTAGCGCAGCTGCAGCGTCCTGACACGTGGGGTCAATCCTGCTAGTCTCATGCTTCCAGTCTTCTGCCCAGTGCCTGGGCTTTCCCCAACTGTGGTCCCACTGACCATTGTCAAGGATTTCTGCTCTGCTACCCCCTTCTGTGAGTCTCCAGCCCCAAACATTCATTCCTGGGGTACAGGGCAAAGCTGTATTTAGTGTTAACTACTCACCCTTGTTAAGCACAGGATGCTTGCACATGTTCACTTTCTCCCCCATTGATGCTTTAAGCTGTCCCCTCCCATGGCACAGATTCTCTGCTTCTAAGACCTTGTGGGCAGTCACTGAATGGAGGATGGGCTCCCTATACTACCCAACTCTCTCAGTTGTTCATGTAAATCAAGCTGGCCACCAAGGCCCCTCCCACCTGTTTTCCTGTACTGCTCAGTGGGGTCATGACCAGCTCTGTTGTTCCCATTGTGACCTGCCATTTAAGTTAGCCATTCCTCTCTAATCCAGCACTGCTTTCTGACACATGTGCTGTGTCTGCTTCAGTCTGAGCAGGCAGGCCACTGGGTGGGATGGACACCGCTCTCTCTGACACAGAGGCATAACTTGGAACATGGGACTCCTCTCTCACAGACAAGCCACATTCAACATCTGTTCCACAGATAACCAGATCCCGGGTAAAGCCTTCTCTACTCATGCTCGTGACACCAAGAGAAGGGCCAACGGGTCTCGCTCATTCCAGCTCCAGTGAGCAACACCAACACGGGCCACTGACTGCAGGGACTCGTGGAGACGGGAAAGTGGTGGTCAAGTCATCAATCCTTCCTGGCCAGCTGACGAAACAAGAGAGACTCTTCAGCAGCCAGCTGTTGCCCCACAGTGTCTGCCATTTGCGTTCTGGTAGTGTCAGCAAGAGACCTTGGCATTGCTAGCAGCTGCAGTGGCCGCTGAGGATTGTGATATCAGACGGATCCAACACAATGTGCAGCAGAGGTGGGGAGGAGGGGCTCCAGGCTGCCCACGGCCACCCTACATATGACATCTTGATTGTCACGGTGGAAGCAGTGACTTCGCTAAAATCAGTAAGAAGTTCATTTTATGAATAAAGTAACTTGTTTGTTACCCATGTCATTCTTTTTGGCTCATAAAAACTCTGCCAGGCAATTGACAGACCACCCAGGTATGCATGATATGAAGCTGATGGGGATGTACAGAGGTCATGATAAGTCATGCTAGCGAACACTTCTTTTACTAGTTAATATCTAGTTACTTATTATAAGGGCATATTAGTTACTTTTGCAATGCTGTGAGAAGTTCTTGGTGTCAAATTTTGGGATTTAACGTTTACTTAGGCTCACAGCTTTAGAGGGCTACGGTCCATTGAGACTGGAAAGAGTGGAGAGAGGACTGGTCCAGCCTCCAACAGCAGGATCTTCTTAGGGCTGCTATTCACATGATGGAAGACCATCAGATGGTGAGTAGCATCAAACGTATGGCAAGTATAATCTTCAAAACCTTGCCTTTTTCTACCAGCCAGGCCCCAACTCCTAAGTGCACCTGTTCCCCCAGTACTAAGGAGCAACTGTTATTAAATGCCACAGCATACATTGTAGCTACCCTTATTATATCTATCTAGGTGGAAGGTGCAGTAAAGTCCTTTGGTCAAACACCACACCAGGCACCAGGGCTGTCTGTGAAGAGTGTGAATGAGACCAGACATGTGGCACTTAGGAGGGGTGGCTAGGATCCAGCGTCATCTAATGCACCGGAGCTTCACTTGGCTGTCTGTGGCATCCACGGGGCTGTGGGGCTGACCCAGCCAGGCTACAGAGCTCTGCATGATCAGAGAGAATAGAAGAGATATCCCAGTGCAGTGACAGCCCCTGCCTGAGGGCACCCTTAGCCTCTGAAGCCTGTGGCCTGAGGGTAGCTTCCCAGAGGCCTCTTGTAAGGTGGCCCCTCTAGAAGAACGTCTACCTGAAAGCCACATTGGGCTATTTTTCCCGAAGGTTGCTGCATCCTCTACAGACACATTTTTTATATTTAACACGTTTCTGGATAATATAAAAGACCACATGTTTTATAATTAGTTGCAAACCAAAGTTTACCACGAAGACAAATTTCTCTGCCTTTAACTCATTAAAAAACACCATCCTTTCTTTCTTCCCTCTTAAGCCAGTTCCTGAGTGGAAGCCATCTCTTACCATCAACGTCATCCCTTTTCCTTCTTCCTAGTTCAGGGAGCTCTCTCTATAGAACAGTGATTCTTCATCTGGGTGAGGAATCTCTCATTTTCATGCCCTCTGGAAGTACTGTGTGTCTGCCTGGTCTTCTCTTAGTATTCTCCATATGTTGTCGCTCAAAGTGGTGTGTCATTGAATTCAATTTAAGTACTACTAAAGCACCTTGTACTGTGCCAAGTGTGGACAAGATGTCTTCTGCATCACCAGAAAAGGTAAGCATGTGGGCTTCAACATTGCTGTGAGCGTAGATTAAACCTGCTTCCTTTTATCCACCTGTGACACAAAGCGCACATAGGCAAACCTCGTGACTCCCCGAGCTACAAAACACTTTTCTTCTGTAGGGAAGGCTCATGACTTGGCTGTGCCCCTCCCTGCCAGTAATGCCCACACCCGGTCCAGCACCTCAGCACTCTGCCTTCCTTGCACAGAGGGGCTGCTGAAGAGAGCATGGAGGATGAAGGTGATGCCAGTGAGCGGGGTCTGCCTGCCGCACACAGGGAGACACTTGCTGATCCCAAGCTAAGTTGTTGGTGCATTGTTCTCCCAGGGAGCTTCCTTTCAGCTTTCCAAGAGAGGCCCCAGGAGGCTGAGCCTTTAAAAAAAAGTGAGGGGAAAACAAAAAACAATGGGATTTGCCTTTCTTTATAAATGGCCTTATTATTCTTAGAGTGAGCCTCTGTCCTGGAGCCCTGGAAAGTGCTGATTTGACACAATTTAATGAGGCAAGATCAATGGGTCTCGAAGTTACCAAGAGCTGGACAGACATTCCTGGTGGCCTTAGTTGTGAGCCCAGAGTCCAAGTGGGACTTGCCACTGCTCGGGGCTTGACTGAGAAAAGCCCTGAGGTGGAAAATGAAGAGTTATAAGCAAAAGGAACCATGGTTTAAAGAAAGGAAAGGTGACCTTCCAGGTGTAGTCTGAGTCCATCCGTTCCTATCCCAGAGGGGAGGATGGTATATAAGATGTCACCCCACCCCAGCAGAACTAACCTCCAAATCATTGATGATTCCAGATGAGAAGCTAATTTCAAAATAGGTATGTCAAACAACAAACAGCGCCTGCTTCCCACCTGCTCACTTAGCAGGCTACACATGGACACTTCAGATGGCCAGGCCCCACAATGAAGACTCTTCTAGCCAGGACAGGTCATCAGCTTTCTGGAGAAGCCTTACAATAGAGAGACAGCAAGCCATTACTCTCAGTTCCACCAGAGGAATGCAGGAGAGGAGAGTGCTGGGTGCTACGAGTTTGTCTGTTGAAGCTGTTTATCCACATGGTAGCTGGATCCACACAGAGGCTATCTATTGTGGGAGTTCTACTTCATCAGGCAATCACAGCCCTGTGTACATACACCTGCACACAGGCCTCTGCATGCACATTCTACACTCCAGCCCTGAACATGGTCTCTGCACAGAGACATTTGCACACAACCGGTGCAAACAGCCCAACACATACATCCCTGTCTACAGATATTTTCATATACAACCCTACACATGCAACATACATGCCTGGACTCAAGACCATGAAAACAGAGCCCTGGACACACTCCTGCATATGATCTTCTTCACGCAAACCTTATCACACATCCCTTGACACACACAGTCTCTAGGACTCTGCTCTTCCTGGCTTCCCCTGGAGTTCCAACTCCCACACATCTGGGCAGGTAGAGAGTCTCATACGTAATCATCTCAGAAAGCAGTCAGGGTCACTTGGCATTAGCCATGTGTGCCTCCAGAGTTCAACAATGGCCATGCAGTCCAAACACTGTAGAGAGGGTTCTCTGTACCTTTCACAGGGCCTTGGCAGTGAGGACTGATGCTTTGGGATACACACAAGAACAGGTCTGAGACACAAACCTTAAAGACCTTAAAGAGGTGTCTCTTGCCAAATAAACGAAGCACAAGTATAGTTCCTTCTGACAGCTCTTCAGGAAAATGTCATTTTAGTGATACAAGTGGGAGATGAACAAGAGACTGTCCAGAAGTTAAAGATGTGGAGTGAGCATCCCAGCACGGAACTGCTAACTCAAGCGCCTAGACTCATGATACGAGGAACAGGTGGTGATCTATTATTGGTATGATGCCTTTCCCACAGAGTCGCCTCCAGGGGTACTCTGACTCCCACTAGCAAGTGGCCAGGGACTTCTCCACACCAGCTTCAACATAGTTCAGGGATTGGAAGAGAAACCAATTCCTGCTGATCCTTCACAGAACTCAAAAGCAGACCCAGATCCCCTAAAGGCTCCTGCAGTGTCTTTTGCCTGTTGTTCCTGAGGGTCCTTCCATCAGTTCCTAAGATCCCTCAGTCCTATACAGAACTCTCTCAAGGGCCTTGCCCCAGTAACAATGACCATCTGAATAGCAGTGGCATCTGTGTAACCTATCTATGAAAATTGGTCTCTCTTTTAGTTTCCCAGCCCTGGAACAAACCTGTCACCCCTGGGGAGTGGGAAATCATTATGGTGACTTTGATTTTTCACACCCTGTAGTTCCTCTTCCTGTAGTTCCTCCCCAGTGCAAGGTCAAGGTGTGAAAAGCAAAGAGGCCCCATGCCATTCATGCCATTCTCTCAAAAGTGAGGCAGCCTGCTAATGTGTCAGACAGGCCTGCCTCAGATGTGGCTCCTGGGATTAGAGAGGGCTCACCTGGCTAATGTCACAACAGCGGCCATTCTATGGAGCAATCAGTGGTCTCCGTGCTAGATACAAGGCAGCCCGCCATTTGGAGTGACTCATGATTCTGTTGAACAGAGGGAGAGAGGCTGGTACTGACCTGGATTCTGGGTCTCAGTCCCTCATTGTGGGTGATAAGGGCTTACTTCTCAGAGCATGGCCAACATAGCACAGTCAGTTGTTCTAGATCATTCCCCTAATGTGGAGCTCATAGTGATGCAGGAATGATCAATGACCAGGAACTAAACACCCAGGGCTCCTGTCTCAGAGTTCTATACATAGGCTCGCAAATGTAGTGTGCTTGATGTGGGCCCTGGAGGGTGACAGGGTATCTGTCAGAGTAGCTGGGTGGTTTCTGTAGGGTACAGCTCTGAAGAAAGATTTGAATTCTGAACTCTGGATCAGCTCTCCAAGGTTTATTTCCTTGGAGGCTCCCGCCAGTTTCTTTCAAACCAACCATGTGCAGAGCCCAGAGGTGCCTTGAGTAAAACTCATACTTCGATCTCTGCATAGTTCTCAAGGTGGCTTAGTTACAGCACTGCCAGTGGACTCGTGTCAGTGGAGTCTATGCATAGATTTAATTTTCATTGATCCCCATATTCACTGTGGCGAGGCTTACCCGCCAGTGAGTCCCTGAAAGCCACTTTACGGTACATAGCTGTGCTGTTTCCACGTCCTTGGCTGCCGCTGAAAATCATAAGCCTTGAAGCTCAAAATTACCAAATAAGTTCCTTCATAATTTCAGAAGTCCAGATTCATGGTCCTCGCAGGACTACCTCCACAGGGCCCTTCTTTGTCTTCATTTGATCCTGACGACTTGCTCCTGGGCTGATGTTGGTCTCACTCCAGTCTCTGCTGCTGTCCTCATGCAGCTTCCACGCTGTGTGCCTGTCCCGTGTCCACCCCCTCCCCAGTCAGCTTAGAGCTGTGTAGGCTATCTCCTGTCCCACATGGTGCACAGGTGGAGTCACACCCTAGCTCTATGTCAGCATGTGATGAGGGTATGATGCTGTTCCTGTTGAACGCCTCAGCTCAAGTTCTTTAATAGTGTCTCCTGGAAGATACTTGCTCACGACTGAGTCCAAAGGATTCTTAGCCTGTCTCTGGGTCACATTTCAGCCACTGTGTTTGTGCACATAAGGACCAAGCACGGTGTACATGCAGTACTGTGTCAGGATGCTCTCAGCACTGCCCCTTCCTTTTCCCCTCTGAGGTCAGCCCTTCTTTGGCGACTGGGGTTGGGGGAGTGAGGCAAGCGCAAGCATATTGGGAATGTTAGGGAAAAACAGTCTCCACTGTGGTAACCCCCGTCTTCAATTGCTTGTGAATTATACGACAAAGTTGTCTGTGCTCAGCACACAGATGTCTGACCCTGAAAAGACAGAGGATGTCTGGAATTCCCAGAGCAAGAGGATCTGACATGAGTTGGGTGCTGCTGAAGCCTCATACGTATGGACAGTGAACACAACCAGCTGTTCTTGGGCAGCTTTAGCTGAACTGTGATCAGGTTCTCCTGCCACGCAGAGCCAGTCTTACACCTGGGATGACACACGGTGGTCACATCTCCATTCTCCTCAGCTCTGCAGGAGTACCAGGCAAGGACCACGGTGTCTGGAAAAACACAGAATCAGAAGAGGAGAGCTGGCGCCCTGGGCATTCTAGTGGCAGTAAGCATTCCTGCAAGTTGTAGCAGACCCTATTATACACGGGCCTGCCACATGCCAGGTCTGCCTATGGTTATCCATACAACTTTCCAGGACTACTGGGGATAGATGCAAGGTGTACCCCACATTACTTTTCAACAGCAATTCAGAGTCTTCTGAGAAACCAGGCCTGGAAGAGAATAACAGAGAAGCTCAGACGCCCCTGGGAACAAGAAGAAACAGGCTGGGAGAGATGCAAGTAATTAGGGATTGGAGTTGGCAAGAGGAGGCTGCCAGGCAATTAATTTATATCTAGAGTCTGAACAATGTCTTTCCACAGCACCTGGAAAGACCCACAGGGCTGGAGGGGAGGGTAAGGAAAGGTATCCAGCAGGCCTAGAAAGTAAGAGAGGTCTTGCAGTTGAGCTATTTCACAGACTTGTGTTCTCCCAACTTCACAGGCTCTGGAGGACTGCCAAGGTGAAAATGAGGGTGCGAAGTCCATTTGTGCCTATCTGGCAGCTTCAGCACACGGGCATGCCTGTCAATCACATGAGAGCATAAGGAAGCCCAGCAGCAAAACAGGACGACAGGCATAGGGATATGTAGCTAAACCTTGAAGTCTGTAGAATGGGCCCTGTACCAGGGCTGAACTGGAAGGCTGGGGAACCTAGAACTCTCTGCCTTACTGTTGTGGGTAAAGTTTGGTTGCAAACTAATGTTTCAGATACTAAACCAGTATGGGGTTCAGAGACACCTGGAAGTCAGTGGTGGAGGGCTCTTTTGTAGTTCATATAAATATTCCACTATTGACTTTTAAACCTCCCAGAATAAAGGTATGAATGAGTTAAATAATGTTATAGATGGATGGCCACCCCATGCAAGGGCTATGCTGCCATGCAGGAAGATTCATTGGCTCTGTCCATCTGGGTCATAGCTCTGCAGGAGTTCTGAGGTTCCATCATGTCTGGGTCTCCCACACCATTGAGCAGTACACCTGTAGATCAATCTCTGAGGACGTGATATATGTCTTCCTGCTAAGTTCTGAGGGTACACATCTGGGACAATGCCACATTAGAGGTGGTGCTGTGTCTCTAAGAGTCTAGCTGATAAATGAGCTGGAGAGATCGTTTGCTGTCTAGGGGTAATGACAGTGGGGTTCTGTATATTCTTGTAGTTTTGAGATTAAAATATCACTCTGTAGCCTTGATGGTCTGAAATCTGCTGCGTCCTCTAAGCTTTAACATTTTCCAGCCTCAGCCTCTGGAGTGCTAGGATAAAGGTGTACATCACCCCCACCTGGCTGGCTTTTAACTGATGCTTTTCATGAATGAGCAGCGTCTTCTGTGGACCATGATGGATATGTGGGTCTGTACTCAGGAGTGGCTTCAACCCTCATGACTGCTCGCCTTCCTGCTTGCCTTAGAGTAAATGCTCCAGGTAGACATCCTTCCTGGGTGATGTTTAATTTGGGGAAAATTTGTAAGTCAGTCACAACAGGATTAGGGCTATTAGGGTCCAGCAGCTGCACCGTCAAGTGCATACAGAACACTCCTGACATC
The DNA here is from genome assembly GCA_026225945.1 of Cricetomys ansorgei. NCBI lineage: Eukaryota > Metazoa > Chordata > Mammalia > Rodentia > Nesomyidae > Cricetomys > Cricetomys ansorgei. The sequence continues at coordinate 3,683,348 of JAMJFZ010000239.1, read as the reverse complement.
CACTTCACAGGCCACGTCAGGCTCCTTTCAGGGTTGAATCTCAGCCAAAGCTGTCTGATCAGCCGCACTGCTGCTGGCTGTATTTGGGTTTTAAGAAAAATGAGTTTCCAAAGAGAGAGACAGGCTTTCACTAGTGCGTGAAAGCCACTTCTCTGCTTGGTACCTTATAAGCCATGCAGAAGAGGGAGGCAGCTCTACAAGTGTCGAGTTTCTCCCTAAGTCTAGGCTCTCTCAGACAAAGACCCTGGCGCCCAGGCCTTTCCCCAACTCCGCCTTCCCTGATCACAACAGTAGAGATTCTGGTAGCGCAACACACTAATTTTTTTCCAATTGCAGTGAGAAAACATCTGACGGAAGCAACTTAGGAAAGGAAGGGTTATTTTGGCTCAGTTTATAGGCACAGGTCCATCATGCAGGGAAGTCATGGCAGCAGAAGCACGAGGCAGCTGGTGACCTCACATCTACAGTCAGGAGGCACAGAGAGATGAATATTGGTGATCAGCTTTCTTCTTCCTTCCTTGCTTCCTTCCTTGCTTCCTTCCTTGCTTCCTTCCTTGCTTCCTTCCTTCCTTCCATCTTTCTTTCCTTTCCCTCCTCCTCCTCCTCGTCCTCCTCCTCCTCCTCCTCCTCCTCCTCCTCCTCCTCCTCCTCCTCCCTTTACCTCCTCCTCCTTCTCCCTTTACCTCCCCACCCTTCCCATTTCTCCTGGACTCCAGACTGGAGAATTGTGCCACCACATGTAGGATGAGTCTTCTCACCTCAGTCCAATCTAGAAACTCCACCCAAGACATGACCTGAGGTTTGTCGCTTAGGTGACTCTTAGGTGCTGTAGACTTGTTGACATTTGCCATCACAGATGGATTTCAGTAATGCCCATATTCCAGGGAGTTACCGGGAACTTTTATACCATAAAGGACCACGGGCTGTCTTTTGAAATGTGCAGAAGATAAGGCTTTATGGGCTCTTTCTAAGCTGTGTCTTAATCTAAATTATTAGTTTGACTTCATTTATAGGAACAGTCCATCATGCAGGGAGCTCATGGCAGCATAGTAACAATCTCCCTTTAAAGGTGAGAAAGCACAGTGATGGCTTTGTATCTGGAGTATCCCCAGGAGTTCTACTTGAGAGAGTTCCGCTCTCTAAAGATGGTAGGGACCTTGAACAGGTGAGACATAATGGGAGGTCTTTAGGCTTTTAGGGGTGTGGCAGCAGGTTGGTTCTTAGGGTTATGCTTACATGTGGTTTTGACAGGGCCACTGTTCCCCAGAATTGGGGTTAAATATTCCACATGTGTCTATGAGAGTGCTTCTAAATTAGATTAATATTTGCCACAGCAGATCAGTAAGGTGATGAGTTCTCCCCATGGGGCCAGTCTCATCTAGTGCTGAGGGACTGAATCTCATGAAAGGCTGGCATGTATGATTCCTTCCCCAGTTCTGGCTATCTTTGAATGGATCATACTCTTCCATTGTAGCTTTGAATTGGGACTAGATCTTATCTCGTCAGCTCTCTCGGGTTTCAAGTTTTCCAACTGCAGGACTAAGAGCCTCCCAGATTCTAGGATCAGGTGAGCTGCTTGGTTTTGCTAAGATTCTTTACATTGATGATTCATTTATAGAGTTAGGCCCCCTAGTGCACTTGCATGTGGAGATAACCCTTCCCTGACAAAAGAGGCGCTGGCTGAGCCCCTCTTCTCTCTATCTCTGTCCTCTGTCTCTCTATCTCTGTCCTCTGTCTCTCTGTCTCTGTCTCTCTCTGCCTCTCTCTATCTCTCTGAGAGAAACTTGTTTTCCTCTGCTCCTCAATGAGGCGACCATGTTTGTCAGCCAGTTTTCTGTCACTGTAATGTTATCAGAGACAAGTAAATTTAGAAAGAAGAAAGGTTTATTTTTGACTCAATGGGTTTGGAGGTCTATCTCTGATATTGAAGTCCTGGTGTCTGGGGCCTGTGGAGAGTTGTTTTTAGCACATCATGGTGGGAACATACAGCCATGTGTTATGTGTTAATCTTATAGCCAAGAAATGAATAAGGAAAAGACCAGGGTTCCATAATCTGCTTCAGTGGCTTATTGACCTAAGTGAAGCTCAGTATTCCCCGCCAAAGGCTCTACCACACCCTTAAAGTTCCATCACCTTTAGGGTGAGTCTTTCCATCTTAGTTCCATCTAGAAATTCCTTCTCTTTGGATAACACTCCAGATCTAAGCACCAGCATCATGCATTCCTATCCTTGGGATGGAAATGGCTTTTTATATCAAAATTCAAGACTAAATAGCAACTTTAAAGAGCTTCTGGGTCCCAATCAGACATCTTTTCCACTGGAGATGCTCAGGTGCTGCAGAAAAAGATAAGGACATGCATATCCACTGTGCTCCATCACTGGACTCGGGCACCATCCCAACATTTACACTTAACATGTACGTTCAGCATTCTTGATCATGGATATAATCTCTTCGCTATCAATTTTTAATGCTAATCAAATCACCCCTTCTAAAGAAGAGACAATAATTTTTCATATGATTCTATGTCCTTTCAATGGAAAAATGGTGGAATTCCCAAAATCTCCATTATGGTTGACGGTGCTCAGATCTTCCAATCTGGCCAAGGTCATTACTGTGTAATTTCAGCTAATTTTATAAAACTGGATTTTGCCAGAACTCTTTTCTTTTTCTGAGAAAAAGGTACTGGTGAGACTGACTTTCCTCAGTGACCCAGTCTCCCCAGAGATCTGCCTCAGGCAGACTCCAGAGGAGCTCCACATGAAGTAGATCTGGGTGGCTCAGGCTAGCTGTGAATTCTTAATTGCATAAACTGTAATACGGAGTGGACAACTGCTAGCAGAAATTGCAGTTTTTGCATCCTTCAAAGAACCCAAATATGTAATCAGCCCATCATGTAGGAGGAAGTGTGTGTGCATCTTATTGAAAGGGGAAAAATAATTGAGAGAGATGAGAGGATAGCACGGGGGAAAGCTGATATTCTTCTGCTATAACGGATAGCCCCAAGTTGTAGAGGCCATTATTTCATGCATTTTCAGAGCAAATGAACTTGACAGATGGCCGTGTCACCCAAACCCCCACCTACCAACTTGATTATGCAGAAAACAATACAATAGAAAAGAAATCATTACTGAAGGAACCTGGTTAGTCCACAGAGGGCTAGGGAATGCAGAAGAACAAAATTACAGTGGTGGAATTGAACAGCAAGAATGCATTTAACATAAAGTGGGTTACTGCAAGGCAATCAGTCATGGCTAAAGCTATTGTCTGGGCTTGCTTGCATGGTATATGAAGTAATCCGTCATCTCCCACAGAATTTATGCTTAGTTTATAGGAGAGAACTACAAAGGTTTCACCAGGACATGTTTGGGTAGCCTTAAGTGGCTCAAGTGTGGACCCCAGAAGTGGAACAGTGAGCCCTTAAGGATGTTCTGGTGTCTTCTGTGTTTGGGATGTGATAGTCTTATCGTAACATGTTCCCATCTGACATTTATGTGACAATGCAGCTTTCTTAGACAACAACCTTATTCAGTCTGTTGGCTAACATGCATACCAAAGGACAGATGGAAGGAATGAGGTCACACTTAGAACAGGACTTCCCAAAGGTTAAAAAGAAGGAGGCTGCCATAAATTTGGGGTGATTTATCTGCAGCAGGGTTGTATATTGCTAGCAACAGCTGATGCCTCTGAGTAACAGTAGCAGACAAATGGTTCAGTTGTGTCACGCTATTCAAAGGGTTATGTAGCCAAGTGTCTAAGATATTAGAGAAAGCCCAGCTGAGGAGCTACTAGCAGTTAAGGACTACTAAGGGAGGAAGACGCTCTCTTCTTTGGGGACATGGCCACTGGTAGGACTTTGTCTCAGTAGAGACATTGACTCTTTAAGAACTCCTCAGTTCCTTTAATTCCTTCTTGAACTCTGATGGAATTTAGCCACACTTATTCCCTTCAGAATTGTTTTCCTCCCACTCCAAATACCCTCTGCATCCATTGCTGCTCCTTAGAGGAGGCTAGCTACATTGTCAGTTCATGCCCGGGGAGAAAAACACCTATGCACTTTGTACTTCTGCTGTCCCAGAACCCTCTCCTAATGGAGCTGAATTCAAGGGGGTTCTGGATCTGTTTTCCTGAGAGATTCTATACTTCCATGGAAAGTAGCTGGGTTGGACTAACTCTATCTATACTATTTCTCTCTATCTATCTATCTATCTATCTATCTATCTATCTATCTATCTATATGGAATAGGCCTGCATACCAACACTTCCCTGTGCACAGCATCCCTTCTTACCTCACCATGGACTTACAGACATTTAGATGTTCAATATAATATTAATAATATGGTAAGTTAATGTGACATTTCATATAAGCATGTGCAATATTAATATGAAATAATATGTTGCATATGGCATCTAACAATTTATACAGATAACAGTTTGATATGTTAATACTATTAGGTATTTTTTGAGACAAACTCACATAGCCCATGCTAACTTACAACTTGTTATGTAGCTGAGAATGGCCTCCTCTAACTCCTGATCTTCCTGCCTCTACTTCTCAAATCCTGGTATTATAGGTGTGAACTGACATTCTCAGCTCCTATGAATTGTTTTACAATTTTGAGAACATTCAAAGAGTTTTCTAAAGCATTCTCAATCTCCCGTTATTTGTGTCTCTTCTTACAGAGGTGAAAGTGGTTGTGTCTTTCTCATACACTCACCTGATGAGAAGAGAGTTCTTGACCCTGTGATGACAGCCATAAGTACATATGTCACACTAAACAAACTAGATTTTTGTGTCACTGAAATAGGCCTGTTTCAAAGTGCTAGTCATCCAAGCATCAGTAAGATACAAAGCTGAGCAGCAGAGTTGAGACAATGTACGTTGCTGTTAATTCTGAACCTCGTGTGTGCGTTTCCCAAGGGTGGAAATGCTGAATTCTCAGGGATCAACCTGCAAACCGGTCCCTGAGGCTGGCTGACTCCAGTGGACTCTCCACCCAGGGCTCTGGTAGGTGATAAGTTCGCATGGCATTTGAGACTCGATCCCAAACCTGCGAGACTATCTGGAGATAGCACCTCATGCAGACACCCGCTGGACCCTCTTGACCATGTAGAAAGGAACCTAAGCCATACACGGAGAGACATCTGCATGGGCTTCGGCTACGGGAAATATCTTAGATCTCCTACTGATCTGAAACTCTAATCCTCCTGTTTCAGCCTCCAGAGCACTGCAATTACAGTTCTGAGCCATCACAGCTGGCTAAAGAGGAACATAGTGGCGGTTGCAGGAATGACAGCCTTCACCTCCACACTTGACAGTTCATCAGTCTGGCTGCTGGAGGACTGTGGGAAACACAGCCACACATTTGCCCCATACCTCGCCCTGGCAGTCTATGGTTTCTCCAAAGATATCTACATTCTGTACCTCTCTTCTAGCCCAACCTCTTATCCTGCTTACTTTGGGCCAACCAGTGCCATAACTTGGATCTTAAATGCTTTCCAGGACCATGCATAGGAGCACTGGCCCCTGGAATGTGGAGTCAGGGTATGGTGGAATGCTTAGGTAAGGCTCAATGGAAAGAGGGCCGGCCCTGAGCCGTGTCCTCCAGGGGGACAGTGGGAACCCTTTCTCGTTTTCACTCCACTATGCACTCCCAATGTCATATTCTGCCACAAGCCCAAAGCAACAGGTCCAACAGATAATGAGATGAACATTCCAAGCCCCTGAACCAAAAACCCCATGCACTTGGTGTGATAACTGACACTGAGCAGTTGACTGCCTCTGACTGAATCTCTCTCTGGACAGTGCTCACCTAGGTAAGTTTCCTGCATGTGACTCCCAATATTTCCTCTTTGCTGAGGCACAGAACATGCTCTCATAGTAGTCAGGACCCTTTATTGGGAACACAGAGACCCAAGAATTCTTGCTCTATTATGGACCTCACATTTAGAAATGACCAGAAGGCAGACATACTCCAAGTGGATTTAAAACCCTAAGGCACAGTGAATGACTTCCAAGCCTGCATTTTGACAGTGAGGGCTCCGAGTCACAGATCCCTGTCAATGGGCAACTTCAAGGGGACGTGCTCCCCCAGCATTTTCACCAGACTTTCTACATGTAAATGCCTTTCTTTTGAGAGTGTACTAAATGCACATGTAATTCAAAACATCAGTAAATGAGTCTCTGCTCAAGGATAATGATTGCTTTTCCAGATCTAGAGCACAATGCCAATTGTTAGATAGTCACAGATGATCGTAGGGCAGGGACTGTTACTGTTGCTTGTCTGTCTGCGATAGATAATGATAGTTTAACTATGATTAAGACCTCAAGGTTACCAGAAAGATGATCTCTCATCTTTACATGATGTAAAGAGGCCTTTTTACATCTATTCCAAGAGCCTGTGTTCACTGCATGTCAGCCCAACAGAAGTTGCCATCAGGATTGGACACTGGGTGAACTGATGGGACACATGCTGCCCTGTGCAAAGGATTTCAAGCAAATACTAGGGAAGAAGAGCCAAAACCAAGAGGACAGGGCACAGAAATGTGGCAGGTGATTTCTTCTGGCCCATGTGTGTCCTAAACCCTGTCCTGTGAGTTGAGAACAGTAATTTAGACAGCTAGCTTGCAGGTCCATGGAATATGTCCTCTTCTTAAGCAGATAAAGGGGCACGAACTCCCTGAGCCAGCAACAGTGTTACTCTTATGGGATCCAATCCTGGACTCTCTGATGGTGGTGACCAGTCCTCTCCATTTGCTGTTCCTTCAGTCAGACTAAACCAACATTATGGCCACAATGCTAGCTGGCCTAAGGATTGATGACAGTTCATTTCAACTGTCAGCTGGAATCTCAAGGCTCACCTTATATATGTTTCCAGACAGAGTTAACTGAATAGAGACGATGGAGCCTAGATAGGGGTGTCAGCATGCCATGGCTAGGGTTTCAGACTGAAGGAAAGCGGGAAGCCAGTTGAGAGTGAGAGCAGGCATTCTGCATTCTTTGATTCCTGGTCGGCTGCCATGAGAGGAGTCCCAGCAACATGTCCTCACCACTAAGAACTCTGTCAAGCCTTCCCCACCACCATGAACTGTACCTCTTCCGACTGTGAGCCAAACAAACTTTTCCTCCCATAAGTTGCTTCTCTTTGGGTGTTTTTGTCAGAGCAATGAGAAACATAGCTAATACACTATTCAATGTTGCATAAATTAGGAACAGATTCATCCTGTGAACAGTCATTAGCCTGGGCTAGTTACCAGTGAGTTTAAAGTGGTTTTCATAATGAATTATTAAATACTGGGCAGCCCAAGTGACATATTTCTCCTTTAGCCCAGGAGGCCATCAGTCAGGAGGACTCCCTTCCTTCACAGGCTACAGGTAATACTGTGTCTTGTCTCTTTCCACCTCTAGACTCCTGCGCTGTCTGAGTCACAGCAGCGTCACACTCCGTGCTTCTGTCTCCTCCCCTTACCAGATTCTTCTCTGGACCACTAACTATGTGTCGCTCCCCGACCTAAGCCTCACTGTCACCACATCAGGAAAAGGTAGATAAGATTAACTGATGTCATAGGTGAGTGTTAACCCTCGACTTGGAACTGCAAAGACACTTTTCCAAAAGCAGTGGCCTCAACAGAACATGGAGACTAGAGGGAACAGTGTTCAAACACTGTACCCTGAAGGGAAGCTCCTGAGCACCCGGGGAAAGGAGATCGTCTCCTTTCAGGCTGCAGGTATTACATTCAGCCCAAGGTGATCTTCCCAAGTCCTATAGTGAAATCTTTCATGGTTTTCACACCAAGCCCGTCTCACCTGGGACCTGCCACACGGTGTTTTGTGTGCAGAGAACTCAAATTGTGTTTGTGTGAGTCGAAGGTTCGCTTTCACTTGATGATACTCTCAGATGTTCTTAGATTAGGATCACTGAGGGTTGGAGAGAAATCGGGAGTGCCACTGGGCTCTACTTTGAGCCCCTTTCGTAGTGCCCTTGAAAGGAGGATGTAAGTCCAAGACTGCTCATTCTCTCCCTGTTCCATCCCCATCTGTATCCCCCCTCCATTCTCTCTCTTTCCCCTTTTTTATCTATTTCTTTCTCTACTCCCTCTCTTCCTCTGTGTGTCTCTTTCCCTCTTTCTCTCCCCTCCTCCCACCTCCTCTGTTTTTCTATCTCTGCACAGCCTGTCTTTTGATCTGAGGTTAGTGACTTTGGGGTGAGCTTTTAGCTGTAGGCTTTCATCAAAGTCTCATGTCTTTTGTAATCTAGAAATCTCTCTACATGTCTGTGAAGCCAGGGTGCCTCGTGCTTCAACTTGCAGGGACTTGGGGTGTTCTGGTCAGAATTCCAGAGCAGCTCTGGGCACTGAAGGAGGTAAGACTCGAAATTCCTTAATTCACATCTTCATCTCTCTTCCACTCAGCCTGGAATCCATGATGAAGCTCGCAGGTGTCCTGTTCAAAGCTCACTCGCAAACAGACCTCTGAAGGCATTTCAAAAGGACTTCTTGGGGTCACAGTTGAAGCTCCCAGTGTCTCCTCTGAAGCCCACATGCTGCTGAGCTTCCTCAAAGTTTCTCTCAGTGGCTTCACATCACACCTTCATGGGATTTTGTGGCCCTGAAATAATCCAGGGAACTTGGAATGAGTGCCCACATGTGTCCTCTGTGCATCTCTTTGCTGATAGGAGGTGGGTCGAGGGACACACTCGTACCTCAGTGCAGTCCTTGTTAGGTTCTGTGTTCCCCGAACTCCTTGATGACATCCGACACCCAAATGAGAACACTCTGCCACAACACAGTTCAAGGTCCATAACCATGTGCCACATTTCTAGGAGTAAGCTGGGGATCAACCCTGCCAGGGTGCGATGGGATCCGCTCACTGAGGAGAGGTAGACATCCACAACTTGGTGTGTGGCATGTGATCTGTGGAGTGTGTGTGTGTGTGTGTGTGTGTGTGTGTGGTGCGTGTGTGTGTATGTGGTGTGGTGTATGTGTGGTGTGTGTGTATGTGTGTATGTGGTGTGCATTTGTGGTGCGTGTGTGTGTGTGGTGTGTGTGTATGTGTGTGTGTGGTGTGTGTGTGTATGTGGTGTGCGTTCATGGTGTATGGTGTGTGGTGTATGTGTCGTACATTAAAGTGGTGTGCGTTTGTGGTGTAAGGTGTATGGTGTATGTGGTGTGTGTGTGTGTGGTGTGTGTGTGTGAATGAAGGTGCACTTGAGCTTTGGCACAGTGTGTAACAACACTGGACCACCTTGGGTGTAGGTCCCCACCTTCTATCCTGTTTGAGGCAGGCTCTACCTTTTTTGGTTCATGTACTGTCCTGAAACCTTCAGGGATTCTCCTGTCTCCACCTCCCATCATGCCGTAGGAGCACTGGGCTCATAGTGCCAGGCCTGGCTTTTACATGGGTTCTTGGGATTTGAACTCAGGTCTTCACACTTGTGTGTCAATGCACCTGACTCACTGAGCTATTTCTCAGCCCCCAAATTTTTACTGGTAAAGTCAATGCTCAGTGAACAAGCACAGCTGTCATTGAGTAGATGTGCTAATTCTCTATGATGGGGAGTGACCTTGTGAATGAGAGACTGAGGATCTACACACTCATCCAGAAGTCAGATCTCTGAATTCGGTAGGAGAATGGGAATACATACAGCATAGTCACTCCCAGAAGCCTAGGGACTCAGTCATGTAGGAGCTTGGTCCACAGGCTTCAGCACAGGTGGCCTCACAATTTGGGAGCTGAGGGCTGAGAGTTACACACAGATCCACATCAAAGTTCCGTGGAAGCACAAACATCAAACGTGTAGAAGTCTATACTCTGACCGAGGACGGGCCAGGTCTCCGTAGTCTACAACCAGAATCTCCTGGACCAGCGCTCTGGCCAGCAGATTCCTAGAGGCAGAAGGTAGACTCCCCGGAAGAAATAGATGTGACCCCAGTAGGGTGGGTCCCACCAATCACCAGTTGTACAAACTGGTCTAAGAGTGTGAAGGTACAGGTGAGCAGTTAGCTACTGGAAGATATCAGCTTTATCTCTAAGCTTCTGTTCCATTTTGAACAGCGGGGACTGTGAGAAAGCCTCATGGTATAAGCAGAGCTTAGCTTTCTTATGGCATCTTCTAGAAGGCCCCTGTCTGTCCTTATAGAGTGCCAGGAGACACTAAGAGTCCACTCCTAACAATGAGAAGAGCTAGTGTGGCCTCACAAGCTCCACTCCTCTTCTCTGTGCTGGACTGTGCTCACATCTTCATCTTGGGGTCAGCCATTCAGTCATCAAACAGGTCATAACCATGAATATTTGTACAGAGGGATGTAGATGCTCAATTCAGATTATGTTCAGAAATGTCATTGGCCTTAGAGCTACTGTGTGGCAAGCTGCACAATGTTGTGTGATTACGAAGAATCAAGCAGGCACAGACAGTCTCTTGGAAGAGAGTATCAGAGCTAGTGCTGAAGGTCAGAGGTGTAAGGTAGTGCCCAGAGGCAGCAGCGCCCAGAGAATGGCAAGGACAGAGGTGCCCAGATAACAGAACAGGACAGGGACTACAGAAATGGGTCACTCAGAGGTAACAGGGTCACTCAAAGGGTAACAGGTGGAATTTGGGACAGAGATGGTGAATAGTGGGTTGTGTATCTGTATTCAGCCAGACCAGGGTAATAATAAAATATATAAAATAATAAAATAAACAAACAGAAGTAAGTGTGTGTGCCACGTGAGTGGAGGGGAGCATAGGAGCCTGCTGCAGCTGGCAGCAGAGCAGGTGCAGTTTGAGTGTCTAGGGTGCAGAGGGCTCAGGAGAGGGTGGGCTTATGGCACCTGGTCCTACGAGCATAGCATCATAGCCCATGAACACCACAAAGGACTCAGGAAGAGGTGGCCAGTGCTTGTCCAGAGGCAACCTCCTCCATATGATGGCCCAACCTTCAGATCAGCTTGAGTATAAGTTTGGGGATCCACATAAAGTTCTACATAACCTCATTTCTCATTTCATTGTTGATTTCAGAATGCTGGGTGAAGATAGGCATCATGAGACAGATCAGTGTCCTATCCCAACCACACAGAAGCACCAAGCAGGCCACTGTGAATGTATGCACACAGCCACCACCCACAGGACAGCCATACCACAGGCTCCCTCAGCAAGGTTATTCTCCCTTCCCATGGATGGATACTGAGGTAGAACTGTCCTGCATCTGTAGGGGTGTGACAGGGTGGCCAGAGCCTCTGCTGAGCGCCAACCCACACAACAGGCCACACGCCCTTTGAACCAGTAGCAAACCTGTGCTTTGTCATGGGAGCAGCACAGGGTTAGCACTACGTTGGAAGCAGAGCTGCATGACCCCTGTCCTGCCAGCTAGATGCCAAGAGGAAGCTGCCCACAGCACAGGTCTACTGAATTTTCAACTCCATCACCTGTGAGGGTCATCCCTGCCCTGGAGCACTCCACTGCACTGATCCTCATCCACTTAGCAGGGCAGCAGAAGGACAGGGCCACAGCCAGCAGGGGGAAGATCCATCTCTGCCCAGAGCACGCATTTGCACGACAGTAGGTCAATAAAGCCATCTTCATATATCCAGAAAGTGTCCTCGTGGAGAAGCCAGGGACAGCTCGATCAGCATAACTTTTTAAAATAGTGACATAAGTATCTATCATTTCACTATATATGAATTTTTTAATATTTCCAATATAGACGATGCTGAATGTGGAATTTCAGAAGATATGGCTCCACTTAGCCTGGGGGCCTTTTGATTCCACTAAAGCGTTTTTTATCAGGTTTCATCAGCCTTATTGGAAGATGGGGATAGGGCCTTATTGGAAGACGAGTGGAAATTTGTCAAGTATTTACCCATGCTATCTGTCTCCAGCACAATTCACTGAAGACTTAATTATGGCAGTGGGGTTTGCATGTCAAGAGCCCTGGGATGCTGTCTCCTGGAAAAAAATGTATGGGTGAGTGCAGGTTCAAATGCTTCTCCATGTGGGAAAATGAGAAGCTTACAGAAAACAAGGAGAATCATCCTCCTCCTCCCAGGAATCTATGTGGCCTTTCCCTGGGAATGGATGAAAGCCTCTGGTGTTTGCATTCTGAGTCCAGAGAGCTTGGGGTCAAGGATGTAAATGAAACTGCTTGTGTGGACAAATATCAGAGGTAACTGTGTTCTCCAAGGAGAGCAGGAACAGTGCAGACTAGGTCTGTACTGAGGGGTAGAATGAAGAGGATGGAGAAAAAACACACCTGGGTGGGTTTGGGGAGACCGAAGGCACACTGCAGGCACCTCAGTGGGCAAGAGGGGGTATTTCTGCATCTGGGTGTTTAGTGACAGTGTTCCAAGTGTGCCCAGTCATGGCTATATGCTGTGAAAGATAGCTATGACTATGGTCCAACACAGTATAGTGAGCTTAGTGAGAACACTATGGGATTATTTTGTTAATCACACTGCAGTGTGAACTTTGGAGGTGACAATGCCGTGTCATAGTATTATAGGTTGATATGTCAGGACATTTAGCACCATAGACTAGAAGCTTCTGTGACATATCAAGCTTGCTGGAACATACTAGTTTTCATAACTACCTCTCCCTCCTGGTCCTGATGCAAACTCCAGAATTATGTTCTGGAAGATGGCTTCAACTGACTGGTAAAGGAGGTTGGAGAGTGAGTTTAAGAGATGGAAAATGAAACAAAGAGTCTTAGTTTGATGTTGGGAAATGTTTTTCCAAGACAGGGAATTTCGGTATCAAGAGTCAGAAGCTCCAAGGGTGAGCTAGAACAGCTGGGAGGGATGGGCTGGCACCCCACAGTCCATGGAAGATGGGATAGAGGTAGAGTTTAGGGAGGCCATCAAGTATCTCGGCTGACTTCTCCTCGGTGTCCTAGCAAACAATTTTCTCCATGTTGGGCCTGCAAACATGTTTGTGCACGTGGGAATGCTTCGGGAAAGACACATGGGTTCCTCAGTGCTCGGACACCTCTTTAGTAATGCAAACATGAATATCATGTGCCAAACTGTAGACATGGAATACCACCAGCCTCAGAATACAAGAGGATGGCTCTTCCTGAAACAAGATTGCAAGCTAGGTGCCTGTAATCTCAGCCACAGGAAGGGAGAACCAAGAAAATTCAGGGACTCACTAGGCAGCCAATCTAGCAGACAGTGAGTTCCAGGTTCAATGAGAGAATGTGCCTCAAAAACTAAGGTGGGAGTGATTGAAGAAGACACTAGAAGCCAACTTCTGGCCTACACACACACACACACACACACACACACACACACACACTCATAGACACTACCGGTGCCAGCATTTTGGAGCCAGAGAGCGTAAAAGCCCCATGAAAGGCTGAGCGAAGGAATTTTAGCTATTGATTTCTTTGCAGCATGAAGACGTGATCTATAAATCCACAGAGAGAAGGCACAGCTGCCTGCAGACTACCCTTTCCACCCTAGCACAGCATGTGTGGCTGAGGGACTTCAACAACTTGGTTGAACATCAGGAATGCGCCCATAGGAAATCTTGCCTGATTGGAGATGACACCAGTGCACACTCCTCCTCAGATACAGTGTTCACAGTGCCCTGGCACTCAGTACTTCTGAACAACTGGTGGCCAGCTGCACTTCGGTGGGTATGTGCAATGTCTGACCTGCATGTAGGTAAGCTATCGTGTATGGCAACAAGGAGTTGGGGACTTCAGCTAGACTGGGTGGGCACAGGTTGTCACTACATAAGTGAACCTTAATTGCTTATACATCAATAGCAAGTCAAAAATTGAAGTAACGGTGGAGTGACAGATACAGGACAAATTCTCCTGTCAGGAAACTATACGACTGGACAATTGTAGGCTCTGAACAGCAGGAAGTGAGGGCCACAATGTGGAATCCCTAGCCTTGGCCATAGACTTGGCTGGATACATGCAGGGTGAATGCTTCCCCCAGAATGTCTGTTACAGAGTGAGGTATAAATAGAGGCTAGTTGGCATGAGAGGTGCTGGTGCTCCAGGAGGGGCAAAGAGCACTTATTCCACACCAGCATCCAATGAGGCATGAGGAAGGCCAAGGTGTAGACGGCTCTTAGAAACACATATGGTGATCTTTCTACAGATGCGCTGCAGGAAAGAATGAAACCATACCTTAAATATCCCCCAACAACTAGCTTCTTCTGTTCTGTGGATGATGTCTTTACCATTCAACATTCTCCAGAGAAATAAAACAGAATCCAGAATTTTACAACATTACATCAGCAATCAAAAATTACTTGTCATGGGAAGAAGAAAAAAAAACTTCACAGTCAAAAAAAAGAAAGAGAGAGTTGCCGGAAGCAGACCTTGAGATGAGATGGACCAGGCATTGGATTCAAAGTAGAGATTATGGACATACTCAAAGAAAAGGTGGCCTCATGAAGAGACAAGGAGTGCCAGCCAAGAAACCATGACAGACTGAAAGTGTACTTAAAAATGGAAAAAGACACTGCTTGCCTTCACAGCGCAATGGATGCAAATGTAAGAAATTATCCAGTCTGATGAGCAGACACAAAGAGATAGATTCATTGATAGAACCTCAGCTCAGAAAACATCAAATAAGAGTCAGTTCCCCTGAGAAAAGTCCTCAGAAGTGCTCATGGCCCGCCCCCACTCTGCAAACCATACCTGTGAATGATCACTCAGATCTGGAGGCGGAAACAAGGAGCATCAAGAGTAGAAACCACCCAGAGCAGCCAGGATCGAGTCAACTGGTTAGGCTGGGGATGTTTTTTTGAAGCTGTCTGTATGTTTATCTCTCTGAAGCCAGATGGTGGCATGTTCAGCTGTGAACAGGAGGCAATCAAGGTTGCTGAGCACACTACCCTGCCAGGTGAGAAATTAGATGTCCGTATTTCCAGTCATCCACCCAAGTGAAAACGCTGCAAGCTTCAGCTTCTTTTTCACATGTGACACATGCCTGTGCGCCGGGCTTCCCAGCATGGCACCACGTGGAGGAGTCATGCTCACAGGAGGGATGCTGCCCATGACTTACTGACCTCGTATCCCCAAACTCTCATCAGACTTGTAAAGGATTGTCAAAGGCTGACCCACACATGATGCTGGACTATCCCCTGAGGTGCTTCCAAGTCTCCATGCTGTAGCTCTCATTCTAACATTTATGTACCTGTGCTTTCCTTCATTCCACAGACTTGGTAAAATCTGGTGCAAGGACAAGGTCAGTGGCTCACTAGCTGGGCAGAGGTTTGCTCCGTGGTTCTAAGTGACTAGGGCTTCCCCGAGTGGATTCTGTTCCCTAAACCATCTCAAGCTCTTGACCGCTCCCTATGCTGCCAGGACTGTTTTAACACTGCCTCCCCAGGTAAAGGCTGTAAAGGAGAACACAGAAAGCAGAATAAAACTCTGCTACTGGGCCCCACGTTGACTTTGTGCTGCTGGAGCCAATGCTGTAGGTGTCCCATCTATGTCCCCAAGCCCTCATTCTTTCTGTGAACTGAGGGTCTTGTTCTGCAGATGGCTCTCCACTTAGAGCCTCCGCATCACAGGAGCAAGTTCGGTTAACCATCCTAGGTACAACCCTCAATCAAAGATGAGCATCGTTCATGGCTAAACAGTGAAGCTTCCTATAATGGGAGTAGGACACCTCTGAGCATGTCCCGTTGAGCTGCAGAGATCTTCAGTGGGATTAGGCTCCTCTTGTTAATGTGGCCTGATATCAAAGACATCTCTCGTGGATTCCTTTCCCTCTATCCAGCAGACCATCTCTAATGGTTTCACCTCTCCAAAGCCTCTCCCTGGGCCTAAGGGTCTGCTCTTGGGGCTCCACACTGAGATGCCCACCATGATTGTAGACACAGGATACACTGCAGTGTCCACATGCACAGTCTTAGTGCTATTTCCAGCTCACTGTCACAGTCACATTCCATGCTTGTCCCTTCTACTTCCTGCCAAGCTGGGGCCAGTCCCACATTGCTAGGCATCTGTGTAATGCATCCTCTTTCCATTCTCAAAGCTTGCTGAGCGCAGCCCAAGCTCAAGAGTGGATCTATGCCTGTCCATGGAGCCCTGGCTCTGGCTCTGGCTGCATTGCCAGGGATTCTAGAAGAGAGACAGACACTGCTTCTTGTCTGCTTAGAGTCCCACTGGCCAATTAAGGTGACCAGCCAT
Organism: Cricetomys ansorgei; assembly: GCA_026225945.1. Lineage (NCBI taxonomy): Eukaryota > Metazoa > Chordata > Mammalia > Rodentia > Nesomyidae > Cricetomys > Cricetomys ansorgei. The sequence continues at coordinate 3,667,219 of JAMJFZ010000239.1, read as the reverse complement.
AAAGAATGGCTGCTCTCTCTCTCTCTCTCTCTCTCTCTCTCTCTCTCTCTGGGTTTTTTATTTACATCTCACTCAGAACCGCTAAAACCAGAAACATCCAACTATCAGGTCAACCCCTTGATCCTCTGCCCAGAATCCTTTGCACACCTTTTGATAAGCTGATCTCAACCCTATGAAGTTTGCCATGTGGCTACAAATAGATTCACATTTGCATATTTGTCAAGCTCATTCCAGCAGCAAGTTGCAAAGTGAACCACAGGAGGTGGAGATGTTTGCTTTAATTTAACAGGATTTGTATGTATTTACTTCAACGATTGCAAGAGCTCTGTAATTCAGAAAGGGCCTCTGGGTGTACACAGAATCCTCCAACCTCACAGGTCAACAACAGTCAAATTGGAAGCCGCACAGCCAATCAAGTCAGCCTGTGAGTTACACGCATGTGGTGTGTATATGAGATACGGTGTGGCTTTGTGGGTCCTGTGTGGGATGTGCACTCCTGGGCTCTTCTGTGTGCTGCGTCCTCCCTCTCCAGGAGCCACACTGTACACATAGGCTAACTTATGTGCACTGCATCCTGTGTGAGCCACATAGGACTGAACTCTGGATGTGCTGTAGCAAGTCTGTGCTGTACACTCTGTCCTACATTAGGTGTTCTGAATTGGGTACGGAGTAGATGGCCTAGGGCAGTAGCACAGTGAATCAGGTCACAAGTAGGTGGCTGGAAGACTGGCTCTTAGCCCCACCCCGTCGTTAGCTTACTTTTCACTAAGGTGCAATCACTGCACAGCTCCCTCTGGTGTATGACGAGAGGGTCTGAAATCTCCTGTTCCCTTCCACAGTCAACACCCTGTGATCCTGAAGCACAGTTGTTTTCTTCAGAAGAAGACAATCACCTGGCCAAGGGTGCCCTGCCCAGGAGGACCCTAAGTCTAGGTTACGGTGACAAGGAGCACAGACACAGAGAGGGCCTGTCACCCGTGCCCCTGCCTCACGCATTGTTCTGTGGTTTGTGCTACTTTGGTCTGGGCCCTGTCTGCACCCAGTCCTATGCAGGAATGGGAACAGGAAAAGAACAGAGGCCCAGCTCAAGTATTCTTCACATGTTCGCAGGGCAAGGGTGCCTGGCTCCTCACTGGCCTGCAGGGACTCCACAGCAGCCTTCTCCATGCTCATAGTGACCACTAACGTCATCCAGAGGCCAGGAGGATGGGAGTGTCCTGCCCATCACTGCATGCTCCCAGAGCTGCGGGATAGGACAGCACTAACGTCATCCAGAGGCCAGGAGGATGGGAGTGTCCTGCCCATCACTGCATGCTCCCAGAGCTGCGGGATAGGACAGCACTAACGTCATCCAGAGGCCAGGAGGATGGGAGTGTCCTGCCCGTCACTGCACTCCCATGCGGAATAGGGCAGCCGTCTACCATGCTCACCCTCCCTTTGTGTCACTGAGTCAGAAACCACTCCAAGGTTTCCAGTTTCCAAGTGAAATACAGCGGCACCAGGAGCTTGACTACGTCTCCGTGTCCAGCACCAGCTGCTGCCCTCAGCCAGACCCAGAGACACAGGGACTGCTTACTGTTGGGACAGTGTCTTGATTGCATGCTGGCATTCACATCAACAGTAAAATGTCTTAACCTGGCAGAAAAGTACAGAGAAAACGGGTATTAGTCACTCATTTTCAAATCTTATCTTCCTGCATTTGCTTTTGGGCTATTAAATAAGTAAAATGCTTAAAGATTCCTTTGGAGCCTTTCTACCTTCCTTCCTGTTTCCCTGGCTGGCTTCCTCCCGTGTTCAGTATTGGATAACAATTTCCGGCACATTTAAGCTTTGTGTAGCTGTGTGGTGCTGATGGGCATCATGTGTTGTAATGATACATATAAAGACAGATGCACACACAAACGTACACACATATGCACATACACACACATGCACACATGCACACATACACACATATGCACATACACACATGCACAATACACACATGCACATACACACATATACACAAACATACACACATATGCACATACACACATGCACACATACACACATGCACATACACACATACACATACATACACACAAACACATACACATATGCACACATACAAACACACACACAAACATACACACACATGCACACAGACACACAAACGCATGTGTTATCAATCTAGCTCTGTGTCTCTAAGTATAGTTTTTTGCCTTAAGGTATAGATCGCGATTGGATGTTGCCAATTGTTTTCCATCTTTCTGTGATACTATGTCTGTGCATGTGCATGTATGTTGTAGTACATTGCTGTGGCAGCTCATCAGTGAAGACAAAGAGGCATTCTCATATGTACAGATTTGCCTCTTCCCTCAGAAGAGGGAACCACTATCATGGCAAGTGCCATACTCAACAGTGGAACCTCGAGTGTCTGAGCTCAGGTGTTTTTATTGATTAAGAACTTCTCAGGTGTTCTACTGATAGCACGTGCAGATCATTAGCAATCAACTTCCCCCACATAAATTCAACACCTGCAGACAATATGAAATTCAAAGACTTAGGCAGCCCCTCACCCAACAGTACACAAAACAATTATTTAATACATATCCAAAAATAAACTTTCACAACGTTTCCCCTTTTCTGTATAAGACAAAAAATGCTTTATCTCCACAACACAATTTGATATTACACCAGCAAAACTATTTATGAGAGAAATAATCATGGGGGCTGCTAATAAACAGACCCAAGCGAGACCAAAGATCTATCAAGCTTTTAATAATATCTATAGACAGCAGAAAAACACTATGAATTCCAATTATCTGGAATCCACACAGTATCTTTTGGGCTCTTCCAAAGGGCTTTGGTCTGGCTACACCCTCTATAGCACACACAGCTTATCCTTCAGGTTCTGGCTGGTTCTACTTCACTGCTGCTGCTATTCTTGGTGGTTATCTCATGGTACTGACATCTTCAGAAGCTGTTGGGGTCCTTTGCTGTAACTGGCCTGCACTTTCACCAATAGCCTCCCCTGGGCTCTTTTCATGGTGCCACACCTCAACTTCTTTACGTGACCCCTTCATTCTGGGCCTTCAACTACTATTGAAGCTGCACCTTAACCAATGGCCTCTCCTGACCTCTCACAGTGCCAAGCCTCAGCTGCTCTCCATGACCCCTTCATGCCTTCAAAACCAGCACCACCTGGATGACTCTTACAGTACCAAGTTCAGCTACCAGCAAGAGATAGACCCTCGACCTGGAAGACAGTTTCTGTGTGCTGACTTTGAGGAAACATTTTCCAGATTTTAAGATAGAGTATGGTTTGCTGGGGGAAAATAACTGGTCAGTTTAAATAATAGGCTTCTTGGCTCCAAGCCTCAGCTTCCATAGCAGGAGTCCTGGGCCAGTAAGAAGAATCTCTAACTGAAACATCCTGGTGATTTGCCATTTCTCTCTTCCACTACTATAGAGAAACATGCAACCTTCATCATGGACCTCAAACACAAGACCCACTTGGGCTTCACACACACAAAAAGCCATCAGCAAACTCAGTTTATAGAACATCACACTGTGGTTTCCATTTCCTGTGCCCTGACTGCTGCCAGCTGTGGGAAGGAGCATTAGATCCCTGATCAGGAAAAGTGGTCAAAGCCTTGCTTCTTCCCTGCTCCCAGCTGAATTCTCTATCTCTAAGCCTCCGTTTATGGCTCTCACCTTAGAACTTTTTTCCTCATTTATTTATTAATTTCACAGCCTTTTCAATTTACAGAGACTTATTTCCCTTCTCAGTCTCTTCATTCTTCAGTAGCCTTCCATTAATACCTTAATCTCTGTCCTCTGGTATCTTCCCTAGGTTGTTCTTTACCAGACTCTGTGAAGTCTGGAGTTTCTTTCTCTTCTTCCTTGTCTCCACTTTGGATTAGCTGATGTGATGTCCTGCCCCAGGTTGAAGATGACATTTGTTGTAGAACGCCGCTGTGGTGGCTCATCAAGGATAATAAGGAGGTCTTTCCATAAGTGTAAACATTGCCAGACCTCAGCAGGAGGAACCACCATCATAGCAAGTGTCAGCCTGGACATCTCAGCTCAGGTATCTTTATTGATTCTGAACTCCTCAGGTGTTCTCCAGATAGAACATGCAAATCATGTGCAAGCAAACATCCCCCACATAAAACCAGTATCTGCAGACAATACAAAATGCGAACACCTAGGCAGCCCTTCACCCAAGAGTACACAAAACAGTAGTTTAAACACAACTAAAAATAAACGTGTACAACACATGCATGTGTGTGCGGTACATGTGTGCTATGGGTACATGTGGAGCTCGGAGGTCAACATCAGCTTCTTGTTTGAGACAGGGTCTCTTGTTTTTCTCCCTGTGCATACCAGGCTAGTTTCTGGGCATTCTCTTGTCTCCCTTGTCTGTGCCTCCCACCTTGTGTTTGGAGATCTGGGATTATAGATGTAACCGCCTCCCCGCCATGTCTAGCTTGACGTGGGCACTAGACGTTCAAACTCAGCCCTCATGCTTGCCCAGCAAATGCTTTAGCCACTGAGACATCTCCTCAGCTTTGCCAATTATTTTCCCACAGTAATCAATATAATCCTTTTTCTTTAATCTGGTGTCCTGATGCATTGCGGTGACCTGCTTCTGAGTACGGGAAGCAGCCTGGTCTGACTAGAAGGTGCCCACTTATCACTAGTATGCGATTATTGTATATGTTGCTGACTTCTATTTGGTCAATATTGTTTAGCATTTTTGAACTTAAGCTAATGAGATGTGTTGTTCTGTGGTTTCCACACATCCCAATGCATATGTATATCCAGTTGTTTAACTTTCATATCATGGTGATGCTAGCATCAGAGAGTACTGAAGTCCCAGTGTCCCTCACTGTATCCTGATGTGAATACTGTGTCCCCTCCTCTCTTAGTACACAATCTTAAGCAACCCCCTTCTCTGGTCAAAGTTATACAGCACATTTGCCTACAAATTTCTAAGTATATCCAGTGTCACTATGAGGGGTCTTGGGGTAGCCAGCATGTAAAGTCAGGTGAAACTCAGACAGGTAGGTGCCTTGTTGACAGAACTTACTCTCTCTTAACTCTGGAGGCTAAAGTCTAAGATCAAGGAGTAGTCTGGCTCCCTCTATGGCTATGCAAAAGAATCTGTCCTCCTCCCTCCCCTGTTGGGTGGCTGGCCATTGATAGCGTGCCTTCCATTCTGACTCTCCCCGTGTCTTCACCAGACTGAACACCTGTCCACATTCTGACTTTCCCTGTTCCATAGCAATCCCAACTACCTCCAAACCCTATGGTCACGTCATCCTTCTTCTGGATTCTAATGCTGAAGCAAGCCTCGGTCCAAGTCACCCACTCCTTACAGGCAGACATTCAACAAATACGTGGGTTATTGTGTCAAATACACAGAAGAACTGTGTTCACGCTGGCTCTATGTGTGGAAATTGTCAGGTTTGAGCCCTTCATGCACCAAGAGAGCTACATGGAGCTCTGCCCTTGTAGAGATAGGGTCTCAAATGGGCCTTCCAAGAGGAAGGTTCATGAATGACAGTCTAGTCCTGGCATAGGTGGGAGCAGGGAGAGAGAGCTCTGTCTCCATCTATGCCCTGAGTGTTTGTACATGGTCCCAGGATTTCCCCCTTCTGTTCATTTAAAAAGCACAGAATAAATATAGGTACCAAATTATCAAAGTTCTGTTACTGCAAGGATTATTGGCACTGCAAGATCAGCACACAGCAGGAACATTCTGCATGATTTATGTGAACTCTGCATTAGACTCACAAAATAAAGACACGGCTTGGTAGACTGCACAATGGGCTTTGTGCAGGAATTAAATAAATCACACAGTCTTTGTGAAGGATTCACCTGCCTTCTTTTTCCCTTCTGGCTCCTGGCTCCTGATGATGCACTTTCTAGAGTCAAGTGGGGACAAATTGCCTGTGTCCCCTTAACTCCCTGCAGAGTTTGCTCAAATTCACCCCATCTCTTACATGGCTCAAAAGCAATCTGTGGTGAGTTGAATAACAGCTCCAAAAGAATGTGTCTGTCTGGGTCTGAACACATGGAACTGGTAGTTGTGACCTTAATTGAACAAATGATCTCTGGAGATACAACTGCATTAAAATCTCAAGTGGGGTTATCTTGGGCTTGTGTGCAAGAGATTATTTAGCTCTCACAAAAGACAGAGGAGAAGACACACAGGACAGAAGGCCATAAGATAATGTACCAGAGATAGGAGGTAGCCACAGGTACAAGACAACCTGAGTTACTGGAGCCAGCCACTAGGGGCAAGCAATCCTTCCCAGGAAGCGGTGGAGGAAGTATGGTCTGTGAACTCCTTACTTGGGAAGTCCTGGCCTCCAAAACCATAAGAGAAGATTCCTCCTGATCCATGCCACCAGATTGTAGCTCTGGAGGATTGGAACACACCTATAATCGTCAGTAACATAAGCCAAGAAGGTACTAAAGAAAAGGCAAAGAGAGTAGTGGCTGCTCACTTTAGGTGGCCAGCCCTGTTTACTGTTTAGAAAAAAAGCTAGGAAGAAGTTTCTAGAAACCCTTGCCATGCTCCATCTGGCACTAAGAAATCTTCCCGGTATCACTTGGAGTTCATGCCCAGGAGGCAGTGCTGTGATCGCCCAAGCATCTCTCTGAGCATGACCCTGAAGGAGCCACATCAAGACTCAATGAGTACATGCCTCACACCTACCCTTCCAAAACCCTACAGTGCGTGGGAGCAAGCATCTTGTGTTTGCTTGACTTTAAAAGGATTGACCAGCAGGTCTCCTAACCCATTTGTTGAAGGCCAGGGGCCCAGATAGGAGGCCATGAGGCTTAGTGCTCTGTGTAGCAGGAGTGATGTGGGGTGTGTGGCTGAGTGGGTCACTTTCACATGTGGCAGCCAAGTCAGCCCTGCACGCTCTTCTAGCAAGAAGCCCCATGACCTGTACATAGGCATCCCCTGGACAGACACAAAGAGAAGAATGCCTACCTTCACTTTGTCCTCCTGGGCCATGCGGGGAATCAATGCCTTGTCAGCCGTTGATGAGCCCGAAGCCTTCTGAAGGACACCTTTCAAAGAACTGAGCAGCTGTCTTCTCCATTCCTGGCACTCCCATTGTTCACCTAGCTGCAACTGAAGCAGAGTGGCAATGGGACAGGCAGGCAGGGGCTCACTGGCATGTCACACACTTGGAAAAAGAATAAGGCAGGCTGGGCCATCATGGGCACTAAGTTTTTGCACTAATGTGTTTGCCACAGGTCTAAGGACTTTACCGATTATAATTAAGTTGCTTAGTGGAAGATCCTACTGCAGGAACTGCCCCGAGCCATCCAGTAGCCAGTGTTGAAGTCAGTACTCAAGCACAAGCCCAGGTTCAAAGCCACACCAGCCATGGCCTTCCAATCCTTAGGGCTAATGGACTAGCAGGCTGATTTATGCTCAGTGAAATCAAGTGGCCAGTGCCCAAGATAAGCAAATATAAGGGTGGGGAGGGCAAGAGAGTAACAGGGTAGAAGAGGAGTGGACAAGCCATGTCAGGAATGTGTGGTGGGGAGGAAGAGGAAATGAGTCTACATTTGGATGCCCCCATTTCTCAGTGAGTTCTCCTCCAGTGTGTGCAGCAGATGTAAGCTTCATCAGTAGAGTCTGTGATCATCATTGCTATTTTAGGCTCTTAGCTTCAGTCTTCTGTGGGATGGCAGTAACCTCTTCAAGGTCAAAGCGATCACACTGGGAACATCATCAGAAGCCATCCTATCTGGGAAGAGAGCGCTCCTTTCCCTGTCTGCTGACAGCCACTGGAGCTGTGTTCTTCCCTGTAGGAGCTTCCAGACTGGTACTTCCCTGCTTGACTTTTCAAAGGCAAGGTCAAGAGATCAAGTTCCCAGTAATGGATACTGGGATCTGTTTTCCCACCGCAGGATCGTGAGCCCTCAGCAGTTTGAAGTGCGGCTTGCTAAGCACTTGTTGTACTAAGTGGCACGGAGACGGCACAGGCTGAACATCGTGTAAGGTGCAAGGGGCGCAGCCAGATGCCTCCCCCCAGGTCTCCCGCATCTTCTGTAATGTGATCACACTGGGCCCTGTGTGAGGTGGGAAGAATTCCTCCAGCTCAGAGGCAGGGATACAGGATGACCACAATACACTCTAATTGGAGGACATCGGAAGCAATAGAACCTCATTTGTAAGGTGCTTCTGTTTGGCTGGGAGGAGGAAAGGTTCCCAAGCCCAAACAAAAAGGTTATGAAAAAAAATCCTTTATTTGTCTAAAATAGAAAGAGGCATGGGAGAAGAGGGAAGAAACAAGGTTTTGGAGCTCTTCGTCTGGGTCTCCCGGTGAATAGTTAGCACCACTCCTAGAATGCTCAGTACTAGGGTTCCACAAACAATTGGCAATCCTTGGGGCAAAGAGCGACGGTGGGATGAGAGAAAGGTGCTGGTAGATGGACACCTACTCTGAAGGTGTTTCTGCTGTGTCTGGACTACCAATCAGGACAGAATTGACCAGGAATGACTCTCAGAGATGGACAAACTGAGAGACACTTACACCAAAGATCCCCTTCATCCCTAGGACTCACAAATGTGATGTGTGAACACTTTGCAGCTACGGAATAGTGTCACTGCATTACATCTAAATTTAATGTAATTGATTGTAAATTGATTGTATAGTTAATGGGATACTCAAGGGCTCCCTGAACAGACATATGAAGCTTCTACGGAACCACGCTGAAGTCATCTCCCACCCGCCTCCTTGGCTTTTGCATCCCAAGAATCTCTGCCCAATTTCTGTTTAATGCTCTGTACACTCCTCATTTAGCCTGAACCGAGGGACACCTCTAGTGAACTAAACAAGCACCCCCAAAGCTGGTCTTCTCAGTCCTTCGCTGTCCTGAGAGAAAGAGGGCACGGGCATGGATTGGCATTGCTCCTCTGACAAGCAAGGACCTGGTCCTACTGCTCCCAGCTTCAGTAAGAGCAGTTTCACAGCCAATCTGGAAAGCACGTACCATCTCTAGCCTTTCCCATCCTGTTCTTCCTCCTCCATGAACCTACACTCCTTCCTCCTGCTGTGCTTCATTGCTGTCATTTCCCATCAAACTCCTACTCACAGGCCTCCGTGTACGCAACTACCTCTCCACACTACAGAAGGCCCCCTATAGCCATGGATTCATTATTAAAGTATGGTCTGTCTGCTTAAGAACATGAAAGCCAATGTGTACAAGTTAATCACGGGCTTTTCTGGTAATCAAGGAGATGAAGGCTTGCTTGTTGTTGGAGCTAGTTGCCCTGTTGCTCACTGTACACAGGTGAGCTGGTCCTAGGGTGGGATATGGAGCCTGTGTGTGCATGGGCTGCTGGAGCAGGCAAGGTTCAGAAGGACCCACACAAGCTCTTCTGGAGTTTGCCAAGCAAGGTCATCAGCAGAGGGCCTTGAGCTGACTGACCCTTCATGTCAATAGATCCCATTACTCTCTTCTGATGACATGGGGAAGATGGGACATTCAAATTCCATTTCACTAATCACCAGTGGCATCATGAACAGGTTCATTAGCAGATGCCATGTGTACTCCTGAAATACCTGTCATTTCAAGGGGTATGTGGGCATTCAATTACCATTTATTCAGTGTGCATTCAAATTAAGATGGGTAGATTGCAAGCTTGCTTTTTTTACATATGAATGGTGGGAAATGCACCAGTAAACTTCTGCTGAGAGCCT